>JAGTTD010000002.1:41603009-42955509 GCA_018398585.1 Simmondsia chinensis | reverse complement strand
CCCTTCAGCTTTTTAAGCTTCTGGGTAAGCTGGAACATGGGAGAGCCATCAACACGCGAATCCCAAACACGGCGAACAGTCGGCAAAAAGTCCTCATGGTCGGCCCAAAAGTTAAAGAACTTAAAAGGGATGCGCCGAGAGCGGCGATCCCCAAGTCCTCTAACCACCAAAGCGCTGTGATCGGAAATATCAGTGCGGGGAAGAGCCTCCATAAGAGAAACAGGAAAGGAACGAAGCCAATCCTCACTCGCTAAACACCAGTCAAGACGTCTAAGGAGCATGTCATCACCCTCACCTCCTCGGGCCCAAGTAAAACGGAGGCCAGTAAAAGCAAGCGGGGAGAGTCCTGACTCAGAAAGACAATCCTGAAAGTCATCCATATGGCCCGGCCAGGAAGAGAATTCACCTGAACTATCACTGGGACGAAGAAAGGTGTTAAAATCTCCAAGGAGAAGCCAAGGGGTCCCTTGGAGGCTAACACAAGCACTCCTGATATAACTCCAGAGCTCACGACGAGGTCCCGGTTCGTTAAAACCATAGACAAAGGTGACAACGAAGCTACAATCCCTACGAGCATCCTGAACCCGACAAGTAATAAACTGGTCTCCCTCTCTAACAAGAGAAACAGAGTAAATCCCCGGGTCCCAGCAAATAATAAGACGACACCAAGACCGCCTAACGCCAGCGAAAAGAGAGCACCAACCATCCATACAGCTAGAGACAGCGGACTCAACATCAGTAGGGTTAGTCTTTGTCTCGACGAGGCCAACCAAACCAAGAGAGTGGGAGCGAATCCACTCACGAACAGCACGGATGGAGAAGGGGTTGTTAAAACCCCGAACATTCCAAGAGCCAATCATCATAGAAAAAATGGTGAGAGAGAAAGGTCTATCTACGACCACCACGAGCCCGAGAGCTGGCTCGAGTCGCACGACGCTCCGCTGGAGGGTGACGACCAGCGTCGTTGCGATCAGGAGACAAACTCTCAAAACGGTTCGGCGAAACGAAGCTAGGCACGCTTGCCTCCCCATTCAAGGTACAGAGCACAGGCTCAAGGGACGAAACACACGGGGCCTCAATAACCCCGTCAGGGACAATAGCACGGCTCAAATCCTCGGATACCTGAGAAGACGAATCGGCTGAAGAACAAAGATCAAAGAGACCCAAGCTATCCCCAACAAAAGAAGGAAACGATCCAGAGTGAGCAACATGGGTAGCCGAAGAACCAGAGAGGGCGACTAAGGAGCGTCGTGACCCAGTTGGGGCCACCGTTTTGGAAGGGCCTCGCACAGCCCCTCCCCGACTCCCCATGGCCGGATCCCGAGGGGTCACATCCGCCCCCACCCGAGATGAAGGTGAGGACCCGCTAAGAGAAGGAGAACCCGAACCCACAACAGGACTCGAAAAAACTCCCTCACCTCCCTGGCCCGAACTCAAAACGGGTCTGGACCCAAACGCCAAGCCCGGACTGGGCCGAACAGGGGGCAGAGAACCCCCTGAATCAGGACCCAAACCGGGAAGCCCAGCGTCAATGGGACGCTGGGCCGCAACCTCACCCGGGCCCAAATGGCCCGGGCTCACCCGAGGCCCAACAGAGGCCCCCGCTTGGGCTTCCGCAGCGTGGGCCAGGCCCACAGCCCCAATTTGGGCCTCAACAACAGCAGCAACGGCTTCGGGCCCAGCTCGGCCCGCATCAACAGCAGCAGCAGCGGGCACAAAGGCCCGGTTACCCGCATAAGGAGCAGCGGGCCCAGTGGGCCGATCAACATCAGCAGCAGCAGCGACGGTCAGGGCCCGAACAAACCGATCACCCCCCACCACTTCAATATCCGGCCCAACCTCAGCACCACCAGCAACTCCACCGGGCACCTCCTTGCCCCCACCGGCGTTCCTATTTTTCTTTTTCTTTTTTTTTCTTTTTCTGACAACCGGAACCCATTTTTCTGTAGGATTCTCAATAGGAGGGGTAACAACATTCGAGGTAGGACACGAATGGCCAAAAACCCCGCATTTTCGACACACTTTGGGAAGACCCTCGTACTTAACACTGACCGAAAATCGAGAACCATTATATTCAACAAATAATTTCTTGGCCGGCTCAACCTTAGGTTCAATTTCGACACACACCCTAGCATACTTCATCATGGTTCCATCCAGGGTTGCTTTGTCCATGTAGAGCGGCCTCCCGGCCCCACTAGCAATGTTACTAAGCGTCCCCTCCGTCCACATCGACACCGGAATGCCATGTAGTTGAACCCATATTGGAAGTTTTGTAACGTTTTGCGAAGAGAAAAAATTATCACTCCAACGGTTAAGAGAGAGAAAGTGACCCTTGATGTACCAAGGGCCACCACGAAGCACATGCTCGGATGCCGCCAAAGATTTGAAGCGAAAAAAATAAGCATCCCCATCAGAGATAACACATTCAAGACCCTTAGATCCCCAAAGCATATTGGCAATTGCAACACACCGAGAGTAAGCTACCCTACCGCCAATAATATGACCAACTAAGCAGCGGTTCCATTTTTCACGACCCGGGGCAACATCATCATCAGTTATTGTTGTTACAATCTCGCCATTAACAAGTTTAGGTTGAGTGAAGTGTAAAACACCCTCCCGGGGAGGCGCACGGACAGTATCGGCCCACGACAGGGGACCAGAAGCACCCGACCCACCGCAAGCACCGGAAGCACCGGCCTCCAAGGGGCTTGCGGCCTCCAAACCACCCCGAGACGTCACCGGAGGACACGCCTCAGCCATGGCGCGACCAGACCCACGAAAAAACAGGAAAAAAGAAAGACCCCAAATTAGGGTTAGGGTTAGGGCGGCCACCGCACGCCGCCACCCACACCACCACCGGTACCGACCTGGTCAAGACGACCACCAGGCACCGACGAACCACCAGGGAGGAGAAATCGAAGGAAACTTACAGGTGACGACCTCCAAATCAGAAGAGCGAAAACGGGCGAAAATCACCAGGAGAGAGAAAAAGGTCCGTACGCCGCCGCCGCGCCACCAATGGGCACCGGACCACCGCCCAAAGGTCGAGAAGGGAGAGGCGAGTTGACTGGGTAGGGTCGCCGGTGATGGGCTGCCGGAAATGAAGCCCGGAACGTCCTACGTCGCACACCAGCGAAAAACGCAACCCTGTCACCCTCTCTCACTAATTTCACCCTCGACGGCCACCGGAAACCACCAGCGGGCACCACCACCAGGAAGTGGAGGTGCCGGCGAACACTCGACCACAAACCCCGACCCCGTGCACCTAGCCACGCGCCCGTACGCGCGTGCCCTAGTCGCTGGCGAAAAATCGCCCCAAATCACCCAGAAATCGCCGCTGCTACAGTGGCGGCGCGCGTCTCATCCCCCCTAAACCCTAAACCCTAAACCCTAAATCCCAAACCCTAAACCCTAAACCCTAACCCAAAAACCCCAAAACCCTAAACCCTAAACCCCAAACCCCTAAACCCTAAACCCCAAACCCCCAACCCCAAACCCTCAACCCCCAACGCTCAACCCTCAACCCTAAACCCTAAACCCCAACCCCAAACCCCAAACCCCCAACCCTCACCCCCCAACCCCCAACCCTAAACCCCCAACCCTAACCCCTAAACCCCTAACCCTAAACCCCTAAACCCTCAACCCTCAACCCTCAACCCTCAACCCCTAAACCCCTAACCCCTAAACCCCTAAACCCTGAACCCTAACCCCTAAACCCCGAACCCCGGAACCCCGAACCCGGAACCCCGAACCCCGAACCCCGAACCCCAAAAACCCCAAACCCTAAACCCTAAACCCTAAACCCCTACCCCTAAACCCTAAACCCCTAAACCCTAAACCCCTACCCCTAAACCCTAAACCCTAAACCCTAAACCCCTAACCCCTAAACCCCTAACCCCTTAACCCCTTAAACCCCTTAAAACCCTAACCCCCTAACCCCTTAAACCCCTTAAAACCCTAACCCCTAATCCCTAAACCCTAAACCCCAAACCCCAAACCCCAAACCCGAAACCCGAAACCCGAAACCCGAAACCCCAAACCCCAAACCCGAAACCCGAAACCCGAAACCCCAAACCCCAAACCCTAAACCCTAAACCCCTAAACCCTAACCCCTAAACCCCTAAACCCCTAAACCCTAAAACTAAACCCTAAACCCCTAAACCCCTAAACTGCTAAACCCTAAAACCCCTAAGCCCTAAAACCCCTAAGCCCTAGACCCAAAACCCTAGACCCGAACCCCTAAAACCCTAAACCCTAACCCCTAAAACCCTAACCCCAAAACCCTAAACCCCAAAACCCCTAAAACCCTAAACCCTAACCCCTAAAACCCTAACCCCAAACCCCAAACCACTTTTGCATCAATCTCCACACAAACCCTTGTATAACCAACCATAGTCCCTTCACAAGTAGGTTTATCCATGTTGAGAGGACGACCCACACCACTAGCAATGGCACTAAGCGTCCTCTTTGTCCAAAAAGGAGCCGGAAAACCATGAAGTTGAATCCAAATCGGGATTGTAGGAAAGTCACGCATAGGAACAAGGTCTTGAGACCAACGTTGAAGAGAGAGAGAATAACCTTTGAGGTACCAAGGGCCACAACGAAGGATATTCTCGGAGTCTTCAAAGGTTTTGAATCGAAAGTAGTATATGTCCCCATTAGAGATAACACACTCAAGCCCTTTCGATCCCCAAAGTGATTTTGTTATGGCTACACAACGAGAGTATGCAACCCAGCCCCCAACCACGCGTCCCACAAGAGAACGACGCCATTTTTCAAGACCCGGAGCAGTGTCCTCACCGGAGATAGACGCAACAACCTCACCATCAACAACGGAGGGGCGAACAAAGAAGAGGGAACTATCAGGACCCGAGACCTCCGTGCCCGAAGCCAAACGACCATTGTCAACCCCCCCAGGTGACCCGAAGGTAACATTGACCACACCTTCACCAAGCGCAGGTGGCACCACGGACATGGCGCACAAAAAACGTGGGCAAATAAGACAAGATGCTGAGTTTTTGTAATTTTTTGACCGAAAACCGCCACTGGAACCACCAGGACGGCCACCCAAATTCAAAAAAAATTCAAAACCCACACCAGAAAAGCCAAGTGCGTCATTTTGGGAAGAGATCCACAATTTTCGCACCTTCCTAAACTAAAAAAATCAGAGGAGATTCTTTTGTATACTTACCCAAAAAGAGGAAACCCTAGCTGCCACAAAGAGGAAGAAGAGAGAGAAGATGGACAGCCGCAAGCCACCACCCGACACCCACACCGGCAAGGACGATCAAAGGTGCAAAGGGAGGAGGAGAAGACTTGTCAATGGAGTTCCCGGCGAAGACCACCAGGAAAACGCGTCCTACGCAGCACCTCAACCGCCCACACACAACTCCCTCGCTCACTAGTGTTTCACCCTCAAGCTAGTAATGGAATTAAGAAAATGACCATACCACGTGAAAGATCACGAGTCGACGAGTCTAGAACTGTAAAGAACGCCGCCGTTGGACACCGGACACGCCCTCACGCGAGGCCAGAAGCTCCGCAGAAAACCCACGGGCGCCCACGCGCCGCCTGCGTGCGGTGGCCAGAAATCGCCCTTTAGAGAGAATCTCTCTCTTGTTTCTCTCTCTAGAAGTTTACAAATGAATCCTCCTAACCCCTAAACCCTAAACTTGTTTTTTTTTTTTGGGTAAGTCAGTGTGAAAATATCATAAATGAAAGAATATATGTACAAGTCTACGAGGGGCATACCCCAAGCCAAGGCCCAAGGCCTACATCAAAGAATCAATCCGAAGAAAGAAACCAAAACAACGAAATCGAAAGCCAACACGGCCAAACAAAAAGAACAAAGCCAAAAAGCGAAAACAAAGCTAGCTGTCACGGGATGAGTGCAGATCACCCGTGCGGCGCCCGGGCCCTGAGGCTAGGGCCGGGCCAGCCTACCCCCTATGGTTAACGAGCAGCAATATGCACCTTCAAGACACGAAATACACGGCATACCACGGACATACCTGAACACAATCAATGCGCATTAGTATCGGACAGGCTTAGGAGACCCCATATGGCATATGTCTGCTTATTGAGCACCGGGGACAGTGTCAGCCAAAGGCGGCCCGTGACATTCTCCCCCACCTAATCCCGCAAACGTCCTCGTTGCGGGTGCCTGCCCATCATCGCATCCCTGCATCTCTAGCAGCCTTGAGTGGTCATGGGATGACCACATCATCATCCCCTCCAACGTGACACCCCTGACATGCTATTGACACTCACCTGATGATAAGCAGCGTGCCCAAAAAGCAGCATGCCAGCTCCATGCACCATAGTGCACCACGTACACGTCTCGCTCCACGATGCTTGTTGACTCTTCACCTTGTGAACTTCGCATTGCACCCCAAGGATCGGCCCAATCTCCACGCAGTAAGCCAGCCATACGGTCAGCACGCCTGACCGGCACCGAACACGGTGCGCCTTCCGCCACATCCGGAACCGCGAGCCACTTAACTTCACTCCGAAAGTTCCTCGTTAGAGTGCCCCTCCCACACAAGGAGTGTCCATACACGGATAAACCCGCTCAACGCACCTAGGACACGAGCAACTCCCATTCCCTAGGAGTTTCCACCACCATGGACAAAGCTCGGTCCCACCACAGCTGCTTACTCGCATATCCTGAGCCTCGCTCTGATACCACTTGTCACGGGATGAGCGCAGATCACCCGTGCGGCGCCCGAGCCAGCCTACCCCCTATGGTTAACAAGCAGCAATATGCACCTTCAAGACACGAAATACACGGCATACCACGGACATACCTGAACACAATCAATGCGCATTAGTATCGGACAGGCTTAGAAGACCCCATATGGCATATGTCTGCTTATTGAGCACCGGGGACAGTGTCAGCCAAAGGCGGCCCGTGACATAGCGCTCAATCCCCCACTCCTGCAAGAGCTGTGAGTGACGATGAGCACCGCGAAGCGTAGGGGCAGCTATGAGACGGCTGTGAACCAATACTGTGATCTCCTCAGTGATGATTGCAGAAGGCCTGGACTGGGAGCACTGGATCCTCAGGTTCCGCTCGTACCAGAGGATGTAAACCGTCGCTGAAAGACAAAGATGGGCAAGGATCCGATCAACCCCGCGACCACAGAGCCTGGAAGCAGCCCACTGAACTACCTCATGCCAAGGAAGCAAAGGCCAGGCGAAAGAGGTGGGAGAAGACACCCTGGACCAGACAATAGCAGAGAAGCTGCAGCTGAAGAAGAGATGGTTGTGCGACTCATCATCTGGCCCACACAACACACAAGTAGCCCGAACATCCTGCACTCGATGTAGCAGCAGTCTGTCAAACGTCCAAAGCCCCTCATAAGAGGCAAGCCAGAGGATAAAGGAGTGCCTCGATATATGCAGCTGGAACCAGAGGAGATGGTGGATGGAGTCCTCCTCCCTCCGACTACGGATCATCTCCCAAGCCGACCTGGTGGAGAAGACCCCAGATGGGTCGCCCATCCACCGAACGCTATCAGCTACCCCCGGTCGGGGCCTGAAGTCGACAGAATCCCAAATAGGTAGCAGCTCAGCGATATCCTGTGGGAAGCGCCACTGATCACCCTGAATAATGTCAGAAACATGAGAGCCCAGGAGATGACCAGTGGAGTGAAGGCGGCGGAACGTAAACCGCCCCTCTAAACGTCCGCACGGCAACCAGTAGTCAGACCACAGCGCTGTATCACGGCCGTCACCAATAATGTGCCGAAAGGCCCCGGCACATAACGACCTAACATCCAGGATGCTCCTCCACGACCATGGAATCGAGCCTCGAGGCTAAATATCCCAGAAAGACTTCCCCTGGAGTCGGTTGGCATGGATCCACCGAGGCCAGAGAGAATCACGATCTGTCAGAAGAACCCAGACATGCTTCATGAGAGAAGCCCGGTTCCACTCGCGCAAATGTCGAATCCCAAGACCACCCTCCCTACGGGGATAACAGAGATGCGACCAGGCGACCTTGGCCCCGCCCGGGCCCAAAGAAGTGCCCTTCCACATGATGGCAGTAAGAGTCGACTCAATCTTCTGGATCATCAGCTTAGGAAGGATGAAGACAAATGAATAGAAGACCTGGATAGAAAACGGAACCGATCGGATGAGCTGCAAACGGCCGGCATAAGATAAAGAGCGGGATGTCCAGAGCTGAATGCGTGCTAGGATGCAATCTAATAAAGGCTTGCAGTCCATGAACTGAAGCCTCGTTGTGATGAGCGGCACCCCCAAATATCTGACCTGGCACTGCCCTAATCTGAACCCCAAGATGTCAAGGATAGACCGTCGAAGCTCAGGCTCAACCCCGGTAATGAAGACGGTGCTCTTTGCTGCGTTCGAGGACAGCACCGAAAGTGCAGCAAAGCGATCTAACGCCTCCCGAATAACCGAAACACTACCCTCATCAGCCTCACTGAAAATCATAAGGTCATCTGCAAAGCATAAGTGAGTAAGGCTGGTACTCTGGCAGCGAGGATGAAAGCGAAACCTCGGATCAGAAGAAGCGCGGCACAGCAAACCCTGTAAGCCCTCCATGGCAATAACAAAAAGGTAGGGTGAGAGAGGGTCTCCCTGCCTGATACCCCTGCTCGTGCCAAAGAACCCCTGAAGTTCGCCATTAATGGCGACTGAAAATCTGGCTGTGGAAAGGCACTCCCGCACCCATCGAATCATAACCTCAGGAATACCCATAGACCGCATAGCAGTAAGAATGAACTCCCAGCGCACCGTATCAAACACCTTGCGAAGATCAACCTTCAGAGCACATCGAGGCAATGGCGTCTGAAGGTGATAATCGCTTATAAGCTCCTGAGCCAACATAATACTGTCAGATATCCTCCGGCCAGGCACAAAAGCGGATTGCGAGTCATCAATGAGGTAAGGAAGAACCCCTTTCAACTTGTTCGCAATGATCTTAGTGATACACTTATAGATCACATTGCAACAGGAGATCGGGCGATAGTCAGCGAAGGTGGAAGGAAAGACCGGACAGCTCGAAAAACGTCACGCCCCACCACATCCCATGCCCTCTTAAAGAAGAGGGAGGTGTAACCATCAGGGCCGGGCGCCCTATCCACACCAGTGGAGAACAAAGCATCTCGCACCTCAATATCAGTAACCAGATGGGTAAGAGGTCTAGCCTGATCCTCAGATAGCCGGGTCTGAAAGAGCTTCGAAATATCCTCACGAAGCGGCCCACTTGGCTCTGTCAATAAGCCGCGGAAATAGGAGACACCTGCCTCCGAGATCTCCACATCATCATATGTCCTCCTGCCATCAGTGCGAACAATGGAATGGATCCGGTTCCTAGCCTGCCGATGTGTGACAGACTTATGGAAGAACCGGGTACCCTGATCCCCCAAAGAGAGCCACTGGATGCGAGACTTCTTACGATAGAAAGTCTCCTCATCCCTACATAATCGCGAGTAGTCTCGAGAAAGACGACGCTCCTCCTCTCGAAGCGAAATACTCTCCGGGTCATCATTAAGCGCCCGCTGACCCGTAGTCCAGGCATCTCTCGCCGCCACAACTAGAGCTGAAATGTGACTAAAATGTCTAGCATTGAGGGCCTTCAGCTCCCCCTTCAGCAGCTTCAGCTTCTGGGTGAGCTGATACATGGGTGTGCCATCGATGCTAGCCTCCCAAACCCTCCTCACAGTAGGCAGGAACTCCTCATGGTCAGCCCAAAAGTTAAAGAACTTGAAAGGGAGCCGCGGGGTGTGGCGCTCTCCAAGTCCTGTAACTACAAAGGGACAATGATCAGAACATAACTCCCGGGGAAGGAACTCGACAGAAGAGGAGGAGACAGAACATAACCAACCCTTGCTCACTATACACCAGTCAAGACGCTTCATAATGAGAGCGTCACCATCTAATCCATTGGACCACGTGTAACGTAGCCCGGTATAAGGTAGAACTGTGAGCTCAGAGTCGTGAACACAGTCCCTAAAGTCATCCATGTGCCCAGGCCAAGTGTCTTGGCCACCCCTCCTGTCACTCGGACTAAGGATAGCGTTAAAGTCTCCAAGGAGTATCCAAGGCTCCTCTTGGAGGCCCACACTGGCTCCTCGAATATAACGCCAAAGCTCCCGACGTGGTCCCTGCTCGTTAAAGCCACAAACAAATGTAGCAGTGAAGTCCACATCACCTCTGACACCAGAAACCCGGTAGGTAAGATACTGATCCCCACCCTGTACTCTCACTACATGGTAGAAGGTCGGATCCCAGAGAACAATAATACAGCACCCACGAGCCCGCACCCCACTAACCAAAAACTGCCACCCCTCAGCACAACGGGCAACAGCGGAATCAATATCAATAGGGTTGGCCTTGGTCTCAGCCAAACCAACCAAGCTCAGACGATTGGATGAGATCCAGCCACGCACAGCACGAATAGTATTGGGGTTATTAAACCCCCTCACATTCCAGCATCCAATCATGAAAACTGGAAACTAGTGCACACCATCGCCCTCACGGCCCACACGAGCAGCCGCAGAGCGAGTACGACGAGCAATAGGAGTCAACTGCGATGTACACTCCGATGTGGACATATCACCCTTTCGCTCCTCAGCTAGTGACTCAAAAGGGAAACTAGTGCACACCATCGCCCTCACGGCCCACACGGGCAGTCGCAGAGCGAGAACGACGACCAATAGGAGTCAACTGCGATGTACACTTCGATGTGAACGTATCACCCGTTCGCTCCTCAGCTAGTGACTCAAAAGGGTTCGGCGATTCAAAGGAAGGGACAGTAGCCGCCGATCGACTCTCAACACAAGCAAGCGGCTCCTCAAGCTCGACAAGAGCCTTCTGAGCCTCCTCAACCTTGTAAGGGACCAAAGCATGCCCCAGATCCTCAGGCGAGTGATCCACCGGTACACTAGATGAATACGAGCTAGAGCGAGACCCGCTGGTGGGTTGGACATGGCTCACCCCGAGAGGTGACTTTGTGGGCGAGGCCAAAGCGGCCAGTCCTCCATCATCCAAGATCGGGCTACCGGAAAGCCCAACCGCAACCGCAGTCGAGGCGGCATGCGGTTGCCCACCATTTAGGGCCAAGGGGCTCACGGCCCCTTGATAAGGGACGAGGCCCTAAACGGGCCCATGAGCCGCGAGAGGCTCCGCTTCAGGCCCATTGTGGGCCGGAGCGGGGGCCTCCACACTGCCTAGGCCCGTCCCAGAATTGGGCTGGGCAGGGGGGGGACACGCACCCCACCCCTCCTCCTCGTGTGGGCTGGGCCACGCCCACCCACGGGTATTGGGCCTCCTCCAGCTGGAGGCCCACTCGTAGCAACAGGGGGGTCCTCCCCCTCTCTCACGTCCCTGACCCCTTGTCTCCCTCTAGCGACAGGGCGAAACACCACGCCACCACCACCAGCACCTCTCATGCCAGCGCCAGTCACACCACGCACCGCCACAGCCCCACCGTCCTCCGGCGTGACCAAACCCCAAACCCCAAACCCCGAACTTTTTTTTTTGATAATTCAGTTGTAATACATCAAAAAAAGAGCCGTACATGTATACGAGGGGCATACCCCAAGGGCGGCCGAAGCCTACAATGCAATTCAAAAAGAAAGCAAAACACGCAAAAAAGCAACCAAGGAGGAAATACAAAGGTACATCAAAAGAAACCCCCAAGTACAAACCTCTAAACAAAGGGGAACAAAGAGTACATCAATGCATCAACCCAAAATAAGCGCTAAAGAAAATCAAGATTTCTTCTTGCCCTTTGATTTCTTGTTGTTTACTTGAGACTACTTCTTCGAAGCCGCTCTAGTCACTCGACAATCAATCTGAGGCTGAATCACCGGAATTTCTTCAGGCCCAACAGAAGTAGCAGTGCCCATAGAGTCAGAAGACGTGTCTCGGTCATTGGAACTAACGGTGCAAGTGCTTGGAAGACTGGCTCCCGCATTCGTGCCACATAGGTCAGGCTCCTCAAGCCCAACCAATCTAATATGAGCGTCAATGATTTCAGTTGGCACTCCAGCGTCCTCCTCGTGAAGAGATGAAACATAATCCAACCTGAAATCTGAGAGGCACAAACGATCATCGGCCCGGGGCAGTTGCCCAGGCTGAACAGAAGAAACCGAGCCCCTAGTGGGCTCGGTAGAGACCCGCAGGGCCCCATGAGTGGGCCCGTGCTGTGGAGGGGGTGGACCCAGCCGGGCTGGGGCGCTAGAGGCCCCAGCGGCCGTGCTGGGCCCAAGTGAAACCGGGCCCATGGGCCTAGTAGAAGAGGCACCCCCGTTTGGGGGTGTCCGCGTAGAAGCTACTGGGCCGATAGGCCCAGTAAGCGAAATTCCACCCCCCCCCCCCCCCCCCAAATCAGCATGGGGGGGTGAGGCTGACCCAAAACGAGGCCCATTCCGAGGCCCAATGGAAGGGGAAAGAGCGGGCCAGGTGGAGGGGGGAAGGCCCGTACTAGCGGCCCATCCCGGTTGTAAACCACGGCCCGAAATCGAACGTCCGCTGGCCTAGCTTGAGGCCCCAAATAATCAGCCCGAAAAACAGCTGGAGGCCCATACGACCCTTCATGAACACCACTCTCTCCATCGAACAGCCCGTCCCGAGGCCCAAAATGAGAAGGCCCACTAGCCTCCCCTTAAATGGGCCTATTGTTCAGGCCCACGACACCTTCCCTAGCGGCATGTTCGAGATCAGGCAACACACCTCCAGCCGCAGCAGCTGCAGCAGCATCACCGGCCACCTTTCTCCACTGGCGATTTTTATTTCGCCGCTTTTTTCCGGTTGGTGCAACCGGATTTCTAGAGACCGGGGCAGGAACAACAGGGTCTTGGCAAGAGTGACCAAAAACATGACAAATTTGACAATGTTTAGGGAGCGCCTCATACTTGATCCCCACAGGAAAAAACTCATTGCTTCCATAATCAACAAACAATTTCTTGACCGGTGGAACTTTGCAATCGAGTTGAACACAGACCCTTGCATAACTAATCCTAGTACCCTCAAAAGTTGACTTGTCCATGTAGAGAGGAGTACCCACACCACTAGCAATGGCGCTGAGTGTCCCCTTCGTCCACGTTGACGGATGCAAGCCACGGAGTTGAATCCAAATAGGCATGGAAGGAAGGTCACGCTTGGGCCTAAAGTCATGAGTCCAACGCTCGAGGTAGAGATAGTAGCCACTGAGATGCCAAGGTCCATCCCGTAGCACTCTCCCGGATGCCTCACGAGTGTTGAAACGAAAGAAGTATGTATCACCTTTAGAGATAACACATTCAAGCCCTTTATCTCCTCATAGTAATTTTGTTAGAGCTGTAACAACTTTACCATCAACATGCGTTGAAGGAACAAAGGACAAAGAGAGGTCGTTTGTAGTGGAAGGAGAAGGGACCGAGCCCCCATCGAGACTTTCACCATTAACACACCCCCCACGAACAAAGGAAGAAGTTTCACCATTTTCACAAACCCTTTCATGTGATTCATGTGTTTCAACCATGCGTGCCCGTAAAAGAGAAGAAAATGGAGAAAAAAAATTTTGAAATTTTTTGAATTGACCGGAAACCACCGCTCAAACCACCCAGACCCGCCCAGAAAATTCAAAAAAATTCAAAAACGACCCCAGAAAAGGAAAGCCCGTGATTTTAGGGATGCGATCCACCAAATCCGCACCTGCCTTAACTGAAAAGATATGGAGGAGATCTTTGAAAACTTACCAAAAGTGGAGAGAAGAGAGGAGAGAGAAACGGTTCACCGCTAGCCAAAAGCCAATGACCATACACAAGCAAGGCCGGAAATCAACGAAGGAGGAGGATGAGGAGGGAGTCCCTGGAGTTTCCGGCAAGAAACTCACCAGAAAAAGCGTCCTACGCAAGCCACAACTGCCACCCACAACCACCCTCACTCACGCGTGTTTCGCCCTCAAACCCCGTACTGGAAATTAAAAGATGACTATACCCCGTGATAGAGCTTGAAAAGACGAACCCAGATCTACAACCGGCGTCGCCGTACGATGTCCCACGCGCCCTCACGGCCTAGAACAAGCCCAACGCGCAAAACACACACGCCCCACGCGCCGCCCGCCCACGGCGGCCGGAAATCGCCTGTTTGAGAGAATCTCTCTCTTGTATCTCTCTCTAGAAGTTTACAAATGAGCTCTCCACAACTGCCACCCATAGCCACCCTCACTCACGCGTGTTTCTGAACCCCAAACCCTAAACCCTAAACCCCTAACCCTAAACCCTAAACCCCAAACCCTAAGCCCCAAACCCTAAACCCTAAACCCTAATATTTGCCCTTACCAAACTTGAAACAAATCAGCCAGATCCTTTGTAATCTTTCCCTATTTGTGAAACCCTAGCTATTGCCTGTCGTGAGGAAGATGAGAGAGAAAATGCAGCCCAATGCCAAGCCACCACTTCCATCACCCGAAAAGGGGATACCAAGGCAAGGAGAAGGTAGCAAGACGATAACCGCTCCACAACCCCCCTGGCTAACCTGTGTTTCGCCCTCAAACCAGTAACCAAACTGGAAGAATGACTACTCCACGTGGAAGTACACGAGACGAGGAAGCCAACCAAATAAGAATCGCCGCCGTGACACGCCTAGAAAAGTCGCATGAGTAGTCCCATACGCCACCATCAGAAATCGCTTCTTAGATAGAATCTCTCTCTAGTTTCCCTTTTTAGAAGAAAATAAATGAGCTTCCTAAACCTCTAAACACCTAACCCCCTAAACCTCTAAGCCCTAACCTCAACTCCTAAACTCTAAAACCATCCTATATACCCTAATGCACTAAATTGTTTAGCGTATTTCTCCCCATTAAAACTAGTGCCAATCATGGAAAGTTTGTGAGGTGATGCGGACCAAAAGGTTCAATCGTAATGAAGGAAAGCGAGGGCATGGGAAAAGTGGGTTGTTACATAGTGCAAGGTTAATATCTCGAGCTTGGGCTTATAGTCTGTTTATTTGTCTTAAGCCCACTGTTTATTTTACTCACTACCCAAGCCTAGCCCATTGTCTGACACCATGACACGCATATATTTTGTTAAGCCCACTGTATTCTTTAATCACATCCAAGCCCATTATTAAGCCCAAATGCCCACTGATGTCCACATATACTCAATACTTTAGGTTTTAATCGCAACCGCCCAAAAACCTCCACTGCCGACACACCACCGCCGCCACCAGATGCAACCTTCTCTGTGTCTGATGATCCTACTTACACGGAAGAGCCACCACTCCCACTAGCTCGCATTGTTAGTGGTCGTTACTTTGCAACGAGCAAAGGTATCTGCCGTCCACCGATCGTTTACGAATTCTGGGACCCACAAGTGTATGTTTCATTAAATTTCTTCATCGTTTGCGTAAGTTTATACCTCCACCATTTTGTCGTAATTAAAACCCTAAAATCTTTTTGTTTCAGCTGGAAGTATCAAAGTATGTCATCATACTCCGGAACTCAAAGGCCACCAATCCAAAGACTACTATATCAGATTTTATATCCGGTACTTACACAAACCATTTGTTATTTTAGGATTCGTTTCAAATGTGTCTTAATACTTTTATCATGAAATTGTTGCCCAAAGAATAACAATTCCAAACTAATTAAAATGGATACAATTATGTTCAAATACATGGTAAAAAAATCACATATGCGTTGTGGTATCCACTAATTCAATTGCTCTGGACTTGGCATTTATATTACTAGTTACTGTTGCGCAAGTGATGTGATTTTCTTGACTTACGTATTTGGGTTAAAATCAATTGTGATGGGTCAATAATTGAGAGAAGAGAGTAACCAGATTTATAACCAGAGACAGCTTAGAAAACATGCGAATTGTAGGAGCAGAAGCCTAGGAAATGCTAAAATTTGGTGGCAAAAACCATTGCGATTAGAGATGGAATTGATAAGGCTAAAGAGTTAGGATTCAAGGAGATGGTGGTTGAAGGACATAATGAAGTAGTTATCAAAGTTCTTAAACTGGAATACTGCTCTCTGTGGAAAATCGAGAATGTCATCAAGGATATTAAGTATTTGAGTAAGAACTTGCAGGTTTGCAATTCCAAACACATGCATAGGGAAGCTAATCGCAATGGGGTCTCGCTCTGGGAAGCGCCGGTTCATCGGGCGCTATGGGATTTGGTTCTTAATTTCTTGAGAAAGCGAGCTTTTAGAGCAATTAAGTGGTCATTTTGAATAAATAAGTTCTTCATTCCTAAGGATTTCTCCTTACCCTTAAAAAAATATAGTATTTACCCAAATGTTGATATATACTATATTAATATAAACCTTTACCAAAAAAACCAATATTAATATAAACTTGGTCACTGACCCAAATGCAATTTATAATTTGTTGGATATTTTAATAAAATTATATTATTTTCTTTTTTATTGGGTATGAAGAAAACATTTATCTTCTATTAGATATTAAAATTAAAACCTTTTGAAATACCCATTTTACATCTTCCTTTCAGTTACGATTTCAAACTTAATTTTGGTTTGAAGATGTCATTTATGTGGGCAAATTTCCTTTGAATGGAAAGAATTATTTTTAAATACATGATAAATATTTAAGTCTAGTTTTAAAAATATATACCAAAATTAATGATTAATTCATAGCTTTAAATTTTTTGTCATAATGGAATGCAAATTTCATATTCATTACCGGTTACAAAACATTGAATAGTTTTGAATTCAATGTGGAAGTTATTTGGTAATTGTAGTTTCTATATTGAAAATTTAGCTATAAATTCATATTATTAAAAAATTAAAATGCAAGTAAAAAGAAAAGCAACAAGTGCATGGCTACTTTCAAAAATATAAAAAAAGTTTAGTTTGTTGATCTTTTTTAAAAGAGAAAAAATGGGCTTTTTACTACTTTGGTTAAGTAAGGTTTAGCAGAGGTTCTGGCTTTCATGGTTGTGCAGACCAAGAAAGCATCAACTTCATAGTTGGGCGTTGTATCTTGGAGGCGGCATGCCAATACCTGCTACACCGGTTTTTTATTCGATAGGGGCGTGAAACCGTCTTCAAGACAGCGTGATCTGTGCCTCTCCCAACTGTACTTTATCATCATTGGTCATGAATCATGAAGATTGTGAAGATCCTGCGTGCTCAGGAACAACATAATTAGGTACCAATTTTTGTACAACAACAGGAATTACAAACTCAGTGCCTCAAGGGCTCCCGCTAATGCATAATCGGGGGAGGCGGTGAGATGTACGCAGCCTTACTCCTCTAGGGTGCTACCCCAAAGGGAGGCTGTGTCCGGTAGGTTCCAATTTTTGTGCGACAAGGGATTAGTAAGCGAGTTGATTTTAAGTAATTGAATGGTCATTTTGAATAAGTGGGTTATTTTGATCAATTATGTGGCTATTTTGAGCAAGTGTTTGGTGATTTTGGATAAGTAGATGGTTATTTTGGATAATTAGATGATTTTGAGTAATTAAATGATAATTTTGAACAATTAGATGGCAATTTTGACTTAATGGATGGTTCTTTTGAATAATTGAGTGGTGATTTTGAGTGAATAGGTAGTTTTGAGTAACTAGATGGCGACTTCGAATAATTGAGTTTCTAATTTGGATAAGTGGGTGATTCTAAGTACACATGTGTTTATGATTAATTTTACTTAAAACAACTTATCCTTTAACAGTTATATATTCTTTTTTGAAGGAAATTTTTTCTTTTTAGAATTTGTGATAATGTTGGATTGTTTTATTATGGTTTTTCTTTTTAGAATGTGTGCTAATGTTGGATTGTTGGATTCTTTTAGAATTTGTGATAATGTTGGCATATATTCAACACATAGTTGAGATACAATTGTTCTACTTTTTTAGTTTGAAATAGTTGCAAAATATCTGCACTTCAGTTCATCATGTATTCCACCTCAATTGAATTATTGACTTTATTAATGAGTTTGACTTGTTTTGAGCACAATTCTTGAAGTTCTAAGGGTAGGAAAAATTCTGTGTTTATTACTGCAATTGAATTATTGGTTTTATCAATTGATCATATGCATATTAACGCTTAGTTGTTCTTTTGTTAATGTTGATCTCAATGTGTTTGTTCTCTCGGTATCTCCCCTTCTTGCTTCCCTTTCCCCCTTTGCTATGTCTTTTATGAATATCCTTTTTTAAAGAGGAAAGTTCTGCACCCTTGAATCATGTGAAAAGTATTACAAATGAGTGTTATTAAGTGCAGTTTAATCCAATTACTTAAAAATTATGCCCCAAGTATGTTCCGACTCTAGCTATGTGTACTACACAATTCTTGTGAAAATATTATCCGTTTTGATATGTTTTCTTATTCTCCAATATTGTTGGTATGTTCATCCATCGTTGGTTATCAAATGAAATCACCTATTTTGATTGACAATTATGGCATAACTTCTATATAGTTACCACTTTTCCAAATAACAATTGTAGGTTGAGACAATTATTACTAATCTCTTACCTATTGTTAGTTTTCCTAAATATAATTACGTGTTTTTCCCTTCCTTTAAAGAGGGCTGCTCTATTAGAAGATGTGGAGAAGGTTTATCAATATAACACTGGTAATACGCAACTATTGTGTTCAGGACGGTTAAGGGATGCTTTGAAGCATCACAAAAAATGAAAGTTAGCATCAAAATACATGTATTTCCTCTTAGTGATCATTGTAAATCATATAATAGCATGTTCATCATTTAGTACACTTTATAGCATAGTTTATTGCTACATTTAGGTAAACCATAGATTACTAGCGTTCTAAAACCAAAACGTGATAATGATCTTTATAAAACAAATCATGATATCAAAATAAAATGCATACACTACAGCAACATTAACTAGTGTTGTCAAAGAAGAGAACATACCTAAGTTTTACGAGATCACATTCTCTTCCAACAATAAGTATTTCCATCAGAAAGGATCGTAATAATTATGTTGATTAATATGGATGTTTGGGAGCATGCCAAAATAAATAACAAGTGCCCACCCTAAAGTTGTCAAAAGATACACACAAAGAAGTCTTAGAAGAAATCAAACTAACAAAAGGTGTGCATGCTTTTTGAGTTAATGATATTTAGGTGTGTTGGAAAAATGATACAAGCAAAGTTAAGTGTTAAGGAAATAATACTTCACACATTGAAAATTGATGGAGAATTACTAGTCCAAATCCCACATTGGGAAATTAATGAAAAGTAGTGTATTTTGTATAGACCTATGGCATCACTCCACTTAAATTAAGTCATGGATGAGAGAGTGGTAGAACCACCCCCACGCGCTGTCCGCCCGCTGTGCTCGGACATGGGCGATCTTTTTTTAAACGGGTATAATTATTATCGGAAAATAAATTCCATAAACTGTTACTAGTTGTTGTACCCATTACCTACTGAAATTCATTACCTTCATAACTGTTGTCATTTATGCTTTTGACCATTTTTTGACCATTTACATTCCCTACCTTCGCTATAAGTACAATGCCCTGCACTAATTCCAGTACAAAAAAAAAAAAAAAAAAAAAAAGCCACAGTAGCATCTTCTCATTTTTTTCTCGTTTTTCTACTCTGCAACCTATTCTTTCCTTCTATTAAAATTATTGGACAAAGTTCTTGGACTCTCCTACCCGGCGACTAACGGGTGCACGTTAAGAGTCGGATCGCGTTAATCCTGGAGGACGGTCGCCGGTTATACTGTGTGCACCGGAGCAGCGGCGAAATCGTCTTTTAGGACAGTGGTATTTACCACGGGGCGTTTTGTAGGGTCTTTCTGATTACTCTCTTCTTCGTTGAATGTTCTAATTGCTTTCCGGTATTGTAGCCTCTTTCCCGACTTTTAGTATTATTTTGATTGCCATTTTTAGATATTTTTCGCTGGAATTGTTTGTTATCATTTTGCTACAATTCCACTGTTTTCATTACATATTTTTACTGCTGGATTTTTCGCTGAATTTTCACTGCGATTTTCGTATTTTTAAGCAATTGTTCTAACAATCTAAAAGACGATTTATCAATCAATCATGAGTAATTAGAATTTTAATATGTGCTTAGAGTTGAAAGGATAATCAACAGATTTGGAGGAAAAAAAAACTTAGATCTGCTTTAAATTTATGCGGTTTTGAATTGGTTGTAGCTTCTTTTGCCTGCAATTGCATGCCATTAACTTTAAAAATAACAGAAAAATATTTGCTGCAACGCACATCAGATAAATGAAAATCCAACGGCATGAGATGGTTACTTGACAAGAACAAATCTAGATTTGGGTTCTGAATGCATATTTTGTGTCAGAAGTTGAATCTTCTAATTCTAAGGATTGACAGTATTACTCCCTATGTGTGAAATTGATTTGATTTATGACAATGGAAACTATTGAGATTAGGTGCTATTTGTGACATTTGTTTTTGAGTTGTGGATTTAGATTTTGTTTATCTCAGTTACAGATGTGGTGATTCAGATTTGTTTTTGAGCTTAGTATTTGAGATATCAGATCTGGCGTTGTGGATGGCTGAGGATTACGTATGTGAATTTAGTGATAAAGTCTAGTGGCCAAGTTATCTCAAATAAATGATGTCCTAAGCTTATATGAAAAGGGTTGAATGGAAGCAACATAATGTTGGCATGCATGTATTTCTTGCATTTTATCAATGGAAGTTAGACCCACATTCATATGAAACCTAATATAAGTTAGTGAAATGTGGGGGTAGTGCTCTTATATGAAGCAAAAATTCTTGTGTTACATAAGAGCTATTTAAACCATAACGGAAGTTAAAAATTAACTAAACCATAAATCAAAGGGATTAGGTCAAATAGAGGTTTTGAATGTTATACCACCTTCCTCAAAATAGATTGCAAAAAAATAAAAAAAATAAAAAAAAAAATGATTGAGGACTTGATGAATGTGATGCTTATTGGCCCTAAGTTACCCTCGAGGTTGTGGTAGAAGCCCAATTGTTGTTACTACCTACTTTAAAGAGAATCTAGTTTAAAGGTTGTTAAGGTATCCTAGTTGGCTCATGGATATGCCTTCATGGGCTGTTTGATTTGGGATCTATAGATTTAGTTAGCCCCCTTTAGTTGCTATAATAGCCTTTGCGGAAATGACTCAGGCATAGGGACTGTGATTTATAGACTTCTTATGCTATAGTGACCTCTTTAATTATCATGACGCGAGGATCTTTAGAGTGCTGTGAGTTGCAGAATGTATGCTTGCCTTTGGTTCACTTAAATGG
The DNA here is from genome assembly GCA_018398585.1 of Simmondsia chinensis. Classification (NCBI taxonomy): domain Eukaryota; kingdom Viridiplantae; phylum Streptophyta; class Magnoliopsida; order Caryophyllales; family Simmondsiaceae; genus Simmondsia; species Simmondsia chinensis. Next base: position 42,934,301 of record JAGTTD010000002.1, on the reverse strand, counting down.
TCTAGTGTAGATTCTCGTTTTGGTGGAGCAATTTTTGAGTTAATTGCTCAAGCCTGACCCTATTGGCTGTCGAAGGAGAGTTCTTGGTTTGGATTCTGTGTTGGTGTTGTTCTGAACACCTATGCATGGCGCTGGTGCTGCTGTGTGTGACTGGCCATGCTATACGAAAATTGAATTGTGTGCTTTTCAATTTTTTGTGTGATTGTTGTGGTTAGTACGTGTTTATGCTTGAGGTTAATTGTGAACTTGTTAGAATGAAGTCTTGAACCTAGAGTTGGCAACTCTTGGGGTTAGGCATGTCTAGTTGCACAATCTTGAATCCCTTATGTGGGTAAAGCATGGTATGTTTGAGTTTTAACCACGAGATTAACCTTGTATAGGAGAATTGTTTTTCTTGCATATTTGGAGTGACCCACGTGAAATAGTTGATTATTGTAAAGGGATAATAGGACTTGCGAGATTTTGTGAATATCCATATGTGATTTGTATATTATCGTTGATGTTTTTTTTATGTATTTTCCATTGCTATGTCTGAAGCAAGTTGTATATGTTGTTACATGCTGCCTGAAATGATGAAAAGCATGTTGTTTTAAGTATTAGAACATTTCTCTTTCAAGCTGAATGTGCTGCCAGAAGTTGTTATGGACTTGTACATGCCGGATTATGCTGTATTGGTGTAATACTTGTTGTTTATAATGTGCAATTGCTGTATGTTATGCATAAACTGCAGATTATGACATTTACTTGCTGAATGTTGATGCTCATATTGAGTTTGGTGCTGTCCATATTGGGTTTGGACTGTTTATGGTTGAAAATGATGCATCTTAGTTGGTTGTGCTGTTTGGCATTGGTTCATGTTGGTCAAGCTTTGAATTATACAGTATTAGAATGTCTATTGATATGTTTGAGTCATATATGGACTTGTGTTGTCTTAGGAGACTTGTAGGTCCTTAGGCTCATTGTTTCATACCTTCATTTCAAGTTTTTGGAAAATGGTAAGGTGCAGGTCATATGAAAACCTTGATTGATCATAAGCTTAGTATTTAGCTTGCGTGTAGATACCTTATTTGGGTTATTGTCATATGCTGTATGCTCATGTTAGTCATTTGGATGACATACTATATGGCTCTAGTGTTTACCTATTGAGGAGAAAAACATGGCATTGCGTCACAAACTAAATATGCTAAGGTGATTGATAGCATTATGTTTTGATGAATAAGACAACATTCATCCTATTATATCATATGTCACTAGTAGATCTAGTCTTACATACATGGATCCAAATAAATAATATTAAAGTGCTCTAATTAAATTGTTGAGGTACTAGTGAAGTAATATGAATGGGGTCTACATTGTAATAGACTTTTTGTTGTGTTAGATGTTGAATATCAATGAAAGATATTCTACTAATTACAATGTGTTTAGGCTCATTAATGAGCTATGTTTTGTGACACCCCTTTGAAACCTGCATATTTTAGTTGTCCTTAAACATTGAGTTGGCAGATAGAAAAATAGAATGGTTTAGGAATGTATTATGAGACATTTCATTGTAGGGGGTTGTAAGAGCACCCGAGAGCCTATGAGGTATGTTGTCTGATCATAATCTTTTGTGATTATTGCGTTTTTACCAATGTTTGCTAGTTATAGCTAGCTTAGGGAAATTGATTATGGTAGAAATATTATTTTGACGATTGTCCAAAGTCAGTGTAAAAACTTGATGATGCTAAGCACTTGGGCTCAAGAGCCTTGCAGAGGCTTAGGTTACCTTAAGTTGAATTGTAAAAGGCATCTTGTGAATTATGGTCTTCTGTACCTCTTTCTCTTTATATCACCAGAATTTGATACAACATTAGTAAGACGTGAACTACCCTTATTAGAAATAATGCATGTACTCTAAGTGCGATGAGAATGGGTATATTGTCTTTTGGGACCTAAACTGGTGATAATGTTTCACAATTGTGATGAGATGTGAAAATGACAATTTGCGGTATATGGTCTTCGTGCCAACTACATGTACGATATATGTATGATGTATACTATTTGAGTACTTGGGATGGAGATATGATTTTATTGATATGATATTTGCTTTACTATTGTGTTATAATGACTTTTGTTGAAGTTGGCAGACGATGGAGCCAGTTGTTTAATAGCTCGTTGCAGATACCTCAATGTGGGGGTAAGAGCAACTTGTGATTGATGTTGGCAGTGGTCAACTCTCAAGTACCGCTTTGCTGCAATACAATGTGAAATGCCATGTATGATGGTTGAGCATGATGCTATAACCTAACCCATAGTCCGTGATGGGTGGTGTGGACACTGCACACTTGATGGGTTTGGCAAAAGGAGACCTATTCGTCTTAGGCATAAAATCGTAAACGATTTACTTGAAAGAAAGTGATCGCTGAATTGTGTAAGGTCTGAAAAGAACCTTGTGGATCCATTGCTAATGACACTATGTCGAAAAATAATTATGGAAACATCGAGGGGGACGGGACTAAAGTCTATACGTGAATAAACTGTGATGTATCCAACCTGGTCTTAACAGGTTCAATGTGAAAAGTTATAGTTTCATTCAAGGAATGCATTGTATTTTTTGTTGTCCCTCCCTATGGTGTGACAGTGTGGAGACGGGTCCATGACTATATGTTTGGTGGTGTAAGCAAGGCTTGCACTTAATGAACACTGTCTGTATGTTACCAGGGGTGAGGTTGAGCCTTAGCTGTTAATGGACCCATATCCATATGTTTTGTGGTGTGCGGTAACACAAACTTGATGGGATCCACCTATGTAGGTGTAGGAGTCTGGCCGCTCTCTATGAAGGTTCAAGACTTGCCTTCTAGAGCGCCTATGAATGTACAGGACGAGCGCATGGCCGATAAAACGCGCCGAACCGCATGAGTTGTCGTTATGTTACCAAGGAGTAAGGTTGAGCTTTAGCTCTTAATGGACCTATAGCCATATATTTGGTGGTGTGCGGTAACACATACTTGATGGGATCTACCTATATAGGTGTGGGTAGGGGTGTTCAAAAAAATTCGTAACCGAAATACCTCGCTTGCTCACATATTGGTTAAAATGAGATATTATACGTTTAATTTTTCAGAATTGTATTATAAGCTCATAATTTATTGAATATTCTCACAATTAATGTATTTTTTGGACATTTACAAACCATTAAGAAGATAGATCATATAACATAAAAGAGGCGTTGCATTACTTTTTCGGTTACCGGTTAACTGACATAACCGAACCGAATTACCGAAAGTCGGTTAATCGGCCTTTTCGGTTACGGTAACGGTTAGAGATATTTAAGTATTTTGGTTACGGTTAACCGAACCATGAACACCCCTAGGTGTGGGAGTGTGGCAGCTTCCTATAAAGGCTTAAGACTTGCCTTCTAGAGCGCCTATAAATATTTAGGATGAGCGCATGGCCGATAAAACTCTTCAAACAGTTGGAGTTGCCGAAATTTGGAGTTTAGTATGTGTCCGAGTGACAGACTGTACAATCCCTTGTGAGGTTCAAGACGAAAGTCACCTCGCGAGATGCTGGTCCTAAACTTGGGTTTTACTAGGTGACGATTCAAGTCGCGAGACATCGGCACTGAAAAACTAAACTCCCTTTTCCCAATCTATTCTTATTTTTCTCTTCTGCTTGTATCCTTTGTGGGAGATTGTTGAAAAAATGATACGAGTAAAGTTAAGTATTAAGGAAATAATACTTCACACATTGGAAATTGATGGAGAATTACTAGTCCAAATCTCACATTGGGAAATTAATGAAAAGTAGTGTATTTTGTATAGACCTATGTCACCACCCCACTTAAATTAAGTCATGGATGAGAGTAGTAGAACCACGCTCGCACGCTGCCCGCCTGCTGTGCTCGGGCATGGGCGATCTTTTTTTTAACGAGTATAATTATTTTCGGAAAATAAATTCCATAAACCGTTACTAGCTGTTGTACCCATTACCTACTGAAATTCATTACCATCATAACTGTTGTCATTTATGCTTTTGACCATTTACATTCCCTACCTTTGCAACCGATCTGCTCTGCAACCGATTCTTTACTTCTATTAAAATTATTGTGCAAAGTTCTTGGACTCTCCTACCTGGCGACTAACGAGTGCACGTTAAGAGTCGGATCGCATTAATCCTGGAGGACGGTCGCCGGTTATACTGTGTGCACCGGAGTAGCGGCGAAATCGTCTTTTAGGATAGTGGCATTTACCACGGTGCGATATCATCGTTTTGTAAGGTCTTTCTAATTACTCTCTTCTTCGTTGAATGTTCTAATTGCTTTCCGATATTGTAGCCTCTTTCCCCACTTTCAGTATTATTTTGATTGCTATTTTTAGATATTTTTCGCTGGAATTGTTTGTTATCATTTTACTACAATTCCACTGTTTTCATTACATATTTTTACTGTTGGATTTTCCGCTGAATTTTTACTACGATTTTCCTATTTTTAAGCAATTGTTCTAACAAGGTGAACTTCGGGTAATACTACGCACTCACCCAAATTGGGTCAGATTTTCAGGTTGGGGTTTCACGGAAACAGTCTCTCATCAGGGTCTCACCCTGGTGAGGTAAGACTGCATATATCTTACCCCTCTCAGACCCTGCGCGAGTGAGAGCCATTAGGGCACTGGGTATGTTGTTGTTGTTGATACTTAGGTGAACTTCGGTCGACCTGTCATACTTGTAGAAGAGGTATATAAATGCATTGATATTAGATTAGACTTATGACTTTTGAATTTTAAAATGATTAAATCCTTTGTTATGATAGTCAATTAATTTAAATTGTTCTTTAAACGAGCACTCAGGTTTCAAATAATTTTTTTTTCTAAAACAGCTTGTTCAATAACAGAACTAAAATACTGCAGAATCTATTTAAATTTTCTAGAAAATTATAAGAATGAGATAGAGAAATTTATGTTAAAGTTCATATCTTAATATATTCAATTATATTTTCTAAAGCGTGGCAGGTTTTATGTGGTAAAAATAATATAACAAAATATACCAGAAACAAGAACCTTTTATATATTTTAGATTCCTATCAGCATCTAGTGAGGTGTATTATTACATGCTGAAGCCATAATAATAGAACAATGTTCAAATGTATATCCGATCCATCGTCTGGCTAAAGTCTTAATGCTTAGGTAGGTAATCTATCATATCACATCATATGATATAGTAGACAATGGAGTATACCCCATTAGCAGTTCTTGAGGCTTTTGTGCATATCTAAGATGACAGAGATGCATTTGGTATTGATTGAGTCTTTTGAGTTAAAGCAAGTTTGTTTTTTTTTATATCAACAGTTAAAGCGAGTATTAGCCGTTTAGAATTGACATAAAACTTAATCAATGTGAGTTTGACTAGAGAAAAAAGAGGTGAGAGGCGTGCGCTGCAGGTTCAATAATTATAGGACATACATTCACAAGTAATCATGGGCGTTTGGCTCAAAAATGAAATGACAAAAGGGCTTTGTACTAGTAACGAGCGAAGCATGTATTTTGAGCAGCATGTATTTTTGAGCCAAAAAAAAGAAAAAGAAAAAGAAAAAGCAAGCACCTTTTTTTTGAAAATGATGTAAATTTTGAGCAGCATTTTATATTTTTGAGTTCATTTTTCTTATGCATCCTTGGTTTTTTTTTTTTTTTTTTTTTTTTTTTACAGACATCCTTCGTTTTTTTGAAATACTAAGTTTGTTGTTAGTGTTGTATGCATTTTATGATTGAATTTGGTGAACTTTTTAGTAAGATTTTTCCAAATTTTACAAAAAATACTAATAGTTATACAATTGGATGTTTCTATGCGTCACTAAATAGTGGGACATGAAAAGGCACGAGTTGATGTCATTACAAAAAAAATTTATCGGATATATATTTTATTCATCCAAGTGATTTATAAGGGGTTTGTAGCTCAACTGGTGGTGGGGAGAGCCTTAATTACACGCAGGGCTCCGGGGCTCAAGCCCCACTCATGCCATTTCGTGCCCCTTTTTTTTATGGCATGTAGCATTTTTCATAATTTGAGGAGAAGGGGGTGTTTGATAGAATTAGAAGTTGGAGGGTTTATATTGATTTTGACTAATAGTTATGGAAGTACCTTTGATGAAATTAATAGTTGAGAGATCACTTTGATTTTGATTAATAATTCAAAAATTCTTTATAAATATTATTCTTAATATTGTTTCAATAATTAGACTCTATTATTTAAAATATAAATTTAATATCTAAAAAATACATTTAAAATTTTATTTTTTAAAGGCTAAATTACAAAAAATTCTCGTCTTTTGCTTCGAAAACCCCCTCACAAATAAAAGTATTCACAAAATTCCTTCACTTTTAAAAATTTATCAATAACCCCCATGTAACTTATTTTTAACCATTTTGTCCCTAATATTTTTGTCTTTAGAAGGGGTTTTATATTATTAGATAAAAATTAAAAATTTATGTTTTTAACAAAAGCATTAAGGAAATTTTCTATATCTATAAAAATATAATTATTTTAATTAATTATAGTAATATTACTATAAGTTTAGAAGATAAAAAATATTTTAAAATTTTCATAAAAAATATTATTAGATAAAATATAATTTTTTTTATTAATATTATAATATCACTACTATAATTAATTAAACTAACAAGTTTTATAAATATAGAAAACCCTCCTTTTTTAAAATATAAAAAAATACTTATTTTTTTAAATATAAAATTTATACCTAAAAATAAAAATTAAATACTTAATTATTTTATTTTGAGAGATAAAATAGTCAAAAAAAGTTATTTGAGAATAAAATAAAAAAATTTCAAAAGTAAGAAAGTTTAATGGATAATTTTATTTGTCAGAAAAATTTTCTATCATTAAAGTTAAAATCAGAAAAAGTTTTTATAATTTACTCTTTTTTAAGTTACGGGAAATAAAATATAGACATCTCTAATTGACTCTCAAACAAACAAAAAAAATCAAGCTGGCGCCATGAACCTAAATCAGCGTGGACGACTTTTCACGGTCTGGATCTGAACTTTTTCCAAAATTCAAAACGTGTACAGAAGGGTTTAATAATTGTGCAAGGACGTTTTTAATCATGTTGCCATACGAGTGGCCCGCAAAAGAAAACGAAAGATTCTTATCCAACTAGGCATTGCACTTGCGATCTGCAAGGTGTTCCTACTTCATGCCTTAAGAATATTTATATGCTTCCCCACTCAAGCCTGCAATTCCCACAACATTTTAGTTACTTATTAGCGTATGACTTGTTCCTCCTCATAACAAATTTAAGAAATATGCATGGTCAAATACATTTCCTGACCATGGCGCTGTTGCTTGGGCTGTTTCTGATGCCTCACACGCCATCTGCTCAACTTGGTCAGAATTATTACGCTAAGACCTGTCCCAATGTCGAAAAGATCGTGAGAAATGTTGTGCAGCAGAAAATTCAGCAAACTTTTGTCACAATCCCCGCTACTTTGCGTCTCTTCTTCCATGATTGCTTTATCAATGTAATGATGTTTTTCATGCGTTTCATCATCATCAATATATGAAGTTAATAATTGGTTGAAATGCCCCTAATTACTTTCGATTGTTACATTATATTCTTTTTCACAGGGTTGTGATGCTTCAATTATTATTCAATCTACCCCAAACAACAAGGCTGAGAAAGATCACCCTGATAACTTGTCATTGGCCGGAGATGGATTTGACACTGTGATCAAAGCTAAAGCAGCGCTCGATGCAAGTCCTAGTTGTAAAAACAATGTTTCCTGTGCCGACATTCTCGCTATTGCAGCTCGTGATGTTGTTAATTTGGTTTGTTCCTAACTCTTCTTCACATATTTATCATAGGATATGAGTTTTGATTTATGCGATTTGGATATTCAGTTAATTGCACGAGTCTAAAGTAGCACCAATATCCAATTAATGGATTATGATGATGATTTGCACGAACACATGATATGCATAGGCTGGTGGACCATTCTGGCCAGTTGAGTTGGGAAGATTGGATGGGCTAGTGTCAACTTTTTCGGGTGTAAATGGAAGGTTACCGCAGCCAACAGACAATCTCAATCAGCTCAATGCATTGTTCGCTTTAAATGGTCTTTCCCAATCTGACATGATTGCTCTATCAGGTATTCAATTTACATGAAATGAGATGTAAATATTTGCTTACATTAAATGATGGAAATATCTTAATGTAAGATAATAGTAAATTCTAAATACTGTCATAAAATGATGCTATTATATCTTTACACAGCCTAACCTTTTACAAATCCTTGTCAATGTTTTGGAATTTGCTTTCTACAAAAGCTAGTATTTCTAAAAGCATTGCAAATGTAATCGCTTACGGACATAATTTGGTGGCAGAGAACTCTAGCCCTGGAGAAGCCACCTAAGTTTGGTCTCCGTTAAGGACACGTTTCCTCCTTTTAAGGGGATTCCCCCCTCCCCTCCCATCCCCTCCCATAAAGGTCTTACCAACATTAAAAAAAATAAATCACAAATGTATCACAGCTTCTCTAGAAATCCAATTTTAGAAACTACAGATTGGACAGAATAATTATTATAAATTTTATAATTTACTCAAATTACCCTCTTATTTGTTCTGATTATAGTAGCACCAATATTGGACAGAATAATTCATATTATTATTTTAGTAAAGAGAAAGAAAGGTTAAAGATAGTTCTTCGTATTTCATTATTGATTTGGCAAATAAAGATAAATAGATTTATAGTAAAAATAAAAAGATAAATTGTCAAAAAAGATTTATAACTTTATCTTACATTCCCTCACCTCTTACCCCCAAATTGAGGGGCAAAGTCAATAGAAGATCCCCCCAATTACCAACATTACTCACTAAGAAAAAATTATCAAATAGAAGTACAGGTTTAACACTATTATCTTTACCCCTTTTTATTTCTTTTTACCTAATTATTAAATAAGGATTAATGAATATGATCTTTAAAGGATGGAATTAGATAACATGTCTAGTTTTGCAGTAACTTTATGACTCAAATTGTAATCAGGATACATATAATAAACAATGAAGTTTCTCGGTTGATGGCCACCATTAGATTTTTACTAAACAATTAGATACGTTTTGAAATTACCCCTTATTTTGTAATTGGATACGAGGGAGGTAATTTTTTATCCTTATTTAGCAAATGTAATTGAGGGGTAATGGGGGTAATTTCTAACACCTCCTCTAATTACTTCTTTTTACCCCCAATTTTTTTAACTCCAAATTTGAAGGGTAGAGGAGGATAAGGTTAATTTTATAAATTTTTTTGACAATTTTGTCCTTATTTTAACTATAATTCTTTTTACTTATCACTTTACCCAATTGCCAAATAAGAGTAACCCATTTACGCTCCTTTATTCTTACCTTTTTTAATTGATATATTCAAATAAAAGTAAGATATTATTTTAACCTTTTTTTTTTATCTTTCCTTTTTTTACCTTTCTTTATTCTATTGTCAAATAAGGCAATTATTGTCTGACATTGACATGGCATCCCCATATGGATATCCACGTTGTAGTACATGTGCAGAACTTCAAAATAACAACTTTTCTTTACCCTTATGAGCAATGGCGGCCTTTTAATGACAACATTGCTCCTATGAGTAGCGTAAATTATCACAAATTGAGAAATCTCAAACTTCAAAATTATACCATGGACAAAAAAGCATTGATTATTTAAATACGATGTAAAACATGGCAAGCATCATAGTTGGTTAGATACTTCAGATCTTGAATGAATTACTCGTATAAGTGAATCCTTCATAGTCTTCCTTGTCAAAATGATAGCGTTCACCAGACAAATGTCATGAATCAAAATAATCCTAGTTTGGGATTCACGATAAGCTAGGACTACTTGTTCATAGTACTCTATTTGAAATGTATTTTGGTCCATATCAATATTTAACACTTACGAATGAAGGTTTGGAAGCTTGAACAATTATTTCATTTTCCTATGTAGCTGCCCATACGGTGGGATTCTCACACTGCAACAAGTTTGCAAACAGGATATATAGTTTTAGCTCTGCAAATCCAATGGATCCAAGCTTGAACCCACAATATGCAAACCAGCTGATAGCGATGTGCCCAAGGAATGTGGACCCAAGGATAGCCATCAATATGGACCCTATCACTCCGAGGAGGTTCGACAACCAATACTACAAGAACCTAGTGCAGGGGAAGGGCCTCTTCACTTCGGACCAAGTCTTATTCAATGATTCCAGGTCCAGGTCCCATGTTTTGGATTGGGCCCGCAACTCCCAACACTTCAATCAAGCTTTCGCGCAAGCCATGATTAAGCTTGGTCGGGTTGGAGTCAAGACTACTCGCAACGGAAGTGGAAACATCCGTGTAAGATGTGACGCCTTCAACTAGAAAAGATTCATAGTGGAGAAATTCAAACTAGTCTCTTCCTTACATATGATAGAATCGAATGAAGCCAGCAACGACAACTCTATCAAATATGTAAATTTTTGTTTTTCGCAACAATTGGTAGAAAAATGTCAACTTATGGAATTTTAACGATTGAAACATGATGGCATTTAGTGCCAAGTTAGCGCTTGATTGAAATAATATTGAATTAGTTGGCTTCTAATCTAATCTACGAGCCAGTTTTTCCTCCCTTTTGTTGAAAAATTTGCTAATAATATTCAACTAAATCTATAATAACATAAATGATATTCTGTCAATTAAAAATCAAGAAGAAAACATAAATAATAAAGAAATACAGAACTAATATTAAATATATATATATAAAAAAAAAAATTTAGGAAATGTGTGCATTAGGATGAGGCGTGAAATACTCTTCTTAGATTGGAAATGCCACTCTTGTATAAGTCTCATACTTGAACTTAAATATGTTCCCCCCCTTCCCTTCCCCCCCCCCCCCCCCCTCTTTGGATTTTAAAACTTGTTATACCTCAATCATTAAAACAATTAAAAATCTCCAAATTGCAACTACTGTTTTCAGAATTTTTTAAAAAGAGTAGAAGAGAGGAAAAAAATAGTATCTCTCTTAGGGTAAAATATAGAGATATTCCCTAAAATTTTTAATTAAACACAAAAGACTTACTAGACTTTCAAGTTAGCACAACACAACGCTTGTAACTAAACACAACTTACTCATGCACTTTTTATTTCATAAAGTAATCCTTTAAACTTTACAATCAGACACAATTTACTCATAAACTTTATAATTTGAAGAATACATCCCTTGCAAAATCAATATTAAGAAATAACGTACCAAACTATTTACTAAATCCATATTATCTCTCTATATCAAATTTAACGCTTAGACAAAACACAGTTCGCTTCTATTATCTAATATTTCAAAAGAAATAACATTTTTCTAAATTATGGTATTAAATATAACATGTGGTCCAAGGATTTCCATTCACCAAGAACTCCACCAATACTTGCTGATGCCGTTCACATCTTGGTGGGGCAAACTACAGGCCGCATCTTGGCAGAGTGGGTCAACAATCCGCATCCAAGGCAAGCAAGGTGGGATGGAGCTTGGCAAGACTGGAAGCCGGAATAAGAGAATGCAACTTGGCAACAATAGCCCAAAAGATCCATTGACAAATTCGAGGGTGAATTCTCTCTAGGCTGGAGAGGATGGTGCAGCCTGCCTTCCGCAATTGGGTGAACTAGACGAGTTGTGCTTGGCGAGTTGGGGGCCGGGCGTGCGGAGGTGTAGATTGGCGAGAGTAACCCACATGATGATTCAAATTCGAGGACGAATTCTCCCCAACTTGGGGAGAATAATGCTACTCGATAGTGGCGGATGGGGCTTGGTGAGATCCCAGTCGTGACAAGCTAGATACACGGCTAGAGATATGGATTCAAGCGTTTGTCATCTATTAGGTTAATAGTTAGTAGGCTATGTATAAGTGTTAGTTGTTTAAATAATTAATAGTTGGTGTTAGATTTATCTTTTAGTCTTTTATTTATCCTTTATCTGTTTAAGTTTTTTATTCTAGGTTAGTTTCCTCATTTATTTAAACAAGAGGAAGACTAGGATTTAGCGATGATTCAATTTTAGTTTATTTTCATGGCTTGCTAGCTCTTTCTTATTCTCGGACTGTGATAATTAGAATATACTCTATTTTCCTCTTTGTTCTTTATTATTTTCGTAATAAGAATTAAAGGAAGGCCTTTGAACTTTCTGTTTCCCTAAATTTTCATCTACGCACTGCTTCAGTTGGTATCAGAGCTCAGAATGACTTCTGAGATGGCCCGTGGGCGTCAGAGATACGCTGCCATCGAAGACGTATACGAGCGTGATTGTCAATGGTAGATCGAGAGGAGGTTCGAGGACTCGGAAGAGAGATTCTGGCAAATTGAGCTATGTTTGGTTCAATTGGGAGTGAGTCCCAACCATACGCCGATGGCTCAACCTCAAAACCCGCCGGCAGGAGGTGGCGAGGAAGAAACGGATGAGAACACCCGCAAGCTATATTCGGAGGTTGAAGAATATTGGCGGAACGTGCGAGAGACTCGGCTAAATACCAGAGCTTCTGGTTGTTTAGGCAATCAGGGGTGGAAGTCCGAGCTTCAGGAAGAATTTTCGGAGTTTAAAGGTGATGGCGTCTTATTGGCGGAAGAGGGTATGCCGCCTAGTCATTGATTCCAGGAGCTATGAGAACGCCATCTTTGATGAAGTCGTCTGGAAGCTAGGGTTGGAAATGGAGGACCATCTGAACCCTTACAAATCGTCATGGCTCGAGAAAGAAAATCAGGTAATGATAACTAAACGTTGTCTGGTTAGTTTCTCGATTGGGATGAAGTACCGGGACGTAGTGTGCTGCGATTTTATTGCCATGGATGTGTGTCATCTGCTATTAGGAAGACCTTGGAAATATGATAGAGGTGCTATACATGATGAGAGAAAGAACACGTATAACTTTATCTCTGAGGGAACAAGGATCATCTTGTTGCCCAAGAAATATGAGGTGTCACGAGAGTCGAAGACCCAAAACCGGAAGATAGGGCCGTGTTTGCCAATGCAGTTGGCAAGGTAGAGATGGCGTCTGCATCGATAAGCGACATCAGAAGCGAAACAATCTTTGATGAGCCAACCTACCTTGATTTGTCTTATCCATCCATCTTTGATGAGCCCACACATGATGAGCGTATCTATGAAGAGGAGAAAATGTCGGATGAGGTGGGGAGTTTGCTAGAGGAGGTTTGTCCACAAGAGTTGGCATATTTCCTACTGCCAACAAGGGGGATTGCATACCAGGTAGATTGGGTTCCAAACTATGTGTTACCAAGATGGCCTCATTGCCGAGTGAGCCCTGCAGAGCGTGAGGATATCAGGCACTAAGTTTGGAAGTTGCTTGCCAGGAGATACCCTAGAGGGGACCTGAAGGGCGATCAGCTGCCTTGACACCACTAAAGGAAGAAGCTTGGCAAACATGCCTTGGTAGCAAGACTGTCAGCAAGCTCGCGATAAGATGTTGAGTACCTGCTCCGAGATTGGATGATTTTCTAGGCCAATTGCAAAAGGCGATGGTGTCTATCAAATCGTGTCTGATGGATGAATTCATCCAAAGTCGTGCCTTGCCAGGGGATGGGCGAAACATCATTTTTGAAATCCAAGAAGAGCTACCCACGAAGTATATGCATGGCTTAGCCGCCAACATTGTGACGAATAGGGATGAACACTTTATGTGCCGTCTTTGGAAGCCATTGTGGAAGGTGGCGAACATTGAGGAAGTTGGTGAGTACAAGAAGATAGTTGTACCAACGGGAGATAAAATAAAAACAGAACAAGGTGAAGAACTGGAAGAGGTGCTGAGTATTGTGTTGACAGTGGGGAGTAGTCCACGTTGGGAACACCGCATGTCGGGAGACGCCTTACCAAATTGGCTTCATTACCGAGTGAGCCTTGTGGAGCACGAAGAGCCCAGACATCGAGTGTTCACAGTTCTCTTGATATTGAAGAAGGACGAGACTTGGCGGAATAATGTTGGCGACAGGGCAATCAATAGGGTCACTATGTATTATGGACCTTCCACACCACTGACGGGTGGTCTAGTAGAGGTGACAAGAAGAATGTTGGGTGTCCTTATCCAATGTTTTATTACCGAGTACATCAAAGGGAGGGGATGGATGATGTCGTATCTACAAGAGAAGGCGATACATTTCACTCCCACCCATTAGGTTGAACGGGAGCATGTTCGAAGGTCATTGCTTGAAGCGCGCGCCGGACACATGAAAGTGCGCATAAGGATTTCCGGCACCATTCCCACATTGGTGCGAGTAGCCCAAACAAGCCCATGTCGAATTCAAGGGTGAATAACTCTTCAACCCGGAGAGGATGATGCTGTTCACACCTTGGTATAGTTCGCATCTTGGCAGAGTAGGTCAACAATTTGCATCTGGGGCAAGTACGGCTGATGGAGCTTGGTGAGACTGGAAGCCGGCATGAGGGAACGCAACTGGGTAAGAATAGCCTACAAGATTGATTTAGTCATTCAAAATTGTTTAGAAATTTATCCTTCTATGTGTTCTTTCTAATTCTAGGAATGTGAGAATTTAGTTAGACTTTATTTTTATTTGTTTCTGATTATTTTAGCAATAAATTTTTTTTTTTCCCCCTAAATTTCTATCTGTGTACTGCATTACTTGCCATGCTTGATTTATTTAAGGTCGCAGATGAAGTTTGTGGAATTACTATTGTGGAAAAGGAGTTCTACTTGCTCGATCCTCCGCTCAATAAATTTGGCCTATAACATCATAAAGCTAGGCTCTCCATAAGAAGCCAAAAAGGAGACAGCCAAGAGTGGGAAAGGGGGGAGACATCCACATAGAAGGAAATAGAACTCAAATGATTATTCGCACTCTTCCCCTATAATGAAATCTCTATAAGGAAATAGAAAAATCTGCACATTTTCAGTACATCGCGGAGCTTCACCGGATATATTCATCGTCCCTCGCTGAAACCGCGGCACCCAGGCTTGGAAAATCGATTCGCCGC
This sequence comes from Simmondsia chinensis, assembly GCA_018398585.1. Taxonomy (NCBI): domain Eukaryota; kingdom Viridiplantae; phylum Streptophyta; class Magnoliopsida; order Caryophyllales; family Simmondsiaceae; genus Simmondsia; species Simmondsia chinensis. The sequence goes on along the minus strand of JAGTTD010000002.1, from coordinate 42,919,294 downwards.
TGAATGCCACCTCCAAGGCTAGGGTTGACGTCAGTGTGATACTGGAACTACGAGCTCCTCACCGCGCAATGAGGGTAAATCCATTCAAATGGCTAGTTATCTAACAATGCGCGCATCTTGCTTGACGTGATAGATTGATTCATATGGACAGGATGCAAATTGCGAGGTTCTGAGGAAGGTGGATATACTGAGGTGTTTGAGGGAGTCCGTCGCACCAATAACGAAAATTGTATTATTAAGATCCTGAAGCCTGTCAAGAAGATGAAGGTAGCGCCCATTATTACTGGCTTTATTTATCTGTCTTCATTCCTGCATTCCTCAATCATTTCGTTCTGTTGGTTATCGAACGTTTCTTGTTGCTTTCTTCCGTTGCTGTTCTATTTCTAGAAGTTGTTAGTAGCCTGCTTTGCGTGTTGCTTCCTCTGATGATTGATCAAAACATTTAAGGGTGTAACAGATAAGTTGCTTCCTCTGATGATTGATCAAAAAATTCGAGGGTGTACCAGATAAGTTGCTCACTGTATTCCAGCTCTGGGAACAATTGACACCCTTCATCGGGTTTTTAACGGTTGTGCTTCTAGAATATATAATTCATGTCCATTTGGGTTGTTACATCTCTACGAGACAAACCCATTTCCAAGTATTCAAAAATGGCTTGTGGCTTTGTTTGGCTCGCCTTATGTCTCCTGCAAAAAGACCTTCTACATGAATTGGTTTTCAAGATGGGACAATAAAAGAAACTGGTCTCATCATTTGCCTACGAATAATTTATCCAGGAGGAGACTCAGAGTGACATCATTACTCTTTCTCCTACTTTGATTATTTTCTTTTTGTTTTGATTTTTAGATGTGAATTAGTGTGAAAGTTCTATGCAATTTCCAAGTATATTTCAGAACAGAATTATAATTAGTCAAGTATTCATGAAACTCATAAATAGATGACAATTTAATCTTGCGTTCCTTACATCATATTATCTTTCGTCAAGTCATTGCAAAACTAGTTTTTGAGTAATGCATCAAGCTTTTGATAGGATCCGAGATTGGATCCTATCCAAATCAACCGAATCTTCCTTAATACAAATAAGATAATCAATCATACATCCAACACACCAAATCAATGCCAAGGGCTACGGGATAACTAATATGTTATCCCTTTGTATATATCTATATGTATGTATGAATAAATACAAGTATTTAGAGAGAAAAGGGGGAGAAATAGAGGAAGAAGATAAGAGGGAGAGGGAGAGAGAGAGAAACCGGGGGGGGGGGGGTGGGGGGGGGGGGGGGGGGGGGGGGGGGGGGGGGAATCAAACACGCAATACTCAAGCATAACTAACTCTAATTCATAGGATAAAGTGCCACCTATGGCTGACATGGCACTTCTGACATGGCGAGGGCATGAGATGTGGTAGGTGACGTGGCGTGTGATGTGGCGAGGTTTGTATCAATACCCCCTCGGTCAGACCCTTGACCACAAGGGTTGACGTCTAGAGAACGGGCCTGAAGATCATGCAAAAATTCCCAGGTGGCGTCCTCGGCTGTACGTCCATGCCACTTAACCAGTACTTGCGTGGCGGCAATGCGAGGACGGCGAACAACTCTGCGACTCAATATGCTCTCAGGTTGAGGTGGAAGCAAAGCTGGTGGCCAAACTGTCGGCAAAGGAGTAGAGCTGGCGGGAATGTGGGTGCAGCATTTAAGCGAGGAAACGTGCACAACATGATGTATGGCGGCATCCAGAGGAAGTTCTAGTTTGTAAGATACTGGCCCGATGCGGTCCAAGATCCGAAATGGTCCATGGAACCATGGGGCGAGCTTATGATATTGGCGGTGAGATACACTTTGTTGGCGGTAGCGTTGGAGCTTCAACCAAACATAAGCGCCAACCTCGAATTCACGGTCTGTGCGATGGCTATTCGCTTGCTGTTTCATTCTGTTCTGGGCGCGGTGCAAATGGTGCTTGATATGCCTAATAGCTTCTTCCAGGGCAATGAGACTACGATCAACTGCTTCAACCGCGGACTCGCCGAGAAGGTAAGGGAGGTGAATTGGCGGTGACTGCCCATAAAGAGTTTCATACGGAGAAACTTAAGAGGCTGTATGAAAGGTGGTATTGTACCATCATTTCGCTAATGGCAGCTAGTGATGCCAACTCTTAGGGTACTCCCCTGCCATGCAGCGAAGGTAAGTTTCGAGGCATCGGTTCAACACTTCGGTCTGACCATTTGATTGAGGATGGTAAGAAGAAGAGAGGTTGAGCTAAGTTCCCATACGATTGAAGAGCTCCTGCCAAAAGGTACTGATAAAGACCGGATCCCGATCACTAATGATGGAAACAGGAAGCTCGTGCAATCGATAAATCTGGTCCAGGAACAGCTGAGCAACATCAGCGGCGGTATAGGGGTGGCGGAGAGCATGGAAATGGGCAGACTTACTAAGGCGATCTACTACAACCAGGAATGCCGTGAACCCTGATAACAGCGGCAGACCTTCAATAAAATCCATCGAAATGCTGCGTCATACTGTATTTGGTACCGGCAATGGTTGCTATAATCCTGGGGACGCAACTGTCTTGTATTTATTTTGTTGACAAACCAAGCAGTTACGAACATAGGCTTGAACATCCCGCTTGAGGCCGGACCAATAGAAAAGCGTTTGTGCGCGCCGGTAAGTTGCTTCCACGCCTGAATGTCCTCCTTGAGGGGAATCATGCATCCATAGAAAGATCGAATTGCGTAATGATGGGACAACCCCCACCACTGGGTGGCCATGGTGTTGAAGTTGATCACGGTGCCAAGTGAAGTGAGGATGAGATAACGGCTCCAGTAGTTTGTCGTTGATGATAGTGTTGATGGAGGGGTCTTGGCGCCAAGATGCTGGAAGGGAACTGTAGAAATCAGAGGAGATAGTGGATAATGCCATACAAAGTACTTCGGAACAGGAAAGGTGAGAGAGGGCATCGACGGCCCTGTTTTCAGTTCCCTTGTAAATTATTTCGTAGTCCAGGCTAATTAAATTTGCCAACCATAAGAATTGCAGCGAAGTAGAGAGGCGTTGTTCCAGAAGAAATTTCAAGCTTCGCTGATCTGTGCGAATAAGGAAGTGCCGCCCAGTGAGGTATTGCTGCCATTTTGAAACAACGAAGACCACTGCGAGGAGTTCTCTTACATGTACTGAGAGCGCTTGGTGCCGTGGCGCCAACGTCTTACTAATGAAAGCAAGAGGCCTGCCCTTCTGCATAAGAACCGCCCCAATACCCGTCCTGGAGGCATCTGTCTCAACGATGAACATCTTTGTGAAGTTCGGCAATGCTAACACGGGGGCGGATGTTAACGCCACTTTAAGATGCTGGAAGGCGGTTTCAGCATCGGGGTTCCACCCAAAGTTATATTTCTTTAGCAACTCAGTTAAAAGGCGAGCAATCATTCCATACTGGGCAATAACACGCTTATGGTAGCCAGAGAGACCGAGAAATCCGTGAAGTTGCTTGGCGGATGTAGGTCGTGGCCAGTTGGCCACTGCAGTCAATTTACTGGGATCAGCCTCTATGCCATCTTTGGAGACGAAGTGGCCTAAGTACCGTCGTGCCCCGAAAGTGCACTTTGCCCAATTAGCCACTAATTGATGCTGCTGAAGTATGCCCATAACGGAACATAAATGTTCTAAGTGTTGAGCCCAAGTGGTGCTGTAGACGAGAATGTCGTCGAAGAAGACAAGCACATATTTGCGAAGCAGAGGCCGAAATATATTGTTCATCTGACTTTGAAAAGTCGAAGGAGCGTTTGATAGGCCGAAAGGGATCACGGTGAACTCAAAGCGCCCAGAATGCGTTCGGAACGCTGTCTTGCACACGTCCCCTAGGGCCATTCGGATCTGCCAGTACCTGGATTTCAGATCGAGCTTCGAGAAATAAGTTGCGCCACCTAATTCATCCAAGAGTTCCTCCACAATGGGAATGGGGAACTTGTCTTTCACTGTCATCTTGTTTACGGCGCGGTAATCGACACACAACCGCCAACTTCCATCGTTCTTTTTGACCAAGACAACTAGCGAGGCAAATGACTATGTGCTATTTTTGATGACGCCTGACGCCAACATTTCTTGAATCAACGAGTCAATGATATCCTTTTGAAAGGCCGGATACTGATAAGGCCGAAGATTGACTGGATTGTTGCCCTCCTTAAGAGGAATACGGTGATCAAAGTCAGGTCTGATTGGCGGTTCCTTTGCCCCCGCTCTGAATACTTCTGAAAATTCGTCCAGTAATGTTTGTAACGCGGCTGGATCTTCTACTGACTCAGGTTTAGCGGCATACAGGCTAAAGATCGAGTGACTTTGCGGCTCGTCTCCAGTGATAGCATAGAGTGTAGCTGATTCGGTGAGTAGAGTAGAAAGGGTTTTCTCTGAAACGGCCTTGAGACCCGAATTACGAATTCCGCGTAACTCATAGACCTTTTCACCTACTTTGAACTCCATGATCAATGTTTCGAAGTTCCATCTAGCATCTCCCAAGGTTCGAAGCCACTGGATACCCAACACCATATCACAACCGGAAAGATGAATTAATAAAACATTTGATGTGAACGTTGCTTCTTAAAGGCTCCACTGAAAGGAGGGGCATATTCCCGTGCACGACACCTGATTACCGTCAGCAGCAGTAACATTTGGTGGGGCTTGATTGGCAATAACGCAACCCAACTGCTTGGTGAGGTGTGAGTCTAAAAAGTCGCGCGTACTTCAACTTTCCACAAGGATACTCAAGGTCTTCTTGCCACGCTGGCCTTGTACCCGCATGGTTTGGCATTGCGCCATACCATGTAAGGCGTGGATGGATATGTGAGGGTCACGTGCTGGTTCCAGATCAGGTTCAGTTGACTCAGCACCTTCTTCTTCTTGATCTGTTTTGATCCAAAACATCTACACTCTACGGTGCATGGGGTAGACATGCCCTGGCGTAAATGGGCCATGGCAGTAAAAACAGAGGTTCTTGGCTCACAACTCATCAATGTCTGTTGGAGATAACCCCCGTGTTGTTCTATTTGGCAGCATTAACCGTGACCGCATTTGGTGTTACTGGTAGAGCCAATGATTTGTTTGGCGGTGGTCTGGTTGGCGGATTCTAGACACGGGGTATTGTGTTTGGTTATGGTAAGATTAGCATGGTCTGGGTCGGGTTTTTTCCCGTCACCCGCTTGATATATGCACAGTTCTCTTCCTGTAACTGGGCGAGAGAGATAGCGTCCTGAAGGGTTTGAGGCTTAAATAACTTAAGCCAACCCGCCAAGTCCTCGTTCAAACCGCCCATAAAGATGCCAACCCGTTGTTCCTCATTCAGACCACTTCGGCTTATCAGTGGCTCAAGAGCCCTCAGATACTCATCTTGGCTTCCCGCCTGTTTGAGCTTAGTAAGCTTGGTGAGAGGATTCTGAGCGACCTTGGAAAAATGAGCACGTATCTCCCTTGAGTAGACGTCCCACGGAATGGGCATGCCTATCGGCCATGATTGTTGGTAGGCGTTATGCCACCCAAGCGCAGCGCCCTCCAATGCTACACTCGCCAACATGGATTTCTCATCATCTGGGGTTTGGTCCAATCTAAAGTATCTTTCACGTTGGTGCAACCAACTAACCACATCTCCCTCATTAAACCTCGGGAATTGTATCTTTGTAAGACGAGTGGGGAAACGGTAATTACCTTGGTGAGTGCCTCTGCGAGCAACCGGTGATAGATCGATGCTTCGATCCCTAAAGGGATGGCGGGCCTGGAGCTGGCTCTGGGACTAGTTGAGGAACATTCCTCATATTCAACGCTATACCCCTCACCATCTGGTGGATCTCATCCAAGTTCACGGCAAGCTCATAACACCGGCAATCGAACTTTGCATCTAGATCATCACTCCTCCGATCAAACTTCTCATCAAGCTCCTTCAATGTCATTTGTTGACGAGTTCCGTCAGCCATGGCTACCGATCCAGATGAACAACCCGATCAAGCGTGAACTCCACCTAGCCGAGGAAAGCAGGGCTCTTATACCAATGATAGGATCCGAGATTGGATCCTATCCAATTCAACCGAATCTTCCTCAATAAAAATAAGATAACTCAATCAATCACACATCCAACACACCAAATCAATGCCAAGGGCTACGGGGTAACTAATATGTTATCCCTTTGTATATATCTATATGTATGTATGAGTAAATACAAGTATTTAGATAGAAAAGGGGGAGAAATAGAGGAAGAAGATTGGGTTGGGGGGGGGGGGGGGGGGGGGGGGGGGGGGGAGGGAGAGAGAAACCTGGGGGAGAGAGAGAATCAAACACACAATACTCAAGCATAACTAACTCTAATTCACTACTAGATATTTATAGGATAAAGTGCCACCTAGGGCTGACATGGGACTGCTGACATGGCCTGGGCATGAGATGTCGCAGGTGACGTGGCGAGGTTTGCATCAGCTTTTAGGTAGTTGTACATTTGGGAATCTTTTGATTGCTTCCCAATCTCATTGGTTCTCTTTTAGTGTCCACTTCCAGCATTCTTCAGATGCCTTTTTGTGTCCCTTGCATGTTGTAGGTACACGCAGGTCTCAACAGTCTTCCTTTTGAACCTATATGTATTGACTTGGCACCAGCGTAGCATCTTGAGGCACCAACACGCCGTCACCGGATCCCATTAGAACTCCGAAGTTAAGCGTGCTTGGGCGAGAGTAGTACCAGGATGGGTGACCTTCTGGGAAGTCCTCACCTTCAGGTTGGTGGCACTGGGAAACAGCCTTTCTTCAGGTTAACACCCTGAAGGGGAAGGCTGCGTACATTCCCACCCCCCCCCCCCCCCCCCCCCCCCCCCCGCCCGACCCTGCATAGATGGGAGCACTTGAGGCATTGGGTATGTTCCTTTTTTACCAGCGTAGCATCTATGCATGATGCAATGAAGGATATAACTTTCCCAGAAGGGATGAAACGGCACTGCTCTGTTCAAGGCAGAAGAAGATCTACTGAAACAGCGGCTGAGGGTTCTTGAGCAGACAGCCATGGGAGCAGAACTGTGGAAGTTTAGTGGTAATCGTACTGGTTGATGGCAGCCATGAGGATTCAAAACTTCTTTCTAGGCAGTTTGTAGAGGTTCTTTCTGCTTTGGAGCTCAGTCGGTGACAATGAGATTAAGGATTATTATTCTAAGGAGTCTGCTGGGATTTTTCCTATTGAACTTATATGCAGGCCGTGACTTGGCCCAACGCACTGGATTACCAAAAATTCAATGGTCCCTTGTTTAGTCAGTGCGTGTATATACTCATTGGCCTTAGCTATTAAGAACATGTTCAAGTAACCCACTGAACAAATGTAATGTAGTTAATTAGTATATCAAGAGATGTGAGGTTTTTTTTAGTACCTCTATAACTTGCTTTACATTGAGCGTTTATTTATCATTTTGTCATGACATGCCCGAGTGCCCGTATTCAAAGTGAAGACACCTTTTGCCCAAGTTGCAGTAAACAATAAAAGGATTCTAGTGTTGGATGCCTGGATCCATGCCTCTAGCTGATCTTGTTCTATAGTCCTAGTGGACATAGTTTAGAATGGTTTTCTAAGTATTCTGCGCATCAAAGGAAGAAAACTGTGTTGTGCAGGACATCCAAGAACTTGTCAGATACGATTGCCATGTGTTCGCTATGTTTGAGGAGATCTTTTGACCTCATACTAAAAGCCTTTTTGGCAAGAGATCACTTATCAGATAAGTTTTGTAGTGGATGTGTTATGATAAGGGAGTAGGTTGAGGCTTGTATGATGTAAGCAGATGTTATATTTCAGAGATTTTTTAGATAATTCAGAGTTTTTCCTGTAACTTCAGTACATGCTCATACCTTGGCGAGTATTTATTAGCGACATTAAATGTTTGCGTTGAAGGAATTCATTATTGTGAATTTCTTTGGAAATGCTTAACTGATTAAGATTTTATAGTATTAAGTACCAAAACCCCATAATTTGAAAATGGTGATGACTGTTCTCCTCTGCATTGCAAAAGGGATTCAACTTTTATTCGTTTTGCTATCCTGAGATTCGTATCTTTCTAACATGGTGTGAATTAGGGGTGTAAATGAACCAAATATGAACTCGTGTTTGAAATCAATTGGGGCTTGTTCATGTTCATTTTGGGGGCACTCGATTGCAGCAGTCGATAAGTTCAAGCACTCGATAAGTTTAATGAGTTGAGTTCGAACAAGGGTGTTCAACTTGTTAACATTCACGAATAGTTTGCTAAGAATTCGTTAGAAGATGGATAAAAGCTTGCTGAAAGCTCAATAAGGGCTAGTTAAAAACTCGTTAACTATTGGTATTGTCTGAAAAATGGTTTGCTAATGGACTCAGGAGCGAGCTTGAGCCAATAGCAGGCTTTGCTCAATTATGAGCTTTACTCAGCTTGATTATGAGAGAATCGGCTCAATAATGATCTTGACTCAGCTTGATTATGAGAGAGTCGGCTTGATAATGATCTTGACTTGGTTCGATTAAGTTAAAGAGACGAGTCGAGTCGGGTATCGAACACACTAATATCTTATCCAACTGCATTCGAACGATGACTCAAACGCTCGATAAAAAACTTAGCTTGAACTTAAGATCGATAAGCCTTATTGAGCCTGCATTCAAATAGGGAATGCTCGAGTTATCGAAAATTCATACATTTTTGTCATTGCATAAATGAAGATCAAGTGTGATACAGCCATCAAAGACCCCGAGTTTCATATTTGAATATGTCAATGATGCAGATTTCAAGTTGTTTTTATGACCTCCGTTACTATGCACGTTAGCTTTGAAGGTGAGTTCTTTTTTTCATTTTCTTCCATTTTTGTGATATATGATACTATTCTGTGTTGTATGCTTGAGGATGAAATCGTAGTTGTTCTGGCCGTATGCTTTAATCTTCTTCATATAATCATCTCAAACCTCAGATCTAGCAAAAGTCATTTAATCTGAGTTCTGAACCAATTTATGGGATGGCTGTATCCTTGCGTTTTGCAAATACTGCCCCTTGAATAGAAGAATTGATGTGCCAAGAAGAAACTATGAATAGGTAGTCCTAGCTTATCGTGGAACCCACGCCAGGATTATTTTGATTCATGACTTTTGTTTGGTGAATGCTATCATTTTGGCATGGAAGACTATGAAGGATTCATTTATACGATCAGTTTGTTCACAATTTGAAGTACCTAACCACCTGTGTGTGGTGTCCTAGAAGTTGTAATAGGATTGCCCATTTTGTTGCTAAAGGGCACTTCTTAGGTAACTGTCTTCATGATTGGTGGAGCTGTCCCCCCCCCCCCCCCCCCCCCCCCCTCCCTTTGTCTGATCTTGTATATTCGGATGCTCAGGGAATATAATTTCGGCCTCGGGCTTTGTTGTGTTCCAAAAAAAAAAAAAAAAAAAAAAACCACCTGTGTTGCTTGCCATGTTTTAACATGGTATTTCAATGATCAACGCTTTCTGTCCTCTGCATAATCTTGAAGTTTGAGTTTTATCGGTTTGTGAAAAAAAAAGGAAAAAAAGGAACATACCCGTGCCTCAAGGGCTCCTGCCTATGCAGTGTCTGGGATTTAAATTTAAATTTAAATTTAGGAAAATTATCGCTTAGATAACCTGAGATTTGAACATTTATCACTTAGGTTTGTTAACATTTTAATATATACAATAGGATACCTTGAGCTTTAGCCATTTTATCCCTTAGGTATCCTGAGGTTATAATAGATGCCCTTTTGTCAAAAGTTTGATTGATTTTTGTTGAAACGTACTAAAATCAAACATGATTTTCAACAATATATTAGTATTTTTATTAAAATTTAATGATTTTTTGCTAATAAAAAAATGTGAAAATGACACATGATTGTGGTAATGTTGAGGTGGTTTACATCAACATTTTGTGAATATTTTATCATAGAATTTGCTAAATTTTTGATGAAAACATTGACATTGACTTATATATATTATTGTATTTATGGATTATATCAACATTTTTTGTATAAAATTGGTGACATTTTTACTGAGATTTATCAAATTTCAATATAAGATACCTATGTGATAAAATATTTCAAACCTCAGAATGCCTTATTGTATATTGAAATGTTGGGGTATTTAAGTGATAAAAAAGGAACATACCTAGTGCCTCAAGGGCTCCCGCCTGCGCAGGGTCTGGGGGGAGCGGATGTACGCAACCTTCTCCCTTCAGGGTGTTAACCTGAAGAGTGGCTGTTTCCCAGTGCCCCCAACTTGAGGGTGAGGACTTCCCAGGAGGTCACCCATCCTGGTATTACTCTCGTCCAAGCACGCTTAACTTCGGAGTTCTCATGAGATCCGATGACGGCGTGTTGGTGCGGGGTATTTAAGTGATAAATGCTCAAATTTTAGGGTAGCTAAGTAATAATTTTCCTTAAATTTATTTTATTATCTTTCTCTCTCTCTCTCTTGATCTTTTTCTCCCCCTCGTTCATTTGCTGCAAAACGCACCAGTTGGTTAAAGAATCAACTGTTATACTCATACCCTAGTAGATCCAGTACCGTAGACAAATGCCTGAGGGTCTCTAACTTTATGTGGTGAAGTTCATGTTCGATAAGGGAATCATTTTTGGTAATATCTCTTCTTCCCAGTAAAGTTGCAAACTGAACCGTATGAGCTGAATCTCAATAATTTGGTTGTAGGGCTAAGCATATATTGCAAAAACACTTCAAAAGGGGTATAATGGGTGAGAAAGGATTGGGAAAGGTCTAATGTTTATTATATACATAAGAAGGGCAGTGCTCTTTGAGAACATGTTACCCTTCTTAAAAGGCCAACTTTATACAAAGAAAGAAGAAAAAAACTAATGAACTACTTGGTGGACATTGCCTAGATCATTCGGAGAAAAGAAAATGGTTTTCAAATGGAGATTTCTTGGGTAAGGAAAGCTAGACTCGAGCTTTGGAGAGGAATGGGACCAGGAAATTTGGGTTGTTGAGAGAATTTGGAATTCTTGAGATTTTTTAAAGATCTTTTAGGGTGGGGTAGGTGGGGTATTTATAGAGCTAATTTTATGTGTCTGGCGTGTGATGTAGGGACATCTGGGTTTTCTAGCCTATCTGGTGTTTCGGATCCATTATTCAAGGGAAAGTCATGTATGGGCGGCTTGTTCTTGTCAATACTTCCAGTATTTTCTTCTTGCTTCATCCGGTGGGCTTTTCTCATGTTTTTGGTATTTACACAATAACCGGAATTGAACTTTCCGCATGATGTGCCTGGCATATTTCTAGAGCTAATTTTATGTGTCTGGCGTGGGATGTAGGGACATCAAGGTTTTCTAGCCTATCCGGTGTTTCGGATCCAATATTCAAGGGAGAGTCACGTATGAGTGGCTTGTTCTTGTCAATACTTCCAGTATTTTCTTCTTGCTTCATCCCGTGGGCTTTTCTCGTGTTTTTGGTATTTACACAATAACCGGAATTCAACTTTCCACATGAAATGAAGAACTCGATGTTAACTGTCGAGTAGCTTGATTCTCACATGTAGTTGGATGACTGGAACATAGGGGTTCTCCGAAGTGCTGCAGTCTTGATGATCCAGTGCTAAAGAGTGGGAAGAATGAGGGTGGATCGTACTCTCTAGTATCCCTTTCCTTCTTGCTCTCAAGGGCAGAGTCCCACCACTACTTGGTGCTAGCAAAATACCCAGCATAGCCTTCTCGCCTGTTGTCTTACCCGGTGTAATAGTTTTAGCAACAGAAAGATATGTCCATTAGTCTGGCAAAATGATCCATTAGTCATCCTTATTGGCGGGTTCCTCATTTGGATTTCTTGTATGGTTAGTCCAACTCATTTTCGCATGTATTTCTCTTTGAATGTTCATCTTGAGGCCTCTGTTGGTGCATAAATTCCAAAGAACATGATAATTGAGATTACGTTCACGGACATAGCCTCCTTTTAGGCATTGTTGTGTACATTTCGCTCACCAAACCCTGCTCAGGCGGGAGCCTTAGTGGCACTGGATTTGTTGTTATTGTTATGATAATTGAGATTAACTGGTCAAGATAGGTGTGTGTGTAACAATCTCATTTTGAGCATCTTTCATTACCGCTCTATGGTGTTAATAGCATGACTTTATTTTTCTTTCTCCATTGTTTATATTCTATGTTGCTTGTTCAAATATGAAGCTGATTCAGGGGAGTTCTTTCTGGCCTGTTTAAACGTGTTGACGAGATATTTTTTTGATCGTCTTGAATTAGATACACACCTGAACACATATAATTGGAGCCACAAATCGTGGCCCATGTGGAAGGTTGATTTCGTATCCTGCTTATCCTGAGGTAGAGGCAGTTCCTGTTTTATTTCATTTGTTTATGAGTGGCGGCTGATACAGTTCAGGGCAATAGGCGTAGCCCAAATACATGGACAAAGTTTATGAACGCTTACAATCAACCCATGGCATTTTATGTGATAGTATCTTATCTTGTTAGCGATTCAAATTAAATTTATGTTGCCTCTATTTGTTTCTAACTTTATGTTGCACAATCTTTGTAAGGGCCATTGTGACTTCACGGATGAGTTTGTTCGGATATGCAAATCGGGAAAAAGAGGCCGGTTGCAAAAGAAGCTATGGTAAACCTTCTTTGCTATCCTGTACTGCTTTGCGTGGTTTGCCTGCTGGATAGATTGGTTGAGTGCAGATGGCGTATTTGGTGCATTGTCTATATGTTATTATCGGGCTTGGAATAGGGTTTAGCATCTTGCTGTGCTTCAGCTGGAGTAATGAATTAAATATCTCAATAATGGAAGTGATGCTGAAGATCAAGATAATATTAAAAGAGGATGGAGAGATTGGAGATAGTAAAAGAGATTGAATTCAGAATGGTTATGATGATGTTCTACAAGCATTATTTCTTAATTGTTGATATTTGTAATGTTTAATGCCCAAAATAACACAAAAATAAAAAAATTTCCTAAACTAGTTTTTTAAGATAAAATATTTCTCAAAATGGCCTCCATATCATAATTTAATTTTTTTTATTTTAATTTTTTTTCTTTCTTATTTTATTTTTAATATATTTATAATTTTTAAAATTTATAATACTTTCTTAATCACAACAAATAATTAAAATAAATTATTTATTAAATATTTAGAATAAATTTGTCTACAAATAATTTTATATAAAATTTAATAAATAATAATAGTTGAATTTATTTATTATAATACATAAAATATTATAAATTTAAAAATTTATAAATGTGTAAAAAAATAAAAAAATGATGCCATATATTCTAATTGGGGAAATATTTTTTTTAAAAAACTAGTTTAGAAAATGTTTTTTATTTTTGTGTTAGTTTGGAAAATGGCTCATTTAAATGAACAATTAAAAAAAAAAAAAAAATCAAAACCAGATTTAATCATATATGTTGGAGAGAGCTTTGAGAAGGTGTAGTCAAGTCTCTCAGGACCACAGGTGGAATTAAGCATTGGGGTAGGCCTTGTGTACCAGTCTCTTGTCCCTAAGGTTGTCCATCTTAAAGAAATAAATAAAAAAAATTCAAAATCAGATTTAATCATATATGTTTAATTTTGAATAATGATTAGATTCTTTAAGTAAATTATAATTAGAATTATGTAATTAGAATGTAATTAAATTATTTGGTAAAAGCATGATTAGAATTATGTAATTAGGGGGTTGGTATCTATAGGCCTTGCTCAATCATCCAAATTGTCGCTTGAGTTGGGTCTATATCATTTTACTTTTCCTCGCAATATATATGCTAAAAATTCCATAAAGATATACAAAATTCTCCTTGATTGAACATTGGTTGAATCAATGTAAAGAATTCCAAACTGAAGTTAGATTCACCAAAAGCATCAATACTCGTACGAATTTGATAGAGGTCAAACACATGTTGTTTGAACTTGACTTACCCCTAGGCCATGGTAATTTCTTTGAGCACATTTTGCTTCCTTACACGGTGACCACACACATGCACAATACAAAAACAAACGAGAAAAATATTCTTTTGAAGAAACAGTTTTTCCAACCATAGTTTCAACCACCATTTGAAGCCTTGTATTTGAGATGTCAAAAGTTTGATAAAATCTAGAGGTTAATTATAATGATATGGAAAAATGGAGGTGTATGAAAGCGAGGTTCACATCAGTATGTGTAAAATAAGCTTTGGATTATTTGATCAATCAAAATAATGAAGTTTTGCTCATAGCCAGGTTTTACTGAAGATAGGCAAATGAATTGATGAAACTACAAGTTGGAATGATTTTGCATTTTCATCCTAGTAGCGGTGGAAATAAAGGCATTGTTTTGGGTTGCTGCAAAATTGATAATTGTGAAAGTTGTGGTTTGTTTTATGTTTTTTTTGTTTGAGAATTCAGGTAAAAGAATCAGGATATATGAAAATGGGGAGGCACATTGGATATTTTCTTGAGAGAAAGAAGGAACAGGGGAGGGGAGGTGAGTGGGAGTACAAAACAAAAGAGTTTGACCCCAGCAGGGAGGATTAAAAGAAACGTGTCTTGGGGACATCAAATAATTATAGAAAGTGAAAGGACGAGAGGGGATTTTGCCCAAATTTAGCGGAGAGGACAAGATTATAGATTTCCTTTTTTTTTGGTTTTTTTTGGCCTCACAGCTTTAATCTTTGTTTGATGGCTTCTTGTCTGAGACCGTAGAAAGGGAAAGGGTGGGGTTTTTTCTTTTGTTTTTATTATGAAGCAGTAGACTACACAGTAAAGGCTTTGGGATTTGCAAAAAAAAAAAAAAAAAAAAAAAAAAAAAATATCAGGCAGATGGGGCTTCTGTCTCTCTCTCTTACAAAATCCACCTTCTTAAGGGATATGTCCCACCCCCTTTGTCTTCTGCGATCGGGGGGGCATATTCCCAGGCCACATCTATACGCGTAGCCTCCACGTATCCTGATGTCATACTAGCCCTGGCCCTAGGTTATTTTTTTGAAATCAATTGCCTTGTTTTAACAATAATAATAATAATTAGTACTTTGATTAACGAGAGACAAAGACAAAACTAAGGACATAAGAATCACAAAGTGCCTCTCTTGCTCGTTAGACATTTGGCATCCAATCCGATATGTGGGCCTGCTCTTAAGGGGACCAATTCTTACTTAATTACCTCTTGCAACTGGCATCCCCCCCTCTCTCCCCCCACTTCTTTTTTTCTACCTTTATTTACTGGTTTTTCTTCTCTTAGAAGTCAAGCCTTTCCTTCACCTATGCATGACATCATCGTGATTGTGTTTTTTTTTTTAAGAAACCAGAACGGAGAGACACAGCTGCAGGGAGAAGGGAAATACAATCCAGGAAAGGAGACACAAAATGCTAGAAATCTTGGAGCATATGTTGGAGCGCACACCCTAATAATTAAAACCAGGCAATAAGGGTCTCAAAATACCTTGTTTTGCAAAAGGGTTAGTAGCAAAGATAGCTTATCTAAGAATGGAGGAAATGTTTTATGCATATTCTTGATGGCCATCGTGATGATCGATGCATACCAATGAGGATAAATAACGACGAAGACTTTGTGGGGATAGATTTTTATGAAATGTTCTTATCTGGAACTACAAAAAGTTTACAAGTCACGAGAAAAAAAAAAGTCACGAAGATGTCATGAGAAGAGGGTGCTTAGGAAGAAGTTGGTCGTTATATTTGTGGCATTTTTGTGCGCTCTCTTTTCGTGACGTTTAGCAATGCTCCTGGAACTAGGGTGGGGGTTGAACGCTAGGGGTGTTGTTACATTCTACTGGACCTCTTGGTCCGACCCACGGAGTTGTTATAATTGAGATCCACATATAAGTCCAAGTATACCAATTGATATTAGGTGGGGTAACTTACTAGATATATGCTAATTTATCCTCGACAACTCCAATGTGTGACTAACTTGACTCACATATGGAGTCCTAATAGATGCTGAAGAAAAGCATAACCGATATTCCATATTGTAAATATGATTAATTCTTCTAAATTTTCAAGTAGGTTAACCTAACTGGTATAAATTTTTTAGAATTTCACGTTGTTTATCATACAAGATTTATCCATTTGTTAGAAATGGCTGAATATTGCCTATATTTCTTTTTAGAACTATTGCATCATTGCTTGGTCTAGTGTTTTAACTCCATCCTCCTTGTATGTAATTTAGTTCAAATCTGAACGTAATAAAAATATTTGAATTAGACGAGATCATCAATAATAAATAACAGGACAAGAGGCAGAAAATCTGATATTGATTACTATGTATGTAAGATAAATGTCCCCAAATAGAATGAGAGGAAAAACGAGTAGTACAACAAGTACAAGCTATTTGTGAGCATTTTGCCCTTGAATGTCGAATCTGTAATATCAGAATTGCCAAGGAAGTCGTAATGTCCCTTTAACATATATGCAACATGTGACAGTAGTTGTATAAATTCCTAACCTAACTCATTGTAAGGGATCGAAAACAACCCAACATCTAAAACACCCAAGGCATTAGGCTGTCCCATAACTAGACACTAAAATAAACAAACTCCTTAACAAGGGTAAACCTAATGCTAAATACACCAAAAATAAGCACCAAAAGATCACAAAGTACCTCAAATTCCTTGGATTGACTCTTCTCTGAAATCTAAGTTTGACTCTCTTTACTAAGTTAAGCGTGTTTGGGCGAGAATAGTACTAGGATGGGTGGTCTTCTGGGAAGTCCTCACCCTCAGGTTAGGAGCACTGGGAAACAACCTCTCTTCAGGTTAACACCCTGAAGGGGGAAGGCTGCGTACACCCCCCCCCCCCCAAACCCTGCATAGACGGGAGCCCTTGAAGCACTGGGTATGTTTCTTTTTTACCACCTTATATTTTCATGAAATTGTTTCCAACCTGATAAATAAAGCATTTTTAAATGTCTAATAGTGAACTAAATCTTGATAAACGCTAAATCTTGGTGCAGGTTAAGGTGTCTAGAATTTAAGGTTTGTTACTAATTTTTAGGTGTTGGCTTGGGGTGTGTCACGAACCCGAAAGCTGTGACTGCGACTCTTTTAAACCGAAGTCAAGAGAATCTTGAAAAGGATAGATTTTTGGAGAGTTTAGATGAGAAGAAGAGGTGAGTTAGAGTTTACATGAGAAGAGAATTAGAATTAGACTTTAGATGAGGAAAGAAGTGAAAGTTTAGATGAGAAAGAGATAGAAATTCAAGATGAGAAAATAGAGAATTTTCATTGTATATTTTGTTGGATGGTTCATGCAAGCTAGCCCTAACACATTTATAGAGTTTTACATCAACTACCACAATTAATGCTCAAGGCTTACTTACAAACAACCAACTACTAATCTACCTAATTTACCTAATCCTACCTATTAATTTGGTTGAGCAAGTAACCGGTGGTGCAAGCAACCGGTCCCCCAACAAGTAACCTATACTACTTAATTAAAATTACATATTACATAACTTGTACAAAATAATAGCGGAATTTAAATAAGAGCCAATACGGTGACAAGGTTCAACCCGAAGGACTAGGTCATGGCTAGGGTCGTGACAAACCCTTCCCCTTGAAAGCATCCTTGTCCTCAAGGATGTCATGTGGGTTGATCTCCTTGTGCCAATTCTGATTCTTGGAAACCGCTCCCAAACTCTTGCCTTGACCTTGTTCTTCTTGATGTTTCCTCGTGTGATCTTAGGCTTGAGATTGTGAGCTTGACATGGTTTTGCCTTTGTTCGCTGTGGCTGCGCTTTTTGGTGCGCTGCTCGTGTCCAAGCCCAGGTACGTAGCTCACTGTCAAGATTAGCTTGCTCTGGCTGCGCATATCCAGGGCTCCTTGAGTATTCGGTTACTGTGTTGCTGCTGGTCACTAGGCACGGCTGTGCTCATCATTTTATGTATTGTCACGACTGTGCTTAGGTCCGGCTAAGGTTTGTCAATCACCTGCGGCGCTGCCACCATGGTTATCAAAATCGCGAGTCGGATCGTAGGATCGTACGATCCTACGATCCCACTATGCCCTACCGACCCGGATCGAGTAAAAAATCGTAAGAAAGTATACTTGCAACAAAATCGTGTAGGATCGGTAGAATCGGGGTAGGATCGCCGATTCTACACCGATTCTACCGAGTCAATAATAAAAAATAACATATTTGAGGTCTGACACGAATTCTACCGATTCTACTCCGATTCTACCCCGATTCTACCGATTCTACTCCGATTCTACCACGATTCTACTGTTTTGCTCCGATTCTACTAATTCTATAGGTTATTTTTTAAATTTATTTTTTTCAGCTTTTTTTTTTTTACTTTCCCCTTCCCCTTTCTCATTTTTTCCTCCTTCCCTTCTCCTCCCTCTCCCATAACCTAACCCTAATCATTTTCTCACATCACACTCTTCACTTATCTTCACCGGCAGCCCTAGCCACTGCCGATTGCGGCTGACCGCCCCAGCCACCCACCGAGGTTTGACACTGACCCACGGGCTACACACAGACATAGCTCATTTTCTTTTTGATAAATCATTGATTTTTGTTTTATTTCTTATTCTTCTAGCATATTGAGTTACTTGGGTAATTGTTCTGATTTTTATTTTATTTATTTTCAGCTTGACTTTTTTTTTGGACTTTTTTATATTCTTCATTATATATTTGAGGCTTGTAATGTAATTTTATTGGATACAAGTCATTGTTTTACATAAAAAGTAGAATCTTACGATTCTCGATCCGATTCTACGATCCCGATCCTGAGTACCCCTCACCTATCCTGCATAGAATCCCGATTCTGACAACCTTGGCTGCCACTATCTCATCCATGATGTCAACCTCGGTGCCCTTGTCAAAGTTCTCTTCGCAATCTTCACCAATTGCCACTGTCTCCTCTACGTTATCATCAAGATCATCCCTGAGTTCCACGTAGTTTCCTCTGGTGTCTTTAACCGTTGTTATGTCAACGCTAGTGTTCTTTTCATTTTTCTTTAATTTTTTGAACGAGGAGTCCATGGTTGCTATCATGCTCCTAAGGATGGAGTTGAACTCATTGCGGTCCTCATCTTGTTTCTTCTTGAATGAACACTCGGTTGCATCGGCTTGTCCCTTGGCTATGCTTTCTTTGTATGGAATGGGGATTTGAATGTCCATCCTACAATAATAGTTGTAGAGGTCCTTCCCATGCAAGCACTTACAAGCATTTTCGGCATCCTTCCTTGAGGTGTAAGTCACTTAGACTTCAACTCTTAGGGAAGTCACTAGGGTGTACTTGATGTTTGTAATACAACCGTAGGGAGAGAAGACTCGGCGGAGAGCATCTTCAGTGATAGGGTAGAGAGTCTCGAAAAACTTAACAAAGAGTGTCGCCATCTCATCAAGCGAACCTGATTGGATCAATCAGAGTTGCTTTCGGACCTTGCTCAACCTCAATCAGCTTAATCGCTTGGGATCTCGGCCTGGAACTAAGGTTTGGACACTGTCAGATTACTGCTCAGCGCTGTGTTCCAGCCACTAGCTTGCTGGTTCCTTGTCTGCACTGTCACTGGTTGCACAGACCAGCTTGGTGATGTCTCCTTTGAGCTCGGTTCTGAATTTTCTCTTTGCAGCGATTTTTTTTTTTGGTGATGAGATCCTTTGATCTCAAGATGAACAAAAGTTGCAACAGATTTTTTTTTTTTTTTCCTTTTTTTGATAACGAGCCTCCAATCGAAGATGGCTCTGATACCACTTGTCACGAACCCGAAAGTTGTGACTGTGACTCTCTTAAACCGAAGTCAAGAGAATCTTGAAAATGATAGATTTTTGGAGAGTTTAGATGAGAAGAGGAGATGAGTTAGAGTTTAGATGAGATAAGAATTAGAATTAGACTTTAGATGAGGAAATAAGTGAAAGTTTAGATGAGAAGGGGATAGAAATTCAAGATGAGAAAATAGAAAATTTTCATTGATAATATTTTGTTGGATGGTTCATACAAGCTAGCACTAACACATTTATAGAGTTTTACATTAACTATCACAATTAATGCTCAAGGCTTACTTACAAGCAACCAACTACTAATCTACCTAATTTACCTAATCCTACCTACTCATTTGGTTGAGCAAGCAACCGGTGGTGCAAGCAACCGGTCCCCCAACAAGTAATGTAGACTACTTAATTAATATTACATATTACATAATTTGTACAAAATAATATCGGAATTTAAATAAGAGCCGATACGGTGACAAGGTTCAACCCGAGGGACTAGGTCACGGGTAGGGTCGTGACAGGGTGGGTTTGAAGCCACGCTTTTTTATTTTTCTTTCTCCCACTTTTTGTGGACTTTCTTGAGCTTTGCTTTGGTGGGAGCACTTATTTTGTATTGATAGTCTTTCTCCCTTATTATTGAAAAGAAACACTAGCAAACTCTGAGCAGGAGAAAGATAAGTCATGGACCCTGTGTCCTCCACACTCCTGACAAGTAATGTGGTAGCTAATTAATAATCTTGAAGGCGATGTTTGTATTTGGGTAATCATAAAAAGAAGAAGTGCAAGAGAAAAGTCTAGTCATGATCTTTTCCCTATCAACACCTGATGGATTGAAACTTTGCACATGGAAACCAATAGGTGTTGAGAGTTGTGCCTTATTTAGAGTGTGATAATTTTAGATCTTTTCGTGTGAGTTTGGGGTTTTCCTCCACTTTCTTAGGAGGTTTTTCTCTCTTTGGTGGGGTTCACTTTGAATTGTCTAAAGTAACATCAAAGGCGTTTTCAGTAATTGGCACGTGTCATGCTTGGGTGTTTGGTGGCTCTGGTCGGGCGGTCAGTGCAGATTACCACTTGATTTGCTCCTCTACCACTTCTTTTGTTTTGCTTGGGCGTGATATGCTTTTGTTTCCAGTGTTTTTGTCTGCGTTAGGAGTTTTTGGGACGGTTGCTTTGTGTAGGGTTGTCTTCGGATTTTTTTTTGTGTTTTTTGTTATTTTTTCCTTTTTTATACCGTGTGCATGCCTCTCGGGTCTCCTGTTGTGAGACAATGGTTTTTGTACCACGAATTCTCTTATTATTTATTGGGAAAAAAAAAAAAAAGTTAATAGGTTGAAATGGGAATCACTGCAAAGGCAGAAGTAATTGTGGAGAGAAGCAGGGGATGAGATGTCAAATCGATGATGGGGGCAAACTTGCAGTGAAGGGGCATGCAGTAGGGTTATGGCTAACCATGCATGCATGTTTTTGTAGTGTTCAGAAACCGCGTGCCTCGTGGATCTTGAAAGGTTAAGTTACTTCATTGTTATAAGCTTATGGAGTTGTGACCGAGCTATAATATATATCAATGTCATTATAATAATTGTACCCAGTTAGTCCAGAGAGACAAGTGTAGAGGAATAATATGGGGCGCCAACATTGGGGAAAAGGTCAAAAATCTTGAATCTTGAGCAAAAGACAACTTGCTAGTTACTCCTGTTATGCTTTCTCCTGGAGCGTCTCTTCACCCTATTGTCGGTCCCTTTTCTTTTCTACATGTACACACTATCTTATATATATATATATATATATATATATATATATATATATTGGTGTATTTTCTAAAATCCAATGTTAAGTTAAATATTACAAATAGGTGTTAATTTGGGTACATTTGAGAATATGAAATGAATTCCAAAGCACACTTTGTCCTACATGAAAAAAATGTCAGTTTAAAAATGTCACGTTAACTATTAAAGTGTTTATTTTAAAAAAATATGTTTACTACTAAGATGTCTATTAAAGAAAAAAAAAGAAAAAAATTGGTACAGATTTGACAGCTCGTGAATGCTGCAAGCCCCATGCAGTTAGTCTCTATGTAAAATGTAAGCCATGTTTTGTTTGTCATATCTCACAGAGGGAGGGAGCATTGACCCAACATGCAAGCTGTGACTTCACCAGGCCCAGGGTAACAGTAGACATGAGCAAATCCCCAAGATGGGCATTACTGCATGGGATTTCATTCACTGTGATATGGCTACAGTTAAAAAGCAACGTTACCTTTTCTTTTTCATTTATAATACACTAGTGTGATCCAGTATGATGTATAAAATGTGCTTCCATTTAAAAAAAAAAAATTAGTGTGTTGGATTAGTTTATACTCATTGTTTTAATTTCGAGGCTTCAATTATTATTCTTAACAACTTATCAATATAATACTATATTTTTTAAATTTTGTTATTTTTACTTTAGTTAATTTAGACTATTTAATATATGCTTCTAAAATTTGAGGATTAAAAGAGAAAATAGATACCCCAAGTAAATTTTCCAGTGGGAACAATGCTATACCTAGGTACTAAAAAAATATTATGCCCATTTTATATTAAAAACTATAATTTTTCATGAGTTATTAGCCTATAAAAAAATAAATAATCTAATATTATTTTTCTAATATAATAGTTTTTTTATCATATTATTTCAATAAGGATATAATATTATCTTACTCTATTCTACCTCTTCTTACCTTGCCTTTATCTAGTTGTCAAACAAAGCATGAAAAGATGAGAAGCACACGAAATCCTGAAGGAACTCTCTTGGTAACTGTGTAGTAATTAGGGGTCAACTTGTGGTACATTTTTTTTTTTGTTGATAGATAGTGAAATTTTATATTACAGAACCCAGCATTTCGCAACAGCGGAACCCGACCTCAGTAGTGGCTGTAAAAAGGAATACACGCCCAAAGCCAGCAACACAAAACCCACAACTTGTGCTACATTATGCGTGTGTTTTCTCCTTATAAGTCCAAAAATGTTTACAGTAAATTAAGGACAATAATTAATGCTATGGCATAGAGCTTGATGAAATGAAACAACGTACTCTCTAAATTAAACATGTTATTAGCTTTTAGCTAGCTCGACCATCCCTCGATTTGTTGCCACCCCTACCTTGCTAGCTAGCTGCCTATCTTTTTCTTCCAAATAATATTTGTATTATTATTCTATTTTTCCTCTATTTCGAGTAGGGAGAGATGTATTCCTAATATTGTGAGGACTTTTTGTTACAGATTAGCCTAATAGTGCTACTCGTGCTTCAAGCCACATTATCATCATTGTAAATACCTATATATTTTTATATTTTTATCTTGGTAAAAACAATCAGCTTTAGGACCATTCACAACAAACAAGAGAACCTAAAGCATCAGCAAGTATGAAAGAGGAGGAGGTGAGAGGAAGTGATATTATAATTCTTCCATTATTTCTTATTCAATAAAGATCTCCATCTCCTCCTGTGGTTTTTCCTTTCTCGATTGAAGAAGGGTTTTTCATGTAATCTCTATGTTCTTCATTTATTCTTTTTATCCTGTTATTTACTTCTCTTGTGTGTCATAGTATTTGAATCAAATCCTATTCTTGGGGTGTTAAGTTCCGCATTAGGAAGATATTACTTCCTTTACAAATTGGTATCATAGTATATCAGATTTGTCCAAATTTCTAACAAATTGGTATCCGAGTATATCAAATTGTTCAATATTTCCTTACAATTGGTATCAGAGCCTTGTTTGTTTGATTTGGTATTATGATGTCTGCAGTTAAATCTAGAGTTGAGAAGTTCGGTAGTCAAGGGAGTTTCAGTTTATGGCAGGTTCGTGTTAAGGGCCTCTTGACACATAGTGGCTTGAAGACAGCCTTGGATGGAAAAGGGAAGAAACCAGAGAGTTTACCAGAAGGACAATGGGAGGAGTTAGATGAAAAGGCTCTCACCGCTATTCAGATGTGTCTTACCGATGATGTTTTGACAGCAGTTTTGGAAATGAAGACCATTAAGGAGTTGTAGGAGAAATTGCAGGATATGTTCTGTTTCAAGTCAGTCTCCAACAAACTCGCAGTTAAGCGTTGGTTGTTCACCTTTCGTATGTCAGAAAGTACGTCACTTAAAAATTATGTTAATGAGTTTAATTCTATCATTCAAGAATTAAAGGAGCTTGATGATGCTTTTAAGGATAAAAATCAGGCTATGTTATTGTATGTTCACCCTCTACCTCTTATAAAGGCTTCGTTGAAAGCATGATTTATGGTGGTAGAAAAATCATCTCTCTTGATGAGGTTAAGAGAAACTTAATGAGTAAAGAAAGAGTTGATAATGAATTATCTGATTCTATAAATAACTCAGGAAGTGGTCTATTTGTGAGAAGAAGAACTGAGAATAGAGGATCTGATTATGATGGAAACTCATCTAGGTCTAAGTCTAGACATAAAGATTTATCCTATAATTGCTGTTATAAGAAAGGGTACATTAAGAGAGATTGTTATAAGCTTAAGAAGAAATTAGAAGCTGATAACATTAAGGACCAGAAAAGACTCGCTAAAGCCAGTGTTGTTGAAGATGAGTTTGATGATGGTGTTCTGTTAGTGACCGAATCTCAGTCCAGATCTAAAGATAACTGGATACTAGATTCTGGTTATTCTTGTCATGTTTGTCTCAATAAAGACTGGTTCGCCACATATGAGTTAATTCAGGGTGGAACTGTTCTTATAGGTAACGATGCAGTATGCAAAGTTTTGGGTATAGAAACAATCCGAGTTAAGATGTTTGATGGCACTATTAGAACTTTGAGTGATGTTCGCCATGTTCCAGATTTGAAAAAGAATCTCATCTCTTTAGGTATCCTTGATTCTCTTGGGTACAAGTACACAGCTCAAGGTAGAGTTTTGAAGGTCAGTAAGGGTGCTCTAGTTATGATGAAAGGCAGAAGGGTTGGAACTTTGTATGAACTTGATGGTTCCACAGTGACAGGATCAATGGCTGTTTCTACAGCATCTATGTCAGAGTCAGATGAACATGGCATTTATGGGAAGCAGAAAAGAGTTCGCTTCAAGGAATTCCTGACGAGTATAGATATCACGTTTGATGAGTCTTCATTGCTGCAGCCACAGAAGACGTCATCTATTATTTGTGATTCAGGTCAGGTGATTAGGTTAGAGGTAATTCAGTTACAGTTAAGTAACACAGTTCAACTTCAGAGAGCTTTCACAGATAGCATTCAACCACCTCCGGTACAGATTTCTAAAAGAAATAAAAAGGCTGAAATTGTTCAACAGGTGGATCAGTATTTAGTTGTTAGTGAAAGACAGGAGAGACAAGCTTATGAAGAAGTTACTGCTTGTGCTCTTAAAGCTATGTCAAGGGCTAATTCAGAGAAGAAGAAGATTGGCTTTGCTGATAACCTCACTGATATGTTCACTAAAGTGCTACCTAGCAGAAAGTTCAAGCATCGCTCGGACTCGGTTAGGTTTTTTTGTTTTGTTGAGATAACCCCATGTGGGGTGTTTTGTGGAGAAGTTCTTTTATTTGAAATTTGAGCCAAGGTGGAGGTTTCTTAGGATATGTCTCAAATTCCTTGGATTTATGAAGAGGCTTGCCGTGAGAAGGCCGATCGATTGGGAGCATACCCGATCGATAACAACGAAGAAGAACTTCTGTAGGAGACCCACAGATCGATCGGGGTGGGACTCATCTACGCATGACCTAATTCGCTTAGCATAAATAGACCTTGAGGGTTTCAGTTTTAGGTGATCCAATCCAATTAACAAAGAGCCGCTGTTCAGAGACTTGAAAGTAAGTGATATTATAATTCTTCCATTAGTTCTCATTCAATAAAGATCTCCATCTCCGCCCGTGGTTTTTCCCTTCTCGATTGAAGAAGGGTTTTCCACGTAAATCTTTATGTTCTTCGTTTATTCTCTTTTATCCTATTATTTACTTCTACCAAAGAGGGCTCCAACACGCTGTCACCGGATCCCATGAGAACTCCGAAGTTAAGCGTGCTTGGGAGAGAGTAGTACCAGGATGGGTGACCTCCTGGGAAGTCCTCACCCTCAGGTTGGGGGCACTGGAAAACAGCCTCTCTTCAGGTTAACACCCTGAAGGGGGAAGGCTGCGTACATCCACCCAGACCCTGCGTAGGCGGGAGCCCTTGTGGCACTAGGTATGTTCCTTTTTTTTATCCTATTATTTACTTCTCTTGTGTGTTATAGTATTTGAATCGAATTCTGTTCTTGGGGTGTTAAGTTCCGCATCAGGAAGATATTACTTCCTTTACAAATTGGTATCATAGCATATCAGATTTGTCCAGATTTCTAACAAACTGGTATCCGAGTATCAAATTGTTCAAGATTTCCTTACAAGTACTTATATGATATTTGATTACATAGGTATTCAAGCCATGAAACTCTGTTTTGAGGAATGTTCTGTCCCAGTTTTGTGTTGTAATTTTTTAGGTGCAGGAGTATAATTCTGGATGTTAGGTATGACTTCTTCGATGTCATACTCAGTCTGGTTCTTATAGGTATTTTTATTATTTTTCTTTTTTTAGACTTTCTGTGCGTCTTTTGAATTTTCCTTGAGAGATACCAGCTTTTGCACCACAAGTTTTACTTACTAAAGTTGGGGCGGGGGGGGGGGGGGCGGCGCGCTGGATCTTGTCATTCTATCACCTATATGATTGAGTGGCTAAAGGCCAGTCTTTGCGCACGGATTCCTGCTTATGCTACATATTTTCCACTTTGGAATTGTTCACTTAGGTACCCTCGATATTATTATTTGGCGTCATGATGTTTAATGTATATAATAAGAAATTTGGAACTTTAAAATTTTTGATGATTGAGCCTTTCCTGAGTCAATGAGAAAGCTCTGCTTTAAGCCTTTCTTTAAAGTTCTAGCAAGCCTTTCTTTGACCAGAGCATTTTTGCAAGTCATCTAAATACTAATGTAAACCGAGATTCAGCTTTAAGGGTTAACTCGCCAAACAATTTGACGAGTAGGGAGTTGGCGAGTACATAGGCAGTGACCTGGAGATCGCACGTTTTCCAGAAGGTCAGAGTCCAACACCAGATCAACTTTTTATTTTAGCTTGTTTTAGTTTAGGTTTTTTTTTAAGAAGATTGAACATTGGTTAGATTTTGACTATTGGTTAAGTAAACTTTTTATTTTTCATGAATAGGGATGAATTTTCAACTTTGTGATATTTAATTAGGTTGTACAACTCTTAAAAGTACCACGGTTTATGGGTGAGAGAAAAACGAGTAACAACGACGAGCAAAAACTAGAACTAGTACATTAACATCTTTCATAACCCCTTAACTATTGATAGAACATTAGTCTTTATCTTGGTTTCTGAAAGAGTCTCAATAATGCTGACCATTTTCTCGGTTACTATATTAGATAGAGTCGAAATTCCTTTGTGGTTTTAGTAGTTCACTTAAGAGGAATATGCACCAAAAGACAACCTAAATCCTGTGCTTATTTAGGCAGCCGGCGACATCTGATTAGAAAAGTGAAATCAATATTCAAAGCATTAGGGTTTTTAAAGTGTAAAGAGTGAAACATGAATAGAATATAATAATAGAGAGGAAGGACAAGAGTAAATGATATCCACAATATGGGGGTACTTGTTGGGTTTAGTGTCGTGTAGCTGTTTGTTTGTTCCCCTTGAATTCACGTAAATGGTAAGTGTCGAGGTGCCATGTTCTCCGCTTTGACCGTCTGCCTTGCTATTATACCTCCTTTTATATATATATCTTTATATCATATTATTATATTATATGATTATAAAATGCATGGCGACATCTCCCAGCAAGTAGAAGTGTGTCGTAATACCGCGGTGCAAGAAGTGGAATGTTTATTAAACCCAAAGTTGTGGTCCTCTACGCTCTTTGGACTAAACTACTTCTTTCTTTCTTTTTCTTTTTTTTTGTTTTTTTAAACATAATATGCATGTAGATCACTAGAGTAGGATGGACCAACTAAACATGATTAGTAATAAAGTTGGGCGGACAGCCATGCACTACTGGTCCTTTTTTATTCCGCAAGTAAACATGATATTTCTAAACCGGGGTTGTATCCAATTAAATGGTCTTGGAGAGGTTGTAACTGAATCGAACTAATGTAAAGCTGATTTAGACTTCAACTTAAGCTTGTTTGTGCAATATTTTTTTCGAAAATTATCAGCAAAATCGTAGTACATACCGGGCCTCGACGCGGCGAGACCTCAACCATCCCGTAAACGGAGATGGGTACAAAATTCCAGATTAAAACGGGAAAAATCAAACTCGAAAGACAAACAGGGCAACATCATTCAAACAGGAAAGGATCAGAGGCTAGTAGGGCACCAGTTGAATTCGAAGCAGGCACACATACAGCCACACTCTCCAGTCAGAGACGAATAACCTCAAGAGGGTGGAAAATAAGAGAGGAAATTCCCCCTCCCTCGCATTACAAGCAAGGTACCAGACATGATGTATGCTCTTATAATATACTCATTAATCCTATAACTCCAAATGCGGGTGTAGATGTATGCTCTTATAAAATATTGGACACTATAGCTTTTAAAGTTAAGGAACATACCCAGTGTCTCAAGGGCTCCCGCCTACTCAGGGTCTGGGGGGGACGGATGTACGCAGCCTTCCCCCTTCAGGGTGTTAACCTGAAGAGAGGCTGTTTACCAGTGCCCCTAACCTGAGGGTGAGGACTTCCCAGGAGGTCACCCATCCTGGTACTAGTCTTGCCCAAGCACGCTTAACTTCAGAGTTCTAATGGGATCCGGTGACGGCGCGTTGGTGCCCTCTTTGGTGTAATAAAGTTACATGCACGAATGACATCCACGTGTAATAAAGCCAATTGGTAACTGCAAATATGTGAATTATTGAGGACCACAATGCACCAACGAGCCATATACAGTTTCTTCATTGTTTTGTATCCATCTTCTCTTGTCTTTTGGTGATATATTACAAGAGAAGAGCATTGTATGGTATTATTCAATTACTACCTCTGATTTGCTATTTGTTTCAATATATAATTTTTTTTTTTTTTTTTTTTTTTTTAATGTGGAGAGTTCGATTTAAGCCCCAGAGAGGAGTAGATCGTAGAATTTGGGATTCTTTGGAGAATGTGAGAGCATTGTTGCTTTATGGGATGAGGTAGATGAGTATTTATAGGACTTATTGTTGGTGCAATTCTTGAAATTTACAAGAAATGGGTAACAAATTGATCTACAGGTTTCGAGGCGTGATGTCACTTTCCTTAAGACTTATTTCAGCCTATGAAATAGTCTCGGGGATACAACGATAACCTAATATCAAATAGAGTGAGCGTATGTAAAGGAAGATATGGAAGAGATGTATGAGAATGATCTTTTCAAGAACAATGAACATGATCTTTCAAATCAATTTGATTCATCACTTAACCAAGAACATGAAGGGAATATATATATGAGAATTAATGTAAAGAGACGTCCCAAAACATGCCTCAAAGAAAGGGCGCGAAGGCCCGAAGTTAACGAGCAAAAACTGGTAGAAAACTGTCCTTGTGTGTCGACACACATTTCTGCAGTAAGGTTCTGTTGATCTGCGTGTCGACACACGGGCCCTATGTGTTGACACACACCTCTGCATCCCTGTTCTGTAAGAATGTGTGTCGACACACCAGTCCTGTGTGTCGACACACATCCCAACAAACTTCAAAACATATCAAACAAACTTTGGGACCAACCTTAAACACTTTATTCACAATCCTTATCACATTATTTGAAAATACATCAACATTCCCCCAATATTTTCAAAATACAATCATTCTCATAAACGACATCTCTAAATTAAAAGAGGCCATATCGGGCATCAATGAGGGTGTCTTTCGATTGAACCCTCAGCTAGTGATAACATGTTCACAATTGATCAGATCGAAATGGTAGACTATGCTTTGAACCATACAACCCATTTGACCAATTGAATACATCACCACGCACTAGGCAATCTACTCCCCGTACATACCCTACGCCTCCCCAGATCGACACATATGAAGCCTTGTGTCCTGTACCCTTCGTGAGTGTTTCAGGGCAAAACCCTTTGTCAAAAATCACCCCTTGAAGCTGCCAAACTTCACACTCACTAAGGTGGACCCCAACTGATCATGTCCTGTGACGCAACATTCAGTTATAAAATTATCAAGATCGGGTCCATTAAGAGCATATGCTCATCCTTTAAATCTCTGACGCAGTAAACCAAGCACTTCACACACGGGATGGAAAATTCATTTATGCTTGCAGCCACATTGATGATAAAACTCGCTCATTGAACCCGAGACCTAGCGTCTGACTAGGCATCGAGTTGAAGGCCAATCATGGGTGACTAAAACCGATAGGTTTCAACCCCATCCCTGTGCACGTTTTCAGAACCAAGTCTCTAGCAAGGCCTTTTGTGAATGGATCCGCTAGATTCTGACTTGTTCTTACAAAATTCACAATGATAACACCTTCTCGAATAAGATGCCTCACTATACTATGTCTCACACAAATGTGTCTACACTTTCCATTATACACCTCACTATACGCTTTAGAAAGCGTAGCCTTACTATCACAATGGATAGATATCGGGGAGATCGGCTTAGGCTACAAAGGAACCTCGTACAACAGATTCTTTAACCATTCGGCTTCTTTAGCCGCAGAAGCAAGAGCTATAAACTCAGCCGCCATCGTAGAATCAGAAATACAGATTTGTATCTTGGAACCCCAAGAAACCGCACCTCCACCGAGTAAGAAAACCCATCCACTCATAGAAGCATGATCCTTCACATGGGAGATCCAGCTAGCATCAGAATATCCCTCTAAAATAGAGGGATACCCTACATAAGAAATACTATGGTTTATGGTACTCTTTAGGTACTTCAATACTTTATAAATCGCATGCCAATGTTCTTTACTCGGATTGCTAGTATATCTACTTAGCCTTCCAACAGCATAGGCGATATCAGGCCTCGTGCTCATCATGGCGTACATAAGACATCCAATGACTCGAGCATAATCCAACTGTAAAACAGGAGGGCCACTATTCGGTACAAGCTTCACGCTAGGGTCCATCGGTGTGAACACCGGTGCACATGCACCATTGCTGAATTTCTTCAACACACTTTCTACATAATGAGACTGTGTCAAGGATATGGAATCTCCATCCCTTACAATCCTTATACCAAGGATTATCTCAGCTTCACCCATATCTTTCATAGCAAAGTTCTCAAAGAGAAACCTTTTAGTTCTCTCTACTTGTTCCAAATCTGTACCGAATAAGAGCATGTCATCGACATACAAACAAATCATGACGCCTTTGCCATTCTCAAACTTGCTATAGACACACTTGTCTGATTTCAGAACAACACTATCAAACTTTTGATGCTACTGTTTCGGGGCTTGCTTCAGCCCATACAGAGAGCATATGAGTTTACATATCTTCCTCTCTTGGCCCGGTACAACAAAACCTTACGACTGTTTCATGTACACCTCCTCTTCTAATTCACCATTTCGGAATGCCGTTTTTACATCCATTTGGTAAATCACGAGTTTATTGATAGAGGCAAGAGCAATTAATACTCTTATCGTCGATATCCTAGCCACCGGGGCATAGATGTCAAAGTAGTCTAACCCATGCTTTTAGGTAAACTCTTTAGCAACCAATCGAGCTTTGAACTTGTCTATAATTCCATCGACTTTCATCTTCTTCTTGAAGATCCATTTACACCCGATCGGCCCACTACCTTGTGGAAGATCCACTAGTATTCAGGTATTATTGCCCATGATGGAATCCATCTCATCATTTATCACCTCTCTCCAAAAGGAGCCATCATGAGGCCTCATTGCCTCATCAAATGTCATGGGGTCCGCCTCCATGACGTAACATCGTGGTACCACAGGGTCCACATCATTCCTTGAACCTTTGGTAGAAGTCCGTTCCAAAAGATTTCTCTTTCCTTACTCTCTTACTCCTTTGGAGTTCTAGAGTAATATCAGGGATATGTTCCCTCTCATGGTGATCATCACCACCATACGACACTGGTGTGTCGTTATCAACCGGTACGTAGTCCCTTGGTCCCAGAATAGAGGTAAACCGATTCTTATCATAGATGGCATCTCTCGATTCTATTATCGTATTAACACTTATATAATCATTTGGTTCAATTACATAGAACCGATATGCCTTACTATGTGGTGCATATCCTATGAATATGCTATCAATGCCTCTTTCACCTAACTTTTTATGTTTAGGTTTAGGAACTCTAACAACAGCCCTACACCCCCACACTTTAAGATAACTTAACTTAGGGGATCTACCGTTCCAATGTTCATATGGGGTTATTTTGCTTTTCTTGCTTGGAACACGATTTAATATGTGACAGGATGTTAACATAGCCTCACCCCAAAAACCATCGCTGAGATCGGAGTATGACAATATGGAATTAAGCATTTCAGTTAGAGTCCGGTTTTCCTCTCCGCCACGCCATTCTGTTGTGGCGTATAAGGTGCGGTCACCTCATGCACGATACTGGTGGATTCAAAATACTTAGGGTCATAGTATTCACCACCACGGTCCGACCTAAGTTGTTTGAAGAAGGTTTCACAATGTAGTTCTGTTTTGGCCTTATATACTTTAAATCTTTCTAGCGATTCATCTTTATGAATAATTAAATACACATAACAATATCTTGAAGAATAATCAATTAACCTGATAAAGTATTATTTTCCTCCTATAGTGGGAGTTCTTTTGAAGTCACATAAATCGCTATGTATCAAGTCAAGCAAATTCGTTTCTCTTTGTACCAACGGAAATGGTATTTTTGTTATTTTTGTTAGCATACACGTTTTGCACTTATCATCTACTTTATCAACATGTGGTATCAACATCGAACTACCCATTTCATGCATTTTACGATAATTCACATGTCCTAACTTATGATGCCATAAGTAAGTATAATCAAGCATATAAATAGAACTTTCAATCTTACTATCAATATTCAGTTTGAACATACAATTACACAGGTACCCCTTTTCCAACAAAGACGCCCCCCTTTGACAATACAAATTTGTTGGCCTCGAAGACCAACTTGAACCCGAACCTATTCAGTAGCCCACCAGACACAAGATTCACTGTCATCTCCCTCAGTGATGAAGCCATATCAAACCAAG
Source organism: Simmondsia chinensis (assembly GCA_018398585.1). Lineage (NCBI taxonomy): Eukaryota > Viridiplantae > Streptophyta > Magnoliopsida > Caryophyllales > Simmondsiaceae > Simmondsia > Simmondsia chinensis. The sequence continues at coordinate 42,886,382 of JAGTTD010000002.1, read as the reverse complement.
ATCACAAAACAAGAAATTAAGTCTTAAGATTGTTGGTGCAATTCTTGAAATTCACAAGAAATGGGTAACAATTTGATCTACAGGTTTCGAGGGGTGATGTCACTTTCCTTAAGACTTATTTCAGTGTAAGAAATAGTCTTGGGAATACAACGATAACCTAATGTCAAATAGAGTGAGCGTATGTAAAGGAAAATATAGAAGAGATGTATGAGAATGATCTTTTCAAGAACAATAAACAAGATCTTTCAAATCAATTTGATTCATCACTTAACCAAGAACATGAAGGGAATATATATATATGAGAATTAGTGTAAAGAGACGTCCCAAAACATGCCTCAAAGAAAGGGCGCAAAGGCTGGAAGTTAACGCGCAAAAACTGGTAGAAAACTGTCCCTGTGTGTCGACACACAGTTCTGCAGTAAGGTTCTGTTGATTTGTGTGTCGACACATGGGTCCTGTGTGTCAACACACACCTCTGCATCCCTGTTCTGTAAGACTATGTGTTGACACACCAGTTCTGTGTGTCGACACACATCCCAACACACTTCAAATCATATCAAACAAACTTTGGGACCAACCTTAAACACTTTATTCACAATCCTTATCATATTATTTGAAAATACATGAACACTTATGTCACTTGTTTGGTGTGTAATATAAGGGATATTTGGCTTTCTATAATCTATTTAATTTTGAATAAGGAACTCGGTACACCATGTTTAAAATAGTATGAGTAGCTTGGTTCTCATGTGCAGCTAGATGACTCGAAAATAAGAGCTTCTACAATATTGAAGATCCAGTAAGGGTGAGAAGTCCAAGGACATATCATACTAGTTAGTATCTCTTTACTTTTGCTCTGCCAAGGGCAAAGTCCCACAAGTACCCAGTATTAGCACAATATTTGGTACTAACCTTTTTTGCCTATCCTCCGTGTTTTCATACTTATCCAAAATAATATTTTAGCAACACTATTCAATGTAGATGATTAAAAAGCTTTGAATTGTAAAATATAATTATTTAATGATTTTTGTGAGGAAATGTGGAATCTCAAGTACTTAATTCGAATCAAATACTATTACAAACGAGAAGCAAATATAGATAAAAGATATACAAAAATAAAACACACAATAATTTATGTGGAAACCCCTCTACAATCGAGAGGGGAGAAAACCACGGGTAGAGATGGAGACTTTTATTGATTTGAGAATAGAAGAATTATAATCACTTCTCTCTCTCTGTCTCTATGATGACGGCGGCTCTCACTTTGAATTGGATACCTTACACGTGAAACTTAGGGCTGCATTTATAGCCCCATGTAAAATCAAACTCCCGATCGATGGGGGGGTCCCAATCGATCCCATCGATCGGTGCGCTCTCTGCAGGCGGGATCATTAACTTAACATTCCCAATCGATCGGCCCCTTCTCTTGATCGATCGGGGGACTCTCTGCACACCTCCTCTTAGAACTTAAGAATTTGAGGCTAAAACCTAACAAATCTCCACCTTGACTCAAATTCGATTACTGAAATAAAATATCCCCACCTTCTCCAATAACACCCCCACACCGCGGTTAACAAACTGAAACTGTAAGTCCAACTAAATCCGAGCAATGCGCGAATTTCCTGCTGGGAAGAACTTTAGTAAACATATCTGCTAGATTATCTTCAAAACTAATCTTCTTCAACTCCACCTTCCGCTCATCAATTAGATCTCTAATAAAATGATGCTTGACATCAATGTGCTTCGTTCTGTCATGATGCATCATCTGATCTTTAGCTAGGTGAATCGCTGATTGGCTCTCACAGTAAATTCCAACAGTACCCTGATCAACACTGATCTCACTAATCAAACCTCTCAACCAAATAACTTCCTTAAATGCTTCTGTAACTGCCATATACTCGGCCTCGGTAGTCGACTGTGCAGTAACTGATTGTAGACAAGCTCTCCAACTGATAGCACTGTTCCTCAAACAAAACACATAACCTGAAGTAGATTTCCTCTTATCGAGGTCTCCACCATAGTCTGAGTCAACATACCTTATTAAACAGTATTTACTCTTCCCAAATTCCAAACAAATATCAAAAGTGCCACGTAAGTACCTAAGAATCTATCTGACAGCATGCCAATGCTCCTTTCCTGGATTCGCCATGTATCTACTCACTTTGGACACAGCATAAGCAATATCTGGATGAGTACATACCATAGCATACATAATACTACCAACAGCACTAGAATAAGGGACCTGTGACATGTACCTGATATCCTCCTCAGTCTGAGGTGAATCCAATGCTGAAAGCCTGAAGTAAGTTGCTAATGGAGTGCTAACAGGTTTAGCATCCTTCATGTGAAATCGATCCAGAACCTTCTCAACGTACTTCTCCTGAGACAAGTACAACTTTCCTGGTTTTCGGTCCCTACTGATCTCCATGCCAAGAATCTTCTTAGCTGCTCCTAAGTCTTTCATCTCGAACTCGCTTTTCAACATGGCTTTCAAATCATCAACATCTGTCATGTCCTTACCTGCATTTAACATATCATCAACGTATAACACAAGACAAACAAAAGAGCCTAAATCTGTCTTCCTGAAATACACACAACTGTCATATTTACTTCTGAAGAACCCCGTGACTAATCATAAACTGATCAAACCTTTTATACCACTGTCTTGGCGATTGCCTCAAACCATAAAAAGACTTTTTCAATAAACAAACATGATCTTCCTTACCCTCAACAACGAAGCCTTCAGGCTATTGCATGTAAATACTCTTCTCTAGCTCACTATGCAAAAATGCAGTTTTCACATCTAACTGCTCAAGTTCTAAATCATGCATAGCTACTAAAGCAAGTATCGCTCGTATGGAACAATGTCTAACAACAGGTGTAAAAATATCATGAAAATCAACACCGTGTACCTGACTGTAGCCTTTAGCTACTAACTGAGCCTTGTACCTTGCATCTTCCACTCCAGGAATGCCTTCTTTTCGTTTGAAGACCCATTTGCATCCAATGACTCTTTTTCCTGTTTGAGGCTTGACTAGCTGCCAAGTCTGGTTCTTCTTCAAAGACTCCCTCTCTTCATGCATGGCCATAAGCCACTTATCTGAGTCAGATCTCGATACAATCTCTAAATATGAAGACGGTTACACTGTTTCAGCTGTAGTAAGGGCATAGGCTATCATCTCCTCATACCCATATCTCTGTGAAGGCCTAATTTTCCTTTTCTGCCTACCACCTGCACTTGTATGCTGCTTGACCTGCTGACCTATTTTTGTTTCATCATCCTCAGAAACCTGCACTGGAGGTGCCTGCATAGTCTCAAACTGAACTATCTACTGCTGATTAGGGCTTTTTGACTGTATCTGACTTTCATCAGGCTTCTACGCCTGAACTGATTCACGAACTAAGAAGGGCGTGTGTGGCGAATGTAATAGAGCAGACTCATCAAATGTAACATCTCTACTAGTCATAAATTTACGAGATTTTGGATCTCATAAACGATATCCCTTCACACCTGACATATAACCAAGAAAGATACACTTCTTGGCCCTAGGCTCTAGCTTTCCATCATTAACATAAGCATAAGCAGGACAACCAAATATCTTCAAATAAGAATAATCAGTAGGAGAACCAGACCATACGTCTTCTGGAATCTTCAACTGAAGCGATGAATGAGGAGATCGATTCACTAGATAACAAGCCATGTTAATTGCCTCTACCCACCATTCTCTCCCTAATCCTGCGTTTGAAAGCATACACCGAGCCTTCTCCAGTAACGTCCTATTCATTCATTATGCCACTCTGTTCTGTTGAGGTTGACCTGTATAAGTCATGTGTCTGACAATGTCTTGATCCTCACAGAATTTGAGGAAATCATCCTCAACAAACTCTAGACTATTATCTGTCCTCAACCTCTTTATCTGCTTCCTTGTCTGTTTTTCAAGTAGTGTTTTCCACTTCTTGAAGACTTCATAAACTTCAGTTTTCTGCTTAAAAAAATAGACCCAAACTTTTCTTGAAAAATCATCAATGTACGTTAGTAAGTATCTGGAGCCTCATTTGGAAGCAACTCTGGATGGTCCCCACAAATCTGAATATATATAGTCCAACGTTCCTTTTGTTTGATGCACTGCCTGCTTGAAGCTGACTCTCTTCTGCTTCCCATATACACAGTGCTCACAGAAATCCATCAGTCCAGTTGACTGATCACATAACAGACCCCTCTTACTCAACTCTGACAGCCCTTTATCACTCATATGGCCCAATCTCATTTGTCACATCTTAGTGATCTCTGTATCTGTCATAGACGATGTAGAAACAGCCACTGACCTGGTCACGGTAGAACGTACAAGCTCATACAAGGTTCTTACCCTTTTACCCTTCATCACAATCAATGCACCTTTACTGACCCTTATAGCTCCACCTTCAATTGTGTACTTGTACCCATTGGACTCAAGGTACCTAAAGAGATAAGGTTCGTTTTAAGTCTGGAATGTGTCTCACGTTGCTAAGTGTCCTGACAGTACCATCAAACGTCTTCACATGAATTGTTCCAACACCCATCACCTTACACGCGGCATCGTTGCCCATCAAGACTACCCCGTCCTGAATTGACTTATAAGTGGCGAACCAGTCTCTGTTAGGACAAACATGATAAGAATAACCCGAATCCATGATCCACTTATCTCTAGACTTGGTCTGTGACTCTGTTACTAGTAGGACATCAGCATCTCCCTCATCTTCAACTACACTAGCCTCAGCGGACTTATCACCTCTATTATGGTCATTCCTGTTATCTTCTTTCTACTTATTCTTAAGCTTATAACAGTTTTTCTTTATGTGCCACTTCTCGTGACAGAAGTTACATGACTGGTTATTATGTCTAGATTTAGACCCAGACTTCTTTCTACCTTCTGACCCTCTAGTCTCAATCCTACCTCTCACAAACAACCCATTGCCAGAGTTGGCCTACCACCATATATCATGCATTCTACAAAGCCTTTATAAGAATTTGAGAGTCAACGCAATAACAACATGGCCCGATCCTCGTCCTTAGGGGTATCATCCAATTCCTTCAATTCTTGAATTATAGAATTGAACTCACTAAGATGATTCTTAGGAGATGTACCTTCCGACATACGAAACTTGAATAACCGGCGCTTGACTGCGAGTTTATTAGAGACCGATTTGAGGCAGAACATCCCCTGCAGCTTCTCCCACAACTCCTTAGCAGTTTTCACCTCCAAAACTTCTGTCAGAACATCATCTGTAAGACACATCTGAATAGCTGTAAGTGCCTTCTCATCTAACTCCTCCCATTGTGCTTCAGATAGACTCTCCAGCTTCTTCTCCTTTCTATCCAGTGCTTTCTTCAAGCCATTTTGTGTCAGGAGACTTTTAACGCGGACTTGCCACAAACTGGAACTCCCTTGACCACCAAACTTCTCTACTTCAGATCTAATCGCTGACGTCATAGTACCAAAATGAACAACAAGGGCTCTGATACCAATTTGTGAGAAAATGCGAAATCCCAAGTACTTAATTCGAATCAAATACTGTGACTAACGAGAAGTAAATACGGATAAAAGAGAAACAAAAATAAAACACACAATGATTTACGTGGAAACCCCTCGAGAGAGGAGAAAACCACGGGCGAAGATGGAGACTTTTATTGATTTGAGACTAGAAGAATTACAATCACTTCTCTATCTCTCTCTATGATGACGGTTGCGCTCACTTTGAATTGGATACCTTACACGTGAAACCTAGGGCTGTATTTATACACGAGTGTTGAGTTTCAGGTCGTATTCCTAGGGTTTAATCTTATCAACTTTAGTTCTTGATAAAACGACAATAACAATAAGGATTCACCACTTCAGATCTAGTTCAAGAAACCTGTAACTGTAGTTTAGCAAGATTCATCCAACACCGAACACATGCACAAAGAACACAGCGATAACAACGAGATTTACGTGGTTCAGCCTTTAAAGAAGGACCTACTCCACGGCTCCCTATTTCTAGGGAAGTCTATCCACTATAAGTCGAGTTCAAATATTACAGACCAGACTTCAACGATATACAACTTTATACAAAACCGATCCTTAAGGCTTCTAAGTCAGAAGCCTAAAGAAGAACGAAAATAAAGAGTAAGGGAAAAGAAAGCTCACAACCGAAGCCTACAAGGCTTCATACATGCTCCAAACTACCAAGATTTGAACGATCAAGCCTTAACACCCACGGATATACTCAATCGCCTTCGATCGCCTCAAGATCGCCAGAGCAAACCAAAGAGAGGCGGTGGCTGAAGAGAAAAACGGAGAGCAAAATGAAAAGCGTACGGCAGACCCTAAAAGGGTCAGTATATATAGGCAACCGAACTCCGATCCGTGGCAAAGCTCCAAGGTTCAATCTCGGCCGTTCGTACGAACCAGATCAACGGTCCATAAAAGCCCACAAGAAGCACAAACAGTTTACCCGGATGGCTGACGCGTGGCATCAACTTAAACTGAAAACAGGGAAGCTTCCTGGAGAAGCTTCGGGCAGCGGGTAGAGGCACGGGCAAGTAAATAACGCACACGGTCAGGGGCAGCAATGGCATTTTACCTCTTGATTTATTTAAATGTACAGTAATAGCTGGGTACCCAAAAAATATATTTACCAAAAAATTACAACTTATGCCACTTGACATTTACACCCTTTAATCTATAATATTTGAACATTTCTTGACTTAAATTTTCTTGACATAGTTAAGTCATATAGGGACCAATTTTACAACAATTCTCCACCTTGGTACCTATATGGGTTAACTACTGGACATTCCCTAGTAATAGGAGCAAAAAACACATTGGGTTCGTCATCCATGGTCCCAATTACTTTGAACCAAGTTAATACACTTAAGTAACTTGTCCAAAGTCAAATTTTTTGTGCCCATATCCACTGGATTTTCAGCAGTACAGATTTTTCGCAGTTCAACAGTGTTCCTTTCAAGCATGTCGTTTACAAAATTCCTCTTGATAGCTAAGTGCTTAGTCCTATCATGAAACACGGGGTTTTTACACAATGCAAGGGCTGATTGACTGTCCGAAAACAGTACGGGAGGCCCGTTATCGAGGTTTATTTCTGACAGTAAGCCTCTCAGCCAGGTAGCCTCTTTTATGGCTTCTGTGAGGGCCTCAAATTCAGCCTCAGTGGTTGACAGCGCAGTCACAGGCTGCAACTTAGACTTCCAACAAATGGCTCCACCATTTAAAGTGTAAATGTAAGCACTAGTGGATCTCCTTTTATCTACGTCCCCCCCAAAGTCAGAATCGGTGTAACCTATCAATCTAAGGTAGGTTTTTGTCCGACCAAAAGTAAGTCCCAGTTTATAGGTTTGTTTAATGTACCTTAACAACCACTTAACTCCATCCCAATGTTCCTTTCCGGGGTTACTCATAAACCTAGACAAAACACTTAAAGGGAAAGCTAAGTCTGGACGTGTGCAAGTCATAGCATACATTAAGGAACCTATAACATTCGCATATGGGACTCTTTCCATTTGTTTCTTTTCTATCTCATTCGTGGGACACTGTTGAACTGTATACTTATACTGACTTGCTAAGGGCAATTTTACAGGTTTACATTCAGACATGTTGAATCTAACCAATACCTTTTCCAAATACCTTTGTTGAGATAAGTGCACTGTTTCAGCTGCTGGATCCCTGGTAATTTCCATACCAAGTATCTTCTTGGCCTTTCCTAGATCTTTCATATCGAACTCAGCACAAAGCGTTAGTTTCAAATCATTAATATGATTCATGGATTTACTGGCCAGCAGCATATCATCCACATAAATCAGCAAATACAGTGCATCAACAGTATCAGCATGTTTAAAATAAAAACAAGTGTCATGTATTGATCTACTAAAGCCCCTGCTTCTTATAAATTGGTCAAAGCGTTTGTACCATTGTCTAGGGGACTGTTTTAGGCCATATAAAGACCTCTTAAGTAGACAAACATGGTTTTCATGGTTTGGTTCAATAAAGCCCTCAGGTTGGGCCATAAAGATTTCCTCATCCAGCTCACCATGAAGGAAAGCTGTTGTAACATCCATTTGTTCCAGAAATAGGCTAAACTTAGCAGTTAGTGCCATAAGTATTCTTATGGTTGTGTGCTTTACAACGGGAGAAAAAATCTCATTATAGTCTACCCCTTCCTTTTGTGAAAAACCTTTTGCAACTAGTCGAGCCTTGAACCTTGGCTGTCCAGATGATGTATCGGGTTCTTTTACCTTATAAATCCACTTAGAACCTACCAATTTCCTATCCATTGGTTTAGGAACCAAAACCCAAGTTTTGTTCCTTTTGAGGCTCTCCATTTCCTCTGTCATGGCTTTAAGCCACTGTTCAGAGGCAGCCCCACTAATAGCCTGAGTATAAGTGAGAGGTTCTGATTCTACATACTCTAGGGCAGTATTTAGGGCAAATGCAATACAATCCGCACTGCCAAACCTAACTGGTGCCCTAATTTCTCTCCTCTCCCTATCTCTAGCTAGTTGGTAGTTTGATAGGTCTGTTTGTTCAATTGTTTCTTGAGGTTCAGTGCTCCCTTCAGCACTGTCAGTCACCTCTTCCTCAGGATTTAAGGTCTGGTTTTCCTGGTATACAGGCTCTGGTGGGCTGATCTCGAACTCATAGAGTTCAGGATCATACTTCCTAGGGTTGGAGGAAGTGGCTGCTGTATCGGCAGCCATTATTTTCTCCAAGTAAGGGAATTCCTCTTCATTAAAGGTTACATCCCTACTAATTATTATTTTGGTTCTGTTTCCATCCCTAACACCCACCCTATACCCCTTTACACCATCCGGATAGCCTAGAAAAACACCTTTTATAGCCCTGGGTTCAAGTTTTCCTTCAGATTGATGTGCATACGCAGCACATCCAAAAACCTTTAAAATAGAATAGTCGCTTGTTTTTCCAGTCCATTTTTCCTTAGGAGTTTTAAAATCAATTGCAGAGGAGGGAGTACGATTAATTAGATAACATGCAGTAGCTACAGCCTCCCCCCAAAAGTTTTTACCAAGTCCTGATGCAAATAACATGCATCTTACCCTGTCTAGGAGCGTACGGTTCATTCTTTCAACTAGTCCGTTTTGTTGAGGAGTTTTCCTAACAGTGTTGTGTCTTTTAATACCATTTTGAGCACATAAACTATCAAATTCAGTGTTTATATATTCAAGTCCATTATCAGTTCTAAGTACCTTAATCTTCCTACCTGTTTGATTTTCTATAAGGTTCTTCCACCTAACAAAGGCACTAAAACATTCATCCTTTGTTTTAAGTAGGTAAACCCAAACCTTCCTAGAGAAATCATCTACCATAGATAGGAAGTAGTATGCTCCACCTAAAGTGGGTACCCTTGCTGGTCCCCACAGGTCAGAGTGGATATAGTCTAACGGTGACTTAGTTATATGGATTCCAGATTTAAAAGATAGTTTATGATGTTTTCCAAATATGCATGACTCACAGAAATCAGGTTTAGACACATAACCACCCCCTAACAGCCCTCTCTTGTTCAGCTCATTCAGGCCCCTCTCTGATACATGTCCTAATCTTTTGTGCCAAAGGTTGGTTAGGTCAGTTTTCTCTACAATAGAGCAGCCAGCAGGAACTACGTCACCTCTAAGCACATATAGACCGTTCTTGACCTCTCCTCTTAGCATTACAAGGGAACCCTTAAGGACCTTCATTACCCCCTGTTGTGCCTTTAAGGTCATACCAGCCTGGTCTAATTGTCCTAGAGAAATTAGGTTCCTTCTAAGTTCAGGCACATGCCTAACTCCCTTTAGGGTAAAGTCAATCCCGTTTGACCCCTTAACCCTAACTGACCCTATCCCAACTACTTGGCATCCGTGGTTATTTCCCAACAGCACCTTTCCCCCTGCTACAGTCCGGTATTCAGTAAAGAAGGATCTATCTGAAGTCATATGGAAGCTACACCCTGAGTCTAGAACCCACTCATGTGTAGTTTGGTCTGTGGATACTACTAATACTTCAGCGGAGTCATATCCGTCATTAAATTCAGTGTTGTCAGTTGTGCCGTTAAATTTTCTTTGGTAATCTGGACAGTATCTTTTAATGTGGCCTAGTTTACCACACTCATAACACTTTACTTTACTACAATCTCTTCTAGGTCTTGAACTAGATCTGTTTCGACTCTTACTTCTTCTCCTTTCCTTATTGTTGTAGTTGTTATGGTTGTTATGATTGTTATGGTTGTTATGGTTGTTATGGTTGTCTCGAGTCTTTGTCCTACCCCTGACTGACAGCCCTTCCCCACTGTTACTGGTTGGTGGATACTTCCCTTCCTTCCTAAGTTCTAGGATCTTGGATCTTAGGGCCTTTGTTACGTCTTTTAATGCTACAGTGTCACGTCCATATCTTAGTGTGTCTTTAAAGGACCTAAGATATTTAGGTAAGGCACATAGTAACAATACAGCCAACAATTCATCAGCAACAGTAACTTTAACATTTTCTAGATCTTGACAGATTTTATGGAACTCATCTATAGAGTCCTCTAGGGGTTTAGTCTCACTCACCTTAAAGGTGAAAAGGGATTCCATGCACAATATCCTATTGGACAATGACTCAGACTTGTAGATTTCTTCTAACTTAGCCCATATATCTGCTACGGTCTTTTCAGAGCGAATCTGATTAAGTACCGAGTTATCAAGACTAAGTAATAAAGAAGCATAAGCTTTATGTTCGACTTCTACTTTCTCCTTTTCAGTTAGATAAGTTGGTTGATCCTTTTCGGGCAAAAGTGCAGTTCCAGCACCTTGTGCCATAAGGATTGCTTTCATTTTTAGTTTCCATAGGTTGAAATCATTCCTACCGTCAAACCTTTCAATATCAACCCTAGCAGACGCCATACTGTTTCTTTAAGGTAAAGAACCTGATGCTCTGATACCACTTGTTGAGTTTCAGGTCGTATTCCTAGGGTTTAATCTTATCAACTTTAGTTCTTGATAAAACGACAATAACAATAAGGATTCACCACTTCAGATCTAGTTCAAGAAACCTGTAACTGTAGTTTAGCAAGATTCATCCAACACCGAACACATGCACAAAGAACACAGCGATAACAACGAGATTTACGTGGTTCAGCCTTTAAAGAAGGACCTACTCCACGGCTCCCTATTTCTAGGGAAGTCTATCCACTATAAGTCGAGTTCAAATATTACAGACCAGACTTCAACGATATACAACTTTATACAAAACCGATCCTTAAGGCTTCTAAGTCAGAAGCCTAAAGAAGAACGAAAATAAAGAGTAAGGGAAAAGAAAGCTCACAACCGAAGCCTACAAGGCTTCATACATGCTCCAAACTACCAAGATTTGAACGATCAAGCCTTAACACCCACGGATATACTCAATCGCCTTCGATCGCCTCAAGATCGCCAGAGCAAACCAAAGAGAGGCGGTGGCTGAAGAGAAAAACGGAGAGCAAAATGAAAAGCGTACGGCAGACCCTAAAAGGGTCAGTATATATAGGCAACCGAACTCCGATCCGTGGCAAAGCTCCAAGGTTCAATCTCGGCCGTTCGTACGAACCAGATCAACGGTCCATAAAAGCCCACAAGAAGCACAAACAGTTTACCCGGATGGCTGACGCGTGGCATCAACTTAAACTGAAAACAGGGAAGCTTCCTGGAGAAGCTTCGGGCAGCGGGTAGAGGCACGGGCAAGTAAATAACGCACACGGTCAGGGGCAGCAATGGCATTTTACCTCTTGATTTATTTAAATGTACAGTAATAGCTGGGTACCCAAAAAATATATTTACCAAAAAATTACAACTTATGCCACTTGACATTTACACCCTTTAATCTATAATATTTGAACATTTCTTGACTTAAATTTTCTTGACATAGTTAAGTCATATTGGGACCAATTTTACAACAACGAGCCTATACAAATCCACCATTTGGCCTAATAAAAATTACTCATGGCCCGACTATTAAAAAATATTTCACCACCTTGACGTTAATTTTATAGTAGGACCAAATTAATTAGGCTAAACTTTCTTTTTGTGATAAACAGCTGAATTTGTTTAGCATAATTTACTCATGGTCCTAACTAAAAATTAATTTGGCCTAATTAATTTTTCCCTTTTGTAAAATTAATTACAAGGTGGTGAAATTTTTTTTAACATTTACATCACGAGTGAGTTTAATTAGGCTAAAGGATAGATTTGTATTGGATCGTACATCTAAAATGATCAAAAAATATTTTATTTATTTGTACGTGAATTAAGTTAATACAATTAAAAGCAAAATGATTAAATTGACACATTAGACGAAATGCAAGGACATTTTACGTAAATAGCCCTAATTTAAACATACATAAATATAGTTAGTTTTTTTTAAAATATAGATTACATATATGTAAAATGTTAAATTTATTTACTTTTATTGTATAATTTCAAATTCATTTCTATAAGTGTGTTCAATTTTAAATTAATTTCTATTTCAATTTTCAAAGCTTTTTTTTATCATTGAAGAGTTAAATACCAAAAAAAATTTTAGGGTATAGTTGAATGCTTTTTTTAATATTTATAGAATGCTAAATTTGTTCTCTTTTATTGCAAAATTCTAAATTAATTCTTACATAAATATTTAATTTTAAATTAATTTATATATAAATATTTAATGCTTTTTCTTACTATTAAAAAATTAAATATTGAAAACATTCTTTAAGTATAATTAAATACCAATTTATTTTTTCCTATAAGAAATCAGAAGAGAAGGGAAACAGTAAATACTAACGGACAGAATAGTAAGAAGGGATGCAGTGAATTGAAAATCTTTGGCCCATCGCCAGTTTGAAATTGTTATAAAAAAATTATTTATTTTAAAAGTATTTTTAAAAAAAATATGTGTGTAAAAAATTTTATTTTAAAGAAGTAGTTTGTGTTTGGTTTAATAAGTTAGAAGCGCTTATTTTATTATTGTTATTGTTTGATCAGTGTTTAAGAAAAAGTGTTTTTTTGATTAAATTATCGAAAAGGACTAAATTGATTGGATAGGAGGTTAGGGTTTTAAAAGATAATACGGTATAATATAATTTTAATGTTTGAGTAAATATTTTTAACCTAAAAATTTTAAGTTTTGATTCTGCTTCTATTTACAATCAGAATCACTAAATTTCTGCTTCTACTTCTAAGTAAAAAAACAGCTTTTGCTTTCAATAAAAAATATTTTTTAACGTTTGTTAAATATTATTTAAATTGCAGAAAAGTATTTTTTTTAAAAAATATTTATTTTTTTAAAAATAAGTAATTCCAAACCAGTTTTGAGTACGGAGATAATAGTAGCTACATATAACATTAGCAACTGTACTAGTGCCGTTACTGTAAAAGAGTAAAATCAACGGCTACAAATTTATGCGGCGTTGAGAATACGAAACGGACGGCCGAGTTGCCGCCACGTTGCCATGCAATAAGCGGTAATTAATGATGCGGAAACAATATCCCATGCATATATCATGCACATATATATATGCAGAGAGAGAGAGAGAGAGAGGATGAGAATGGATGCACATGCCACATATGACATGACAAACCATGAAAAAGAAGTATATATATATATATGGATGGGGACCACATGATGGATGGATAGGTAGACAAGAGGAAAGGCATGATACATACAGGTGGGGACCCACACTAATACGGTGAAAAAAATGGGGTATGACATGACAGTTCATGATGATGTGATGATGGTAGATATGGGTATATGATACATGATGATACATGTATGGGGAGGGGTAATGATTGCAAAAGGGGTCAAATGATGGCAACCCCACTTTTGCGTAGAAATGAAAATGGATTAAGAGAGAGAGAGAGAGAGAGAGAGAGTGAGAGAGAAAAGACACAAAACGGATATAAGCGCAGCCTCAGCCGCCATTTCTTCTCCTTCCTCTTCCCTTTTATCATTACTTATTTATTGCTCATTATTAGATCCTTCTTTTTTTATAGAGACTCTCTGTTAATGAATTCAAACTCCCCCTCTTTCTCTCTCTCGCTCTATGTATATACACATGTAACAAAAATTCAAAATTATGTATGCATATTAATGTAAATAATAATAATAATAATAATAATTCTAATATATAAATTATTAGTTAAATATTAGAATTAGAACTAGTGTTACTTCTAGCAATAAATAAATACATACATATACATCTACAATACACATTCTATATATAAAATATTTACATAGATTAATTTTACGCGGGGAAAGAAGAGCAAGAGGAAGTCGTGGAGAGAGAGAGCGACGCCATCCCACAAAATCAGGTAATATTTAACGACACAACGAGGGGGGAGGGGGGTCCACTCCAAAAGTCCCCTTTTTTCTCTGCTCACTACTCACTGCTCACTCTCTTCCTTCTACATCGACCCATTTATTTATATTCTTTAATAAATAAATAAAGATAAAGCATTTTGCTATAGAAGCCTAACGGCTTTTCTGTTTCCTTTATATATATATATATATATATATAATATTGATTAATTATTATTGAAGATAAAAATAAAAATCGTCTCTCAAACTGTTCCATTCCTCGAGCCCATTGGGGTCTTCTCTTTCAGCACCCCCCAGAATCTTATAAATAGAGGGGGGTGGAGTTTGGTGTTATGCTCTGTTCTTATTATTATTTGTTGGCCTTATATTGCTTCTACCTTTCATATATATATATATATATATACGTTAAAATCGAGGCCCTCTTTTCGTTGCACAAGCTGCGGAAATTTCAAGCCCCATTGAAACACCCCAGCCAGCAGTCCTCTATACATATATATATATATATATATATATATATGTGTGTGTCCAACCCCGAGGGAGATTGAATAGACATAATTGCTCCTTGCTTGGGTTTTCCAGCTGATTTTGTGAGGGATAGAACCAAACAAAGAATATTAAAAAGGAAAAGTGGGCGGAGATGGTGATAATCGTGAGGAAGTACGAGGCTGAGAAGGATAGCATAGGAGTGGAAGAGGTGGAGAGGAGGTGCGAGGTGGGACCAAGCGGCAAGCTCTCCCTCTTCACTGACCTCCTCGGAGATCCTCTCTGCAGAGTTCGCCACTCCCCTGCTTTCTTCATGCTGGTACTCTTTCTCTTTCTCTCTCTTCCTTTTCTTTCCCATTTCTTCAATCATCAATCAAATGACAAAGCAGAGAGAAAGCGAGCGTAAACAACCCCAGTAAAGGTTATTAGTTATTACGTTGGGGGGGGCAGGGGAGGGAGAAGGAATGCGGTTTACTCGGGTGGGTGGTGGGGCTGTTGCAGGGTGTGAACCTCCCGCCCCCCAAGAAAGTGGTGTGGGGCTCCCGTTAACCGCTTGCTATGACATGATGTGTTTCTGTCATCATATATTTTTTATAAATAATATTACATTACATACTACATGCTCCACATGTACGTATATTTGTATCAACATCATTATCACCCTACCCTCACTAAGTATGTGGCCTTCTCCTATCGCTTTCATTCCCCGTCTCAAATCTTACAAAAATGTACAATGGTTTTTTTTTTTTTTTTCAAACCGTAGTTACTGATGTTCAAATGTAGCAGTAATTTTCCTCCTCTGCTTTCTGCTTTTGCTTTAATGTTTTTGTATTCTGTTACTTTTAACCTATTTCAAACTGGGGTGCTGATTTTACTATGTAACTTGTTTAAATATGTTATTTAGGTGGCAGAAATAGTGGGAGAGGTGGATGATGTAGAAGGAGAAAAAGGAAAGAAGAAGAAGAAGGGGGAGATAGTGGGGATGGTAAGGGGTTGCATCAAGACAGTTACATGCGGCAAAAAGCTCCCTAGAAATGGAAAGAACAGCCCCGATTCTCCCATCAAACCCCTCCCTGTCTACACCAAACTTGCTTACATACTTGGTCTTCGCGTCTCTCCTTCTCACAGGTGTTCTTTTTTCTTCCTCTGCCCTTCCCCCCCCCCCCCCCCCCCCCCCCCCCGGGCCCGATTTTTCCTCTGATTTGGTATACTGACATATTTTTGTTCAATATATATATATATGATGCAGGAGGATGGGAATAGGGGTGAAGCTGGTGAACAGGATAGAGGAGTGGTTCAGAGAGAATGGAGCAGAGTACTCCTACATGGCAACCGAAAACGACAACGAGGCCTCCATCCACCTCTTCACTCACAAATGCGGTTATTCCAAGTTCCGTACTCCTTCCATCCTTGTCCAGCCTGTCTTCGCTCACCATGTCAAAGTCTGCCCCCGCGTCACCATCATCCGCATCACCCCCTCCGACGCCGAGTCTTTATACCGCCGTCGCTTCTCCACCACCGAGTTCTTCCCCCGCGACATCGACTCCGTCCTCACCAACAAGCTCTCACTCGGCACGTTCCTCGCTGTGCCCCGTGGCTCCTACTCTCCCGGGTCATGGCCCGGATCCGATTCCTTCCTGGCTGATCCACCAGAGTCGTGGGGCGTGCTCAGCGTATGGAACTCCAAGGATCTCTGGAAGCTGGAGGTAAAAGGAGCGTCGCGGGTGAAGAAAGGGCTAGCCAAGACAACCAGGGTATTGGACAGGGCACTGCCATGGCTGAGGATACCATCAGTACCGGAGGTGTTCAGGCCGTTTGGGGTGTACTTTCTGTATGGGGTTGGAGGGGAAGGCCCAAAAGCAGCGAAGATGATAAAAGCACTGTGTGGGCATGCGCATAACATGGCAAAGGAGAGCGGAGGGTGCAGCGTGGTGGCGACGGAGGTAGGGAGTAGGGATCCGGTGAGGGAAGGAATACCACACTGGAAGAGACTATCGTGTGCGGAAGACATGTGGTGCATAAAGAGGCTAGGAGAGGACTACAGTGAGGGGTCGGTGGGGGACTGGACCAAGTCACAGCAGGGTCTGTCCATTTTCGTTGACCCTAGGGAGGTCTAAATTGGGCTGTAAAGTCTAACCTCGTAGTAGTAGGGCCTAACATACACAAAGTCTCTCGAATCTAATTCCCGAAAAAGGCAAGTAAGTCGTACTGTAATTTTTAGAGGAGAAAAAGAAAAAGGGTAAAAAGTAGGGGTGGAAATAGACCCAAGATTTTGCTTTTATTTTGTAGGAGTTGAACTTAATTAATTATCTTTACGATTTTGAAACTAGGTTAGTGTGGGTGGTGGGAATTAGGAGATTAAGGGAGGGCTTTTTTGGTTATTAAAAAAAAAATGCAGGGTGTTGTGACAGGGAATATCCAGCGTGCTTGCATTTCGTTTCCTTTTTGTCTTTGTTTGTAAATGGAAGTCACTTTTTTTCTGTTCTTTTTTAGATCCCTATGTTCTTTTGCTGTTCTGTTTGTCTATTTGGTTTATCTGTTCTTTCTTGCTTTGCTTTTCGTTGTTATTCTGGAGTGGTTTTCCTTTTCTTTTTTTTTTTTTAAATTTATTTTATTTGTTTTGTTTTGGATGAAAGTGGAGGTTATTATTCTGCGTTGAATTGCGAAAATCATATGTAAACATACCAGAGAAATCAGAATATCCTCCCTCGTTGGCATGTCCCTGTGGCTTTTTCTTCCAAAAACAAAAAAAAATGAAAATGAAAAAGAACAAAAAAATGCTGCTTATTTCTCATTTGATTCGTATCTTGTAACAATAAAGAAGCAAAGGCCATAGCAAAAGGGGATATTTAAAGAGATATATGGTGTGGCAATATGTCCCAAATCCACTGGAATGGCATCACTTCTTCCACCAACAGGAATATTCAAATCCATCTCTGAATTAAACTCATTATCTTGTATGAAGATTTGATGCTCCGTAATTTCCCTCTATCAACTAATTGTTTCGGCATAATTAGGGTCGTTGTCCACTTTAATCTTATAAATTAACTAGGTGGTTTTATGTCTTACTTTTTAAAATAAAGAGTTATTTCTTAGCCTCCAATTTTAAAAGGGTTACTCCTCCTCATCCACTCGGTCTCTACTTATGACCCTTTTAAACTATCGAGTTGGATTCTTCCAATCCTATATCCTACATGCAAAACCCCACATCTTCCCCCTTGGAAATGAAATCTCTTGGTTAATAATTCAAGCACTTAATATTTTCATAATGCAGCGCATTGATGAAAATTTAGGGAACGGGACGGTTCAACAGCTTTCCTCTAATTCTTATTATGAAAATGTAATTCTTGGGTTATGTCTGGAGCCTGATTGTGTTGGGTTTTGTTTGTGAAATATAGGATAGTGTCAATCCTATTGAGGCCCGTGTCACACTAAGATTTAGTGTGGGAGGCTCTATATATATACGGGGTTGGGTATGTTACCTTTAGGGTTGAGGAAGAGTTAGGAGTTGAGAGATGTCTCATATGAACTTCAATATTAAATAAAATTATTGCGCTCCCCTCCGTGGATGTAGGCTTTGGATGAACCACGTAAATTTCGTGTTATTCCCATCCCCTCTCGCATATGATTGTCACTTAGATTTATGGTTTGTATATTCGGTGGGCTATCTATAAAAATAAAGTTTTAAGTGGTTTGACATATAAACACAAGGCGTGCAACCAGAAGGGAAAATAAGACAAGGGTTTAAAAGCAAAAGCATTCCTCAGCATCACGCTAGGTAATCCAACATGCAGCTTCCTGAACGAAATGATGAACAGTAAAATAGTTAGTAAATTGAAGTGAGGGGACTGTGGGGTTTGATGAATGTTGATTACTCATTAGTTCACGTACCACAAAGCAGAGAAAGCAAGCAACCAACAAATGATATTACAAAGGTCTTGGCTTTAGCATCTCGCTTTCCCGAAGCAACATAAACATAAAGGCATCAGCTTTATCAAGTTGTCTAATAAAGCCAACTTCCTCTCTTTTGGTTTAAAAGGCGCATTAGTATCAATTGATGACAAATTTTTTTTTTTTTTTTTAAAGAAGAAAGCACTTTATGTTTATGTATTTAGCTTAATTAATTTGCTAAATTAATTAGTGGAACCAAAGCTCTCCCATTAATTTTTAGCATGCGACCAAACTTCTTTGCATTCCCACTTTGTCTGTCTTCAAATTGCTGCCCCCCCCACCAAAAAATACGTCGTTAAAGGTTGTGTATAGTTTAACTTTTTCTGTTTAAAAATATGTAAAAGATTATAGTTAACTGCAAGAATTGTGTTTGGTTTACAAAAAATTTCTTCGTATACTTTTATTTTACAATATAAATAGAACGACAAAAAACTGTACTATAGTTAAATAAGAAAAAGACACAAAATTTATCCTTTTTTCACAACTTACTCTGAAAAATATTAAAAGACTACAATAGTCTTAAACCTTTAAGACCATGATCTACTTTCATTTTCCCCATCCACCCTTCCACTATTATAACTAGCCACTATCTTAAGCACCAGACTCACCACCGTTGTCACCCTCCACATGGTGATACAATTCCAGCTACGCATGACCAATGGGTTGGTGGTGTATTTTCAAAATGTGTATTGATAAATATGTAAAACATTGTTTAATGTATGTATAAAATGTGTATGAGATTATGTGTTTAAGTGTTTAGAACATATAAGGGGTGTGTGTCGACACATGGGCCATGTGTGTCGACACACAACCTTACAGTGCCATTGGGAATTAGGTGTGTCATGTGTGTCGACACACATGGCCCGTGTATCGACACACAGCCTTACAGAAGCGCACGGCAAAAAATGGGGTGTCGACACACAGGGGTTGTGTGTTGACACACAATCTTACAGTAACCCTGTGTGTCGACACACAATCGGATTTCTGGCAATTAACTTCGCGCCTTCTTTCCAGGTTTTTGGTGTCTTTTCTTTGGTTTTCTCTTTGGGACGTCTTCTTCCATTGAATACATATATATACCCCCATCTGATACTTGTTGATTTACATTAAAATATATGATATTGATTGGAGAGTAAAAAGTGTACAAGATATTGAAGGACATCTTCATGTGTTCTTGAGTTCTTTGAGTGTATACAAGTGTTTATTGTCTTAAACTTGATCAATCTCATTACATATCTGTCAATCTCTCCTCATACACATCTTCACTCCATATTTGGTTGTTGTTGTATCCCCGAGGATATTTCATATACTGAAATAAGCCTTAAGGAAAGTGATCACATAGCCTCAACACCTGAGATCTTTGATTACCCGATTGCAAGGATTTTGCAAGTAATTTTGATAATTTGTTCCAACAGGGGTTAAGTCACTAAGCAAGGTATCTCGCCAAGAAACTGGGTGAGTAAAGGTTACTTGGCAAGTAGGTCCAGTTCGCAAGTAAGGCATGGGAATTAGTCTAAAAGCGCGTCTTTTAAAAGTAGGAATCAGGATCCTTCCAGGACTTCGGATGCAGTTCTTGCACGTTTTTTCT
Source organism: Simmondsia chinensis (assembly GCA_018398585.1). Classification (NCBI taxonomy): domain Eukaryota; kingdom Viridiplantae; phylum Streptophyta; class Magnoliopsida; order Caryophyllales; family Simmondsiaceae; genus Simmondsia; species Simmondsia chinensis. Next base: position 42,866,027 of record JAGTTD010000002.1, on the reverse strand, counting down.
CAAGAAGCTAAAGTGATGCATTGTGTAGATGGAAAATTAGGGAAATAGAAGATTCAACATCCTTTAAAATTCTATTATGAAAATAACAAAAACAAATGGAAAATTAATTCAAATTCTTACAATCTGAGAATAGTAAAATGACACCAACCCATGGAAACTCCGAACTTTGCCCACTATTCTCGGCTGTGGCCAATCACAAATGGTGGCAATCTTCCCTTCGTCTGCAGCTGTGCCATCCTTGGATACAACAAATCCAAGGAAGGTTAATCAATCTTTCACGAACTCACACTTCTTCAAATCGGCGAGCAAGTGTTACCTCTCAAGGAACTTAGCACTTCCTTGAGATGCGTCATATGTTCAACTTGACCTTGGCTAGAAATTAAAATATCGTCAAAGTAGACAACATCAAACTTTCAAATGAAGGGACATAGAATCTGATTCATAAACCTCATGAAGGCACTTGGCGCATTGGACAATACGAATGGCTTGACAAGCCATTCGTACAGCCCTTCACATGTCTTGAAGGTTGTTTTCCACTCATCTCCAGGCGAGATGCGGATATGATGATATTCGCTGTTCATATCTAATTTGCTAAATACCTTCGAGTTCTGTAGATGATCAAGTAGGTCATCCAACATTGGGATGGGAAAACTGCAGCGTACCATGATCTTGTTGATGACTCTACTGTCTATGCACATCCGCCAACAACCGTCCTTCTTTGGCTTCAACAGAGCGGGAACCACATAAGGACTCAAGCTCTCTCGAATAAATCGTCTGGCAAGTACCTCCACCACTTGTTGTCTCAACTCCTCATGCTCAGCACGACTCATAAAGCAGCGGGGCCTATTCGGCAAGGCGGCTTCTGGCATTAGATATATGCAGTGTTGTATGCCCCTCAATGGCGGTAATGTGTCCGGTAACTCTTTCGGAAAGACATCCACGAACTCTTTCAACAAGTCACCAACCTCACTTGGTATCTCCCCTGGACCACCCTTACTCTCCTTCCTGATCAAAACAAAGACAATCCTGTTGTTGCCAACCTCCTTGGCAAACATAGCTCTGCCTTATAAATTCAAGTTTGCAGCTACTAAAGCTCGCGACGCTTCATCCTTCTCATGCAACAAGATCGTCCTTGTCCCTTTAAATATGAAACTATATATGTTCCTTAGCCCATCATGGATGGCACTCCTATCCTACTGTCATGGGCACCCCAATAACAGGTGGCAAAAGTCCATGGTGATTATGTCGCATCACACCCTATCCCAATACTTTAACCCAATCGAGAAATTAACCAAGCATCATTTGGAAACAGTTACCTGGTTATCCTTCTTGATCCATAAAAGCTTGTATGGACTTGGATGCACTTCCTTCTTCAAGCCCAACTTCATAACGGCCTCTTCGGAAATCACATTCTCACAACTTTCGTAGTCAATCACCATGCAGCAAACCGTGCCGCTAATGGTGCAAGTAGTCTGGAAGATGTTGTTCCTCAACTAACCGTCACCGTCTTCCTCTTTAGGTGCAAAACAAACTCACCTAATCACAAGTAGATGGCCATCGTCACCTACAATGGTGTTTTCTTCAAACACCACCTCATCTTGTACCTCTCTTTCAAATACCACGCCATCTTCGTCATGGAGTTCTTCCATGAGAACACCCTTGCCGGGTCCGTTACCCTTTCGACATTCAGCTGCCTGATGACCCACCTCCCCACACTTGAAACAACGGGTTGTTGAACTACCTGCCAAGTCTTGGTTAACCGGCTTGCCAATGTTGGTGGCAACCAATGTATTTTGTGCGCCTGGGTTTGGAAGTACTCGCACTTGGTCACGCCCGTTACTTTGGGTGTTCCAAGTTCTGCCAAATGTACATCGCCGCTATAGCTTCCCAATGTTCACTGCCCTCTTACTTGCCTTCGAGACTGAGAAGATGTCAAACATGTTCAATGCCTCCTGTATAGATTCCTTTAATCCGCCAACATAGCTATCCGCCAATTTCTCTGCTATCGCCGCCAAGTCATTCCTACCAACCAATGAATAGAACTTCGTTGTCTACTCCTCCACGGTCTTAAAGCCCTGACGCAAACCTTGTAGATGTTGATGCATTATCTTGGCGTGATTGTGGGGCAGGAAGGCGCCTCTCATATGCTTCTTTATGTTTTCCCACATCTCAATCTTCGCCTTACCCCGCCTAAGCCAGGTATGCTTCAGCTGTTGCCACTAAGCGGCGGCTCTACCCCTCAGTTGGGTCGCCACCAATGGCGCCTGTTTCTGCTCTGGAACCTCCTTCCTCCATTAACCTCTGAACACCTATTCCCACCTCCGTTCACCAACATCGACGGCATGCCCAATATTGGGCCGATCTCCCCTCGCGTGTTAATGCCGGCGGGTGTTGAGGCCAAACTCCCAGTGCTTGGTCGGGATTCGGTCCCAATTGAATCAAGCACCGTTTGATACACCGAAATTTCTCCTCCAAGTCCTCGAACCTCCCCTCTTTCTGCTGTTGAACATCACGGTCGTATACGTCTCTTATAGAGGCGTATCTCTATCGCCCACAGGCCATCTTAGAAATCATTTTGAGCTCTGATACCAACTGATGCAGTGCGTAGATGGAAAATTTAGGAAACGGAAGGTTCAACAGCCTTCCTTTAAATTTCTATTACAAAAATAATAAAGAGAAAGGGTAAATTAACTCAAATTCTCACAATTCGAGAATAGGCGAAAACTCATGAAATATTGAAAAAGTCTAATAACGAATGAATTGAAAACCCTTGCTCATCTCTTTCTTAAATAGAGGACTAAAAGGCCTAGAGAATAAAAGATGAATATCATAACAAATCTTTCCTTATCTAAACACTTTCCTGATCTCAAAACCAAAACACAAACCCTAAACCTAGCTACGAATTATACTCCCTTCCCAAGCCGCATGCTTGCTCGCCAACCTGTCAAGCCTTAGCCGCCAATGCTTGTGAAGTTACCAGCTACATCATAAAGTCCTAACATGACTCAGTTTCGCACTCCTTGGTGTTTTCAAGTACGAATTAACAAATATTAGTCCATATTTTTATATCAAACTAGACTAACCATTTCAGTCAAGGACCAAACTGGACAGATTATATATCGATTATATTTTCAATCCTACTATATGAGTCTAATTGATCTTCGACTTAGTTCGGTCCAAGACTATAAAACCCGAAAATCGGATCGAAGATCAATATACACTAATTTTGCATAAATATTTTGTGAACATAATTTTAATATATGATTAAGTATACTCTATGTATTGAAAATATTAAACCTTAAGACATTAAATATTTATTTTTTATTAAATCTTTTAATTGCACTTGCCGGCTAGAAAACCAATCCAAATCGATCCATTCCAGTTCAGCTACGTTTTTACCTAGTCTTGCTCGAATTGACCCGGTTTTAATCAGCCCTATCCATGGTCTCGTGATTTGAGATAGTTTAGTTTTTGGTTCAGTTTGATCTTGGACTGATGTAAGCCCTTATTTTCATATTTAGATTGTTTTATATTTCTAAGTAGGAAAGTTAGCTATGAAGAGGCTTGTAATATAGAAGTTTTTAGTTTTTTTTCATTGTAACTGAAATTATTTCATTTCATGTCTTGAATTGTCTCATTCACCCTAGAAGACAAGATTCAAGTTTGATTTCTCTTTGTTGGTCCTTGCTTTCGCTGTTTGAATTAAAGAAAGGCCGTGTGAATCTTTCCTTCAACTTAATCGACTTTCATGACGCATCATATATTCACCATTTTATCCACCATTATAAGTGAGCATAGTGCACTTAAATCACCTATCATTGTGGCCCACTGTAAGACCCGTGACACTCCGGACCGGGGCATAGGTGTGCGCCTTGCGCCTGTGGCGTGTCAGATGGGCTGCCAATGAATGACATCATGTGGACAAGGTGCGCACTTAGGTAAGGGTGCATTAGGCCTCCACGGACCTAGGCCTAAGTGGGAACCGAGACGGACGGGGACCCAGACAGTGTCATGACAAGGGCCAGGCACGGCCCCAGACAGTGTCGTGACAAGGGCCTGGCACGGCCCCAGACAGTGTCATGACAAGGCCGTGGCACGACCCCAGACAATGTCATGACATGGGCCTGGCACAGTCTAGACAGTGTCACGACAAGGATCAGGGCACGGCATTGGGCCGGCCCAAGGTTGCGAACGAGTAAGAGATAGGCACAGGCCCAGTGCAGGGCACCGGACCGGAAATGCGTAGGCCCAATAAGGCCCAATTAAGCCAGACCTGGACAGAGGAGAAAAGATCACGTGATACATGTGGAGGACGGTTACCAAAGAAAAAAAAGGAGGGAACAACCTTTGACCGGTTCAAACAAAGAAAAGAGCAGGAAAAAGGAAGAGTGGGCTTGAAGATGGAGGTAACAGCCAGTTCAAAAGTGGCACCTAAAACAAAAGAGCACGTGCATTGACCAAGCTTGACCATAACCGCCTAGGTATTCAAGGGGGATGTGGGGCACGGCTTGAAGAAAGAAGGAAAAAAAGGCGTTAACGGTTTACCCATAACTTTGGGGTTGTTAAGGTCTATAAATAGGTGTAATTTGTATTCATTTGTTATGTTATGTAATCTCAGAAAATTAATCAATGGAAAAAATGTCCCTTTGGTTCATGTGAAATTTGTCCCTTATATTTCCCTTTGAGTTCTTTTACGATTATTGCTTTTTACTTGGTTTCGGCTGGGTGAGTAAACCTCACCACCCTCACAACTAGTCCATAAAATAGCTATGACACCTACCACCATTGTTAATGACTTGCTATCCCATAATTTCACCTCACCACCATGGTCCACCTTCATTACCCACTGCCATGGCTTGTTGTCAGCGTAGTCCATCTTTACCATTATGGACACTTCCTTTGACCACCATACAGGACCGATCAAGACTCCAAGTAATGTAAGTAGTTGCTTAGTGCTCCAGTTTGTTAAGGGTCTTTTTAGAAATTACTTATGTTATTAGTTTGTCTATCACCATTTATAATTGTAGAAGTAACGAATTAGGTATAATATATATACTATATATATATATATATATAAAATATGATTGGTGCATATATTGGCTGGTATTATAACACAAGGCGGATTATTCAAAATACGCTTAATTTGTCCTAAAACATTCTGATTACTAAAACAGAACCCGCCAATCAAGCTTGCTTTGGACCCCTAAAATCTTGAGACTGGGCCTACGACTATGAGGGAAGGGGTTTTTAATCTTTAAAATAAACATGCTATCTGTTAGATTTGGTTTTGTGCTTGGTATCCTTTATCATCGTTGCTTTATATTATTATTAGTAGTTAGTAAATTAAGTACTTCTGTAGCAATATAAAAAGTAAAACAAGTTCAAATAATATAATTATCTTCTCCTATTATGAATAACTGTACATTAGAAATGTAAATTCATTACTTATTTATAGCTTTACTCTTTAAAATAATTGATGATATAAGTTAATAAATATCTTTAAAGAAAGTGTCTTTTCCGGTATTTGTTTGTTCTTACTCCTTAAATAAAGATAATAATGGTTACATGAATTGGTGGACGATAGGAAGAAGTGGGATGTGAAGTAAAGAAGAGGTGGGAGGGACAAGCACTGTTTAAATGCCTTAATCAACAAGAAAACGACCTAATCTATCGTCTTTAGATCATTACACTAATTGCAAAGCCATTCTCCTGCACCTTTTCTTTCTTCTTTTTTTTTTTAATTAATTAATTAATTGGAGGTCGTTGTTCATACCACTGGTGATGGCTTAGGATCCAATGCTATGAATGAATTAATTATCGGATTTCTGATTTATGGAATGTTAGAAAAATTCAGATAATACTTGCAATCGGGTATCCGAAAGATCTCAGGTGTTGAGGCCGTGTAATCACTTTCCTTAAGGCTTATTTCGGTATACGAAATATCGCCGGGGATATAACAACCAAAAATGGAGTGAAGATGTGTATGGGGAGACATTGATAGAGATGACTAGAGATTGATCAGATTTTAGACAACACACCCTTGTATACTCACACAAGAACACAAGAACAAAATGAAGATGTTCTTCAATTTTCCCCTCTTATGATTCTCTCTACAAATTCATATGTTTCTCTATCAATTTTAACAAGAACCAGATGGGCATTTATATGTCTTCAATGGAATGAGACGTCCCAAGAGAAAACCAAGAAAAGTCACCAAAAACCGGGAATGAAGGCGCGAACGCAACTGCCCAAACTGTAGCTGTGTGTCGACACACAGTTCGACACACAGGGTTACTGTAAGATTGTGTGTCGACACACAACACCCTGCCGTGCGCTTCTGTAAAGCTATGTGTCGACACACGGGCCATGTGCGTCGACACACACCCGACTCCCAATGGTACTATAGGATTGTGTGTCGACACACACCCCTCACATGTTGCAAACACTTAAACACACATATCGGGACTATCTCATACACATTTTGTTCATACAATAAACAATGTTTTACACATTTATCAACATATATTTTGAAAATACACTAACAATCCCCCACCATTTTCAAAATACAATCAATCTCACTATGACATCTCGAATAAAGGCCGCCACGTCGTGCATCAACATAGGTGTCTCCCTATTGAACCCCTGGCTAGTGAAAGGACCATACAGTTAATCGGATCGAAAATGGTAGACCAAGCTTTGAACCATATAACCCATTTGACTAACCGACTATCCAATCATGCACTAGGCATACTCCCCGTACACACCCTACACCTCCCAGATCGACACATTTGTGGCCTTGTATCCTGTACCCTTCGTGAGTGTTTGAGGGCCAAACCTTTAGTCAAAAATCACCCCTTTGAAGCGGCCAAACTTCAACACACACTAAGGTAGACCTCATTGATCATGTCCCTGCGACGCGACATTCAATAAGTTCTAGAACCAGGTCCATTAAGAGCATTAGCTCATCCTCTTAGAATCTCTGACGCGGGTACCAAGCACTTCACCGTCGGGATGGAAACGTCTCATTTAGTGCTTGCAGTCACACAAATGACAAGTCTCTCTCATTGAACCCAAGACCTAGCGTTATACTAGGCGTCGAGTTGAGGGCCTATCATGGGTGACTAATAATGATAGATTTCACACCATCCCTTTAATTATCAAGTCTCTAGCAATGTTCTCAAATAAGAGATCTACTAGTTTTAGACTTATATTTCAAAGTCCAAAGTGATTACTCAATCTTTCACGAGTTATCCCACTTCACAAAAATTTGACACTGTTGTGTCCGGACTTTCAGTGATATATCTCACTCTTTCACATTTAAAAAACATCTCACTATCACAATCGATAGAAATAGACAACATTGGCTTGTGCCACAAAGGAATCTTATACATAAAATCCTTTAATCACTATGTTTCTTTACAAGCTGAAACCAGAGCAATAAACTCTATTATCACGGTGGAATTTATAACACGTGTTAGTTTCTTGAAATTCAAGGAACAACACCCCCACCACTTATAACATTTACTAGCTTTTAAAAGCATAGTCATCCCTCTCGAATGTTCAACTGGCGTTCAAGTATTCTTCTAGATGGAAGAGTATTCATCAAAATAACACCACAACTCGTGGTCATTCCAGTACCTCGTGTACTCCATGCCAGTTACCTTTACTCACATAGCTAGTTATTCACACTCAGCTATCCAACAACAAAGGCTACTTCTAACCTTTTTAATTTCCTATTATACCATTGGAACATTTTCATTTGCTTCTAAGTATTCATACCAAATTTCAACATGTAAACAACGTACATTCACACAATGAATCCACTGTCATTATCAGACTATTCATTTGCACTTTTCGGATTCATTCACCACCTCTTACAAGAGGCCACATCGCAAGACTTCATAGACTCGTCATAGAATCACAATATATGACATAACAATATTGAACTTTGATGCTTATATTATCTCTAGTTCATTCTTCTAGAAACATACAAGTCCGATCGTTAGGACTTTTCTTTTCGCATTTTTTTCCCCCCTTTCAAAGTTCTAGGGTCTTTCCAGGGATATACCCTCTAACATGATTTTCATCATCTATACTTTACTTCACATTATGACAATGTATAATTCAAGATCAATGAAAGACTCAATGTTACTTCGTATGCATTCAGTCACTTGAATACTCATACCATTTATATGCATCAAACTTTATGGGTAACAAAGGAGTCATCATAACTCAGTGTTCATATACCCTTTAAATTTGTAACGTTGATGACTAACAACATCCTAACAAGTGAACATATCATCACACAAAAATCTTATTCACCATGCAACAATTGCATGAAACTTAGTTTCAACTTGACCTTCTTTACATTCATTGTATAAATGCACTTTATTTTAACCGACTACTCAATCATCATATACGTATACTCTTAATATGCAAGTTAGCTTTACTTCAACCGCATTAATTATGATGAGTGACAAAACGAATTTTTTACACGCATGCCTGTTTTCATTGGAACACTACCTCCAATAACTTCAGAAAATCCCAACGAAGATATGTGGTCAGTTATGAATTTATTAACCATCATTTCCGAGTGCTTTAATACAATTCCTTTCATCATTCTTTATCATGAACTTTAACGTGAATTTCTTTATAGCAGTCATACTAGGGATCAACATATGTAAAAACACCATATTTTCATGATCCACTAATTCCATTCAAATTCACTCACTTTCATTCAGTCAAGTAGGCAGACGGCATTCATTTTCATAAATAATCAAACCATAGAGTTCATCACCATATTATGGCTTATGGAAACATTGGTCTCATAGCCACATCAACATATATGGTTACACAAACATTTTTATGATGCACCATCTTCGATATGATGAAATAATACATCCATAGTTTTACTAACATGCATATGAGCATAAATTGCACAACCATATTAATATCCATGCTCTTACTTTCATATCTATGGACATGCACGTTTTTAGTTATATTAACTTACATGCATCATCATTATAGCTCCATCATATAAGCATGATTACGCTCAATTTTTCATGATTTTCCAACTCCACTATAGTTCACTCCTTTATTCCATCAACGAACAATTCGTACATGAGATTGACTCAATGACTGTCAACACTAGAATAAATCAACATACCGAATTTTACTGTGGGCTTATTTCCACATAATTATTAACAAACGTGCATTAAACCACAATCTAATTATTGTTCAAACTTCTATTTCATACAACAGTGAATTTACCACACATAATGCACAATTTGTACTTTATCCCAACCATCGAATTCTGTATGAATTATAATCATATTTATACGAAGTGCCTGGATCTTTATATCACCCATTTATAACAGAGCATAACCCAATTCTTATTATTATTAGCAGGATCATTTCGGTGCCCAGTTAACTTCATAAGGATTTTCCTTATTAACACCGCCTTATTATAAGTTTTGGCATCGTCTTGGCATTTGGTTTCAACAACCACGCTAAAGAAATTCTCTATTTAGCATCACCTCGACGTCTGGTTTCAACAACCACCCAAAACATCCATTTCCACTTATTTTAATGCTCAAGTCATACATACTAATTTATATCAAGTATGTCTTTCGTAATTTGATTTGTTATCTATTTAACTCCAGTGCACTTGTTCTTAAATCCAAGATGCAAGCTATAACTAAAACGGTGTCTAAGTTGAATATTATCATGATTTCTCAATTTTCACATGTATACTCGTCATGGATCAACATTCATGATATACAATTGTTGTGTTGTGTTTCAAATTTTTGAGTCTAGATTTCAAATAGAGGTCTGTGGTGGAGCGGAGAGACCAGGCCGCGGTATAGACTGTTTCAGTTCTTATCTTTGGAATTTCAATCCCACAAATAGATATAACTTTCATGCATAAACAATAAGGCATCAACAACTCCTTAGGCATCATAGAACTTCATGATTTTATCCCAAACCAAATGTTTAAGTTTCACACAACTTGATTCCATTAATTGGATGTAAACCAAAAGGCATAAAGGCATTTCACTATTATCCTTGTACATGCCCAAATTGATCATCATCATAAATTCTTGAATTATGTTATCAAACCATATGCAAAATAGTGAAGTGCATCATCAACAAAGCATAAACAAATTCCCATTCATCTTAGTGCATCATGGTTTCACAATTTACAAAATTAAACGACATACCTTTGTCCATAGCAATTCATACAAGAGATGGTTCCAAGAAGATGTCCCAATTCTCTCCATTCATCGTTCCTCCAATCTCACTCATGGTTTGCCATCAAAACACGGAAAGTGAAGAAGCCATTTTTAATTAACGAAAATAAGCCTTAAGATTGTTAGAAAAATTCAGATAATACTTGCAAAATACTTGCAATCGGGTATCCGAAAGATCTCAGGTGTTGAGGCCGTGTAATCACTTTCCTTAAGGCTTATTTCGGTCTACGAAATATCCTCGGGGATACAATAACAACCAAAAATGGAGTGAAGATGTGTATGGGGAGACATTGATAGAGATGACTAGAGATTGATCAGATTTTAGACAACACACCCTTGTATACTCACACAAGAACACAAGAACAAAATGAAGATGTTCTTCAATTTTCCCCTCTTATGATTCTCTCTACAAATTCATGTGTTTCTCTATCAATTTTAACAAGAACCAGATGGGCATTTATATGTCTTCAATGGAATTAGACGTCCCAAGAGAAAACCAAGAAAAGTCACCAAAAACCGGGAATGAAGGCGCGAACGCAACTGCCCAAACTGTGGCTGTGTGTCAACACGCAGTTCGACACACAGGGTTACTGTAAGATTGTGTGTCGACACACAGTCCCTGTGTGTCGACACACAACACCCTGCCGTGCGCTTCTGTAAGGCTATGTGTCGACACATGGGCCATGTGCGTCGACACACACCCGACTCCCAATGGTACTGTAGGATTGTGTGTCGACACACACCCCTCACATGTTGCAAACACTTAAACACACATATCGGGACTATCTCATACACATTTTGTTCATACAATAAACAATGTTTTACACATTTATCAACATATATTTTGAAAATACACTAACATGGAAGAGCAATTCCTCAAAGTTCTTCTCCATCTGCTCCACTTGGAACATGATTAGCTTTAGTCCTATTTAATTAAGTACTCATCTCATCATCCCCTTTTTTTGTTTTTTTTGGTGTTTCATAATGACATCGTGACACCTTCTTTCGTTCTTTAGATTGTGACTCCCCAAAGACAGAGAGGATCATGCACATTAGTGATCTAAGAAAGAGTGTGCGGACCCGGCAACACCATTGATTTTAATTATATCTCAATTTGCCAAAATACTAAGATGAAAGACGATATGAAAGTGAAACAACAATTAATAGAGAGGGAAGGGCGGACATAATAATAGACCCTGCAGGAAAGTGGAGGGGTTAGACGTACGGCGGAGTAGAAGTAAGTGAAGAAATAATAATAATAGAAAAGAAAAGAGTGAAGGTGACATCCAAAACGCCAAAGAATGATGAAGGGGATGCACTTGGGAGTGGGAGAGATAATGATTAAGGAGCTCCCAGGTGTGGGGTTTCTAATTTCTACTTAATTGGCAATTTCTCATTTGCAGACCCAAAGTTCTATTGTACTTATCATGCATCTTTATTATTAAAGTTGTTATTTCATTATCACTCCTCATTAATATTCTCAGTTGATTTTATTATTTGCCAAAGGCAGCGGGACCATGACCGCATTTTTGCTCTATTACTGGACAAACCTTAGTGGCATCCCCTCTCTCTTCTGAATGACACACACTTTTCCCAAGTAAATATCAGAATGGCGGCCTTAACTCTTATCTTTGTTTTTTTGTTACCTACCCCTACCCCTACCCCTACCCCTACCCATAATCCATCTAGTTTTATATGGATCTCTTCAATTTTATAGGAGAGAATGGAATCTGTGTTTCAGAGAGGATTTTGATGGAGTTTCGATAAGTCTTCAGGAGTGTGCTTATTGTCCCTATATACTTATAGGGAAAAGAAGAGAACCGAGGTGTTCTTGGAGGACACTTGGTGGAATGTTGTAGTTGACACATGTAGGCAGCTCAACAATCAATACTCAATACTTGACGCTCGGCTACCTTACAGTCTCCGATGATAGGGTATGGTGGGTGAGTAGCCTACTCGTCCATGGCAGTGCCCAGCCTAGATAGAGGCAACAAGAAGATAGAAAGTGGGTGGATAGCCTAAAAGAGATAAACTAGGAGAGTGATCATATAGTTGGTGACCTAATGGAGACCTAGTCTATTATTACTCACTACTTGGACAATGTGACATATTAATGTAGAACAGAAATGTGACATTGATTTGAACACATAAAAAATCAAAGACTAACTCAAAATCCACTGAAAGAGATTTGTAATGAGTAATTGACAAATGAACAAATTAAAACAACCAAAGAGAATTTGTAGGCTAAACTAAAAAGAAACTTAAGATGTAACATTGCGAAATTGTCACTATACTTTCTGCAAATAATAAAAGTGACCCAAAAACACATTTAGAGGTTGAATTTATAGGCATCAAACGTATTAGCATACTAATAGTGTATCTTTGAATTATTTATTTTTAAATGGATATAGATATTCAATACTTGATAAGTGAGCCATAATTCTTTCCAGTTCTTTCTTTTAAATATGTGTCTTTTTTACTTCTTTTTTTTTCCGAAGTTATGTTAAAATTTTCATATAGTATATTAAGTCTTTTTGTTTTTTTAATTTTTCCAAACTTGTTTTTCTTCTAATGTGTTCTTGGAAGGAACAAGATATATATATATATATATATATAAAAGGAAATGGATATATTGGCGAATGTTTGTGAGAACTGGTTAAATATTTTGCAGGCTATGCATGAAAACTGAAAACAGAAAAGTCTGGTTAGTTTTGAAAAAGTGGGAGATTAGAGCGGGCATGCATCTAATCTACGCCCCAAGCCAAATTGACTAGTAACCTAGAACTGGGAAGGTTCAAAGTCAATATTAATAAATAGTAAATTCCCAATCTAATCTAATACGGGCCCAACCGGAATGGTTGACTCGGGAGTCCCATGTAAATTTTGTTGGGAAATGTCAAGCGTGGTTTAGGTACTATTAAGTAAAGAAGGTATTTGCTGTCAACTGGTCAAGATGGGTTGGCTCTTTTGTGTTCTCTATTATTTTTATAAGTTACGTTGAAGGTCAAAAATAAAGCAGACAGCTTCTAATAGAGACATATGTAGGCTAGCCGTTCCTTAGGAACATAGCCGAGAGGTCGTGATCGCCGGGTGCCAACAAGGTGACCCGGGATCGAATCCCACAAAGCTCATAGTGGTGTCCTCTTTAATGAGGACTTTAAGGGGTTTATCCCCTCCCCCCTCCCCATGGCTTTACCATAATAAAAAATAAATAAAAAATATATGTAGGCTAGCCTTTTTCGTTTGTGGATGATGATGAATGAGCCAGCAGTTAGGCGCATTTGCCTATTTCTTGCCTACTCTTAATATCATGCCTTTTTTTTTTTTTTTCCTTTTTCTTTTTCTGTTTGATAATCTGCTATCCACATTGATTGGATCATACCCCATCTAGTCATGGAATGGTATACACGTCTCTATTATTGTCGACACATACTCACTATTCTAAAGATGTAAGACTTACCATGCAAGGCCGGAAGTAATAGACTAATCACCAGAACAGGCTGTTATGAATGTCATAGCTTCCATGCTGTGAAATAAGCAAAATATGTGACCACTGATTTAGCCTCGCTGCTGCAAATTTAAATGGGCACAATATTACCAAATATTAGGAAAGGAGCGAGGCAGAAAGGAAATGGGCCATGCTTCTTAAGCCTATGGTTTTTGTAGAATACTTGGACTACTGTGTGTTCAATGAAGCCCAAATCTAACATGAAGCCTGTTCTAATCACTGGGTTGAATTCACATCGAGCATCTTGTTCAAATCAATACAACTTGCTTCTCTGTTTTCAGTATTCTTTCGTCCAAAAACATTAACAATGATAAAAGAAAGAGCAGGCAAGACTAAGCTGGCTTTTTCCTGGCCGCAGCTGACAATGGTGGACGTTAAGCTTATCGAGCTTGGTCAAACTTGGCTCAGTAAGCTAATGAGCCACCATAACGAATACCAATGAGTTGTTATCTATTTTGAATACAACTGATTCATCAAACATTTAGTTTATTTACATCCCTTTCTACAAATGGATGCATCCCCAGCACCCACTCGAACAGTGACACGATGATCATCATTTGAATAGATACATAGGCCAGCTATCAGCTAAGATACAATGTTGGAAAAAATTGCAAAATTTTCAAGGGAATCGTAAAAAAAAATATCAAAACAATTAACACAAAAAAATTTACGTGAAAACCCTCTCTTAACTAGAAAAAAATATTGTCAAACTCAAACAGGTACCTCATTCATTATGAAATTTTAAAATTATAATATCTAATTGTAACCCAAAACCCCTCTCAAATCTCCCATCCCAAATCTAGATCTTGCATGATGGAGCTGTAAACCTTCCTTGATGCAATTTTTGGTCAATGCAACTTTCAAATAGCTGAAGTTGTAAATCCCCAATCAAAGCACCTAATCATTACTCTTCATACCCGGATAAACCATACTCAATAACAAATACAAAACTTTTACAAATAGAACACTCGTAAATAAATCATACTCTCTCTCCCTACCAAGATGTCCTTGAGACACCCCTTTACAAAATCCTTTACATTTTTCTCTACTTAGTAACACCCCTTTTTCAACATACTCCATTTGTATCACCAAGACCATGCTTCTTCTTTTAGCAACGCCATCAGCATATGCTTCGCAAGTTAGAAAGTAAACACTCTAGCAATTGTCTTATTGACCACCAAAGGAAAACTATACAACATGAACACTGCATAATAACAAGGACTACGCATTAAAAACGCTGGATGATGGCTGAAGCTCCTAAATAGGAGTAGAAAAGTAACACAAAAGATGGGTTGTAGACGTTTTACTTAGCAGATAAAAACCCTTACAAGATATTATATGATGTTTAAAAGTTAATAGATAAAAACCTATACACAAAATACATGTTGCTTTTCATGTGCAATTCTTCCTGTTACTAATATACCTTTTCAAAATTGGCCAACATTAGTATAATGTAAGTACGCCTAATACCCCCGACCCTAGGGTTTCAGACATAGACAGGCAGATAAGAGTTTATGTCAATGCGATCTCCAAAGGTAGGCATATATATTCTGATTTCTTTTACATGCCATCAATTAAATATCAATGACGGCTTCCTTATGCAATACAAAACAACAAATACTACCCACTAATGCTAGCTACACTCATTGATATTAGCTATGCTGCTCCCTTGTAACCACATTACCTAATATCCCACCCCAAAAGAAGAAGAAAATGTCTAATTACTGCAGTTAAGAAAGCCAAAAAAAAAAAAAAAAGAGAGAGATAACATATGTACTGGAAATTAAAAAGATGGGGAGGTCTAAAATCTAAGGGTTGAAGAAATGGTCCCTGCAGCGGCATCTCCAACCGAGGGGCTTGTAATTGGAGTAGCTGTCAGGTTGGACAAGATGCAGGCTTTGACCAGGCAGCGTAGGCACCTGCACCGCCACACAGGGATGGCACTCGTTGCACTTGTTGTGGCAACTCGGCGGTTTTGAACCCAACCTTGTTTTCTCCTCCATTTCCAACCCCTGCATCCATCCATCCCTCATCAAGTTTGTAAATTTTACCCTGAAACCAGGAAAAGACAAACGCCAAAGAGAGCTTTATATAGCTTACCCTCGGAGAATCAGAGATAAGGCGCCGTTGTTGCTGCTGCTGAATTGATAGACAATTAGAAGAAGCAGGAGAGAAGAGGAGATGGGAAAGTGCAATGATAATAGCTAGTGTAGTGAGGGTGGTGCAGAATAGATAGCAGCGCTGGAGTGAATTCATGGCCCCCATTTACAGTTACTAAAGCACAACTAGGATTAACATTCACCCTTGTAATAAGTTAAAAAAAAAAAAAAAAAGAAAGAAAAAAAAATAAATGTTACATTTTAATCTACCAGACGCAATGAATGCTGTGAAAAAGGAAGTGGGGAAATCAATGCCCTTTGGGTATGTATGAAGTGAGATGAGTTGGGGAAAGGAAAGTGAAGGTCTAGGAAAAGGAGAAAACAAAGGAAAGGGCAACTAATAATAGTAAGTGATAGATGGGGGGGTGAAAAATGGTCTGGCCTTAAACTACGGAAAAAAAGATACAAGAAGAAGCGGGGAAAGAAAGAGAGGGGGGGGGGGGGGGGGGGGGGAGGAAGAGAAATACAACAGCGCGAAGGAGAGGACTGAGTGCAGCAAGGCAGTGAAAATAACAACTCAGAGGAGCAGTCCAAACATTGTCAGGGTATCCCTCCACTCGCTCTTCACTACCCAATGACAGTAATTATTGTCGTATTTAAAAATTAATTTTAATATTATTTGTAATGTAATAATTTTCCATTATGTTGTTTAGAATAAGTATCTAATTTCCTATTATGTTGTTCTTCAAAATTACATAGAAAAATGGCAGGAGAAGGCCACCCCAAGTAAGACAAACAAGGTAAATGACAGAAATAGTAGTGAATAAACAAATAATTAATGAAGATAGAAGATGCAGTAGAAGAGGAGTAGGTGGTGGAAAAGGGACAGGGTCGTGTTGTCTCTCTGGGGGCTGAGAATTGAAAAATGAGAAGACTGAAAGAGGGCAGCCCAGTGTTGTAAGAAAAAGAGAAGCTTTTTCATTAATTGACAAGGTTGGCAGAGGAAGAGTCTCTCTTTCTATCCCTGTGTTTAGGTGTTTTCCCGATTCATCAGAATCAGACTGCATAAAGTGTGGGTTTTGACTACACCCTTCGAGTCATCGTGAAAATTTTATTAAGAAAGTAAGAAGGTTCCTGACAAATAGGAAAGCAACTAGATTTGGTTTCCTATTATTTTATTCTACTGTTTTTTACAAATTATCTTGGAGACTGAATAATGGAAATGGGGTACGTTGGGATTCACATGTAGGAACTGACGCCATTACAAGCACACCCACTGCGTTGGGTGAAGCCGCGAGCCACTTTTCTTAAATGGGGAGGGACCCATTGAGAGCTTACTCTGTACTATTCTCTTGGGAGTATGAATTTATGCAAGTATAGTCTCCATCGTGCACCTGTGACGTGTCAACTTTTGTGGAATTCTAAAACTTTGTCATTATGGTCTTGTGAAAATTTGGATAAGTTGCTTGTTCTAAAAGAATTTCCGCCAAAGTCCTAACATAAACAAGCTAATACTTGGAACTATTACCTTTACGGCCATGCAATCACCTCCATCAACAAAACGAGTCCTTCATATTATATATTTCCCTGTGAATTTCTTGCTTTCATTGTGTATATGTATACACACATCAAATGCATAGTCAATTTGTAAACTTCACAATTTAAATAATTCAAAGATACTCACAAAAATAGTTAGAAGCCACAGCCACCACCATATTCTTTGGAATCTTAACCCCTAAAACCCCTTGATTGTTTCACAATAACAATAAATACAAGAAGTACATGCTCACCAAGGCCTCCTCCCCTACATCTGTCAGACTCGAGAAAGAGAAAGCCTTTCCTTCACCCAGAAATGAATCGCACCACGTCCTCTCTTGAATGTCTACATCTTAAATCACTGCTAGGTGAGGCGAAGCGATTTCACATCAATGTACTGGAAACAGCATATTCTTCTCTAAAGAAATCGCTTCACGCTCATGACGCGTTGGCTTGGACCTTCTGGGAATCTGCTTGTCTCAATCCCTCATTAGTCAAGTAATCTGCTTCATGTACATCAGATCCTCTGGTGGTTCCTTGCTTGGTTTCACACATCTTTCCATTCTTTGCCATTGCAAGAATAAGCTCAAGCTGTTTTTGCTGCTGGTCCTATACGGTGGGTACAGAACAAATACATCAAGTTGTTCATCGTCCATCAACGTATATTTTTATGAGTATATATTTCATAACTATAATAGAGAACAAGAACCAACACCCCACAACCACATCAAGTAGATCAAACAGGCCAACATATAAGTCTAGGGGGCATAGAATTAGCTAAAATTATGCTCCTATATTCTAAACCGCTACATCAGCTACCTCTATGCTAGCTCTCCGTTTTAAAAGTTGAGATGAAAGCTTTTGGATACTCCATTGTAAATACCATACTAGTGTTATCCCGTGCAATGCACCGAGGGCGTCTACAGTTTAAAATTTTTGATATCTCATAACTGCATGTTCTCAATGTTCAAACTTAAATTGTCATTTTTAACTTCTCAATAACTTAAATCTTAATTCTATCTTCTTCTTTTTTTTTTCCTTTTATAAAAGATCTAAGCCTTTTTTAACTTATTTTTTGATTTTTTCCCCTTTTTATAGAAATTTAAAATACCTACTCTAAAATTGTTAGAAATGGGGGTTGGAGAGTTTTGGGAAGGGGGAACTTCTCTATAATATATAGAGATTCACAAATTGCACATTATGTTAAAGCAGTATGCTTCACATCTGAAAAGCACCTCCAACAGAAATGCCCAGCATCTATGAGATCCAGATACATCTAATCTGGTGACGTATCCATAAACTTTTTGGGTTGAGGTTAGTGTTAAGATTAAACAACAAATGACATACTTAATATTACATACAAATTTGCATTAAGATGGCTAAAACTAAAAAAGTAGGTATATGCCACAAAATAAAAAATAGAAACAAAGAGCATTGAAATATAAAACCGCAAAAGTTAGGCACATCAAAAAATTTATTTACAGTATAATATGTAAAGAACATCACAAAATATTTTCCATATTAAAGAAAATTTATAAAAAAAAAATTATTTTTTATACTAAGACAAGTAATAAAAATCAATATTACCCTTCAAAAGTTTCTCAAGTCACTAAGGGCACCTACCACAATTTCATAACGGTCTGCCTACACCAGTGCATTTACGGATTCAAATAGTTCACGTTATGTGAAGCTGTAAAGATTTGCTCCACACATAGTTAAAAACATGGGACAAATCTGAGCTCTAGTGAGAATCTCCATCCCAATCTCACTTGAACAATCCACCAAACGTCTCACCCAGTTGTGGCTCAATGCAAATCATTAGAAAGGTGCTATGAATTTCAAACATCTATTGCAAGGATATACGTCGTTCAGAACCTTCTAAATTTAGAAATCTTGAACAAGGCATCACGTTGTGCTAAAGAAAAATCAACAGCACACATAAAAAAAAATGCTCTTATTCCAGTCAGACATGAAATAGTCTTTCTGGATAATTCACTTGGCAAGATTGCTAGAAAAAAGGCTCAGTAAATATCTTCTTCCAAATAAGAACATAGTTTAACTGAAACCTGCATAACGTTCAGGATAAACAAAACTCACTTTAACAAATAAAACTTTCATAAATAAAATAGGCTTGACATCTAATGGAATAAGACATTAATGATATCTTTAGTCACCTGCATAGCCAGCAGGACTTTCTGGACTTCAGCAAGCTCCTTCCCTAGAATTTCCTCTTGCACTGCCAGTGCACATACGGCTTCTGAGTTCTTGTGAGCTAATGCTGCAGCCTTCATATATATGCAAGAAGACAAGAAAAATGATAATTTAAAGACTAGCAGAATGCGGAAGACAAGAACCGAACCAAATGTCAGGTTTAAAGATGCTGAGTAAACGCAAAGATACAAGGTGCCTCATTAGGCAGAAACAATCCATTATACTAAACAAACAACAAAAAGCTCAACTCTTGCTCTAATTACTCATGTTGGCCCTCAAAAGCACCCTTAGCTGACTCAGAATTTTCAACTAAACCATCAATTAGTTTTCTCAACATCAAATTGGGGACTTTCTGAGTAAATGTCTTTCACTTTCCTCATAAGATGTTCACACCATCCAGATCATGTTGCACTCAAAAATTGATAAATCACTTATAACAGAATCCTATGGTTGCAACTTCCCACATCAAATGCGTCATTACACCATAATGCTGAAGTCTTGGTAACTCATAAGAAGTTTGAAGAGAGGATATAGAAGTTATTACAACAATGTCAAAGCAATGCCATCAAATCTTTTGTAAGCACAGCTATTGGTCTTCATTTCTTGTCACGAATGGATGGTACAATAAGAAGAAAGTAGAAAATTTGCTTTCCTTTACTAGTGAATCTACTCTTTGAAAGCTTGAACGTAAGTGGAAAAGTCCTCACATGCTTTCTTTCCTAGCCTAGATTAAGTTTCAAACGCTTAACCCACCTTTTCGCTTGGGAAATGTGAGTCTATGTTGTCCTTAGCCAGGCTAAGCTAATGGGTGGGAACTGCCAGCAAATTGCATGTCGAAATGTTGTACGACAAAAATGTAGTATGCCAAGAGATTTAACATTCCATGTCCCAAAATTAACACATTTATTCTACTGCAACAAATAAAAGTTTAAACCCATTTCACGGCTTCTGATCATTTATTTAATGGTCCCTGTAGATCTTCAAATGAATTTTCATATCACACCTCAAAAGTAGAAACCCCTTACGGTAGACCCTTGCAGCCCTGCTTTTTCTAAGAGTTATAGTTCACTTAAATAAACCAAACCAAACCTCGACTCCTCCCCCCCTTACGTCAGCTACATGGGTCTTGAATTGCAATTATGTTCTGCCAATGGGTCAGATATATTCAGTTATATTGAGAAAAATTTAGGAAACTAAAACTTCCATTCTTTGAGTACTAACACAGTGCAACAACTCTATTCAAGTGATCGAGCTCAAAGCTATCTTAGAATTTCGAGAAATAAAATATCCCTTACTCAAAAAACCAGAGTCCAAGATATCAAAATAATTTTTCTTACAATATGCATAACATATGTATCCATGAACATGTGAATCTGCTTTGAGTGCATTCCTTCCCCAAGGATGCAGCATTAACCCACCCTCTTTGATCATAGAAACTCCTCTTCACTGTATGCTCTCTTTTTCCACTCATTCCTCAATGGCCAATGATCAGTATCATTAGGAACCTCTACCAGCAACTACTCAGGCAACAATTCAACTAACTAAGAAGTAATTGGCACCAATTGAGTACCTAAAGTGCATGCTCACCAGACAACTACAGCATTTTAGTGAAGAGGCAAGTGAAGCACTAATTCCAAACCCTGCCCCTAGTACTTTTTTGAAAGGTTGTTGACAGACAGAATCTAAAACACACAGATTTTCATGAAAGAGGGCATCCTGTGAGGGAAACAAGGCGAACAAAATATCTACCAACTGTATCCCCATCCAGGGTTTGCATGCATCTTGTCAAAGTTAACACGTCCAGTACACTATACTTACTAATTAAGCATTCGAAGAAACAAATGGGACCATCGTTACCCACCTGCCAAGAAGGAAGAACAGCACATAACTCTAACTCTTTCTTATGTGCCTCCATACAGGAAAAATCACTCTTCTTCTGACAAATATATTCACCATCAGATGAGGTATATTAGATACTTTTGACTTGTAAACTTATAACTCTTTTTGAAGTCTGCATAAACCTCAAAAGAACCTTTGATATGATACCTAATGCTATATCCACTGACAGGAAACGGAAGAATACCTACTGTTTTCGTGAGAATCTCTTCCCTTATTCAAGTTATTCTTGTGCGTCCTTTTTGTTATGCAGGGGGTATTTATAGGATTGCGTCATGTGACTAGCACGTGAGTTTGTGATGTAGCACATGATAGAGCAATAGGAGTACAGGAAGGTTCAACGGCCTTCCCTTTGTATTTTATTTAACACTGGTAACAAAATAACAAAGAGGGGTAGATAGCTTGCATTCTCACAACCCAAGAAGTCAAGAATCTCCAAAATAACAATGGGTTTTTTTTTCTCAAAATTCAAGTCTAACTAAACTTAAGCCTAACCTCTCCTTTATATAAACGAGAGATAACAGTTCAAATTCAAATTAAAAATAAAATAACTAAAGAGATAAATCTAAATAAGAGGTAAATCTAAATAAAGGAAAGGATAATTATTGAAAATGGAAAGATATCGAAAACGTCCATAAATCATTCCCGGAAATCCCGCAAGCCTTCTACCGCGTCAACCATAGGTGGCGCCAAGTACTGGTGACGCCAAGAAGCAGGCCTTCAACTGTGTCTGACCAAGGGTGGAGCCAAGTTCTGTCACGCCAAGTAATGGTCGTGCCAAGCCAATGGTCCAGAGGTCCTTCTCCCCTCCCGTGTCCCTCCTTGGCGCCAACTTCCTCTTGACACCAACTTCTCGTACTTCTTAAGCCAGTGTTTTGCCGCGTCCTTAAGCCCCGCCAAGCCAGCCTGCCATTCGTGCCACCAAGCGATGCACCATTCACGGATACATGGTAGCTTTGTCCCGTCTATCCAACCCAGCCGCCCCTCCTGCCACGACGCCAATACTAAGCCGCCAATCTCTTGATGAGCGCAGCATCATCCTCTCCGACTTGGAGAGAATTCGTCCTCGAATTCTAAGGGTCACTAGGGCCAATGCCGCCAAGCCTTGTTCCCTCATGCCTAGAATTCATCTTGCCAAACTCCAAGCCATAGGACTGACCCGATCGTAGTTCATCATCCCAACTTGCCAAGACTGCATCAGTTTGTGACCCTACTCTCTGAATATTTGGTGGGTGAATTGGGGTTGGGTGAGTACTGCATTCGTGTTGGTCTTACCCGAAGGGGTTCCTGCTTTCCCACTGTAGTTCTATTCGGTTGGCTCTCTACTTCCCGGGGTTTACTCACCCTTTTCTAGGATGTCCATGTTTTCTACACTTACAATAAGAGTCAGCTTAAAACAGTGAATAAGTGACACAATTGAAACACAAAACTAGCTACGTGCAAGTTAAAATGAAAAAGCATGCAGGATATTTTACATTAAAAGCTCTATTTCTTTTAAGACCGCACGGAACATGAGCCAAAAATAAGGACAAGCACAGGAGCACCAAGGGACTGGGGCAAAATCATCAAATATGGATCAAAAAGCTAAGAACTTAAATCCCTTTCAGCCAATATAAGTTGCTTATAGTATACATAGCCACAGCAAAAGAAGCCAATGCTATGGTCATCCAACATAAATACTCAGCTAAGAGCTCGGAAGGCAGATATTTGCCCAAAAGGGGAGAAAAAAAAAAAAAAGTAAGTTTGCGAGGCAGATATCAATATCAATAAGCGGATCAACACTTCGCCCAGCTGGATCTCGTTACAAAGCCATAGCCTATGCAACAAAGGTTCAATCAACTGTATTAAACCTAAATATTGATCAATTCACGCAAATTTACTCTACACAGATGACAGCGCAAAATTTTCCAGTATGCACAACAACAAACAGTAAAG
Source organism: Simmondsia chinensis (assembly GCA_018398585.1). Taxonomy (NCBI): domain Eukaryota; kingdom Viridiplantae; phylum Streptophyta; class Magnoliopsida; order Caryophyllales; family Simmondsiaceae; genus Simmondsia; species Simmondsia chinensis. The sequence goes on along the minus strand of JAGTTD010000002.1, from coordinate 42,842,592 downwards.
CAACCCTTTTTTTTTTTTTTTTTTTCCATCTCTGTAAAAAATCAAGTAATCGAAGAGAGGTTACGACTACCTCAGAAATGGCATCTTTGAAAGCTTTCCTAGTGACACGGAACCGAATACCCAGTTTCTCAAGCTGCCTGGACAGCATCCGAATGATGGTCGTCGCGCTTCTAAGACTCTCCTCCAGTTTCTCAGTCCTCTCCATCACATTCCCACTCCGCAAACCCGATCTCGACGAAAATGGAACCCCAGAAGCCGTCCTCCATTGACGCCGCCGGATTAGCGCCCCAAACACCACAGCTGCCGCCAACAACCACACCAACGCCTTATTCGCAACTGGCATCAGCCCCAAGTTACGGTGCCTGAAGAAAAACCAGTAAACCGTGCACCCAACTGCTATTGCCACCGAAGAAACCAAACACACGGATTCAGCGAAGGAGAGAAAAGCATCCACATTGAATCCACTACTTAATCCTCCGTTTCCATCTATGGCAGCATCCGAATCGTGGACTCTGATGTCCCAATGGCTGCGATTTCTCAACGAATTGAGTGTTCCACAAAGTGGGAATCTTTCAGAAAACGGAGATAGGAGTTTAGGCGAGGCAGGAAGATAAAACGCGGGGGGTTTAGCAGGGGAGATGCCAGTGTGGGGATTGGGCAAGTAAAAGCATAGACGAGTGTTTGAATTGCATAATAAGAAGCTTTGAACTGGAAGAGGCATTCTGCAGAGTGTCAATTCTGGGGTTAAAATCAGGGAGGTGGTGTAATTAAGAGGTGAACATGATAATAGGGCTTGTGCTTGGTTGGGTTAGGCTTCCTCAAGGGAATGAATTCATAATCGATCATGGAGGCTCGGATACCAGACACAACAAGCAGCAGAGAGAGACAGAGGGGAACAAGAATAAACGCGGCTTTTACTGCAGGGTTGGTGTGTGTTGGCTGTAGATTTGATTTTTGTTATGCTTCTGTTTGCACGAAATAGGCACTAATAAATTACATTGTAAAAGGACCGGAGAAAGTTATGATATGTTATAAATTAATAATAAGAATTGGCTAAATTTGTCTACTAGTTCTTGAAATTTTATACAGTCAAACACAGTTTAATAGACATAACTAGCGAGCCAATTTATGCATTGGTTTCCTTTTTTATGCGTTTGCGAAAACCTGAATCACTTAATATTGGGGTCATAATTGAGGAATGGCGTGAAACAAGGCCAACAATGATGATATTGTTTACCAATAAATTGGAAGATAGTCGTAGTAAGTCTCTATAGTTGCACTACAAAATCTCCATAGTCAAACTAACACCTCAACCATAAATAAATTGTATTCTAGACACAATAACTAAGAAAAACATTTGCAGAATTACACAAAAGACCTCCAATGCCAACAGGATCGGGTTACCCTTAGATGCCCTATCCGAATTATACTTTACCTAATCATCCATAGGAGGCACAAAGCTACAAGACTCCAAACACAAGTAGGAGAAGGCGCAATCCAACATCAAATCATAAGCATTGTTTGCATTTTTCTGGCCCCTTAATAATAAAATAGTGCGGGATTAAAGGAACAGAACAAATTTTCTTAAAAACAGCTTTATTTCTCACATCCTGCAACAACCAAACTGCCAAAAAAAAGATGAGAGGCCAAAGCATACTATCTATTAGTGTAAATCTCACAAATACTTGCAAACAGATAACCCAAAGATTTCAGGTGTTGAGGCTATGTAATCACTTTCATTAAGGCTTATTTCGGTATACGAAATATCCTCGGGGATACAACAACAACCAAATATGGAGTGAAGATGTGTATGGGAGCGATTGACAAAGATGTAGTGAGATTAATTTAGTTTAACAAACAAAACACTTGAATTCATACAAGAACACATGAAGATGTTCTTCTATTCCTTTTGTTATTGTAATTCTCCAATCAATTTCATATATTCAAGTCAGTAAAACAAGTATCAGATGGGAGAATATATGTATATCCAACGGAAAAGGATGTCCCAAAGAAAAACCAAGGAAAAAACACCAAAAACCGGGAAAGAGGCGTGAAGATAACTGCCAAAAAGCAGTCCTGTGTGTCGACACACACATCGACACATGGTTAGTGTAAGATTGTGTGTCGACACACAATATTCTGCCGTGCGCTTCTGTAAGGCTGTGTATCGACACACTGGCCATGTGTGTCGACACACACTTACTCCCCAGTGATATTGTTGGATTGTGTGTCGACACACATGGCCCATGTGTCGACACACACCCCTCATATGTTTTAAACACTTAAACATATACCAGGACTATCTCATACACATTTTATACATACATTAAATAATATTTTACATATTTATTAGTACACATTTTGAAAATACACCAACGCTATCATCTTCCATATTGTGTCCAAATTAGAGTTTACCCACAACTTTTAAAAAGAAGTGATAAAGAAAAGCCACAAGAACAAGATATTGCCAAACTCATCAACACCAGTTAAAAACACAGAGACCCAACATGGCCCTGCCTAAACCCGATTCTTTGATGACCTCACCTGACCTCTCAATGAACTAACCCTTTCCCTGCTAAATCAATCCACTTTGATCTATTAGACGAAAAATTGAACTAACCCTTTCCGCTGGTAGGCTATGTCCCTAGCGTCGTAGGCATGATGGAGATGGGTTGACCAAACCCATATCTTCCACATCTGTATGTTTAACATTAGTCAATGCCCTTAACACGTGTCCAGCAAATCCAGAGCAGCCGTGAATGGGTACACTTTCAGAACCCCTTCTCTTAGGCCCATTAGGCCCAGTTTCCGCACGAAGACATCGCTTTATCAATGGGGTTCCTCACTATTCTATTTAGCTTAGCGGAAGAACAAAGAGAGATGAGGAAGAAGAACACGAGGTGTACGGCGGGGATATCCCCGTCGTGTTTCAAGAACTGGACGCCATGAAGAAGAGGTTGAAGGTGATGGAGGAGGAAGCAGCCGCCCTCTGTGAGATGCAAGCCAAAGTCGGGAAGGAAATGGGTGCTGTACAAGGTCTGCCGATTTTGTCTTCTCCTTTATATATGTTTAAATTTAGGGTTTTGTCCAATGGCGTGATCCTACTTTCCTTTTTGTGTTTTTTTGAGTGGATGATTTGCTTTGTGTTTGTTGTATGATGAACTGCATGCCGATTATGGGTGTTTGAATATTGTTTATTGCTAGCAGAGTGTTTACGATCAATGGCAGATTTATTACTTTAATCAAGAGTGGACTCGGTTAAAAATACAAGTGTCAAATCAAACCTGACAAGTAAACCAATCTAAAAAACCCATACACCCACTGCATTTGAGCTAATTGAACCTAATGATGAAATGACTTAACTTGAAACTAACCCGACTCATTCCTTGCCTGACCCGATCCTCAATTGGAACTCATTGACCTGCACCAACCCAACCCAGAATGACCTGAAAACTACAGATGTTAGACTTGCATGTATGCGTAGTTAACACTTTGAATGCTCTTGCGAACAAGAGATGTTAGTGCCTCTGTTTTGGTGGTCAGTTTCAGCTGGAAAGATAAGCGAACTGTGAGCTGTTTAGGGTGTTCTAGATGTGTTATTTTCTCAATTTTATGAGGGTGTCCAGATTACGGTCGGTCAAATGGAGATTGAAAGAATTTGTTATTCTAATCAAGTCCATATCTAGGAATTATAGACGTAACTTCATTCTATTTTGAATTAGAAATCATGAAGGCGTGGTATTGCACTATGTCTTTTGAGTAGGTGCTCAAGTTTGTGGAGAATGTTCTATTAGAAATCACGAAGATTTGGTAAATGCACTATGTCCCTTGAATAGACACTCGGATGGAACTCTTTGCTGGCATAATCGAATTCATATGGCGGCCATTGTCTACCTTCTTACCCATTTTGTCTGTGATGTTTGTTTTCAGTTGAACTTGGTGCTCAGTTTTCTAGCACCCAATAGAACCTAAAGTTTTACGCCAAACTCATTCCTATCTGCTCTCTCTCTCTCTTTTTTTTTTTTTTTTTGTGCACGGGTTTAGTTCTTATCTCTTGGATGAACTATTTTTGAGTTTGTTAGGTTGTGTCCCAAATTTTTTGTGCACAGATTTCGAATAGAGGTCTGTGGTGGAGCGGAGGGACCGGGCCCTTTGGGCCCGCCGTACGGACCTTTTTCCTTTTCCGGGTCGGGTTTTACCTGGTTTTCTCTCTTGTATTATATATAAGCTCTTTTCTTATCTAGGGTTTAAAAAAAAAGAGAGAGTGTGAGCCGTTTTACCTTCAGCCGAAAAGAGAGAGAAAGAGAGAGAGGGAGTCAAGAATCTTCTTGTAATTCTCCACAACTTCGATCAATAAAAATTCTCTACCTTCGCCCGTGGTTTTTTTCCCCTCTCGTTTGAGGGTTTTCCATGTAAATCTGTTGTCTTCGTTATTTGTTCTCTTTTACCTTGTCGTTTACTTCTTGGATCTGTTTTAGTATCTAAATCGAACCCAGATCTTAGGTATTATTTACTTTTCAGAGTTGTCCTTATGTTATTTGATTGCTGTGACATGCTATCTAAAGCCCACATCACCCCACCTCTAAAGCCCTCAACCACAGCCGTGACATAACCTGACTGTGATGATTCCATGGAAGTTGCAATAAATGCGTGGGTGACACAAAAATATAAAATTAGACATGAGTGAATTCCAAATAAGTACATAAAACTGCCACATATTGAGTATAAGATACGGAAGATGAGTGTGAAATTGTTTTGGCGTGTGAAGAAACCTATGGATCCCTAATGTTAAGTTCATGAAGTTAGCACATTAATCAGGGCAAAGGGTGACTATAAAAGACATGGATAGGTTAAAGAAAAGAACAGGTGCTTCAACAATTATGATTTACTTATTATAGAGTAATGGCGTATTTTGATTCATGTTGCCAACCGACCTAGCTGGATGGTGCTTAAATTGTTGTTGTTACTGTATTTCTTGCCTGAGTTGTAATTAATTAACTGCTGATCCCGTTATCTGTGTTTGTTGGCAATGTAAGAAGATTAATTCATATTTCTGTTATGGCCTCCTTCTAGTGTTTCTGTATTCTTCTTCTATTAACTTATCTTCTATTGGTTGATACTTTGGAACTTTGCCTTCACTAACTATACATGCCATGACTTTCCTGTGGACTTATCATGATAATTTATCTTCGTGACTAGTTGTTTTACTTCAATGGTTACAGTTTCTACTTTCTGTAGAAGCCTGATACTATGGTAACTTTGCAGATCTTCTGACCTGCTCCCTCGTTGATCTCTCTATCCTCGGCCCATGCTCTACATCAAGATTAAAAAATGAAGAAAACTAGTGTGATTAATTTTATTAACTGGAGAGAATTGTATCCGTGCTCTGCTATCAGAGTTACGATATTAAAGAGAGTTAGTCTGAAATTTTATTAATCGGGTAGAGTTGCATCCAAATTCGTTGCCCCGCTGAAAGATGCCGCCCTTTCCTGAAAGCCAGTGGGGGAAATACATGACCTACTAGTTACTTGAAAATGAGAGGCAGTGTTGGTTATTCCATGCTTTGCACAAAGGGTTCTTGGAAGTTTTAGAATCACTCTGTCTCTTTTTGTCCATTCAGAAGAAGTCTATGAGAATTACCTTTCTAGAGTTCATAGTGTTTATTCTCTTTTGCCCAAAATTGGGATGGCCTTGTAGTAGGAGGAATTTTTCATGAGGGATTTGCCGAATTTCAGTGCTTTGGTTTTGACGGCTGTTTGCTTTAATGGTCGGAGAAAACTGGATATGTTGAGGGCCAATGCTTCAAAAGCATCTTGCGATGAAGTGTTGCCGATTTCATTCAAGGTCATTATTTAGATGGTGTAAATACTGCTTGTTTAATTTCTGTTATATATCATACTGCTATATTTATCGTTTTTTGCCTCAATTTCTTCTTTAAATTGACTAGATAACCCAATTGCTGAACTTTTGGGCACTTTCAAAATGAGGCTAAAATTTCTCATTTCCATGACTTGTCTATTCTTAGTAGCTTAATTTGGCTTTCCCGTAACCTACAAACACCTGTGTGAAAATAGAAGAAATTATAGCATTTACCACCCAAAATGATACATGGAGTTTTGACACATCCAAACACCAAAGGAGATGTCAAATTCAAATATAAATATTTTGTCACTTTTTGTCAGAATTATATAGTTAACACAATTTTTAAATTGACTAAAAAGACAAACTGTAAATATGATATTAATTATATGACTTCAAAATAATTTAACTTATGATAAATAAAAAAATACATGGTAATACTAAATCCTTATTGCAGAATAATTAAATAAAGGTAAAGCAATATAAACCCAATGCTAGTGCCATCCGTCCCAAAATTGTGTAAAAATTAATTCAATATGACCCGCCAATAGTCAAGTTTTCAACTAATTTAGAAAAATGACACCGTTTAGGGGAAAAAAATTAACAAAATGGTGTGTCAGAAAAAATAAAATTTAGCCAAATGGCATACTTTACCGTACATTTTCTTATGTATGTCATTTAAAACGGTGTACATTGATGCACTGAAACTAAAAATTGTAGTTTTGCAAGCCGTGTGTAACGGGGTGCAATGTGGAATAATAACACACGGGGACTTTACATATTTTTATTATAAAGTAATAGTAATAAGAAATGGATAATTGTCCTAGTGGTTAGAAGCTCAATTTGTGAGATGAGAGTTTCACATGAAGCAATTATAGAGCTGTTTTTTTGTATAATAATTTTAAGTATTAGATATTTTAGCAAAAATTCAAAATAAAGATTTTTTTTTTTTTTACAAGCCAGTTACTTCAAATTTACACATAATTTATTTATATACACTTTTTAAATTTTTTTAGTTTGTATGAAATTACTTTAAATGTTAAAAAAGTATTTACACAAACAATTTAATAATATCTTTTTACCCAATGATTTAATGCCATTGAGTACACAATGAGGTGTACTTGTTCGGATACATTTTAGCATTTTTCACCTTCCAATAAAGAGAACGGGAATGATTTTGTGCTCAAAAACGATTTAGTGTTTTGTTTCAAAGATTCAATGACGCTGGATATGCAATAGACTAAGACTAGAGGAAGAGCTTCCAAAGAAGTCGAGATAATTGCAGTAGTTTTAGGGAGGGATTTAAAAAGGTAAAAAAGAGGATTGATTGCTGAATGCTAGCTCAAGGCTTATCCCCACTCATTATGCCTGATTAATTTAATTGAGCCCTCTATGTCTCTGTGTGATCCTTTTGTTCAAAATTTCACCATCAAAGCACCGCTGCATCATGCCAGCGCAGTAGTTATACACTAACAGTAACAGTAGCAGTGTTGGTCTTACTCCACTCCACTCTCTTTTTTTCTCTTCTAATTATTGCTCTTTTCCCTCTCCTCAACCCCCCCAACCTGAACCCGCTTGGTTTCTTTCTCCAAAGCAGCAGAGAGAGAGAGAGAGCGAGAGAGAGATGGCGAGCGGGGTAGGATACGGAGATGCCAGCCAGAAGGTGGACTACGTGTTTAAGGTGGTGTTGATAGGGGACTCTGCAGTGGGCAAGTCTCAGATACTCGCTAGGTTTGCCCGCAACGAGTTCAGTTTGGATTCCAAGGCCACCATTGGGGTTGAGTTCCAGACCCGCACCCTTGTCCTACACCACAAGAGCGTCAAGGCCCAGATCTGGGACACCGCCGGTCAAGAACGGTTCTCCTTTTTCCCTCTCTACTTCTCATTTTGCCTGTATTATCTGATGATTTGAGCTACCGCCTTCTGCTACTTTTATCCATCTATACTGTATTCTACCAGAGTCTACTCAAGTAGGAACCATGTTTTTGTGTGATTTTAGGCTTCGTTCCGATCTTAAGTGTTTATGATAGATTTGAGAATAGCATAAGCCAAGCTTAAGCTTGAGGGTTGGGACTGCAAGGATCTCCTTTTTCCTTTCTGTCTTAGTCTTTCTTGATTCCTTGGATAAGGGCGTGCCCCAGGGTTTCTTTTTATCTCTTTCTTCCCTCTTTTGGACTTGGATTACATCTGTATATATAGCATGTGGAAAGAGAGGGCATGCGTACATGTCTTGGTTATTTTAGATCGCCCCCATTCTGGCTCGCCTGCTTTTAGCTCGCCCATTACCTGGCTCGCCCACTTCTGGCTCACCTGTTCGTGGCTCGCCCATGGCCTGGCTCACCCGGGTAGGTGTAGTTGTAAACATTTAGATGTGATTGTTATAAATCCCTGGGCCATATGTTTTAAGTGAAGTATGAGTTTGTGGCTTTTATTGCTTTAAGGATTAGAGGGGGATCACATGTTCTGTCGCATATATTTGAATCTCTACCACTTCTCGTAATTGCGGATCGCGGATCGAAGATGCAGTGCACTTTCATGAAAGAAATTATGGAAAGGTCCCATTATGCACATTAATTATCCTTGTGCTGAAGCTTGGGACATTGAGGATCAAAGATAAAACATTTCGCTCAACAGGGACACCAACTATGAGGGGATGGGGAAATGAACTTTGAACCCAAGATTCTTACTTGGGGAGTGGATGGCCTGACCACAACACCAACTTCAATAATTCAATATTGATTCAGTTGTGCATTCAATTCTTGTATCTTCATGCATTGCTTTATGTTGTTGTTCTATTCTTTTTGATAAATGAGCTATAATTTGGGTGCTGGGAAGTGTGATGGTTGACAATGGACAATTTAGGAGTCTCATAGTGAACACCCTTTTAAAAATCAAATTACCCAAAGGCAGTAAGGAGAGAGATGACCATACCTGGCTGGAGATTGACTTGTTTACCAGTTACTGGTGATAAACTCTTCAATAATTTGCATGTCCACTCGGACTCTCAAAAGATTGGCTTGCCACAGTTGTTCAAGTTATTATTTATTTCAAAAGTCATATCTGCTGTCATCTTTGCTTCCCCCAATATAATAGACAAGCTGGCTTAAGAGAGCAAAGGAGGGACGACATTAATCTCATTATCTTGCGGATCCTTTGCCATACTCTTAAGGACTAATAAGGTTCTTGGCAGCTGCGAATTTCAGGAAGATACATATCTCTTCGTTTTGATTATATAACATAATATATATACAAAGCTTAAGGACCTCAATTTTGCCACCAAGTGGCCTTTAAACCACTAGTTGAATTTGTTGGGATTTTCTGCGTGGTAATACCTTTATTTGTGCTAGAAAATGCACCAGGCCTTTGATTTTTTTGCTTATCCCAATTGGAAACTGAAAACAGGTATAGAGCTGTCACCAGCGCATACTACAGGGGAGCTGTTGGTGCACTCTTGGTGTACGACATTACAAGACGGCAAACATTTGAACATATACCAAGGTGGCTGGAAGAGCTGCGTGGCCATGCTGATAAAAACATTGTTATCATGCTCATTGGAAATAAATCCGATCTGGAGGAGCAGCGTGCGGTGGCAATGGAGGACGCCAAGGAGTTTGCAGAGAAAGAAGGGCTGTTCTTTCTGGAGACTTCAGCACTTGAGTCAACTAACGTAGAGGCAGCCTTTGTGACTGTCTTGACTGAGATCTTCGATGTCATAAACAGGAAGAACCTTTCTGCTGGAGAGGGACAGGGCAATGGCAACCCTGCATCTTTGACCGGAAAGAAGATCATTGTCCCCGGTCCTGCTCAAGAGATCCCTGCTAAGACTGGCATGTGTTGTAGGTCCTCGTGATTTTATTGAGTTTTTGGTGATTTGGTTACCACAGATTCGTGCTTTGTATTACTGATTTTTGGGTCATAGTTTTGGAGAGGGGTGCGATCTTTTTGTTTGTAAATTATTTGCCCTGTAAGCTTGGTTTCCACAAATAGCCAGCAGGTAGATCTCATTCGTGAACATTTGGAAGTGTTAAAGATATCATTACGTTATGCAGACTGCAAATATCAATTTATACATAGTGTTTTCAAGGGTTTCAATATCCCGACAGTGTGGTGGGTGATATCGGTTCACTATGCTGCGTATGCATACTGAACTCTAAGAAAGCAGTTTTCATCATCTAGAAATTTCTGTTGAGGAGAAGGCTTGAACGGTAATTTCGTTGGCGTGTTGGCTCAAGAATAACAGATATTTGTTCATCCATGGTCATGTTCACCTCCAGATGTTATTCCCCTCCCCACTCCAAGCAAATATTTTATTGTTCCTCAACAAGTCTAATATTTCACTGTCGCCTCTACCTTGCATCCTCCCTGCAAGTACTCAATTTTTGTCTAATGCCCAGAGATGATGAATGACGACACTATGCTCTCAAATTCAACTTTTTGTCTGATACAAAATTTCTCTCCGTGCTCGTGTGACATGTACACTGCTATGCCCTAACATTTTTCACAAGTTTTACTGGTTTTACAAGAGGCCCCTGGCCCTAGTCAGTATGGACCCAGTCGGTGGGTCTTCCTGTCTTCCAGCCTTGCCTCTCTTCCTAGGGAGTAGCAACGCGAGTCTTACTAAAATACGTGGAGTCCAATTGCACTTACAACTAGCAATGGTCACGTTTCTCTCTATTCAAAGCTCATTCTGTGGCATTAATAGTTTCCTCGACTTCATGTCATGTTTCGCTGGATGTCGGTTGTTGGGTGGTAACTCTCTTCTTTTCTCCCCTCTTCCCAACGCCAATCAACATGATTCAAATGATTAGAAGCCAGATTCCTTTTGTATTCAAATTTCAAACTACAAGTTTAAAAAAAAAAAAAGTAAAAAAAAGAAGCTATTATCATAAATAGAAAAACCCTAATACATCAATATATTATTTCTCGTCTCAATATAATCAGTCACAAATGCTAGAACCCATGACCTACCTGCTATAATTTATATCGCTTCATCAATACAACATATCAAAATTGTGTTCCCAGGTCCAACTTCACTCCCATACACAAACCGCATAAGCATAGGAGGATACGCTGAATAAAGGCGGCGTTAAAAATTACTCAAACCTCCACCAGATTAACAGTTTCCTTTTCGTCCTTGGTCTCAGCGTCAGCTATGGCTTCTATTCCATTTAAGGCATCTCCCGAGGGCTTCATCTCCTTTGAAGAACAATCTTCAGTCCCCATACGCTTAACAAGCCGATCAAGAAGATCTTGGCAGTCGATTGCTGTGACCATCACATTCAGATTGGCCCTTCCCTTCCAGCAACCTATTGCTATGGTTGATGTATTCACTTTCATAGGATCTAACAAACCTTGGCCTTCTGCAAGCAATCGCAAGTTCAGAAAAGCTGACAATAAAAGAGTACTTATACATGAAGTCACACATATACGGGAAGAAGTCAGTAACCTTCTCTTAAAATTACAACGCAGCAACCCAATTCCAGCTTTGATGCCTTCTCACCAAATTCAGAATCAACAAAATCTGCAAATTTGATGGACTTGTATTGCAGGAGATGCTTGAAGTCAGCTGGAGATGCATGAAGGATTTGCTTTGTTATAAACGGGAGTAGCAGGGGCAACCCTTCAGATGATATCCGGAATCTGCATGGAGAGGAGTTACCATCTTTTGATGTTTGACGTTCCTACCACAAGTTTTGAAATAGGTTAGGAGAGAGGGAAAATGACAAATCACCCAGACCCAGTTGAAAAAACAATAAATACCTCAGATGTAACTAAGCAAGTAGAGTTTGAACCTAATAGAACATGGATTGACAATAATCTATTTACAATAATTTAAACATCATTAATGAACAAAGACTGATCACATCCAAACATGTTGAACTACAAGTACTGCGCACTTTAAATCAAACTTGAAGACCCTATTTTCATGGTGCCTTTGCTGCCTTTCTACATGTCTAAAATCACATTTCTACGTTATCGGATGCAGGTGCAAGCCAGGTGCTTCTCACCCCATTTTGTCTAATTGCGCTCACCCATATTGACATCCCTTCCCCGCCCCCAGCAAAGAAAAAGAAGAAAATAACATGAGATACAGACAGACACTCCAACTAAACTTGCATTCTAGGGTGCAGCCATATCACAGAAGGCACAGGAATGGCGGACTTACAAACATCTTCAGACCGACAGAAGCTATTTTAAGTTGCTGCCCAGCTTGAAGATTCAACTCAAGAACATCCTTGACAGATTTAGATATATAGTAAATTCTCTTCACATGGTCAGTGTCATTGTTTCTCGTGACAAGATGACCATGGAGGGGAAAAGAGTCGTCTATACCATAAAATGCCTTTATACTACTGATGACGGTCTCATCCTTGAACAGTATAACGGGATCAACTCCAATCCATCTCCCTTGCATCTGAAGTTTTCTCTTTGCACCAACTCTCTCCTGACCGGCCATATCATTATTAAGTGTTTGTTGGCCTTCCAATCCGTTCTCGTTATCCAAAGCAGTAGCCTTTCTTTCGCAAGCAGCTAGCTCTGCACCTGGAGTTGTTATGGATGATCTCTTCTCTCCACCATCTGTTGCATTAGCATCTGATTCACAATTACTCTTTGTTACTTCATTTGATACCGCCTTGGGCATTTGGCCATCATTATTTTGCATATCTCCATTCTGATCATCACTTTTCTCTTGACGGGCTGCAGAATTGCCAGTAGTCAGCATCATGTATACATATACAGCTCGACCATAGTCCTAGACTGACTCACAACTTGAAAGCTTATCTTCTTATCCATGTGGATGCTAATGCTCCTCAATGGAATAAGGGAGCCACAGGGAAAAATATTGTATTTTCCTCCCAAGGAGAACGACTTTCCTCTACAAAATTAGAAATACCAAATGGATATACTGTAACTAAAATCAAGCCCATTCATTTCTTTGACACATAACTGCCAAAATCCCCCACCCTGTTTCTGTCCAAAAACACCATGCTTCCTTTATCAGACTAGACAAACAATTCAATTGTGACCCAAAGCAGGAATTCATTCCTAGTCCTCTCCACAAGATACAACTAAACTCAATAGACAAAACATGTCTAAGTTTGAAGTTACCAGGAAAAGGGGAGCGCTTGTGAAAGATGGCAATAAAGAAAGCCCCGGTATTCTGATCCTGTGGGACTATTCGCATACAACGTTCAAGAGGAAAACTGGAAACATCCTCATCTGGAGCTTGAGGAGATTCCAGAGATTCATCAGGGACAGGCTGCAAGCCAGAGCCAGAACCTGAAGGAAACATGCTAGCATGGATTATGCTCCTACGACTTTCTGGTACATCTTTATGGGAAGAAAGCCAGATGCCTTTGTCCCGAACCTGCATGTCCATGATGATTTTGACTTCTCAACAATCTGACATAATAATCACTAACAGCAGCAATGGTATTCTTTGACTGACCTTCCATTTTCTGAGACCAGGGCGACGAACTAGCTGAGGGAGCTCACTAGAGACATCAACAAGTTCCACAGAATCTCCACACCTTCGCAGAACCTGAAGAAGCAAACAAAATGATTGTAGCTACACTAACAAAATTAATTGAGAGGGTATCTGCATGAATTTGGAATTTCATTGATATTCTAATTTTTGGATTGATGCTTTATGAATTGGAAACTTGAAGAGTTTCCATTCGATGTGGATTTCATTCCAAATTCCAAACTATTTGTTTCAATGATCACGAATTCAACACGAAGTAAATTTTACCCCAATCTGATGACTTGTCATGCCATCTGAAGTGGTCAATACCCTAAACCTTGTGAAACAAATGTCATAGACCTCTTCTGGGTACCACATAAACCCAAGCTACTTGAGTCGGGTAGCTTGTATATCGACCCGACACGAGTTGGCCCATCTCCACAGCCGATTCAGTCAACTCTGACCCCAGGTGAACTCAAAGAATAACAATTCGGATTCGGGTCCACTTGCAGTCTGAACAGAAGCCAGGAAGGACCATGGGTTGAATAATTTTTTGCCTCATTCCTATTGAACTTGACACGCATGGATACCAATGATGGCCTCACACATATCATGACTTAAGTCAGACATGTGCCACGACGTGGCTTGGGCCCATGATCCAACATGAGCTGGACTAATCTGAGCTGGCTCACTTGTAGTTCAGCCCATCCTGTTGTCAGATAGGTTGATTTTCACAACTGGTCAACACCAGTCTATCTATTGACTGTGTTCATGGAATGCCCATGAAATTGGTTTTCGAATTCCCATGTGTCTAAGAATTTTTTGTGGAATTACATACTATTTGAAATTGATATGGATTTTTGAACCAATATCACTCTGAGCCGCAAACAATGGATACGGAATTGAGGTATTCCAGTTCAAAATCTACACCTTGGAATTCGAGGTGCCAAACACAATGGAATACGTTGAACCTAAGATAAAATACTACATTGAAGATTAAAACCATTGAAAATAAAAATAATCAACATAAATAAGACACTTCCTTTGATAAACAAACAAATTCATAAAGGAAGTTGGTGTGGAATTAACTCAGTACTCTATTCTAAAATCTTTATGTGACATTCACTCCAAACAGGTTCAAGGTTTGCTGGATCCACATAGGAAACTCCGCACCAATGAGAAGACATTACCTCAGCAACAACAGCCTCATTCTCCACTGGATTCATGGAGCAAGTAGAGTAAACCATCCTACCACCAACTTTAAGGAGAGAGATACCTACATCACATAAGTAGCAAACAAGGTGGAAGGCATCAATTTCAAGTAGATCGCTAAGACTAAAAAAAAATCATATGCCCATGCTTTGATTCTTCTTAAGGCTCAAAGTCGAATAGCAACTTCATCTCCCAGTGACAGCTTGGTGGTGGTTGAGCTATAAACTGTATCTTTTCGGTTTATCTTTATTGCATATTTTTTCTAATCCATTTTTCATCCTTCGAGTACCCTAGATGTACTGAATGCCTTTGCTTATTACTATATCTTCAGTAGGACGGCCAATGGAATATAAGATCACAATATTTCATCTTTCTATCCCGGTATTAGATCATGAGATTTTCTAGGTGACTAGAATTTCGAAGAGAAGCTACCTCGAATGGCTATCTTAAGTTGTAGACCATGAAGACCATTGCCCATTCCAGCATTCCTGTACAAAAGTTACTTAAGTTGTAAAGATTAGGCGTGTAAGCGAACTAAAGCGGTTCGTGAGTTTCCAGCTCGAGCTCAGCTCCAACTCGCTTATCTTAAAGAGCCAAGCCCGAGCCTGGTAAAGCTCAGGCTCCTATGCTCGCAAGCTTAAACAAGCCTAGATGAACCAGTCTCGTTCAAATAGCATTTAGCATATGCCTGTTTGTTTAGTATATATTTTATTTTAATACTATAGCTAATGTTGTATTTGTCAAGTTGTAACCAAGAAGTCTGCCCGCATGAGTTTTCCTTGGGAAGTGGTTATGCATGAGCTTCCCTGGCAGTGCGTTTGTGTTCATCACCGGCTGAATAGCTTAGCATGCCTTTAATTTAATACATAGGATTCCAGTTGTAAATTGAATTTTCTGATATAATGAATAGTATTATATTATTACTTTTCTCTCATCTCTTCTACAGTTCTTCACTCTTCCACTAAAAGATCTTAGATTTGGTAAATTTCAATGCAATTTATCACCCTAAATATATCTAACCAAGCTTTAAGTCTTTTCTATCATTAAACTCGAGTCTAAATAAGGCTAAACAGGCACAAATGGATCTACATTAAGCTTAAATGCTCTAACCTCAAAGCTCTCTGAGCTAGATTATTGCTCAACCAAGCTGTGCTGAGCCCAACCGAGCCGAATTCGAGTTCAAAGTTCGACAACATTGGAGCTGAGCCAAGTCAATCTATGTAAATGAGCGAGCCTCAAGCCTCAAGAGCTTGAGCTCAGCTCGACTCTGCTCATTTACATCCCTAGTAAAGACTTGATGAGGATGAAAAAGATCTTTTCAAAAAGCCAAATTTCGTCAAGGATACAGTTCCAGGAAGCAAATGGAAGTACAAATACCATTTCCTCCAGAGGTCTGGAGCTTTTCGAAGGGTGCCATCTCCACTGCAAGGTACATCGCATAAGACGCGGTCAAACAGAAGCTGACTGATGCTCAGACCATTTAAAGTTTCCATGTCATTGGCTTTATGGCGAAATTTGTTTAGATTGCAGCCAGGAAAATGCTGGGCTTCATGATTTGTCACTATCAAGTTGGCAGTGCACATTCTCTTTGTCTGGTGAATAAGAAGATTACTTCTTTGCACATCGACATCATTAGCCACAACCTATCAAATAGAAGGGGAAGGGAAAGGAAAAGGAAAAAACTCAAAAGTGTTAACAGAAACAGTCACATATCAACTGAGGGGACCAATTTCTATGCAGAAGAAAGCGAGGATCAAAGCCATTAATTTAGATGTACAAGCTTGAAAAAACAAAGAAAGAGAACAATTAGAGACCATTCCACTGGGCAACGATCCTGGTTCATTTGATTTATGAATTATCTCTAGCAACTGAAAGGTCTTCGATCCCGGGGCAGCACACACTACAAAAAGCCCGATTGATAACCATCAATAACAAAACAAAAAATTCCCAAAAAAGGTAAAATGATGAACATAGTGTATACAGTAAATGATGATTAAATATATATCGATGATTAAATATCATCTCATCAAAAAGCGATCTATGTGCACTGAAAATTCAGAATAGCTATGAATTTGGATATGCTTACTATCAAGCACAAAGTGATCTGGATGTACGTCAAGGAATAATGGAGGTACCTGCACTCAAAGTACCAGTAATATGAGGGTAAAATGTGAGAACAATACCCAACACACCAAATTCTAGATTTTTATAAGATATGATAAAACAGCAAGGCCTTGTGGAGATGAGTAGAGTAACTCACCATGCTAACAGCTTCTTGTCTAGTGATGTTTCCTATTTCATGAGCCAGCTTAAGGAACTCATGGAACCTGGAAAGCATCAGAGCAGAAATCGAACACAATTAAGCTGTATCACCAAGGTCAAGCTAGGAATCCAGACAATCAACTATTACTTGTTGTCCATCCAAATGCAATATGTTTGCGAATTCTCTTCACATGATAGAGCAATCCTACCAATACTAAATCATAACAGATTCACAGCTAACCTCTCAAGCGTCTGGTTCTTCCTCAGCTGATTGCGCGAAAAATTTGAATGCCAGGCCAGATTCTGAGGGTACCAAGGTAACGGTCTAATAGCTTCTGCCTCATCAGCACCAGTAAACTATGCATCAAAAGTAACACTCAAACCGTAAAAAATATAGTTGTCTAAGTTGGTTCCCTAAAAAAGAGCATTAAAATAAATGCACAACCTCAGATTGAAGAGACTTTACAAAATCAGCCTCTAGTTCTGATCGAACATCCACCCAAAACTGGCTACTGCAAGATGATGAAAAGCACAGCATTTAAGCGACTAATCAACCAGAGGATACCACAAACCAAGGTAACATTAGGAAATGAGTAAAGTTAGTACAATAAGCGACCTGGAATTGATTCGAAAAGCGGCAGGCAGAGGTTTCCGAAGAGATTCAACAAAAGAATCCCATTCTTCAGGGTCTACAATTCCTTGCTCCTGCCAAAAAAAATTTCACATCCAATCCATCCAACCTAGAACCAAAGCGGGAGACAAATAAGGAAAGAACCTTGTAGTAGGTCTCAAAGGCAGTGTTTTGAGTGGAGAAAGGCTCCCAAGAAGGGCTAGGGTTAACGCTATCGCCGCTGTCATTGGCGTTAGAAGGTTGCTGGGAGGAATCAGATTTGGAGAACTTCCAAACATTCTCTCTGTTCTGCTTAAAGTGCTTCCGCTGTGTGCGGCTCCGTCCTCTTCCTCCCATCTCCGGTGGCGCGTTCGTCGGCGGCGGCGGCGGCACGGCAAGGCAAGGCAAGGAAAGGAGGAGAAGAAGAGAAAAGAGGGAAAACAAGGGAAGGAGGGAGGTTTTGGGATGGAAGTAAAAGAGGGAGATGGTGGAATGGAGTGGGCTGGGCTGAAAGATAAAAGCCCAATCCAGGACCAACTTGCAAACCCAACATCGATTTGTTTTTCAACTGGACCTTCCACTTAGGGGGCCCGCCCAGTAATGGGCTTCAACATGGCCCTTCAGGGCATTACTCTTTTATTATACCGCATATATGTCCTACACTCTCGCAATATTTTGGGTGAGACCAAGTGTTTGATTAGTCAAATTGTAATAAAATTAATTTTTATAAACACTTTCACAATTTTAGTAGTGTATTTTTATTGAAAAACTTTTCATTTTTGCTAATGTTTTTATTTTAATAGAAAAAATATTATTTTTTCTAATTTTATTTAATTACATCAAAGTACTTTTCTTTTTAGAACAAAGATTCTCAAATCCTAAAAGAAGTATTTTTTTCATAAAATTTTTGTAATCAAACAGGTGCTCAATATTCAAAATATGTATTTCATAAGGAAAAAAATAGTATGTTTAATCTAATACAAATAAAATACCCTCTTGTGTATTATATAAGAAATATATATATATTTTTTGGGGGGGGTAAAAAACAAATACTATATAAGATTATTGAACCATATAAAATAACTAATTTGTTTTAACTTATTATGTGCACAAGTAATTGTATTATAAGAATATGCGCATAAGACCACTATTTGAATTTATATGTGATGATAATGATAACAAAGAAAAGATAAAAGGTCAAAAAGTGACTCAAGCCCATAAAAGGAGGGGTGCACATTCATCATCAAAAATAGTCTTTCAAATCTTACAATTAATGTTCTTTTATACAAAGCGAAGCACTCCTCTTAAAGAATTATAAATCTAAAATTGATTATATTTATTACCAAATTGTCAACATGCTATTCCATGCTCATTAGGCCACTAGAAATATTAAACTATAATGATTGTTGTACTTTATACAATCTATCATCTATGTATGTTGAACATGTATTGCTTTCGAGTGCAATTCTTTACGAGGTAAGCTAACTTATTGCTCTTACAAACAAGATGTGGCCTAGTTCATCTCTTATACCGAGTTTATATAGAAAGCCTTATTGTATGAGACTTTGTTTATAAATGAGCCAATCTAGTTTAGAAACATGTTACACTGGGGTTTATTGTGGTTCGTGCATGTTCAGCAAGGTTGCATTCAGTCCTCTTGAGATACGGTAAAATTGTTTTGCATATACATAAAGTTTACTAAAACCAAATAAATTTTGTGCTTCTTATTTTTTCTCTTTCTCTATTGTAGGTTTGTTGTGTTCATTTAAGGTTATGGCCTACTTGAACAATTCATAACTTAAAAGGATCCTTGCTACAATCTATATATATATATATATATATATAGTGAACATATTTACAAAGTATAAAGACATTCATAAATGTTTGACTTTATATGTGTAGAGCTTAATAGCAAGGGGACGCCACATGGAAACCTAGGGTGACCTATTGGCTGGTTTTACCAGGTTGTTTACAATGAATTGAGTTCCGACATACTCTTATCCTGAATCTTTGAGTCATATACGAAAACATCATAGTATTAAAGATAACTATGGGACATTATATAATTTTTAATACAAAATTAAAAGAATTAAAAAAGAAAGACCACCAGTAATTAAAAATGATCCAATAAATGGCTAGAACTATGGAAAAATGGTCAAAAGAAAAGCATTAGTAAATTAGTAGTGGTGCTGGCGCTGGTGCTAGAAGGAGGGTGGCATCATTAAGGCGCACAAAATCCAAAAATGGTCCCGAGTTCCCGATAAGCACCAATACCACGGTTGTTGGTCAATATTGTTGACCATAGCTTACTAGAGTTTTTCTCTATATTTTTTTATTAAAAATATATTTATTTTTTTTAATTTTATATTACTTCGTTTGTATATATAAATGTCAAAATAAGTAGATGATAAAATGTTAAAATATCAGGACATTCAAAGTAATAAATTTCGTTTATTTAATTATTGTTTAATGCGGTTTGTGATGCTTTAATAATTTTTGTGTGTTTATTTTACATTTTTTGTTGCATTAGATAATTGGATTATAAATTTTTAGAATTTTATAATTGGAGAAGTAAAGAAATATGAGAAGTGAATTTTACTTTAATATATAAGATAAAAGGTACCATTCATCATTAAAAAAAAAAAAAAAAATCTTTTACACTACGTTGATTATGCATTTATGGTACCAAATGCACATGTCCCCGGTTAGAGAAGTGTTTATTATGCATTTTGTGTATTTAGTACATAACTTTAAAGTCAATCCATATATGTTTATATTATAGCAAGTGTGTTTCATATAATTATTTATATATTCTGTTATACATGGTTAGTTACATTTTTTTTAAAGAGCACTTTACAAGAGTAAGACCGCATATATTTCACCATTCATATCCTACTTAACCGAGAGCTCTTGAGGCACTTGATTTGTTGTTGTTGTTTTTGTAATGAAAATAAAAAAGAATTAGGTGAAATATTGGGATAATAAATAGATGGAAATGATGTGGAAAAGGAAAGTTCATGTTCGGGGAAGGGAACGTAGTAATAATAATGGCAGAGTTATATCAACCATTATGTTTTCTATTTTTTATTTTTTTTAATGAGTAATGTTATAGTGATTTAATTTAGATATTAACATGTAATGTAATGATATACGCTTAATAAAAATTATCGTTTAATATTATTTTTATAATTTACTAATATTATTATTATATACATATAAAATATATAATTATATATAGGATTTTTATTTTTTTGACGGTGAGATTAAATTTTAGAGAATGGCAAAATATTTGAATGAGATTCCAATACTGAATTCAAATCACTATTAAGGAAGATGAGCTTTCTTAATCTTAATGAAGTAGTATTTTCATTGCTATGCGTTGTATCCAATTAAAAGTATTTTACTAAATTATTAGATAATAGAGAAATATATTTAAATATGTGTTATAGTTTTGATAATGTGTATTAAATAATTGGTAAGTTCTTAAAGTAAATGCAATGAACAATCTGAACAAGAAAATATGATGTTGGACTGTAAAGTTTTATAGAGCAATTGGACTGTCAGAAACTCAAATGGATAGGTTGAAAATACTAATTCGTGCAGACAATTTAAAACGGCCATATCTTTCAATACTGAATTCAAATAATTGTAACTTGTAAATTTTCTGATTGAACTACGCGACCCTAGCATATTGCCTTTAGCCCGCCTATTTTTCCGAAATTCGGCCTCTAAACGTGTTTTTGTGTAACTTTTAAGTTTTGCAGATAGTATAGTGGCAATTTTAAAAATTTGCATACAAGTACTCATTTCAGCTGGTTGTTTTGGCATTTAAAAATTATTGAATAAAAAGAGCCGTAGTTTCCTCTTCTCCTTGGGTGAATTCTGGTTTTTCTCTTTCTCAAGTCGAACTCGGTCCGTTCCCCATCAAAATATCTAAAGAAAGAGAAAAAATTCGAAAAGGAGGTCCCCCATAGCAAAAAAAGAGAGCCAATAGAAGAAAGGAGGTGCTCCCCAAGTGCAGAACAGAATCCCATATCCACCGACTAATACTCATTTTTTATTTCAGACACTTCTCATCCATCCTCATAATAATAATAATAGAGCCCATTCCACTCCTTCACACTCAAACTACACTCCCCAATAGTATCAATAAAAAAAAATGTTGGTCCTGTTGCTCCTCCTCTTCCACCTCCACCATGCCGCCTCTGCCGCCCTGTGCCCTGGCTTCTACAAGCACACATGCCCTGATGCCGAATTGCTCGTCCGCAGAATCATCATGAAGAACATGATTACTGATCCTCGTAGCCCTGCTTCCGTTATGCGTTTGCAATTTCATGATTGCTTTGTCCATGTATTTTCCTATTTTCCCTTTTTCATTTCCAGTTATTTAGTGATTTAAAACTTATAGATGAAATGGAATAATGGATTGGGGCAGGGGTGTGATGCGTCACTGCTATTGGATGATACCGAGACCATGTTGGGAGAGAAGCAGGCGCTGGCTAACATTAACTCCTTGAGATCCTATGAAGTTATTGATGAAGCCAAACTAGCCTTGGAGGAGATTTGCCCTGGTGTTGTCTCCTGTGCTGACATACTCATCATGGCTGCTAGGGATGCCGTTGCTCTGGTACTTCCTTTCTCCATCATCCTTTTCATTCTGCGGATGTCTATGTATGTATGTTCATCTGTGCACATATGTATGCTATTGCTGCATGCTTGCCTTGATCTTATCATCATGCCTCCTTTGTACCTTTGTTTATTTGTCGCTATGGAAGTGGAATCAAATTATATACAAGAGATTGATAATGTTAACATAGGAATTGTGAAAGAAAAGATGTCAACTTATCAATTTAGTGAGTCTATTGAGAACTTCACATGTAAGTTAAATATGAATCTCATGTAGAAGTTGTACGACAAACCCCACTTGGGCTTATATGACGTTATAAGAAGCAAATTGGGTTGTGGCTCCAATAGAGGATAAGTTAAGGGAGTAGAGTTTGCGGTGGTTTGGGCATGTTAGGAGAAGACCAACCCACTGCCCCTGTCATGAGATGCGAACGACTTCATACTATGCACGGGGGGAGAAGGAGAGGCAGGCCAAAGAAGAGATGGATGGAAACGATTCGACATGACCTCACCCACTTATACCTAAATGAGGAGATGGCCTTAGATAGAGCTGAGTGGAGGGCTAACATAGGTGTAACCGATATAGCAGTTTAAAATAGAAGAGCACAACTAAACTAGGCCTAGTCAATTACAGTTACGTGTTTGCCTGTTTGTTTTTACTTGCTATTGTTGTGTGCTGTTGTGCAATGTATTGTTGCTATGAGGTACTATGTGCTTTATAGCTTGTTGCTTTGTGTTTTATTGCTCATTGCATTGCTAATTTATCATCTCTTTGTGCTGTTGCTTTTATGCTTTTTAAGTTGGAGATGCTTAGATAGAGCCTCGTTAGAGTAGTACCTTCAAGGGATAAGGCTGCATACACCCCCCTCTCTAAAACCCTACATTGGAGGGAGCCTTTGAGGCACTGAGGTTGTTGTTAGTGTTGTTGGATTAGACCTAAAGGGTCTCTAAAATTTAACAAAGTTACTTAATCTAATATCAATTGATTTTAGAATGGAATCCGACTTGATTTTATATGTGGACTTTCATATATGCTAACCTCATGAGTCGGCCTTAGACTCCGTGAAATGTAAACCGACAATTATTGTAATTCCATGATTTGGGGTTGGGGGGAAAGAAAAGGAACATGAAGAAGTGCATAAAAAAAAAAATCTTGTCGGGCTGCTATGTTAGCTTTTAGCCATTCTTTACTGAAGAACATGATGCTGAAAACAAAAAAAAGTGAAGTCCTTGATACGGTACACTCTAGGTAAGATTATCTACAAGGGCCCTGATGTGTTGATCAGATAAGATTGGCCTAAAGCCTGTTCACATGTAGCTTGTTTACATAGCTGTGAAGTGGAGGTAAGGTTTTAGATGTGAAATCTTAAAGATATTATACATGATCTCTTAGCAAACTATATATCTGAGTTAAATGAAATAATTACTATATCTACTATTAAATTAATTTTAGGATTAAACATTATTTGAGCATTTATATGTCCTCACATACACTAACTTCATTGGTCAAATCTAAAATCTGATAAAATTTCACGAGTACAGTAATTCTAATTCATTAAACTGTTAAAAATTTCCCCATTTAGATGAAATTTACAGTGATGTTCTTTTTCTTTTTCTATGCTTAAAGATATTCTAACCAAATAAATATAGTTCAATCATACTATTTATATAAATAATTATCAACCATTTTTTATATCAAGTAATTATCATTTACCAATTTTTCTTTATTAGGACGTTTTTATCATTTACTTAAGAGGGCACTAACACGGTAGCACCAGATCCCATTAGAACTCCGAATTTAAGCGTGCTTGGGCGAGAGTAGTACCAAAATGGGTGATCTCCTGGGAAGTCCTCCTGTTGCACCCCTCAGGTTTGGGGTTCTTAGAAATAGCCCCCCTTTAAGGTAGCACCCTGAAGGGAGAATGCTGCATAAATCCACCCCTCAAACCCTTCTTAGGCGGGAGCCCTTAGGGCGCTAATAATGCTGCTTTATTTTAGGATGTCTATAACATTAGTGGGATTCCATTAACTGAAGTGCTTGCACTGCAGTTAAAAGCGGAACATTATCAATGGTTATCTATTGATAAAAAGTCAAGTCTAGGTATGAAAGTTCCAAAGATGCATGAAACCACACATTGTGTACAAAAGTTTCAAAGATGCATGGAACCACACAAAAATAATAAAATATTGGGTTTAAGTGTACAGTTAGGTCTAAAGAGGGGTAGACTAATTCAAGTTAGTCCCATATATAACACATTAGACTTTAGTGTGTCACTATACATAGGTATTGCAATGTTGAGTGATGTTGAGATTTATGAGTTGGATGTCTTTATATAATCTTTCTCAAATATAATAACTTTGTTGTGCCCTTTGTAGATGTATGTTTCTGCCAAACTATATATATTTTGGTGTTATGATGTTCCCCGTTTCCTTTTGTTTGTACTTGCTTGACATATGTGATTTGATCATATGTAAAAATAGAGTGGAGGACCAGATTGGAAGGTAAAGTTGGGAAGAAAGGACAGCCTAACAGCGAGCCAGGAGGACTCCAACAACATAATGCCAAGCCCCCGTTCCAACGCCACTTCCCTCATTCACCTCTTCTCCCAATTCAACCTCTCCATCCAAGACATGGTCGCCCTCTCCGGCTCCCATTCCATTGGCAAAGCTCGCTGCTTCTCCATCGTCTTTCGGCTCTATAACCAATCAGGCTCAGGCCGCCCTGATCCTGCCATCAACCCTCGCTTCAGGGAGGAGCTCGACCGCCTCTGCCCCCTCGGTGGTGATGGCAATGTGACCGGCAACTTGGACGCCACACCCACAGCGTTTGATAATCAGTACTTTAAGGATTTAGTGGGAGGGAGGGGGTTCCTGAATTCGGATGAGACGCTTTATACAAGTACAGAGACGAGGAAGTGGGTGCTGAGGTACAGTGTGGATGAGGGTGCGTTCTTTAGGGATTTTGTAAAGGGCATGATTAAAATGGGTGATTTAGTGTCGGGCAGGCCCGGCGAGATTCGCAGAAATTGTAGGGCTGTGAATAATCCGACTAAACCAGCAGGCTGGTTACTTGCATATTGATTTGGTCATTCCATTTTGGATTGACAGCAAGAAGTCTAATCATTATTTAGTGTGTGTTCTTGTTATAGTGCATTTAACCTTTGGTTCAGGGTGCAACATATGATTGGATAAAGTTGTCTTCTGTTGTCATTAGCTATATATGTAAATATTTTTGTACAAATATATATATATTACATAACAACAATAATAACAACAGACCCAGTGCCTCAAGGGCTCCCGCAAAAGCAGGGTCCGGGGGGGGGGGGGGGGGGGGGGGGGGGGGGGTTGATATATATATATATATATTGCTAATAAGTTGCGATGAAAGGGATATTAGTTATAATCACTATTTCAAAAAAGCTGATATGACAACACATTGGATAGCTAAGTCAAGCCATTAAGGTATATTGTTTATGCCTTAGGTGGAGTAGACTCTCCTAACACAGCTTCTTTTACGTGTTAAAAAAAATATTTTACAAATAATCTAATATATACATACTCCTATGTAAATCAGTTTAAAAATGCTTCTTCTGTATAAAGTAATTAAGTTTTTGATTAAAAAATCTAAAAATAAAAATAGCATAATATTTTAAATTCAGTCCTTAAAAACTGTCAAATTTAAGAAATAATTGAGTTGAGATTGAAGGTAGGGAACATATAAAAATGCACAACAAAGCGCATCATAAATATCCCTCTCTAACCTTTTATCTATGCCCTTCTCCATCGCCTCTCTCTCCCTCCACATGTGGAATCATAAGTAATCAAATATTGAAAGCTATGTGGCATCATTTTTTACACAAATAAGCCTAAATAATTCAATAATAGAAGAAAAAGGGAAAGTGAAAACATGCCTAGATTTAAATTTTAAACCAAATGACATAAGCATATACATTATTTCTTGTTTGGGTTGTTAGGCCAGTGGTGAATGAGAACAAAAATGTCAATAAAATGTAATTAATTAGAATGAGAATAGTTACTTCCGGAAAGTGATAAGGCCGAGCATGCATGTGGGTAAAATGTATCTATTGGAGACTTTTTTCTATTTACATGCTTCTAGGATCTATTCCTTTTAATTATATAAATATATATATATATATGTAATTACTAATGAAGTATGTATCATGTATGTGCTTCTTGCTTCAATTCCGGGAATGTGCAGCGTAGCATGCATGAATAGCAACTATCAATGCTTAAAGTCCAAATTTAATATAATTATTAAATAGATATTATTGAGATTTAAATTCATATAAAATTATATTATTTTTATATTCAGACTTGTGAATTCACGAGCTTGAGTCTAATTAGGCTTACACTTTGGCCAAGCTAAAGCTATATTAGACATATGTCACTCACAAGTCCACTCAGTTAATTTACAATCCTACTTATATATATAAGGTACTAATATAAGAAAACATAAGGCCCATTTGACATTATTTTTCTTTTAGTTTTTAAGTTTTGAGGGGAAATAAAAAAAAAGCTAAACTTTGAAAAAGAATTTCTCCTATTTTTATTTTTTTATTGAATTTTTAAAAATCAACCAGCAACAACACATAAGCCGTATTTTTTATATTATTAGATATAAAAGTTCAATATTTAAAAAATGGATTTAAAAGTATATAATTAAATGTTTTTGATAATACGTCAGATCCATTATTTTCCAAAAAAAAAAAGAGAGAGAGAGAGAGAGAAAAGGAATAATAGAAGAAAGAAAGTCAGAAAAGGAGGCAGTATGAACCGCGTGATTCGTCTAGCTGGATTGGCAGCCCCTCTCTCTCTCTCTCCCCTCCCAATTGGCCAGTTTCATCCACCCCCTCAAATCAAATCAAATTTTACCCTATAACCGCTCTCCCCCCCAACCCCCCCTCTCTCTCTCAGATCGCATCCATGGCGTCCGCTCGCGAAGAGAACGTCTACATGGCCAAGCTTGCCGAGCAGGCCGAACGCTATGAAGAGATGGTCGACTTCATGGAGAAGGTTGTCTCTGCTGTCGACGCCTCCGACGAGCTCACCGTCGAGGAGCGCAACCTCCTTTCCGTAGCTTACAAGAACGTCATCGGCGCCCGCCGCGCTTCCTGGCGTATCGTGTCGTCCATAGAGCAGAAGGAGGAGAGCCGCGGCAACGACGACCATGTCTCTGCCATTCGCGCTTACAGATCTAAGATCGAGTCTGAGTTATCCTCCATCTGTGACGGCATTCTTAAGCTTCTCGATTCCAAGCTCATACCTTTGGCCTCCGCTGCCGATTCCAAGGTTTTCTACCTGAAAATGAAGGGAGACTACCACCGTTATCTGGCCGAGTTTAAGACCGGAGCTGAGCGTAAGGAGGCCGCCGAGAGCACCCTCTCCGCTTACAAGGCGGCTCAGGTCAGTTGCGTTTCCTTATTACTGCATATCTCCATGTGTTTTACGATTGGAAAATGAAATCCGCTCTCTTGTTTCCTTGTTAAAAGGGGACTACCACCGGTGCTGAGAATGCTTGTGCTATTGTAAAAGATAACCGATTGAGAGTGTCATTTTGCAGGACATTGCAAACGCTGATTTGCCACCAACACACCCAATAAGACTTGGTCTTGCTCTCAACTTTTCAGTATTTTACTATGAGATTCTAAACTCCCCTGATCGTGCCTGCAATTTAGCCAAACAGGTGAGAGCTCTGCACGCCAGCAAAAAGAATTTTTTCTATTGTGGTGTGGTCAACAAACGCTGATATGTTGCTTTCCTATGACCATAAATTTCTAATGCATGGTGCATTTTAAGAAGGGGTTTGTTTTTACTTTCATGGTTGATCTCCACTACTTCTAGGCTTTGAACCCACTGGTGAAAAACCACATTGAATCTTTCAAGCCTTGATATTTATAATTGATGATATGACTTTGTGGGTTGTCTATGCAAGGCTTTTGATGAAGCAATTGCGGAGCTGGACACTCTCGGTGAAGATTCATACAAAGACAGCACCTTGATCATGCAACTGCTTCGGGATAATCTCACCTTGTGGACCTCTGATATGCAGGTATGCAATACTCTTCCCTCAATAACTTCAGCCAATTCCTACTGTGTAGTAATGTATTTGTAACGACCTTAGCCTTGGTTCGCTTGCATTGTTCCGCTTGTTGACTCGAGTTCTGGTTTGATTCTAGGAGGATGGAGTTGATGAGATCAAAGAAGCAGCCAAGCAGGAAGAAGAAAAGTGAAAGCTTAAATTAGGTTTCCCGTTACTTTGTTATGGCTTATGTTTGAATTGAAGGAACAGAAGATGACAGTTTCTAGCTGTTGTAGTTTATGTCCTTGTTCTCTCAAGTGTTGAAAACACTAATGTGGATTGGCTTTGTCTTAATGGTTTTGCTGCCCAACTATTATTTTGTTGTTTCCTGCTAAGTGCTATCCGTCCCTGGTATGCATGAATCATAGCTTCACAAGGGCAGTTCATTCAAGCCGATCGCGATAAAATACAAGGGATTTTTTTGCAACTCAAGATTTTTCTAAGTTACTGCTGCAACATTTTCCATCTTGGCTTCATTGAAGAGTATTTGGCATGTTCCCTCTGCAATTTGGCCATCATCTTCAGCTCAATTAGTGCTTCCAGCTCAACCTTAGCTTGATTAGACTCAATTGAAAGGCCATTTGATGCCTCTTCCAAAAGCAATATGATGAGAAGGAAACCAAAATTATTGAAGTAATGAAACAATCACTAAATACTATGTGAATTTCAGAAAAATTTTCTTACATTACTGTACCTGGACACATTGGTTCTTCCAATTAATTGAATAACTTACAACAACAAACAACAACAACAAATTTTTTTTTTTTTATGTTCCTGAATAACTTGCATACATAAATTTGAAACTGTTTTTTTTTTTTTTTATGAAATATAATAGGCCAAGTAATTAATTAGTATTTAATGAAACATCACATCCAAGTGAACAATTGGACATCACATGCTGACTCAGTCTTGGCGGCTCTGAGGGGCTATGCACTTCAATTATGAATTGTCAAATTGCCCATGTGGGGTTGCATCATCAGTAGCATCTCTCCATCCAACTCAAGTGGGCCACTATATTTGAATAACTTAATAGTCTTGGCTACTTTTTTGGAAAAAAGAAATGTTAAAATAAGAAATTTGACGCATCATGTACCATCAAACAAAACAAAAAGAAGGAACACGCACAGCATCTAGTGCTGTGTTTTTTTTTTTTTTTTTGCTTGATTTGAAGGTAAATAGTACAAGCACCCTTTAGAATGCGAGAGTTATGGCTTCCATCTAAACAAAGAGAGAAGCCCGGCTCTTTTCTGTGAGTTAGCCATGTGAAAAAAAAGCTTGGTTGACTATAAATAGATTCTTAATTAATAAGGTATTAAGGAACTACTAAAACCGTTATTCTCATTTTTGGGCTATAAAACACAGAGAACTAGATAGGATCTCCAAAAGATGTATTGGACTTGCAACTTTCAAATTGTTACCTTTCACCAATGAGCTTTTGTGTGAGACATTGACCAAGCATAGCTGGTTCCCTCGTATTCCTTGCTGTCCGTCATAACACAAATACGTAATTTGTCAGGGCAACCGCAAGTTACAATTGGTATCCACGCATATCTTCCAGCTTTAAGCCATATTAGCGAGGCCCTACAAGCTTTAACAACTTGATTGTTCTTATTGTTTCTCCAACCGACAATAACGTCTCCTCCTACTTTCATCTTACCATGATAATTGTAAGGCCACCAATTTTCTGAAACAAAAAGGAGCCTCTGCAAAATCTTCCCCCTCGCCCTTCTTATTGTTCTATCACCCATGTCAGTCCACTGAAATCACTCTGAAACAGCTTGTAGCATCTCTTCTTAGATGGGGTTTGCCTACTTAAGCTTCGAAGATCAAATCCGATATAGGACTAACCATGACACATCAATTCTGAATGAGAATCAGTCGAATCCACATTAGCCTTCATCTGCATGCTAATTTGCTTTAGCAACAAACAAATTTTCCCAATGTCAGGATGAGAAACCCCACCACCAACAAAAATATGCACTTTATCACCAATCTCTGTCCAGCTGAATGCGCTTTGCTTCTTAACTCCGTGCTCCTTCATCAAAAACCTTACCCTTGTGACATCCTTCCACTTGGTGCTCGCTGCATATAGATTAGATAACATGACATAAGCCACCGCGTTCTGAGGTTCCAGTTCCAGTAGCTTTTTTGCAGCTAATTCACCCACATCTACATTTGAGCAAGCATGGCAGGCTGAGAGAAGGGCTCCCCAGACAGCACAATCTCCTTCAAATGGCATTTCTCGGATTACTTTGTAGGCCTTCTCAAGTTGGCCTGCTCGACTTAATATATCAACCAAGCAAGCATAGTGCTCAGACCTTGGGACAATGTTGTAATCCTTCGTCATGGCGTCAAACAAGGTCATACTGTCATTCACTCTTCCAGCATGACCACAAGCAGATAATAAGCTAAGAAATGTGATCCCGTCTGGCTGAAAGCCATTTGAACCCATCTGACCGAAGAGCTCACATGCTTTATCATAGAGGCCATGCTGTGCATAAGCAGCGATAATGGTATTCCATGAGACGAGGTCTGGTTGGCAAATTTCTCCAAAAGCTACCTCGGAATCAAGAATACTGCCCGCTTTGTTGTACACTGAAACCAGAGCATTACAGATTGAAAGGTGTGATTGAAACCCGTACTTGATGATGAGTGTATGAGTTTGTCTGCCTTCATTCAAAGATGCAAGCGAGGAACATGCTGTCAATGCCATAACAATGGTTGTGTTGTCTGGTCTCAGAGCCATCTTAAGCATCTCTGACATTAGATTTAGTGCCTCTTCACCATTCCCGTTTTGAGAATAACCTGCAGAGCCAGAAGCTTCTTTTGTGAATATTGTGATTATACATACACCAAAAATTGTCCCATCATGGGATTGTCTCAATTGGCAGCGTCTCCTACCCATGCGGTCATCGCCCAGGGGTCAGTAGTTCTATTCTCGCTGAAGATATACTCATGACTTACCTGCTCATGGGGGCTTGTGGGCTGTTCTCATGGGCCGGGGTTGGTTAGGGCAACCCAATCCCTCGTTACAAAAAAAACACAATTGCAATCTAATGACCAGTTTAAGAGAGATTTATCCATCCAAATATGAGGGATTACAACACTTTGTATAATAATGACCCAAAAAAAAAAAAGTTCGTATCATTTAACAAATAGTTCAGCTTTAGGCAAGCTGAAGAAAAACAGAAGATAAAAGTTTTTCAAGTTCTAATTTTCTGCTTTCTAGGTGACACAATACTAATTATGTACAAAAGGATCGGTGCACCTGATGGCACATTTCTGAGAGTTAGGCCATCAGTCACATGAAATTCTCAAAATAACCATCAAAATCTAGACCCAGACAAGGATATTCCAATCACTCAACATTGCTATAGACAATACTTGCTCTGAATCTCTTATCCAACATAACAGGCCTAAGTTTTAAGCGTCTTACAACTGAGTGTAGATTAGGCAGTTTCCTCTGCCACCACTACTATCTTCCATATGACTAAGTCTCCAATAGAAAAGACTTCACCTTTTGCTATGATTGTGAACAAAAATCTCTTTAATGAACGGTATCACTAGTATGGAAATGGATAGTAGATTGATGCTATGAAACGATGCTTTAGATGGTCAAAATTAAAAGCAAGACATCAATTCAGGGTGAAAAAGCACCAGTACTCAGATGCCTAAAAGATGTGAACGAAAATGACTTTGACATAAGCATACCAGTAATGAGAGCATTCCAAGCAACATGATCCTTGTGCTCAAGTATATCAAACAAAACTCTGGCATCCTCCATCTTCCCCTCTTTACAGTACCCGGTGATCATAGCTGTAGTTGCTACCACATTTTTGTTTGGCATCTGTTCAAACAACTCTCTAGCCTTATCGAACTCTGCATTCTCGATGTACCCACTGATCATCACTGTCCAAGTGACATCGTTCTTACGAGGAATGGAATCAAACAAAGCCCTAGCACGGTCAACCATCCCTTTCTTAAGAAACCCGTCTATCGTTGCTGTATAAGAGATTACATTCCTCCGGGGCATCTCTTCAAAAAGCTGAGCAGCCTCCTCTATCCTTCCACACTTGACAAAGCCCGATATCATTGCATTATAAGATGCCACATTTCTATGGGGCATCCTGCGAAAGTACAACAAGGCCTCATCAATGAGCTCGTTATCACAGCACCCAGCAATCATGGAATTCCAAGACACCACATTTCTCTCAGGCATGAGCTCGAATAGTCGCCTGGATTCATCAAAGATCCCATTTTGCCAATAGGCAGTGAGGAGAGAATTCCAGGAGACGACATCTCTTGTGGGCATATTATCGAACAGTTGGCGGGCAGCACGAATACGACCAGCCCGTGAAAGAGCACCGATTTTGACATTAGAGGCGTAGACATCTTGGGTGGAGTAACGCTTTGATGAAGAGAGAATGCAACGGTAGATGGAGTGGAGAGAAGTAGCATATGTGCAGTTCAGATTTTGAATTATAGGAAGGAGAGAAAAGCAGAGGCAACGCATATGGAAGGGTGATTCGGGTCAGGGGGGGACGAGCGCCTGACCGGTTGTGCTGTTCTGCCTACTCCGCAATCCGATCACAACATAAATGACAGGGGATTCAGCCAAACAATTAAACACAAGAAAAGGAGAAGCCAACAACAGGCGGGCTCTATGAGTATTAAGTGCATCGTTGGTCCCTTATATGTAAAGAAGCATCTTTTATCACCTTGCATTTTTAATATCCCAACCATGCTTTGATGAATGGCGCAATATTTTTTGCAACTGAAAGTAATTACTGTTTTTTGAATGAATCTAGAGCAAGTTCGGGTACAAAAGGAAGGGATGTCATGTTCATTGGTTCCTATGAAGCAAAAAGTAAGGCTTGATCTAGGCGATGACTATCGGGGGGGCGGACACACTACTCAGGATCAAATCCCACTAGTAACAAAAATACCCCCTGCCCCCACCTTACCAAAGTAAACAAATATATACATACATTATATATATATATATATATATATATATATATATATATATATATATATATATATATATATATTATGACATGAACAAAAAGTTAAAAGGGACATGTGGTTTTGATCACAAGACCCTTTTGAATGCTTAAACTAATATTGGTTTGACATACTAATAATTAGCAGTACAAATATAGGAGTAAAATTTTCTATCAAAAAAAAAAAAAAGAACACAATATAGTAGTAAAATTAGGAATACGTAGCAAGATAATAGGCAAAGGGAGAGAAGCAGGACCTCTTTGTGCCCCAGAGGAGCTAAGAGTGGAGCCAAAGATGAAAAAGAACTCAAGAGCACCTCCCTTCTCCCTCTCTCCCCAGTACTTTCCTCTTCCTAGTCTGTCCTTTCTCTCTCTACGTTCTGCCTTTTCTCTGTTCTTTTGGCCTTGCACTTCTATCCCAGCCTTAACTAGGTATTTATAGATGAGAATGGTGTGAAGAGTGAGGTTGCTATAGACTTCGTTTTTGAAAGCATAATGTTGGTTGCATAGTTAGCAGTTACTTCCTCATAGACAATAATTTTGTACATTTGATTGAGCCAAGGTTTGAGCAAGCTGCCATGCATCACACGGCAACCGCAAAAGATGGGTTTCTGGGAGCTGCAAAGGCATGCAATCGTCATGATTGACAAGATAAAAACCAGCGGCTTGCTTCACAAAGAGGGCAGTGTTTTATCCCTCTGTGAGTCTAACTAGAGCCATTTCAAGCTGTCCTGCGTTTTCACTTTCAGGATTCCAACTAGAGAAGAACGCTGACAAGAATATGAGCTGCTAATCATTCCCATAAAAATTGAGGGCATTGAACTATGCCCATCATCCTTCACAGGGTATTCGTACCCAAATCAGGGTGCATACGAGTTAAAACAAAACATTCAGGGAATAGACTTCATCAACACTTGAGAAGCACATAAGATATAATCATAAGACTGACACAATATATTGACATTAAGATAGAAGATTCAAAAGAATGTTTCACACACATCAGTGTGACATCCCAGCAAACAGCAACAAATACTAAATCCAAAGTTCAACAATACCCAACAGACACGTTTAAGTACACATCTACTGCAGTTTCCGACAAAAGACACAACCAAAGTAATTCTACCATTAAACCAACTAATACCCTAGACTTCACAATAGCAGCAACAGGAACGCCAGAAATAGACATCCATCAGAGGGATGCTTAAGCACGTTCACCCCTGATCCTCCTAGCAAGCTGGATGTCCTTAGGCATAATGGTCACCCTCTTGGCATGGATGGCACAGAGATTGGTGTCCTCAAACAGACCAACAAGGTAGGCCTCAGCAGCTTCCTGGAGGGCCAACACAGCATGGCTTTGGAAACGCAGATCAGTCTTGAAGTCCTGAGCAATCTCACGGACCAGCCTCTGGAAGGGAAGCTTCCTGATCAGCAGCTCCGTACTCTTCTGATACTTACGGATTTCACTGTATCACATCAACCAAATTGCGACTCATTCAGCAAGGTTCCTTTGTCTTCGTTGTTAGGGAAATACAGGGAGGAAGAATGGCTTTACTCACCGAAGGGCAACAGTACCAGGACGGTATCTGTGAGGCTTCTTCACACCACCAGTAGTTGGTGCAGACTTACGAGCAGCCTACAAAATACGCGGATTTCTACCTAAGTAACGAGAACAATAAGAAACCACAAAACAAGCCACACACATCCGCAAGGACACAGAGGAGAGAGAGAGAAACCTTGGTGGCCAATTGCTTCCTGGGAGCCTTTCCACCGGTCGACTTACGAGCAGTTTGCTTGGTACGAGCCATCTGCATACACAAATCAACAGCATAATAAGCATCCACATTGCCAAATGTTTCCCCTCTCAGTACAACGACGCCAGCCAGCATCAAATTTCAAAAGAAGCCAAATTTCCCAACCAAAAGTACCAATTCCAACAATATGGGATCTAGACATTCAATTAAGAGCGTATGTATCAATAGTCAACATGACTCCGTTCTTAATTTCTCAATTACAAACTTCAGCAAGAAGATCGATAAAGCATCAAAACCCTAACCCTAGGAGAATAGAACGCAGGACAGAATATCTTGAAAGAAAAAACCCTAATCTACGAACAAATTGAACAACCAACAAAATAAGATAACCAAATCAAGACAACATTGAAAGAGCACAATCAATTAGATCAGAGAATGTACCTCAAAAGATTTCTTCTTCGAAGGAAAACTACGCGAAGCGCCCTCTGTCTCCTTCTCCCCCTTGAACCAAACGGTAGTCAAAAGTCGTACGGGGAGAGTGGGCTTATTAGTAGGGTGGCGTCTGCCTTTTGGTGGGTTGATTTAACGGTTTGTTGCAAAGGCAATTGTGCTTTCTAATATGAGTTGGACGGCTGAGATTTAATCCTACGGTTCGGTGCGGATCGAGGGTTCTGCCACTAGTGGTACAAAAACACAAGGCTATGGAAAATTCTCCTTCGAAAAAGTCAATAAAAAATGTATATTTTAATAAAATAAATATTTATATGAACATTCAAGAGATAAGATTATTTTTAATTATTTATAACAATCAAAATATTTATTTACAAAAATAAAAAAGTGATATGATTATTTTTAATTATTATTTAACAATATTTATTAAATAGAAAAAAATAAAATTTAATATAAATAAGTATATTTATTAAATTATTTTCAAGATGAGATTTTTGATAAGGTGGGTTGTATTCAAAATCAACAAGGTTGTAAAAACTCTCAAGAAATTAAAGTCATTAAAATTATGTTGTATTCATGGGTTGGGTGGTACATGATGTGACGAGCGCATAATCCTCTTAAAGATAGCTTTTTTAATATAATCATTTCAGTATTTGAAGACAATTATACTATA
Source organism: Simmondsia chinensis (assembly GCA_018398585.1). Classification (NCBI taxonomy): domain Eukaryota; kingdom Viridiplantae; phylum Streptophyta; class Magnoliopsida; order Caryophyllales; family Simmondsiaceae; genus Simmondsia; species Simmondsia chinensis. The sequence continues at coordinate 42,806,581 of JAGTTD010000002.1, read as the reverse complement.
CTAAAACACTTTTAGCTTCTCATTTTGGCTGCATTAGTATAGCTATTATTAACCTATCTGTAGCTTTTTTTTTGTTTTGTTTTCCAGGTGCCCTCACGCATTTTGGCCAAAGGTGTGCAGTGATAAGCGAATAGGATTGCTTAAACAAGCCAAACAAGGTGTTGATGCTTTCGGTTGTATGTCTTTTTACTTCCAAAGTTTTCCATTTACGTGAGTCTAGCGGACTATATCCAACCTATCAAACCCACCCAATGTGTAGATGACACAAACATAGTTCATTGTCATAAACCTTCGTTTATCCTTGATTCTTGTCCATCGTTTAGATGCCTGCTTCTAACTCCTCAGTCCCTAATACTTTTACAAAAGAAACGACAATGGATCACACTAGTACCCATAAAGCAATAAATAGCTCACAACAACAACAAACCAGGTGGAGTGAGGACTCCCGCCAAGGCACAAGCTCACACCAATCTCTAATATACACTTATCTCCACTGGATTAACACAAAAATTGGGAGAAGAGTTTCAAGCTTGATGCTTCTGAGTGGCAGGGGGTAGAAATGGCTCCCACCAGCCAAATTCATACTTGGAGTATGGGGCTGTCCACTTTTCTGGCTGCTCAAATTCGATGTTTGCAGGGTTTGATGCTAGCGCCTCTTCTAAGCTGTCAGCTTCATAGCTGTCTGATAAAACACGGTCCAGTCGTAGTTTCATGAACCTGCTAACACAGAAGCAACATACGTTATGACACTGGTGATATCAAAACCGCCCTGCAGGTTCAGCCTTTAACCATTGTCTTGTACCCAACACTAGTCATCATGCATTACACTGACAATATCAACATATGTAGTTCTCAACAATTACCATTCTCACACAAATAAAAAGCAAAAGAAAAATGAATAAATCTGTGTCGGTATGGATTCTTGAGAGCTCATGGTTAATACTGGAACATTTGACCAATATCTACTAAAAGGACGGATATCTGTACCTTGTTTGTGGCAAAAATTAGGAGCAGCAATATAATTCAGCTAATCAGATTTTGAGCAACAACAATAGGGAAGGAGCAAATGAAGGGGGAAAAAAATGGATTGACAGGAATAGGTTCTTACGTGATCCATGGGCCGTTGGTTGAGACAAGAGCTACAGCAGGTCTCCTCAATCTCTTGGTGATGTCAGGACATTTGTCAAGGAACTTGGGTTCAATAACAAGCCAAAAGTCTTGCTCTTTATTACGCTCCCCAAAGTTACGAAGCCGCTCAAACAGCAGCTCTTTAAAATGCTCCTCTTCATCAAGCATGAATTTCGCATTTGCAACAACAAAATGGTACTTGTTACTCGTCTGATCCTGCATGTTATAAGGGGACAATAAGAACTGACAGTGGGAAAACAAAAAGCAACACTGCTGTAACATAAAACACATCCGAAGGTAGATGGCTCTCAATCTACAAATTAAAGATTTAAGCTGGGTTTCCCATAGATTCACAAATGCAGACCCTTATGATTATGTGCCAACTCCCAATAGAACAAACAATATGGAAAAAGAAAGCTCCTAGATCCAAATTTGGCAAATTCAAAGGAATGTTTTCGCTGCTATATAAGATCATACTCATACACTAGTAAAGTATGTTATTACTGATGAAGTATAATGCAAGATGATCCAGAATCTCAAGATATCACACTCCACAGATCAAATGCAAGCAGTTCGATACTATGTTCAACTCGCTCACCAAACATCGCTGAAAAAGCAAAATAATGCACCCCTCAACTGCTGTAGAAAAGATACAGAACAATTTACATACATATAAACCATGAGCTTCATGAAAGTGCAGAGCGAGCAGGGTATATCCCAGTCCGACCATATTGTTAAATAATTGAACAGCAAACTATCAAAAGATATTAGACCTAGCTTCTTCTTGAAAATCTGCTTAAGAGGGAAATGATGTTTTTAGAAGAGTTTTTTGGATTAAGAGAGTTGAACTCAAGCTCATGTGAGGAGTGAGACTAGAGAGTTTGGGATTCTCGAGATACTTTGGAGGCTTTTAAGGGTGTGTTCTAATAATCTTTCATTGTGAGGTAAGTCAAGTATTTATAGGGCTAATGCAACATGCTTAGCTTGTAACGTAGGGATATCATGAGTTCTCGAGTCCATCTGACATTGTGAATCCTGTATTAGGGATTCTGTATTCTAAGGTGATGTGCTTATAGGAGGCTAGTATTCGTCAGCACTTACAGAATTTCTTCCTATTCTGTCAAGGGGCCTTAGTCGCACTTCCAATACTCGAATTGGAGCCGGTATTCTCTTCACTACCCGATGCTATTGATCCGGCGAACCATCCCAGCACTCTTGCGGGATTCGAACAAAAACTAATTACTTGGACTATGGCATAAGATTATTATTCAATTATGTCGCAGAACCAAATCACATAAGGGTCCTAGAACAAACTGGGACTAGCTTAATGGGAAAGAGGGAAGATAAACCTTATCGGACGAACTAGGGTGGCTGGTGTCAGCGGCAATGGCAGCGGTCTTGACGGAGGAAGCAAGTCGGATTCCAGAAGGGGTAGATGCAAAGGAATGGGCAGGAAGATGAACAGATATTCTGCTGCTACTTGGAGAAGCCACCGGCAAGGATTTGGGAGATGGAATGGAGACAGCAGCAGTGGCCAGTCCAAAAGCACCCGCAGAACCCATGATTATACTGCTCGCCATCAACACTCAACTACTCTCTGAAGCATACACACAAACCTAAACTGGAACATTAAAAACAATCAAGATATTAAAGAATGCAATAGCTAAGTCCAAATTCAAAAATGAAACATTATTTGCAAGGAATTGAATCTTGAATTTAAGAGCACAGAGCCCTTTACTTGGAAGATACTGGGCAAACAAGGACTAGGGGGCGAGGATCGAAACAGTGGGAGGGCTGGGCTTGAGACTGTGACTATGTCTCCAATTGCTAAATCTTATCCTCTCTAAATCTTATCCCTATCCCCAGATTGCCCTCTCCCTGTTCAGCTCCTCTCCTCTTCCTCATTTGGCCATCTTTTCCTTTTTTTTTTTACATTAATTTTAAAAACATGAAAACATAAACAGATATTAAATTTTATGTAATTATTTGATCCTTAGTTTATGAATAAAATGTAATTAAATATTATTTATTTATTTTTAGCTTATGAAAACTATTATTAATATTCTTTATTTTTATTTTATAAAAAACTAAAAAAAAAATTTTGGAAATTTAGAATAAAAAAGAAACATAGAATATTACCAAGTTAGAGTCTTTAAATTAATTCTCTTCCTTTTCATACTCTTTTGAACACGTATATTATTCTTACATATTAATTCAAGCATTGAAAGGATGTAATATAGGTAATATTCATTAATCTTTATCCATCCTTTATTTACTCCACTCACTGCTATTTAGTTCATCACTCGATGTAAATGTGATTTGCTTATTTTTTAAACTAACAACAATAATTCTTATTAACAATATAATTAGCAACATGTATGTGTGTGCGCATGTATGTATATATGTACGTACATATGTATGTATGTATTAATATTACTCTTTGTATAATAAGTTATTACTGGATAGATGAAATTGTATCAATCATAACTAATTATTTTGCATCTTATTTTGCTTCAAATATTGGTGTGAACTAATATATCATCTAGTATTCCTCTATCTTTCTCTCTCCAAACTCATCTTCCTCTCCAAGGAGTCAAGAAAGCTCTCTCCAAAGATTATTAATGTGCAAAAGGGGAAAGTTGACAAAAAAAGCGTATAAAGGAAAAAAATTAGATGAAGAATGATAGTATTATGAAAATTTTAAATATATATAACTGTGTATTTCACTGTATATCAACAACAACAACAACAAACCCAGTGCCTAAAGGGCTTCCACTCGCACAGGGTCTGGGGGGGGGAGGATGTACACAGTTTTACCCCATCAGAGTGAGACCCTGATGAGAGACTGTTTCCGAGGTCCCCCAACCTTTAAATCGCTCCAATTAAGGTGGGTGCATGTACGCCTGTAAGTAAATAATCAATTTATTACCAATGAATTAATCACAGAAGAATTCACACATGAATTAATGAAATAAGGAATGCAAGCATCTAAGTATGTACGCGTGGGGGCATACAAGCACAAAGAGGGGGGGGGGGGGGGTTATCCATGTGGCCTAGAGCAATCAAAGTGGGGGTTTGAGCGTAAAAGAGAGTAGAGAGATAGGGAAAGAGAGAGAAAGAGAGAGAGAGAGTGACAAAGGGAGGTTAGAGTGAGAGAGGGAGAGATAGAAAGAGAGTGGGAGAGTGTAGAGAGTAGTGTAATAGAGTAGAGATGAGTGTAGAGAGTGGCTGCACTAGATCCTAGGAGTTCTAAGCGACTAAACCAACATCCGTACTACGTATGCATAGACGAATCCGTCATAGTTTATTGATGCTGAATGCACCTGCACAGCTATATTAGTTATCCCTATACTATTCCTCCACTAATCTCAAACTTGGGCCATCACTTCTTTTATGTTGAGGTAGGCGAGATCCTGTTGGATTGTCTACATGGATTTCTTCTTTACCTTATTGTCTCAAGTGGAGGATTAGATATCTTTATACTTAGAAGTACGCATCTCCTGACGGGCACAGGTGAATCTCTAGTCAACTCTAGACACCTCTGGTCAATTCTCGATTGGCCGGCCTCTTCCTCTATTCGCATCTGTCGAGTAGTCTTCATCCAATCCTAAGAGCGCTTGCAGCCAAACCATGCCGGAACACGGCCAGGCCTTCTGTGTTAATAAAACGAGCCTATTATAAACAATACATTCAAAATATTAGACTATAACGTATACATTTTATTAGGAAAGACATAAGGAGGATCAATGCCTCGTAATTCTCTTTGGAGAATTAGTAATTGTAAGCATCTTCTTGCCCTCCGGCACACATTAGCGAGCAAGTTTGAAGTCCTTTCCAAAGTCATCCTTACAAGCCCAATCAAACCCATTATTTATCCAAACTTGCACCTAGAATCACAGAGATATGAATATGGTTTGCACTTGTATCTTATTACAGTTTGTATTTTTGGCTTTTAATATTTTCATTCTTAGCAATGTTATTTTAAATCTCGTGGGATGCTAACTACCACCCTTCATGCAAAGTGCATGAACTCATAATCAGTGGAATTTTGAGTAGCACTTGCAACCTTTCATCCTTCATTTTCCATGTTCTTTTTAATGAGAGACAAAAAAAAAATATATAATTTTTCTCTATTATACCTTCTATTTGATTATTGAATTATTATGCATCAAGTATTTTTAGAAAACTACTACATAATTGTAACTTAAATATCCAATTTATTAATTATTTGACATTCAAAACAATTATTCACTATACATTATATAATTAAAAATATTTTTTTAAATACAAGAGAACTAAGTTCAATTTAATTATTGCTACAAAAACGACAATTGAAATGAGTCTCACCTCTTGATTTTACAAGTACAACATTATTTTTAAATTGATAAGGCCATTATACGGGAAAAGAGGGATGGTGCCTCGAACCTGGGACCCCAAAGATGGCATAAAGCATCCCTAATCATTAGGGCACAAGAGCATTGGGCTTCAAGAATACAATATTTGCTTACTTGTATTTTTTTTTTTTCAATAGATGGAAAAAATACCAAAGCTAAAAGCAGGTGTTCCAAAAGATATAAAAACAAACATGACACCGATATTATCAAAATAACAATATAGACAATAATACAAGAAAATAACTGAAACAAACAACTAACTCCACCGTGAAGTCCTTGTAACTTGAAAAATCAATATGTGAAGGCATATTTCCATAAATTAAATATTTTGAATTGTCCGTTGATTAGTTATTCTCTTACAAAACACATTTCCCATATAATATAACATTGATGTTGGCTTTCTAGCCTCTACATTTCCTTTCATCTCAAGCAACTCTATTTGTAAATTGCAATTTGGTTTCTTTGCTTTCCATGAGTTTTTTTTTTTCTCTTTCCCTTTTCATTCAAAAAATGAAATGAGCAAAAAGCAAAAACACTCCAACTCTACCCGGCCACGTGCATGAGAGCAAGATTAGTTGAGTGGAACTGATTGTTTCCTTGTTTGAACTCAAGTTTAATAAGTTCTTAATAAATTTTTTGAACATTTGCTCAAATTTGATTTGATAAGATATTAGTGTGCTCGATATTTGGCTAAACTCAATTCACTAGCATAATTAAGCCAAATTGGGCTCCTCATGCAGGCGAGTCGAATTTGTTATTGAGTCGAATCATGTTTGTTATCGAATCTATCAAGTTGAGTTATTAGATTAGTTATTATTGAGCTATTTATCAAACCATTTTTTAATTAATACTGTTTGCAAATGAGTCATTGTAGGATCTCATCAAACTGCTTGGGAATGTTAAGATGTAGAGCACTTTCTTATTTGAATTCGACTTGCAGAGCTTATTAAACCTGCATTTCGACTAAAATGAATAAGAACGAGCCATACTCAGATTTAAAACACGAGCTAGTTCCTTTGGACCCGTAAGTACACATGTGTATATAACATAAAAATCACTTAATTATAAAAAAGAATTATTACATAAAATCAAGCTCGATGATCAAATTGCTCTAAATTAGAGTAATCTCAAAATGAGTCAAACTAACTTGGTTACCATGAGCCGACATGGGCGGAGGCAAAGTGGGCCAGGAGCCCAGGGGAAGCTGACCAGGCCCATCACAAATGTAAACGGTCGGATCAAAACTACACAGCGCGCACTGTAAATAAAGAGAGAGAGAGGTCTCTTTAAGCTGAAAGAAAATTGCAGCGATCAGGCCAACCCCACCAATCTCCGGCGACGATTTCTCCACCTCTCTGTCCACCGTCGCCGTTCTCTTTCTCGTTTTTGAAGGGGAAGAATCGAAAGGTCAAGGGACAGAGAGAGAGAGAGAGAGAGAGAGAGAGAAGGGGGAGCGAAGATGTGGGTGTTCTATCTGATCTCGTTGCCGTTGACGTTGGGAATGGTGGTGGTTACCCTCATCTATTTTGCCGGCCCCCATGTTCGTCGTTATGTCCTCTTCACCGTTGGATACGCTTGGTTTTGTTCCCTTTCCATCATCATCCTCGTCCCTGCTGACATTTGGACGGTATTTTCGCACTCTTTTTCTAGAGTGCACCGTCTATTGAATGTCTTGATCGTGGTGATAGGATGCTTTTGTGTTTTATCTATCTTTCGATACTTCAATTAGACGTTTGCTTGTGGTATCTTGGCCGTTTCAATTGAATGTGACAACTAGGGTTATCGACGACTAGTTCAACTTGGTATAGCTGGGCGGTTTCTGGATTTGATCTTGTTGCTAATTTTATCGACGGACTGCATTTGATGGTTTGGTTGATTTTCACTGGATTAGTAGTTCTAGATTTTGCTTGGCGTTTGTTTCTAATGTTGGTTCAGAAAGAGCAAAATCGATAGTTTTATAGGTTCTGGAGCACCATAAAAGCAGATTTTTGGTCATTCTTCATACCTGGTCATTCTTGTTTGAAAGAATTGATTATAATTATATTCATCTAATTTGAGATAGTGAATTTGATCTTACTCCTCTAGTGAATGTAGGGTTAACATTAAAGGCAAACCATGTAAATTTCGTGTATTGTTCTTTGCATATGTGTACCAATTCCTGGGGATTTTCGCATAATTCCATTTTAACTGGTCATGCCCTCTATCCTTAATTCTTTGTACTTTCTTCTCTCTTAACAATATTTCTTTTTTGGATAAAAAAAACTAGTCGTAGCCTCCATTGTTGACCATGAGGGGTCGAATGATACAACAACAATAACAAACCCAGTGCCTCCAAGGGCTCCCGCATAAGCAGGGTCTGGGGGGTAGATGTATGCAGCCTTCCCCCTTCAGGGGGCTACCCTGAAGAGTGGTTGTTTCCGAGGACCCCCAACCTGAGAAGCTGGTTCGCAGCATAGAGCATGTGACCTGGCAGCAGGAGAGCATCAAAGCATGAGTAGGGCAAAACACACGGCGAGCAAAACAACAAACTCAAAGCAAGCCACATCAAGCAGAAATCACAAGATAAGATAAAGATAAGGATAGAGATAAAGATAAGTAGGCAAGTAGCAGCATGAGGGGTCGAATGATAGCCAAGGAAAAGTGTGGGAATGAAGAAAGTAGAATTAGAGAGAATGGGAGGATAAGAAGAGTGGCATAAGGATTTTCTAGGTGTAGAGGATGGGATGATAGGACAGACTCTAGCATGTTGACACTTGAAGAGGTAGCTTGACAATTTGTATTGGAATATATGTATGATGGAAGCGGAGGTCAGCTGTGTAGCGGAGCTGGGTTTCTTTGTATGATCATGGATGGGCTGTGGCTGGTTGTATCTTAGTCAAATCATAGTTGCATGAAACGAAGCGGAAATGAGAACGGACACTGAAGTGGATATAGGGGAGCGGACATTCATAGAATTTTCTGAGTTTAGGAGCATGGAAGAGCACTTATATTATTGTATATTAGATACAAGAAAAATTAATGAAACGTCATCAATTGAGTTGTTAAAGCATAAATATAAAACATAGTAAATATTAAGTAATAATCAAGAAAATTATGTACTCCAGTGAATAAGATTCGGGAACTGATTCCAACATGTCTATTCAATTCAATCATTCTTAAATCAAGTGATATAATTAGCTAGTAAATCATCTAATAAGTATCATCTTATCGAAATGATTCCATGATTGTTTGAATTGTATTTCCATTAAGTTTGATGCACGTTGGAAACTCAAATATGAATTTCAAAACTCTGAATTGCATTTCTGAGCATGAAACGTTAGCATTTTAGGAGTTTCCTGCAAATATGAGTCAAATAAATATGGCTTGCTACTAATGAATCAGGTAAAAGTTCCTATTTGGACTCCCTCACTTGAAAACGGTACTAAAAGATTGCTGTCTTAGAAATGAGGAAGAAGTCAAGGAATTGTATCAGACACAATTGCATTGTTCTGATCTGTAACATTTAGATGGTATTACAACCCACATAATGCTATAAAGCTTATGAGGTCTATACACTTTTTGGCTTATACTTGAAATCCTCGAATCCACTTACGCGACAAAATTGGCCATTTATTTCGCTCCGCAAGACAATTCCATGTCGGTTATGCTACCTTATGGTTTTTTAGAATGTGAGCTCTAATTGCTTGTTTTAAAATAGGAATGTGGTTGAAGAAATTTTGGCGCTACAGCCTTATGTTTTATTTAAATTAAATCTCCTACTAGGAAAATGATGTGTTGCCTCAATTAGAATAATTACCATACTCAAACATTGACATTGTTTTGCAGACAATTATTGGTCGTGACAACCGGGTTATTTCATTCTTTTGGAGCTGGTCATACTGGAGCACATTCCTCCTAACTTGGTAGGCCCTTTTGATCTCAGCATATTCTTTACCACATCCTTGTAAATCCAAAACTTGAGTTTGTGGGCTAACAAAAGATTTGGAGAGAGCAATCAGTTTGAATTGATATTTCTTGGGTGCAATTATTGAGCCCTCACCCTGCGATAACGAATGCCTGGAGCTTTCCAGATTGATACGACCTTTTTGGCGGTGATGCTGCATAACTATGAACTCCAACCAGGGGTTCAAACTGCAGACATTTGATGCACCCCTAGAGCAAGTCCAAAATGCCAGTGTCATGGAACTAGTTCTGCCTTTGTCCCATTCGTACGTATGAACTTAGATTTATCATTCACTAGGAGCAAGTTACTTCGGACTCTTAATGACTCGGCTATGGGTATGTTTGAACCTTTGATTTACTTCCCCGAAAACACATCAGAGTTATTTCACTTTCTAGCTTACATGCTTTAACGGTTCTAGTCATAGTTGCACAATGTGGAACCTGAAGCAAGAGTTGAAGCGGGAGTGAGGGAGCAAGAAGTCATAAAGTTTCTAAGGTTGGAAGTGTGGAGGGAGTGTTAATATTGCCATCTATTAGATACGTATAAAAAATTAATGAAATGTTAGTAGTTGAACTGTTAAAGCATAGCATATCAAGAAAAAGTCAATAGTAAGCAATAACTAAAAAAGTTTAATACTCTAGTGAAGAAAATCAAGAAAATTGAGTTTGACATCCACACAAATCAATTGTTGTCTGAATCAAGTCTTATTACTATTATTACCAACAAATCATCTCATAACTCTCTTCTTGTCCAAACGATTCAGCCAATGGTTGAATCAAGTTTCCCTTTCTAACTTGAATCATGTTTCTGAGCATGACATATTAGTATTTTAGAAGTTTCCTACAACTATTGCTGTATAACTTTGTGATCTGGTTGTCTAACTGCATGTATATTACTTATGTCCTTTTGCTAATTGCATATGTATATTGCAAGATGTATATGTTTCAAATAAGTGACGCTGATAGCCTTATACATTCAAATTATGTGATCCTCCTAAACAGGGCTGTGGTGCCCCTTATTCAGGGTTATGAAGATGCTGGGGATTTTACAGTGACAGAGAGACTGAAGACAAGTGTACATGTAAACCTAGTCTTTTATCTAATTGTTGGGTCATTTGGCCTTATTGGACTTATTCTTCTAATCACCATGCGCAAGTGGTATGCTATTCTTCCTCTCAATTGTCTTGCTGCTATTTTTTGGTTATGTGATCTTTAAATATTTTTTTTTCTAAATACAACAACAACAAACCCAGTGCAGTGCCTCAAGGGCTCCCGCCAATGCAAGGTCGGGGGGGATATACGCAGCCTTACCCCTTCAGGGTGCTATCCCAAAGGAAGGCTGTGTCCTAGAAAAAAGGAAAAAAAATGTGCACTTTCACTCAATCATTTCAACAACTGCTTCCTCACTCCCTTTTTACTACTCAGGAATGGAGGTGTTCTCGGCTTTGCCATGGCCTGCTCAAATACCTTTGGGCTTGTTACAGGAGCATTTCTACTTGGTTTTGGTCTAAGTGAAATTCCAAGGAGCCTCTGGAAAAATTCAGATTGGGCTTTTCGGCAGAAAAGATTATCTCATAAGATTGCGAAAATGGCTGTGAAACTGGACGAGGCTCATCAGAACTTTTCAAATGCTATTGTGGTAGGTTCTGTTTCCAGCATTTCTAACTGCCTAGTAAAAGTTATGAGTGTAATTTTTTGATGAATGATTATTCTTCTATGCGCTTGAGAACTAAAATTTCTATATATTAAATGTCAACATTAAGTGCTTCTACGGGAATGTACTATGAAGATTGAATCACTATATGGCTTAGCAGGGAAGCTAGTTTTCACTTATCAAAAAAAAAAAAAAAAAGGGGAAGCTAGTTTTGACTCTCACATGGAAGCTGTAGTGAGTGCAAAATAATATTACTAATTATATGTTAACTGTTAGCTTCTCCATTTTCATAATCTAATGACTACATGTGGAATTACAGAGGATAAGCTTATTACTCCAGAATACTAACTTGTGAAACTGGGGATGCAAGAGAACAAATTTACCTGTTGGCTAACGGTCAATGCTGAGATTACAATACAAGTATTTAGTATGATGCATAGCCATGTAAACAACAACAACAAACCCAGTGCCTCAAGGGCTCCCGCATATGCAGGGTTTGGGAGGGGTGGGATGTACGCAGCCTTACTCCTTCAGGGTGCTACCCTAAAGGGAGGCTATGTCCGAGGACTCCCGCTTGAGAAGTATATAGGCATAAAAGCATAGAAGCACACAAGCATAAAAGTATACAAGCATATAACTATGTAAGCGTAAGAGCGTAGGACATGACACGGAGTAAGCTAATAGAGAGCATACAACATAGCCATGTAAACATGGGTTTTAATTAAAGGAAGTTTATGCTTTTGCTTCATGTAAGTGCAACACTTTGAGTGTTCTGGTTAGACTTGATACTGTACGAATTGATGATGCATTTTGTTTGATGTTAAAAATTCAGTTGTTCGGTTCAGTAAGTTAGAAGCACCTTCTATGATGATATGATGAGACAAGGGACCTTATTTTGTTCTTGGTACCTTGCAGTTTTCAACTTGTGAGTACAAGTGATTGGGTAAAGGGGCTTGTGGAATCACTGGGATGGATAGGGGTAGATTTAGAATGATTTGGTCCATTTGAGTGGAGAATATTTGAGAACTGATGGGAGTAACTATGACTATTAAGGCAGCTAAATATGTGAGATCTAGTAATGCTTGGATAAAAATTCTTTCTGGATCCTATTCATGGAATAATGAAAATGTGCAAAAGGACAAGAATATCAAGCTGGTTAGGAGCCCCAGAAATGTTAGCCATCCCTACCCCCTCATGTCAATTTAACAAGCCTCTTCATCGTGGCAGTTGTCAGCTCGTTCTACAAGGTGTTGGGTTAAGCCCCGCAATGAGTGCAACCATATTCTATTAATGCAATTCAAACCACCTGTCGAGCAGGGATGAAACTCGGCCTTTAGTCCTGTTCCTAATTTTGAAAGTAAATGTTCTGTTGGTACTTTTCCGAAGTTATTTTATTTCTCCTACACAAAGGGAGAGCCTCTTCATGTGACATTTTGTCTTCATGCCAAACATAGTAATGTCTTCTTGACGTTTTGTTACTCTGCAATTGCAGATAATATAATGTTCAGGCACTATGATTGTGGCACAATCCTCATGAAATATGGGTCTTGAATGACTGACTTATTCCTTGTGAATCTCCCATTAAATTTAGTTCTTTTTTTCTGATACTGTCCACTGTTAGGTGGCTCAAGCAACATCTAACCAAATGTCGAAGCGTGATCCTTTGAGGCCTTACATGTCTGTCATCGATAAGATGTTGGCTGAAATGGTATGGCTGCTTTCCCTTTTTTTGTTGCTATTATTCCCAATATCCTTTATGTTGATTTCTGTATTCCATTCATATCTCAGTTCAAAGAAGACCCATCTTTTAAGCCACAAGGGGGACGATTGGGGGAAAATGACATGGACTATGATACAGATGAAAAATCAATGGCTAACCTTAGGCATCAGCTTGGTGTAGCTCAAGAGGAGTATTATCGATATAAAAGGTAAGTGAATACAGAGTGAACCATGCCAGATATGTGATTCTTCATGTTGTTACTTGCACAATGTTGGAATACGATAGTTGATTAGGTGCGGTTTCTTTGAGCCAAAATGTTCTGTACCAAAATGGTTAAATTACTGCAAGGTTTTCAAATTCTTTCTTACTAACAGCTGTTATTTTCCAATCTGATCCCACTGTCAATTATCCCTATTAAATGAAGACCACGTTCATAGATTTACACCTTCTTAAGTGCCTCAAAAGCACCTGTTACCAAACCCTTTGAAGTGTGACCTTGGCATTAACTGCAAATTCAACTTTACAATTTGCGTTTTAATCAATCTACTTTGATTGCTAATTTACTATTGCATTGGCATCCCATGATTAGTCCATTTTTGGGATTTGGGAGTTGGCCTCATGGAATGATCTCAAATATTCATAAATTATTTGGTTAGATTCCCAGTCCATGCATGTGCTTCCCATCCATCATTAAGTTAGCAGAATGCTTGGAGTAAGAACCATTGCAGCCTTTCCATGCATGTTTGGTCAGAAAGAAGTGTTTTACCTCTCTGGCTGATTATGGCAACCTTTATCCTCAGAAGATTTTAACTTGTTTTGTCAAAATCCTTACCAATTCTTTTGCAGTGAATATATGACATACGTCTTGGAGGCCCTTGAACTGGAAGACACCATTAAGAATTATGAACGCCGCCATGCAACTGGATGGTTTGTTGCTTGAATCCTCTTCTCCTCTTTCCTTTCTTGAACTTTTAGATTTCTGTTTTTCCATGACACATGACTCTTGAGCTGTTATGCCTGCTCTTCAGCCAGCCATAGAGAACGTTTGTCCTAGTTGTTGATGGAAAGCAACATATTTTGTTCATTTGTGTGGAGATGTACACAACTTTACGCTCACATTTGTAGAGATTGTTTAGCCAGACCTCACAGTCATTATGGTTGCATGATTTAGATGTTCCTGATTTTCTTTGTGCTGCGGACCAGCTTCTCAGGCTGGGGGTCCTCGGAAACAGCCTCTCTTCAGGGTAGCCCCCTGGAAGGGGAAGGCTGCGTACATATATCCCCCCAGACCCTGCTTTTGCGGGAGCCCTTGGAGGCACTGGGTTTGTTGTTGTTGTTGTTGTTGTTGATTTTCTTTGTGACATTTAATCAGTTGGTATCTTAATTTCTATTGGTTGTGTGAACTGACAAGTTGTTCCTGTAGGAAATATGTTTCAACTCTCAGAGGTAGCCGGCATGGCACGATAGGCTCTATCCTGGATACACTAGGTAACAAGAAAACCTGCAATTATTACTCTTCCTCATAGGCTGGGCTCTGGAATGTGCCTGAATAGAACTTGAAGCCTCTGGATTTTTATTTCAATGTGATGAGAAGCTCAATTATTAGACCACTAAATTTTTGTCCCTTGGAACTGGAGTTGGGTGAAGCAGTTTATCCCCAATTTTTCTTTAAAGTTCTCTTTTCTGATGGCTGGAGTCTACAGTTGCTTTCTTATCTAGGACGGTGTCATTCTCATTTCAGGGCTTTCTTTTTGGGGCACATGGTTTCAACCTAAAGTTTAACAAGACAGTTGCTTTTTATTGCAGAATTGTTGTGGCGTTGTATCCTCAGTAAGCAACTTCAGAAACTTCTAGCTATCATACTTGGTTGCATGTCAGTTGCAATTCTTTTGGCAGAAGCAACCCTACTACCCAGAGTTGATCTGTCTTTGTTCTCAATTCTCATTAAGTCTGTGGGAAAACAGGAATTGTTTGTGCAGGTACGTCAAAAACGTATGTTTAGGACTTTGTATCTGCTGAAAGAGTTCTTGAAAACTGTTCATGTTTCTAACCTTATGATATCTAGTTGTCCTTGTGCGAAGAAAGCAAAAGAGTATGTTGCAATCATATTCTTTTCTTCCTAGGTTCGCTGCTGTCTAGCAGCCATTTGTAAAATGACCTCTTGTTGCTATTTTCTTATGCAAGGTTTTTGCTTTTATCCCTCCAATGTAATAACCTCTTTTCTGCTGTCTTTTAATCCCAGGTTTTTGCCTTTATTCCTCTGATGTACATGTGTGTGTGTACTTATTATTCACTGTTCAAAATCGGGATGCTGATGTTCTACTCATTGACTCCAAGACAAACAAGCTCAGTCAACCTGCTTATGATTTGCTCGTAAGCTGTTCCCCCTCACTCTTAGCAGTAGGAAATGAAGTTCTGTGTAGTATAGTATATGTGTCCTTGCAACTGCTTCTGAAACACAAGCTTATGTTCCAGTATTTTAACATTGACAGGATGGTTGCTCGATATGCGCCTCCAGTTTCATACAACTTTCTCAATCTTATTCGCCTTGATGGAAATGCTAAAACTATTTTTGAAAAGGTGAGCCTCAGTATAATCTTTGGCTGTCTTTTTCTAGCATGAGAGGCGTGAGTACGATGTAGTGATGACTAAAGGGTGAGCAATTAATTGCATGGAAGTTTTGTGGGTCTATTGTCCTTTAATATGGAACATTGGCTCTCTAGCGATTCCTTTCCTCATGGATAGGGCAATTTTATGAGATCATGGCAAAATTTCTCTGGCTTGGATGAATTATCTTATGCTCTGCCATAAGTAATAGCCTCTTAAGATTGGAAATTGTTGCTAAAATGTTTGGATTATACCGCATAAGGACAAGGGGAAGGTTAGGCGGAAGTTGAATTCCGATTACTTTTTAAATACCGGAAACACGTTAAACCCCTAGACGGAGTAAGAAGAAAGACAGGAGGTAGAATAAATACAAACCAGTTACTAAACATCTTGCCTTGAATATCGGGTCTGAAATATCATAAATGCCAAATATAGGAAACTCGAATGTCCTTATGTCACGCACTAGGCATGTGACATTAAATCTATAAATTCCCTACCTTTCGCACCATAAAGGGCCATTAGAAAACACTTCAAGAATCCCAAATTCTCTAGTCCCACTCCCCTCTAGAGCTTTTCTGCTCCCTCACCCAGAGCAACCAATCTAAAAACAGTAATCATTGAAATTCTCTTTGATAACCTATGTTTCTCTGGGTCCAGCTCTTCTAGTTGAATCCTTTTTAATCTAAATTAAACCGCTATCCCTGACCAATGTACCGTAGGCCTCTATTATGGTGTCCATGCCGGCTACTCTTGCACGTTTTTTTGTTGTCCAAGCCCTGTAGTGAACACGAGAATACAGCATGGTAATATTAGTTGAAACTTTTGGTTGCAGCGCATGGGAAACATAGACGACGCGGTCCCATTCTTCGGCAGAGAATTTAACAGAATCTATCCTCTTATTATGGTTATATACACTATCTTGGTTGCGAGTAATTTCTTTGATCGGGTGATCGATTTCTTTGGGAGCTGGAAAAGATTCAGATTTCAAAGTGAGGCAGATGATTTGGATGGTTTTGATCCATCAGGAATGATCATCTTACAGAAAGGTGATTTATCAGGATGCCATTTCTTTCCACAGTGCATGATTGATATTCAAATGTGTTTGTGGCCACATAGTGCTGTAGTTGTAGGTGTTTATTTAGTTCTTTAGTGCAAAGATTAAAATTTATCACTTGTTTCCAGAACGGTCTTGGCTTGAACAAGGACATAGAATTGGCGAACAAGTTATACCTTTGGCTAGGAATTTTAACAATGTGAACATGGATATCGAGTCCAGCACCAGTAAGAAGGTATGCTCATAAATTGGTAACTTTTACAGGTTCCCAGTTTTCCTTCTTATTTTGCTTGGTTGATGGTATGTATAGGATGAGAATGAAGTGGAGCTGAAAGCGGGTAGCTCTTTATCTGCGGATGGTGCTAGAGGAAGTCAGACGAGAGTGTCAAAAGATGAGACACGTCGATACAGTGGAAACAGAGAGGCCATCAGCACCAAGTATGCAGCCAGAAGAGAACAAACCCGACAAACATCAAGCTCAAACCCAGCAGAGAACAATATATCCGCTGCTAAGGTCTCATTACTCAATTCAGGGAACTCTGAGACTTCTAACTCTGTTGGGGGCCCCTCTTCTGGGTTGTCCTCAACATGGCAGAACATGAAAGTGGGTTTCCAGAATTTCAAAGCAAACATGGGGTCAAAGAAGTTTCTTCCATTGCGACAACTCCAGGACACCAAAATGGTTTCCAGTTCTTCCTCTTCTGAGTCTCTTGATGAAATATTCCAGAGATTGAAACGGCCTACCGCAGATCATGGAGCATACAGTGATGGTGATGAAGACAATATGGAAACCGGGGATTTTGGCCCGTCTAGATAATATTTGTGGATTCTGTAGAATGAAGATTTGCCAACTACAGTTCGAGATGATTGTATAAATGTACAAAAGAGAGGGCTATTCAGGATATTGGCTGGCTAATTGGCTGCTAGTTGCCATTACCCAGCACTGCTGCAGTACAGCTGACCCACGGGCTTAAGCCATACAGGATATGAAAACAATTGATACTGTTAAGAAATACTTGAAGACCAGGACAATTTTTTGTAGGACCCAAATATGACAGAAGCAGGACTCCAATTTTGCATCTTTGTAAAAGCTTTGTGCTTTTTCTTTGTAGGACATCTGATACACACATACATGATTGTATTTACCTGATTCGTCTTTGGACGTTCTTTGAAACAAATGTTTAATGCTATTTGTGGAATATTTGTGTGTTGGCTGTGGCAACACTCTTTATTCTCAATCTAACTTCCCAGTTTTCTTGGCCAAACTCATACTAGAAAATTAAAAATAAGCAAATCTCCTTTTTATTATTAGGTTTTTGGTTCCTCAACAACTGAAAAAAAGGAGGTTTAATTAGCTTGACCTCTTATCACGTCGTGATTTCCATTGTAAACTCTGATTTGTGAAATCATAATGCCTAATAATATAGTTTCTATAAAGCAGTGCCATAGCTATATATATTCAGTTATGTGCATCTAATTCACGTCTTATATGAAATCATGAATTAGATGTAAGTCAAATTTTGTAATGATGATGAGTATTAACTACTAATTACTAAAAAAAAAAAAAAAAAAAAAAAAAAGCAAGATATTGTAATCTTCTCTTGAAAGACAAGGCGGCCTTAAATTATTCATATGATCAAGCGATTGAACTTGATTGCTGAACAAAGCTGAAGAAATTCGTTGTCAAATGTTCACGTAGTCATGTCTTCAATTTTCTGAGGTCCAAAACAGTTATAATACAAATATTTACAGCTGTTTTCAATGGTGTTAGGTCTAAATTGAGTTATTCATGAAGTTGAAAGCTGATTAAAAAATAGAAGTACAAGGAAGGCACTCAACCAACAATATCATATGCTACTGTGCTGGAATGGAAGTCGTGGGAAAATAAAATTGTATATTTTTTTCAATGAGTAAACTATTCAAGTTGGAGGAGGCAGTCAAACAACTAAGGCTTGAAAAGGCCAGTCTTTTAGACGTGTACTGCATCTAATCTCCCCAAGTTGCTCTCCATCCATGTGTTTTTCTAATTAAAGTACATTTATTTATTATATTTCAATTGCCCCCTTTAGTGATAGCTATAAACAATTTTAGCATACTATCGTGAATTATATGCAATATGCTTCAATTAAGATCCTGTACTAATTTTGGGATCCATTTTCTGTGAGAATGATTGATTTATCCAGAAAATAAAGTAAAAAAATGCAATTGATTATGACTAATTATATGCCCTGTGGCACATACTGGAACATACTACTCTTAAAGAATCAGTGATTGGTGTGGTTGATGTACCCTCAAAAACTATCCTTGGTAACCTTCCTACGTTTAGACATGGAACTTTTGTTCATTAGTCAATGTTAGTGTACACAATTATGTGTCTTTATTTATTAATTTAAGTTTTTGAGATAATTAGTTCCTTGACATTCAATTATACAAGTTCTTCCTTTCAATGTAATTGCAATATTTAATTGCATACTCATTATGTACACATGAAGCATTTTACTGCAGTGTGTGTATTGATGAATCAAAGGAAAACCAAAATATCATCAATAAAGAAACAAGTTGGAAAACAGAATGAAGAATAAACTTTTGATTTTCTTTGTGATTTGTCGTTACAAGAAAAACAGATTTCTATACGACGCATCCAGTGACAATCTATTCATCCAATCCAAATCAAACCCACTTCTATTCCTCTCCCATTTTCATTCCATTGAGAACCAAATTGGCAAAGCGAAATTGCAAAATCTGATTATTACCAACACTTCAGTATATGCAAAAATGAAACAAAAAAAGATTTGACCACAAAACCTTGGTGATAACCAGTGACAACATTCAAACTGCTTGACCCTAACTAAAGAGAGGGGATTTAAGGACCTCTATCTTTGACAGTCTTGGAATGCATCAAAACCCCTTTTGTTTTCTTGCTCGTCGAATCAATCAATCTCTTAAAAAACCCACCTTTGTTGCTGTTCTTCACTCCCTTCGTAATATTCATGGAAAAATCCTCCCTTTCTTCTTCACCCACATCATCCATCATATTACTTTTCACTTTCACATAACTACCCTTGTAATTATTATTACTAACTGATGAAGATGATCTGGTGCTTCTCGCTATAGGAGCACAACTCACAGACCTGCTCTTCTTCAACCCACTACCACCATTCAACACCAACCCCACAGACACATACTTAACCTCTGACCCATTTGTCCGGTGGCGACCACCAGGCGGCCCCGGCGACTTCCTGGCGGAGGAGGAGGCAGAGGAGTAGGGGGGCGTGGAGGAAAGAGAAGAGGACTGGGAAAAAGTTGAATGGCTCCACGCGTAGGGAGTCTGAAAAGAGGCGGCGGTGCTTAACATTGACAATCTTTCTCTGAGACAAGAAGAGCACACTCCTGGTACTTGATTCTGATTTGGGTGCCTTTTACACTTGATTTCTGAATCTGTAATTCCCATGTTTTGTTTATTCTTCTCCTCTTGTTCTTGTAAATCTTGCAGAAAAGAAGTGTATGATTGTGGTTGGGGGGGGGGACTGAGAAGAAAGAAGAAATATGTGATAAGATATTTAGACGCACGGAGGGAGAATATATGTTATAAATAAATTATGTAACAGAGTGGGGAATGCAAACAGAAAACGTGGTTCCACGAAGGTTCGTCACTGTGAGGTCTTCAATTTCTTTTTCTTTTTTTTTTTTTTTTTTGCAACATGGGTCCCTGCAACCGTTGCCAAAAATAATCCCAAAAAATAAAAATATTATCTAAAATAATATTTTGGAAAAAATATTTTTTAAACTAGCCTTCAAGTTAGTATTTTTAAATTTTTTTATTTTGGTTTTTTTATAAAAATTTTTTATTAAATAAAATATATTAATTTATTTATTATTTGTTCAAAAAAATTAATTAATTTATTATTATATTACATTTATCTTTACAATATATTTGTTCAAAAAAAATTTTACATTATACAAATTATATTTAAATCATGTATATAACTTATAATAAAAAATTTTAAAATTAAGTTATTTATTAAATATTAAATTCTATTATAAATACATAATTTTATATTTTGCTCATTAATAAAACTATCTAATAGTAGTCATTTTTTACAATAAAATTTAGTATAAATTATTATCTTTAAAAGATTATTAACTCCTATCCTATTTCACATTTATAATTATTAATACAGCTTTCTTTTTTTTATTCACAACAATAATAATTCAATTATTATACAAATACATAAATAATTATGTAATATTTTTTAAAAATATTGAAAATTTTTTTTTTAGGTACTCTTAAATTTTATCATTTATTATCTAGGTATCTAGATATATCAATATATATAATGAGGTGCCTTGAAGATTTAAGAGCTTAAATCTCGACCATTGAATTCAAAATGAAGGGCTGAGATTGCACATATAAATATGAAAGAGAGAGAGAGAATTTTTAGGATATTTTTAGATTGCATCTAAGTCTTTCAATTTTAAGTTATCCTGCATTTAGGCTAATCAACAACAACAACAATAGGCCCAATGCTCCAAAGGCTCTCGCTTGAGCAAGGTCTGGGAGGGGTAGGGCATACGCAGCCTTACCCCATCAGGGGATACCCTAATAAGAGGCACATACATAATTATTTATGTATTTGTATAATAATTAAAAGATTATTATTGAGAATGAAAGAAGAGAGTTGTATTAATAATTATAAATTTAAAATATGATAGGAGTTAATGGTCTTTTAAAGATAATAATTTATACTAAATTTTATTGTAAAAAATGACTATTATTAGATAGTTTTATTAATGAGCAAAATATAAAATTATGTATTTATAATAAAATTTAATATTTAATAAATAACTTAATTTAAATTTTTTTTTATTATAAGTTATATACATAATTTAACTATAATTTATATATTATAAAGATTTTTTTAAACAAATATATTGTAAAGATAAATATAATATAATAATAAATAAATTAATATATTTTATTTAATAAATAATTTTATAAAAAATAAAAAAATTAAGTGGCAGGGTCTGCCACCTTTGTTTTTTCAAAAAGGGTACCTCCCTCGAGAGAGGTATCCAAAAACCAAAAAAAATAAAAATAAATAAATACATAAAAAATTAAAAATACTGACGTGGAGGCTAGTTTGGAAAATATTTTTTCAAAGATGTTATTTTGGGTAATATTTTTTTTTTTTGGGCTATTTCGGGCAACGGCTCCTTTCCATTTGGATTATTCTTATTGTATCATATTTGTGCTGGCCTTATTGTTTAATTTTGAAGGTTTGAATCACATTATATTAGGGTTGATTACTCTTAAATTATTGTTTGATTTTTAATTAAAAAGAGCTAATATAAATTAAATAATAAGTCTTGGTTCAAAATTAGTGAGCAGTTAGAAAATGTGTGAAATAGTTCTGATAAATTTGGATAACATACATATTTTTTGATGAAGCTTCAAATTCGAAGAAGTATTATATTAGGTTTTTAGATGAGACTAATTTGGTAAATCTAAGCTTAAGATTGTACTATTTTCTTGATTGTCTTTGATACCCTTTGTAATAAGTTCAAAGGAGGGTATTTATAAGACCAAAATCACAAGAGCAAAGATTTATAAATCTTCATAAATTTGTCAGCATTAATGATCCAATATTGAGGGCAAACTGTCTAAGTGTAGTCCACACTATAGTATTTCTTGTCACCCTTCTCACTTTGTCCGCAAAGTAATTGGTTTTCGCCCTCTTAGTTATTCTTCATGTTGTCTTAATTGATACAGTATACCTGTAGTAACATGTTGGACTGCCAATTGGAAACTTGCACATGAATATGAGAGAGTGGTTGATAGCTTAGAAACAATGCAAATAGGGAAGTCAAAAATGTGATAAATGCAATATATATACATATATGTCTGAGAGTTAACAAGAACAGAGAGGGATGGGCGGTGGAGAAGTACCCATTCAGTGGACTTCCACCACTACAACTACTGCTTTATTACTGTCACTCCCACACCTTTCTCCCTACATTATTGTTTAACCACTCTTCTTTTTCTTTTGCCCTTTTTACATTTTTAAACTTAGGACTACTCCCGACTTTTCTTAAGTTGATTGTTATTCCAAGTGATTCAAATATTTTGACCTCGTATCACTAAGTTCAACCCTAGTTTTTCAATAATTGTATTATATGATCTTTAACGTTGTGGATTGTCATCGACATATGTAATGAAGGAAGGATTAAAGTCCACAAGTAATTTCAACTTGAACTTTATTAGAAAAATAGTTATTTGGGATACTAAGTCATTACTTAAGTGTTTTAAAATGGAATTTTGAGTGGCGTGATGATGTGGTTTGAGGTTCTATGTATGTTGTTTGTGATGAAATAGAAAGGGTAATTATAGGAACAAAATTATGTGTTTAGGATGACCCATTTAGTCTCATACTCTAGAAGTTTTCTATTATTGTGCCCTTTGCTCCATGTTGATACATGATGTATATCCAGTATTTACTATAGAGCTTGACATTAATTTATCTATATCCATCCTTTCACTTGACTTGGTTAGACTTATTAATTTTTAGCAACAGTAAGGATAAGGCATAAAAAGTGAAGAAAACTCGAGAGGAATTATGTTGAATAACATCCCTTCGGAAAAGATAAGAGTAAAAAGAAAGAAATAGAAGTTTTGAAAGTTTTATAAGTGCTTTTATTTATAAGAGAAATTTTTTATTTTTAAAGTAAAAGATAGAAAAATTTCGGTAATAATTTACCCTTAATAATAAGAGGAAAGAAAGAGGGGAGGATGCACGTGTGGGTGAAGTCAAAAGAAATCCCCCCACCACATACATTTCTAACAACTTCATTAAATTCAAACACTACTCATTTGGATTCATAAATAATAATAATAATAATAATAAGTAATATTTTATGTGGTATTGTGTGCCGCCTTGTCCCTTTGCTACTCCCACCTGCAAGTTTTCTTCCTTCTTACATGTTTCACCTATAAATTCAGGGGATCATATTCTATTCTAAAATGGACTGTTATTAGATTGAATTATCTATTATATTTTTATCTTAATCTCTACTTTTTTACAACTCATGTATAAAGTCTTTGACTCATATGTTGGCATATTTAAATTTTTTGAAAGATGTAAAAAATTATCGGAGCAATTTCAAACTTCTTACGTAAACTTTTAGAGTAGGTCTGTTAGGCTTCAAGTACATGCCTATACAAAAATTTTCATAACGGATTCCTAAAGGATGATAATATTGCAGAAGACTTGACCCATCTTTATTGCATCTTTAGACATTTGTTTCCCATCAACAACCCTATTGTGCAATAAAGTAGGTTTTCTTTTGACCTAACATATATGCCTAAGAAAACTTTCTCTTCTCTTTTTTTCGTAGCAGAACTATAATAGCATTATCCTAAACAAAATAGCAATGTATAATATTCATTAAATTTTAACATTAGAATAAAATTTCACCTAAACTCTTGACGATCTTTGATTATATCTAGGGCCAAAAAGAGTTTATTTATTACGATCCTTGAAGTACAAGTAAAAACTTGAGAAGTGCATAGTTTTATTTATTTATTTTTAAATATCATAAGGAGTGCACTGAAATTGGATAATCAAATTCTTAATTAAATGTATTTGTGATGTCCCAAGTCCCTAACTCATTGGATTAAGCAATACCACATTCGTCCCCCCAATTTTTTTTTTTTTTTTTCCCTAAAGAAAATTGGGTTAAATCCATACAAAAATTAAGAGAGTTGTTATTACTATGATAAAAATTATCATTGTTAGAGTAATGATGTGACTTATGAACAATAAGAGCCATAAAATTACTTTAAAAACTCTAATTTTATTCTAATAATAATAATTTTATCCTGATAATAATATCACCTTAAATTAAAATTAAAATAAATAAAAAAAGCTGAAAACAGACGTCCTATTCAAAGGGATTATAATGCAGATGCAATTGCACAAAGAAATTAACTTTGTCTCTAAACTGAAATGAGTATGTTATTTGTATAGTCTTCAATAAGAAGAAACAAAAATCTTGCGAGTTGAAATCCTCGTGTATCCATGGTACAAATCTTATTCAAAATAAATGTATTAGCAACTCACCCAGCCTTGAAAATAAGGACCCTTGTCTCTCAATTTATACGATACCATTGGTAGGGGGTTAAAATGTAATAAAAATGAATAATAAAGAGAGGGAAAGGGCAAAATCAGAGAAGCTGTAGGCTCGCTCAGACTTTGTGCTGACATGTTCGAGCATGTCTGCCTGCTCTACTTCTCCTTATTTTTTTTCTTATTATTTGCTTTATTAATGGGTTTTAGTTTTTATAACTTCAAGATATACTTATTAATTTGTCAACCCATTATTTAAAGATAATACTGGGATGCTCCGTAATTTATTTAAAAGATTGACGTCAGAGTCAAAATTAGCAGGCAGGCAACAAGGTGCACCGTTGGGTCTCAACACCTTGGCCAGAATTGGGCTCATGGGCCTCTCTTGTCACTGCAACATGGCCCAACTACCTTCACTATTCTTGTTTCAATTACCTTTTATAAATAATGCCTAATTATTGAAAGCTTTTGATATGTAAGGAATTACTCTACAAACTACGCAAATCTATTTGCTTCGTCATTCAACCTGTACGCCTATTTTTGGGCCATTTTTAGTGTTGTTTTTCACTAGTTAGGTTATTTTTTGCAATTTGATTTTCTGTATTGTCTATAAATTCAATGTTTTTGTTATAATTTGCTCTTACTCCTCATTTTTCTCTACTTGGGTGGACTTTGAATTTGCTTTTCAATTTGACTTGTTTCATATTGTTCTCATGCTTCCGTTTTTGCATCATGAATGTTGTGATTAATAGGTTGTACTTAGTGCCATTTTACTAGTCTTGCAACACAAATTCAACCGACAGAAAAAAACAATAGAGAACTCAAATTACTACATGTATAACAACACATATATGACCAGTAACTTATAGCTATACATAAATGTGATCACGTCCATCTAATCTTAGTAATTATAAACCTCGACATCGATATTAATTGTGAATAAGACACTTAAGCCGTGACATACTACTACTAGATTAAGCCTCTAATCATGTCAAATTAAGGGATGGACCCCATCAGAGTTGGTATCTCTATCATACTCTTGTCACCTCCCATCTCATCCAAGTTGCATTTATGTGCGACTTTGATGTCACTAGTGGCTTAAAAAGTTGAGATTGATGGATACTTGCTTATCCACCCAAAAAAAAAAAAAAAAAAAAAAGGTTTCATGGGTCACCTTTGTCATGTTTGGCATAGACTCATTTGTAATTGGCTCGATTTGGGTTTTGTTTTAATCCTTAGAATTTATTCGCAAATGAATAGTATAGTGCACAAAATATGGTTATATAGCGAAATGATATAAATAGGCATCTTGTCGCTTAGGAAGCGATATTTTCTTAGCCATAAACACATTTCCATCAAAATATCTATGAATTGATGATGGGTTTTTAGCCAATCAAAATTTCTCTCCACATTTGTTCCCATCATCACAAAAACATAACTATAAATATGCGAAATTCTTTTTCACTCTGGCTTTCCTTTTTGGACATCAACTACACAAAAATATTTACAGCACATCCTTGCAGTATCATCATAAAACATCTAGCTAAACTTTACGAAGATATCTACAATATCATCACACAACCCATGGTTGGTGAAGTGTAGCCAGAGATGAAGAGTTACGATATTGTAATTATGGACTCTTTATAAATTATTTTTGAATGTTTTGCTTAACAGTGAGATGAAATGAGGTTATGTAAGGCTAGTTGTTGATGAGGTGGGTTAAGTAATGTCAAGATCAGTCATTTTCATTATCAACAAAGCATCTTTAGGTACCAATCAAATTAGGGATTCGTAAAAAGAACATACCCAGTGTCTCAAGAGCTCCCGCCTACGCAGGGTCTGGGGGGCGGATGTACGCAGCCTTCCCCTTTCAGGGTGTTAACCAGAAGAGAGGCTGTTTCCCAGTGCCCCCAACCTGAGGCATATTACCAGCATCATTCTTTGATTCTCTTTGATTATTTCTTTACTATTATTAGCTAATTATATTGCTTTTATGACATTTTCAACTCAAGTCACTTAATTGTGATTGAAATACCCTGAATTTGTTTGTCTGTGGATTTATCCATTTTTTTCAATTATAATTAGTTTGCCACACAAATGCACCAGCCGCTAATTTCCTCTTTAAATGAACTCGTCTTCCATGTAGCACCTCTTCTTTTCCTTCTGCTAACAGTTAATATATAAACTTACACAGTGTTTTATCTAATATCAATTAATTTTAAAACAAAACTTTACTCAAACTTGTATGTAAAGCTTATAAGTCCCATATATAGGGGGCGTATGACGGCAGCCTGCTTGTCTTGGCTTGGCTTTGCTAGTCTATAAGTCTGGCGTTTTTGGTCTTGGTGGATGGGTCTTTCTTTATCGCTTTGTTGTTGGTGTCACATTTTCTATTTTTTTTATTTTCGATGCTGATATATCTTGTCCAGGGCGTAGCGGTTGCGGGTGCACCCTCTACAAATTCTCTCGCTACTTATCGGAGAAAAAGTTGTACACATTTGTCAACTTCTTAGAAAGGAGTTAAAAAAAGGTTGCGTGGGGGTGGAGGCCATGTAAGGTCAATTTATGCGGCAATCGTGTCAGTGCTATGTGGTCCATCTTCATATTCTCATGCATCTTCCTCCACGCTCCTCTGCCTTAGCTTGCTAAACACCTTACTAACCTAAGTCTCTTGTGCTTGTATGTTTGCATAATACAAGTTTTCAAAAAAGGAGAAGACGGTAATTAGTTTTGGACTCGAACTAGAGCCAACTAGTAGCGAAACATAGTTACTAGTACACCAATCTTCAAGCCTTTAGATCTATAGAATTGATTTTTTTGGATAAATGAAGATATTCTATTTTAAAAGGAGATAATGAGTTTCAAATTCCTAACATAATAGGGCCCATGATGAAAGAAAAGTAGTCAAAGGGTTCATGGAGCAATTGACTGCTAGAAATTTAAACGAATAGATCGTAAACATTGATCTGCATTAGAATTTAAAACAACTATAACTTGTGGTCCATACAGAGCTAAAGGATCCATTACATGTCACAGCAAAACTACCGCACTGAATTATGCAGATCTAGCACCTTTTCTGCATGCTTGGGCTCTAGGCGTGTTTCCGGGTCGCTTTTTCGAATGTGGCTATTATAATGACAATTTTGTATAACTTTTTAATACAAATCGTAGCATTTTCTTTCTTATTTTCGGTAAATTTCAAGTTTCTTTGCTATTGACATGTCGACTATCAAGTTTTATATTTGCATTCCGTATAGGGCTAATTAGTTTGGATGAATTTAGTTGCCACAAATTATTCAAAGAGCACGTGAAAGCGTGGTTGGAAAAGTGGCGTGGGGGAAGTGGTTTACTTAACAGTTCAGAGAAGTCGCTTTCAAGATGGGCCAGAGAGACTGGGCTCCAGATGGTACGGGAAGTGGGCCCATAGTTGAAAACCAGGCCACATAATGGGCCCCCACCTTGAAAACTTGCACTCACGACTCTGGAGGACTCCCTTTTTGTTTGATTCTTCGGCCGATTTTGGGTTTCTAAATATTAAACAGCATAATATCAACTTACAAACATTATAGAAAATAATAAACTGAGTTCATATTTATCTTCATGTAGGATTTTAGTGAAGAGAGTCGAATTCAAACTTTTGGAAAAGGAAACATGATCAATGCTAGCCGTAACTTGCAAGATGAAGAAATAGTTAGAGGGACTCATGTGTGTCTCCCTTCTAATCCTTTAGCCAATATATGTATAAAACAAAGTAATATGAATAAGACTAAACATAAATACATATAATAACCAAATAAAACAAGTAAAAAAAAAAAACCGAGGTAATCAAGGGGATCGACTTTCCCGTTCTCGTTTTCCTTTCTCTTCCCTCTCCTCGCTTCCTTCTCTCTTTTTATCCCCCTCGCCCTCGTTCTCCTTAATGACACCAATCAACTTATTTGACACTTTGAGGGCTTGTTTCCTGATTTAAACTCAGTTTGTGATATTTGATTTTTACATAATATAAAGCTACTTATTATACTTTTAACCAACAATAACCTTTATATAAAGGTTTGTGTGGGCCCAACATGAGAATCTCTCGAGTACCCTTGCCTGATTCAAGCTCTGTCACCCCATGTTTCAAAAACTTAAGTCTCCCCATATTATAAATCTGTACAAGTTACAATCATTTGTTTTTAAAAAAGAACTATATGACACAAAAAACCTACTTCTATGTGGTTTCACAACATTCTTTACTTTGTTCACAACTCTCTAACTTTTTCTCCAGTACTCCTTAGTAGTCTCCTTGAGTTGTATATCTAAAAAACAAACTCGTGAATGTTTGGATTATTAGAGTATAAAACCAATCCTAAACCTTTACCCACTAGCTATCTCAACTAAAATTGTATAATCCAAAGTACGTATGAGCTATGTAAAACATCTATGGCTAGATCATACAACAGGCCTTCGAGGGTTCATCCCTAATACTGCTTGTTGTGATCCTTTTGAGTTCCAAAGATATACATGATAACAAGAATAAAACTACCTAACAATTTATTTAATTTATATATTATATATAAATAACAACTGTTAAAATTATAAAAAATAGTTACTTTTATGTTATCTTTATTAAGTTATAATATATAAATTAAATATTTGAATAGGTAAATATTTAAATTTACTATATGTAACACTTTCCTTTATTCCAATGGACATTACTAAAAAAAAAAAAAAGTCACAATCTTATGTATTTCACGCAACTCTCTTATCTGTCTGCGTGCCCTAAATATGACCGTTGACGTGACCACGAAAATGGACTGCATATAATCCGAAAATATTCAAGTAATTGTTGGGAACCCTCAAATTTTAGGGGCCTTATATTTTGAGGTTATAATTTTAAAGGCTTAATTGATATTATTAAGTGATTAAATTTTAAATTTTTTTGAATTAATATTGTATTATTAAGAAAAATGTTAATATATGAAGGGTTACAGTTGTACCTTTCACTTGGGGCTTCAAAATTGCTAGAGTCGGCCATGCCACACAACATGGTGTTTTCACATGGGACCTTATTTTTTTTTAAATAAGAGAGAGTTAAACTTAAGCTACAAGATAGTGGAAATATCTAAAGCCTTTTCAGTTACAATGATTTGCATAGATTTAGTATGTTTTGCATAGATTTATTACCCACACGTTAACTAATATTCAACTTTTCACATTATCTTTACTGTTGTCATATCCAGTACAGTAGTTTTAGCAACATATTGGTATCTTGGCTATCACTGATTTTCATTATCTTGATAGAGAACATCTCCAAAGATGACAAAAAGAATTGTGAAGTAGCAATTAAAATGAAGTGGGTTTTGTTTCTACTAAATTAGGTGAGTAAGGTAGATTAAAGAAGGGGAAGAAAAGGTATTTTAGATTCATAAGTTGTCTCCCTTGTCAAACTTCACCTTTTTCACATGTTTTCCATGGAGACATTATCATTCATCTTTAGAGTCAATAAAGTTAATAGCACTTGCCCTATGTGCACGATTTGATTCCATTCTTCTTTCATGATACACCCTGTTCACGCGAAAGCCTTGTGACACCGGGCCTGTTGTTGTTGTTGCTGCTTCTTTCATGATATAACCTAAAAAAAATAGTATTATTCATATTGATCAAACTATCATTTTATGATAAATTGGGTACAAGAAAGCATAGAAAGTGTGAAACACTATCCAAAGGCAAGTAATGACTTCAATTAAGCAATAGAAATCCGACACTGCAACAACTCAATAACCACCCCCATCTAAAAAAGGCGAATCCAAACCCATTCATAGCAACACCAAAGATTTAAAAAAAAAAAAAAAGGCATTATAACACTGCAAAATACACAAAGAAAAGCCAATGCCTACAAAGTTAGAGAAAGGCCTACTTAACCAATCAAAACAACAAAGAAAGAAACGAAACTAACCCAATCAGTAAAATTTCAGATTGAAGTTGTGAGAGAAAAGAAAGCAATATATAAGCCTAATAAGTTATTCCATCTAATGCCAATTAATTTTATATGTGATGAAACTTCAATTAGACTTATATGTGAATTTTATGTATGCCAGGTTTGTGGGTTGAGCTTAAAAATATAGTGAAATTTAACAACATTAAAAAGGATAGGATTTCATAGAAGAACAGCAATGATTAATATAAGCAAATCTAGTGTTACAAATAGTTGTGAACTAACAGCCACAAAGAAACATGATTGTAAGCATTGTGTGATCAAAGTGAAACATGCCACCCCAATAGCTAGCTGCCTCGAAATACTTATTATCAATAATTACACTAATTAAAAAAGGATTAAATTCAAAGTTAAAGTGGGATTCAACGTAGGAAAGTTTGCTTTTAAAAACAAAAGGGAAACAATGGATGTTATAAAATATTAGAGAGTGAAGTGGAGGTTAATGTAATGATGATACAGATTAATGTATGGCCAACGGCGCGGTTCCATAACAAAAGCTCTTCACATTATGGTGGAGTTTCAACCAATAGTCATTCACAAATTAACCTCCACTCATGCATATCAAATTTTTTGTTTTTTTGATAATTAGTGAGAAAATTCTTAATACAAGCCTGCGCCTCCACCAAAGCAAAACCCAAGATAGACCGCATGAGCGGGAAAAAAAGCAAAACAAACATCCTATCAAGTGATCGTATAAGCCATGCTATATATAAAAATGTCATAATATTACGTACCCATTATAAAAATGTCACAGTATTACATACACATAACATTTTTCAAACATGTTTGTTACATAATCATGTTCCTATAATTGAAAATCCCACTAATAATGACAATTTTATGTACGTGTATATATGTGTCGGTCGATTGTGACCTCGTTTGTATGAACTAACCGTTTATATATATATATATATAATGGATGGTGAAAGTGTATTATATATAAAAATAATTTGTTAAAATACTTTAATATTAATTTTAATTTTCTGAATATTATTAATATCAATGAACTAACTACACTAAAAGCTTACGATAATAGGTAAGAGCTCATGAATAGTTTTATACTTTAGTATGCCCTCTCACACAAATGACTATTGGGTTTGAAGAGTGAATAGTATGTAAACTCACTTCATATCTTTTGCTTAAATTATGATAATATTGAAAGTGAAAGTTATTATTGGGATTCAAACTCACGATCTCTCAGTTATCAAAACTCTGGTACCATGTCAAGGAATCAACTATCCCAAAATACAATGGTATAAAGTTTGATATATTTAATTAAAAAAAAAAAATGAATGGGACCCTTCCGTCACATGGGCCTAGCCCCAACTGAGGGGGGCAAAAGAGAGAGAAAGGAGAATATTGGAGGTCCCACATCACTTGCATGGTAAATGGTGAATCCTGATTACCCCACCATAACTCAAAATTACAGAGGTCACAAAACAAACGTTTGATTTTGATCCGAGGGACAATGCAGTGCCAGATACAACTAACAAGAACAAAAGAAGAGAGAATCACAGAATAAACCAAAGCAATATGGTACTGCTAAACCATTTGCATTCTTACTGACTCCTCTCTGAGCGTATATGAGAATCACATCAGTCTCAAGTGAACTCACCGGAGCCACCATTTGGGGTTTGCATTGCGTACTTGCTAAGTATCAAAACTACATTGCTTTCTTTTACTTTCGTTGTTTTGATATGCCGTATACAAATGGTAATTCTTTTATAAGAAATTTTACGTTGAAATTTGAGGACTGAATGCTTGAATTTTGTTCAAGAAGTAGTTTTTAACTTCTGAGATCACGCATACTAATTTTTGCTTGTTTTGTACCCTCTCTAGATTCTTCATAGCATTAACTCACACCCCTTTTAAATAAAAAATATCAATAAGTTGCTGATTGTTAGTTCCTTCGCTTGCGATTGGAAGCTTTTGGCTTAACTTTTGATTTATGCCAACATATAAGAAGGAAAATTCAATCCAAATCCCTCCTTCTAACTTAGTTAAAAAGTGTTCTATAAATATGTAGCTGACGCCAAATCAAATCTCGAACTGCTCACCTTCCCCGCCAGCGCAAGCCCCAACCCCACAGCATGCAAATGGCGCCTCTGTCGCTCGCACCCAACCCCTGTTACCCACTCCTTCACCACTTCCCCTTGCGACGGTTAGCTGTAGTTGGCGGTTTTGAGAACCGGGAAAGGGGAGTGAAGTTACGAGCACTATTTCATTGATTATTTTCCTTTTGTTATATCCAGACACAATATTTTAATAAATAAATTTTAAAACTTTCTAAACCAATTATTATAAATTCATGATTGGAGGAAAAATTATTTTACCATTAATAAAGACAAGAAATTTTTTTTTTTAAATATTTTTTTTACTGATTTTCTTTGTTCTTCCATATCGAAGTTTCCAACACTACCACCTCTAATAAGCAAATTTAAATAACTAAAAATAGGCTAGAACATGGTTATTTCACTATTAAACCTGTACATAATTAACTTGCTCTACCATATTGCACTATCATACTGTTCTCCAGAATACGCTATAATTACTACTTGATCTAGTCCCCTGCCACCCTCTTCAATATGATTTGCTCTCACTTTTTTTACTTTCCCCCTTGGAATTTAACAAAGTTACAGTTTTGAATTTGGTATCAAACTCTCTTGAACTCCCATTTTTCTTTAATTTCCTCAAAAATCCTCAACTTGAATGTCAGGTTCAAGTCCATTGATGGTCTGGAGCGCAGTACCAGTGAAGAGACGGGGCCTGCTCATCAGAGAACAAATTGCAAGCTTCCTCTCCATCAAACAAATTCTCTTCCTCCATCTTCACAATCTCCGCTTGGTATGACAGCCTGAAGCAGCAGTTCCCCGACACTGGCGATGCAGTCGGGGCAGTGGCGCCACCGTTGAACTGGAAGGAGCGGGACGATGTGGGTGCATTTGGGCTTGTGTTACCCTCGTTCAATATCACGCTCGTGTCACTATCTGATTGGCCGTCTTTGAAATCTGCTGCAAAAATGGAGGATATTTGACCCTTCTTCGATAGATCACACCCAGCAAAAGAGCTGCCAATTGGGTGTGGTTCAATGGGTTTGATGTCAGGTTTTGATACCGCAGGGTCCTTTTTAATGGAGATGTTGCTCCCCGTGGGGTCGTCTTCATTCAGCTTGGTTTTCAGTTCCTTGATCTGGGTCCAAGTGACAAATCATTAACCCATCAAAACTATTACGGAACATTGCAGACAGTTACATTACTAGAGTGGCCGAACATTTCTTGGAAACAACTATATGGGACATCTCTTATACTTGAACCTGCTCTCTTTGAATGGGTTTACATTTTGATGGTTCAATGATACAAATAATGAGTTCAAATATCAGGTTAAATTGCATGATATGATCTTTAACTTTTTATAAGCTACCATATGAGCTCGTTGTACAGCTTGATTGACCTCATTTACAATTATGCATCAAATATCTAGGAGCCATTAGAAATTCAAGGTTAACAAAATTTGGAGTTGTAAGTGGTACTCGAATGAGAGCAGAAGCCTTTTTTCTCCCACTCCCAATCCCAACAAAAAGGGATAAGCCCACACTAAAATACCCTTAACATATGAGATACGAGTGGAGTGAGGAATTTGATATAATAATCAGCCTTAAAATGATTGATAAGTTGACTAATCGGGCATTCTAGACCCAATTAATGTCCAAAACAATTACTTTCGTAGCGAGTAGTCCTCACCAAAAAAGACTTAAAAGATACCTCTAGAAGGAGAGCCTGATTGTCACGGAGGAGGGTATCAAAGTTGAGCTGAAGAGCATCAAAATTGGACTTGAGGAGGCCATAATCCCTTTCTAATTGCTTGGTCTTGCAGCGAGCACGGCGATTCTGGAACCACACAGCCACCTGCCTTGGCTGCAGCCCTAGCTGCTCTGCCAGCTTCACCTTCCTCTCTGGGTCCAGCTTGTTCTCCTCCTCAAAGTTCTTCTCTAAGGCCCTCACTTGTTCCCCTCTAAGCCTCTTCTTCTTCTCCGGCGCCTCCTCAACCCCCTCCACCATCCACTGCAACTCTCTTCCGTACATGTACTTGTCCCTTGAGCTCTGCTCCTCTACACATTTGCTATACTTAGTGAGTTTGCCTCTTCATACAAGTATTTCAAAGTTAAATATGTGAGCCCTTAGATTTGGTACAGTAATTAGACTACCAATTCTTAGGCATGAGATTATAGGTTGAAGATTCATCAACCCCCAAAAGTTGGTTGCGCTATGTAAGACAATGTTCTACTCAATACTATGCAAAAACTATATTAATATTGAGAATATGGACTTTTTTAGAAGTTAGACTGCACACTTTAAATAGAACCCAGTTCTTTTTTGGACAATAATTAGAACCCAGTTCAGAATACCAAATTAGAGAGCTCACACAGGGATGGATTGAATAATCCAAAGTTTTTACTTAAAATGAACTAGAATTGGGATAAATTTCTTTTTAGAAAAAAAGGAAAAAGATCATGGGGAGGTGTTGGATCTACTATCTGAGAAGAATTGGAAGTGAAAAGAGCAGTAGAGATTTAAATGGGGGTCAAAGAGTAAAAACCTGAAGCAGGGCAGATACGCATGAAAGCACCCAATGAATCTGAGCTGCCAATTCTCTTCATAATACCTCAGGTTTGATGATTATAAACTAGTCTTATATGGGATCTCCTATAACTCTATGGATTCAGAATTTTGAATTTTCAAGGGGATGCTCTACTTGGAAATAATAGTCCGATGAATAAAGGGGGAAGATTGATTTGTAAGGTGTTGTGTGATGCAAAATAACAACGGATCATGGTATAGTATACATATTTTAACCCTGCTCTCATCATCTCTTCTTGTATCCCTCTTGATCAACTCTTCAGATTCCTCCGAACCCATACAGAATAACTAACAATTCAAAACAGAAAACGCAGAGTATATGATTCAAAGGATAAGAAGCAATTAAACCCAACCCAGAAACAAAGGTAACCCAATCTTTCTCAAGTTTAACATCATATGTTAGAAGACTAGCTTGTATTTTTCTTCTTTTTTTGTTTTATATGAGAAAGTTATGTGATTGTTTATATACAGTAGAAAGAAGATGAGGGAGAGAGAGAGGGTGTTGGGGGGGGGGGGGGGGGGGGGGGGGGGGGGGGGACGACCAGCAAGAAAGACTCTCAGCTCATGGCCAGAGACTTCCTCACTTCTCTGCGTTTATATAAACTCTCCACAAAATTATTTTAGGGTTTTCTATGTCAAAACTCTATTTATTTTGCTCATTATTTTAATTCAGTCTATGTAATTTAATTGTATCATATCACAGTTTATATTGTATTAATTTAATCATTAAAGTAAAACTTATATCAAGTTGTCAATAAAATTTTTAATAATTTGACCAATTGATGGATTTGTAGTAGGTTACTTACATCTAAATGTAATTGTATCTTAAAAATTATGTCAACAATTTAAATAAAATTTTGATCAAATGAATAAATTGACACTATATAAATTATAGAGGAACTAAATTAATTTAAAAATACAATTATTAAATTGACATAATTAGAAAAGTGTAGGAACTTTAAGAGTAAATAGCTCATTTATTTTATTTATATTTATATAATTTAATTGTATAACGTATATATGAATGATTCTGAAGAAAATCTATTGAATAATCATTTAAAACCTATAGTTTTTTATAGTAAAGCGTTTGGTTTTGCTGTGCAAGATCTTTTTTATAAAATAAAGTATGTGGATAAGTTTAAAAAATAAATGTAACTATTATAATTACAAAAATAACTTAATAATATAAATTAACTAATAATAGTTGATAAAAAAAATTATGATAATGGTTGGTTATAACAATTTAGAGTGGCGAGTGTAGTAACTTATGGAGGTAAAAAAGTTGGTGGTAGGTAGGAATGGTCAAACAATTAAAGGTAGATCATGATGGTAAAGATTTAATACTAATATAGTCTCTTTTAAAACACTTTTCTAAAATAAATTGTGAAAAATATTTAATTTTGTATTTTTATTTTTCTAATGAAGTGTCATTTTTTTTTTTTTTTTTGGAGCAAAAATGAAGTGTCATGTTATATTAGAATTCTACTGAAGTTACAATGATGGTATTACTTTTTATCTCAAAAAAGAGTTACAAAGTACAAGTTATCATAAAAATATTTAAAACCTAGTGACATCATAAGTGTAAATTATCAAATCTTAAAATACCTAAACCAATGTTGTCTTTTAAATTTTTTATTATTTTGGATGTCTTTGATAAATTTTTGAAGTTGGGGATCAAATAGATTTTAATTAATAGTTTAGAATTGTCCTTGATGAAATTAAAAGTTAAAAGGTCTAAATTTTGACTAATAATTTGGGATGTGTGTTTAATAAAATTAAAATTTTAAAAAATTAGTTTGATTTTAGTCAATGATCTGTCTTAACTTAGTAACACGGCTAATTGAATGCGGTATTTCCTTGACGGGGGTGAAGTATCTTTAGACTTGATTAACTAATTAAGAGTGTGACAATTGATTATGATGATCTCAATCAAAATGTTTTGACTATCGAGGATGGCTCGAGACATCTCATTAAAGATAGTAATCAAAGTGCATCAACAAATATTAGGAAACAGAATAATTAATTACAAGAAAAATGTAAAATTAGTGCTAATTAAAGTAAACACATTTAAGTATCGAATTAAAATAAATATGACTGCAATGGGTGATACATTGAATAAAGAAACTATTCA
This sequence comes from Simmondsia chinensis, assembly GCA_018398585.1. Classification (NCBI taxonomy): domain Eukaryota; kingdom Viridiplantae; phylum Streptophyta; class Magnoliopsida; order Caryophyllales; family Simmondsiaceae; genus Simmondsia; species Simmondsia chinensis. Next base: position 42,769,214 of record JAGTTD010000002.1, on the reverse strand, counting down.
CCATACTTCCATGTTTCTAAAGGCATACCATGTGTAATAAAATGTTATATTATACGAAGATATTATTAGTATTTATATCAAGACAGTTTTTATTAATATCAAAGTAATTTTAACATAATAAGCTTTAAAAAAGCTTTCTAGTTGCCCATATATATATATATATATATATATTATAATTATAATTTTTGTAACATATTGATTTTCTGGCATATTGTTTGAGTTCATGGATGAACAAACTTTAAATGTTGAATTAGTAAGCTCATTTCTGAATTGGGCCAGGAAGCGAACTTCTGAGCCCAATCCACAAAGATGGGCCAGATTTTTGATGGGCTAGCACACTCCAAAAGCATGAAGCATATCTCACTATTTGGATGACCTCATATATTAGCGGTTCTATTTCACAACGATATAATATTATTTTAAAAACATAAACAATATACATAACCAAAACGATATTTATATATATAAAAAAATAAAACCTTATTTAAAGATAACTATTACTGAAATTTATTTTTTGAAAAATTTTAAAAATTCCCACCGAAAGAATAATAATGTATACATAAATTACTTTTTACCATATATATTGAGTATACAAGTTAGGGACTCATAAGTTATAACAATATCGTCCTATATACAAAAGGAATAATGATGTGTTGATAAGTTGCCAAAATATTGTATCTTTACAAGGTAGGAAAGACGAGGTTTTATTTTAAAGCCAACTAAACACTACAATAATAAATTCGGCACAAAAGTACGCATATTGTTAGTATTTAGTGGCTACAACCGACAAGCTCTAATATTCTCTTATAAAACATATACAAACTTTTGGGGGAAAAAAGTTTTTCAATTCAAACTATGTGTTAAGAACTTCATATATAAGTCAAATATGAATTCCACATATAAGTTGTAGAAAATAAGAGACTAACATATAAATCTAGTGAGTTACTGCACATAATGTTAATTAATTTTAGGATGGAACTTCTCTTGTGGTTGTATATGGACTTTATTTGTTTCAATTCCATGGATTAGATCCAAAAGGCTGAGTATAATTCAAAATTAAGAAAAAAAACAAAAGAAAAAAAATTAAAAATGATTACTATAGTATAAAAGATATAAAATAATATAGACATAGAATTTAAAGTTGATAGAGGTGTAAACATGAACCAAAGAGGGCACTAACACGCCGTCACCGAAACCTAATAGATATCCGAAGTTAAGTGTGCTTGGGCGAGAATAGTATCAGAATGGGTGACCTCCTGGAAAGTCCTCACTCTCAGATTGGGGGCACTGGGAAACAAGATCTCTTTAAGTTAACACCCTGAAAAGGAATGCTGGGTACATCCATCCTTCAGGCCATGTGTAGGTGGGAGTCCTTAAGATATTAAATTTTTTTTTTTTTTTTTTAGAGGTGTAAACATGAACCGCGAAACAGTGAATGGAATTGTGTACTAAGAAAGGAGGCTTCTTTTTCGGGTGGGGGATTAAAGTTAAAGGGTTTTCAAAGGATAAATATTTGATGGAGTTTCACCCGGACTTTACACCTTTCCCTCTCCTCTCTCTCTCTCTCTCTCTCTCTCTAAGGTCCTCCTCCTCCTCCTCCTCCTCCCTTCCCTTCTCTCTCGACTGTAAAGCCCTAGGGCTCTCTCTCCCCACCATGAGGCGAACAGGTCCCTCCCGCACCACTCCTCCCTTCCGCCACCCACCGACGCCCTCCAATTTCTACTCCTGGCGCCCTGCTTGCCCTTCCCGCCGACCCAATTTCCCCTCCAATTGCCGCGGCGACCGCCCCCCGGATCCGCTCCAAAGCGATCGCTCTAACTTCGTTGTCGTCCTCTACCCTCATCGCGGTTTTTTCCTGCGTGCTGAAGTCGAGACTTTGATCGACAAATGCAGGTCCAAACCCGAAAAGTTCTTTTGTTTTAACTCTGGTTCGACCGCCGGTAAGTTATTTTTCCAGCAGTGGCGCGACGCGCTTGAAGCAATTGTTAGTCTGTGGGAGCTTCGGTTTGACGGGGAGCACAATTTGTTGCCGACGGTGATTCAGAACGTGATTGTGCCTTCGGATCGTGACGAGCTCAACGATCGGCTCAAAGATTTGTTTGTAGAGCGAATTCGAGGGTTTATGGCCGGTGAACTGGTACGCAAGTGGGAGACTAAGTTAGAAAACCTTCAGCAAGAGATCACCGGCGTTAAGTCCTTGCTTCGGAAGCCGCAGCAGCTTAGGGTTTATGAGGAGCTGAGCAACAAAAAGAAGGGGCTTGTGAATGACAGTGACATAATTGCTAAGAGAATTGAGGAATTCAAAGCAGGTTTGTGTTGGGTACTTGATTATCTTGAGGGCAAGAAGTTGCAGGAGTGTGGGGATGGAGTGCCGCTGTTTATGTTCAAGGGTGGACTTGATTGGGATAGGATTTATCATATAGTACAGCGGGAGTGTCGGCGGCTCGACGGGGGGTTGCCTATATACGCTTTCCGGCGGGAGATTCTCCGGCATATTAGTCGTCAGCAGGTAAATCTTGATTGTTGGATTTGTATTTTGTTAGATACGGTTGACTATTTGGAGTGTACTTTTGTAAAAGCAGGGTTTTAGAAGATAGTGGCTTTAATCATTCTTTGTCCTGTTTATTGCTCAACCTACTACTATTATATTATTTGTTTTCTTACTCATCTAAGTTGCTTGGCTAATATTTAATTTTGTGATTCTGCAAGGCCTTAATATAATTGAAATGTCAGTGATTAGTAGAATTTGTGCATGTTGCGGCACTGGTGAGGCCCTTGGTACAAGCCTAAATGAACCCACCTGCACCCTTTGCCAAAATCAGCTTCAGCTTGTACCTTGAGAGATATATCCCCTGGCTTTTCTTTTAGGAGCCATGTTTTTTGGGATCTGTATTTCTATTTTGTTGTTTTGCCAAAAATGTACCCTTGAGCACCTTGTTTTTTCCTTCCCACTTTGGTCATTTAAATACATCATGTTGTTCTATTTGACTTTGATTGGAGAATACACATGATGGGTGATTGCGACATATATGAGGTGTCATTAAGGATCATTTGCTCACTTTGTTTTATTGAGGGAGGCGTTTCTGCTGTCTTGTCTTCATGTTCCTAATGTCTGCAGTATCATTGTATCATGTTTGTTTCATGATGGGGTAGCTTCCAAAATTTGTTTTCATCACCGGATTATGTTCTTGCGCTTCTTTTTTTTTTTTTTTTTTTTTTTTGAGGGTTGTACTTTGAGCCGGTATGTTTGACTGGATGAAAAAGTAGAGGAAACCCACTAGAGTTGAGAAGAAACAGAATTAGTGGAGAAAAAAGGGAAGTAGAAGAGAAGAGAAGGAAGAACAAGCTAATATGCCAGTTTTGAAGCATTACGCTAGAAATAAGTAGATGGTATCGGGGAAGGAGGAAAAGGAGAAAAGAAGCATGATTAAAGGACCAGTAGTGCAGGAGGACTAATGGGAGCAGTGGAGAACATTTCAAAATGGATGACCAGGAGAAAGATTAGGGTGAAGGAGAGGATGAGAATGGATCTTATACGAAATAAAGCTGCGTGGATGTTGCTTTTCTTGTTGCTAGATTGAATACCTTCCGCTGTTTAACATGACATCAATAATTGCTTTTGGTCTCATCCAATGGGTTGATATGTTGGTCTCTTTTGCAGCTTTGCATCCAGAGAGCCCAGTCATCTCTATAGCTTTCCTTCAATTATTATCTATTATTAATGGCATTTTTGTTGTGTAATCTTTGTCCAAACAGATTATGGTACTGATAGGAGAGACAGGGTCAGGAAAGAGTACCCAGTTGGTACAGTTTCTCACTGATTCAGGTGTAGCCACTGACGGATCCGTCATATGCACCCAGCCACGAAAAATTGCAGCAATTTCTTTAGCGCAGCGAGTTCAAGAAGAAAGTTCCGGATGCTATGGATGTAATGCGATAAGCTGTTGTCCGTCTTATTCCTCTGCTCAGCAATTTGCTGGGAAGGTAATTTATATGACAGACCACTGCCTGCTGCAGCACTGCATGAATGGCAAGACTCTTTCTGGGATATCTTGCATCATTGTGGATGAAGCTCATGAAAGGAGCCTAAATACCGATCTCCTTTTGGCATTGGTTAAGAAACTTCTTTGTCTTAGGATGGATCTGAGGCTCATCATCATGTCTGCAACAGCCGATGCGAACCAGCTATCAGACTACTTTTTTGGATGTCAAACCTTCAAGGTAGTTGGGAGAAATTTTCCTGTTGATATCAAATATGTTCCTTGTATTGTTCAAGGAACTTCCGAGTCATTTAGAGCAGCTCCTGTGAGCATAGCTCCGTATGTGCCTGATGTTGTTAGGATGGCGAAAGAGATCCATAAAACAGAGCCAGAAGGAACCATTCTAGCATTTTTGACTTCTCCACTAGAAGTGGAATGGGCCTGTGAAAGTTTTCTGGCGCCCCATGGAGTTGCATTGCCGTTACATGGAAAACTTTCATTTGAAGAGCAGTCTCGGGTATTTCAGGACTACCTGGACAGAAGAAAGGTTATATTTGCCACGAATGTTGCTGAAACATCCTTGACTATCCCAGGGGTCAAGTATGTTGTGGATTCTGGCATGGCTAAGGAGAGCAGGTTTGAACCTACTACTGGGATGAATGCACTCAGAGTCTGCTGGATCAGCAAGAGTTCTGCTGATCAACGTGCTGGCCGTGCAGGGAGAACAGAACCAGGACGCTGTTATAGGCTCTACTCGCAAGATGATTACGATTTGATGCTTGCACAGCAGGACCCTGAGATTCGTAGAGTTCATCTTGGCATTGCTGTCCTAAAGATTCTCGCTTTGGGTGTAAAAAATGTCGAGGAATTTGATTTTGTTGATGCCCCTTCTTCTGAAGCCATTGATATGGCCATTCGGAGTTTGATTCAATTGGGGGCTGTCAGATTTAAAAATGATGTAATTGAATTAACTGAAGAAGGTCGTTGCATGGTTAAACTAGGCATTGAACCCAGACTGGGGAAATTGGTACTTGGCTGCTTTCATGTGCGCTTGTGCAGAGAGGGTCTTGTCCTTGCAGCTGTTATGGCGAATTGCAACAGTATTTTCTGTCGAGTTGGCAGTGATGCACATAAGCTAAAATCTGATCGCCTTAAGGTGCCTTTCTGTCACCGTGATGGAGATCTCTTTACCTTTCTTTCTGTTTATAAAGAATGGGAAAGTGTGCCCTGGGGGAGGAGAAATAAGTGGTGTTGGGAAAACAGCATTAATGCAAAATCAATGCGACGATGTCATGACGCTGTTGCTGAATTGGAGAACTGTCTAAAAACTGAACTTTTTATGATTATACCGAGTTATTGGTACTGGAAGCCTGACGTGGTGACTGAGCATGATAGGAATCTTAAAAGGGTCATACTTGCTTCTCTTGCTGAGAATGTGGCGATGTTCTCTGGATATGATCAACTTGGTTATAGAGTTGCATTGACTGGGCAGCATGTTCAGCTTCATCCTTCTTGTTCTCTCCTGATGTTTAGTAATAAGCCCAGTTGGGTTGTCTTTGGTGAAATTTTGTCAGCATCTAATCAATATTTGGTCTGTGTAACTGCCTTTGATGTGGAGTTGTTGTCTACTCTCTCTCCTCCTTCCCCATTTGATGTCCACGAAGTGGAAGTTCATAAGTTGCACTGCAGGATATTATCTGGTTTTGGCAGTGCCGTCCTCAAGAAGTTCTGTGGTAAGGCTAACAGTGGTCTGATTTCCCTTGTATCACGCACCAGGATGCTGTGCGGGGATGAAAGGATTGGCATTGAAGTTGATATCGCAAAGAATGAGATCCAGGTATATTCTTCTTCTCAAGATATGGAAGTGGTTTTAAGTTGCGTGAAGACTGCTTTGGATCGTGAAAAGAGATGGCTAGACAGCGAATGCATGGAAAAATTCCTGCATCATGGCGGCCCAGGTGTGACCCCTCCTGTCGCATTGTTTGGGGCTGGAGCTGAAATTAAGCATTTGGAGCTTGACAAGAAAAGTTTGAGTGTTGACGTATTTTGCTCAGAAGTTAATGCTCTTGATGATAAGGAGCTCATTATGTTTTTTGAAGAAAATGCCGCTGGGATATGTGCCGTTCACAAGTGTACAGGCCACGGACAAGAAAGTGAAGACAGGGAGAAGTGGGGCAGTATTACATTCGTTACACCGGATGCAGCTAGGAGGGCTGCTATGTTAGACAACGTTGAGTTCTGTGGGTTGTCACTTAGAGTACAGCTTTCAGGGGTAACCTTTGGAGTTGATCGGGCAATTTCATTTCCTGCTGTAAAAGCAAAAGTGTACTGGCCTCGTAGGTACAGCAAGGGCATCGCAATTGTTAAATGTGACCCCCAAGATATTGGCATCATGCTTGATCATTTCTCCCATTTGCAAATTGGAGATAGGTTTGTCCGCTGTGAAGTTAGTTCCAAGTTTTCAAATAGTGTCATGATATATGGAATTGGTAAGGAAATATCTGAACCTGAACTTTCAGATGCATTGAGCAAGGCTACATACTGTAAAATTCTGGACCTTTTCTTGTTGAGAGGGGATTCTGTAGATGGTGTACCTTGGAGTTCTTGTGAGGAAGCACTTTTTAAACAAATCTCGCTTTTCATGCCAAAAAGTAGCCTCCAGATTAACTGCTGTAGAGTCCAGGTCTTCCCACCAGAACCGAAGGAAGTTTACATGAAGGCTTTGATTACATTTGATGGCCGGTTGCATTTGGAGGCAGCAAAAGCCTTGGAGCAGATTGAGGGAAAGGCCTTACCTGGTTGCCTTTCGTGGCAGAAAATAAAGTGCCAGCGGCTTTTTCAAAGTTCTGTATCTTGTTCTTCCAATGTCTACTTTGTAATAAAGAGAGAACTTGACGCTCTAATCACCTGCTTGAACCGGCGAGACGGTATGACTTACTCTTTAATACATGTTTGTTTTTCTGTCCTATTCATTGTTCATGCTTTACACTCCTCTGCTCGACATACTTCCCCTAATAGTTCTCTAGCTTACTGAGCTCATTCTCTGCAATCTTTTCAACTGCCGATACAGTCCTCTCCTTGAATTGAGTAAAGTGTCTAAATTTCCGTACTCTGGTTAATGAAGCAACAAAATATCATTCTAGTTTGAAGTCTCTGACCACTAAACTACATTATTTGGTAGTATCGTCTTAAGGAGTCGTACGATTGATTCACCCCTCTAGTGTATCCTCCTTATTGTATCAACAGACTTGAGTACAAATTCATCTCTGAAGAAACAAATGTCTGTTTATTTGTCTGTATTTTCTAATTTTTGCTCGGTATCTTTTGGTGTCATGGATAACTAGATTTCTTTTGCTTGAGGCCTTACTATTGTGAATGATGGTGCCCATGATCTTTGTCTGGGGAGTTTATTTATATGATAGATTCCTGTTCCCGCTTTTATAGAAAGTAAAGGGAAGAGGAATCATAGTTAATATTAGAATCATTTGTCAATTGAGCGTAAAATTGCCAAATTGGGAGGCCGTCGTTCCTTGTCTTTACCTTTCTTCCCTTTCTTCTTTTGGTTCTGTTTTAGTTAACCTTTTTCGTTAGGGAGGATTTTTTGATCATTCGTTAGGGATGTTGAGGGGGCTCAGGTTTTCTGATCATTTCTGCAGAACTTTGATATGTTGATTGTATTTCTGCTTGGACGTATTTATGCGTTCAAAATTGAGATCATGTCAATTTTGATAACTGTTAATGATGATGAAAAGTTTGAAAGGCATTCACTATGGTTGTATTGATTAATTATGCATGTTTCAAAAAGCATTTTCCAATTTGTTTGGGTGATTGAACTTGTGTTGTATGCTAATTATCTATGGTCCTTTTAGATGGAAATGTATTCGTTCGGTGCATTCTTCGTCTAATGATAAAGATGCCCTTCCATGTGCTATTAAATTTGGAGTTCACAGGAGTTGGGTATGGTTTTTTCAGGTACAGAGTGCATTCTGGACAGGAATCATAATGGTAGTTTCCGAGTAAAGATATCTGCCACTGCTACGAAAACTGTGGCTGAAATGAGAAGACCTCTTGAACAGCTGATGAAAGGAAAGACTGTTTCTGATCCTAGCATCACGCCAAGCGTTCTACAAGTTCTATTTTCTAGGGAGGGTGTGGCACTGATGCTCTCGCTTCAGCTAGAGACTAGAACCCACATATTTTTTGACCGTCAGAACATCAGTGTGAGGATCTTCGGGCCTTCTGACAAAGTTGCGGCGGCAGAGGAGAAACTCATTCAACGCCTTCTAAGCCTCCACGAGAAAAGGCATCTGGTTGTCCCTCTCCGTGGGGATGGCCTTCCCAATGACCTGATGAAGGAGGTTGTGAAAAGATTTGGCCCAGATCTTGAGGGGCTTAAAGATAGGGTCCCTGGAACAGAGTTCACTCTTAACACTCGTCGCCATGTTGTTTACGTTCACGGTGACAAAGAAGCAAAACGAAAGGTGGAAGAAATCATCTACGGCATTGCACAGGCAAGAGAAGAATCATCAGAGGCATGTGATGGTGAAATAACCTGCCCCATTTGCTTGTGTGAAGTGGACGACAAATATCAGCTAGAGCGCTGTATGCATTCCTTTTGTAGGCTCTGTTTGGTTGAACAGTGTGAATCTGCAATCAGAAGCCGTGATAGTTTTCCAATTTGCTGCGCTTATACGGGTTGTGGTGTTCCCATTTGGCTGACAGACTTGAAATCTCTGCTGTCCACTGAAAAGTTGGAGGAACTTTTCAGGGCATCTATAGGTGCGTTTGTGGCATCAAGCGGTGGCATTTATCGGTTCTGTCCTTCACCAGACTGCCCGTCTGTATACCGAGTGGCTAATCCCGGTATGCCTGGTGAGCCATTTGTATGCGGGGCTTGCTACGTTGAGACGTGCAACCGATGTCATCTGGAATATCATCCGTACTTATCATGCGAGATGTACATGGAGTACAAGGAAGACCCAGATTCATCTTTGAAAGATTGGTGTACGGGAAAAGAGCATGTAAAGAGCTGTCCGGTTTGTGGATATACAATTGAGAAAATAGACGGATGCAACCATATTGAGTGTAAATGTGGGAGGCATATCTGCTGGGTATGTTTAGATTACTTCCTGAGTAGTGATGATTGTTACTCCCATCTAAGGTCTGTACATCAGGCCATCATATGAACTACCATGCCAATGCTAACTTGAACTAGCTTTTTATGTAACTCGGTGCATTAACTCTCTTAGATTCTCTCATGTATAGTTCTTATTATTTAGCTCGTGTAACATGTAGTTATTGTCATGTGTAAATATCCAACTAAATGCTCTTATCTAAATCAGTGTATGTAAGTCTATTTGGGAGTGTTTAATGTTCCATTTTGGTTTCCATACTTAATTGAGTGATAAATCGGGCGGTGGTTTTATCTGGCGTAGATATCTTATGTGAAGACAGCATCCCACTGGCCTACTTACACTACAACAAAAAAGGGTAATTCTCAGCGCATAATTATCGGCGTTTATGCAAACGTCGAGAAATCTCGGCGTTTAAATGCGTCGAGACAAAGCGTCGAAAATTCTCGGCGATTTTAAACGACGCAAACAATATCGGCGCTTATAAACGCCGAGAATCTCGGCGCTTATAAGCGCCGAGAATATTGTCGGGTATATATACCTCCGCAAATCCTAACCCTCATTTCTCACGTTCGTCTCTCACCCTCACCCTCGCCGCCACGTTCTTCTCTCACCCTCACCTCCCGATTTTCAGCCGCGTCGTCTCCACCGCCAGCGTTTGCCTCTCACCGTCGCCGCCAGTGTTCGCCTCTCACCCTCACCTTCCGATTTCACAGTTGCTCTTGCTTTGCTGTTAGTATGTGATGTCCTTGCCCTAGTTTCGGTTTTTATTTTTATTGGACTGCTTATTCTTCTACAAGTGTTATATCATTTGAGTTGGTTGAAGTAGTTGTATTATAATTTTGTATTATCGCCGTTTCACACTTTCCCCTGCTTCATGCGCATCCTTAATGCTATGGTTCGAATGATTCTATCGTTGCATCTCATCCTTTGAATTGATTAATACAAAAGATTGTTGTTTTGACGAAATTCTTGTGTTACTGTGTTTGATTGATGTTTAAAATTATGTGTTGGTGGCGCTTGTGAGTTCAATTTGTTAATGTCAGAGAGATTAGATATCGATTTCATAATTTTTGAATTTGGAAAAATAAAACTTTGTTGCTATATTCCTTGTTTAGATGGATCCTTCACATTAGAGGATTAAAATTGATTATAAGGAACTCATGTATCTTACTTTAATTTCTAACTTCTCCTAAGTTCCATTAATTATTTGTTTTTGTATTTGTATATATTTTGATTGGTTGATTAAATATTTGTCTTATAAACTCTAACTTTTTTCAATTTTTAGGTAATTTGATTGCACTACTTAATATTTAGAGATATGGATACGAGTTGGATCACGCAACCAAGGATTAGTCAAGTTTATATTGATGGTGTCATTGAATTCATTAAGTTGGCTAAAGAAAACCTTATAGAAGGAAAAACTCGATGTCCATGTAATAAATGCAAAGTAGCCAAATGGTTCTCATTAGAAGATGTGGAATATCATATCCTTTTTAAGGGTTTTTGGCCAAAGTATAAGAAATGAATTTTTCATGGAAAAGAAGATATTGTTCAACAATTGAGATGCAATAGTCAAACATCTACCAATAATAATGAGGGAAGGGCCATAGGTCGAGATGATATTGGTGGATTACTACGAGAAAGTATCGGAGTTGATATTCCTCCCTCCACAAGTCAACCTCATTTGTCTGATGAACATGATTGGTCGGACCAAGTTCCTCTTGAACAACCCAACCAATCTCCTAAGGAGAAAGCCAAGTATAAGAAGATATTGGAAGCTTCTAATGAAGAACTATATCCAGGCTGTAGCGCATTCTCCAAATTGTCATTTCTTTTGCACTTGTTTCACTTGAAATGTATGCATAGTTGGTCTGCTGAGTCCTTCACGATGTTGCTAAGACTTCTTGTTGATGCATTTTCCCAAAATTATGGTGTTTCCATCATCTTATTAATAAGCTCAGAAAATGATCAATGAGTTGGGTCTTGGATATGAAAAGATTTGTGCTTGTCCAAATAATTGTATGTTGTATTGGGGTGAAATGTCTGAAAAAGAGAGTTGTCATACATGCGGTACCTCAAGATGGAAGACAGTTAAGGGTAAGGAAGATGACAATTGTAGTGATGAAACTATGTCAACCAAGAAAGGAGAGCCCGCTAAGGTTAAGTGGTATTTTTCTTTGATTTCAAGGCTCAAAAGATTATACATGTCATCTAAAACAGCGGAAGATATGAGATGGCATGAGATAGACCGTTTGAAGGATGGGAAATTAAGGCATCCTGTAGATGGCTTAGCTTGGAGGGCATTTGATGCTCGGTATCCGGAGTTTTCTTCAGATCCTCATAGTGTTAGGCTTGGTCTTGCTAGTGACGGCTTCAAACCGTACCATCTTATGAATACTACTTATAGTACATGGCCAGTGGTGTTGATCCAGTACAACTTGCCCCCATGGCTATGTATGAAGCAATCATCATTCATTCTTTCTTCGATTATTCCTGAAAAATCGGGCCCTGGACTTGACATTGATGTGTACCTACAACCATTGCTGCATGAGTTGAAATTGTTATGGGAAGGTATTGATGCATATGATGCCTATAGTGGACAAAACTTTAGGATGCAAGGGGCTATAATGTGGACTATCAATGACTTTCCTGCATATGCGATGTTGTCTGGTTGGAGTACAAAGGGCTACACAGCTTGTCCTTATTGCACTGAACATACACATTCTTATAAGTTTGGGGGCAAGATTTGCTATAATAGACACCGTAAATGGTTACCTAATAATCACACTTTTCGATCTCAGAGTCAATTGTTTGATGGGATAATGGGGTATGCTTGTGCTCCTACTCCGGCATCAGGGACTGATATCTTGAAAGCACAAGAACAAGTTCGTTACAAGTACGGAAAAACTCAAAAGACTAGTAAGAAGAAAAGAGAAAGGCACCACATAAATAGTTCAATAGAAAGAGTGGACAATGAGGAAGTGCTTTGGAAGAAAAAAAGCATATTTTTTGACTTGCCATATTGGGAGTACAATCTCCTTCGACATAATCTAGATGTCATGCACATAGAGAAAAATGTGTGTGATAATATTCTAGGGACGCTATTACATATGGTGAGAAAGACTAGAGATGTTGAAAAGGCAAGAAGGGCCCTTGAAGAAAGGAACATAAAGCCACATTTTTGGCTACAACCTCGTCCTAATAGAGATCCGTACATGCCTCCAGCTTCTTACTATATGTCTTCAAATGATAAAGAACGGTTTCTAAGAGTTCTACAGAAACTTAGGGTCCCAGATGGATATGGATCTAACATCTCTAGATGTGTGAAGTTGAAACAAAGAAAACTCTTAAACCTTAAGAGTCATGACAACCATGTTCTTATGCAAGATATTCTTCCTGTAGCTTTACGAGCATCCAACGCCACACAAGTCATTGAGTTGCTTTCAGTCTTGTCTTCCTTTTTCAAATACTTGTGTTCTACGACCCTCGACCCAAATATGCTCAATCTTCAACAATCGAACATTATTCTTACAGTTTGTGAGATGGAGATGGAATTTCTACCTATATTTTTCACAGTCTTGGTTCATCTACTAATTCATTTAGTAGAGGAGGCTAAGCTTGGTGGGCCTGTTCACTATAGATGGATGTATCCGATTGAAAGGTTAGCCGATAATGCTTCATTTACTTTTATCTCTCATATTTGGCATCCAGTAATTGATCTCACGTGTTATTTATATTTATGTAATAAAGGTATGTGTCCCATTTGAAAGCATACGTAAGTAACCAGGCGCAGCCAGAAGGGTCCATTGCTGAAGGCTACATCATGGAGGAGACTATTACATTTTGTTCTAGATACTTAGAAGGTGCTATGACCATTTTTAATAGACCTAAAAGAAATGATGATAATATTTCAAGTATGGGTAAATACTTGTTAAACTCTGGGGGTCGTGCAATTGGAAAAGAGAAAATTGTTCGCTTTGATATGAGAAGTAAGGAACAAGCACATCGTTACGTGCTACTTCAGCTAGATGAAATCAAGGAACTTCATGAGTAAGTGTTAATAGAAGCAACTTCGTCAATATTAACTATTTTTGCTCAACCTACTAATAATTTTCTTATTATAGTGAATTTTTAAGTGAAAAACGACAAGCATATTTCCATAGAGGTCGATCTAATGCAACATTAGAAAATCAGTGGATTGTTGAAGAGTTTTCTGAGTGGCTTCAAAACTAGGTTAGTATATTTTATTCGATGTTGAAGTTGATATTATATATTCACCATTAATTTTGATACTACCTTTTATTCTATTAAGGTGCACAAAATTGATGCAACTATCGAAGAAGGCCGACTGAGAAGGGCTTTAGCTAGTGGGCTAAATCAGTATGCTAAAAGAATGAAGGGTTTGTCCTTAATGGATACAAGTTTCATAAAGAAGATCGTGAACGCTATATGAGGATACAAAATTCTGGGGTCATGGTCGTAGCTGATGGACAAGTTTACTATAGCAAATTAACAGACATATATGAACTAGACTATTATGGGAGTTATAAAGTTGTCATTTTTTGTTGTGATTGGGTAGATATAAATAGGGGTTTAAGAACATTTAGAAATGATGGTGCTTGTGTGAACTTCTCTAAGTTGATGCATACGGGTCGATTGTTGATGATCCATTTGTCATCTCATCTCAAGCAAAGCAAGTTTTTTATATTCAAGATGAGATACAAAAGGGATGGTATCATGTCATTAAGACTAAACCTAGGGACTTGTATGATCTAGGCGAGATTTGATCTTTGTTTTTTTAGAGTTGTGAAATAATGTTACATGTTGTTTCATTTTGTCCATGTATGTTAGTTTTCTTTTGTACGTGTTATTTCATTTTGTCCATGATATTTGTTTCATTATTGATTATTTGTTTTACAGAACATATTTACTTCTCATTTTATTTTTGTAAGTTCTATTATACATCTACTAATTCTTTTATTTTTGGAAAAGCGTGGATTCACAATGAGGAGGTTTTTTAGAAGTGGAAAATCAGTGCAGTCCTCAACAGCAACACCGGAACATGAAGGAGGTGATGACAGTCAGCCAAGACCGTCAACATCTCAAGCAGAGGGACCAGTGAGGGAACTTGGTGTTTGGTCCACTGACGTGCCATTTGATGAGAGGGAGCTACTTCAACTTATCGGTAAATATTTTTAATTTTATAGCATTAATTATGGTAATAATTTTCCAATCAATTAGAAAAGTAATGTATATCTTAATCGTTAATAGATGGCCAAGGTAACTTGAGTACCTTAAGGACGATACCAGCTAAGGAAGTATGGCATCTTTCTGAAGGTGTAAGAATTATTGTGCGGTTCAATGACCTACGCCAACCAATTAGAAAGGGTGGCGATTTGTTGATCCGGTTTATTGGAGAGGTTGCAAAAACAGGTCGGTTTTGTCCGCTCGGAGTAAGAGATTGGCGTACGATGAATGACCAATACAAAGCAGAAGCTATTGAGGTTATTCGAGTAAGTATTATTTATGTCTGAAGTTTACTTTATATATATGATATAATATATATGTCTGAAGTTTTTGAACTTTATCATTGTATTAATTAAGGTTTTATACTCTTAATTGTGTTAATTTAATTCAATAGTATAATTGGCAATAGGTTCTTCTATCAAATTTTACTGCTCGAGTGAAATGTGGATATAGCACTGAAATGTGGTTGCTCTTTTACTAGTACAACTACTGCTTCATGCCTTCTTACTATTCCCTTGCCTTTTTGTGACATTATTGTTGGATTTTATATTTTAGGAAAAATTTTCAATGCCCAGTGATGTATTGATTGATAAATCAATACTACAGCATCTTGGCAAAATGTGGAGGGGTTATAAGACGAGTTTGAAAGCACAATATTGCCAAGGGAACAAAACTGAGGCTGAAGTTATTGCAACAGTGCCACGAGGAGTTAATCGTGACCAATGGATAACTTTGGTACATTTTTGGTTTTCTCCACAAGGCAAGGTAAAACAATTTCTTTTTAAGTAATTTTTGATTGGTCAAAAAGGGGGAAGCAGATTGATATTGATTATGAATGTAAAGTTTTTCTTGGATTGATGTTGATTTCCAATGTCAGGAGAAGAGTAAATGCGGCAAAGAAGGACGTGCCAAGCAGAATCAGTTTCACACGACTGGTTCAACAAGTTATGCGAATAAAAGAGATAGTTTTGTAAGGATTTTAGTATATGTTTAGTGTATTATTACTATCTACCCGTTAAATTAGTTAAGACTTATGTTGACGTATTGATTGTAGGAAATTAACAAAGGGAGGAAGCCCACCAGTATAGAGTTTTACCAGGAAACTCATACCAGGAAAAGTGGTGGCTTTTTTGAGAACACGGTTTCACAAGAATTTATGGTGGGTTTTATTATTATCTCACATTTCTTTTAATTTAAATATATTTAATGTCTTTTTCTCTTCTTTGTAGGATACAGCTAGAGAAATAGTTGAGGCTCGACTTGGATCTTCTTCCAGACCTCGATCAGAAATCGAGGAGGAAGTATTTACCGAGTTAATGTATGAACAGGAAAATCCAGGCTATCGAGCGGTAGGCTATGGATTTGGCGTGAAAAGGGGTGATATATACGGAGTCAGGGGTGAACTAAAGAAAAGGGGACTCGATCATACTGGTGATCATGTCGAAGTGCAAAATATGAAAATAGAATTGGCCAGTGTAAAGCAGCAAATGAGAAGGCTCCTACCCATCTATGATGCTGTTTCTTCTGGCCAAGCATCATATGAAATGATAGCAGAAGGTCGAGCAATTATTACTGCGGTTGTTGATCCGGTAAGATAATCTATTTAATTTGTATTTGTTTGTACTATAATGCAAATAATTGCCTTTCTAATCCTTTGTAAATAATGAAATTGATAATGTGAATGATTGAGACAAAAGGCGGCATTGGGGTTGGTACTTTTGGGAAACTACATGAATTTACCATGTGAAGCAAAATTTTGGATTAGATATGCTTGTCTTGCTGCTTGATAAGATGTTTTGGTTTTTGGATGTTTTGACACTTCTTCTACTAAATCTTTTCTCTAATATCTTCATTGATAATCCTCTTTCAATTTTTCCCATATGAGGAATAGCCTAACTTTAGACAACAAGATATAATTTGAATCATGTGTGTTGTGCTTTGCAAGATGTGGCAGAGAGTGAAATCTCATGTGCTATATTGTCGCATTAAGATGTAGCAGACTCTTCATTTGCTTCAAGCACATACTAGATGAAAATGAGAATGGAGGGCAAGCTAAATAGGTGGCAATCACATGATATGGAAGTCATGAAATACAGCACAACCTAGGCCTCCCTCTATCTACTCCTACTTCCCTTCCCAAAGGGATTGTGGACACTTGAGGGTTGACGGGTTCCGATAAATGATTTCATGTACTCATTGTTATTGATTTATGTGATAGTAAACTGGCAGATTGATATTTTATACATAAGTAATGTTATTATTGTGTTGTCCATACAGGGTAGAGATGAATCGAGATCAGGTGACGGTGAACCCTCAAATTTTTTTGCATCTCCAAGTACGCCATGCTCATTCGGTTGATTGATATATTTGTGAAGAATGTACTTGACTAAGTTAGCATTGTATTTTTTTTTTTTGTTGATATTAGATTAATTATGTTGATATTTGGAGTGGAAAAAATCTCAAATTTTGTATTGAACTATCAAAGTACATTGACAATATTGTAATATTTTGATTGTCAAATTCGGAGTCTTATGAAAAATTTATCAGTTTAGTTGATATTTTTTTATTAAGTAATTATATATATATATATGTATGTATATATATATATATATGTGTGTGTGTGTGTGTGTGTGTGTGTGTGTGGAAAATATGCACAAATAAATAGGCAATACAGACTGTTTGTAACATGTCCATGCTAAGAAGAGAAAATAGGGTATTTAAAAAACTTAAAAAATCTCGACATTAAAAAACGCCGAAAATCTCGGTGTTTATAAGCACCGAGACTCTCTCGGCGTTTATAAACGCCGAAAACCTCGGCGTTTTCTTTCTCAACGCTTGTACTAAGCGCCGATAATGAAATTCTTGGCGCTTTTTTGCACCGAGAATTGCAAAAAAAAGCGTCGAGGATCTACCTTTTTTGTTGTAGTGTTAGTATTCTTCTTATTTTATAAAAACAAATTCCTTCACATGAGAAGGATGGCAGGTGCAACAGAGATGAACTGTATGGTGTGTTGATGTATGTATAATGCTTAACAAAATAAGATTTAATTAAATAGTTTAATTAGATTTAGGCTTAACTTTAAATTAACCATCTATTACTTAGGTATTTGGACGTTTCAATATATACTATGAGATATCTTGAGATTTGAAATTTTTATCACTTAGATACCATGTGTTGGAATTTGATGAATTTTTATGAGAATCAAACCGGTTTTATTACAAAAGATATTAATGCAATACAAATGTCGTCATTTTTAGTAAAAGAGTTAATGAATTACGATAAAAAAACTCATAGAATTTAGATGTGGATTACTTATGAATTAAAATTATGTGTAACATCAACATTTTTCTGATAAAAAAATAATAAATTTCAATGGATATATTTATATATTGTTAGAATTATGTTTACGTGGATGATGAATGATCAAATCTCCCAGGAATTCAATTCCTAAGATGTGGGAAGTAAAAAATTCATTGGAAGTTTGGATTTAGGCTCTTGTTTGATTGTCAGGAAATTAGTAGAATGCAGAAAATAAAAAATGCTAAGCAATTTTCAATTCTTTTAGAACATTGGAAATAACTTGCCTAGTGCCCCCTAAGTAAGTTCTAATTTCTTTATTTTTAACTAGTCTCATTAAGAAAGCTCAATTTTCAATCCTGGCAACCAAACATATTTTACCTACTTCCTGGCACCTGGACAAAGGAATTGAATTCCCGGGAAAGCGGAAATTCAATTCTTTTGGCAATCAAATGAGACCTTAGGTTAGGTATCAAGAGATTTGATCATCCACGAAAACATAATTCTATCAATATATAAGTATATCCATTTAAATTTATTGGATTTTTTCTCTTATCAAAAAAAACTTTGATATTGCACATGTTTTTAATTTATAAGTAATACTACAACAATAATAACAGTTTCAGTGCCATAAGGGCTCCCGCGTAAGCAGGGTCGAAGGGAGTGGATGTATGCAGCCTTCCTCCTTTACGGTGCTACCCTGAAAAGAGGCTATTTCCAAGGACCCCCAACCTGAGGAGCGTGTCATCATGGAAGCATAGTAGCCCGTAAGCATGAGAGCAACATAGTATTAGAGCAACACATAGCACAAGCCAAGCATAAAGAAGCAAACTCCATGGACAGTATCTACAGGCAAATAATCGGCAAGTGCACAAGTGATCAAGTACACAGATAGGCAAGTAAGTGCGCCAACGCGGAAGATTTTAATTTATAAGTAATCTACATCGAAATCCTGTGAGATTTTTATCGTAATTCGTTAACCTTTTACTGAAAAAAATAACATTTGTATTACATTAGTATCTCTTGTAATAAAACCGGTTTGATTCTCATAAGAATTAATCAAGTTCCAACACAAGGTACCTAAGTGATAAAATATTCAGAGCTTAAGATGTCTCATTCTATATACTGAAATGTTCGAATACCTAGGTAATAAATGGTTAAACCTTAGGATACTTAAATGATAATTTCCCAAACAAAAATAACAAAAAGAAAGGAAAAGTTGCAGCAATGTCATCAAAATATCTACAAAAAATATATATAAAAACTTATGTAAAATGCAATACGTTTTGGAAAATATTTCTGAAATAATTTCCTAAATTAAGCGTAGCGGAACAAAAATTAAAATTTTAATCTTAATTTAAATCTAAGCCTAAATCTAACTAAATGATTTAATTAAATCTTATTTCTTAGCGTAGATACGTACATCAACACACTATACAGTTCATCTCTGCTGCACCTTCCATCCTTCTTATGTAAAGGAATTTGTTTTATACAATAAGGAGAATACTAAATCAAGTACTGATGCGCTGTCGTCACATAAGATATCTACACTAGATAAAAATACCACCCCATTTATCACTTAAATCATATAGAAACCAAAATGCAACACGAAATGCTCGCAAATAGACTTACTGTTGGGTCCAACCCACACACAAATCGATATCACAAGTACTGCGAGACAGTAATATCTGGCCCCGAATTGTATGTGTATATATATATATATATATGTGTGTGTATGTATGTATTATCTACAATTGGAGTAAGTATAATAGTATTTAGATAGACAGTAGAGGAAATCAGGGGGAAGGACTAGAGGTGGAGAGAGAGAGAGAGAGAGGCTCACAATTTTTTGCTTACTTGCACCTTCATTGTTACTTGTGCTCTTGCTCCCTTATGGTCAATTCAACTCCACGCCCAACGGTAACATTACAAACACACACGCCACTTATCACTGGCACGTGTAGGCGCGTGGCCGGCCGTCCAGGGGCCGGAGTCACGGCGTCAGACTCACCCGCATAAGTCATTCCGGGCGTACGCCTCTCGCCGCCGTTTGTTGACATTTGGGTGACCCCAACATCTCCCACCATCTCCCACCCTCCACCCCCTTCCACTTGAAACACCTACCACCTGAAACACCTCCACCATCCCCTAAAATGCCATCCACCCCCTCAAAACTCCTCCTCCCACCATCAATTTCCACCACCACCCAACCGGACATCATAAACAACTCTCTCTCTCTATCGACCCCTAACGGCTACTTCCCCTCCACCCACGCGCCACCTCTTCCAGTGCGTGCGGGTGCGTGACCAACCACCAGGGGCCGGAGTTCCGGTATCGGAGTCGACTGGGTGTTGTTGTTTAGGTCGTACAACTATTGAGGCTGTTTGCTAACCCCTTGAGGATCCGGCATTTCCAACCCCTTCCCCGACCTCCGAAAGCCCCTTCACCGGCCCTCCCTCACCACCACCGGCCTCCACCAACAACACACCCATACACAATCACCACCAGATTCGGCCGCCCACCACCAGATTCCTACACTTCCCACCAGTTTCATCACCTCCCACCATCTCTAATCATCAAACTTCCCCCCGCCACCGACCACCTCCAATTTCAACCGGCTCCATATTTCCTACCATCTCCCACCTCCAATCTCGAACACCATCTCTGGAATTCATAGTCTCCCACCAACATTTTCACATCCTAACCACCAGCCATCATCGAATCCACCACCATCCACCGCCACCAGCACCTCCTCCTCCCTTCGGCCACCAACCTGCCTCCTGTACCCATCAGCAACGTTGCCTGAAATGCCGAGTACCAATGCAGGGGTGTCGGTCTTCATTGATGGCCTACCAGAAAAAACGACAAACTCGTGGCTTAGGGCTGTTTTTCGTGGCTTCAGGTCAATCTATGACACCTTTGTTCATGTGAGGAAAAGGCTAAGATCTAGATGGTCTTATGGCTTTGTTCGATTTTATGACTCGAATGAAGCTGCACGGGCAGTTACATCCATGAATGGAAGATGGGTGGTGCGTGTCAAGCTTAGAGTGCAATGGGCAAACCCGGATAGAAGATCAGTACCTGCATCCGCACGAAGCCAACCACAGGAAAGGGTTGCCCAACAGGTCAGAAACACAAGTGATATTCAGGAACAGGGGAACACACCACCTAATCGGGGTGGGGAAGACGTTAGCACAACTATTCCGAGGATTGTGGTGTCAAATACCAACAGGAATGTCGAAGCATGGCTTGAGCGGTCAATCATTGCCCATTTGTCAGATGAGGTCAGTCTTGATGATATATTTACATTTATCACAGAGAATGATCTTTACGGGCTAACTCCTAAAGGCTTAAGCAACACTACCTTTATCTTGGTATGTAACTCTGTTGGCACCTTGGAATCCTACCTGGGCCCACTCAAGGAGACTCTTCTACGGAAGTTCAGAGAGGTGTACAGGTACTCTGGTGAGACCCTTGGGTCCCTTAATAGAAGAGTGTGGCTTGAGATTCATGGTCTACCTGTCAAATGTTGGTCCAAGGACTGTTTTGTGGATATCGCCAAAGCGTGGGGAAAATTCATAAGAGTGGACTCGAGAACGTCCACTATGAGGTGCGCCGATGTTGCCAGGATACTGATTGACACCTGTTACACAACTTACATTCATCAGTTAGTCCAGGTTCAGTTTAGTGGGGGATCCCGCCTGGTCCTCGTTAAAGAAGGCAGCTCTTTATTGGTCCCTGATTACTCTCCCATAACTGTTGCCCGTGCAGCCTCGGACAAATTGGCTAGAGAGCAGGTATCTTTTTCGACACAATCCCAACCTGAAATTCAGTGCAATGTTGTAGCTCGACATAATTCATGGGCTTGGCCCTCTTTGGAGCAGATCACGGATTTCTCGAGTGCTTGTGAGGTGACTGAAATTTCTATCCCTTGGCCTGCAAAGGAAGGACTGGGGGTTACTTCGCTGCTGTTCGGTCAGATTTTCTTCCACCTCAATGGTCAGATCATTGGTAGATGGGCATTGGAATGCTCTTATCCCTTTGAAACACTGCAGCCTTGCCTTCTTCAGCCTTTGGCCCATCCTCCTTGTTTACTTCTGTGGGTGGAGGAAGATGTTGATAGATGGTCTATGGAATGCAGTCGGCCACATACTTCTCTTCCCCTTCTGTCTCCATAGCGTGGCGATCTTATTCCAGTTCAGGAAGTGCGTGGACCTATGTTTCCTTCAGGTTTTGAGTCCTCTGCTTTAAACAGGTCAGAGAATTATATGGAGAGACCCAGTGAAGTTGGGAAGAGAAAAGGAAAAGGAGTGATGACAAAAAGGGAGAGGAAAGCTTTGAAGTACAAGGAAAAAGAGAATGAAAAGTGGGAGCTTCAAGAGTTTCTGAAAGATATGTCGCCTAGGAACAGCACGCCGGAAAAGACCAAGGCCTTAAACAAGCGAAAAAGGGGAATGAGGCGAAATAGGGAAGATCGCCAAAGACAGCCGGGAAGAAGAAAAAACGGAATAAGGGGAATACGTATGACAAAATCACGGAAGCGAAGTATGACGAGACGATTATGTAACCGGGGCGGGCTATTAAGATGGGAAAATTAGTAGGATTTAATTTTGATGGTTTCGACCCACCTATGGTGGCAGACCTGCTTGCTAATTGAGGTGGTTGGTTTTGGGGTTGAGGTTTCAGTCCAACTCCTGTTTTCCTTGTTATTTGACTGATTTTTCTTCAGTTGAGATCCGGCCAGGTGTTCTTTTGGGTGGCTCCGCTTCAGCTTCTTCCGTCGTCCTATCTTTTTGTTTGTGTGTCCCTTTCTTCTGTTTGGGGGTCTAGGTATGTTCTCGTTTTGGGTTTGGATGCCTCTGTTTCTTGTTGTTTTCTCCCTGTTTTTTGATTTTTTTTTTTTTTGGATTTTTTCTGTTGGTCTCCCGTTTACGGGATTTCCAATGGCTTGTTTAGCCAAGTGCCCTCTTTTGTTGCACGGTTTTGCCACTAATTACCAAAAAAAAAAAAAGAAAGAGAGAAGCTCACAATTCTAGCATGCCTTAATCTAATCCCACAAGCAAGATACTTATTAGGATATTTTAGGTTAGTTAGGGTAAAGTGGCATGGTGATGCGGCAAGGGTGAGCCGGCATAGCGAGGAGAGGGAATATTTGCATCATATTTTGTTTAGTGTTATTTTTATTTGTCAAGCTAAAGAAAAAGAAATTAATATGTGGGAGTTCCTTGAACCCCATGTATATTGTTGGCATAAGAAGGGAAGGGGGCACGGTCAATTGAAGATGCAAGAAATAAGAAAAACAGTAGAGAGAGGAAGAGGAAAAACGAGAGAGAGAGAGAATTTTGAGAGGCAAAAATTGTGTGGTTTACCGTATGAATTTTAGTTGCAATTAGATATTGTAATTTTAAAATTTATAATAAAGTTTTGATATCCAATTGGGTCATGATTTTTCTATCTAGATGAGATAGAGTTTTCCACATTAAAATTTAATGTGTCGTTTTGTTAGTTTTTATTTGATTTTTATTTTTGTTTGTGTTCAACTTGTGAATTTTTCGAACACTTATATACACCGATTTTGATAAGAGCATTTAGTTAGATATTTATGCATGACCATAACTACATGTTACATGGGCTAAATAAGAACTATTCAGGAGAGAATCCAAGAGAGTTAATTAATGCACTGAGTTACATAAAAACCTAGTTGAAGTTAGCATTGGCAAGGTAGTTTGTACAGTCAAAAATACGAAGACTGGCTAAATTATCTTCTTCAAAGCTTAACTAAGATTGAATAGTAGAAATTGAAGGAGAGATTAGAAGAAATTGAGGGGGAGAGAGAGAGAGAGAATAGTAGGGAGAAGAAAATTTTCATTAATTTTTTATTCATAACTTCTATTACAACGAGGGAGCTTGATTTATGCTTATTTTCTTACTTCTGGTAGTTTCTTTGGATTTATGAAGGGACCTTGATTTTAGTTGTTTCTGAAGTAATTGTCTTTTTTTCCCATTTTGTTTGGGATAACTCTGACTAGATCATTTAAAGGAGGTTACAATTTTTTCCCGAGTAAGAACACCAACAAACATAGGAAGGGAGCGATGAGTTTTGAACCAAGACCTTTAACTTGGTAGTTGGGCGGGCTAACAAATACAAACCCTCGAATAGCTTGACAAAGCCTATACAGGGTGAAAGCTTTCGGGGCATAGAATCATTGAGTAAAGGTAGTCCATTTCCTTCTTTTTTCATGAACTGTATTGTATCAGTAGTCTATATGTAAACGAGTCCTCATCACGAAGAATTGTCTTTCATTACTTAAATAGAAGCAAATCGATTAATCTGATTAATTGGTTGTTGTAAGACGTTATCTCGCCAAGAGTAACTTGGGTTTGAAACCTGAATGCTGACATTTAAGGTAAACAATAAGCAGTCAAATTTGAAAACAGATGTGCACTGTTGGCAATGGTAATAGTGGGGCTGGCTCATTTCAATAGAATTTGAAAGGAAGCTTCATAATCAAGATTTATCTACCTCTATGTTCTTTTGATCTAAATGAATTTACACAAATTTTCTACTTAATATACATAAATTATTAAACAATAAAAAAATTTAATATTCAATTAATTATGTTTTAATAAGTCTGAAATTTTTATACCATATATATTGAACATGTAGTTGGGAATCCTCGAAAGTAGCCTTCCTATATTAGGGTAATATCCTCCTATAGGAGTTAGGCTGCATACATCTTATCTCTCAGACTCTCCTGTGGTTGGAGTCTCTTTAAGGCACTGTGTTATTGTTGTTGTATATATTAAATACATAATTAGCTATTTATTCGAGTTTGATATGGCATTGCTTTGTTTCTCTTCTTTTTCTTTATACCTCGTACGTTCTTTTTATTCTTTAACCTTTATGTATGACTGAATTCTCTAACTAATGAGGCTCATACTAGTATACTACACAACAAAGGGCCCATAAAAAAAACACCACAAGTTTTTTTATAAGATAACAGAATAGAATGACTTATTTTAAATAAGCATGTTCCCTTGAAAATAATTAATGGTTCAGATCTTTTTAATTCAATGCGAAAATAATTTAGTTTACTAGAGAATTTCTCTATCTGCCCAAATATGTTCAATCTCCAAGAAATAATGGTCATATCAAGTAACTAATTCATCCAAAGAATGTTATATTTGTCATATTAATTTCACCACCTAGTCGAACTATATTTTCATCCTGATCATATGATCAATTGCATGCGTTTAACATGCGCCTAGTAATTAGTGTTGGGAAAATAACGATAGTGAGCAACCAAAATATAACGTCAACCCAAATAAAATGATTTCGAGCTAAAACAATATGACCTCGAGGATGACAAAAATGAACAACAAAAACGACTGAAGCTATAAAGAGCAAAAATGAGAGACTAAATTGAAGAATTGTTGTGCTGGGGAGAGCCCCATTGTTCTAAGTCGTTTATGTCCCCGCACAGGTACAACGAAACCATCGATGAACTGGTGCATGCTTCAACTTGCTCAATAATAGAGAAGAAAAAATTAACTTTTAGTAAGGGAGTGGAGAAGATGTATTTCCGTATGTCATGTGGGTTTATCAAAGCTCCAAGGGAATGAATTTATAGGCAAAAATTTACCCGTTCAAGCAACTGTCGGTGGAAAATCCGGCACTAGTTCAAGCAATAACAAATAGTAAAAGAGTTGAAGCCAATTGTTAGGCTTGGCCTGGTGCAGCGGGGCATGCGCGGGCGCATGTGGCCCACTATGCCTCCGACAAGACTTTTCCAATCAAAGAAGAAGTGTTGATTTTCTATGTGGGATTAAGAAGTTTATACAAATTGAATAACTTAGACACCGGCGTTTATAACCTTCGGTTCCACCATGTCGATTCATTTTGACGTAAGACATAAAATAAACTTGAGAAGAAAACAAAGCATAATATAAATACACATACTAAGAAGTGAAGGCCGCTGCAAATTAAAATGGTGAATTGGGGTCTAGTTGTAAAGAGGTTGTTGGACAATAAGCATCAAAGTAAAGGGGGGAGATACGATCTCCATAAAGACATTGTCAAGAAATACCGCCACATACTTTCGAAATTGTATCCCCACAAAACCCATAAATATATATAATATAGATAGTGTTTTTACCAGACTTGGCAATCGGGTTGGGTCGGGTCGGGTCAAATTCAGATTGGGTTAGACTTGGGTGGGGTCAAATTCGGGTTTGAGTCGACCTCGGGACGGGTCAGTCTCGAGCTGAGTCGACATTAGGTCTGGTTAACCCTGAGTCGGGTCAACTTCAGGTCGGGTATCCTTGGGTTAGGTTGGATTCTAAGTTGACTAATCAAATTATTTTGATAATATATTTATTCGATCTTCAAATTTATAACTAAAACTATAAAACGCATGACTATAATTAGCTTTTTACTTTGATTCTATGATAAATTGGATTCTATTTGGGCCATTTCAAGATATAGAACAAGTCTGGTTCGAGTCTCAGATCATCATGGGTCGGATCACTTCGGGTTTCGAGTCAGGTTGGATCGGGTCAACTTAAAGTCGGGTCAAATTCGGGTCGGTTCATTTTCAAATTCGTGTCACAAGAAATTTAAAATTTTTCGAGTTAGGGTCAAGTCGGGTGGTGGGTCAAATGGATCGGGTCGGGTCACATTTTGCCGGCTCTAGTTTTCACATGTGTTCTTTGATAACAGGAACGGGATTAAAACTCTAAAAAAGGAGCGAGACCATATAGTTCAAGATTCTTGAATTATTTTCTAATTGTCATTTATGATGAGTTAGATGGAACACACCCAGTGCCTCAAGGGCTCCCGCCTATGCAGGGTCTTAGGGAGACGGATGTATGCAGCATTCCCCCTTCAGGGTGTCAACCTGAAGAGAAGCTGTTTCCCAGTGCCCCCAACCTGAGGGTGAGGACTTCCCAGGAGGTCACCCATCCTGGTACTACTCTCGCCCAAGCACGCTTAACTTCGGAGTCCTAATGGAATCCGGTGACGGCGTGTTGGTACCCTCTTTTAGTATCAACGATTCCAGTGGATCACACTACTCGTCTGTATTTCTTTCCTTCCTGATTCAAAAGGTGGAGTCCCTCCTCTACTTGGTATTAGTCTTTTTGTTTATCTTTTTTGTTCTCTTTCCTGATATAATTTTTGTAACAGTAAATAACTACATAAATTACAGATAAATAAGGGAGCAAATAAATGAAGGTGGGTGACGATACTTATCCAAGCAGTTGGCAGCCAATTTGAAGGAGCCCTCGAGTTTGATGGTTTGCTCCTACAGCCAATGAAAGCCCTGCTTCACTGCTCTCTATATCTAATGTTTCCATGTCACGCGATTTTTAACTATATATGTAAAAAATAATCTATAACCACAGTAAAAGACAATCAAACATGTTAATGCTAAACTATATGCTAATGTCAAATATACACAATATAACGAATGATAGAACTCATATAGTATTAGAATTAATACGGTCATTCCTAAGTTCCTCACCCTAAATATTACCAATGAATTCATTTTGAGGGTTCAAAAGTATAGCATTAGTAAAAATAATCAAAATTGTCATAATCACAGAGAAAAACAGTCAAACATGTTAATACTAAGCTATGTTTTAATGTCCAATATACACAATATGGTAAATGATGAAAAAAAAACTCACTTAATAGTAGAATTAATACGATCATTTTTGGGTTACTCATCCTTAAAAACAGAATTGATAATATCAATTTAACTTTAAAATTTCACATACCTCCAAATCAAATGCTAAATATATAATATTGGTCCTATAAATATCTTTTACCCCATCTCAATAAAGACAAAAAAAGGAAAAAAAAAAAAAAAAAACACACACACACACACACAAGCCCACTTAAATCTACCAAAAAATTGTACTTGAAAAAAATCTAAAACAATCCAAAACCTAGGATAAAAAGACATCAAAAGTTTCTAAAATAGTGACACATAAAGTTTCATAATTCTTATTATTCAATGGATCATAATTAATTTCACCACTTCCCTTTCCCCGCGTTACATTAAGGACATGTTTAATTTGGGATTAAAAAAAAGGTAATTGTAAATGGGGTAACAATTATCTTATAAAATTTTTTTCCTTTTATCTTATTTGGTTGTGCGAGGTGCTAGGAAACAGCTTCTCTTTAGAGTACCCCCTGAAGAGGGAATGCTGCGTATATTTACCCTCCCCAGACCCTGCTTTTGCGGGAGCCCTTTGCAGGCACCGTGTTTGTTGTTGTTGTATCTTATTTGGTTGTACACTTTTAAAAAAGTAAGCATTAACTCATAAATCTTTTAATATATATGGTTTAAGTATAATATACCTCTTTTATTTTTTATGTGCTAATTCGTTTCTAATATTATTTTTAAATTTTTTTTAAATTTTAATTACAATAAAATAAAACTATTTATTAAAACACTGGATAAAATTACCCTTATATAATTAACAATGCTTTAAATATTTAAAAAAATAATTTCAAAATTTAAGAAAAAATAGATAATCCCTAGTACAGCACTGACGACCTCTCCCAGCCGACATTGCTATTGTTGCCGACCACCTTTCACCACCAGTACCGCCACTGTAGATCTCTCCTACTTTCTATTCACTTTTTTTAATATTTAATTTATTTTTTACATCTTTAAAATATTTTTTAAGTATTTAAAATACTTTTGTAAATTCATAAAATATTTTTTTAATATTGAAATATTTTGAAGTATTTTTTATATTTAAATATTATTATATATTTTTATCTGTTGAATTTTTATACATAATTTTTATATTTTATAAGTAAAATATTTTTTAAGATATAAATATTATAATAATATTAAAGTAGTTTAATATTTGAATATTATTGTATATTTTATCTATTGAATTTTTATACATAACTTTTATATTTTATAATTAAAATATTTTTAATATATAAATATTAAAATAATATTTTAAATATATATTTTAAATATTTTCTAAATTATTAAATATTTAACTCTTATTAATCCTAGAGCAAATATGTCCTAAATGTTTTTGGGATTGACAATTTGACATAATGAACAGCACTTGTAGCATACTACTACGACCACTCGCAAAATTCAGTAAACCAGTCAACAAAATAAAAACAAAACACATATCTTTATCATTTTTCTTAATCGACCCATCAAGACTTTATTCCATACAAACTTTAAATCAAATTAAAGCCAAAGTTTTTACAGGTAACCGTTGATTTATCCCTTCTCCCCCTTTATTTATTCATCCTCCATGTTTGTCCCTCTCATAATTCATTCTGAACGCACAGCCTTCAAAAAAAAATGGGAATATTTGGTGACATTATTGGCAAGGTCAAGGATAAGGCCTCCCTTGGCAAGGCGGCGCTGCTATCCCCGCCCAGCACCGCCTCCCTCCACCGTGCCATCCTCAAAGCCACCACCCACGACCCCGCCCTGCTTCCCCACCCCCACCACCTTGAAACCCTCCTCGCCGCCGGAGATGGGCCCCGCTCCGCCGCCTCCGCTGTCATCCACTCCCTTATGGGCCGCCTCCACCGCACTGCCTCCTCCGCCGTCGCCCTCAAGTGCCTCCTTGCCCTCCACGTCATCGTCCGCCGTGGCACCTTCATCCTCCACGACCAGCTCTCCGTTTACCCCGCCACCGGGGGCCGTAACTACCTTAAACTTTCCAATTTCCGGGACCAGTCATCCCCTGCCACGTGGGATCTCTCCACGTGGATCCGGTGGTACGCGAAGTATCTCGAGCAGATTCTGTCTGCTTCTAGAACCCTCGGCTACTTTCTTTACTCTACTTCCTGCTCTTTAGAGAGAGAAAAGGCTAAAGAAATCATCGCTTCTCTGCTCTGCAAAGATTTACTCAAAGAGTTGGATTCTTTAGTCACCGTTATCGAAGAGATCGGCCGGTCGCCTGAGAATTTTAACGTGAAGGGAAACAAACTGGTGTTTCAGCTGATGAACTTAGTGGGTGAAGATTACTTAACCACGATAGATGAGATTTTGATCCGGTTCGATGAGTTTAAGGAGAGATTAGGTTGTCTGAGTTTCGGGGACTCGGTGGAATTGGTGTGCGCGGTGAAGAGGCTGGAGGATTGTAGAGAGAAGGTGGCGGCGCTGTTTGACGGGAAGGTGGCGGCAGCAGCGGCGGAGGAGTTGTGGGTAGTGTTGGGGGAGCTGAAGGAGAAAGTGGGGGAGGCGAAGGGGTTCAAGGAGGAGAGGATGGTAGTGGGGTGGGGCCGGTTCGAGTCGGACCGGTTTGGGGATCGGGTTGTGAAGCAGGGTGACTCGGTCAAGTTTGCTTCGAACCGGTTTGCTTTTCAGTTTGCTTATGGTGAGGTTGTGAGGTGAGATATTATTAATGTTAGAGTCTTATTGAACTTTGATTTTTTATCCATTATCTTCTTTTGAGATGTAAAATTTTGTGTGCATTAAAGTAACCTACTTTTTTCCCTTGATTTTATAGATGGGAAATGATATGTTGTGTGTAGATTTTGTAGAAGATTGATGTTTGATTATATTTGTGATTGATTGTATTGACCGGTAACGAGTTTGACAAATAGGTCAAATGATAATGATTGATATGTTAATTAGTATGGCTTCAATTTTGTTTGTATCAATACGGCGAAGCAAATGCTATCTTATAGTTTTTATAAAATATAGTGTTTGTAAATGTGATAAAAAATAGGGACAAAAGATATAGAGATGTTACTGAAGAGGGAGAAGCGGCACTTCTGTGATCAACACCTCACCCACTAGTCAAATGACGCTAATAACACATGTAGTCATCTTTTTTCACTTCTTGAAAGCATCTCAACTCCCGACGTTAAATCTCGATTTTGTGTGCATTTTCATCTTTATCATCAACTCACTCATTCTACCTTTATAATTGGATTAGAATCACGTCCAAGTATTGAAAAGCCATACCGAGGAAGTTCTCCGACCTCTTTTAGAGGCCCATCTAAATTGTGTGTATGAAACATTTTTTCACAATAATGTAAGAACAATTACAATGATAAACCACGGATATTGCCTAGCTGCCAAGGTGTCCTTCACAGCTGCCACCAAGATCTCTACCGCCAACCATTCCATACTTGGCATCACCTTAGCCGGCATCACCCACCACAGCAGCTGCCTACCTTCCTCTCGCCAACCCAAGCGTCTGCCGTGCCACCTGTCCCCCCTTCTAGAACCTTCCACAAATGTGCCACCTCCCCCCTCCCCCCTTCCATGTGTGTATATAGATAGAGATGACCTAGGGTTAGAGTATGCCATTGATGTAAAGCTTTGCTCAAGTCTCTCTCTCCCTCTATGTTCTTCTATTTCTACCCCCTTTCTCCTATGTAATCCTCCATTTTGGAGGTCAATCTATTAATATAATATTTTCGTTGTGATTTTCAGTTGATTTACAGTTTGTATTTTAACAATTGGTATCAAAGCGAGTCGTCCTTGGCCACCACCTCCGCCGCCATCACCGCCGCCGCTGCCGCCACCTAGGGATGGCAATGGGGCGGGTAAAACCCGTTACCCATGGGTATCCGCCCCGTTTGGGCGGGTATGGGCATAGACGATGCGGGTAACAGGTACGGGCAGGGTACACATTTTAATACCCGTCACGGGTATGGAGCGGGTACGGGTATAGGCCTGTACCCGCCCCGCCCCGCTCCGTACCCACCCCGACCCGCCTCGTACCCGCATGTATCCGCCCCGCTCTTCCTCGTACCCGCATATCCTCGTTGTGTTATTTTATATAAAATAAATTTCTCAGGTAATTTATAATTATGAAGGCATGGTTATTATTGAAAGGAAAAAGAAAAGAATTTTATGTGTAATAAGTTGGACAATGGATAGGTAACAAGGTGGGTACGGGGAGCGGGTACAAGGTGGGTACGGGCGGGTACGGGGTAGGTTGGGGCGGGTAATGGGTACCCATTAGGTACCTGCGGGTAATGGGGCGGGTAATGGGTACGGGTACCCACTTCATACCCGTGGCAGGTAATGGGGCAGGTACGAGTATAGAATTTTGGTGGCAGGTACGGGTATGGAGGAGGCGTCCCCCGTACCCGCCCCGCCCCATTGCCAAGCCTACCGCCGCCACCGCCCTCATCATCATTTTCCTCAGTAGCAACAACATCTTCATCATCAACATCACTGCGTTTTCCACCACCATCATCACCCACCGTCACCACTGTTCACCATCATCAATCTCCCATAAACCCTAACTTACCACGCCACATCACCCCCATCATCCTCGTTCTCAAGCGTCATCTTCATCACCACCTCCCAAAATCACCCCACCAATAGCACCAATATCATCGACAAACACCACCACCTTCATCTTCTCCATCATCTTCATCGGATTTCCCTCTTCATCACTAGTAACAACGCACCACCAACCCATCATCACCATCATCCTCTTCAGCCTCCCCTCATCACCACTCCATCACAAAACCCGTCATCTATCAACAGTAACTACCCCAAACCTGACCCGTTTTCATCATCATCACACACCATCATCTTCCCCCAATCCCAAAATCCAAACCCTAAACCCAAAATTACACCCAATCCTCATTATCCAAACCCAAACTCAACTTGCACGTAAGGTGTTTGATAAAATGTCTTAACTATTTTTCCCTAATTCTTACCGCCAATCATCCCCATGGCTGAAAGAATGCGATTCCAGACCTTGCTGATAGAGTGGAAGGAAGCCATGATTGCCTCATCCGCTCGATACCCCGAAAGTGCTCCGCTCATATCACTCTCGGAGCTCATCCGGCTTCTCCAAGCGGAAAGTATTGACGAGTACTGGAGCCGATTTAAGTCCTTTATGGACAAGTGTGGGTAGACGGAGAGCAAAAAGATGGAAGTGTTCATAGGCGGCTTGAATGAAGAGATAGCTGAAGGCGTCACCCTTTTCATTCCACAAACAGTTCGTGACACCAAGCTGTTGGGCAAGCAGCAGGAACGCCTTCTCGCCTATGTTGAAAAGCTAGCTGCAATGGGAACTCCGAGTGCGCCGCAGTTCGTGCTCATGCCAAGCCCCGAGCGAGCCCCTACCGCCAACACTTCGCTCCAGCAGCTTCTGCCAATTGATGGCACTTTCACAAAGTAGCCAAGTGAGACGTTTGCCAAGCCCGATAATGTAGCGCCTCCTTCTCTGCCGCTCGTGGATCTGAGTCCTGATCCATCCCCGGATACCTCCATTGTCCAACCTCTTGGCGTTTTGGAGGATGCCGCCATCTCCACAATAGTTCCACCCTCCGCCATCTCTTCCCTGCTTCCGGTTCCACTCCTCATGCTCACTACTAGTACAGACCCGCCAAGTGGGTCAGATCATCTTGAGCTTCAGCTGCCATTTCCCATGTTTTAGGATGCTCTCCCAGTTACCGCCAAGCCCCCACATTCTCACCTACTCGCCTGCCGGGTACATTTTGTTGATTTCAGCAACCCGGCCAAGTTCACACTCATGTCCCGCTGAAGTTTCAAAATATAGTATTTGATTCGGGAGGATTCTCTACATTTCGGATTTGGCTTGATGTCCACAACCATTGGGGCAAGGAACTTTGGAGGGAAAAGAAGTAGTGCGAGCCAGAGTGGGATTTGGCACACAGAATGACACCATCCCCCTTAGTCCCCCCGCCCAGGCGGCTACCTTGCTTCTGATCCTCGAGGACGAGGATCTTTTCAAGGAGGTGGTATTGATACACCACAGATGTTGCCTAGCAGCCAAGGTGTCCTTCACAGTTGCCGCCAAGGCCTCTACCGCCAACCATTTCATACTTGGCGTCACCTTAGCCTGCATCATCCGCCACAACAGCTGCCTGCCTTCCTCTCGCCAACCCAAGCACCTGCCGTGCCACTTGTCCCCCCTTCTAGAACCTTCCACAAACGTGCCCCCCCCCCCCCCCCCCCCCCCCCCCCTCTCCTTATGTGTATATATAATGGAGATGACCTAGGGTTAGAGTATGTCATTGATGTAGAGCTTTGCTCAAGTCTCTCTCTCCCTCTATGCTTTTCTATTTCTCCCCCCTTTCTCCTATGTAATCCTCCATTTTGGAGGTCAGTCTATCAATATAATACTTTAGTTATGATTTTCAGTTGATTTATAGTTTGTCTTGTATCATACAAGCTAAAATTATAAATAATTTATGTACCTATATATACACACACACTCAAATTATATACGTAACCATTTTGAAGATGTAATTGAGAATATTAGTATAGGAGATTAGAGTGTTAAGTATTGAACGTAGGAGTATGATCGCATGAGAGGTTTACCTTGGACCGTGTGGGTTTATCCAAATAGTCTTCATGTCATCAAATTTGAAAATTTTTTTTGTTTTGGAAATATCTTCCTCCCTATGATAATAATTTTAAAAATAATAATTTATGCTAAATGTTATATAAACAAATAACTATTATTATATAACTATAATAATGAGTAAATTAAAAAATTATGTATAAATAATATTATTTAATATTTAACAAACAACTTAATTAAAATTTTTTATTATAAATTGCATATATAATTTAACTAAAATACATGTTATAAAGCTAAATATAACATGATAATTAAATATAATTAATATATTTAATTTAATTAATAATTAATAATTTATTAAACAATTAAATAAAAAATTTAAAAAGGTTTAGAGTGTCAAGATCCCAAAATACAAAAATAAAATATTAAAATTTTAAAATTGATGACATGGAGGCTATTTGGGGAAAAATATTTTTTAAAATAGGTTATTTTGGGTAATATTTTTTTATTTTAGACTATTTTAGATAACGGCTCATTTATTAGTATATTACTTTTAGTTGTAATTTTATTTTTTATTTTTTTATTTCCCATTTTGAATTCCCAACTCTCTTTTTTCCTACACACTGTAACTATCAAGATTCACTTCCTTTTATAATCGAGTTATCTAATCATAATGTCGATCAGATTAGATAATTTGATCTCATTCAAATCTCACCTAAATCAAATCATAATCAAATTTAAATCATATCGAATCAATATTAATTTTGAAATAAACACTATCCTAACACAATAATTATTTAATAAGGCCTCGTTTGGTATACGAAAAGTAGATGAGGAAAGTTTCAATTTATAGAAAGTATCATTTTTGGGTCTTGTTTGGTATGCGAGAAATAAGTAGAATATATTAAAATTACTAAGTACGTTTCGGTTGCTTTAAAATGATAAAAGTAACTTACCTAGGCCCCTAGGTAAGTTCTACTTTATTTATGAATTTTAATTCATATAATAATTTTATCTTTTTTAATTTGTGATTATGATAAGTTTAACCATTACCTCCTCTATCAGTAATGTTAAAAGATTGACCGTGGATATAATAATTATTTTAACTATATTTTATGAAAAGTTATTTTGTTAATCAAATAAAACATAAGAGTTAAATTCTCAAAAAAGTCTATTTCTCATATATGCAACCAAACACTTTTTAAAATTGACAAGAAAAACAAATTTTTAAAAAATATAGCTTTCTATATAAATTTAATTCCTCAGGGCCTAAGAATTGATCATTGGTGGTATACAAAGATACAATGACACACCATAAAAAGACTCAAAAGAAAAGAAAGTTACCAGATAATAATGGAGATCAACTTTATTTAACAACAAATGTACATGAGATTCATTTCACAATCATATATCCAATATCATCACTAGAATCCATGGATTTCCACAAAATAATAAATTAATTCAAAAACAGACCCCTAATCCCCCAAATCCCAACAACCCATCATTAAAAATAAAAAGTGAGAAATCAAACAAAAAAGAATAATGTATCAAAAACAGAAACGAAACAAATTAATTGGTAAACAAATCTCAAACCCCACATTGATTCTCTATTTTCACATCACCAACAAGGCGACGAAGGACCCAAATAGAGCAGCGCCAGCGACGGCGGATCTGCTCATGGAGAAGGCGCCGTTATCCGCCGGTGTGTTGTCAGCGGAGGGGGACTGAGCAGAGGGACCGCCGGCGGAAGACGGGACTTGGGCGGAGGGTACGGCGGCGGTGGAGGGAGTGGGGGCAGCGGCGGGGGTGGTTGACGGGGAGGGCGCAGGGGTGGCGGCGGTGGGGGAGGGAGAAGGGGTGGCGACAGGGGTAGGAGCAGGGGTGGCAACTGGAGTTGGAGATGGAGCAGGGGACTTAGTCACCGGCGCCGGCGACGGAGCAGAGGTGGGCGGCGGGGGAGAAGGGGTGGCGGTGGGAGAGGGAGACGGGGCTTGGGCCATAGACGTAGCGGCGAAAAGAGCAAGAACCAGAAGAAACTGCATTGTGGAGAAGGCCATAATCAAATAATTAAGTGTATAGTTGGAGAGAGAGAAAGAGGGAATGGAAATGGTAGGGGGAAGAAGAACAAGAAGAAGGTATAAATAAAAAGAGAGAGGAGAGAGAAAGAGAACATGAAAAGATTCTACGAATCGTAAGGAAAAAGATTAATTTATTTATTTAATTTAATTAATAAGAGAGGAAGGTTTGATTTTGAATTGGAAGGTCTCCCCCATTGGCGGTGCCCCTCTTTTGCCTCCCCTTTCCTCCTTCTTTCCTTATTATTTTTTAATTGCAAATTATGAGCTCGGTATTTGAATTCTCATCATTTGTTATTAAATATCTTTATATTTTAATATATACAATAAAATATCTTAAGTTATAAATATTTTTTACTTAGGTAACTTACATTAGTATTTGATAGACTTTTGTGATAATTGGGTTAATTTTATTTTAAAAATGCTAATTATTACATAACTACAATAACATATATAATTATGTTACTTTTTTCAACAAGAAATTCATCAAATTTTGATAAGAAAAATCAATAAATTTCAACATAAATAATTTATATATTGTCTAAATTATATATCATATCGGCAATTATATTTATAAAAGAACATCAAACTCTCATTAGGATTCTTAATATTGTTGAAATCATATTTTACTTCAATATTTTTTTACTAAAAATCTATTAAATTTTAAAAAAAATAATATTTAATTAATAAAATTTTAAGACACATAAAATTTTAGATTTTAAGATATTTTTCCATATATTTTAATCAAATCTTAATTTTTATAAAAATTGTCGTACAATAAGGGTAAGAAATAAATTATTTTATTTGTAAATAGAATTTCCTTTAGTAAGTCAATAATGGGAGGCGGCCAATGCGTTGAAAACACGGAGAGAGTCAACACGTGGGAAGTAGGTGATGGTTCAGTAGTACGTCGCTGTCTCCACAATTTTATAGCCAATACAGTCTTTTGGATCATTTATATTTTAATATTTTAATATTTTTTTTAAATAATAAAAATAACTATTATCTTTTTAAATTAATAAAAAATATTCTTAAGTTTTGTTAAATTAACAAAAATATCTACTTTATTTTTTGTTAAAAGAGCTAATATTGTAACTATTTTTTATTAATGCTATATAAAATGATAAAAATACTATTTAATAATTATTATTTTAAATATCTTAAGCGAAAATAAATAGTTTGTATATAATATAAAATTTTGAATTTTGTGCTTATAAAATCTCGAAAATAAATTCGAGGATACTTTGGGCAATTTATTATAGCATTAATAAGAAAATAATCATCAAGTTAGGTATATATATTCTGATAAAATAAAAAAGAGTTAGGTATATCGATTTAAAATAACGTCATTAATTACTGCCGATGGGGACATTTTTATTAAAACTACAAAAGCTTATGGGCTTTTCTATCAATTTAAAAAAGTTGGAGTCTTTTTTAATATTTTAAAAATGTTAGACTATTGAAAGATAAATAACCTTTTTTTTAATGTCAAGAAATATTCACAAATTAGAATGTCAGTTAAAATTATATACAACAGTTGTTGGGATGGAAAATACCACCACCTATGATTGCAATAACTAGAGAATGAAGTTTAGCCACCACATTAGTCACTCTATTACAAGATTGAGGAATTCAAACATAAAAAATACTACAAAAAAAAAAGATTCAAGCCTTTAAAGATCCCGAATCACAATTTGGGATTTTCATAAGGGATTCGAGCCCCAGTTACATAAGATCAAAATAACAAGATAATTCAACCCATAAACACTGCTAATATAATCCCACTATTTAAATTTTATAATCTTTCTCTCTTAATAAAGACGAGATTCAATTATAAATCTGGCTCGCGAGACTTTACCATCACAACATGAGGTTAGACTGTGGCGGGCGCCTGGTGTAAACAGGCTGTGAGGTGTACTTTTAAGGGGATTGTCAATTACTCGGATGGCCAGCCTGTAAACGCGGACGGTCATGATTGCTTTTTGTAGCCATTCTCTCAGCCACCTTATGCCAATTATTTATGCACCCCCAACTCATAGCCACTGAAAATTCACTTATCAGACTTAAAAGTTAAATACTAGAAAATAAGATAAGACATAATTGAGATATGATTGGAAATTTATATCAGGTTTAAATTTTAAATTAAAATTTAGATAAAATAATTAGTATTAGGTATTTGAATTATGAAAGGGATTTATGGATAATAGATGCGGACTGCTAGAGAAAAAAAA
Organism: Simmondsia chinensis; assembly: GCA_018398585.1. Taxonomy (NCBI): domain Eukaryota; kingdom Viridiplantae; phylum Streptophyta; class Magnoliopsida; order Caryophyllales; family Simmondsiaceae; genus Simmondsia; species Simmondsia chinensis. The sequence continues at coordinate 42,730,952 of JAGTTD010000002.1, read as the reverse complement.
TGTTAATATATTTTTAAAATAAGTAAAAAGATAGTTTTAGTATCTCCTGGTCAAGATATACGTCTCTTCATGTAAAAAGATACGTCTCGTCTATAAAACACTTCAAGAACTAAAAATACCTTTTCCATTTTCAAAATTTAAAAATATCCAATAACATTTTATTATTATCTTCTTTTCGCATATCGAAAATCCATTATAGTTACATTCATTCTCACTTTGTGTTTTGGTTTCATTGTATCCTCGATACTATTTTGAAAACTCTCAGGTAAAGTGGTTCGCTACTTGCCTCAAAATCGTTTGTTGAAATTGTACTTGTTTTGTAAATTTCCCTAACAAAATAAAAGATGTGAGCAATTAGAGTGAAATATTACATGAGGGTGTAACATTAGAGGGGAAGTACAAATTTGAGTTGAATGTTGATTTAAGTATGAAGAGCCGGTTCAAATGTGAGTTCGAGGATTTGTAGGTTTTTCCATGAAGAGTTAAAATGTGGCCAAAGGGGAGGCTTTTGTAACATAAGTTATCTTTGGGTTGAGAAATCGTGAAACGGGGTTCTAGGTTATGATCATAAATTTTAATATGAAATTTCAATAGTAAATAGGTAACTAATTGAATCTCCTAGTTTTTCTTCTAGAGAAGGGTGTAAACGAGTCGAGCAGAGTATCTGCTTGTTCGAACTCGAGCTTGATAAGGTTTATCGGGCTCGAATTCGAGCCGTGCTCTTATTGAGTATTTGCAACACTTGTTCGAGATAGGTTCGATAAGATTTTAATATATTCAATACTTGCCTAGGCTTGGCTTGGCTTGGCTTGGCTCGTCTCGTTAGGCTTATCGAGCCAAGTTGAGCCCGTTATCGAGCCGAGACAAGCTCTTAATCGAGCCCAATCGATCTTAAAATCGAGCCAAGCTTGCTGTCGAGTCAATCTCACTACCAAGTCGAGCTTTTCAAGTTGCTGTTGAGCCATTATCGAACCACTTCCAAACCATTATCAAATTGTTAATGAGTCTTTAATGAGCTCTTATCGAGTTGTTCGCAAACATTAACGAGCCGATCACTCCCGTTCTAAATCCTTGCAATAAGCTATTGAGCCGTCATAATGAACACAGACAAGCCTTTATCGATTTCGAACACGAGTAGTTTATCAAACGTTAAGCTCATTTACATCCCTACTTCTAGTTGAGAGGGTTTTTCACACAAGTGTTAGTGTGTTAGTTGATTTGACTTAATACTTCTATCGTGTGTGTGAGTGTGATTCTGTAACTTTTACCATGTGATTATGTTTCAACGGGTATGTTTGTACTTTTAAATTTTGTGTTAACTTTCATTTATCTACACTGAAAATGTGAGTTGCATTAAGATTACTTAATCCAACATAAAACCGTGAGACATGCTTATGTTATTGCTTGTGCTTGAAACTCTTTTTTTAAGCCGATAAAAGGGTACAATATTATTCTAATAAAGATCATTAACATATGGAAGAGAAAAGATGAATTTTGCACCTAAAACCATTATTTACAGTTAAGTAATCTAACTATTATATCCATTCTAACAACTTATCAGCTCGAAACACTTAATTCATCACATATATATATATCTCAGCTGAGATATGAGAAGGTCAAAGCTCGGCCCATAGTTAGATGATGGTCAAAGCAAAGGGCCTTTTAGTTCCAGAGACTTGGGCACAAAATGGGCCACTAATGAATTCAGGATTTGAACATGACTCGGCCCACTATAAGCCCATCTACCCTTGTGTATAGATAACCCAGAAATATATGTGAGTTTTTAACTAAAAATCACCTTAATTTTTTAGTTTTTGAAAAAAAATCTAAATTTAACAAACTTTTTTAACAGCATTAGCATCCATCAGTTTTTATTGACATTTTATTTAAAAAATATATTTTAAAAATAAAAAATAAATTTTTTATGTATTTACAAATTCTTTATATTTAAATATTTCTTAAATATTTAAAACATTGTAAATTAAAATTTTTTTATATGTAAAATTGAATTTTTTTTAAAAAGCCACTTTAACAAAAATTAGTATATATTGACGAAGTTAACTTTAAGCTCTGAGGTTGAAAAATTTTATAAAATTTAAATAATTTTATAAATTATATTTAAAATTTAGATAATTTTAATCTAAAACTCCAAAATATAATATAGAAATACAGAAAGCAGGAATAGATTGAAGGGGAAGCGATTCTGCATACCATCAACGGTCAGTCAACGGCGTCCAATAATCGTGCTCATCATTCCTCTGTCAGCCCCCTCCCCGAAATTAACGCCGTCATCCCCCCCCCCCCCCCCCCCCCCTTTCTTTCCATTCTCCATTCCTTTCTTCCTCCCATCGGCAACGTCAAGGAATTCGATTCAGATCCCACATTGATACATATGGATCAACCCGCACCCGGTCATCCCCTTACCATTACTGAGCCCGATTCCGGAGCTCCGATTCATGACGTCAATTTGAATGATGACGGAGGAGTTGCCGGATCCAACGAGGACCCCAAACCCGAGACCGTTTCTGTGAACGGATCACAGACCAACGCTGATACGCCGACGCCAACGAAATCTCAGAAATCGGTGCGCTGGAGCGAGAAATTGGTCTCTGAGTCCACTTTCTCTGCCTCTGATACGACGTCGTATTCTGCCGGATCTACTAATCCTTACGTTTCTCATTCCTCGTCTCCTTCCGATCCTCCCTCCTTCAAAGGTAAACTCTCCTTAGTCCCTCTTTCTTTTGATTTGTTTATGTCAAGCAATCATATGTTTCGAAAACTCAAGCTGACGAGTGAAGACCCAATTTTTGTACTCTAGCGTGTCACTTACCCGAATATCCATTACGCTTAAAGTGCGGATGTTGCACAAGTGCAGTTTAAGCTGATGAGTGAAACTCGTGAATGATTCTTATAATATGACAGTTTAAGATCGTGAATTGAGAAGGATGGAAGAAATGATTGATTAGGTTTCGAAATTTTGAAATTTGACTCGATTTTGTGTTGTGCGGAACAGATAAAATGGAGACAGTCAGGAACGTGCTAGGGAGATGGGGGAGAAATGTGAAGGATGCTGCTAAGAAAGCAGAGGATCTGGCTGGCAACACTTGGCAACACTGTGTGTTTTCCCTTTTTACTTCTCTCTTTCCTTCTTATTTGTATTCTTCGACATTGATGGGATTTAATCTTTGTTTGCTTTTATTTCATATTTGTCCTCATCAATATCTGTGGATGTTGACATACATGCACCTTCGAAAATGACGTCTTTATATGGTAGCACCCTGTAAGGGTAAAGCTGTGTATATCTTACCCTTCTCAGACCGGCATGAGCCTCTTTGAGGGAACTGGGTTTGTTGTTGTTGTTGTTGTTGACATCCATTTATTTCATCTCATGGGCACATGCTTGTAACTGTTGTTTTGTTTTGTTGTCCTCCTTCCCTGGGGAGAAGGGGTCATTATTCACTGTAGCCGTTATTGTGGTTCCCTGTATTGAGTATTGATTGCGAGTTTTGTTCTGTCCTGTAATAACGTAGTGTATTTTAACGCAATTCCTCGTTGCTTTTTTTCCCTTCTATCTTGAACAATTATAATCCTCTTTGCACGATGCAGTTTCACTGGATTAATACTTGGTATGGAAGTTTGTTGGCAATACTTAAAGAACTTCATAGATTGCTGGTTTTTATGTGTATTTCAAGGGAGTCCTAATCACAAGAGTACCTTCCACTATGAGGCAACACACACACTTGTTTGAAAAAAGAGAACAACCTGTACCAAATATTCTAGGCTATTGAACATCATAAATAGGTGAGTATATATGATTTCCCACTCTAGAATCACATGACACAAATACTAGGATATAGAGCCTCGTAAGGTCTCCTCATCTACAAGCATTAATGAGTATTAAGCTTGTTGAGAATGAAAGACCTTAAACAAGTTCATATCTTAAACGCTACCTCGGCTTTCCAGATAAAAGAGCAATGAAGGATTGAAGAATTTGGATGATGGTTACAATAAGTCAAGTATCGGAAAAGGGATTGAGCAGTATAATGCCTCATCCCTTTAGCTCCCATACCCTCATATTTGGCTGATAATATATCCTTTTTTGTTCAAAATATGGTTTAACTAGGTAAATTTAAAGATTTTCCTATTAATCAGATTTTTGCATAGATTTGTATTCCATGAAATAGGATCACCATGGAGAAAAACAAAAACACCTACTCGGACATCATGAATAGAGTAAAGGCAATATTACAGTGGAAACCAATCCACAAAGGAGATCTCTCTAGCCAAAATATCTTCCTTGAATCGAATTCAGTTCCCAATGTCAATTTTAAAGTGTATGCAAGGCTGGGAAAACAGGTACAACTATGATATAGATTTCCAAGGGAAAAGCTTTTCCCACCTTATCTGCCAACTTAGCATCCCATCCATTTTCTTGAACGCTGCACTTACTGTTGATCAGCATGTACCAAAGGGAAGTAGATTCATTTGGAAATTGCTATAACCATTAGTCAAAAGGGGAATGTTTTTGGACACCAAGTTATTGATTCCCGATCCCCCCTTTCACGTGGCCTGTGGACCTTGTCCCACTTAACTGAATTATCTTGGTAATTTCCTCATGCAACACCAAAGAGTCTAATTTCATAAAGTCATTTCCAGATGAAGTTCCTTAGGATTGTGGATCCAGTGAATGAATAGTGGGTGTTGTGCATCTAGAGTGAAGGGAGAACGTTATCTGATTGGAGGTTCTGCCATCAGATGAAAGGCAGTGATTGCATTTTAAGAGGGCGGTGGGCAGGCAGTCATTAGATGAGGTATAACTGTAAAAAGGGACAGTCTCTGACTCCTTGGGTTCTGTTGTCTTAGCTAGTAGGAATTTAAATGATAGTGCCCCATGTTTTTTCCATTACCAGAGCAGCAATCAATAGATCACATTGCTGGATTTGCTTAGACTTGTGATTAGATTAAAAAAAAATTTCTTAATCTAAGTTATATAAGAGCCTGTTTTATGAAGGGTGATCCCAGAGGGCAAATGCTGAAGGTGGTTAATCATGCATGTTATGGTTATTGGATGGAACAATTTAGGGGCCACCCGAATTCGGGAGGTTGAGATGGTTGGGTTTCTGATTCACGTCAAGAAATTCTTGCTGCCATCTGTATTTAGATGCATTTGGTGTGGATGAATTGGAACTTAACTTTAGTTTGTGTAATGGCTGTGTTGAGACCTGATAGCTGCCACATCTATGTCAGGTTCTCCTAGGATTGAGAAAGAAGGTTTTGAGTGTCTTGTGCCATCTAATTAGCTGTTTTTACTCTGATAACAAACTTAGGTAGTCCAAAATTGCGTGGTTGAGAAACTAGTGCTACTCTCGTGGTTTTGCATTGATCATTCTAGAGAAAATATTATACCTGTTCACGTCTTTAAATTAGGCTATTAACAATTGTCAAAAAACTTAAACAAATCTAATATGCTCTGATACCAATTTGTTAGGAATAAAACTTAATGTGGAAGCGTAAACCCTGATAGCTTGATTCGATTCAAATAATATGACTCATGCAAAACGAGAAGTAAACAAATATGGAGAAAGAAAGAACAAAACAAGAACACACAATATTTACGTGGAAACCCCTCTACAATCGAGAGGGGAGAAAACCACGGGCGGAGATGGAGATTCTTTATTAACTGAACGGAAGAATTACAACGACACTTCCCAAACGAGATATATGGAAGAATTGCAATCACTCCCTCTGAACTCTCGTAGCACTCGAATATCTTGGAGGAATTACGAGGTCACCTTTTTTCTTAATGGCGGCTCACCACACTTTGATTGGATCTGAATGGGAGAAACTTCTCACCTAAACCGAAAACCCTAAGCCCTTATTTATAGAAAATAATTAGGGCCGGCGCAACAAGGCTCCCGATCGATCGGAACCCACCGATCGATCGGCGCCCAAAACTTCCAAAACACTCCGAATCTTTCCTTAAATCACCCGATCGATCGGCATTCCCTTCCGATCGATCGGTGACCACACGGCAGCCCCATATAAAATAAAATAAGTAATTTGAGACATAACCTAACAACAATCAATATGCAAAGCAGCGGAAGAGAGTAAATCTGATGTTATGGACGATTGACCATTAATTCTCCTTGATTATAGGAAAGGATGCAACCATTCTAAGACACTTATTGTGTGATTATAAGTGTGAAGTTGACTTTGAGTAAATAACGTATGCCGGGCCGTGAGTGCTAAGAGGTTCATTATTGATTTCTTTTAGTTATAATATAATCATGGGGTAATGGCTTGCTTTTTAAGTGCTTTTTGTAAGTGTGACTGTTACAACATCTGTTTTTTCCGTCTTGTGAAGAAATTTTAGTGGCTGCAAAGCTAGTGGGTAAGGGGGAAGCAGGTTGGGTGGGGAGGGGATAGAGGAGAGAGTAGAACACATATTTAAACTTATTGCTTGGCACCATGTGAAATTCACTCATGTGTTTGATGAACTTATCCAGTTTTGCAGTGAATTTGTCACGAAACTCAAGAGTTTGTGGGTGGGATGGAGGAAATGTGATGCTCAACTATTTTTCTAGCATTCATGTATCAAAAGAAAAACAAAACTATTTTCTGGCACTTGGGGCATAGAGGACAGATCTTGAATTTTTGTTTTTTTTCTTTTGTGGGGTTGTTTATTCCCCTTCAATTTGCAATAGAATATATTGCTTGCTTGTTTGCTTTTGACGTTTTGTATATGGGTTATGAAGAAAAGGCGATACACTTGGATTGTCATACAGACATATGGAAGAAAGGAAATGTGATTCGGTCCATGGAATGTTACATTTCTTTTATTTTTATTTATTTATTTAATTTTTTGGTGTGTGTGGGGGGATGGGTGTTATGAGAGGCTTGCATGGATACAGCAATAATTTCTATTCATCAAGCAGCACTAAATCTTGGGAGAAGGGGCCATGAGCTTTAGATTCTAAATGGACTTCTTAGGCATTTGTGGTTTTGCGTTGCCATGGTTATTGATGCAATATTTGTTTTGTAAACCCTGTGTCCATGTTACTTTTGGGGGCTGTAAAATATATGGTGTTGGTTCTGGTGGTGTGTCTTGGGGGTGAGGGAGGAGGTTTCTACCAGGTAATGCATCAGAAGGTTGCTTGAGGAATTTGTTTATTGCAAGGCAATTCCTTGCATAGGCCTCAGATTTCCTGTGTGTATGGAAGGATAAGGTTCGCTTCTAGATTATGTTTCGAGGTAGTGAGTTTTCTTGTAGCTGTAAATACAGATCACACAAGTGACATTGATAGCACTATTGTCGATGGCTTTGATCTTTCTAGACTATATATTGGTGGGATCTGATAGATTTTTCTCTCTTTCCTTTCTTTTGCTTCCCCTCGTTTTGGATTGTACACTTCCAACATGCTTTCCACTTTCACAAATATGTCGAATGCTATTTATACTGACGGACTGGTTTTTTGCCCTCGCTTTATGATAGTGAAAACAAGTCCCAGTTTTTCTGATGCTGCAATGGGAAGAATTGTTCACAGCACAAAAGTTCTAGCGGAAGGTGGTTATGAGAAGATATTCCACCAGACTTTTGAGACAGTCCCAGAGGAGCAACTCCAAGATTCTTATGCATGTTACTTATCTACATCAGCTGGTCCAGTCATGGGCACCTTATATGTCTCCACTGTGAAGCTTGCTTTCTGTAGTGATAATCCCCTTCCTTACAAGAACGACAATCAGACTGAATGGAGTTATTATAAGGTAATTTCATGAGCTCCTCCGTCATGTAGCCTAGTGCAAAATTAACTGGAGGTAAAGCTTTCTTATCAATAAAAAAAAAAAAAAAGGGTATCAGATGGTCTTGGAATATGACAGTTCTAGATTGAATTGCGGGTGCCAAGTTGAAGTTGTTCAGAGTGTATATTAGGGTGATAAAAGCATCGATGTTACATAAAATACACTACCCATATGATTTTCCTCCAAAATATATGATTGACTTCATTTTCTATGATTTTTCTTCCCCCCCCTCCCCGCCCACCCCCCCCCCCCCCCCCCCCCCAAAAAAAAAAAAAAAAAAAAAACACAAAATTTGAAGTGCTTAAATGTCTTACCTACGTTGAAGTAGCTATGATAATATGTCATTTTTCTCTTGAAGTCTGTACAACTTTATTGCTGAGGAGTGCCATGCTTGGACCCATTAACATTGTCTTTAATAAAACACCGTTGTCTGTTAACGACCTTTCCAATCTCCTTGTCCTTGAGTTTATCATACATTTGAAAATTGGGTTTTCTACTGAATGATAACTAACAAGTTCTGTTGACTTTGCAACCTAGCAAAAACCGCAATGACCTTGTTTAAATGCTATTCGACTTGAGTAGCGTTTTCTTACCCAGACAGAGGCTGAACCCGGACTCACTGGGTTCTTGGTCTTGACATCTGAGTCATCGACATTTCATCTTTCTGGTACTGACAACTGACTGTATTTGATGTGCCATGGAAATAGGTGATAATACCGTTGCATCAGCTGAAGGCATTCAATCCATCAATAAGCAGAATGAATCCTGCAGAGAAGTACATCCAGATCATTTCCATAGACAATCACGAATTCTGGTACATGGGCTTCTTGAACTATGAGAACGCGGTTAATCACCTTCAGGATTCCCTGCAAGCCCGGGATTTCCATTCCTTACCATAACTTTTGTGTCATGATCAAGCTGTAAAACGGGTTTTAATGTTCAAAGATACACCACCAAAGTTGATGCTTTAGGACTAACCATATAATTTTTAGCATTCTTTAAGAGGGGACTAATGTGGGGCTCTGGATGTTTTTGTGTTTTTCTGTCTATAAATGGGCTTGTAATTTTCCGCGTTTATGCTTATTTGGGACTCGTTTTTAACCTTGAATTATTTTTCATGTTTCTCAGCTAAAAAGGGAATATTTTTTGTCACTCTGATTTCACTTGCACTGTTGTGGACATTAAATCAAATCGCATGTTACAGTCACATCATAGTTACGTACGTGGTGTCGCAAAAGCGGGCACTGTAAAATCAGACTGGTACTGAGACATGGCCAGGACTCGCATGGAAAGTAGCAACTAAGCAATAAAGAATGTTCCACCATGGCATGTGTTGCATGAAACATAGTAACAATTGAGTTGAGCTTTTTTCAAGGAAGATGGATTACTTATAAGCAATCATGAAATAATATTGAAAGAATGTATGAGTACGAATGGCATATGACATGAAACTGAAAAGATACAATTGAGATGGCTTTGACAAACTATGAAAACATACTTTTGTTTTTAAGGAAAAGACATTTTTTTATTAGAAAAAAGTTTGATCAAACAAGCAATAATTATTTAATATAATGCTTTCTAGAAATAAATAAGGGGGTTTTTTGCATCTCAGTATATGGTAAACAGACGATACACATAGTAAATGTACCTTAAGTAAACCATAAACATAATAAAACACAAATTTGAATTATAATCTGTCTAACCACCTTGTTTATGAAAAAGAAGTTTCGAAGTCAAGAAAATTTAGCCTCCTAAATAACGGATGGTTCGCAGAGGGGATTAAAAAGAAAAGTCCATTTACCATATATTTTTGAGGGATTCAAATCGTGTTTTTCTAATAATTAGGAATTGAAATGATGTAATTTTCAAAATGAAGATAAATATTCTCCAACTATATATACACTTCTTCTATTTGTTTGTGATAAGATAGATTGTTACTATCTAGATCTAGAACTTATTTATTTATTTAATCTGTTTACCTGTCTTTCTAATTTATTATGAGCCTAGTAAGTGATAATCTTTTCTTTTGCTATCGTAATTTTTGCAGCTAATGATTTTATGTGGGTAGCTCGCATTTTAATCAACCAAGTCACCTTTTTCAACGTTCATCTTTTATTTAGGTAGTACATATTATATATAATATAATATAATATAAATACATATTTATAAATAACATAAAATAATAAAATAAAATTTGATCCTAAAAGTAAAATTAAATGACTATATTTTTATAAGTTAATAATTTTGTTTATTTATATTTAAAACACAAATATATATTTAATTTAAAAAAAAAGTGAAGCAAATGTATTGGATATATTAGCTGCCGACAAACCAATAATTAAAATGATAATGATGATTAGCGACCAAATTAGGCTGTTTATACCACAAAAAGTCTAGGTGCATTTATTCTTTTGATTATCTCCATCGTTTTCTTTCAACTTTTCAAATATTTCCCCTTTTTTCCTTAGATAGTAATCATTACAAGAAATTAATTTACATTAAATCCTGCTAACTACTCTCTTTATTTAATAAATAATCAAGATATTATTGGCTTATAATTTAGAAAGTAAATAACATATTATTTGCTTTTATTTTAAAAATATCCATAAACTTTTCAGTAATTTTTTTATTATATATATATTATATTAAACTTATTATATTATCAATTAAATATCCCGAGGTTTGAGCATTTATCACTTAAATACCCTGATATTTTAATATATACAATGAGGTACCCCGAGGTTTGAATATTTTATCACTTAGGTAGTTTATGACTGAATTTGACGAAGTTTTGTAAGAATTTGATGAATTTTATACAAAAAATGTTTATATAATATATGACTATGATAATATATATAAGCAAGTGCCAATATTTTCATCAAAAATTCTATGAATTGTGATAAAATATTTACCAAATGTTGATATAGACCACCTAAAAATTACCATAACTATGTGACATTTTCACATTTTTGGACAAAAAATCATCAAATTCTAATGAAGATATTTATATACTATTAAAATCATATTTAATTTTAGCATTTTCTAACAAAAATGCATCGAATTCAATATTTCTGCAGAAAGCCCAGTACGAAACGTTTGATAATTTTGTGTGAAATGCAAGGGCCATGTACACGGTTTTTTTGTTTTTTGAATTCTGATAGTTGGTTCTTTATCGCTTGTATTGTAGTCTCTCTCGGGTCCCCTTAATTGGGACGCTATTAGGGATAATATCAATGTATTAGGATAGTATCCATGTTAATTTTATTCTGATATTATATTGATTATATTTTGTAATTAGTCCTCCTATCATTACTATAAATATATGCCTCATCAACCTTATTGAGTATGCTTACTAACTTTCATTCTCATATGGTATCAGAGCATACTAAACCTTAAACATTAATCCCCTCTCCTCAAAAAAAAAGAAAAAAAAAAAAAAACAGAAGAGGGGTGGCTGCTGAAACCCTCACCCTAACCCCAAACACTCAGCAGCCGCCGTCGCCTTCGCCGCCACCACCAGCGACCTCCCCGCCCCTCTCTCGCCACCTAGTCGTGCCGGCGTCCCGGCCACTGCTCCAACCCCAGGCTCGCCGTCGCCCGTCATTGCTCCGGTTCTCTGATTTGAGGCCGGTTCTCTCGACCCTGTTTTGAGGTCGAGCCTCTCTGCCACCTCCCGTTGGCCGATCGCCGCTGCTTCGACCTTCATGGCCGCCTCCTCTTCCACCTCCTCCTCCCTCTCTCTCTCCAATATGGCCATATACCCTCCCCTCTCACCGGTCACAGGTTCTCTCCACCGGCCACGGCACCCCTCGCCTCCTTGACCGCGTCCAGCCATCGCCGTGACCTCCTCTCCACCGGTGGCTGCCGCCTCCGTGCCTTCGTCGGCCCCTCCTGCCCCTGGTGGCTTCTCCCTACCGTCACTCCCCTCATCTTCCATTGATTTGGTCCCGTTTTCTACATCTCACGGTCTCTACTCCTCCGGGTATAATCTTGGACTCCCTCTTTCGTCTTTTAATTTATCAAGTTACTCATCCCCTCTCATGGCCGGGGCGTTGCCTCTCGCGACCCTCCCTCCCAATGTGAGCCCCCTTCCCCTTTCCTCTATTACTAATCTCGTTACAATTAAATTGGAAATACCAACTGATTATACCACTTGGCGAGAACAAGTATCCATGGTTCTTCGTGCCCATCGACTCATGGGTTTCGTCGATGGCTCAACTCCCTGTCCTCCCAATCAAATTTCTACACCCACGGGTCAATATATCCCTAACTTTGATGCCATAACCTGGTCTTGCATTGACCAAAGCATTAGGGCATGTCTATCTGCTTCCTTAGCTCGCCCGGTCCTTAATGATGTCATCCATCATCCCACTTCTCGCGAAATGTGGGATGCCCTAGTCAAACGCTTTCACGACCACTCCCTCGCCAAGGAATTTGACCGCCGCTCTCAACTCGTTACTCTACGTAAAGACAATAAAACCATGACCGCATACCTCGCCGAACTTAAATCCATACCCGATGACCTGGTAGCCATAGATTCACTGTTGTCAAATCATGAGCTCCTCCACTATGCCCTATTCGGTCTCCCTCCGGAGTATGCCCCATTTAATACTTTCACTCGCCAATCGTCTCATAACCTCCCTTTTGAACAACTCAAGACTGCATTGTTAGATGAGGAAGCTGCTCTTTCTCGCATCCACGCTCGCTCTTCCGTTGATCATGGTCATGCCCTTGCCGCAACTAGTACGCTGTCGGACTCTTGGGGCTCTGGTCGGGGTCATGGAGGGCGTGGTCGTAAGGGTTGTGGATGCAACAACAACAATAGCAATGGGAATAATGGGGGTCGTGGCACACCTGGTCAAGGCCAACAACAGTCTCCTGGTACAGGTATGGTGCCTACTGGTGCTCCTCCTCCACATCCACAGAACTGGGGTCGCTCTGCAGGTACGGACTTTCGTCGACCTCATGATGGTATACTTGGTGCTGGTCCCTTAGTTTGTCAGATCTGTCATCAAGTTGGTCATGCTGCCTCGCTTTGCCCTCACCGCTATGTCAATTCTGATCTCATCCAATCCCTCTCGGCCATGTCTGTCACTGATCACGCTGATCCTACATGGTACCCGGACTCCGAGGTGTCCAATCATATGACTTCCAACGCAGGTATTTTAACTCAACACAATGTTTATAGTGGCTCAAAATCAATACAAGTTGGCAATGGGTCCTTATTATCGGTTACACATGTTGGTTTTTCGAAAATTCATACTAAAACTCGTGACCTGTTGCTTCCTAATGTTATGTTGGTTCCTGGTCTTACATACAACCTATTGTCTATTAAACAGTTGTGTCGTGATAATAGCTGTGTTGTTGAGTTTGATTCTTCTTCCTTTTGTGTCAAGGATAAGGCTACAAGGATGCCACTCCTCAGGATACGCAGTGAAGGCACCCTATACGGGTTTTCTGCTCATCCTACTGGACTTGTTGCACAGATAGTTACGGCTGAGCTATGGCATAGGCGATTAGGTCATTTAGGGAAATCTGTTTTGGACACTTTACGTACTCACTCATTGATTATTTGTGTTTCTCGTTCTAGCACAATAACACATTGTTCTGCATGTTGTTTAGGAAAGTCACGTCGTTTGCCTTTTTCCCGTGTGTTACATGAAACTACTTTACCTTTACAATTAATTAATTCAGATGTTTGACAATCACCAATTGTTTCTGATTCTGCTTTTCAGTATTATGTGCTTTTTGTTGATGACTTCACTCGCTTCACCTGGCTCTACACGATGCAATAGAAGGATGAAGTGTACTCCATCTTTTCTGATTTTAAGGCCCTAGTTGAAAATCAATTTAATCTTAAAATTAAATGTTTTCAAAGTGATGGAGGTCGTGAGTTTGACAATAGGCCCATGGCCACCCTTTGTCGCACCCACGACATTCACTTCCGCCTCTCCTGTCTTGATACCCCCACAACAAAATGGGGTGGCGGAACGAAAGCATCAACATTTCAGTGAAATGGTACGGACCTTGCTTTTTCAAGAGCGTTTTCCTTCAAAGTTTTGGGCTGATGCTGTTTGCACTGCATGTTACATTATAAAACGGTTGCCCACTCCAAACTTACAAAATCTTACACCTTCTGAAAAATTGTTTAAAAAGCCGCCAGATTACAACTTCTTCCGGGTCTTTGGGTGTGCTTGTTATCCTAAGACCACATCCCATACTCCTCATAAATTGGCCCCACGTGCCATCCTATTCGTTTTTATTGGGCATGTAGGACGTTACAAGAGGTACCAGTGCTTGGACACCACTACTGGTCGTGTCTACACTAGTTGTCATGTGCATTTTGTTGAACATCTGTTTCCTTATCCCGACATCGTGCCCAGTATGCATGCACCGTCAAGCTCAGCCCTAGCTGATGTCCCTTTGCCAAGTCCAATTCTGGCTCACGCTAGCTACTCGACTGCACCTCGTGTGTCACCCCCGGATTCTGTCACCCCAGATTTATTCCCGGTGGCCTCGGGTGGGCTGTTGGGCCCGTCTTTGCCGGCGGTTTTACCCGCCTCCTCCGCCTTGGCTACCGCATCTGACCCCGCCACCGTGCTCTCCACGGCCAGGACGGGTGCCCGACCCAGGGGGCGCACGCCCGAATTCCCCAATCGGCTTCCCTGCGATCTCCTTGGATGATCACTCCGGGCCGTCCGCCACACCCACAGTTGCTCCTGCCACCGCCAATGTCCATCCCATGCGCACCCGTCTTAAAGACGGGATACGTAAATCCAAGCACATTTTGTGTCTTAGCTCTATTGTTGTGGTTCAGGAACCAACATGTTTTTCTCAAGCCTTTAAAAACCCTCAGTGGCAGGAGGCCATGGCTGAGGAATTCAATGCACTTATTCAAAACCAGACACGGAACCTCGTACCCACCTCTCTCTCAAAATGTAGTCGGTAGTACTTGGAAGTACAAAGTTAAGTATAAACCTGATGGCTCTGTTGATCGTTTTAAAGCCCGTCTCATTGCTCAGGGCTTTCACCAGCGTGAGGGTCTTGACTATTTTGAAACGTTTAGCCCTGTGGTTAAACCCACCACCATCAGGTTCATACTTGCACTTATTGTTACTAACAAGTGGTCCATTCGCCAACTAGATGTCAAAAATGTGTTTTTACATGGATTTCTCAATGAAGAGGTGTACATGCGTTAGCCTCCAGGTTTTATACACCCGAAATTTTACACGCATGTATTCCGCTTGCGTAAGGCCCTGTATGGTCTCAAACAGGCGCCTAGGGCTTGGTTTCATCAGTTTAGTACGTTCCTTTACAGTCTGGGTTTCTATTGTAGTAAGGCTGATCCCTCTCTTTTCATACATCGATCGCCTCATAGCATTGTGTGCCTTTTACTGTATGTGGATGACATTATCCTTACTGGTTCTGATTCCTCTTGACTCACTCGCCACACTGCTTCTCTCTCCACTCAGTTCGCCATGAAAGACCTAGGCCCTCTCCACTATTTTTTTAGCATCGAGACCAAATTAACCAAACATGGCCTTTTCCTATCCCAACATAAGTACACCCTTGACTTATTGGGCAAGCATGACATGCTTGAGGCGAAACCTGTACAAATTCCTCTACCAACTCGGGCACAACCCCCAGTGGCGGACGGGTCTCCTCTTCCTGACCCGACCGAGTTCCGTAGTGCAGTGGGCGCGCTCCAGTACCTCACCATGACCCGTTCGGATATTGCATATGCGGTCAATCGTGTCTCCCAGTTTATGCACGCTCCCACTACTTCCCATTGGCAGATGGTTAAATGCATCCTTCAATACCTGAAGCTCACGCCTGATCATGGTCTCACCATAGCTCCGGGTTCTTGCACATCTGTCATTGCTTATGCTGATGCTGATTGGGGTGGCTGCCCTGACACCAGTCGCTCCACTACGGGCTTTGCTCTGTTCCTCGGCCCCAACCTCATCTCATGGCGAGCTAAGAAGCAGCCAACGGTTGCCTAGTCCTCCACCGAGTCTGAATATCGCGTTGTTGCCAAGGTTGTCGCTAAATGTGATTGGATCCGTTACCTCATGCGTGACTTAGGCCTCCGCCATTCAGGACCGATTCTTGTGTACTGTGATAAGGGTGATATCCAGGTTCGATACACTCCTACCACCAAACAGGTTGCTGACATATTCACCAAGGGGTTGGCTACTGATCGCTTCCGCTACCATAAAGTCAATCTGCACGTTGGTCCCTCTCGCATAGATTGAGGGGGCGTATTAGGGATAGTATCAATGTATTAGGATAGTATCCATGTTGATTTTCTTCTGATATTATTTCGATTATATTCTGTAATTATTCCTCCTCTCATTAATATAAATATATGCCTTAGTAACCCTATTGGGTATGGTCACTAACTCTCATTCTCACAGACGCTGTTAGTTGTATTTCGAGCTTGGCTTGCTATTTATAAAAAAAAAATTTCTAAAATTCAGAGTAATTCATTGTATATATTAAAATATCAGGGTATTTAAGTGATAAATACTCAAATTTTTGTATATCTAAGTGATAATTTTTCTAAATATTTTATGATATAATATTAAATGCATATTTAGTTATATTTGTTAGATACACGTAATATTACTCTCTACTAAATTAATAATTGAGAAATGCAGTATATGAAAAAAAAACATAAAACTATTAAAATAATCATTAGAGAAGAATGATTAGCATCTATAATTATAGGGCATAAATTATGATGCACGTGGACATGATTCCTTCCTTATGAGCAAAGTATAGCTTTATAGACAACCATACTATGTCTTGATCAAGTGCCCAATACTATTGCGCCCTTGAGTATGATGCTTTGGTTCATTTATGGGCTCTTGGGTTTGAGGCACGTTTTCTTACGACTCCACCTCATGTAATGACTTTACCAATTTATATAAAATTGCGATCACCCTTACCCCTCCGGCCCCTGCCCTTTTTTTCCCCTTCGATCAAAACCTCTTTCCCTTCCTGTAACACCTAGAATTTCAATTTTGGCATCAAGTGACCCGGGATGGATAAGAGAGGTGTTGTCGGTCTTCATAGAGAGAGAGAGAGAGAGAGAGAGAGAGAGAATGACGTGCAAAGATAAACAAAAGGTATTAGAGGATATCTGTTAAATTTCACCAAGCTTTTAGGTCAGACTCACGGAGTTAGCACACATGAGACCTACGTATAAGCCTAAATGGGATTCCATATTAAAATCAATTGGCATTAGGTGGAATAACCCACTAGTTTTATAAATTGATCTCTTCACTTTTACCATTCTTATGTGAGACTGACATTTTAACTCATATGTGGGATTCTCACTCTTAACAATATTCATATTGAGAAAAGCATTCTAGGGTTGCTAACATTAATGAAAAAAGATACATTCTTATGTCAAATACTACTAAAATTATACATGTTCTATACATGATCATAACTAATATTAATGGATGTAAGCAACACTTAAAGCTACCTTCCTAATCATAATTAATATGAACTGAGACACTTTATTTCCTCTATTATTCTCAGATCAAGAACCACATTAACAGTTTCACATGCTCCTCAGTTATCTTCCTAAGCTACACTTCCAGTTGCTGACCTTGGACAAAACCAGCAGAATTTAGTCTGGCTTTGTCTATGATACGCACATAATTTAGGGATTTAAGTTCTACCATTTTCTCCACTCTCATCTTATGTTTTTTTGTCTTCTTTTCTTTGGTTAGTGTCTTTTAACACGTACGTGTTTCTGCAGAACTTTTTTATGTATTCTTTTGATGCATAATTATCAAAAAGAAAAAAGAAAAAGTGACTATTATGGGAATCATAAATTAGAAATTTAGAGCATGAAATGCAATAGTATTGATAGATTGGTAAAAGTAGGGTAAATGTAGGGTGTGCATATAGTTTTGGGGCTTTAAGTACAAAACTGAGGATGTAAGACAGTAGGGTCATTGGCTTTAGCCCTTATTTTAAGGGCATCTATGTTTTGATCTTATGAAGTTGATGTGCTCTTTTTCATCATTTGGCTTATTGAACATTGAGCTGGGTATCCTATACCACACATATCTTTTGTTTTTTCTTTTTTTTTAAATAATTATAGAGTATATAGAGAAAGTCTCTACATAAATAGCAAAACAAATAAAGAAATAAAATGAAATGAAATCTCAAGAAGAAAACCAGAACCTGGAAGCTCAACACGAACAAAGTAAAGTAATGCGTGCCAGCTAGAAGAAAACTATATTTCTCTATTTAATAAGCTATCTGTAATATCTCAAAGAGT
Source organism: Simmondsia chinensis (assembly GCA_018398585.1). NCBI lineage: Eukaryota > Viridiplantae > Streptophyta > Magnoliopsida > Caryophyllales > Simmondsiaceae > Simmondsia > Simmondsia chinensis. The sequence goes on along the minus strand of JAGTTD010000002.1, from coordinate 42,712,852 downwards.
AGATAGAACTATGAATAAACCCAATATTTAATGAACTATTCGTGTTTAGAATCAATTACAACTTCTTTACAATTATTAGGGACTATTTTAAATTAAAAAATAAATTTAAATAAATTTAAAATATTAGAAACCAGTGGAGAAAATAAGTCAAAGCCTATAGAGTTAAAATTTGGACCGCCCATATTAATGTGATGAGAGCTAAAGATTTAGAAGAGACACCATATTAATCCTTTCAAAAGCACGCATGAATACTGTCACTTCACCAGATTATGTCACTAGATTTGCGTCTTCAAAGCAAATCCTATTGAATGTGATGAAGATTTCCTCCACTATAACAAAACAAAGGTAACCCCTTTTTTTCGGTAATTAGTGAGGAAATTCATGATACGAAAGTTGACATTTTATAAATACATCCAGCATAAGCATAGTGCGGGAAACGAAAAAATAGCAAGAAATACCAATGAATGACAAAACACACTACTCAAAACACTCGGAAATACAAAGACATTAGCTCCTAACATTCCCCCAATACCACACCAACAAAAACAAAGGGGACATCAGAGCAGCAAAACTGTAAACGAAAAAGTAGGAAAAGAATCAAACCATACCATGTCTAAACTGTCTCACGGCTCAAAGACAGAACTTGATTTTGAGCCAGTTGTAGCAGCCTTTAATCTTATCCTTACTCAAGCGCCTATAGTCCCACTATTACTCCTTTAAAACCCTCTAGGTTTAGCAAGCTTCTTTCCCTTTTCTACAAGAGCCAAGAATTCATTCAAATATTTAAATAAGATGAAATTGTGTTCAAACAATAAATTGAAATTCGAATATATATAACTCGACCAAACTACTATTAAATTTACCAAGCTTAGACTTGATCCATGAGGTTGGCTTGCATAAGATTCATGTATTATCCAAGTAGAGTTTCATTGTAAAACTAATTACCATTAAGAAGTAATTTATTAGACTTATACATTGATCTATTTTCTCTTACCACATTAATGTGATATTTTTAGTAAACTCAAGTGCAAAATCTTTGACAACTACTCACATTCTTGACAACATTGGCTTAAAAATCATGTTGTATTTTTGTAATTCCATACAACAACTCTATTTGGGAGTCTTGGGTGTCACGGAACTTTTCCCCCAGTAGGGTGGATCAAGGACAATTTTCATGGCTCAAAACTTGTTTTCATTATTCGTGATCATCAGGGGAAGATGCTCCTTGCTAGTTCAAGAAAATTGGGTAATGCTCCTGTTATGGTGGCTGAAACTGTGGCAGCTAGGGATGCTTTATACCATGTAGCCCTCCTTGGTTCCCATAAGCTTATTCTGGAAGGAGATAGTGGCAGTTGAGTCTACAACGAATTTGTATGTGATTCCAGCAAACACTTTTTCTATAAATAGCACTACAATGAGGTACAAAAGCAGGTGCAGTTGCAAATACAAGGCCTACACCAGTCACAAAGCAACCAGCAAGAAAAGAAAGGGACATACCCAATGCCTCAAGGGCTCCCACCTACGCAGGGTCTAGGGGGAGGCGGATGTACGCAGCCTTCCCCTTTCAGGGTGTTAACCCGAAGAGAGGCTGTTTCCCAGTGCCCCCAACCTGAGGGTGAGGACTTCCCAGGAGGTTACCCATTTTGGTATTAGTCTCCCCTAAGCACGCTTAACTTCGGAGTTCTAATGGGATCTGGTGACGGCTTGTTGGTGCCCTCTTTAATGAGGCACAAAAAGAAAGCAACCGGCAAGAAAAAGAAGCGAAAAATAAAGAGGCACAAAAACCAACCTTGAGCCAAACATACATAGCAGTAAACTTACAAGAAAGCCTGATTGACAAGCAAATTATGGTCTCGGGTGTTGTGACCTTTTAGGTTAGAAGAACTTGCTGGATGGTATCCTTTCCTTTCTCATCAGAACTGATGCCTTGAGATTCCGGCCCATTATGGACGGTCCTAAGACTATTTGTTTCTACTTGCATGAAAAGAAATACAATAACTCTATCTTGAATGTGACATAAAAACATATACTTACTAGACCAACTACATTGATATAAATGTCAGTCGATATTTTTTTCTTTTGCTGTATATCCTAATTTTCAAAGATATACTATTAAAATGTATTAATTTTTGACCATATTTTTTTGTATTACCAGATAAAGACGGGATGGATGGACCAGGAAGAAGCTTTGTCAATTTAAGCCACACAAGTTAAAATAAAAGGAGAAAATTTTCCTATTGTATGAGAACGAGGTTGATCATTGCAAAAGCATTGGGTAATCTTATGCTAATTTATTCAATTTAAATACTCATTTACAAATTAGCCTCGTATCATTAACAATTTAAAATTGAGGATTATCGTTTGATTCCAACCTCTAATAGGCGGCAATTGCATCTCCAACCACCACTATATAAAAGACTTTTGCAGATTATTCTTTACCATTGTTCTCAAATCTAGAACCACAATATCCATTTCTCATGCTACTCAATTTCCTCCCTAGGAACCATGGGTAAAGTTTCATTTGCTTGGCTTTGCCCATGATGTGATCGTAGTTTGGTTTAAAGGTTTTGATCTTGTCGATTTTTTTTCTTTCTTTCGTTACTATTTCAGCTTTTGTTTTTATTGGAGGACCATTCCTAATATAATTTTAAAGATCTTAACCTCTTACTATTAATATATATATATGATATCACAAAAAGAAAATCATTAAATTATAAAAATATTATTAAACAAATCACTAGAAAATTGATTAAATGATTGCTCCTATGGAAATTTGATATCTTTATTTCTTTTCCTAGGGTAGCTTGTCCTCTTATTGTTTTAGTAGTATATTGTCTTGTATTTTTATTTGACTTTACCAACCGGCCACATATCCAAACAAATCTACTGATGTTTCATCACCCCCCTCACTCACTCTCACATGCATGTTTCTTCCTTATTTAATTCTCACTACAAAACCGACCCATTCACAGAAATGGGTACTCGTCATCTTCACTCCTACTTCGTTGGACTTAAAATATTAACCCACCACACGACATGACCCAAGCGCAAAATGAAATTACAAAAACAAATATACGGAAGCGGGTGCTCACCATTTTCACTTCTACTTCATTGGTATAGTAAAGTCTTTCTTTTACGATAATTAGCAAAGGAGGCTCGCAATACAAAATTAGGAACAACCACAAAAGTGATGCCCTAGCCATGATCCAACGCATGAAGCAAGCAAAAACATTAACAAAAAGATAACACATATCAAACCTTGTAAGACTAAATAGCCATGGTATAGTCATGGCCACCTCCGGCTTTTCCCGCAATCAATATTCCTTGTGATGTCTTCGGATGAGTGTGGAAGATTAGCGCACCAAATCTTTATTCAAAATCCTGTTCTCATTTTGATATTCCAAAATACCTCCTCAACTCCATCGGCTTTTCTTAAATACTATCTTATTTCCGGTTACCCAAATAACCCAATATTAAATAGTTAATGCCATATCAAATCAGTAACACTGTAATACCAAAAAAAAATAAAAAATACAGGGTGATGTTTGTGTTTTTTGTCTCTTTTTGATCCCGCTTCTATATGTGTCAATTCAAGCTTTATTTGTATGATATGCCTAATTTACATTGTGATTTTGTCCTTAATTATTGAAAAAAAATATGGGGTGGTGTTTGTGTGTGCAATCTTTTTCTTAGATTCTATACGGCTGGTGCAAAACTACGTAAGCATATAACAACATGATGGCTACTTCGAACTTTAAAGTTAAAGCTTGCTAATTTTAATGGAAAAAGATACATTCTCATGTCATTATCAACTGGTCCAGAGGAATACCATACAGAATATGAATTTTGTTAATTTATGTAAGACTAATTATAGGTATTAAAATTGTCAGCTCATGCTCTGTCTCTTGTCGGATCCTGATTGGAGATGCAAATCAAATTGATGGGATCTACTTTGAGGCTTCCCAAGTAAAATCAAGAACCGATCTGATTATTGACACACTTGTAAATATTTGGCTTCTTATGTTTTCAAAAGTTGATAAAAGTTGTGATCTTTTTGGCTTCTTGTGTTTCAGAAGCAAGTATGGGTATAGGTGTCTAGGTTTTTTGGGATATTGTTCTAGTGCTTCAAAAAATGGTCGGGTTTTCAGGACATGACCCCAAACGTATAGCTCCCCTGGTTTGGTTCATGGTGCCGCTCTCGGTCCGCCTCTGCAAGTTCCTTCTGACTTGCTGAAGTGCTGGCTCGCTAGGATTAAGGCCCTAGGAGGGTGCTTTGGCTTATGTTTTTGGTTGTTTTTTTTGGGTAGAGTAGCTGTATCAGTAGGTGTTTTTGTATGACTATCCTGGCGATGTGTTCAGTCTGTTTTTAGCTGGTGTTTGTGTTATTTCCCCCCGTCTATAGTGTGTATTTGTCTTTCGGGTCTCCCTTTGTCATATGTCGATTTCTGTATTACAAGTTTTTTCATCCTTACTACTTACTAAAAAAAAAATGTTAGAACCGAAACGATGATGTGGTGAATAACATGACAGCAGCAATGATGTTAATGTCTTTCTTTATTTTTCAAAATACTTCTTATTTTGCAAAATATGTCATTTATTCATATAGAATAATTCAAACATTATATTTTCTTCCTTGAATATAATACTTTTAAAATTATATTATTGTCAGGCAAAATTGTTATTGAAAAAACAAAATCATAGATCTTAAAGAAATTCTGTGGCTCTCGTTGTTTGTAAATCATTTAATTACTACGACAATAATTCTGTTAAAAGATAAATTTGAGCTTAGTGTATTTTATTGGGTTTTGGGGCTTAACTCTACATCTAAAGAGAGAATCGAGACGTGGGATGGTGACAACACCAGAAAAAGGCTTGGGGGTGGGGACGATGTTCATTTCTTTCTCTCTTCTTTCTTGAGACAAAAATCTTCTCTGTACATCTACTTAATTAGTCTTATAGATCTTCAAACTTTATGTTATTAAAAATATAACATATTATAATATCCAATATTTATTTCTATAGTTAAATTATGAACTGTGTATTATATTTTTTTTTTTTTGATAAATTGTGAGCAAAGATCGATACAAAAGCGGCGACCCAAAATTGGTCCCGAACAAAACAGAGTTAATCCAAACAAGAAGCCTAACAAACAAAATGTTAAAAAAAACTAAGACTGCCTCAATGCTGGCAACGACCCGTTACTCAACCCTGCTGAAATCTGAGATAATTGGAGACCAGGCTTTAATACAAGCTATATTACACGCTACCTCCGTAGGAGAGAATGGCAAGGAAGCACACCAAGCCTTTACCCAAAAGCCCACTCTAAGCTTACTCGACCAAATGAGATCTCTCAAATCCCAAGTACCATTCTGGAATACAATTCCGTTTTTTACACACCATATCTCTCAAATTATGACAAAGAATAGAGATACACATGCCTTCTTTTGGAATTTTCTACCTATACTATACGATGTCCATTGCATGAAATGCTCTTTCATGGACTGGGGACACATTGATTAAATTTCCCACCATTGGAGACAAGAGTACCAAACTTTCCAAGCTTCCTCACAGTTGAGAAATAGATGATTCACAGATTCCTCCCTTTTTTCACATAAGGGACACCATCTATCTTGATCACTGATGATGCCAATATTCCACAGCATGTCCTTCGTATTCATCTTACCAAGAAGGATCATCCATACAAGAATCTCTACCTTTAGTGGTGCAAGACCTTTCCATGCCCCGCAAACTAAGTGATCAACTGATGAAGAACTTTGCGCAGCATTGACCACGGCTTGGACGAAAGCACTTATCGAAAAATTCCTGTCTTGGTGAGTAGACCAGCACAACGAATCCTGCACTTCCTTCTCTAAACCTGCAGCCCTCAGAACTTCATTCAGAGCAGTGGCACTTAGAGTTTCTCTCGAGAAGAAGCTTCTTCTCCAATTGAGGATCCATCTCCATTCAAGACCATCCCACACGCCCATTTGAGCTATGTGGTGATCTCTTTGTAGCGAAACTGTATACAAGTCTAGGAATCTCTATTCCAAGGGGACCTCACCAATCCAAAAATGCTTCCAGAACTTAATTCTAGTACCGTTTCCCACTTTCAGTTTGACAGCAGTAGTTACCTGGCAGGATGCCTCTAGCGTGTTGGGAATCTGAGCTATGGTGTTCCACGGTGAGTGAATTCTTTCTTAAGGTTGTGGTGGAATTAACTCCTGAGTGCTACCACCGTGGAAAAGGGAAGAATAACATATAAGCTCCGAAAACAAATTATAATATACATCAACAATTATTTATAAAACACTTTTGGACAAAAGTGTGCATCAAAAGATTGTTTTTGAAGAAGGTCAGTGGGTCGAAGATAATAATTGATGGAACATCAAAATGAGGACTAGCTAATTTGGAATAAAGGCATGGTGTGAAGTACTTGCCCGAGGGAAATTGCAAGAAACATTAAGTACATCTAGGCAAACAATGATGTTAAAGATGTAATTTTAGGTTTTGTTTTAATTTTTTGATGGAATTTCTCTTTTTCTTTTACAAATTTCTATTCTTTTAGTGCTTCCCTTAGACTCCTCTTTTTTACAGATGTACTTGTTTTATATCGTAAGTTTACACATTAATTATTGAAAAAAAGGGACTTGTGAGATGTTCCCAAATTTCCCTCCTTCGGCTTTTTGTCTCCCAATTTAGAGTGTGTGTGTGTGAGAGAGAGAGAGAGAGAGAGAGAGAGAGAGAGAGAGAGAAGGGGGAGAAGGTGTGGAGGTGTCGCATCAAACGTCCCTCCAAAGGCGCAATCCCATACATATACCGAGTCAATATACTTATTTTATATATCAAAAATATATACATATACATATTATAAAGTTATTGAATATTATATATAGCATCTTTTTTCCTTGTCCTAAATCTAATTGAATATGGTGTTCAAAAAAATCCAATTGGATATAGAATGACTAAAGATGTGTCGTGGGATGTTGCACGAGGTTACCGCATGTTCTTTTAAATGATGACGAGAAGAGAACCTTAGAAGATATAACAGTCAAAGAAAACAAAAGTAGAGAAAAGAAAGAAAAAACATAAAAAGAAAAAGAAGAAGAGAAGAGAAAGGGACAAACCTTAAACTCCTAAGTTAGATGCGCACCATGATTCGCAACTAAAGGTGTTGCCAAGGTTGGCAAATGCGTAACATGTAATGATGTGAAATATGACCATACTAGATCTGGATCTGAAGTAATAGTGAAAGGCAGTCTGCAAGAATCTTTTATTTGACGATGGAAGGACAGATTGGTGCAACCTAACGAATACTTAGAATCGAGTGGAATAAGGCATGTTATGGGATAGTAAAAACGGAATTATGCATGTTCATCATCATCATCATGGGCATGCACTACAATGTGGTAGGGACTTAAAAAAGGCCATGAAAAAAGCAGGCAAGCTTTGATGAAGACATTACGCGCATGCATGATGTCAGATTCTCTATTCCTCCTGCATTTACATCATTTATCACCTCTCTATTCATTTTACCAAGTACATAGCAAATTACTCTTAAAAAAATGCATAATATATCTCTAAAGAAGAGAAGCGCAACAGCAAAAGTACAAGATTCTCGATATCTAAATTGGTGTAGCACATAAAGTAGGATTGGCGGAACGGGAAGGATTCAATAGCCTTCTCTTTAATTTTATTAAACTATAATAAAAATTACAAGAAAAAAAATAAGATTCATCTAAATTCTCACACTTGAGAATAAAAGAACCAAAACTTATAAACTATTTCTAAATAATTAACTACCTAAACACCTTAATTTCTTTTATATTTATAAAGGAGCTAATTGACTCTATTTAAAATTTTAAGAGATAAATAAAATACAAAAGATAAATATAAATACTAAGGATAAACATAAACCCCTAAAAGATAAATATAAAGATTCTGAAATATAAAATAAATATAATGCTAATATAGGTCAAACCCTAATTAAAACTTAATCTCTAATCTTCACCGCTATCTTCACCGCGTACCATCCATTTACTACCCTTGCCGCCAACCCGTATCCCACCAAGCAAGGCGCCATTCACGGACCCGAGGCTGCCTCTTCTTGTCTATTCTTGGAGTCCTCTTCACGCTTACTCTCGACTTCAACGACTTGCTCATCAAGACCCACCAAAGGATATTTGACGGCTACATCAGAAGCTTAATTGCATAGCAAGAACAGAACCAAACCCACGTTGCTCATCATCTCTCTTATGATGATATCACTACAACAAAAAAAGTAGATTCTCGGCGCTTTTTTTTTGCAATTCTCGGCACAAAAAAGCGCCGAGAATTTCATTATCGGAGCTTAGGACAAGCGCCGTGAAAGAAAATGCCGAGAAATAAAAGTGCCGAGAATCTCGGCGTTTATAAGCGCCGATATTTTTCGGCGTTTTTTAATATCGAGATTTTTCGAGTCTTTTAAATACCCTATTTTCACTTCTTAGCATGGACATTTTACAAACAGCTTGTATTGCCTATTTATTTGTGCATATTTTCCACACACACACACACATATATATATATATACACAAAATTACTTAATAAAAAAATATCAACTAAACTGATAAATTTTTCATAAGACTCCGAATTCGACAATCAAAATATTACAACATTGTCAATGTACTTTGATAGTTCAATACAAAATTTGAGGTTTTTTTTCATTCCAAGTATCAACATAATTAATCTAATATCAACAAAAAAAAAAATACAATGCTAACTTAGTCAAGTACATTCTTCACAAATATATCAATCAACCGAATGAGCTTGGCGTGCTTGGAGATGCAAAAAAATTTGAGGGTTCACCGTCACCTGATCCCGATTCATCTCTACCATGTATAGACAACACAATAATAACATTACTTATGTACAAAATATCAATCTACCAGTTTACTATCACATAAATCAATAACAATGAGCACATGAAATTATTTATCGGAACCCGTCAACCCTCAAGTGCCCACAATCCCTTTTGGAAGGGAAGTAGGAGTAGATAGAGGGAGGCCTAGGTTATGCTGCATCTCATGAATTCCATATCATGTGATTGCCACCTATTTAGCTTGCCCTCCATTTTCATTTCTATCTAGTATATGCTTGAAGCAAATGAAGAGTTTGCAACATCTTAAGGTGACAATATAGTACATGAGATTCCACTCTTTGCCACATCTTGCAAAGCACAACACACATGATTCAAATTATATCTTGTTCTCTAAAGTTAGGCTATTCCTCATATGGGGAAAATTGAAAGAGGATTATCAATGAAGATATTAGAGAAAAGATTTAGTAGAAGAAGTGACAAAACATCCAAAAACCAAACCATCTTATCAAGCAGCAAGACAAGCATATCTGATCCAAAATTTTGCTTCACATGGTAAATTCATATAGTTTCCCAAAAGTACCAACCCCAATGTCGCATTTTGTCTCAATCATTCACATCATCAATTTCATTATTTACAAAAGATTAGAAAGGCAATTATTTGCATTATAGTACAAACAAATACAAATTAAATAGATTATCTTACCGGATCAGCAACCGCAGTAATAATTGCTCGACCTTCTGCTATCATTTCATATGATGCTTGGCCAGAAGAAACAACATCATAGATGGGTAGGAGCCTTCTCATTTGCTGCTTTACATTGGCCAATTCTATTTTCATATTTTGCACTTCGACATGATCGCCGGTACGATCGAGTCCCCTTTTCTTTAGTTCACCCCTGACTCCGTATATATCACTCCTCTTCACGCCAAATCCATAGCCTACCACTCGATAGCCCGAATTTTCCTGTTCATACATTAACTCGGTAAATACTTCCTCCTCGATTTCTGATCGAGGTCTGGAAGAAGATCCAAGTCGAGCCTCAACTATTTCTCTAGCTGTATCCTACAAAGAAGAGAAAAAGACATTAAATATATTTAAATTAAAAGAAATATGAGATAATAATAAAATCCACCATAAATTCTTGTGAAACCGTGTTCTAAAAAAAGCCACCACTTTTCCTGGTATGAGTTTCCTGGTAAAACTCTATACTGGTGGGCTTCCTCCCTTTGTTAATTTCCTACAATCAACACGTCAACATAAGTCTCAACTAATTTAACAGGTAGATAGTAATAATACACTAAACATATACTGAAATCCTTACAAAACTATCTCTTTTATTCGCATAACTTGTTGAACCAGTCGTGTGAAACTGATTCTGCTTGGCACGTGCTTCTTTGCCGCATTTACTCTTCTCCTGACATTGGAAATCAACATCAATCCAAGAAAAACTTTACATTCATAATCAATATTAATCTGCTTCCCCCTTTTTGACCAATCAAAAATTACTTAAAAAGAAATTGTTTTACCTTGCCTTGTGGAGAAAACAAAAAATGTACCAAAGTTATCCATTGGTCACGATTAACTCTTCGTGGCACTGTTGCAATAACTTCACCCTCAGTTTTGTTCCCTTGGCAATATTGCGCTTTCAAACTCGTCTTATAACCCCTCCACATTTTGCCAAGATGCTGTAGTTTTGATTTATCAATCAATACATCACTGGGCATTGAAAATTTCCTCTAAAACATAAAATCCAACAATAATGTCACAAAAAGGCAAGGGAATAGTAAGAAGGCATAAAGCAGTAGTTGTACTAGTAAGAGAGCAACCACATTTCAGTGCTATATCCAAATTTCACTCGAACAGTAAAATTTGATAAAAGAACCTATTGCCAATTATACTATTGAATTAAATTAACACAATTAAGAGTATAAAATCTTAATTAATACAATGATAAAGTTTAAAAACTTCAGACATACATATTATATCATATATATAAAGTAAACTTCAGACATAAATAATACTTACTCGAATAACCTTAATAGCTTCTGCTTTGTATTGGTCATTCGTCGTACGCCAATCTCTTACTTCGAGCTAACAAAACCGTCCCGTTTTTGCAACCTCTCCAATAAACCGGATCAACAAATCGCCACCCTTTCTAATTGGTTGGCGTAGGTCATTGAACCGCACAATAATTCTTACACCTTCAGGAAGATGCCATACTTCCTTAACTGGTATCGTCCTTAAGGTACTCAAGTTACCTTGGCCATCTATTAACGATTAAGATATACCATTACTTTTCTAATTGATTGAAAAATTATTACCATAATTAATGCTACAAAATTGAAAACATTTACCGATAAGTTGAAGTAGCTCCCTCTCATCAAATGGCACGTCAGTGGACCAAACACCAACTTCCCTCACTGGTCCCTCTGCTTGAGATGTTGACGGTCTTGGCTGACTGTCATCACCTCCTTCATGTTCCGGTGTTGCTGTTGAGGACTGCACTGATTTGCCACTTCTAAAAAACCTCCTAATTGTGAATCCACGCTTTTTCAAAAATAAAAGAATTAGTAGATGTATAATAGAACTTACAAAAATAAAATGAGAAGCAAATATGTTCCGTAAAACAAATAATCAATAATGAAACAAAGATCATGGACAAAATGAAACAACACGTACAAAAGAAAACTAACATACATGGACAAAATGAAACAACATGTAACATTATTTCACAACTCTAAAAAAACAATGATCAAATCTCGCCTGGATCATACAAGTCCCTAGGTTTAGTCTTAATGACATGATACCATCCCTTTTGCATCTCATCTTGAATATAGAAAACTTGCTTTGCTTGAGATAAGATGACAAATGGATCATCTTTCAACAATCGACCCGTATGCATCAACTTAGAGAAGTTCATACAAGCAACATCATTTCTAAATGTTCTTAAGCCCCTATTTATATCTACCCAATCACAACGAAAAATGACAACTTTATAACTCCCATAATAGTCTAGTTCATATATGTCTGTCAATTTGCTATAGTAAACTTGTCCATCAGCTACAACCATGACCCCAGAATTTTGTGTCCTCATATAGCATTCACGATCTTCTGTATAAAACTTGTATCCATTAAGGACAAAGCCCTTCATTCTTTTAGCATACTGATTTAGCCCACCAGCTAAAGCCCTTCTCAATCGGCCTTCTTCGATAGTTGCATCAATTTTGTGCACCTTAATAGAATAAAAGGTAGTATCAAAATTAATGGTGAATATATAATATCAACTTCAACATCGAATAAAATATACTAACCTGGTTTTGAAGCCACTCAGAAAACTCTTCAACAATCCACTGATTTTCTAATGTTGCATTAGATAGACCTCTATGGAAATATGCTTGTCGTTTTTCACTTAAAAATTCACTATAATAAGGAAATTATTAGTAGGTTGAACAAAAATAGTTAATATTGACAAAGTTGCTTCTATTAACACTTACTCACGAAGTTCCTTGATTTCATCTAGCTGAAGTAGCGCATAACGATGCGCTTGTTCCTTACTTCTCATATCAAGGCGAACAATTTTCTCTTTTCCAATTGCACGACCCCCAGAGTTTAACAAGTATTTACCCATACTTGAACCATTATCATCATTTCTTTTAGGTCTATTAAAAATGGTCGTAGCACCTTCTAAGTATCTAGAACAAAATGTAATAGTCTCCTCCATGATGTAGCCTTCAGCAATGGACCCTTCTGGCCGCGCCTGGTTACTTACGTATGCTTTCAAATGGGACAAAATCCCTTCATTACATAAATATAAATAACACATGAGATCAATTACTGGATGCCAAATATGAGAGATAAAAGTAAATGAAGCATTATCGGCTAACCTTTCAATCGGATACATCCATCTATAGTGAACAGGCCCACCAAGCTTAGCCTTCTCTACTAAATGAATTAGTAGATGAACCATGACTGTGAAAAATGTAGGTAGAAATTCCATTTCCATCTCACAAAGTGTAAGAATAATGTTCGATTGTTGAAGATCGAGCATATTTGGGTCGAGGGTCGCAGAACACAAGTATTTGAAAAAAGAAGACAAGTCTGAAAGCAACTCAATGACTTGTGTGGCATTGGATGCTCGTAAAGCTACAGGAAGAATATCTTGCATAAGAACATGGTTGTCATGACTCTTACGGTTTAAGAGTTTTCTTTGTTTCAATTTCACACATCTAGAGATGTTAGATCCATATCCATCTGGGACCCTAAGTTTCTGTAGAACTCTTAGAAACCGTTCTTTATTATTTGAAGACATATAGTAAGAAGCTGGAGGCATGTACGGATCTCTATTAGGACGAGGTTGTAGCCAAAGATGTGGCTCTATGTTCCTTTCTTCAAGGGCCCTTCTTGCCTTTTCATCATCTCTAGTCTTTCTCTCCATATGTAATAGCGTCCCTAGAACATTATCACACACATTTTTCTCTATGTGCATGACGTCTAGATTATGTCGAAGGAGATTGTACTCCCAATATGGCAAGTCAAAAAATATGCTTTTTTTCTTCCAAAGCACTTCCTCATTGTCCACTCTTTCTATTGAACTGTCTATGTGGTGCCTTTCTCTTTTCTTCTTACTAGTCTTTTAAGTTTTTCCGTACTTGTAACGAACTTGTTCTTGTGCTTTCAAGATATCAGTCCCTGATGCCGGAGTAGGAGCACAAGCATACTCCATTGTCCCATCAAACAATTGACTCTGAGATCGAAAAGGGTGATTATTAGGTAACTATTTACAGTGTCCATTATAGCAAATCTTGCCCCCAAACTTATAAGAATGTGTATGTTCAGTGCAATAAGGACAAGCTGTGTAGCCCTTTGTACTCCAACCAGACAACATAGCATATGCAGAAAAGTCATTGATAGTCTACATTATAGACCCTTGCATCCTAAAGTTTTGTCCACTATAGGCATCATATGCATCAATACCTTCCCATAACAATTTCAACTCATGCAGCAATGGTTGTAGGTACACATCAATGTCAAGTCCAGGGCCCGATTTCCCAGGAATAATCGAAGAAAGAATGAATGACGATTGCTTCACACATAGCCATGGGGGCAAGTTGTACGGGATCAACACCACTGGCCATGTACTATAAGTAGTATTCATTAGACGGTACGGATTAAAGCCGTCACTAGCAAGACCCAGCCTAACACTACGAGGATCTGAAGAAAACTCCGGATACCGAGCATCAAATGCCCTCCAAGCTAAGCCATCTGCAGGATGCCTTAATTTCCTATCCTTCAAACAGTCTATCTCATGCCATCTCATATCTTCGGCTGTTTTAGATGACATGTATAATCTTTTGAACCTTGAAATCAAAGAAAAATACCGCATAACCTTAGCGGGCTCTCCTTTCTTGGTTGACATAGTTTCATCACTACAACTGTCATCTTCCTTACCCTTAACTGTCTTCCATCTTGAGGTACCGCATGTATGACAACTCTCTTTTTCAGACATTTCACCCCAATACAACATACAATTATTTGGACAAGCATGAATCTTTTCATATCCAAGACCCCACTCATTGATCATTTTCTAAGCTTCATAATAAGATGATGGAAATACCATAATTTGGGAAAATGCATCAACAAGAAGTCTTAGCAACATCGTGATGGACTCAGCAGACCAACTATGCATACATTTCAAGTGAAACAAGTGCAAAAGAAATGACAATTTGGAGAATGCACTACAGCCTGGATATAGTTCTTCATTAGAAGCTTCCAATATCTTCTTATACTTGGCTTTCTCCTCAGGAGATTGGTTGGGTTGTTCAAGAGGAACTTGGTCCGACCAATCATGTTCATCAGACAAATGGGGTTGACTTGTGGAGGGAGGAATATCAACTCCGATACTTTCTCGTAGTAATCCACCAATATCATCTCGACCTATGGCCCTTCCCTCATTATTATTGGTAGATGTTTGACTATTGCATCTCAATTGTTGAACAATATCTTCTTTTTCATGAAAAATTCATTTCTTATACTTTGGCCGAAAACCCTTAAAAAGGATATGATATTCCACATCTTCTAATGAAAACCATTTGGCTACTTTGCATTTATTACATGGACATCGAGTTTTTCCTTGTATAAGGTTTTCTTTAGCCAACTTAATGAATTCAATGACACCATCAATATAAGCTTGACTAATCCTTGGTTGCGTGATCCAACTCGTATCCATATCTCTAAATATTAAGTAGTGCAATCAAATTACCTAAAAATTAAAAAAAGATAGAGTTCATAAGACAAATATTTAATCAACCAATCAAAATATATACAAATACAAAAACAAATAATTAATGGGACTTAGGAGAAGTTAGAAATTAAAGTAAGATACATGAGTTCCTTATAATCAATTTTAATCCTCTAATGTGAAGGATCCATCTAAACAAGGGATATAGCAACAAAGTTTTATTTTTCCAAATTTAAAAATTATGAAATCGATATCTAATCTCCCTGACATTAACAAATTGAACTCACAAGCGCCACCAACACATAATTTTAAACATCAATTAAACACAGTAACACAAGAATTTCGTCAAAACAACAATCTTTTGTATTAATCAATTCAAATGATGAAATGCAATGATAGAATCATTCGAACCATAGCATTAAGGATGCGCATGAAGTAGGGGAAAGTGTGAAACGGCGATAATACAAAACTATAATACAACTACTTCAACCAACTCAAATGATATAATACTTGTAGAAGAATAAACAGTCTAATAAAAATAAAAACCGAAACTAGGGCAAGGACATCACATACTAACAGCAAAGCAAGAGCAACTATGAAATCGGAAGGTGAGGGTGAGAGGCGAACGCCGGCGGCGACGGTGAGAGGCGACGCGGCTGGAAATCGGGAGGTGAGGGTGAGAGACGAACGTGGCGGCGAGGGTTAGGGTTTGCGGGAGGTGAGGGTGAGAGACGACGGTGACGAACGTGAGCAAATGAGGGTTAGGGTTTGTTGGGGGTATATATACCCGCCGAGAATATCGGCGGTTCGATATTTTTTGCGTCGTTTAAAATCGTCGAGAATTTTCGACTCTTTGTCTCGACTCATTTAAACGCCGAGATTTCTCGACGTTTGTATAAACGTCGATAATTATGCGCCGAGAATTGCCCTTTTTTGTTGTAGTGTATATGTACATAGACTTATTTTTTTTGGTCATCGGTATGACTCATCGTAATATGCATACACATTTATAAATCTTTAAATTATACAATCCATTCTCTCGGGCGTTCTTTTAAGTGAAAAATGAAAAGTTAGGGTTCACAAATAAGTAAATAAACTCGAGGAATTCCGGTTCGGTTAACCGAATTGCATACATTTTAGGTATTTCAGGAGGGTAATGGTTTGTAATTTTGTCCATTTAGGTTAACCAATCCCAATATAATATATATCATGTATATATTTTTAGATGTTCATAATATTATATTATTTACTAAAATATACTTATCTAGGTTTTTTAAGGTATGTTGTACTTCAGAAGTTGACATGATTAGGGATGGCAATGGGGCAGGTAAAAACCCGTTACCAGTGGATATCCGCCCCGTTTGAGGCGGGTATGGGTATAGATAATGCGGGTAACGGGTACGGATAGGGTACACATTTCAATACCCGTCACGGGTATGGGGCGGGTACGGGTATAGGACTGTACCCGCCCCGACCCGCCTCGTACCCGAATGTATCCGCCCCGCTCTACCCCGTACCTGCATATCCTCGTTGTGAATAAATTTCTGAGGCATTTTATATTTACGAAGTCATGGTTATTATTGAAGGGAAAAAAAAGAATTTTATGTGTAATAAGTTGGACAATGGATAGGTAACAAGGTGGGTACGAGGGGCGGGTACGAGGTGGGTACGGGCGGGTACAAGGCTAGTTGGGGAGGGTAATGGGTACCCGCGGGTGTTGGGGCGAGTAATGGGTATGGGTTTGTACCGGCCGAGGTGGGTACGGGTACCTACTTCATACCCGTGGCGGGTAATGGGGCGGGTATGGGTATAGAATTTATGTAGCGGGTACGGGTATGGAGAAGGAGCCCCCCGTACCTGCCCCGCCCCGCCCCATTGCCATCCCTAGACATGATTGGTAGGCCTCGAAGGGTTTTGGTGCTTGTTTTATTTTTTCCCGCTCTTTTATGCCCATACGTTGTTGAATATTTTCATGATTGATGCATTTGTTAGACATTTATAAACCATTAAAGAGACAGATCATATAACATGAAGAGTCTTATTATTTTTTTCAGCTACTGATTAACCAATGTAACCGAACCAAGTTATCGATTTACCAAAAGTGGTTTAACTAGTATTCTCAGTTACATAACGACTCAAAATTTTTGAATATTTTAATTATGATCAACCAAATTAAAATACTTTTGGTTAGGATTAATCAAAACAAGAAGAATGCTAGTTTAGAGTAAAAAACCAGTCTGTAGTAACAGACGCGCGGGATCACGCGCTAGAGGAGACAGAGAGAGAGAGTACGGAAATGCGTGCTGGAAAACTGATAAACCACTCAGTTTCCGTGTCATCTACTGGGCGCCTTCATTTACTCTTATTTATGTTTTTTTACATTTGTTGTTTTGCGTATTTTTTAAGCACCAGCTTTAACTTTGCAATTTTATTTTCTCATATAAAAATTAATATTATTTAAAATCTAATCAAAATTTCAAAAAGAAATACTCATGTTAAACTTACCCTTGATAAACATTTTTTTTTTTTTTTATAATTTGAGAGCAAAACTCTATACAAAAGCGACAACCCAAAATCAAGCTCCGAAGACGCGACCCAGAAGCTTGCTGCTTCTCAAAACAAATGGAGCTACAAAATGCTTTACTGCTTCTCAAAACAAAAAGAACCAAACCCTAACAATACAGAACAAATTCCCACAACAAAGGCCCATCTACCCTCTTATCCCGATTCTTCATGCTCTGCTCTTGAACTCTGAACCAGAGAAGACCAATTCTTGATACACGTTATATTGCACACCACTTATGTACGAGAGTACGTGAAGGATGAGCACTAGCCCTTGATCCAAAAACATATAGATGCCAGGAACTCTCTAGTTGAAAAAATATTTCCCCACGTTGTTTTCTCAAGGTGGACATTAAAAAGCTATATATGACTCGCTCAATTGGATGTTTATTTAGAAAATCCTCTCTGGTATGCGTTTTTCAAAGAAATTTGTTAATTTGGTTACGAAGTGTATTACCACTCCATTTTACTCGATTCAATTAAACGGGGAGCTTGTGGGGTACTTCCGGGGAGCTCGTGGCTTAAGAACTCACGCCCCTGTCAACATCACCCACCACGTCACCAGCTTTGGAGCTGCTCTTGACTAAATCCATGTCAACAATTTGCAAAATACCACAGAGGATATCTAGGAAACCTCGAAAGTATGGAGCATATGTTTGTAGAGTTTGGAGAATTTGAAAATTCTTGAGAAAATTTGAGGAATTTGAGAATTGTTGACGGAATTTGATGAAGTTTGAGGTTTTTTTTTCCAATAAATAGAAAGACAAGCTCGGATTCCTTGAATAGGTTACGATGATACATATGGTGGATTAACAACTCTGTTTTGGGATCTAGTTTTTTTATTCATTTTTGGATTCCTTGTTTGTAAATACTTGTTTGTTTTCGATAATTAGCAAATAAATTATATTATAGAGTTGCCACCCCACAAAAGTAGGATCCTCTTTTCTTCTTCTTTTTTCGATAAATAGCGAGACAAACTCGGATTACATCAAACAGCGCCAGGTAATAGGCCGTGGGGTTTAGTCACCTCACCATACGTGGTCTGAAGAGAGGAGGCACACTGCTTCAAATAAAGTGCAGTCACCTAGTTCCATCTTTTTTTTTCGTTAGTTAACCCCGCCTTTTCTAAAAGGGATTGTAATAATTCTAGTTTTACACGTTGAGTTGGTCTAACCTTCTCTTTCTAAAGGAATGGAGATTGCGGCCAATCTTCCTCACCACACGCGGGCCAGCATAGAACTACAAGCTACAGGCTACACATAAAAAGCTAGTATACGTCCGCTTCTATGGCTGATGCTGCTCTGGCGGACATAATCTAGGGACTGCCACTGTTCTAGCAGCTGAACTCTGAGCTATGTTGTACGGATTGAAACTTGCCTGGACCCGAGGAGGACAACAAAACAAAAGATGAAAAACAAATAGAGAGTGATCACTTACAAAGCAAAAATTGACTATTGGCAACAGAAACAAAATGCCAGAACTCCTACCTAAACTACTTATAGACCCCCCCTTTTAAACATATCAGTAGGAACTCCAATCTTTCGAATGGGAAGAACACACCTCACGGACTCGGCAACCAAGCTTTGAAGCACTGAATGTTGCATGCAGCATCCACTGGTGAAAAAGGGAATGAGTTACATCAAACTTTTACCCAGAAGCATAATCTGACTTTAATTGCCCATTCGGATTCCTTGAGGTTCCAACTGCTCCCTTCAAAGACGATCTTATTCCTTGAGCTCCAAATTTTCCAGATAACGACAAAAAAGAGTGTGATCCAAACTTTCTTTTGAAATTTACCACCTATTCCTGATGCAATCCATTGGAAGAAATGTTCTTTGATGGTGCTTTGGGCTACCCAAATCAAACCCCGCCATTTACAGCATAAAGTCCATATCTTCCATGTTCCCCGGCAACCTAGGAATAGGTGGTCCACAGTTTCCGGGATCTTTTCACAAAGAGGACACCATTTTGCTTCCTCCGGAAGGATCCCTATCCTCCAAAGTCTATCTTTTGTATTCATCTTGCCAACAACACCATCCACACCACAATTTCCACCTTTGGTGGAGCTAGCCCTTTCCAGACTCTACATACAAGGTGATCAACATTGTATGTTCTAGGAGTATTCATAGATATCGCTTCCGCAAAAGACTTAACTGAAAACATACCCGTACTCTCTTTCGTCCACCACATTCTGTCTTCGTCCCTTAGATTAGGCGATACACCCTCAAGGGTATTATTGAGCCTTGCTAGGTTTGGTTCTTCTCTATGGAAGAATCTTCGTCTCCAATTAAGAATCCATCACCATTGAAAACCATACCAAGTCCCCATTTGTACCGCATAGTGATCCTTTTGGAGTGATACTTTAAAGAGGTCCAGAAAACGCTCTTCAAAAGTATTTTCCCCTATCCACCTATGCTTCCAAAACTCTATTCTTGACCCGTCTCCTAGTCTTAGTATAAGTGCATTTATCACTTCTCGCGGAACTTCAAGCGTCTGTGGAACCTTGGCAATAATCATCCACGGACTTCGACCCGGGCCTCCTGCATGTGTTGGGATGAGATCCTGTGTTGTCCCTCCATGAATAGAGCATACTTCCTTTTTTCATAGTGATGAGCCTTCCTCATAAAATCACCACCACCATTTAAGAAGTAGTGTTGCATTTTTAATAAGAGGGTCTCCCACCCCTAGACCCCCTTGATGTTTTGGAGCTTGTGTGAGCTCCCATTTGATACTCGGCACTCCCTTGGAATCCGGATTTGATCCCTATAAGAAGTTTCTTTGTAGCTTGATTAGTTTTCGGAGGACGTTCTTCGGAACTCAGAGGTGGACATGTAGTATGTTGGAAGATTATTTAGCACTGATTTGATCAATGTCAATCTAGCTACTCTTGATAACGATTTTTGCTTCCACACAGCCAATTTTTTCTCTATACAGTCCAATATCGGCTTCCAAGTAGACAGGAGTCTCGGATTAGCTCCGAACGGTATCCCAAGGTGCTTTGCCGGCAGTGACTGAAGCTTGCACCCGAGCTGTTGAGCTGTTTCTGATGCCCAATCCTCGGATTCTTCCAAACTAATCAGTGCAGACTTTGCGTAGTTGATCTTTAAACCCAAAATTGTCTGAAAGCACACTAGTAAGTCCTGAACCTGTTCTATAACATCTCAATCTACCGGGCAAAAAATTAATATGTCATCCGCAAATTGTAAGTGAGTGATACGGATTCTATCCGACCCAATCTCAAGCCCCACTGTCTCATCCAATTGGACATCTTTGATGAACACCCTATTTTAGACTTCGGAAGCAATCACGAAGAGGAAGGGAGACAAAGGATCTCCTTGCCTTAGGCCTCGTTTCATATGGAAAGGTTTTATTGGAGACCCATTTACAAGGATTGACATATTTATAGGTCAATGTTTAGAATGATATGATAAGGTAAATAGAAGAGTATTTATAGGTCAATGTCACACACTTGGCCATGTAAGGACATATTTATTCCTTAAGCGTTAAGCCTATCTGATATTCTAGATCCGGTATTATGGACACGATATTCAAGTCGACGTGCTTAAATACAACTTATATTTGTGAACGCTCTCCGTCGTTTTCTCACTCGGTCAACAGGTGTTAGTCACGCTTTTAGTAATTGCACAATAACCGTTAATTCTCTTTATTATAAGGTAATTGTTAAATCCTATACATTGTACAAATATTTGAAGTAACACCATATAATATAAATATATATTACCAAAATAGGAAAAAATGAAAACACAGGAAAGTCTGTCACCAGTAGAGTGCACAGCCAAAGCCATCATACTCGGGACGACCGGACCTCTCACTCTCTCACTCCCCCCTAACAGTCATTTTTACTCTTCCACAGTAAAAAAAAGAAAAAGACAGATTAATTATTATTATCATGAAGAGGAGAATTATTATTATTCAAGTAACAATATAATTTATAAATAATAAAAATTATAATTTTGATATAATAATAACAATTTATCCTTATAATAATATTATGCATAAATAAAAGTAAAATCCCAAAAAGCTTCAAAGTTCAACCCCAATTTTACCAAGTTAAATTTTACATGGTTTTTTCAATCCAACTTGCAAAATTGGCATATATAAAATTTATATATAAGTTATGTAAGATTTCATCTTAAAGAAAATTAGCATAAAATAAAATAATATACTAAATTTATATATTAATTATATATTTTTAATACCTACATCAGATTTCACTCTCAGGTTAGGGACATTGAGAAACATCCTCTTTTTAAGTTCTTTTACCAGATTTACGTTTTCACCTGCAAGTGAGTTGTAGCATGCCTTTATACATGGGTGAAAACATGGGGAGTAACCGGCTACAGCCGGTAAAAAAGCAGGAACGGGGGAATATGCAGCAGAGAGAGAGGGAGAGAGCATGAGCAAGATCCACCAACTAATTAGGGTTGAGTTTCCCTTTTCATTACACAAAATTGTTCAATAAAATAACAAAGCTATATTAACACTAACATGTAGATGAACATCAAGATCAAGATGCTTTACTGATATCACTCCCCCCTCAACTCTCTCTCTCACTCTCACTCTCTCTCTCTCTCCTCCCTCTCCCACCCTGCAGCTTCCAAATTCAAAAACAAAAAACAAATAGAAATTCATTTATTCTCTCTCTCTCTCTCTAATCAGATTTATCTCCAGGGGGCGTTTATTTTTCTTTTTTTTTTTGGGTTTGATTTGTTATAATTAGTGAAAATTAAGAGGGAAATTTCAGACATGGAGTTTGATGATCAAGATGACCACGACGAGGAGGCGGCGGCAGCGGCGGAGATTGGCCTCTCCCCATCTTACGACTGGCCGCCGCCGCCACCCAACAGCCGCCTCAAAATGTCAACGCCCTCTGCAGCCGGGACAGCTTCTCCGCCGCCGCTGTCGGCCAAGAGGCCGTCAGTTAGGTACAGAGAGTGTTTAAAGAATCACGCTGTCGGGATCGGCGGCCATGCCGTGGACGGCTGCGGGGAGTTTATGCCGGCTGGGGAGGAGGGTACTCTCGATGGGTTAAAGTGTGCCGCTTGTAACTGCCACCGTAACTTCCACCGCAAGGAGACCGTAGCCACCACCGCGGATACTAGTAATCAGATTAGTATCTATTCCCACCGCTACCACCACCAACCGCCGCCGTTCCACCACCAGCAGCCACCTCCGGTGTTCCAATTCTACCCTTACACTCGCACCCCATCTGGGTACTGTTCAATTTCTAGTTGACATGTGTAACATTCACGTTTCGGGTGCACCATTTTTGTATTGCTAGTTTCTTACTATTTATCCAAAAAAAAATGTAAAATTCACGTATAAAAGCAAATAAATTTTCAATCTAAAACTAATTAGTATTAGCTAAATCACTAGTTCAAATACACTGGCCTCTTATGTTTTATTGATTATATTTAAGGATTCCTTTAGTTTGAAGGTAACATTTTTTTGTTAGAGAAAATTTTTTCTACACATTACATTTTTCATACAAAATTGATCTTTTTCAAAAAAAATTCTCTCCTTTTTTTATAAAAGATGCTTACATTCTGTAAATTTATGTGTGTTTCATGTTTGATTATGTTCAGATTAAATTGAGTCTCATAATATGAGATTATTCCCACATATTATGAAAGAAAATGTTCTCTAAGAGTGAATTTCTCTCAAATGAAATGTTTTCTACATGTATAATGGTATGAATTGCACAAAAAATAATAAAATCGCAATAAAATTTGTTAAGAACTCACATGTGATATCCTTTGACAGATACCTCCACATGGCGGGTGCAGGTCGGCCGTTGGCTCTGCCATCGACATCAGGTGGAGGGACCCACAGCAGGGAAATGAATGATCAAGAGGAGGGCTCGAACCCCACCACCGCAATGGGCGGTGGGGCAGCGGCAAAGAAGAGGCACCGGACAAAGTTCACGGCGGAGCAGAGGGACAGGATGCTGGTACTGGCGGAGCAGCTAGGGTGGCGCATACAGAAGCAGGATGAGCAAGCGGTGGAGCACTTTTGTCACGAGACTGGGGTCAAACGTCACGTGCTCAAGGTTTGGATGCACAACAACAAGCACACTCTGGGTAAGAAACCCTAGCCCCACACCCCAAAAAAAAAAGAACACCAAACCCAAAGCAAACACCGAGTGCATATTTGGTATCGTTTTCTATTTGCAGTTTTTTGAGTTTAGAAGCTCAAAGTCAGATTTTGAAAACAGTTTTCTGGTTGTGATTTTTTTTATTTTCAGTTTTACAAAAATGAGAACGAGTCATTTTTAAAATGTGAGTTTTAGTTTCTAAACAACCAAAAACTGTAAAAGAAAACAAAATGTTTTAGATTAAATCTGAAAACGAGAGATTAGAATTAGGCTTAGGCGGCTAGGAACGAACTAGTTATGGTCGTAGGAGCGAATATCAGGATAACAATGATCATGTTTGAGCATTGGAATCCCAACTTTGTATCTCATTGAAGAAGAGTTATTTACGTTAATTAAACTAGTATTAGTTTTTACCTTTTATGGATGGATTAGTTTCTTCTGGGTGTAATATCTCATTTGATTTATCCAAACGGTACTATGGATTAGTAGGAGGATATATATATATATATATATATATATATAATATATATATACCTTAACTGCTTGCTACTAAAGTATGCAAATCTGACATCCAAGCTTAACCATGGACATTAAATATTTGAGTTGCTGTTATTTTCAGCGTACTAAGTGTAGTTATAGAGAATAATAACCATAAAATAATTCTAAAATTAAAATAACACATCAATAAGTTCCAATAATGTCTCCCTCTGGGGTCTGACGTTTCATATTGTGGGCTTTCGCTCCTTATTTATCAAAAAAAAACAACAACAATGTCCAATAATTAAAGCGGTTTATGTTCATCTTTGAGTTTCAGGTCCATCTTCTATCTAATTTCTTCCTTGGACCATTTCTTATTTATGTCCAGAGAGCATATTGTTTAGGATTAATGTATGTGTCAGTCTAATGCTATGTTTAATGTTACATTAATTGTGACAAAAAAGAAATTTGTATTTAATGAAAATAGAGCACTTTGTCTAATTAATGTTGATTGATTTGGAAATGGAATAACAAGGCCTCGGGTTTGCGAGTGAGCTTGTCTTGTATTGCGCTTGTCGCAATTTATCGGGAAAAAAAATGGAGCTCTACATTATTTTGGCTGATGAAACTAAATTTCACTGATAAGAGTAAGAATGACAATGATGTTTCATGTTTCAAGCGGCCTTATTCTTAATGTTTCTTGTTTGAGGACTCCACTCGAGAATCTATTAAGAAAAAAAAATAAACATATAGTTTTAATGGGTTGCTCACACTTTTTTTTTATGTTTAGAAGATGGTGAGTTAAGGATGCTTCACCAATAGAGTATTATATAACCAAATACGAGAAAGATACATGTAAGCGAGAGACTCAAAACAACGGAAATGCATTAATTATAGTCAAAGTTGGGTTATGAAAGAATGCAATCTCGTTATGCTTCTTGCTTTGCAAAATGATCTGCTACGAATTTAAAAAAATATAATAGACCTCACATATTTTCAAATTTATGCCGTGGAATTTCACATTTCTTTTCTACCCTTTGATCTTGTCGAGTGCATTCACATTTCTTTTCGTATCTCGCGAGTTGTATACGTGTGTTTCTAAGCATCTAGGGGTTTTAGGGTCTTTTGTTTTATTTTGCTTTTTTCCCGCTTTTATACTTTCTTGGGCTTCGCTTCAATGGATATATCTGAGACTTTTCTTACTAATTATAAAGCAAGAATGGTGAACTCTCTTTCTCCATCTTCATGACTTCTTTAGGTCTCTTCTAATTCCACTATCTCTTATGTACTTTTGAGCTTAAATGATGCATTTGCCCCTATCCCAAAGGTAACGTTAAGTGACAAATCAATTTTTGGAAAGATTGTGAGCCATTATTTGTTTTATGTCATATTATTGTTCTAATACTATCTATCCAATAAAAAAATATTGCTCTGACAATAATAATATCGATCTCAAATGCTTGCCTTTTTTGTTCAAAAAAAAAAAATTGAAGGGGACCCTCATTTAAGGCCTTTGCATTGTATAATTGCATTTGCATTTACTCTCTAAGAGACAGACATGACTTGTACCCTATACTACCAAACCCAGTTCACACAATCCTTCCTCTTTTCTACTTCACTTTCATTTTTAGGCCATTTTTTTATATATATATTTTTAATCAATAGCAAGCAAAGCTCGGAATACAACAATCGGCATCCCAAGAATGGGGACCCGACAAAAGAGAGAACAGAGTTCGAACCAAAAGGAACAAAGCTCAAAAACACAAAGATTGACTCCCAAGGGCTCCTAAACATCAAAGCCCAACTCACCCAAGAATCTAACCTCCTACAACTCTGGAGCCCAGGCCCTGAAATATTGCAAGAAACAGGCTGCAACTACCAAAGAATATGGGAGCGACAAACACCAATCTTAAACCCAGAACCCAAGACTGGCTTTAAACAACCAAAAGGAACCTGATCAACTCTAATGTGGACCTTCAAAGACGATCTTGAATCTTGAGTTTCAAACATCCCAAATTATTACAGAGAAAAGCACCATCTATACCTTCTTCTGAAATTTACCTCCCACTCTAGCATCAATCCAATGGAAGAAAGGATCCAAGAATGAGAAAGGTAAGACCCACCTAAAGCCCCACAAGTCAAAGCGCAGTTAAAATGATATGAAATAGTTATTTTTCACAAAGTTAACATCTCTATGCATGTCATATATGTACTTTTAGACGATTTTTTCTGTAGGACTGTCTTCGAATATTTTTATAATTTTTTCGATAATTAGAAAGACAACTCTTGGTGCAAACCGGCGCATCCATTGAAGCGGAGCTTGAGAAAGCCTGCAGGAGCAGAAAAAAGCTAAACAAAACAATATAATCCAAAACCCCTGGACGCCTACGAACGCACCTACCACTAAATTATAACAGTATACTCTAAAAAATCGAGGCTCCTATACTCATAGGGTGTGTGTCTCAAGTCTCCTGTTGTGAGATGCCAATTTTTATATCTAAGTTCTCCCATTACTCATTGAAAAAAATATATATACATAATATACAAATAAGATATATTAATTAAGTATTATAGATAACACTATTGTTATAAAGTATGCTAAAAAAAAAAATCAAATAGATATGAATATTTGGTTCTGTATCATTTTGTCTTGGAAAATTAAGTGAAAATGCAGCGTATACGTCATGGGGGGACTCAAATGCAGATGTGGTGTCTTTTGTTTATCCCCATAAGGTTTTTCTTCGTCGATAGATCCAATGCTTCCTTTTTTGCTCTTATTTTTTTTTTTTTCATATAATTCTTTTGGAGAATCGGTTTTTTTAAGAGATTTAATTTAATTATCTAAATATTTGGTAATATATAAACAAATATTATAGTAAATGCGTGACTAATCTGACCCGAGTTAACTACGCTTGGCTTGGCTTGGCTTGTCTAGCTAAGTTGAACTTGGCTAGAGCTTAAAGTAGGATGAGTTTGTGTAGCTTTACAAATAAGATTTGAGATAAAATACAAAGAAGTACATGTGTCGAACTTGTTATAAATTAAAAACCGTGCCTTATATGGATAAAATGGAGTATCCTTAAAAGCAAGCTCTAGTAAAATGGAGTATCTTTGAACTTTTCAAAGATTTAGGTGGCCTTAGTGTTCCAAAACTCTCCACTCATAACTCTGCTCTTCTCTTCAAATGATGGTGGTGCTTCAATGTTAAGGACTCACTCCTCTAGAAAAGAATAAAGAATCATCCAAGCTAAATATGGTTCAAATCAAATTCTCTCCATCACACCCCCATCTGTGATAGAAAAAGGACTCTAAAAAGACATATGTTCAGTCCAAAATAGTTCAGAACCAATCAGATCCATATTCATATCAGAACTACACTATAAGGTCGGTTGGGGTAATAAAACACTTTTTGGTCACACACCTGGATTGGTGATCGTCCCCTAAGGGACAAATATCCGAGACTATTCTCCATTTCGACGCAGCAACTTGCTACTATAGAGCACATGGGTTTTTGGGATGAAATTACTTGACACTAGAATCTAAGCTGGCATTGTTGGTTGTTTGATTGGCAAGTAGAGCTCAGAACAGCGCTCAATGGCGACCTTGAGGAAGCTATTCTCTCCCCTTTAGCTGATAATGTCCTGAAATGGAAGTACGATCCTAAAGGTACTTTCACAGCTAAATCCTTTTACAAGGCTGCAATTATTGCATTGGGTAGCTCGGTCATAGATCAGGTAAGAGAAGTTTGGTGTTGACTCGTTCCCCTCAAAATAGAGTTATTGGTGTACTTGGCTCTTCTAGAGAGGCTAACCACAAGAGAGAGACTAGCGAGAATCGAGATTCTTGACACTAAGGAAGATTTTTGCCTCTTTTTGCTCAAATACGTCGAATCTTGTAGGCACGTGTTTCTTACTTGAAGGTTATCTTGGAATCCTTGGACTACTATAATAAGATGGTGGGGGGACTACAGTCATTTGCCCAAACAACCTCAAAGATTTGTTCCAACAATGGCAATTTTGATTCCTCAAGGATTCAACTAAGAAAACTTGAATCACGACATTCTTTGCAGTCGCCAATGCCATTTGGGAATCAAGGAACAGCTACATTTTTCAAAACTCTACCCGCGACTGGCCGCGGATCATTGAGGCTGTAAAATTAAGGATTATCACTTGATTTTAAGCGATAGTTGGTCCTACTAACATAGCCATTCACCACTACATGGAGGAGCCACACAGATTGATTAGCAATTCCATTCTCAGATCAAGACAAAGATTGGCTGCTTCTGATGTCACCTAGACTACGATCTTCTCAAATTGGTTCTTGTTTCAGATTATCCTTTTTCCAATGCTTCTCAAACTTCCTTTTAGCATTGGTCCCTATCGCGGACCATGGGCAAAGCCGGGCGTGCAATACTTTGTTTTGCCCATACTGTGCTTCCAACTTGTGGCTTTTTCTTCTTGAGATATTATTTTATTTCTTTCATTTGCTTCATTTATATTGTAGAAACTCTTTCTATGATGTTAAACTTAATTATCAAAAAAAAAATTATAAGTTTTCTAATAATACCCACTAAAAGTGTGAATTGGTTACAATGACTTTTGTTCTTATTAAGATAATAAGAAGGCACAACAATTGCCTAATAAGGGTCACTAATATTCAAAGAGGACAAGAGACAAGCTTTAAACCTCAGGTCTCATGTTCTGAAGTGAGTAATCCAACTACCATAACAAACCTAACGATTCAATCGCTAAATGGACTATTATTGGATCAACAATTTGTTACTATATTTAGAAGTGGTACTTTGTTTAAAGACCACATAAGATCAAAGCTTGACATTAATTTAAAATTTTATTGGATATTCTTTAATTAAGGAAGCCATGTTAGTTTCTTAAATCAAGAAAATAACAAGGGCGTGCATGTAAGATTTTTCGTCAACGTTGGAAACATCAACTTTACTATAATTATCCATTAATTATAATTATTAATTATCCATCTTTGTTCCTCCCTTTGTGTCTACAAACTACATCCAAAAGTTTTTAGGCTCCATTGTTTAGGTTCTTATACTCGAGCCTGGGTGTCCCCCCGCGCCCAACCCCCAACCCTCATATTTCGTTTGCTTGTAATGCTGATTGTAATGAATAATTTGCCTTCACACTTTAACAATAAAAAAAAAAAAAAATACAACCATGTCCGAAAATAAAGCCATTAACATTTGGAGGAAAACATGAATTCGAAGTCTAAATTGTGAATACTAACACTTAAAACTAATTAGTCTAAGCATTATATCAAATCTAACCCTTCACGTATTTGGAGGATTAGATGGTGAATTAGAATATAAATGAAAACAATGCAAAAAATGATTGTACTTGGGGTCTTTTGTTGTGGGTTGCTTACCCCAAAGTGGAGGGCAGGGATGCCCCTTAATTATTGTACTTTCTTGACCCTTTTTTGTGTTACCTCTAATTTAAAGCAACCCATCTTATCTGACCCCAATTTTGCAACACTTTTCTCAAATTCAAATGAAATTACCTGATGAATATCTAAAATAACAATATTTTCAATATTTTAAGGATTCCTGTCTAAGCAGGGTTTGGAACTCTGAAGGAAGGCTGTTTTCGAGAACCCCCAACCTGAGGGGTGCAGCACGGAAACTTCCCAGAAAGTCACCCATCTTGGTACTATTCTCGCCCAAGTACGTTTAACTTTGAAGTTGTAATAAGATTCGATTGTTGGTACCTTGTTAGGTTGAATATTTGATTAAAAAAAAACAAAAACAAAAACCTGATGAATACCAACAACTCAGAGGTTAGATTTCTGGGTGAAGGCTTGGTGTGCTGAATTTTCGTACTCTCCAACAGAAATTGCATGCTCAGTGGCTAGCATAAAAAATTGGCAGCCTAGAAGCATCCCAAATTGTTCTACTGGAAGGGTGGAAGGATGAGTCTTTTCTCGGGTTTCTGATGGTCTAGGATGGGTGTGGGAGTTTCTGATATTTTGAGCTTTAGGTGTCATAGGCCCGTACTTTTCTTGTTTTGGAATGGGGTGCCTTTTTTTTTGTTCTTTTTGTGCTTTATTCTTCTTTATTTCTGGGGCCCTCTGAGTGGCAGCGGTTTTTTATATTGAGCTTTTACTCTTTATAATTATCAAAAAAAAGTATCGTATAATAGTATTTAAATAAAATAGGTAAATTTAATTTTTTACTAATTCTTTTATGAGGATATCATTACCAGAAATATAAAAAAGGAAAAACCCCAACGTTGCAGGGACCTACAGGAAGACAGAGGTCACTGTTGCGTGATACAGTAGGGTATCCTTAAATTAGGGCTTTATTTCTTTCATGGGAACATGTCATGCATGTTATTATATTAGTATTTTAGAAAACTTTATTATATTATATATTTTATGCGTATCATAAGATATTGTGCATAGCTTAGTCCTTGCGTACGATGTACATTTTGGCTAATGAATTCTTTTTCTCAGCTTACTGTATTTTTATTTTATTTTTGTATTTCTTGTCACTTTGTAATGTTCGGGCCCGTTTCTTACTAGTGTATTCTTTTTTATATTATAAATTTTCTTACTATTTATTAAAAAAATTTATATAGTAATTAAAATATTCATCAGTACCTTAAAATAAAAAGTTTTGATCTTAAAACTCATCTCTCCCTTCATTAAATGTTAGTTATTTATATTAAGACATTATTTTACTTCCTTAATAAAAATGTACACTAAGATGTCATTACATTATTAGAAAATAATTAAATTTATTTATTATTTTTATAATTAAATAGTTTTTTGA
The DNA here is from genome assembly GCA_018398585.1 of Simmondsia chinensis. Lineage (NCBI taxonomy): Eukaryota > Viridiplantae > Streptophyta > Magnoliopsida > Caryophyllales > Simmondsiaceae > Simmondsia > Simmondsia chinensis. Next base: position 42,681,803 of record JAGTTD010000002.1, on the reverse strand, counting down.
GTTATTTGGTATATTTAGCAATTGCAAATGAGAAAAGCAATCTGCAGCATGCTGATTGGTCCCGGTAATTTAAAGCTAAAGCCAAAATGCCACACGTGACGTTCATTAATGCATGCCTGTGTTATGTCTCAGTACTTCAGTTCGCTAGTCTAACATATATTGACCATTAATTTTAGTACAATAAAAAATTAATTATCTTAAAAGTTTAAAAAAAGTGAAGACAAACGTATCTGTATAAATGGAGTCCCGGTGGGAAGATTTAAGGCCATTTTTTCGGTTAGACCTATGTGATTCTAATGAAGGCGGAGTTTGAGTCATTTTATTCCCGCGAGATATACACACACGACACCTTCACAGTCATATTAAGTTAAATACGACGATTATTATCACTTAGGTTAATCACCCACAATCTTCACCTAAAAAATGCCCATCCGTCAGTAACGAACTTCGAGCTCTTGTGACCATTGTCTTACAGTATATTAATATTAATACAAATTAATTAAGTAAATTGTATTTATACTATGCAATAAGCCATTATGTATTTTGCGTAATTTTCCATCTGTAATAATGTTTATACACTTTTATAATACGAAGGATTTGCACCCTTCAGAGACAAAAAAGAATTTCTCGAATTTACACACCGTAACTCAGTTCACAGTTTGGCATGGGAATAAAATAGGAAAATTTGATGACTAATAGACTATCTAAACACGGACTAGTGGAGTGTTTTTGGGTAATCCCCGGAAATGTAAATGAATAGTTCAAGAACCGGTTATCGTGTCATGCTAGTGGTCGTTTTCAAAAGAAGGAAATTTGTTGTTCTTTATGGTACTATAGGTGATATGGACAACAAAGAAACAAGATAGTGTTCGAAGGTAGATGGTGGTCAAAGGAGGTCGTCTGGAGCATCCAAATGACAGTTTGGTTCTGGATTAACGCATGGCATGACAAATTCCATATTCTCTAGAGGAGATTTCTAGAAATATTTAGTGCATCAAGTCATGGGTAGGGGTGTAATTGTCATCACAAGGTCCAAAGTTTGGTAGTCGTGGTGAAGTTACCTTTTTTGTACACTTTTTTCCTTTTATTTTGCCTCTTTTGGCAACTCTTGTTAACCGAGGATCTATCTTTAAAATTGCGCCTATTTTTGTATTGTAATTCGTTTCGTAATTATTGGGAAAAAAAAAAACATGAACAAGGACTAGGAAGGAGCTCACCTTTGATACAACAACAACAAACCCAGTGTCTCAAGAGCTCCCGCATAAGTAAAGTCTAGGAAAAGGTTATTCCTTGTATCTTGCCAAGCCTAATTATGTTTGTAAGAAAAAGAAGCAGTTCTAAAGTAAATAAAAATGTAGTTGTATGCATTATATTTGCGAGGATATAAAACCAATTATGGGCCTTCCACTCGTTATAGTTAGTTCCTTAACATAGTATCAGAGCCAGATCAACCAAAATGTCATATGTTCGAATCCCAACAACCCCCCACTTTCAATATAACTAAGCATAAGTGTAAGATCGGCATGTGCAATATATATGGTTCAAGCACATTGGGCATGATGAAGAAACATTTTTTTTTCCAAGCAATAAAATGCCATGCAGAACCTGGCATTCCACAAGAGCGGAACTCGACCTACAAAAGTGGCTGCAGACAAGTAGAGGCGGCCAACGGGCTAGGTCTGCCCCGAAACCGGCCCGACCCGGCCGGGCCACGGGCCCATTTTTTATGGGCGCTGGGCCCGGCCCAACCCGGCCAGGGGCCCGGGAGTCCACCTAATTAAAAAAAAAAATTTATATTACTTTTACTTTGTATTTTTTGATAAACAAATTTATACTTTTAAATATTAGGCTCCAACTGCGTTGTATTTGTACTTATTACGTTATTTATTTACCATTATTTACTATTACTTATTATATATTTTATTTTATTACATATATTTAGTATTATTAGTACTTGGGATAAAATATATTTGTATCTCATATTATTTATCAATGAATTATAATAATTTTAGTACAAAATAACTTTGTATTTTTAAAATTTTGCATTTTTTTTAAAGTTGAAGAAAAGGCCAGGGGCTGGGTCCGGCCCTGTACAGGCCCGGCCCGGCCCGCTACAATGCCGGGCCGAATGGCCTCGGCCGGTGGCCACCTCTACAGACAAGCATACAGATCAGGACAAAAAGCAAAAGACATAAAACAGAAAACACGCCCCTAAGACACGAGCACTGGGCATGAAGAAACATGTTAGAGTATAAAATTAATTTTGAATCTTTATCTGTTAACTTAAGTTTTTAAAATAATTGATTCATTGAAAATATTGAGCAAAGATCTAAGAATATTTTAATGTTGCAAGAGAAACTTTACATTTGCAAAATAAGAAGGAAAAAAAAAAAGTAGAAAAGACATTTGGAAGAAGCCAAAGGGGACCTCTGAAAGATTCGTTTCTTAGGGCCCCCCCTCAACTTTGTTTTTTTTTTTTTTTTTTTTTTTTTTGTTTCGAACCAAAGGAGGGCACTCCTGATTGCCCATTCTTGAGCCAAAACGTTGCCATAACTTGCCCCTCTTTTTCTTCATAACCCTTAAAATTTGTTGCCATAAAGAAACGATTAACATATAAGTCTTGCTTTATCTAAGATTAATCGGTGACGGAACTCTACTTTATCTTATATGTGTTAGACTATAAAACTAATCATAGACCTTCATCCAACAGCTTAAACTTTTGGGACAGTTGATTCTTTGATATTGTATCAGAACATTGCTGAACGAGATATCACGAGTTCAAATTCCAACAACCTCTGATGTGATATTAATATATTTCAAGCGTAAGGTATGAAAAGGCTTGTATATTATCCACGTTTCAAGCTTAATAGGTATATACATAAGGGGGCATATTAGAGTATAAAACCAATCATGAGCTTTCACTCAATAGCTTAAGCTTGTGGAGCAAATGGTTCCTTGACAATATGTAGATCTTATCATGTGTGTCAACTCTGTGAATTGGGGCGAAGGCCTGTGAAATTTAGCCAAGTTTGGGGGCACTTTGTAGGGATTGTGACACGGAGTGTCATGAAGATAATTGGTTAGTAATCTTGTTAAAATTAGCAACCTATCAATCACTGTTGTGGGGTTTCTAGCCTCGCCAGAATCGATGCCCCTATCAATTTTTCCATATACGTTACTACGCGAGACTTGTGTGAAGACAAACGAATCAAAGTTGCAGCGAACTGGATTTCGCATGGTTGTATTGATAATGATGTTTCGATTCCTCCTTCCCCATTTCAAATAAAAGCTGTACGTTACTCCAAACAACGATATTCCCGTGGTAGACATCCAAGTTACTTCCAATTTAAATACTCAGTAATACATATATAAATAGTATTAAATAATAATTAATTCTCTTTAATTATCAAAAAAAATAATTAATAATAAATTTAGTATTGTTGTTTTCTATAATATGAACTTTTAACCACGTATATTAATTACTCGAATGTTTACGTTTTTTTTTTTGATGACTATGTTTACGTCTTTGTTATATTGTTTTAACCATATATTAATTAATTATATACTGTTTATATTTTACTTTAATCTCAATTTCAACAAACATGAATTCCGTATAAATTTTCTTGTGAAATTAGTCGTTCTTAACTGAACCAACTGATATTTGAAAAAAGAATTATTTTGAAAAAAAATTATATGGTGTACATATATATAGAAAAATAGAAGATCTTGGCTTGTTATCTAACCGTTCATGTCCTATGTTTTTTGCGTGAAGCATGGTATTATTTACTATAATGTCATATGTCCATGAATTTTAGGGAACTTGAATGCGGGTTTGACTCAAATCCATCCCAATTAAGTAGGCTCATTGCTCCATGGCCTAAAGAACGCTAATTCCACACCATGTTATGTATATGGATGTAATCATATTGAAGAAACATGTCATGGAATGAGTTTAGTCATAAATCTCATGTAGGAGTTATGAGATAAAAGAAATTAAGATGTAAGTTTGATGGGCTGCTTTATTTAATTTCAATTAATTTTACAATTTTTTTTGATAATTAACGAGGATAAACTCACGAACAAAAGCTGGCGTCTAAAACAAGAGACCCGAAAAGCACACACAAAGTGTGAGAAGGGAGAAATAACAAGAAGCCTGCACAACAAGACCCACCCCCAGAACAACACCAAAACAGCAAAAAGAACACATCAGAGTAAAAGAAAAATCACCTCCAACCTGCTTTATTTAATGTTAATTAATTTTACGATGAAATCCCACTAGTTCTTATATGCTAATCCATCCGCTAGACTTAAAGATCCGAAAAAATTTCACAAAGCGTGACAAATTAGTTTTCAGACTCTCACATAAAGGAAGCTTGTAATCTTTACATATATTATTTTGAAGTTCCCCATCCCAAATCCCTTCATTCACTAATTTAAGCAATCTTATGAAGAGTCGGTTTCGAAAATAATACTGAAAAATAAAAAAATAAAAAAAATAATACTGAAAAAAAATAATTCCAAATCTACTGTTGAACCGCGTTTACAAAATGCGGTTATAATAAACCGAGTTAAGAAAACGCGCAGATGAATAAAAACCGCATTTCGGTTTACCATAATAAAAACCGCGTCTTAATAACGCGGTTTAGAATAATAATAACCGCGTCTTGATAAAACGGTTTACAATAATAAGAACCGCGTCTTGATAAAGCGGTTTACAGTAATAAAAACCGCGTTTTGATAAAGCGGTTTACCATAATAAAAACCGCGTCATATGAACGCGGTTTAATATGGTCAAACCCAATGAGTCGAGTGGAGCCGAGCCCTTAACAAGCTCGTATCGAGCCCCTTAACGAGCTCTTATCGAGCCCTTATCAAACTGTTCGATAGCGAGCCAAGCACCACCTATTCGAACTTGGTTCGTTAAGCTATCGAGCTCTCCTAATGAACACAAACGAGCTCTAATCGATTTTGAACACGAGTAGTTCATCGAACGCTCAGTCCGTTTACACCCCTACTCACCGCTGGTCATGTCATCCGCTATTGCCCTTCTTCTGCTTTATACGCCGGAGATCTTTAAGTATCATTGTCGTAGCTATTTGATCACTACTGAATTAATAGCCTTTTATTGATAACTTTTCCTGATTTCTTACCACCTTCACTTATAATGTTAGAGCTTCATTGAGAGGAACATGGGATCAATGTGACGATCATCACGAATTGCGGCATAATGGCGACTATAAGCGATGAAAACGGTGTTTGTGCGTACTGCGAATAAACCATGTTTAGTAAACACGGTTTATTACTCTATGAACCGCGTTTTAGTAATGCATTTTATATAAATATAAAACGCGTTTTAAAGACGCGGTTTTTATGCATTTTAAACGCCTCACCTTGACTCGGTTCAGTAAAACGCGGTTCAACAATAGATTTGGAATTATTTTTTTTTCGTCATTATTTTTTTTATTTTTTTATTTTTCAGCATTATTTCCACAACCGACTCTCTTATGAGTCCACCATTTAACTTCTCATTAAAACCTAAATTAATTTCATAAAATCACCATTAGAGCATTTAAAAAAAATGTTAATATATTAATAAGGAGCTAAAAATAATAATTTAAGTTTGAAACAATAAAAATATTGTCGATATAACATATTAAATCTTTTAAAATGTAAACACCCTCTGTGCATCACACGGGATTACACTAATATTTTATAAATATAGAGCATAATACAACGATAAATACATTCAAAAACAAGCTTGCTTTATACAATAACAAGTTTATATATATAAACTTGTTATTGTGCAATATAGAATTGTGCTTATAATGCAAATATATAATTAAATTATAAAAATGATATTAAATAATTTTTTACAAGCTAATATCTCATTTTTATTGCCTTCCAACCTGCCCGAACCCCTTCTCATCGCTTCGCTTGTTTGGTCTCCTTCCTTAGCAACAAGGCTGGTCAAGACCCAAAATAGTACAAGCGAGAGTTTACGGTCCCTATAATTTATTTATTTAATATTTAATTCTGAAAGAATATTAATATTTATAAAGGTCCCCCTTTTAAATATCCGCTTCAAGTGCTAAAACTCTTGAAACTTTCCCTGCTCGACAATCCGGCCATCGGTGACTTCTTTCGAGCAGCAGGCGGGAAAATGACCAGGGGTGACCCGCCTGCTGATCGGAGGGTCGTTGCCCAGTCAAACCTTTGACCAACATGCAATTTCGTATTTTTTAGTGACTTTTTATTAGTAGTACTACTCCGAGGCTTACTAGGATGATCATTAGTTTTCACAGTCTCCTTAATCTCGATTTTGGTTTGTCCCTCCATTTTAATGCTTATATTTATCTCACAAACTGCTCCTTTTTTATTACTATTATTGTTTTTGTGTTGGTAGAGGCGGTGCAAGCGGAGTGCTAAGCGGTATATTCCGTCCTTGATTTCTTCCTCGAGGTCTCTCTCAATATCCTTTTCGAGCTCGTTTCGAATTTTGAGCTCCTCATTCGATACTTTAAGGTTGTCTCCTAGAGAGCCATGCTCCTTGATGTTCTCATGATCTTGATTTCCTTTTCTATCAACCTGGTGTGCATATATTTGTTAGTGTCAATATGTATACTCTAGACGAGAGTTGTGGCTAAAAAAGAGATCGATATATAAAGCCTACGGAGATTTTGTTGCAGTTCAAATGCATTATATATATTCACACATTGCAAACAAATAGGACTGCATTTGAACTCCGCATTTGTTATTTCTTTTCTTGTGTCTCTCTCGTGCTTAGTGGTGTAAATGAGCCTCACTGAACCATTGAAACGCTCTTATTTGATCTCAAGCTAAGCCTCTGCCTTATTTGATCCAGGAGCTAAGCCTTGCCCAAGTGTGGCAAAGCTTGACAGAACGAGCCAAAGTATGCCGACCTCATTATAAACCTAAATATGCTGACGCAAGCCAACTTAGAGCCTAAATGAGTAGTAGTAGACCTCGAGCCTAATTAAGGCTACATAGAACTTAGTTGAGCCTAGCTGAGGCATGTTTAGGTAAAAGCTCAATAGACTAGATTCCAGCTCAACTAATTTGCTCATTGTGCGAGCTCAAGCGGAAAGTTTAAAGGACTATAACCTTCGGTGAATCAAGCCTAAGTCAACCAAAGCCAAGCTGAATCTCTAACCTAGGAAGCTGAAAGTCAACTCAGATTATTTTATACCCATTGTTCTAAACTGTAAGTTCAGGAAATTCCAAAAGAAAAAAATGAAGAAAATAAAACGGTTCACCTGAGACAGATCAAAATCTCGGGGAAGAACAATTGCTCGATCATCCATCTTTGAAACTTATCTTGATTTTTAGACTTTATTGTTACACCCTTTGTTTTTTGGTGCTTAAATAAACAATGGGGGAAAGCAGGACGTGCATTACTAGGATAGATTTTTTTAAAAAATTGATGACCGTTGGGTAACGTTATTACGGTTGGGCTAATTCAAATTTAGGCGCCAAATATCTGTACCCACCAACGGCCCAAAACATGGGTTTTAAATTTAAAATAAAATTAAATGAAATAAAATGAGTGCTTGACGTTGAAGGGAGACAAGTCCAGGGCTTTAAGTATAATCAAAATAGGACCCCATTATTGATGTTACTATAGCAACTACTCTCCTTCCCCATGTTTGTTTTGGGCCCCTTTTTACTCAATTGGGCTTCCACTAATCATGTTTGATCCAAAGTCAGTTATATACAACAATAAAAAAGCCAAATGCAAAGAGCTCCCGCCTAAGCAGGATCGAGGGCGGATGTACGCAGCCTCTCCCCTTCACGGTGTTACCCTGAAGAGAGGTTGTTTTCGAAAACCCCCAACTTGAGGGGTGCAACACGAGAACTTTCCAGGAGGTCACCCATCTTGGTCCTACTCTCGCCCAAGCATGCTTAACTTTGGAGTTCTAAAGAGATCCGGTGCTTACGTGCTCGTATCCTCTTAGGAAGTTATATATAACAATAACAACAAAAAACCAAGTGCCTCAAAGAAGCTTCCACCAAGGCAGGATCTAAGTGGAAGGAAATGTTCGCAACATTAACCCTACAAGGAGGCTGCTTCCGAAGCACCCACAACCCTAGAAAGTAAAGAGGGGATAATATTTAAAAAATTCTAGTCAAATAGAAAAATATCAAACACGCAAGCATACAAGTAACAATAAAGGGGCAATAATAGCAAATATACAACCCTAAGGGTGTTGTGAACTAACATCAGTGTGCTCCTATCTCATAATAAACATTTTTAACCACCACTTATATATTTGGGGATCATAAGGGATCTGTTGGAGGAGTAGTGTGTTTCGAACACGGGTCATCGAGTAGTTACTACAATGTTAGTATATAAAAGAAGGTCGGGTTCATATTTTCACGACTAAACAAAAATAATGAAATAGAAGACATAAAATGGCGAACTATAAACAAACTTATCGTAACATGACTAAATAGCATGAGACTGTATACTGAATTTTAAGCCTACTACGTACACCCAATTGACTTCATGTGATTAACGTACTTACATAATGATAATAATCAATTCAAATGTGAGATGATGTCCAAGAATCATGTGATTTGTATAAGGTACATGTGAATAAAATTATAATTAAACAATCTTTAGTTTTTCCAAGTCGATATGTCATGGGATTATGCTTTTTATGCTTCTTCACAAGTGTTCCTGCTTCTTTGGGCTCTTTCCCTGTACTCTCTAACTAGTTGACTCTTACATAGCAATCGTAAACGAGCCTAATCGAGCAAAGTTCGAGATTGACATGAGCTCTTTTCAAGTTTTTGAACCTTTGTGAAAACATAGTTTGATAAGATTTTAGTGTGTTTGATACTCGATTTAGCTTGTTAACGTAATCGAGCCAAATAGAACTCATAATCAAGCCAAGTTTGCTGTCAACTCAAGCTCGCTAATGAACTGTGCTTTTGAAGTTATTATTGTCGAATGATCTTTGAGCTAATATCAACTACTAACAAACTCTCAAAAGTTTTTAACGAGTTTTTAATAAGCTCTTATTAATCTATTCATAAACGTTAATGAGTCGAGCATCCTTATTGAAATTTGGCTCGTTAAGCTTATTGAGCATATTCAAACTCAACTCGTTAAGAATTTGAGCTCTCATAACAAACACTAACGAGCAGTTATCAATTTTAAATACTAGAAATTATCAAGCGTACTCTTACTGTCATACCATCATTAATTATCATGTTGTGACTCAAACTTTATTTTATATGTTAAAAGTGTGACTTGTGTAGCACATTTGAGATGATAAGCTATTTAAATTTCCATAGTCTTTCACCAAGATTTTTTTTTTTTTTTAAAGTATAAAGAGAGTCTCTACAATAATAACTCATTTACCAAGACTTATGGAATATCGCTGGTAAAACATCGTGAATTCTACTGGTTGACTGCAAATTTTAGAAAGGAAAATATGAAAATTGACAAAGTTTCCATTTTTATATTCCATGCCACAACCAACTTAGAGATGCGAATCTCTCCTTCCCCATTCTAATATTCTCTCTCTTCATGCTTTTAAAGGGATATAAGCATAAATACCTTCTTATGGCGATACGCTTTAAAAAAGAAAAAAAATGTATTTTAACATTAGTAATAAAATTCCTAATATTCTAAGGAATATGACTCGGTTGGTAGAGCATATGATTAAAAGTGCTCGTATTAATAGCCAAATAGATGCTCACAATGAAAAAGTACTGGTGTTATTTCATGCCATTCACGATGAATATTTATATTTTAGAAATATAATTTTATATTATCATATTAAAAAGTTATTAAATTTTATTGCTCTTTTATTTTTATTTGTTGGTGTTAATTGAATTTAATGTGATTAACTACATGAATAATAATAATAATTACTAATATTTAAATTTTATTCGAGATTTCAGAATTACAAGATTCGAGGGTTGAGAGATTTCGAGAGAGGGAAAGACTTAACAATTATATACAACAAAAAGAGACACATTTTATATAATTTGTGAAATTTTGTAGTAAAGAACTTGAATTTCTTATTTTTCCTTTCATATGATCTAGAATATTAAATAGAACTCTTTTAGAATTATTTCAATCAAGGTTTAGATGTTTTTGAAAACACTTTTAGAATTACTTAGACTGTAATTTAAAAACTTTTAAAAATATAAACAACAACAACAATTACAGTGCCTCCAAGCAGTGTTTAAAAATATAAACACTTAATTATAATATATAAAAATCAATCAAAAATTATATTTCTTATATACAGTACCATTACCTTAATGTCACGAACTAAGTTCGTGACTTGAATTAATTTGGGAGAAAGACCGAGAGAGAGAGAAAGAGGGTAGAGATCAAGAATAAAGAGAATAAGATAGGAAAAGAAGAGAAATTTTAGTAGAAGGAAAGAGTGAGGGAGAGAGTGATGGTTGAAGGAGAGGGAGGGAAATGAGAGTTTAAATTTTGTAACTTTGATTGATGATCCAAAATACAATATTGCAAGCCCTTATATAGAGTTTGGGAGGGGGGCAACCGGTACATACACACACGCTCCCTAGTCAACAATAGCCCACAATTATATTAATGCTAACTCTTTGCTTACAAGATAAGTAAAAATAACCTAACCTACTTTCACATGGGGAAACCGGTTAATACAAGCAACCGGTACTCTTCCCTCCATTTTAGTCTATTTTTTATCATTTAATTTTATATTTTACATTACATAATTTATACAAAATAATAAGAGCAAAAATAATTACTTGACACGGTCCAAGTGGGCTGTTCGGTCATTGCACATGACACTTAATCATAAAAGACCAAGCTTATGAAAAAGTTGAACATAAAAGAGTCAAAAAAAAAGTTTGCTATTGTTATTGAGGAAAATGATAAAATAGGGTTTTGGTTTTTACAACTCAAAGGAGTGACGGCTTTTCCGAAGCGTTTGACTCACTTACCACACCATCACGAAGGACGGTTGAAGCCGCCCCCCTCGCCGTCGCCAACTACTAACCGCTTCTCCTCCATTCTCTCTCTCTCTCTCTCTCCTTCTGCATTTCACTTCTCGAAGCGGTAACAGCCATCCGCAGAGAGATCTCCGCCGTATGGACACTCTATCGCCGGCGATCGGGCCGAAATTGGCCGTATATGCGCAGTCTTCCTACACTTCCGATCGAGGTTCCGGCTTGTTTTACCGGAATTCCCTGCCGGATTTGAGAATCCGGTGCCGGAAAAGTAGAGTATGTGCGGAGAGCAAGAATCCGGAGATCGATCTTCGCGATCCTGATTGGAAGAGCAAGTATCAGCAGGATTTTGAGCGGCGATTTAACCTCCCTCATCTTACCGATATTTTTAAGGATCTTCGGCCTATTCCTTCCACTTTCTGCCTTAAGATGCGGTATTTCTGCAATTTCTCTTTATTTGCTGTTTATTTTCTGTTATCGAATTATGATTATCAGTATTTATTTATTAATTTTTGGACTTGGCTGTGTGCTTTTCAACATGTTGAGTGTTGCTGTTGTTAATTGTACCTTTACATTTTGTTTTCTTTTTGTCATGCTCGATCATATTTTTTTTGGGTTTGATTGTACCACTGGAAAGGTGTGAGCTGATGATCAGTGTTTTATAAGTTGGATACAATTTCAGTTTTTCGTTTTTTTCTTATTTTTAACTATGCAACAATGTGAGAATTTTCTGCTGCTTTCAACCTTGGTTAGAGTAGACTACTATATGGAAAAATCAATTGTCAAAGATGAAAGAGAGTTCTATTTTTAAGAATGTGTTGAGCTGAATTTTCATTACTTTACGGCTTTGTAGGAGTATTCTATATGATAAATGACATAAATTTTCATCTTCTATCCTTCAGAACCCTCTCAATTTCATTTTTAAAGGGTGTTGATTGCCAGGTGTTCATGCTCCCTGCTCCTGTCGGTCCTTCAGAATTTCTAAAAATGGTTTTTTTTTTTTTTTTTAAATCAGATGACTTTTCAATCGCAACTATCATTTACATACACCCTGCGTTCAATAGTAAGTTCATATCAAATACTTTGTTCTGCTTCGCGGGCAGGTGTAGATGTGATGACCGCATTATGTGATTATCTTGAGTTCTTGTTGTTTATCTGATTCTAGCACTATGGTTCTAGTGATTAATAACTTCCCTATTCCAGGACTCCAGTTAGCGACGACTTTGTGGGTGGTTACCCATCGGATGAGAAGTGGCATGGGTACATAAATAACGATGATAGGGTTCTTCTTAAGGTGCATTATCCTACTGGTTCACATTTTGGCATTTCCTTTCTCCTGCTTTTGGGAAACTTAATAAGAACTAGGGGGAACAAGCTAAAAACCGCTGCAGCAAACATGATGATTACTTATTCAAATATTCAACAGTATGGTACTTGATGTACATGTACGCATCACTAATTTCACTGGTTATTTTCAGGTGATACAGTATTCCTCACTGACATCTGCTGGTGCTGAGTGCATTGATCCAAATTGTACTTGGGTAGAGCAATGGTAAATGTTATATTAGAATTAAAGAATTATAATCACCCAAAAATTCATGCACTGAGCAATTAATATATTGCTATTAGTTTGCAGGAAAATTATCTACATTTTACTTGTACGTGGTGATCTATTCATTAGTCCTCTTTTCACCTTCCTCCGACGATCGTTTGTCTTGTTTAACAACTTAATTCACCATTCCAGGGTTTTAGATGTGTATTGTTGCTTTCCTGCTAGCTAAGTGTCTTTGGCACCTGAATTCTGATGCAATGTTGAAATGTTTTAGGGTTCACCGCGCTGGTCCACGAGAAAACATATACTTCAAACCAGAAGAAGTAAATGCCGCAATTATAACATGTGGAGGACTCTGCCCTGGCCTTAATGACGTCATCAGACAGGTGAATACTTTTTTAATTGAACAGACAAATAAATGCTTGAATTCCATTTTGGTTTTGGTGTCTGAACTGAAACTATCCCATCAAAATCATTGAGTTTTCTGTGCTTATCTGATTTGTTGTCTTTTCTATTTGTCTAGTAGGGCAAGTTTTAAATATTTGATTTTACTGATAACGTGCTTTGCTATGGTCTCAAAAATTCAGTGGTTGTGGAAAACAATTGCTGTAGCCATCCTTTAGATTCTTTGAGGACTCCTGCTGATATGTATGTAACAGGAGTGAGTAGGCTTTGCTTGCATTGCATGCTCTAGATGTACCTCATGGAGAGTATATGATTCAGACAAGGTAAAAGTGTATAGCTTCGGAGGTGTCACTTGGTACCCAATGATTGGGGTGCATCACACTTAAGTATGAGCCTGAAATCACATGATTCATACTGTAGTTACAAGTTATGCGTTCTTATTAAAAAAGCAAAAAAATTGCAAATATTGTGTTTTATTGGTCTAAGGTCTTTAATTTCTGTATCTATTTTTTTGTAAGAATTATCGTAGGTCTGAGTTTATCCTTTCATGTTGTTGATTATTTACGCTTTTGATCATATTTGTCCACCATCAATACGTACTTTTAACAGGAAGAATTGTTCGGTTCGTTTTCTAATCATATAACATTGGCATTGTAATTACCATTATTAGGTTTTCTTCATGAAACTTCTCTGAAAGTCCATATAACTGTCGGAGTCTAATTTTTCACTTGTTTGCATCCAAATGCTGCAGTTCTTTTGCATCCAGTCAGGATTATTCTTTTAGTTTCTATGCTTCTTACTCCTCCTAACTAAAAGCACAAATAATATAATGCACTGCCTCCCAAAAAAACTACAGGTTTCTATTGCCTTAGTGCTAGTTTGGCTTGCAAGCTGTGCGTGCTGTATTGATTTTTGATTGTTTTTTACTTGTTATAATTATGATTTATTTCTGCATGCAGATTGTGATCACCCTTGAGATCTATGGTGTGAAAAACATTGTGGGCATTCCTTTTGGTTATCGTGGATTTACTGACAAGGGTTTAAAAGAAATGCCAGTAAGCTCCAATTAAGTCTACTCACTTGTGCTTTTCTTTTGAATTTGTATTCAAGATTTCCATCTGTTATTCACTTTTTCTAAAATATGAGCGTCTTGGTGATTCTTGTAAATCTGAGTGTAGTTAATGTTGTGTTAAGGATCTCTTTTTAATTTGCAGCTGACTAGGAAGGTAGTCCAAAACATTCATCTTTCTGGAGGCAGCTTATTGGGAGTTTCACGTGGAGGGCCAACTGTCAAAGAAATTGTGGATAGCATGGAAGTGTGTGACCCATCTTTATTGATTCTTGACTCTTTTGTATGCCTGCTTAGTATGACAATGCTTCAGTCCTCTTTTGCATGGTGTCCAATTAGGTCTATGCTTCAGAATATCGTGCTTCATGCTAACTCGTTGCTTTGCTGTTGATTCTCAGGAAAGAGAAATCAACATGCTTTTTGTTTTGGGAGGAAATGGAACACATGCAGGTGCAAACGCTATACATGAAGAGGTTTGAAATGCCCCAGTGCTTCACTTGTTAAATTGCTTGTCTTTGTAATCTTGACTGCAAATCTTGCTAATCATTTAGTTTGCTACTTATTTTAGTAGTTTTGGTGTGGTATGATATTAATTTTTATTTCTCTGGCTGGCCTCTTTTGAGCAAACCCTTTGCTCTTATTTCTTTATTTGATGTTACCTTAATCTGGCACACATGGTTGAAAAAGACGACTTGCTCTACTATTGAGGTGTTCCAAGAATCCAAATGAAAATATGCTATCAATCTGAACTGCATAACTGACATGACTGATAAATGTATCCAACTGGCCTCCCAAGTGACTTTTTTCCTGGGTGTCAGCCTTATCATCTGATGATGCTTGTTCTTTTCTATCTTAATTGTGCTGATCTTGAATTGAAGTTCCTTCTTTCTTTTGTAACAGTGCCGTAAGAGACGCATGAAGGTGACTGTGGTTGGCGTTCCAAAAACTATAGACAATGACATTCTGCTTATGGACAAAACATTTGGCTTTGATACTGCTGTGGAGGAAGCACAGCGAGCCATTAATTCAGCCTATATTGAGGTTTGAACCAGGATGTAGCCTAATCGTTTGCTGCTGACTCAATGAGTCAAACTGTTATACGCATGTGAGTATGCTGAAACTTATTCATCTCAACCAAATGTTTCAACAGGCACATAGTGCTTATCATGGTGTTGGGCTTGTGAAATTGATGGGTCGAAGCAGTGGATTCATAGCCATGCATGCATCCCTTGCTAGTGGTCAAGTTGATATATGCTTGATACCTGAGGTACGTTGACAAATTGCGGGTACAGAATACAGTTATGTACTCAAAAAAATTGACCTGCACTACTAAACTCCTGATTGTTTATTGATGGAAGGTACCATTTCACATACATGGACCTCATGGTGTCCTGCGACATCTGCGGTACCTGCTTGAAACGAAGGGATCAGCTGTTATTTGTGTGGCAGAGGGGGTTGGCCAGGTGGGTTCAAATTTTATGGTCCCAACTTAAACAGCATTATTTCTTTCCAGATTGTTCTGAAGAAAGTTATCATGAACTCATCATAGTTTTGGAGGACTTTCTGTCTTTATTGACCCCAAAAAATATTTCTCCTTTCCGAAGCTCTGGAAAATGAAGAGCAGAAGACAAACTAACGGAATTCAGTGTCAGAATACTATAGTAAAATCACACATCATATTTGTTATATATATAGGGCCTGGTTTGGTAGTCTATGCTGGGGGACTATAGTTTATTAAGATGCGTGTATACATGTGAAGGCCAAGAGATCTGCAAACAACATGAAGTGAAAGCCAAGAGAGCTTAGAAACAGTTGAACCAGGTAGAATCTTGGGTACTTCTCCTTAAAATACTCAACAGGTCAATAGTCACTGGATTGAGTTAGTGATGATCTCCAGCGTCAGCATTCACTTGCAAATTGAAATAATGAATAGGAGTGTATTTGAGCCGAGCCGAGCTCGAAGCTCGCCGAGCTTTAAAAGTTAGGCTCAAGCTTGGCTCATCAAAAGCTCGGGCACCGCTCGGCTCGTTCTAAGCTCGGCGAGCTTCGCATTAATATTTCGGCTCATTTAAGCTCAATATAGACTAGTTTGGACTCGTTTAAGCTCGTGCTCGACTCCTTTAGGCTCCAATATGGTTTCATTTCGCAATATTTAAGCAAATATATCATATTAAAAAAGGCTCGCTTTTATTGCTAAGTAAATATATCATATTAAAAAATGCTCTCTTAGGCTCGTTTAGGCTCACGAGCCTACGAGCTTGAGCTTCACTAGGCTCCGGCTCGGTTCGATAAGCTAAATGAGCCGGCTCGGCTCGACCAGAGTTCAAAGCGAGCCCAGTTATTCGAGCTTTATATCACGAGCCAGCTCGGCTCATTACACCTCTAATAATGAATACGAAGCACTCTCAAATTCTATCAAACAAAACATAACTTTCATTGTTATTTCACAATGAATAATCTTCTTCATGGGAGTATTCGTTTCTTAGCATCACACGTTGATGCTTGGTATTTGCAGATAGCATTTTGCTCCTCATTTTTGTCCTCATTTTATTGCATGAGCTTTCCATGTCATGATATTGGGTGTCTTTTTGGCCCATATTAAGCTACTTCGACTGCACATGATATGTTAAGGAAATCCATGGCATCATTAGTGCAGTAGTTCTACTTTTGACCTTTGAGTGACTTATTATGAGCTAATAGAGCTATGTTTAATTTATGGGACAACATATTAAAACTACGTAAATCATCATTTAAGATGTTCAAACAGGTATTCCGTTGGTGGATGCTTTGGGAGATCCACTAACTTTCACTGATATGCTTTGATGTTATATGCAGAATCTTATTGAGAAAACTAATGCTAAAGATGCATCAGGGAACATCATTCTTGGAGATATTGGTGTACATATTCAACAAGAGGTAGGCTGATATCTTTCGCACTGTATTAATAATGACGTATTGAAGATCTGTATCTGTAACTCGATTAGGGCTAAAGTAAATTCTTATTTGGCCTGATAGAAGCATGACTTACCAAAGTTTATGGTGGAGAAAGAAATTACTGGACCATTTAGTTTTGAGGTTTCTTATTGCATATTAATCCTGAATTTTTTATTTCGCTTCCCTCAGTTTAGCTTAGGTTCTCTTTTGCATACATGCTTGTGTAATGGTTGAAAATCAGCAATGGTCCTTCCTTATGGACCAAGTAGAAAATATGCTGCTGTATACATGCAAATGGCGGAGTGAGCTATATATAAATTAACACTAGAATCTTATCAAACTGTTATATTTTGACTGGTACTCGTCCATCTTGAGGTGATTCCCTTGGGCATTCTATGTTCTATATTTTCATAGAGGCAAAGAAATTGCCGCATAGTTGACATTCATTTTGAGTGTTCAGCATGTCAACATTTCCTTAAATAGCTGCATCTTTTTTCTGGTCTTGTCAGATATCATAGTCGTGATCACCAGAACAATCTTATGGTTGCTATAATTGAAAGTATGTAGCCGACACTGAAATTATTCATTGCCATTTTCTCATGTTATAAGTCAATGCTTGAGTTTCATTCTGGTGATATTCGGTTGAACCACTTAATGTCTTTGTCAGTGCATTTTATTTTGCCCTATCCATCATATTTCCAAATGATAGTTACTTTCCCATTAGACTGTAGCACCAAATTGTGATGTGCTTATGTATATTGACATAGTGATGTTGTGTGCATTGCCTGCTCTCTTCCAGATAAAGAAATACTTCAAGGAGATTGGCGTTCCAGCTGATGTGAAGTACATTGATCCAACGTATATGATCCGTGCAGTCCGGGCAAATGCAGCGGATGGAATTCTTTGCACTGTGCTAGGCCAAAATGCTGTAAGTTAGAGCTCATTGTTCCTTTGTTGCTTGTTTCTTTTATGTCTTTTATGTCTTTTATGTTTTGTTTGACAATTGGGTAAAATGGGGTAAACAGGGGGGAGGATAAGGTATACCCTTGTTCAGATAATGTTTAATAAAAAGGAATAAGAGTAAAATGGGTAAATGATTTAATCTTATTTAGCAATTAAGTAAAGGAGTAAGGGTAAAGAGAGTTATTGTCCAAATAACGACAAATTATCTAAAGTCTTTTAAAATTTTACCCTCCCCTCTTTATCCCCGAATTGGGCGTACCCAACCTTTTACCCTCAAAAAAAATTGCCAAACAGGACTTAGGTTTGCCGCATCACCCTTACCTATCTTTACCCTGTGGCCAAACAGGGTGCACTAGGGGTGTGATGAGGCATGTGTTTCAAAGCACGGAGAATCTGATCCTTTTGTTACTGGTCCAGGATATTCTGCACTTTTGTTTGTTTTGATACTTCTGATTTAGGTGGAGGTAGAAATTATTAAAGCAAGACTGTGGTCCGTGATAAAGGCAAAAAAAAAAAGCCTCTTGAAAGAAATTCCCTAAGCCTTTGGTTTTAAATCCCGCAATAGTCTTTGAAATCCCTGAGCTGCAAAAGAAATTCGTAAAGGAATTCGGGTTTGTATTTTATTGAATCTAGAATGAGAAGCAATTGACAGTAAAACAAAGTATTATAGCCAACTGACAAAATACTGAGTTTCAAAATTACGATCCGAATTTGTGCTAATATATGCTTTGCGCTGTCCATTATCTCGGTGCGTTGTGATGCTAGATGTTTGGCTTATTATATACTTCTTATAAAGAGATACGGTTTCAAGGCCATGTCCTTAAGTTGGACTAAATTTTGCATGGGTTTGGCAGGTACACGGAGCATTTGCCGGGTTCAGTGGAATAACAGTGGGCCTGTGCAATACCCATTATGCCTACTTTCCAATTCCCGAAGTCATAAAATACGACAGGCTTGTGGACCCCAACAGCCGTATGTGGCATCGTTGCTTGACTTCAACAGGCCAACCTGATTTCATATGATAGTAAGTTCTACATAACTTATTATAAATCTGTACACCATCCATGTTTATGGTAGAGGATTCTATCTTCCTTGCGATCCATTTTAGGCTAGAGAAGGAATAAGACCAGCCCGTGCAATCTCTTTGAAGTGTATAGTATCTCGCTCCAATTTTGATGTTGAATAAATTATTTTGGAAGAGCCATTTTCCGAATTGGTTGAAGATGTATTTCTCGACATTCTTTTGGGCCTTTACACTTTGGAGTAGATGTATTCAAACGGAGAGTAAGTATCAGTTAAGCGGCATTTGTGCCAGTTCTTTCCACTTCAATGTCTTTTTGTTGGACTATCTCAAACATGTTGAAGTGGATTTGTTTTGGGATTTATTATTGGGTGCGATCCTAATTGCACTAATGTTCTGAGTCCCATTTAAATTTTGTAGTTAGGTATGCTTGGATGAGATTATTACTAGGCCAAGGTGATCTTAAAGAAGTCCCTATTTTTCATCCTTTATAACTTTGATGGCATTTTGGTTAAAGACCAAATAAATATTACATTTTTTATAGTGATAGGGAGTATAAACTTTAGCAATGTGCACGAAAGTGTCACGAATAGGGCACAGTTTGTCGTCGACAAACTAGTTTCTAAGTACCCTGTTTCTCATACCATTTTTGTAGACTTTCTCTTATGTCTTTTAGAATTTTCCATAATTTTTATCTAAATAGGACCAACAAACTTAAGATTTGACTGATTTGTCTCCATTAGGCATTTTTCAACTTGAAATCATATGCTGTGACTTGGTCCTTTTGTTTGTCTCAAATGAGTTTAAAATTCTCATTTTATATGGTTTAAGTACACAATTTAATAGACAATTATTAACAAAATATATGTTACACAATAAAACTAGATCTTAAAATATAGTAACAAGAAAAATCATCAAACAGGCCCTTTTTCCCCTATTTTGATTCTTCACATCAAACAAGCCACGAGGGAATTTGATCTTACTCTTAGTACCTAACCCACACAAAACTATTAGGGTTAGAGATTCTACGGTTTAGTACAGTAGTAACTACCCGAGTTTTAAACATTATCCACCGGCCTCTTGAATATAAAATGCCTTATATTACTATCTTCTTATATTCATCTCATATGACATTTTCTTACCACATATATATATATATATATATATATATATATATATATATAGAAAAAAGAAACTATATGGACTACATAACAGGCCGTCGAGGCCCAAGTTAGAGATAAAGACGCTGCCTCTTGAACCCCGTGAGCCCATGGGCCGGAGGCCCACTTGAACCACTGGGCTTATCCACCACAACCTTCAACACTCGCCGGAGCGCCCCCTCAAGCCCAGCGCCGCCGCTTTGGCCGCCATGAACCCACAAAACAGTCTTAGTACGGCCACCGACGGTGGCAATCTCGGCCCTGACAAGGCGGGCTTTGACGGTCTTGAGAGCCCTGGTGACGTCAAAGATGAGGTCAGGCCTGTCCTCGCAGCAGAGGGTTGCTATAACGACACAGCTGTCATTCTGACTCCGACACAGCCTCACCTCGTCCGTGTCCCCTGGGAGTAGCACAGACATAGCGTCACCGTCACCGTCACATTCACAGTCAGGTGATGATGTTGTTGGTGGTGTCATTAATTCTGCGGTTGTTTTCTTGAGCTCTCTCACTCGCCGTACCGCCTCCCCCAGCACCGAAGCCTTGTCCGTCTGTAAAATTAATTCACCAAATTTGTTTAATATAAGGTCCTTTTTTAAATTAAAAAAAAAAAGAGTTTATAATTTTTAAATCAACTATTTTAGAATACACCACCATTAATTAACAAGTAATAATATATTTATTTTAGAGTATCAATTAAATATGACTTAAACTATTTATGGTGTCAAAGTATTTCCACCCCTCCTCGTCAAGGAAATCTAGCCTCTTTGAAACTCTCTCTACACCGAACGTAGTTGGGGGAGAGGGACACATGAATGTATTATCAGTTTCACTCATTTCAACTCATGATTTATACGTACTCACAAAGTATAACGGTAATCTAAAATCCATATGAAAGTGACGTAATATATAATAGATAATTAATAGCATGATTTAAGATGGTTGATTCAATATTTTTAGACTTTTGAAGATAGTTTTCAAATGTTATATGGTGGTAAGTGAAAAATGACAACTTATCGAGGGGATAATCTATTAAAAAACTTTAATATAATTAAACTATATAAAATAATATAAATAATTGTTTTTTATAAGTAGGTAATTTCATGTGATTCTTATATAAATTAAGTTATATACAGCATTACCCATTTATAAGAAATACCATACAAAAGTATACATTAATATTTCATTAACTTTTAATTTCACCAAACAAAATATATCAAATATTAATGTATATATGTTTTTCCCGCTCGTGCGGACTTTCTCGGGTTCTACTTCAATGGATGCGTCGGCTTATTCTGAGAGTTTTCTCCCTAACTGTCAAAAAAAAAAAAGCAAATTATGTATATATGACGTTATGTGGAAATACAAAGAAAAGGTCCATCTCAAAACATGCCAAATGTGAAAATGACTTGGAATATGGCGATATTTTGATACATGCCAAAATGAGAAGTCTCTTGTTTTTTGTTGTGCTGTGAATGTGTTTTTATAGGTTGTGAATGGTTCGGACTAGCTTATCAAGTTGGGGATCCTCGAAAACAACCTCCGTTCAGGGTAGCTCCCGGAAGGGGGAAGGCCGCGTACACCTACCCCCCAGATCCTGCGCATGCGAGAGCCCTCTGTGGCACTGAGTTTGTTGTTGTTGTTGTAACGGTTCGTAATACAACTCAAAACTTTTAACTTCAATTGTCTTTACTTATGGTCAATATAAAGAACTTACTTGGAGTTACTCCAATTTTTTATCATACTTATAAAATAGGCTGATTTTCTAAAATAGCGTGTTTGACATTTTTATTCTCAAAATAGTATGCAAAAATTCAAAATTATCTAAATAGCACGACCAATCAATATCCATTGCCACCTAGGCAAGGGCATTTTTTTTTATTTACGGTTGGAACAATCTTTACGAAAATGTTAAAAAAAAAAAAACTTAATGTTGCCTAAATTTTTTGTATAACATATAAACTTATATATATAACAACAATAATAAAAGTAAATATACTGTTTTCTTACAATAAACTTTCAAATTTTTGACATATCGGATAAGAGTATCTATATAATACAATACTAGAGCAAGTAGCTCATAGCCTAGTGGTATGGTTCCCGGTCGCCTATGTGAGAGCGCCGGGGTTCGAGCCCCCACTAGAGCACCCCACTCCCCTGAATTTACCGTGATAAAAAAAAAAAAAAATATATATATATATATATATATATATATATATATATATAATACAATACTAAAATTTAGTCGACATTAAATTTTTTTATATATTTTGATGAAAAGTTGTTGCAGTCGTAAAAATAAATTCCTTTTTTAAAATTTTAAAAAAATAAAATGACCAAAATACCCTTACTTGGGTGTTAATGGCATGCTGACTGGATTTGTTATTTTGGTAATTTTTAATTTTTGCATGCTATTTTAGTAATTTCGAATTTTTGCATGCTATTTTTGGAATAAAAATTTGAAATGTGTTATTTCGAAAAATTACCCCATAAAATATATTGCAAATTGGCTAACAAAAGCAATATATATATCTCCATATGGCCATTTGGAATTAGTGTCCTTCGAGACGGTTCTAATTCGTTCTATGAGATTACGCATTAGACATAATTATTCTATGGATAAGTGTTCCAGGCTATTCCTTAACCTTTTTTTGAATAAGTGTTCCCAAAAAAAAAAAAAAATTTTCCTTAACCTCTAAAAACATGTACTATATTGTTAGCGAGGAACATTTTCAGTGCCTTAAGGGTTCCCGCCTACGTAGAGTCTGGAGGGCGGATGTACGCAGTCTTCCCCCTTCAAGGTATTAACCTGAAGAAAGGTTGTTTCCTAGTGTCCCAACCTGA
Source organism: Simmondsia chinensis (assembly GCA_018398585.1). Lineage (NCBI taxonomy): Eukaryota > Viridiplantae > Streptophyta > Magnoliopsida > Caryophyllales > Simmondsiaceae > Simmondsia > Simmondsia chinensis. The sequence goes on along the minus strand of JAGTTD010000002.1, from coordinate 42,658,884 downwards.
GGGTGAACACTTCCCAGGAGGTCACCCATCCAGGTGCTGCTCGCCCAAGCACGCTTAATTTCGGAGTTCTAATGGAATTCGGTGACAGCAGTATTGGTGCCCTCTTTGGTAAACGGATTATGGTATATTTTCTAAAAAAAGGCAGCTAGGTTTAGGATTAATTAATAGTGGTCCAAAGTATTTGTTTTTGCTCGGGGTCGCTAATTTAGCGAGTGTACTTGTTTTGTTTCGCGTTGTTGTACATCATTTATCAGAGAAATGAATTCTCAACATCATATTACATGTACCATATAAATTGCATGATCTTTCATTTATGCAAAAAAATGTGTACATTTAACATGCGTGGAATAACAAAATGTACGAGTTGAAGAAAGGAGAGAAGAGGTGAAATTACTTTGAGGAGATTGGGAAGAAGGCTTCGCAGAGTAGCAAGGTGGGCGTTAATGCGTTTGCGACGACGCCTCTCAGCCTCGCTGTGGCTCTTGCAAGCCGCGAGGGCACGTGCCTCGGGCGACATCATCATCATCATCATGCTTATTCCACCACTGCCATTGTTGTTGTTTGAAATGCTACCCATCTGATCATAAGGGTAACTCGGTATTCCACTCTTCATCACCCCCCACATTCTCTCCCTCCTTCGCTTTTTTTGATAATTAGAGAAAGAACTCACGGTAAGAACCAACCGCCGAAAATCAATATCAAAGAGAAGGGGGGAGAAGGGGGGAGTGGGGAGAGAGAGAAAAACAAACAATCAAGATTCAAGAGCAAATGGTTTAACTTTTTGAAGGGGGTTTGGGGTATATATGGTTTAGTCTAGTAGTTAAAAGTTGGGACAATAAAGACTCCAAGTAATCTAAGCGATTATTTGAGGCCTATAATCGTAATAAAGTCTTACGAAAATCAATTAATATTATTTAGTTTACGTATATTGCAGAACTTATAATAAGGAATTAACAACTACGTATAATATCTAAATATTAGATACTTATATCATATAAGAAAACCATCATAAAGTTAGAGGTCGTAGGATACGAGGTCCTAAGTTTAGGTCCTCGTACCCGCAACTCGAGTATCTAACCAAAAAGATCCGATGGAAATACAGAAAATCTGGCATTGAATAATGAAAGAAAAATAATTAAACAGGCATTAAAAGAGGGGCATGAGAATGAGATGAAGAATCTCACAGGGGATGCTGCTGATTCTGTAAGCCCAGAAAATATTTATAATTATTGTTTTCTTGGATGATCACAGCACCTCAATTTTCCTTAAGGGTTTCATGATTGAGAAGTTGTATGCATGCAGCTGGTGTGAGCAAGGCTGGACTAACAATTCTGGTTGAGTTCCCTTATTTATAGTGCTTCAAAGTCTGACACGACATTGTTTATCTTAATATCAAATTATAGAAAACGTAGTTGTTTATCTTTTTTTTATTATAATTAGCGGGAGAACTTGTAATGTCAAATAAAGAGGAACCATCGAAAAGAAAAGGCAAAGAAGCAAAAAAAGCGAAGCAACAAAGCACCAAAATCATAGACAGAAAACTCCTAAACCGAACAGCCTCAAACCTGAGGACAAATTAGACCAACTCTTGATGCATTCGTTTTTACGAGCAACGTCCTCAGGTGCATACGGAAGCTCCTAACACCATGGATTAGGATTGGCAATCATGCTTGACATGATTCTCAATCCTCATTTTATTGGCCGAAAAATGACAAAAAAGGGGTGCCGTAAATTTATTTTATTTTTATCTTTTTTAATTTGTTTTTCATCTTTTATAATATTGCCTATGATTCACAATCATATAATAAGACTAAAGTTCATGATGTAGGACGAATAGCCAAAACCTAAATGGGTAGTTCAAAAACACTGAGTTGCTCATACAAATTCAAAACTAACACCCAACATATCTTACTATGACACAAGCTCTTTGCCCTTAACAAGGGGAGGTGATATAGTACAAAATTTTTCTTCAAAAAATATCAAAGATTCATATCAAATACTGTTCATAAATGCTAATAATGAATATGAATATGGTATCAAAATTTAAAACAAGCATGAAAACAAACACAAATCAACATTTTCTTTTCTTCTGGGAAATATTACTAATTAAATTTGATTGACTCCTAGTTAATTATCGAATGTGAATGAAATAAATGAGTATCAACCTGATATACTTTAACATCAACCAACGTGAGATACATGATAATAGAGATTATGAAGCAATAGAGTATGACACAAAGCAACTATTAAGAACCTTATGTATGGATCGAATAAGAATTTCACGTAGGAAATGTGGGAAAGGAAATATATAATATAACTCTAATGAGTTGCTACACGTAATGTCAATTGATTTTTGTATTAAACGCTACTTGATTTATATGTGGACGAAGTTGAACACAGCTTGCGCTGAAAAAGCTCGTTTTTAAATACCAAACTAAACTTAATACAACCTAATGCAGTGATGTGATGATATCCAAATAAAATTCATAAGAAACCTACAAATACATAAAATACAATGACCGCTACTCTCCCATAAGCACATAGGAAATAAACAAGTTCTGAGAGAATTCAGTTCAGCAAGCAGTAGGGGAAAAGGTACCAGAGCAGATAGTTACTTTTATATATATATATATATAATTACATTATGAACACAAAATTATAGACTAAGATTACCCATGACTTAATATTAATACATAATTTCATCATAAATTTAAATGAATCTTCAATACAAATTCTTACTAAGGATCAAGTTTTTGGAATATCTAGTTCCCTACTCTAACAAATTCTACCATGTATAGACTACAAACAATTCACTGAGTAATCTACAAGGTCTTTAAACACCATCTCACCCTATTGTATCTAAGAAAACTTTTGAATGATCAGCGTATCACATGTGACTCGAAGATTAATCAAAATACACGAAAGCTAACTCAGTCACTCCGAGAAGAAAAGAGAGAGAAGTAGAGAAGGAAGGAAGGAGACAAAAAGGGCCAGGGGAGGGGAGGGGAGGGGTAGATGGAAAAGAGAAAAGAGGGGTGAAAAGACAGAAGGGAATATAATACTGGAAGTGAGAGGCAACATGTTTGGCCTGACAGTGATATTGCTGGGCCTTACTTGACCAATCATTTTCATTTTCCTGTTTATTTCTTACAGTGCTTTTTTGACTTAATTTCACTGAAGAGAGTACCAACACGCAAGCACCGGATCCCATTAGAATTTCGAAGTTAAGCGTGCTTGAGCAAGAGAAGTACCAGGATTAGTGACCTCCTGTGAAGTCCTCACCTCTTAGGATGGAAGGTACTCGAAAAGAGCCTCTCTTCAGGGTAGCACCCTGAAGGGGAAAGGCTGCGTACATCTACCCCACAGGCCCTGCTTAGACGGGAGCCCTTGGAGCACTAGAAATATTGCTTTAGGGAAAAAAAAAATGAAAGAAAACTAGCAGTATTCTTTAGCTTAATTCCCTGTCAAGTTTGCTTGTTTTTCAATGGATTCATGCTAAACGTACGTGCATTATAATCATGCAACATAACGTGATATATATCTTTTTGTAATGACAATATGATATATCTTTCTACAAAACTTTATGTTGTTAGTTAGAAACTTCAAATTAGAGAACCGATATTATGTAGATGAAAAATGGTTATTGCTACAAGTAGCTAAAAAATATATATGGTTAAGATATTAGCCACATGGGTTCTATCCCAAAATCCAGCACCTTACCAGCATAGAAAATGGTTGCGGTGACTTGGATGGATAAAAATTTTGAACTCCATGTTATCCGTAGAACAAGCTTCGGATATATATACATCGTGAGTTGAAGAGTGTCTAAATCGTTGTTCATTGGAGGGAGTCAAATGTTTTGGTGGCCAAAATTAAGAAGATACAATTATATTTAAACATTCGTATTATTCGATAGTAAACTCGTGTTTTAAAAACAAAGACTCTATGGCCACCGGATATGGCAAATCCCCTCGCCTTATCAAAATACTGTTCACCTCATTATATCAGATGATATTAGGTCTAATTTTAACCAAAAAAAAAATTTGATTTGTTAATGGAGCAATATTTTAACCAAGCATATGTCAATAATACCCAAACAATATATAATATTTAACACACTCGCTCACAAGACATATAAACTATACCGAACAACTACGGGTACCAATATTAATGCCCTAGTAAGGAAAATCAAACATCGATTTCTTATCACTTCAGACAATATTGAATCTAATTCAACCTAAAAGATCGACTTAGTGTACTATAAACAGACATGTAGTAGCATTACCCAAACAATACGAGAGAGTCTTAACATATTAGTCCAACAGTTAAGACAGCAGACATTCATAGTCCACTTTACCCAACATACTCGATTACCTCTCCCTTGGCTTCTTCTATCCCCCCCTCTTTTCTCCCTCCACTTTTCGGTGAATGTTTGAAAACCAAAAAGGGGCATTATTTTTTATTATTATTATTTGTATATAATAATATCGAATTATGTGTGAAGCCTGATTGTATTGGATTTTGTTGATAGAGTAGATGATTAGACTAAACCATTTTAGGCCCATGACACATTAAGATTTTAGTGTAGGGTGGCTATATATGTACATTAGGATTGTATACATTGACATATGGTTTGAGAAGTGTTGCAGGAGTTGAGATGTTTCATGTAAACTTTCAACAATTCAGTAGAATTATCATATGCTCTCCTCCATAAATGTACACTTTGTTGAACTATATAAATTCTGGTGTTCTTAATTTTATTCTCCCAATTTCTGGTTCCCTATTGCTATTTTAATTTATGATTTTGGTGCTACAGATGCTCCTAACAAATAATTTCATAAAAAGGCAGAAGCTAAGTCACATAACAGAATCATGAAATTAGACAGAGAATACCTCTGCTTTGTGGTGGTGGCGTGGCCCTTTATTCTGACCTCTTATGTCAATTTTTTTTTTTTTTTCCTTTTTTCTCCTTCAATTCCCTAATTTGAACTGTTGTAATTTAAATTAATCTCAGCATAATAATTAGACTGCTATTGCTTACGCATGTCACCCACAAACCACAGTACTTGTTTATGCTAACAAAATCTGCAGGTAATCATATCCTTGGACTTTCCTGTCAGTCCGTTATATAATTGTTAAATCTGTAGGGTAATGATTAATTTGTTAATATCAAGTATAAAAGTATTATTGTATTTTTATTTTTTATATTTTGTCAATTTTTAGATGACTAAACAACAAAGTAAATATTTACTTTTCATGCATTTAAAATTTATGTATTACTTCTTGATAGACAAGTAACTTCTAAGTTGATTTAGCCCTTTAATTTTGGTCTCTAACTCGGTCATTAGGACAATTAACGACGTGCCCTCTAGCGAATTCAAGTTCCCTTCGTGGTTGGTGACCGTGCCATTCCACGACTCTTGCAAATCTTTATGACAATGATTATTTGTTTTTATTTTTGATACTTAAGAGGAAGGGAAGACTGCTCCAATAGGCACAAATAATCGGACTAAATAGAAGAAAAAGAACTAAGGATGGTGACGCATGGAAATAGACAAAATCGATATCTTTAGCCAAAAAGCGCACCATGATCAAAGTTGGGCATAACGATGTCTTGCTTTGTAACTAAAATAACAATTTGAGGGTGAGAAATGTAGACAAAGCATCTTGAATCTGGAGGTAGGTGCGGAATTTAATCTTCAAGAATTCTCCATAAAATGGTGAATGGAGATGTCGAAACAACCAACTGCTACTTGGAAACAAGTAACACCTGCAGTGTTACAATGTCGACTATTCATGGCCTATCATCAATTGAATTCTGGAAAATGACGACATTTCTGTAATTCCAAATTGCATTAATAATGGCGAACAATGTCATGAATTAAGCTTTTTGGTAAAACTTTTAAAAAAGGAGAATTGTCATTATTCAAAAAGATGTATGCACGATTTGCTACTAGAGGAACAACATGAACAAAAAGTCTTGTTAGTGTCACCTTTGTCACAATGATAATGTTACAAGCTAAGATTTTATCACTAAATCAATACGTTTTCTTTTTTGAACACTTCTGATTTAGTACGTTATGGATAAGAATTTGGCAAGGATAATATTATAAGCTAAGTGTTCTTCATACAAGTGCCATATACCCATAATAACTCATAATAACTATCGTATCTATCTAATATCAGGTTGGGGGTCCTCGGAAACCGTCTCTCATCAGGGTCTCACCCTGATGGGATAAGGCTGCGTACATCCTACCCCTCCCAGACCCTGTACAAGCAGGAGCCCTTGAAGCACTGAGTTGTGATGATGATGAAATATTATAAGCTAAGTAATTGGATATCTTTTTGTTTGTTACTATGACAGTGCATGTTCAATTTTCCTATTAAGCGATTTAAAGAAAGGAGTTATTATTGTCAGGGTAAAAATTATTATTATTAAAGCAATGATGTTAACATACAAATAATAAAAGTCATAAAATTACTATAAAAACTATAATCTTACAATGATAATGACAATTTTCTCTGATAATAATATTACACGAAAAGAAAGTAGAAGTGTGCAAAAGGGGGAAGCCTTTTGAGACAAAAAGGCATAACTGAGAGATAAGATAACTGCGCAAAATGCCCCTTTTTTAACCGAGTTTAGCCGATTCCCTACATTGAGCGACACAAAAGGACACTCCTTGAAACTCCACAAATGCCAACTCTTCTGTCAGCTCCAGCTAATATAACCTATGCCTAAGTGTTAGTATATTACGATACCCGACAGATAAAAGTAAAATAAATATTGGGAATATATACGAGACTCAAATGGATGCTAAACTTTCATGATTATAAGTGTATTATGAATTGTTAAAGTTGGTGTAGTGGTGAAGAAATTCACCCTCTCAAGAAGCGGCGGCCACTATCTTTTCGATATATGTTAATAAAATTATTATAGGGTAAATTGGATACATATAGAACTCTATCCTAGCCAAAGCCAAAAGGAAAAGATTTCGGCAAGTTTGGTCTTCCCTTGGGCTTCTTGTCCTTCGATACCAGATCAACACCGTAGAACTATACAAACCACTATGACCCGATCATCTGGTTATGCATGAAAACCAAGCTGTGCGCCCTTAATGCTTTTCGTTTATAATACCAAGTTCCTTATTTCAACCTTGAGTATCAGATAGACTATGGAACTTGATATCACTATGTCACATGCCAAACACGTGGCATTCGATCTAAAAGGACCCCACGTGCCTCACCATAAAGCATCATCACAGCACAGCTCAAGGCTTTCATATTCCCTCAAAAATCCCAAATTTTCAAAACCTACTTCTCATTTGAGTTTGAGTCCAAGTCCCCTTTATACCAGAAACCCATATGAAAAACAATACAGAGAGTCAACGTCCACTGTAGTACTAGCAATCTCTGCAAAGAAGCCATGCCGGAGCTAGAAGATTATGCCTAATTGGGCATTTTTTGGACAATTTGAGGCTAGAATTTGTAAAACTCATATCTTATCCCAAAAGTGTAAGCTGATGTGTGAAAGCCTGTGATTGATTTTGTTAAGTTATGTCTCAAATTACTTGTTTGATTTTATATGGGGCTGCCGTGTGGTCACCGATCGATCGGGAGGAAATGCCGATCGATCGGGTGATTTAAGGAAAGATTCGGAGTGTTTTGGAAATTTTGAGTGCCGATCGATCGGTGGGTTCCGATCGGTCGGGGTACCAATCAATCGGGTGTTTCCGATCGATCGGGAGCCTGTTGCGCCGGCCCTAGTTATTTTCTATAAATAGGGACGTAGGGTTTCGGTATTAGGTGAGAGGTTTCTCCCATACGTATCCAATCAAAGAGCGTGTGAGCCGCCATTAAGAAAAAGAGGTGATTCGTAATTCCTCCAAGTTTTGAGTGCTACGAGAGTTCAGAGGGAGTGATTGTAATTCTTCCATATATCTCGTTTAGGAAGGGTCGTTGTAATTCTTCCGTTCAATTAATAAAGAATCTCCATCTCCGCCCGTGGTTTTCTCCCCTCTCGATTGTAGAGGGGTTTCCACGTAAATATTGTGTGTTCTTGTTTTGTTCTTTCTTTCTCCATATTTGTTTACTTCTCGTTTTGTGTGAGTCATATTATTTGAATCGAATCAAGTTGCCAGGGTTTACGTTTCCGCATTAAGTTTTCCTAACAAATTGGTATCAGAGCATACTAGATTTGTTCAAGTTTTCTTATCAAATTGGTATCAGAGCCCTGTTTATTTCGATTTGATAATATGACGTCCGCAATTAGATCCAAAATTGAGAAGTTTGGTAGTCAAGGGAGCTGCAGCTTATGGCAGGTTCGCGTTAAGGGCCTCTTGACTCATAATGGCTTGAAAAAAGCTTTGGATGGGAAAGAGAAGAATTCAAAGAATCTTACAGAAGCACAATGGGAGGAGTTGGATGAGAAGGCGCTCACAGCAATTCAGATGTGTCTTACCGATGACGTTTTGACAGAAGTTCTGGAAGTGAAGACCGCTAAGGAGTTGTGGGAGAAATTGCAGGATATGTTCTGTTTCAAGTCTGTCTCCAACAAACTCGCAGTTAAGCGCCGGTTGTTCACGTTTTGTATGTCAAAAGGTATGTCACTTAAGAACCACGTCAATGAATTTAATTCAATTATTCAAGATTTGAAAGAATTGGATGATGTTCCTAAGGATGAAGATCAAGCAATGTTGTTGTTATGTTCTCTCTCTACTTCATATAAGGGTTTTGTCGAAAGCATGATTTATGGGGGTAGACAAACCATATCTGTTGATGAAGTTAAGAGAAACCTACTGAGTAAAGAACGAGTAGATAGGGAATTATCTGACTCTGTGTATAACTCAGGTAGTGGTTTATTTGTGAGGGGGAGAACCGAGTATGATCATAGTGGAAACAAGTCTAAGTCTAGGTATCAAGACCTAACCTGTAACTACTGTCGTAAGAAAGGGCACATTAAGAAAGACTGTTATAAGCTTAAGAGAAAATTAGAAGCAGATAACAGGTCTGACCAGAGATCCATAGCAGCTAGTGTTGAGAATGAAGATTTTCTTTTGTCCGTGTCTGAACCTCAGTTCAACTTGAAAGATAGTTGGTTTTTGGATTCGGGTTGCTCCTATCATGTCTATCCCAACCGGGATTGGTTTTCCACATACGAGTCTGTTCGAGGTGGAGTTGCTTTGATGGGTAACGATAATCCATGCAAAGTTTTGGGTATAGGAACAATTCGTTTTAGGATGTTCGATGGCACTATCAGGGTTTTCGGCGATGTTCCTCATATTCCTGATTTGAAGAAAAATCTCATCTTTTTGGGTACTCTTGAATCTAAAGGGTACAGGTACACAGCTGAAGGTGGAGTTTTGAAGGTCGTTAAGGGTGCATTGACAGTTATGAATGGCAGAAGGTTAGGTACTTTGTATGAACTTGTCGGTTCCACATTTGTTAGATCTGTTGCAGTATCTTCATCATCCTTGTTGTTGACAAATCCAGAGATCACAAATTTAGGACGTTTGAGATTGGATCGTTCAGGTGATAGGTGTCTGTCTGAACACAGTGTAAGGGGCTCTTTATGTGGTCAGTCTAGAGGACTGCTGGTATGTGAACAAGGGCTTTATGTGAAGCAGAAAGGTTTTCTCTTCAAACAATTCCTGACGAGACATGTCACGTTTGGTGAGTCTTCATTATTGTTATCTCCACAGAAGATGTCATCGGTTGTTTATGATTCAGGTCGGGTGAGTAAGCCAGAGGGAGTTCAATTCAATAACACAGTTCAGCAGCGGGTGGCTGTTTTAGTTGATGTGTCAAGAGCCAAGATTGGCATTGCTGATAACCTCTCAGATATGTTCACTCAGTTTCTACCTAACAGGAAGTTCAAGCTTCGCACGGTTAGGTTTCGTACTTCTTTGTGTTAACCCCGTGTGTGGGGGTTTTGTGGAGAAGGTGGAGGTAATTCTTTTATGTATATAATTTGAGCCAAGGTGGAGATTTGTTAGGTTATGTCTCAAATTACTTGTTTTATTTTATATGGGGCTGCCGTGTGGTCACCGATCGATCGGGAGGGAATGCCGATCGATCGGGTGATTTAAGCAAAGATTCGGAGTGTTTTGGAAATTTTGAGTGCCGATCGATCAGTACGTTTCCAATCGATCGGGAGCCTGTTGCGCCGGCCCTAGTTATTTTCTATAAATAGGGACGTAGGGTTTTGGTATTAGGTGAGATGTTTCTCCCATACGTATCCAATCAAAGAGCGTGTGAGCTGCCATTAAGGAAAAGAGGTGATTCGTAATTCCTCCAAGTTTTGAGTGCTACGAGAGTTCAGAGGGAGTGATTGTAATTCTTCCATATATCTCGTTTGGGAAAGGTCGTTGTAATTCTTCCGTTCAGTTAATAAAGAATCTCCATCTCCGCCCGTGGTTTTCTCCCCTCTCGATTGTAGAGGGGTTTCCACGTAAATATTGTGTGTTATTATTTTGTTCTTTCTTTCTCCATATTTGTTTACTTCTCGTTTTGTGTGAGTCATATTATTTGAATCGAATCAAGTTGCCAGGGTTTACGCTTCCGCATTAAGTTTTCTTAACAAATTGGTATCAGAGCATACTAGATTTGTTCAAGTTTTCTTATCAGATTTCATACTCTAACATGCCTCCTCACGTAAATACCCATTGGACTTGAAGCGTGAATATTGCATTAAGCCATCTCGTATCTTGTGCTCAATTATGTTACTATTGAAAATTTGGGCTATTGGGACTTGAACCGGTGACATTTTAACTTAAATTGATGGGTGATGACTCAAAATTGATTTTATACTCTAACATTTAGGCTCCGTTTGTTTCGGGGAAAAATCACATTCTAGGAAGTGGTTTTCCCCTTTTTCCTTTGTTTGGCGCGTTACTAGCTCAAGGAAAAGGTTTTCCGACGGAAAACCTTTTCCCTCAAATGAGGGAAAATGACTTCCCTTTCAAAATGGGGGAAGTCGTGATTCTAAGTGGCTCAAAAACCTTCGCGGTTATCATCATGCAAATCGAGATCGAATCAAAATAAACCAAACTGCACTGTAGACATTTAACGTCAACATCGGAGAAGAATTAGACTGAATAATTAAAAGTAGCTTGGATATTACTTTATTATTGTTGCAATAGAACAACTTTAATCAAGCTGAATTGCAATATAATATTATAGAAAAAAATTATCTAAGTAATATTTTAGCATTTATTATATAGGTATTGTGATATTTCAGTAATATACAATGATGTACCCTGAAGTTTAAAAATATTCTCATGAATCAGATATCTTTTGCCAAATTTTAGTATATTTTAAATGAAAACAACAATCTATATGTATCCTATATTATAATGCAATAATTTCTTTTATCCGAAAATGCTAACATGACACATTTTTTGATAATATATAAGTAATTTTTGTTAGAATGTGGATAACCTTTTGATAATATGATATTTATACTACATCAGTTTTTTGGCAAAAATTAGCCGAATTTTAATGAAAATTTACCAGATTTTAACGCAGTATATCCACAAGTGATAAAATTTCTTATCTGTTGACACCTCATTTTATGCAGTAAAATGACAGAGTATTTAGATGATAAACGCTCAAATTTTATAATTCCTTTTTCTAATTTATACAACTTTGATAGTTAACTTTTTAATTTGTTACTTTATATATGTTGTATTATTACTTATATTGTCCTATAAAATGATTGGTAAAAAATATATTTTTTTAAAACATACACCATTAAGTTTTCCTTTGAAACCAATAACGGAAAACCCCACTCGGAATTTATATTTCCTTGGAAAACCTTTTTCGAAGAAAAATTAATTCCTAGATTCTACTTTTCTATCAAAACAAACGGAGCCTTAGAGTTCCCAAACCAAACCAAGCCCATATATTTAGGCTCCACTAAATGCATTGGGACTTCTACCCTTCCAATCTGCACTATAATAGCATTGATCTAAAACACAGCCCAAATAAAAACGACACAGTTTTCATAAGCTGAAATAACACGAGGGTTTTTGAGGAGGTTATGTCTATGAGCAGGGGATCAAGCCAATAGGCCCAAGCCACAGCGATCATAGACATCAAGGGTTTTGGGTCTGGACTATAAATACACACCAAAGTTGTCAAAAAGAAGTTATACGTTGAGCTGCTTTCTCTTAAGAACCTTCACAAACCGAAGCGTGCTCTGATAGTAATTATTAGGACGACCCATGAACATAGAACCACAAATCAAAAACAACAAACAAGAAATTGAATAACGTGGTTCTACCAAACTCTACATCCACGGAAGTGTAGCAACAATAAACCACTCGAAATCGAGTAATTATATTATTGAAATCATGTCAATCATCTAATATGAATAACGAACGCAATGTCAGTAATGTTAATAGCATGTAGATACTTGCCAAAATAATACTTTTGAGACTCCAAAATAATTGTTACAAGTCAACTAGCATAGCCATTTGAACAAACCAGTGGAATGTGACACTAACTATAGTTCAAAAACAAACTCTGGATAAATGGAACACAGACCCAACTTATCTTGGGCCTAAGAATGACGACTTACAAGTACAAATCCAACCCACTTTTGGACAAGAAAATAATCTAATTGACAAAAAAAAAAAAAAAAAAAGGACAAAACTATACAATAATATACTGGGGTTTGATATATTAATTTAAGTCAAAGAGTTATATGTATTTAATAAGATAGTCCAAAGGTCGATGCATTAAGGGTGTAAAATAGATTTTTCATCCAATCTTTCTTCATTAATATTGTCACAAAGGTCTGTTTGTGTGTGGAATAAAGGGTATAGCGAGGGGATGATTTGATGGATTGTCAACAAATAACGACAAATGTTACACCCTTTCAAGCATCGTTAGACTATTCTATTAAATATATGGAACTTCTGAACCAAAAAATTTATTTCATAAAAGTTGTGAACAAAAAAATTAATTCACCAAAACTTAGGGACTAATATATACCTTTATTTAATATTAAGGCTCTATCTGATTGTAAAAGAGTTCTCTTCTGCCGAATTTTAAGATAAATGAAAATCCAGTGGAGGTTTTCTATTGTTTGTTTACATATTCCCATCTTATGATATTTGAGTGGGGGAATGGAATTATATACGTTTGACTGGAAACTTAAAAATGATCCAACCCGAATAAGTCAAAACCCAAGATGATTCAGAATGAAAATACACGTCACAACCTAAATTGGATCCAAAACTCAAAATGACTCGAACGACCTTACTCAATAGACCCACAATTCAATATGATTCAAACACAAAACGACCCCACCTCACCTAGACTTGACTTGAACATGACTCCACCGAGCTGGTCCAAAGCACAGGATAATCCAACCTAATTGATCCAAAACCGAGAGATGATTCAAAATGAAAATAAAGAGTTGTCACGGTTCGAAGTAAATTTGACCCAGGCTTAGATAACCCAAAACTAGAAACAACACAACTTCTAACCTAAAACCAAGATGACTCGAACACAAAATTATCCTACCCAACTCAAAGTGAGCCGTTGTTATCCAAATCCCAAAATAAACTGGTGTAACTAATGCAACATCCAATATAACTAGAGCATGATATGATCATATCCAACTCAAACCGGACCCAATTTGACCAAAAACTTATACGTGTTTTGTAAGCTTGGATAATGGAACCCCTCTCTCTCTCTAAAATTTGAACCTCTCTCTACAATTCCTCTCTCTCTCCTTCGAAGCCCTGCAAGCCACCGTGGGGGGCACCCGTTGTTTCCCCCACGTCTCCCTGTCTCGGGTGAACCACCACGCTGGTGGCGGGTGTGTGATGTCTGATGGCCTGCTGCTGCCTCCGGTCCCAGGAGCTCCTCGTCTTCTCCCTTCCCATCTCCTCCCCTCAACCACCGGTTTCCCCTCACCGACTGATGCAGGGTATATTCGTTTGTGGTCCAAATAGGCAAAATATCTGAAATGTTAGTTAAATTAGTTTTGCAATTTCTTTTTCTTTTATTTTATTTTGCATATGAGGTGTCTAGTTGGTTATAGTGAGGTGTCTAGTTTGTTATACCTTGGATGAGCTGTCCAAATCTCTTATATAGCTGATACATTGTAATCAAAGGGAATCATGAATGAAAAGTATCTCTAATTCCCCTGTAATTTCTGCCTCTCTCCTTCCTTCTGTTTTCTGCATTGTTCTTCAATGAACTCTTTCTGAGAATTGGATCATTGGAAGTATTTGAGCTGCAACATTGGTATCAGAGCCACTAGCCTCTAACCTGTGGAGTATAATCTGTTGTTAACCATGGCGGACAACACTAGATCTTTATCTGAAGTGCGAAGAATTGAAGAAAGCTTTACTGCGCAAATACAAGCCACCAATGAAAGAATTACAGCTCTGGAGACTTCGATCAATGAAAAACAGGATCGAGTTTCAGCTGAACTTCACGCTGCCATTTTGCAAGTGAGGGATATGGTGGCTATAAACTCAACCCAGCAAGGGAGAAATGGAGACAGAGGCTCAATCGCTGTGGAAAACCCAGCTCCGGTGGGACAAAATGGTATGGTCACTGATCCTCCTCCAGCAGCGGCAGCCCCGGTAGGAAATCAGGTTTATTCTTCACGCTTAACTAAGGTAGAATTTCCCTTGTTCTATGGGGAGAATTTGAATGACTGGCTATACCTTTGTGAGCAATTTTTTGCTATTGATAACACTCGAGTCCAAGAGAGATTAAGACTAGCTTCTATGCATCTTAGAGGGCTAGCATTGCAATGGCATCAAAGATTAATGCGAAATAGATTCACTGAGTTTTTGCCTACTTGGGAGGAGTATGTGAGAGCCTTACAAAGTAGATTTGGAGACCCTTATGAGGACCCCATATCTGAACTGATGAACCTTAGGCAAGAAGGATCAGTGGCTGAATACTTGGCTCATTTTGATACAATAGCAGTTTGGGTAGACTTAACAGAAAGTCAGTTAGTGAGTTGCTTGTTATCCGGCCTCAGAAATGATTTGGAATTGGATGTGAGAGCTAGTAATCCCCATAACTTACAGCAAGCAGTACGCTTAGCTAAATTAGCTGAAGCAAAAATGGAAGCCATGACAAAGCAGCTTAAACAGACTAGGAGTGGCCTTCTTCCAACTCCAACCCATGTGAGACCTTCAATGAGCAATAATAGGGGTGGATTTGGTAGGAATAATCCTCCTAGGAACAAGCTTGGACCATCTCAAGCTGATAAAACACCTCGAACAATGAATAGAACAGATTTTCCAGAGAGAAGAGCTAAGGGGTTATGTTATTTTTGTGATGAGAAATTTGAACCAAGCCACAAATGCAAGGCAAAAATGCCTCAGTTATTTATCATCAATGTTGATGAAGAAGAGGAATCAGACCCTGCAGAGCCCCCACATGAATTTGAAGCAGCTGAGGTAGAGGAAGAGATGGCTGCTCAAATCTCCATTCATGCCTTATCCGGAGAATCTCACTTCCAGACTTTAAGGGTAACTGGATTTTTTGGAAAGAAGGCTCTACATATACTGATCGACACAGGCTCAACCCACAATTTTATAGATGTTGCAGTAGTAGCCAAAGTGGGAGGAGCACCTGAAACAATGGAGGTTCAGCCCATAGCAGTTGCAGATGGCAGCACTTTGGTGTGTAACTCTAAGTATAAAGGCTTTACTTGGAGGATGCAGGGGCATTCTTACATGGCTGACTTCATGTTGATTCCTCTAGGAGGGTGCGATATGGTTCTAGGAGTAGAATGGTTATCTACTCTAGGCAACATAAAGTGCAATTTCAAGGAGCTCAAAATGGAGTTCTATGCAGAAGGTGAAAAGAGAGTACTGCAGGGCAACATAACTCAGAATTGCAGGGTCGTGGGACTCAAGGCTATAGCTAAAGCACTCACAGAAGCACCATTCATAGCCATGTTACAGTTTGATCCCAAGGTTCGTGTCCAAGACAGTGAATCTACAGGTCATACAGAAGGTGTTCAGAAAGATCAACAGCAGGCCTCGATTCCTAATCAAATTCAGCAGCTGATACAACAGTACAGTGGCTTGTTTAATGAACCCCAACAATTGCCTCCACAAAGACTTGAATTTGATCACAGGATCCATCTTAGAGAGGGATCATAGCCTATCAATCAGAGGCCTTACAGATATCCAGCACTGTAGAAGGGTATTATTGAAGAAATGACTAATGAATTGCTATCCAAGGATACATACAGCACAGCATTAGTCCTTATGCTTCAGCGGTGGTTTTAGTAAAAAAAAAAAGAAGATGGAGGTTGGAGAATGTGTGTGGATTATAGAGAGCATAATCGAGCAATCATCAAAGTTAAGTTTCCTATCCCTTTAGTAGAGGAGCTGTTAGATGAATTAGGAGGTTCAGTAATATTCTTCAAGGTGGATCTTAGGTCAAGCTATCATCAAATAAGAATGTATGCTGATGACATTCCAAAGACAGCTTTTAGAACTCATGTAGGGCATTATGAGTTTAGAGTGATGCCATTTGGGCTCACTAATGCTCCATCGGCTTTCCAATCCTTAATGAACTCTATATTTGCTCCCTACTTGAGGAAGTTTGTATTGGTGTTCTTTGATGATATACTGGTTTATAGCCCTTCAGTGGTGAAGCATGTCGAGCATCTCAGATTGGTTTTTGATCTCCTACAACATCATCAACTATTTGCCAAGATGAGCAAGTGTGCTTTTGTAGTTGCCCAAATTGAATACTTGGGGCATTTAATCTCAAGTAAGGGGGTTACTACCGACCCTAAGAAGATAGTTGTTGTCTTTCAATGGCCAGTGCCCAACAATATTAAGCAGCTAAGAGGGTTCTTGGGCCTAACCGGGTACTATAGGAGATTTATTAGAGGTTATGGGCAGTTAGCAAGGCCCTTGACTAACCTGTTGAAGAAAGACCAGTGGGGATGGAATGAGGATGCTCAAAATGCCTTCTAAACACTTAAAAAGGCCCTGTGTACAGCTCCTGTATTATCCTTACCCGACTTCTCAAAGCAGTTTGTAATTGAAACTGATGCTTGTAATGTGGGAATTGGGGCTATCTTGCTTCAAGAACAACATCCCCTAGCTTATATCAGCAAGCCACTCAGCACCAAACAGCAGCCACTGTCAGCTTATGAAAAGGAGTTGTTATCTGTAGTGTATGCAGTTCAGAAATGGCATCAACACCTCCTCAACAACACCATCATAATTAGGACTGGTCAGAGAAGTCTGAAGTATCTGTTGGAGCAGAAGATCAGCACCCATTTTCAGCAGGTCTGGCTTTCTAAGCTTCTAGGCTTTAGCTATGTTATTGAATATGAAAGAGGCAAAGAAAATATTGTTGCTGATGCCTTGTCAAGAGTTCCAGGACATGAAGTAGTGAGCATGATGCTTACTGCTGTGGATAGCAGCTTGTATCAGATGCTGCAGCTCTCATGGCAGACAACCTCACACTTGCAAAGACTGATTCAACAAATTCAGCAAGCTCCCAACAGTAAACCCAAGTATACTTGGCATCATGATCAGCTGAAGAGGAAGGGAAAGCTGGTGGTTGGGCAAGATCCTGAGCTTAGAAACAAAATTTTGCAGTGGCTACATAAATCCCCAAATGGGGGGCACTCCGGTAGAGTGCAACTCTACAAAGAGTTAAGTCTCTTTTTTACTGGAAGGGAATGAACAAGGCACTATGGGATTATATTAGACAGTGTGTTGTTTGTCAAGCTTGCAAGTATGATGCTATCGCCTATCCTGGGTTGCTTCAACCTCTACCCATTCCAGAAACTGTATGGACTAATGTTTCCGTGGACTTCATAGAAGGTCTCCCTCGGTCTTTTGGAAAGGAAGTGATTTTGGTGGTGGTTGACAGACTTAGCAAAGCAGCACATTTCATGGCACTCACGCATCCCTACACAGCCTTGTCAGTAGCTCAAGTATACTTAGACAATGTGTATAAACTCCATGGTATGCCGAATGCCATTGTGAGTGATCGAGACACAGTCTTTCTTAGTGATTTTTGGCAGTCACTCTTCACCATTCACGGGGTTGATCTACATCTATCATCATCCTACCATCCTCAGACGGATGGGCAAACTGAGGTGGTCAATCGTGGGCTAGAGACTTATCTGAGGTGCATGTGTAGCTCTCACCCTTCACAATGGGCTAAATGGCTTCCCTTAGCGGAATGGTGGTACAACACCACATGGCATTCCTCTATTCAGAAGACTCCATATGAGGTAGTCTACAACCAAACTCCTCCAATCCATCTCCCATACTTGCCCGGTGAAAGTTCAGTGGGGGCTGTAGACAGAAGCTTGCTGCATCGAGAAGAGATGATCAAGTTAAGCAGATTTCACATTGCACGGGCACAAAACAGAATGACTCAAATGGCCAACAGGAAGAGGACAGACAGGGAGTTTGAAGTGGGAAGTTGGGTGTACTTAAAACTCATGGCTTATAGGCAGATGATAGTGGCTCACAAGGGCAATTTTAAACTGTCACCAAAGTACTATGGCCCTTTCCAAATCAGTGGCAGAGTAGGAAAGGTAGCCTACAAGCTGTCGTTACCACCAACAGCCAAAATTCATGATACATTTCATGTTTCACAGCTAAAGCTGCACCATGGTCCTTTACCACTTCATCCTACAACCATACCAGATGACTGGGAGAGTATTCCGAGGAAATTGCCTGAAGCCATTTTAGAGAGGATGCTGGTGAAGAGAGGACGCATAGCTGCCACGAAGGTCCTTATCAAATGGCAAGGACTACCGGTTGAAGAAGCTACTTGGGAATTTCTTTATGACTTACAACACAAATACCCAAATTTTAACCCTTGAGGACAAGGGTGTTCCAAGGGGGAAGGATTGATGCAAAGTATATTCGTTTGTGGTCCAAATAGGCAAAATATCTGAAATGTTAGTTAAATTAGTTTTACAATTTCTTTTTCTTTTATTTTATTTTGCATATGAGGTGTCTAGTTGGTTATAGTGAGGTGTCTAGTTTGTTATACCTTGGATGAGCTGTCCAAATCTCTTATATAGCTGATACATTGTAATCAAAGGGAATCATGAATGAAAAGTATCTCTAATTCCCCTCTAATTTATGTCTCTCTCCTTCCTTCTGTTTTCTGCATTGTTCTTCAATGAACTCTTTTTGAGAATTGGATCATTGGAAGTATTTGAGCTGCAACACCGACCTCCGTCATTCCTCTCGTCGCCGCCCAGGTCCCAATCTCCTTCGCCGAGTCCCATCTCCATCTCCCGAGGTCCACCTCTCGAGTTCCATATCCACCGCTGAGGGCCTTCTTTGCCGCCAAGTTGACCCCTCACATCTCCCGAGTTCCAGGTTCCCGAGTGCCGCCCTCGAGTTCCAGGTCCACTCTTCACTGCCAGGTTCCTTTCTTCGCCGCCTGTCTTCACACTGCGCCTCCGGGCCACACCTTCGCCGCCGAGCACCATAGGTCTCAACCGGAGTTCTAGTTGTATTTTATTTATCACTTTTATGCTATTTTTTGTTGCTTTGATTTAGGCAAAATATTCATGTGTCAGCATCTCTCCTGTACCAACATCAATTGTACTCAGGACTTGTCTAGTAGGGTCTGGTTGTGTTTTTGCTGATGTGAACCACCTACTACACCTCTGTCGCAATGACAGTGTAATTCCTCAAGAGATTTCCTGACCTTACCCGCCAATCTGGGTTTTCCTTTCCCTTCCTTATGCTGTGGGCTCGGTACCCTCCCTATCTGGTTCCATGTCTGGTACCTTGCTTGCAACGAGGGGATGGGGGAATCCCTTTCCTGTTTTCCACCCTCTTGAGGTTATCCGTCTTTGATTGGGAGGGGTGGCTGTGTGTGTGCCTGCTTCGGATACAATTGGTGACTTGCTAGTTTCTGGTCCTCTCCTGTTTGTGCGATGTTGCCCCATCCCGTTTGTTTCTGGTGTCTGATTTTTTCCGTTTTGTTCTGGATTTTTATACCCATATCCGTTTACAGGATGGTTGAGGTCTCGCCTTGTCGAGACCCGGTATGTACTACAGCTCTGCTAATAATTATCAAAAAAAAAAATGATCTAACATGACCAAAACCAACCCAAGTTGACCCATAAACCGAAACGATCTAACTCGATTAATTCAAAATGCGAGATAATTAGTTGTTGAGTTGTAATATTTCTAACAGAAATTCATTTAATTATCAAAATAATGACAATTTAATTTCATAAGAATTTCAAATTCAAATTCAATTTAATGTAACAAAAGAGTGCCAGACATTCTACCCCTACAAGCCTGTGATTGCTTTGCCCTAGTCATTTCCCCACTCCATACTCTCTTGCCCTAGTCATTTATAGTCCTCTAACAATAATTAGTATTGTTAATATTTTCTTTTCTTTTGTTTCTTTTTTTTACTATAATATTAGCCAGTTTTACCTTTTTTTTTATTGTACGGTATTATCCGTACTATATAGCAACTTTTACCATCAATTATCGAAAATACAAAGAGGAAAATAGCCGTTGAATTAGCAACGAAAGAAGGATAAAAAGACATCTTACCTGAAAGGAAAGAGCGCGCAAGGGAGATGGGAAAAAACTAGGGCTGAATTTTGATAGTTTGATCCGATTTCGCTCAATGCCTTACTTCAATAGATTTATGGCGTCGTTATCCCAGTTTCCTGTCGTTTAGTTGGTCATGTTTTATGTGACTTGCCTAGTGGTGTTTGAGACTCGTTGTGTTTTTGCCTGTTCGTATTTGTCTTCCTATTTGTATGTTTCTGCTGTTTTGGTCCCATTTCTTTTTCGAGTTGACTCAGAACTTACTTTGTCAGATTACTTGCTTTATTTTACGACTCGGTCACTAATTACCGAAGAGGAGAGCGAATCCCGGAATATCCAAGAGAATTAAATAGCAAAAAATGGAGAAAGAGTAGAGTACAGACTAACAGGGAGGAGAGGAAAGAGAGTGATACAGATACTCTCTGACACCCGGTATGGGGCCTCTTTCTTGTGTGCACTTATATTACTGTACCCTGTCACTTTTCCATAGAGTTATTTACATCATCGCTGCCGTATTTTGTTTACGGTGCTTATAACAATTATTTCTCGTTATTTGTAAGAATTATTGGTATTTAAAATTATAAACTTTTATTTTGTACTATCCTTAAAAAAATGGAGGGAGTTCTTTTTTATTGTTGTTCGTTTGTTTATGTCTAGGTATTTTTTTGGCTTAAGTTGGCGTTGTTCTTTGGGCGTTTTCATTTTCTAAGAGTTGGTGTATGTGTGTTTTTAGATGTCTTTAGATTTTTCAAGTCTTTTATTTTGTTTTGCTTTTTTCCGCTTTTGCAGTATTTCTAGGGCTCCGCTTCGATAGATGCATCGACTTGTACTAAGAGTTTTTTCTAAAAAAATCTTTTATTTTGCTCAAATTGCTATTGAAAATAGCCTCATTTTATGGTAGCATCTTTAAGGGATAAGATTGCATACATCCCTTTCCCCAGACCCTGCTTAGCGGGAGCCCTCAAAGCACTGGATCGGTTGTTGTTGTTATTCAATTTGATCCCTCGTCTTTATAATTTTATTCAAATTGGTCCTTCAATTTTTTAAGTTCATTAAAATTAATCGCTTATCTTTTCTTTTGTTCAAAATGGTCCATTATATTTTATTTTATAACAAAATTAGTCCTCATATTGTGCCAAAACTAGGTAAAAATTAAAAACACGAGAGATAATTTTGTCATAAAATAAAACATGGAGCAAAACAAAGATAATGGACTAATTTTAACAAATTTAAAAAGATCAGGAATCAATTTAAATAAAATTAGAAACATAAGGAATCAATGAAGTAAATAACTCCTTTTCCATCCCTACCCCCCACCTCCTCCTCCCCCTTTCCTTTATGCAACCTAAGCCTCGTTTTTATTAAAAGTGCAGATTTTGGCTCTTATTTGATATGCAAGAAGTAAGCAGAATGAGAAAAGTGAAAATTAGCAATTTTTAATTCTTTTAAAATACAGGAAGTAACTTATCTAACCCCTTGGGTAAATTCTAATTCCTTTACCCTTTATTTTTAACTAGCTTTCTAAATGAAGTTCTATTTTCCATCGTGACAACCAAACATGTTTTTCCTACTTCCCGATAAATAAACATAGGAATTGAATGCATGAGAAATACAACTTCCAGCATGAATTCCATTCATGCTATAACCAAACGAGGCCTTAATTTAGGACCTTGTTATCCAGGTGAAAGTGAGAAGAAAAATTATGATCCACATATCTGTTTGGAAAAGAAAGAAAGATGATACCAATAATTCAATTAGTGGTCTATAATTGTCATTTTATTCTCCCTCTCTTACATGAGCCACTTCCTTGTTATACATAGCATAAAAATTGTCATTATTAAAGCAAGTGTTACTTTGTAATTATTTTTTGTTATAAGTTATATTATTGTATTAATAATAATACTTATTGTCCTGAAAATAATAATGTTCATAACTTACTGTAAATTTATTGTTCAAATATTTTGTCTTTCAACAATTTGATAACCTTGGTTTTAATGTTGATACTTTATTATATTTTTTTTATCAGAGGTCTCCATAGAGACTCATACTTTGTCATATATACTAAAGTTTTATAATTTTATCAGTCAGATACTTTAATGTTTAGAATTTTATTTATACTAACTCCACAAATACCTTTGGGAAATGTTGCAATGGAAAATAATTCCAATATCATTATTTTATGTCGTGATCTGGGAAATTTGGATTGCAAGGAACAAAATAATATTCGAAGGTGGGGAATGGGACATTAAGAATGCAGATTGGGCCATTGAGATATGAGTAGGATTTTGGGTATAAGGTTAGTGTGACTCGCTTCTATACTCTCCAATTGATTCAGCATGAAACGTAGAGTGTTTCAAATCGTGGTCATCAAATTTACACACCGAGGCTGCTGTGTCACACTAAAGCAGAGATACAGGGGTTTGCACTTCTGACTGTGGGTTCGGTTTTCAAGAAGATTGCGGATAGGAAGATTGGAGTTTGTTGATCAAGATCAAAGTAGTAGCTCAATGTAGTTTGGACACTTTTTGACGGTGTTTTTTGTGCTTTGTATGTTGATCTCAATTGTTAGTTGTTCCTTTTCGGGGCCCCACTTATAGAGTTGCCATTTTTGTATTGAGCTTTGCTCTATAATTATAAAAAAAAATATTCGATAAGATATCGGATATAATTTGATGATCCTTTTGTATCACTATTTGACATCATTTTGCAAATATTTACATATTATCTTTCATTAAAATTTGGTAAATTTTAATTCTAAACAAACTTTGGCTTAACTCACATACATTATTGTAATCACATGTATTATCAAAATGGCAAAGCCTTCCGGCTGCCGTCTGATGTACTGAGCTTTGCTCGCTAATTATCAAAAAAAAAAAATCAATATGGCAAAAATTTGCCATACCTTAGAAAAAAATTCTGGCAATATTAAAGCTTTCAAATACTTTAATGTGTATGCTAAAATATTAGGATACCTATTCTATAAATATTCAAACTTATAAGTACCTTATTTATATCTTCTTAATTATTTAGGACGTATTTCTTATATCACTTTTTATTTATAATTTTATGTTTATAGAAATCTAAAAACCATAACCATAAAATATATTTTCTTATTCGGCTTTTTATTATTTTAGTTTCAATAGAAACAAAAACTTTAAAAATTATTTTCAAAACTTGTTTTATAATTTCAAAAAAATCAAAAACTAAAAACATAAAATGATGTCAAATAGATTCTTACATATCGTAACATTTCAATACGTAGAATGAGGTCATTTGATGTTTAAAAGTTTATAATTCATGTACCATTGTTAACAGATGTTTATGTAAAATATGATCTCAAAGGTATATAACTATTCTTTTTTGCAATATGATATTTCTTTGCCAGAAAATACTAATACAACACATTATTTCGGTAATATACGGACCGTTGAATCAATATCAGTAAACCAGTATTGCAATCAAGTAAATTTTCACTAAAAATATGAACATAACTAATGTATATTAATATAGTTATAATTTAAATGTGTTTTGTCAAATTCCACAAAAAGTTTACAGATTTAATATAGTATTTAGGTGATAAAGTTTCTAAAACTAATATTTTATTTCATATGTTAAAATATCTTAATACTTAGATAATAACAACAACAACAACAATAGTCCCAGTGCCACAGGGGCTCTCGCACGAAGCAGGGTCTGGGGGGTAGATGTAAGCAGTCTTCCCCCTTCCGGGTGGAAGAGAGGCTATTTCCGATGACCCCATCCTAAAGATCGAGTCTTCATAATACTTAGATAATAAAAGTTCAAATATTAAAGTACAGCTATTTAACTTTTATATTAATATTATGATATTAATCTAACCTTTAATTTATGATTATTTTGGATAATATTATTATCAGTAAAATCATAGTTTTTGTCTTATAATAATAATTTTTATTTTGACAATAGTAATATTTTCCTTGACAATAATAATTTTTTTTGTTAAATATTATGGCAAATTTAGTATTATACTAAATATATATATTTATGAGTCATGAGTGCGTTTACTGTTGAAGGTTGATACATAACATGGAAAAGAAAAATGTGGATGAAATGAAAGGGCGAAGGTCCCCTGTTGCTAAATTTTTTTCTATTAACAAATAGGGGGCTATGTATATTTATATTTGCAATTGGGTCCTTATGAATTTAACTTGGACGCCTCCTTGTTTCTTGTCCGCTGGACAGTGCGTGCCTTGGTACAGAATGTACTGAGCAAAAATCCACCTCCTCTCGATTCTTTAGCGTAATGTTATTCCCCGGATGGAATTTTTATTTGTATAGTCAAATTATTATTTTTAAGGTAATTTTATTACCTTTATTATTTATAAGTCATATTATAGTCATTTATCAGATACTAATCCACCGGATTGGGCTAGAGTAGTATCAGAATGGGTGACCTCCTGCGAATTCCTTATGTTGCCAATCCTATAAGATTGGAGGTCCTCGAAAATACTATCTTGGTAGGGTTACACCCTGAAGGGGTAAAGTTGCATACATCCACCCCTTCCAGACTTCGTTTATGCGGGAGCCCTTGAGGCACTGAATCTGTTGTTGTTGTTGATATTTTAATAAAATTTGATAGATTTTCATTAGAAAATACGAAAGTAGATTATAATTGCAATAATTTGACAAATTGTTGGCAAAGAGAAGTTGGCATTATAGATTACTAGATTTTTCCCATGCTCCGCATGGATTGCTGTATTTTTAATTATATGTGACATCACTTCAAGTCCATACTGATGCTTTGATTCATCGTGGTTAAAAAAGTCGTGTACATGAATTCTATCTAATTAAAGATAAAAGTAACGGTTTAAAAATAGTGTTTCCATAAGTCCTCATTCTTACTGCAGTTATGATGCCTTTTGTTGCTACGTTGGATAGGATCTTTGATTGACATTAATCATAAAATCTTTTAACCTAACGCGCATTGGGTCAATCACCTCGTAGGTTATTGTTATGTGTTTATCTTGTTTGCTAATGTTTCTCTAATGGATGGATATTCAAGCTGGCGTTGGTTGGTTGTGTGGTGACATTCTTCTTCCCAACATACCTTCGATATCAAGGTAACAGTTAGCTCTCCAATTTTTTTGGCTTGAGGTTTCCGTATCACAAAACCAAGAATCGGAGATGATGACTCTATAGAGGGAGGTGAGTGTTGAAGAGGTCACTTATTTCATAATGAGATTAGTGTATATCTAACTTAAGAGAGGAGGGCACTCAATGTGTACTAAATTTATACAAAATTTCAAATTCAATTGATTAGAAAATTGTTGGCTAATAAGCTTGATGTTGTATTTTCCTTCATAGTCCCGCCTTGATAATTTGTTCTACTTCTTTACAACAAAAATCTACTGCAATTAGTAGTTATGCGTTTCTTCTTTATATTAAAACATACCTGATTCCAAAACCATGTGAATTTTTTAACTTTTTGTTATTAGTCATTTTTATGGTAATTAAAATATGTATTAACTGGTATTTTTTTTTTTCCCCTTACTCTATGAAATTTTTTTGTCATTTTAAAATATGAATTTGATTGAAATTATTATTTATAATTCTTTTATTGGAAAATTCATTTTGTATTGCGTTAAGTAATTATAATAATGTTGCGAAGATAAGCTTTTAATTCGGTTGCAATATATTAGTGAAGGAACATTGTTTTTTTAGAAATGATATCTTGCCCTAATATTTTTTGAATCTTGTATTTAATTGCAATATATTAGTGAAGGAACATTATTTTTTTTGAAACCTATATCTTAGCATAATATTTTTTTGAATATTGTAATTATGTTTTCTTAATTTTAAAATTTTCTTTTTGCAAAAAATATTTTATTCATATTCTAATAAATAATTTCTTTTTAATATTTTTTTAAATTAAAGAATAATTATTAGGAGAGGTTGTTTTAATAAATAATTATTTTTAATATTTTTTAGAATTAAAGAAGAATTATTAGAAAAGGTGAATATTTGTCTTTTATTAAGAAAGGTAAATATCTATAATAAATAGTTTCTTTTCTTTTTCCCGATAATTCAGAGCAAAGCTCAACACAAACGGGCAACCCAGAGGACCTCGCAACAAAGCAACAGAACCAAAGCACAAACAAAAGCAACAGCAGGGCAAAAGAGACAACAACCACCCAACCAAAACAAAAACAAGCCTAGCCCTGCTGCACCAAAGCCCCTTGCGAACAAGCCAAAACACAAGAGAATAACCAGCAAACCGAGCAACTCAAAATTGCCACCCACAAGGACGACAAAACCAGCAACACCTCACACCAACAACCACAAACAAACAGCACTGTCGCAGAAAAGAACAACCAGCTCAACGACCAACACAAGGCAACCTCAACCTGGAAAAGAAGAGCAAGCACCCAAAGCCAAACCAAAAAAACCAAAGACCAACCGAAACCCAAAAAGCCCAGCCAACGAGAACCAAAGAAAAAGAAAGCAAAAAGACCCCACCACACCAAACAAAAACGAAGAAAAAGAGGAAAACTATTTATTAAATAGTTTCTTTTTAATAAATTATTTTTGAATCTTGTATTCAATTGCAACATATTAGTGAAGGAACATTGTTTTTTTGGAAACGATATCTTAGTATAATACTTTTTGAATCTCGCATTTAAATTTTTTTATTTTGAAATTTTTTTTACTCGAAAACGGTCTCTTATCAGAGGCCCACCCTGATGGGGGTAAGACTGCGTACATCCTACCCCTCCTAAACCATGTGCAAGGGAGCTCTTGTGACATTGGGACTGTTGTTGTTGTTATTGTAAAAATTTATTTTTTGGCAAAAAATATTTTATTCATATTCTAATAAATAATTTCTCTTGTATTCAATTGCAATATATTAGTGAAGAAATTTTTTTTTTTTGAAAATGATATCTTAGCATATTATTTTTTGAATCTTGTATTTAAGTTTTTTGTATATTTTAAAAATTTTATTTTTGGCAAAAAGTATTTTATTCATATTCTAATAAATAATTTCTTTTAAATATTTTTTAGAATTAAAGAAGAAGTATTAGCAAAGGTCGTTTTAATAAATAATTTATTTTAAATATTTTTTAGAATCAAAGAAGAATTATTAGGAGAGTTGAATAGTTGTATTTTATTAGGAGAGGTAAATAGTTTCTAATAAACAGTTTCTTTTAATAAATAATTACTTGAAATGATGAGTTTTGGGGTGCTTGATTAGTGAAATGATGAATTTTGGGGGATGAGGGGCTTTGCTTTAAAATTGCTTGATTAGTGGAACGAGGGCTTTTGAAAGAAGGAGGCTTTTGCAATAATGTATAGATAGATGTTAGAAATATATAGGTAATTTAAGTCAAAATTGGTTATAATCATAATAATAATTCACTTAACTTTTGCTTAAAACATTAACATAACTTATATATTATCATAACCTTAGCATTTACAGTATAAAATTGATCAATTCTTGCAAAAATTTTTACATAGATGATCAAATGTTCTAATCTCAAAATACTTAATTGTTATATTAAGATACATTCAATAAGTGAAAATATATATAATATACGTAAAGAATTGTTACTATCATAGCAAAATTTATTATTGTCAAAGCAATAATATAACTTACAAAAATAATAACCTTAAATTTCCTTAAAAATAAAATTATGACAATAACAATTTTATTTGATCTATAAAACGGCCAAAAGCGAGACAATAACAATTTTAGTGCGACAATAATATCACACTACATGAAACAAACTTAGGCCTCATTTTGTCGGCACATGTAATGAATTATTGCAGGAAGTTATATTTCATAGAAATTTAATTTATGTGTTAATTTACTATAAAGTAGGTAAAACACGTTTGATTGCCAATATCAGAATAAAACTTCCGTAGGAATAATAGTTAAAAACGAAAGAATTAAAACTTACTTTCTGCATTTTGAAAGAATTAAAAATTGCTTAGTAGTTTTCACTTCTTACATTCTATATATTTTCTGCTAATAAAATAAGAGCTAAAATCTATACTTTTTATAAATTTTGACGTTATATATTTACTTCTTAATTATAGATTCTAGATTTGCTAATCTTAACTCCAGCCATTATTAGTAACCTTGTTATCCATCAAATCAAAACACCATGCTTCAACTCTCTCTCATTTGCTTCTTAACACAAATTAGGAACAAACCCTCATGAGGAACCCCAAAAAGTTACTTTGCTTCACTATAAATGGCGATCCTCAGCCTTAATTCTTTCCCCTTTCAACACAAACCTCCAAATCCCCCATCTCAATATCTCGTGGGGTTTTTTTTTTTTGCTTTTTCTGAGGCAGGCAAATTCCCCTACTTAACTGGGTAAAATTGCAATCTGGGCATTCAATTTCAGTTTTATCCGGTCCCTTTCATGTTCCAATTTGGTTGTTTATGGGTTTTCTAGGGTTTTGATTTTGCAAAATTGCATTTTTTCTATCTAGGTTTTTTGGGTTTTTGATTGGGATTTGAATGGTGAGGGAGAAGATACAATCTGGGCATTCAATTTCAGTTTTATCCTATCCTTTGATGATCTAGTTTGGTTATTTTGGGGTTTCCTAGGGTTTTTGATTGTGCAAGATTGCATTTTTCTATCTAGGTTTTTTGGGTTTGTTGGTGGGGATTTGAATGGCGAGGGAGAAGATACAGATAAAGAAGATAAACAATGCTACAGCAAGGCAAGTGACGTTTTCAAAGAGGAGGAGAGGGCTGTTAAAGAAGGCAGAGGAGCTGAGTATACTTTGTGATGCTGATGTTGCTCTCATTCTCTTCTCTTCCTCTGGGAAGCTCTTTGAGTATGCCAGCTCCAGGTTCCCTCCCTCGCTCTCTCTCTCTCTCTCTCTCTCCATTACGAACTCCATCGAGTCAAATGTGAATTCCATATAGGAGTTGTAAAAAAGAAGAACCAACATGTAAATTTAGTGTGTTTCCATCTAATGGTAATTGGTTTTAGGATGAAACCCCATCTGAGCTAATATGTGATTTCATGTATACCAACTATTAGGGTCGGGCCTATAAGCCTGGTGAAAGTTAACCTTCTCTAGCCAGATTTCTACATTTAAGCTAGTAGGCTAAGGATGGAAACTCACTTTAGCTTGTATGTTAACCTCATAGTGAAATTTCACAGCTGTTTAAGGTAATATTAGGGCCCATTTAACCGAGAGATCTTAAGCTTGAATAGACAAGCTGTGCACTATTCATAAATTCTAAGTTAAAGTAAGTAAAGTTCTATTGTAAATTTAGAAGACATTACGTTGTTTCAAAGCATGAATTTAAATTTTTAGGCTTCATGATATACGTTTTTGTTGAACATATTTTTGTTTGTTTTTTTTTCCGATAAATAAAGAGCGGAATCTTGATACAGAAGCGGTGACCTAACAATTGGGGACCCGAGAACATCAATACAAGATAAAGCAAAGAAACATTAACATCCACCCCCACTGCAGCAACAGAGCACTGAATCTAGACCAATACAAAGATAAAACCCAACACCTACTAACAATACATCAAACTACCCACAAAAACTTGTAGCATCTAACTTTAACAAAACCACTACTCAACCTACCCGCATCAAGTGTTCAGAAGCATCACAGCAGCCAGGGGCACCAACAGCACACAACATGCTCAAAAAATCAGCACAGCAGCACTATGCTACCAAAGCCACCAAAAACCTGCTAGAACAGCAGAGGCCTACGAAGACGGATTCCAACTCTTGAAACATTCTGCATTACAAGCGACATCGGGTGGAGAGTATGGAAAGGAGGAAAGCCACACTTTTACCCAAAACCCGGCCCCTAAGCCTGCTTGACTATATAACATCCTTTAACATATTTAGATGTATGAACTAATTAAGTGTATGTTCATAAATAATTAAGAAATATTCTGGTCAACGTTGTATCAGTTCGGCAATTAAGATGTATGAACTAATTGAACTTGGATCTAGATTACTTTTAGACTTATTGGGGAAGCTGTAAAATTATATTCTGATATTGGAAGCATAATTCATTCTTTGGTGGGAAATGGTCCACGTGCAGATTGTATTTTTTTTTTGGGATCAACAAAAACGACCAAGTGAAGATTGTATTCTAGTCATGTAACGTCTTCAAACATTATACCAAATAGGCTTAAGTCTAAAAGGGTGCTACTCGGCCGTACTATAATAAATCCTCTCATCATAGTACGAAGCCCGGAAACTTCCAATTCATAATTTTTCAATTTCCATAAAAGTTTCAATAGTATATAATAGATCCAATCCCAAACAACATCCAAACTAACAATTTAAAACCAATAGTACAAATATCAAAATTACAATATCTCGAATAGTCCATAATATCTCACTACAAAATTATTTAATACTTAAACTAAGAAAATTAAACTAATTCTCGAAATAGGAAGTCGCTCTATTTTCTTCGTCCTTCAGGATTTTGTCATGAGCTACTAATCTAGAAAGTAAAGAAATGGGATGAGCAAACAACATGCTTAGCAAGTACACCACACATCCTACACGAATCAGGCATATTATTTAAAACGGAATTTATCTTCAAAATATCATGTTACAAGAAGCACAAATCACCACCTTATACTTTAATTTATTTCACAAGAGCTCTTTGTAAAACTCATATATCAATCAGACACTACGGCTGGTATTATTCCCGCGATAGGGTCATAGATCGATGTTCACATTATTTACATTCGAATCGATTCTAAGTTGATAGACCCATCAGGGTCAACTTAGTATCTGTCAGTTTAGAAGAACTCATAGACAAATCGAAGACTACGCGCTGGCATTATTCTCGCGACTGGGTCGCAGATCGACTTTCACATTTTTCACATTCTTTTGTCGATAGACCCCTAAGGGTCACGTAGTTGTCTCTGAGCTCTTTCCATAAAACTTTTCAATTCAAATAACAAGTTCACAATAATTTCTTTCTCATAATCATAAGTACAAATTCCTTCGAAAATTCACATATTTCGACATCAAATCAATGCATAAATCAATATAATTCAAATCATAAGAGTAGAAATCACACAATCAATCAAACACATGTGCCCGAACCTATTTTAACAAACTAATAAAACGTTCGAAATATAATCTCATCTTCCCAATAAGATTATCCGCAAAATAATTAAGCTTCAGCGGAACATCTTTTGGGGTGTTGATGGAAATTCGGGAGGCCTTCCGTGCATTAAATTGGAGCTCATCCAAGTTTCGAAGCACTTAAGGGGTCTAGGCGTGGGTGACCCTCTTTTAAAGAATGCGGTGCTACTTTGTAAATGGTGGCGGCGTTCCTCCGAAGAAAGATCATCCTTATGGAAGAAAGTTGTGTGTTCCAATCATGGCGGTAGCTCACTAGAATTGATCGCATCATGGGTGGAGGGGTTTTCTCATGGTCCCTGGAGGAGTATTACTGAAGATGTTGATTCCTTCAAGATTCCACACCAGATAGTCAATGACCTCAAGCTAAAACTTGGGGGTGGGTCCAAGATCAAGTTTTGGAAGCACATGTGTGTGGGGGAGACTACCCTCGAGCAACGATTCTCGGACCCTTTCAGAGTCTCTTTACAAAAGGAACATGTAGTCGCACAAATGGGGACATGGGATGGCTTTGAATGGAGGTGGATTTTTAACTGGAGGCCCCGGTTCTTCCTTTGGGAGAAACCAAACCTTAGCACTTTGTATGAGATCCTTAGAGATATTGCGCCTTCCCCCCGGTCTGAAGATAAAATTTGGTGGAATAATGGCAATGGAGGAGTGTTCTCAGTTAAATCATTCGTCGAAGCAGTTAACCGATCAAACGATCGAGTGGAAGCGGTTGACCATCTGGTTTAGGGAGCATGGAAGGGTTTGGCCCCTCCAAAGGTAGAGCTGGTCGTATGGATGGTTCCACTTGGGAAGACGAACACTAAAGAAAGACTTTGGAACATTGGAGTGATTCCCAATCAAGAAAAATGGTGCCCTTTGTGTTGCAAAGTCCCAGAATCGGTTGATCATCTCTTCCTACAATGCGAGGAGTCTTGGAAGGTGTGGAGCCTGTGCCTGGATTGGTGGGGGTCTTCCAATGGATATCGTGCAGAATTGGAGGAAAAATCCAAAAGAAAGTTTGGCTTACCCTCTTCTTTGTTGTGATATGGGAAATTTGGTCTTCGAGGAATAAAATTGTCTTTGAAGAATCCCATTGGAATATCAAGGATGTAGTATGGATGATTAAGATTAGAGTCAGATTTTGGGTGAAAGCTTGGTGTGGCTCCTTCCCTTTCTCTCCCATTGATGCAGCGTGCAACCTGGAGTGCTTTTGTTCATTATCCCCTCCAGTTTAGTCCATCATTTTCGCAGGTTGAAGCTTTTGTTGGTAGGCGTTGGGGGGTGGGAGTATTTTGGGCCGATTGGGCCTCTTTACATTGTTAAGTTGGGGCTTACACCTAATTGTACTCTCTGGGGCCTAGTATATCCAGGGCGCCACTTTTTGTAATCGAGCTTTGCTCATGACTTATTGGAAAAAAAAAAATGTAAATCAATTTTTATATTTCACAAATAAGTAGGGAAAGTGGTATACTTACATTCGATAATCTTCAAATCCAAAAATCAAACTCCTATTGTGAATTAGCTTCGAAACCTATCAAAAGCGGAATCAAAAATTGAAGATTGACGAGAGAAAAGAAAGAGACAAACGAGAGAGGAACAAGAGGGAAACGAGAAAGACATGGAAGTGAGGCTGAGAGGGTATTGGGGGTTAGGGTATATATATATATATTTATTTATTTATTTATATAATTATATATTATTGTAATTTAATTAGACTAAATTTCACATATCATAATACCTAGCCCAATTTAATTACCCTAGGTTTCACATATTATAATACCTAGTCCAATTTAATTATACCGGGCATTACATCCTTGCCCTCTTAAATAAGAGTTTCGTCCTCGAAACTTACATTCTTAATTTAATTAGACAGGGTATTACATTTTCACCCTCTTAAATAGAAGTTTCGTTCTCAAAACTTACATCCTCAATTTAATTAGACAGGGTATCACAAGTCAGCTATCGTTGTTGATATTTTCTTCACTGAAATTTGGATTTCAGTCTTCTCTTCTCTAAGACTCACATGTAAAATAGTTTACAACTTATCCCTTGTCCACTCTAGTCATTGTGCTAATATCTTTTCCCTGTCAAATAAAAGATGACCTTTTCTCTAAAAAAAAGGGTACGAGATTTCCCTTCACGTGAGTGAAAGCTTTTTCCAATTTGACCTTATACCCTCAACCTTGAATCGACTTCAAATGCATCAAACATGATTCATATACAAATTTATACAGGAGTTGTTATTTCCTTGGGCAGAAACTGTTATTGCTAGGGTAGTGATGTGACCTGTAGAGAATAACGGTGACATGTTTGCCCGTTTAATATAACAATTTTATTCTGACAATAATACTAGCTATTTATATTATGAAATTGATTTCCTAAATCAAACAAAACAAAACCTCAAACCAAAAATAATTGTTTGCTAAATATTATAGGAGAAATAGTTTCTAGATGGAAACTGCTTTCTATCCATTCAAACACAACCTAAGGAGTTATATTTGTGCTGTTAGTAGAATAAGTTGTTCAGTTTTCCTTGCACCCTTTGCTATGTGATTCAAAGTTAAAAGTGATCTGCTTTGTCTTCTTATACTTCGATTGTTGTTGTGGCAATGAAGTATGAAGGAAATGCTTGAAAGGCACAAATTGCACTCGACCAGCCTTGTGAAAATGGAGCAACCATCTGTAAAGCTGCAGGTAAAATTACAAGCTCTTATCAAGTCCCGATGCTAAGGATATAGATCCAAAATTTAATCACATTTTGACTTCATTTGTGTAGTTTGCCTTTTGGGATCGGCTTTCCCTTGATTTTATATAAATTTGGAAAAGAGTTTGTTGTGTTTGGAATAGTCCGGATGTAGAAACGGAGATTTGTGGTGTGAACCTTATATATCATGTCGGGTTAGTATACCTGTTATTTTCTAGGGTTTCCTTGTGTTCCTCTCTCCATGTATAACGGTTTTGTTGGGCTTTTGTCCAATGAGAGTGTGTGTGAGCTACATGTGACCTCCATTTCCAGATCTTGTGAAGCTTTCTAGCCCCGCCATGGTTTTTCCCTCATTAAAGGTTTTCTACGTAAATTTCAGGATTTTTTCTCTTTCTCTCTTCTCTTTGCATTTCAAGTTTAAATATTCTGGGTTGGGCTTCCTTTCTTCTTAGCCCCTGTTTTTGTGTTAATCTAAGCTGGACTTTGTTTATGAGCTGGCCTATTGTAATTTTTTGTATCTTACTTTGTATTTTCTTGTATTTTGCCAGTCGGTTTGACTGGTTCAGGTCTCATGTTTGTAAGTGTGCCTGTCTTGTAATGCGCTTTAGTACTATTTATCGGGGAAAAAAATAATTCAGAGAAGTATAAAGCATTTTACTTAGTTCTGTAGTCACCTGGGTATCTGCATTAGTACTGACAGGCTATGTAACTGGGTGCCCTAGCTTGTAGAGAACAGCAACTACACCCGACTGAGTGAGGAAGTTGCAGATAAAAGCCATCAACTGAGGTATGAATTTCTATAAGCTTCCCGAATTTCTCATAGTGCATAATTGTCATCTTCTTTGTTATGGATGATAATGGCCGTTATGTCACAGGTTTTGAGCTGGTCATTACTATGTCGATGGTTATGTCATAGGGCTTTCGTAATGACCTTTTGATCCACATCACGTTTTGTTGATTAAAACATATCTATAAACATGTTCAATTGTTAAAAAAAAAAGGAACATACCTAGTGCCTCAAGGGCTCCCGCCTACGCACGGTCGGGGGGACGGATGTACGCAGCCCTCCCCCTTCAGGGTGTTAACCTGAAGAGAGGCTGTTTCCCAGTGTCCCCAACCTGAGGGTGAGGACTTCCCAGGAGGTCACCCATCCAGATACTATTCTCGCCCAAGCACGCTTAACTTCGGAATTCTAATGGGATTCGGTGACGGCGTGTTGGTGCCCTCTTTCGTAAACATGTTTAGAAAGTGGAATGGCACAACAATCGAAAATGCAATGAGAACCAAAAAAAAAAAAAAAAAAAAAAAAAAAAAATTAAGAGTTACGTGGTTTGGCCAATTGTGCGTACGTTTACGGAGTGGAAGAGATTTTTTTAATCTTTGGGGAAGACTACAAGAGAACACCTGACAAACCCTAGGAAAGACTTCATAAAGCCACATAAGACCGTAGTATATATGAAAATAGCCTCTGATGGTCCAGGGCCAACAAGCTCAAAAAATGTTCCTGATCTTCCATTGCATGGACAATGACCCATTACAGAATAGAACTGAACTCCACACAAAAAGTTCAACATACATTTAGAGAATCATCCAGAAGGTATATAAGGCAAAGGAGTGCATGGTTATTCATCCATATATCTCAAACCAAAATCTAGACGGAACCCAATTGTCTCCGCAATATCTAGACTATGATTGCAAACTGTGATTTGATTCCATGACTATTGTTATGCCAAATACAGGCAGATGAGAGGAGAGGACCTCCAGGGATTAAGCATTGACGACTTGCAGCTGCTGGAGAGGTCCCTTGAATCTGGACTTGGCCGAGTTTTAGCGAAGAAGGTACTTTTTCGACTCACTGTTTAGATTGTTGGCGTCGTTTAGAAGATCAAAATGTCGCATTTTTGTCACGTGTGACCAAGTTTTCCTTGCGTACAGGGGGAGAAGATTATGACAGAGATCAGCTCCCTACAAAAGAGGGTATGAAATCAAACCAAACCCAGTGATTTTGAGTATACATTATTCTTGTTGGATTTGTCCTCTATTTTTATCACAACTCTAAGGTGGGGCGCTTTGACTCTTATATGGAGTTGTCTCAATACTCTTTGTGACATTTGAGTCTCTTTAAGTCGCGCTAGTAGAGTTTCCTCACTTCTTTTATGCTTTGTTTGGCAACAGGGTAAAAGAGGGTAAAGAGGGGTAAATAAGGGTAAGGGTAAAGGGGGGGAAGGTGAGGTAATATTCTACCCTTGTTGGATGTGTCAAATTAAGAGGGGTAAGGGTAAAGAGGGGTAAATGAGTTACCCTTGTTTGGCAATTGGGTAAAGGGGTAAGGGTAAAGAGAGTTATAGTTAAAATAAGGGTAAAAGTGTCAAATTCTTTTTGTTTGGCAATTGGGTAAAGGGGTAAGGGTAAAGAGAGTTATAGTTAAAATAAGGATAAAAGTGTCAAATTTTTTTTAAAAATTACCCTTACCTCCCTTTACCCCCGAGTTTGAGGGTTAAAGAAATTGGGGGTAATGGGGGGTGGGGGGGGGGGGGGGGTAAAAAATTACCCTCCATTACCCCTCTTAATAGTTTGCCAAACGAGGGTAAGGATTTACCCCCCATTACCCTTACCCCCCTTTACCCCACATAACCCTGTTGCCAAACAGGGGGTTATGGAAAAGGGCATCCTTGGATTTGTTGGTCACATTAATGGGTGACAAGAGTGAGGACTAAGGATACAATCCCCAAGGAGTCGGCATACATGAGGTGCAAAGTCTCTAGTGGAAACCTCTTTTTGAGGTTTCCAATGTGTTTGGCCAAAATATAAAAGTGCCTTTAATAAAAGCAAAAGTTGTTTTCTCTTTCAAGTAGAAGCTTGAAAAAACTGTGTCTTTAGATGTGGGGCTTTATAAATTAACTCGCCTCTCGCAGAACCATTTAGTCATTAGTCAACTCTATGTTCTTTCCTGTTAGATTAAGCTTTTCTTCTTTTCCAACCTCTCATTTTTTTTTTCCTCTCCACTTGAAACTTAACATACAGGGAACTGAATTGATGGAAGAGAATGAGCAACTAAAGCAACAAGTAAGAATGCGAATGCGACATAGTGTCTCCTCTACTTCCAACCTTATTCCTTTGAAGAAAAAAGGAAAAAAAAAGAAAAAAAAAAAGAAACATAATATGCCGATCATGACATTTATCTTACGGAAAGGTGATGCAGATGGCAAATAATGGAAGGGAGGTGGCGGCTGATTCGGACAATATAAACTGTTGTGAAGATGGTCAGTCATCGGAGTCGGTCATCAACGGTTGCCATCCTCAACAAGATTATGATGATAGCTCTGATACTTCCCTCAAGCTGGGGTATGTTTTGCTTTCTCCTTGTGTTATTTTATCAAAATTAGCACTAGGGCGAAGATGTCTTATGGCCTCTTTGGTATTGTATTGTGTATATGTAGATTTTGGTTTTCGAGAAACTAAAAACTATATTTTGGAAGCAATTTCTTGTTTTTGGTTTTTTGTTTTCAATTTCTTCGTAAGTTGATAGTTCCTGAGAATAGGAGCGGGGAAACAAGAAAAAAAATCACTTTCAAGACTTGGATTTTAAACTACAAATAGAAAACGATATCAAATAGGCCCTTAGGCTTAAATCCTTGTTTCCCATAACCTACTTAGTTGCCTGAAAAGGTTTTTGCTTGTGTGGGATGTTGGTGTTTTCATTTTGAACTGCAATAGGGTGGCACTTTGATTCATGCAGTCAAACCCACCTAAAAAAACTTAGAACTGTTTCCTAGAACAAGCTCACCGTATATTTTCTCTTTATGTTTATTGACTAGTCTACTACAAGGTTCATTTACCAAGCACTAATGCAACCGGATCCCGTTAGAACTCTGAAATTAAGCGTGCTTGAGCGAGACTAGTACTAGGATGGGTGACCTCCTGGGAAGTCCTCGTGTTGCCAAACTTATAAGGTTGGGGGTCCTCTGCAACAACCTCTTGGCAAGGTTACACCCTGAAGGGGTAAGGCTGCGCACCTCCACCCCAAAAAAAGACCTCGCTTATGTGGAGGCCCTTAAGGCACTGGGTTTATTGTTGTTGTTGACTACTCTGGTACATTTCTTGCAGATTACCCAAAAACGGGTGCATTTTGATTCAGATAGTTGAACCCACATGAAAAAAACTTGGATATGTTCAGCAGGTCACGCTTATCGTGTTTCCTCTTTTTGTTTATTGACGATTGTGGTACATTTGTTGCAGATTACCCTACTCTGGATAGCTAGATGATTGCAACGGGCATTTGTATTGTTGATAATTAAATAAGATGGGAAGGGGGTGTTAGTGAAAATGTAGGGAGAGATGCGGATGGCCTTGACGTTTACTGATCGAAATGGTGTTACGATTAGAAATTGTACCTAATTCAGGGAAATATTTTGGCATCCTGTTTCTGTAGCCTTCACTTGAATATTTTTCAATATTATGTTTTTAACCAAGTTGATAAATCATCGGGAGACAGAAATGGCCTCTGATTTAGCATAGATTGCGGATGATTTCAGCCAGATTCCATTGAAATTGCAAATTTTTTTAGTAACATCGGCAGTAATTTGGGGGAAGGGAGATGTCGGATTCGAATCCGCGCCCCGGGGTTGGCTAACTGCCACCCCAACCATGAGGATTACGTGGGGACCGGCACATATTTTTCAGTATTTATAGGACTTTCTCCTAATATCCCGATAACCCGAATCAAGACCTATTTGATTGTATCATATCCTTTGCTCATGTCTGTAAGTATGACAAAACATCTTGTTCTGTTTACTTTAGAGATCGCATAATGGGTAAGGTTTGAGTTAGTATCAATTTTTTCAATACTCTTGTGCCCTAATAGTTGGGGATGCTTTAGAGCATCCCTATAGTCTCAGGTTTGAGGCACTTTCCCTCATTTCTAATGTAATGACCTTCCTAATTTCAAAAAAAAAAAAAAAGTATCAATTTTTGTTTTAGTAAAACAAAGCCCGAAGGCCAAAAGGGATTAGTCACTATTATTGAGTAAAAGCTTTGCCTGAAGATCGTCAGTAGGGTTGACCCACCAAGAGTGCACACACATGAACTTTAAATGTCCTTAGGCCATAGCATGAGCCGCTCTATTATGGGTCCTAGGAACCCAACAACATAGAAAAGAGTCAAAAAAAATGAGAAAAAGCCTATCAAATTGTATTATGTATTGTCTTTGAATTTCTCTGAGTAATCTGGCATGCATGAGTGGAACGAGGAGGGCTGTTATGCAATCAAAAGGCTCAACTCATCTCAAGCTTGAGTAAAGTTGAGCCTATTGGTCTCGTTAAATAAGCCAAGCCCGAGCTTGGTATAACATGGACTTATCAACTAATGAGCCTAAAGGTTATAATCTTAATCTCAATTTATAAGTTTGAATATTTGTAAATAAGCCAAGTTTGAGAATTATTGAGTTGAGTTTGAACCTAAGTGAAGCCAATTAAGCCTAATTCAATCCTAAATGACCATAAATTAGTCCAACTCAATTAAGATGCCAACGAGTTGGGTTCAAGCTCAATTGAGTCGCACTAAGCTTGAAATCTTAACGAGAAGAGCAAAATGTCTATCACTCAAACCTGAACTAAACTCAACTCATTTGCATCCCTACTCATGTCTTGTTCGAGTTGTGTTGTCTATCATGTGCAGGAGAAGCCAAAATGCAATAAAGCAGCCATGGGGAACAACAAAGCAAAATGTATATAGGCCTAAGTTAGAAAATGACTGAAGAATTGATAGCTGATAAAACAGTTTCCATTACAACAAAATGCATAAATTAAACAGACCAAGCAGTAGCACTACTACTACTACACAAAGAAACATAATCACAATTGGATTTCAACAAATTATGCAGAAACGCTTTGATCTCACTCCCTCTTAGTCTTTGATAGAGCCTTCTTCCTCTGTCCCAGCATATATGTGTACATATGCGGGCTCCCTGCAACATGTCGGAACATTAAGGCTTCGTTTGTTTCGGAAAAAAAAATCTTTTCTGTCTCAGTTTTCATTATTTCTTCATATAATTCCATAATGACAACTATAAATATGGAAAATGTTATATCCTCCATTGACAGGAAATTAACTTCCTCTCAAAGAAAGGGGAAAACAATTTACTTAATGAAGGAGAAAACATTTTTTATGGCAATTACATGTTATATATTTTACTTCAACCTCAACTTAGCCCAATGTGAACCGTACAAAAATTTCCATGAGAAATATTTTTCGTTCAACCAAAAGAAGCGTGAACGACTAGATGCAAGCAAGAGAATGCTGAAGATAACAGAATAAAAACCGGGATGAAAAATTTACCAGGAACATAAATTCCCAGCACAGCAATTGCTGCGTAGAAATAATCAAAGGAGAAATTCCATTTGTTGGGCATCCTGACACAGTACTTCTCTGAGTTCTGCATAAGGAACAAGAAACTAGCTTTAATTCACGTGTACTCCTAACCATAATTGCACCACTCGCACAATTTGCCTGACTTCGGCTTGATTTGAAGCTGGCCAAGCCAAGCCCTTCTCAATTCATGACACCCCCTATCTTGTTTGGAAATGGGGTATTGGGGAATCGGGATAGAGTGGGGTAAAGTGGGAGAGGGTAAAGAGGGGTAAATGAGTTATTCTTATTTGACAATTGGGTCACAAGATAAGAGAAAAGAGAGTCATTGTTAAAACATGAATAAAATTTGTCCAAATTTTTTTAAACTTTTACCCTCCCTTTTACTTCCCAAATTCGGGGTTAAAGAAAATAAGGATACTAGGGGAGGGGTAAATCTTAAACCCTCCTCCCTGTTACCCCAAAGAAAATAGCCAAACAAGGGTAAAAGTTAGCCCTCCAT
This sequence comes from Simmondsia chinensis, assembly GCA_018398585.1. Lineage (NCBI taxonomy): Eukaryota > Viridiplantae > Streptophyta > Magnoliopsida > Caryophyllales > Simmondsiaceae > Simmondsia > Simmondsia chinensis. The sequence continues at coordinate 42,617,640 of JAGTTD010000002.1, read as the reverse complement.
TACCCTTACCACTTCTTACCTTCTTTTACCCAACTACCAAGCAGTAACTGGAAATAGGAAATCCAAAAGACAACAGACGATACCTAAGTCATTGTCAGCGTCCAGTATTATTAGTTCTCACCTTGATATATGGCAAAGCAATGTATATGAGGCCGACTTCACTGCTGATACCCGAAGGATACAACAATATAAAGGTGCTGTACCTGCATAACATCATTAAAAACATGTAAATCCAACAAATGGAGTGTGAAACAGCTTCAAAACTGAATAAATCACAGCAGTATACCTTAACCACAAGAGCCATGAAGGTGCAGAACCAAATGCTTCTTTCATTCCGAAGAAAGAATAACGGATGATCTGAAAGTAATCATAGAGGGTATTACATTCTGTCAATTCAAGAATATGGCATTCAAATTTTTTAAAGTGTTTCACAGTGGAAAACATTAGAGTGGTTATCCTTTGTCTTACACAGTTCATCGTTTTGAAACTGCAACAGCACAAAAAATTGCCAATACTTCGAAAAAAATAGTCCATCAGAACTCTAACACTCTGAAACCAAGTCACCTAAACTTGACACATGAATTTCCCTGCTAAGTGATGTCGCTCAACAACCATATAATAAACAATGAAAAAACCCGCCAATGAACCAATAAAGTGACCACCTCCAGGGAGAGGGAATAGGTATAATTCAACTCGGTCTCATGTGGTAAGAGCTTTTGCAGCTCGGATATCAACCACTCTCCTCCATATAGAGATCCTACTTTCCCTACTGTTTGATGAGGAAAACCAAAGTTTTTACAATTCCTACCCATTAATAAGGCCGGTCAAGATCCCAAACAAACCAAGCATCTGTTGGAGCCCCCGAATTCATGGGCCCTCACATTATAAAGTCCATAAATTGGAACATACCTAAGTTTCTATTCAATGACTATTGAGGCACAAAGCAAACTCATTCTAGTTAATACTGCATAGTCATGAACTGCGATTTACACCAGTAAAATTACAGCACAGCCTGAAGTCTCAGCAACTCATGTCCATTGGGGTTTGTTCCCATGTCAGCCCGAAAGGTAAGAACTTTGCTCCTTAAAGAGCTATTCCAAGCCCCAAGCGTAACCTCTCTATCCCACTAGGTATCACGAATCAAGTGCTTTCCTGTGATAGACAACTTCTACTTGCGCCATCTCAAACCTAAAAGCTCTTCTCTATCGATTCTCTTTATATGTCCTGTTCCCAATAAGAGAACTTAGAGTTGATAGTCCTGTTAATTAGTATAACTCCATAACTTTCATTGCATGTGCTACATTTACCCATCAATGACTACACTAACTAAAACCTGCGCAAAGAGGGCCAAGTTTGCCTTCTCATTACCTTGACCAAGTTTTTATATTTTTGCCATTTGATCTTTTTTTCAAAAAGTAAGAAGAATACAAGTTTTCACTCAACAGGGATACCAACTGGATGTCCAATTCTTTAAAAATAGAACAGTTACTTAAATCTGGATCTTTGTTTTTAGAATGGACAACAATGAAAGTAGCATGAATTTGTGGACAAGACACAATGCAATAAAAATGTACTAGAGGTCTAGTGTCACTCTAGTCATCTTCATTAAATCATTCGTTAAAAAGATGTAAAATAGACTAATTTTCCATCAAGCAAAGCTACCCAAAGAACAGACTTGATGAAAAAACAGAAATTAAAAGATACCCACCTCAGTGATAGCCCAGCTGATTACCAAGGAGCTAACAAGGATATGAGTTCGAGTCTGCCAAAAACATGCTTCAATTTAGATACTTTTACAGAAACTCCACATGCAAAACAAAACAGAAAATCAATGGCAGTATTTGAAAAAGAAACAAAAAAGAAAATTCAAACCTCAGGGAAGCTATACAAAATGCCCCAGGTTACATACAATCTTGAACTGATTTGGGGCAGTGTTGCTGATACTGGGGATCTAACCAAACCTTCAAATCACAAAAAGGAACAGAAAAAGCTACATCATTTCCTAAGCTAACACAAAATTACATCTTTACAAAATCGAAAGGCAGAAAAATACAAAAATAACTCACCTACTAGACCGTGAATAATCTGCAGCCAGACGGAGAAATCAAAGACACACAAGAGCAGAACAGAATCAGACATAAACAAAATTAAAAATTTGACTAAAAATGTGTTAAAGAATAAGGCCTTCACCCATCAGTTTAAGATTTTGAGGAAGTTTGTTTTTTTGACATGGTACTGAAGTCTTATTGACCAAGAGGTCACCCGCTCAAATCTAAATAGCCCCCACTTTTAATATTAACATAATCCAAACACAAGCTATGAGATAATTATGTGCAATATTTACGCTTCAAGTGCAATGGTTATTCAAGCCATGTTAAAATAAGAAGACCATTCATAAACCTTTATCCATCAGGTTACGCTTTTGAAAAAGTTGGTTCTTTTGCAAAATGTAGAATTTTGAAGGTGAGAAGCTAGAATTAAGGACCTCCAAAACGGCGGCAGTTTGAGCAAGCTGGAGAGGCCTCTCAACGGCGTCGTATAAGTGCTCATGCCCCGACTCCTTCAATGTCTTGACGGCAAGGTACAGAACTTGTGCCCTAGAACTCCAAATTGTCAGATCAAACACGAACTCCACTCAATTCGACAAATCACAGTATCGTTAGATCAAAAGGAGAAAAATTACCAGCCGAAGAAGACAGTCCAATTGTAAAGAGAGAGGTAAACTCGCTTCAAAAGAGAAAGAAAGCCCGCCATTTTCGACAATTTGGAGCTTCCCTGGTGAAACTACAAATACTTAGAGAGAGAGAGAGAGAGAGAGGGATTAATGGAAGTAGGTGGGAAGATGAACCGCCATATCTGACAAGTAGATCAACTAATTTCTACCGATTGAGCGAGATCTGATTTCAATGCGATCTTCCTCCCTCTCTCTCTCTCTCTCTAGGTTTCTCTCTCTAAAATGGTGATGAGGATGGTCGCCATTAGAGGGACCTGAACAAGAATTTAAAAACCCTAGTTCCTCCATATGGCTGGTTGGTTGGTTGTTTTGCTATTAACTGCTTTTGCTTGTTAAAACCGTATTTGCCCTCAGAATCACTGTTGCGCTTTTTCTGGTTTAAAAAATACAAAGTTATTATTATCTGATAAAAATTATTACTACTGTTAGGGTACTGATGATCTATGAAAAGTGTGAGTTATAAAATTATCTTAAGAACTACTATATTTTATTGCAATAATAATTTTATCCTGATAATAACATTACTCATATTAGCAGTTGTTATTGATACGATAGTAATGACTTATTGAGATTAGTGATTATAAAATTATTATATTAATAACAATTTTATTTCTATCAATAATATTACTCTATTTTAATAGTTGAATTTTGACATGTTATGAATTAGTATAAATATCCGAGAGCCTTTGAGGCACTGGGTTGGTTTTTGTTGTTATACGAATTATTAAAAATATGTCAAGAATTTCTTTGAAATATTTATTATGTTTAAATTCTAAAAGAGAGAATATGCGTGAAAATAAAGCTGTGAGAATATGGAAGAAGACTATAGTGATGCAAAATTTTCAGTCAATTTAAAACTAAAAATTATCTTATTCGTTCATGTTTTTGTAGTCAATTATAGAATTATACAATCAGGGTGGTGGGGTGAATCAGGGTGGTGGGGTGAAGAGTACAACAACAACAACCACCACCACCGACCCAGTGTCTCGAGGGCTCCTGCATATGTAAAGTCCGGGGAGAAAGGTTGTACGCAGCCCTATCCTTCAGGGTGCTACCCTCAAGAGATGGTGGGATTAAGAGTATTAATGGCAAATGTTAGCTGGCAACAGTGTTTGTGATGGTAAGTGTGTTGAAATATAATTGTGATTAGTTACTATATTTTTGTAATTAATTGTGTTATATTATTTTGTAATTAATTGTAATTCAAGTTTGGTCATGATGATAGCTAACTTCAGTTTAAGTCATTACTCATCATATTCGGCTCTATGCCTAAGATCTTTGGCCTATTAGGTTTTGCTTTTGTTTCTTATGTAAGGAAGTATTTGTATTAAGTATAACTGAGTTTTATTCTGCTTTTATTTTTTTTTATCGTTTACATTTTTATCAGTAAATGTAATAAATTTGCAGAATTACACATTTAGGCTCCGTTTGTTTCGAGGGAAAAACACATTCCTGAAATTAGTTTTCCTCTCTTCCATCGTTTGGCGTAAATTTTGTGACAGAAAAGGTTTTCCAAGGGAAAAGCTTTTCCCTCAAATGGGGGAAAAAGGCATTCCTTTTGAAAGAAGGGAAGTCATCATTCCAATCAATACAAAAAATTTTAAAAGTATATGTTAGTTCAAATATAAATCAGACCAAAATAAATTAGACGAGATCTTAGATTCTAAAGGTAATAATGTCAGGCAAGAATTCTAAGAAGAATGATTAGTCAGCTTCAAATCCTTGAGTGAATTACGTGGTTCAATTTGATTTTCATTCCTGAATAATATTCTTCTATATTTGAAAAATATTTATCTATTAACGCTATGACGAATACTATAATTATAAAATAACGTTTACATCAAACTAAGCAACAGAAAACTATTCATACCTGAATAATAATATTCAAATTCAAGTTACCTCATTGTATATATTAAAATATCAAGATATGTGACAAATGGTCAAACCTCATGTACCTTAGTAATGATTTCCCTATTTCTTTAGTAAAAGATAACTTTTTCACAAGCACACATAGCCTAGAGAATTTTAAATATATTATATCGCAACTTATGTTATCCTATGACTAGGTATAGGACGATTAATAAAATATGTTCTTCTTTAAAACAAATAATGAATATCGTAAGATGAGACCATATTTTCCGTTGAAACAAACAATGGAAGGAATTACATTTTCAAAGGAAAATATTTTCCGTGGAAAAAATAATTCCGTCAAAACAAACGGAGCCTTATACAAGTTAGTTCTCATAGAGATCAAACGCAAGAAATTAGTGACCAAAAAACTAATCCTTTTCTTTCTTGCTCCCCCAAATGTTTTATTTTCTTTTCTTTTTTGAAGCGTTGGATACAAAACTTTAATACACAGTATTTAAGGGCTTATTTAATATTATTTTTGGTTTCCAACTTTTGACTTTTGAGAAACTAAATTAGGTTTTAAAAACAATTCTATTTTTTCCTTATCTATTTTTAATTTTTACATAAATTAGGAAAAAATTAGACAAGATAAGCGAACCTTATCAAGGCTAGTGAAGCAAAGGCAGCCAAAGAAACGTGATTGCCCCTGCTAAACTTTATTGAAAAGGCAAAAATAATAAAAATCATTTCTAAATATAACTTTTAACTTCTAAAAATTTTAAAAATGTAAATAGAAAACGATACCAAATTAGCCCCAAACTAATAAGGGGATTAAAATCATAGAATAGAGATGCCTAAAATAAGAGGTCTTTACTTTGTGAGAGAGGATTCTCGCACCAAGTGTCCCCATGCCATCCTCACATTAATGACCAATCCCATTTTACAAGTTCACATCATTCAATAACACGCATAGCTATCAATTCAGTGCAAGCTGTTATCCTTAACGATATGTACGAGGCAATGCCCATCCCACTTATGTAGAACTGACCAACATAATACCACCATATAATAACACCATATGATAACAGCAATACGACACTATCATAACACTAACCTGGCATATTTAAATTTGCAATCAAATTTAACCAAGTAACATATTTACTTGATTTATCACATCAAAAACCAAACATGAATTCAATACCATTAATTTATTGACAACTGAACACTTGTTCAACCCATTTCCCATGTTCACACATTGTAGGAAAGAAGAGACCAACACATAAGCCTAGTGGGTTACTTCATTTATGTCCAAATAGACCAATTTACATATCTTAAACCATTTTTTAAGAATGGATCATCAATATCCACCATACTGTCAATTGGTGGAGAACAAATAGACACCAATTGGCAAGCGGTAGGAAACAATCATAATGTATAATAGCACATACAGTATATGTATAAATACTACCTGCAAAGTCACGCGGTCACAAACTAACTCTCTTTCTCATCCTTGTCAGCAGCCTGGGTCGTGCTTCCCCTACGATGAGCTGCCAGCTCCTTCTCCTCAGCCGGAGTTGCAGGGGATGCCAACTCATCCTCGATAGGCAAAGTTCTCTTTGAGCCTTCCAATGCAACCCCGAGAACTATATTCTCTTCCAAATTAGGCTTCAGTTTCGATGGTTGATTAGCTGGCACCCTCTCGCTCTCTTTAGAATGAGATCCAGAAGATGACCCACCTGATTTTTCGCCACCAAATTCTGATGAAGAAACCGGATTCTCGATGTCACCATTCAAGACTGTGTTATCTGCATCAGAGAGAGATTTGGAGATAGACTTAACGGCAACCTTTTCTTCCGCTTTGGGATCTGATTTGGAACCTGTATTTGAAGATTCTGCTACATTGCCGTCAACCTTGGCACTGGATTTTGATGTTTCTCTTGCCTTAGGGTCGGGAGTTGGTTGCGCAGGACGAGACTGGGGTTTCGACTTATCCTCTCCGTTGATCTTGTAAGGGGGTTCAATTAATAACAATGGGCGATCTGGTGCAGCTCTACTGCGGGTGAAGACTGTATCTGAAAACGGCATGTTATCCATTTCAGTTTCACTATAGAATTTCTGGATAGTGCGAATCGGTGTGGCAAGTCTTGCCCGATGGTGGCTAATGACTCTTAGAAGATCCAATAGTATAGCTTCCTGTATTTTTGAAGGGCAAACATGAGTGACTCTCTTGATCTTTAATGCCAATTGTAAAAATTCATTTGATGATAAAGTTGACCTCACGTATTGAGTAAAACTTCTCATCTTACCTTGACGCACAGATACTCTTCAAAATGAGAGGTCTTTACAAAACATGAAACAAGTACCTGCAGACCGTATCAAATTAGTAGGATGTCAGAAAGCAGAATTGAATATAACAAGACAATTCGTATGCATAGCAATCAACAACTGCTATGGCAAAGAAGACAAAATTACCAAAATTTAGGCTCTGCTTGATCAACAGGAAACATTTTCCTTACGAAAACAAAATATTTTCAAATAAAAATATCTGTTCTTATAATTTTGTCTTTCTAACTAAAGAAAATAGTTCTATTCAATAAATTTGTATGAGACACCCTTGGTTAGGTTGAGATTGAAGTGAAGCATATAATATAAAATTACGACGAGAAACATTTTCCTTCCGTGAGGAAAAATATTTTCCCTTTTGTTGATGTGGAGTCAATTTTCCCTTAAAGGACGAAAACATTTTCCAAATTTGTGGTGATTGTTATGAAGTCAATCAAATAAATAATACAATTGAGACAAATAATATTTTCTATAAAAACAAATAGAGCCTTGTGGAATTCATTCAGTCAAACACATCAATTTACTAGACCTACCAAAAGAGATTGATTCTCGGGATTAATATTGTCCAAGAATACTCTTCTGTGCAACTTTTGTTGTTCTACTTGAGGGTTCTTGGCCAAGACTTTGCGCATGTCTGCAACAATATTCTGCATATGAGCAGAGTACACAACGATTACTATATGGAGATCCTCCACGAATCCAATTACACCAAGGGGATTATGACTTCAAACATTTGTGGTTGAGATTACTCACATTGATCTTACTAACGTCCAAGTGGCTGATTGCAAGATGTGTTTTGATACGCCAGTGAGTTTTCTGAGTGAGGTTTCTCACGACATTAACTGTAAACTTGTGGTTAGGAATGTGAACTGCTTCACGATCATCTCCCCTTATAATTGTTGGGGACCACCACCCCACATGCTGTTGATGAGAATATGCAAAATGAATCACATATAAGTGGTTAAGGGACAGTTAGCTACCGGAGATTCTAACTACTATCAAACTTGCACGGGATTACCAATTCCTGTATCAGGAATAAAAACAACCAGGTGAAATAGTACTGGTTTTCAGGCTCTTCGTTTCTGTAACGAGCTTTTTCTTCTTTTCTGGCCGGGATTGATGGGAAAGTCGGTTAAATAAATGAAACATGGTGCTCCACTGCCAAATGTACTTAATACGAACCTCAACAGTACCAGATACTTCACAGCCTTCAATCTTGGTTTGAATCCACTCATTCACAACAAACGGTCGGGTTGCATGGATCATTGCACTAGAGAGAAAATTTGTGAATATCTGCATATCATAAGGAAGAAATATCCAGATATTAGCTCCATGAAGCAGTGAATCAAACAAAGGCAATTACATTATATAATGGATTTGAGCTAGCTTTTACTCCAATGGTCGTCATGTAACAATACTTTTATAATGCCTCCACTGCAAATATATCGCACTTCATTTAATAAATCATAGTTATAAACTATTAATGCGTATAAGAACTAATTGTTGCATGGCTATTTATTCTATGCTCACTATATATTTGGGAGTACACGTACCTCACGACCAGCAAGGGTTAGCAATACTGTCCCAAGACCCCCAGCAGTCAGCCATCTTTGGGTGGAGAAACCCAACAACTCCATAAACAACGAAACAGCAGCAACCCATACTGCTGTGTACACAGCTTTTCCAGCAAATTGAAAACCCATCTGTCAAGAGATAGGAAGACTTAATGCAGCGTCAAAATCAAATACATGCATTCACGAAGCTAATTAAATTGTTTTTTGAGTTAAAAATCAAGAACATGCAGGCACAAATTGTATGAACATTTCTACATAGTTTCCTCCAAAATATGGGAAGAAAACAAATATTCATTGAGATGAATATGACCATGATTGAGATAGAACCAGCAAGTATTTCCACTGTAACCTACATTCCCAAATAAAGAAGTTTATGATTTACAAAATTCTTCTTTCACTAGACATAATATTTTCATTATAATATTCTACGAGAATTCTGTTTATCATTTATTGATATGTACCAAGGCGAATCTCCAAGTACAAGAAATAAGTGCACTCATACATGTATTACATTGCAGCAAACATATAGACCAGCTCTGACAACGGCAGACATGAAAAAAATTCGGGATACATGCACATCAATCACATAGCAAAATGTAAGAAAATTCAGTATCTGATCAAGCCATATCGCAATAATAATATTGATGAAGAAACATAAATTGCAATAACAATACATTCACACATTCAAAATCAGGTGCATTTGGATCAAGGGTCAAGACATACATTTCTTGTATCGGTAGGATCACTTGTCTCCATAAAGAATTTTTGAGTTTGTTGAATCAAACTGCAACCAAAAATTCAATTGTGATGCACTGCGACCTACAATATTAGGTAACCACAACACATATAACATGACAGCTACGTTTTTTCCAGTATAAACAATCCATGACTAGAAATATATTTTTACTGAAATATACTTTTTCCCTGCAGAAATCACACACATAAGAATAACAATACTGCTGCCAGTAGGGGAATAGGATCATCTGTTGCAGCGAGCTTTTCAAAAGGAATACTAACCACGATAAACAATAGGCAAATGCGAGGACAGTTGACAATGATTTTGTAAAGATCAGAAGCCGTTGTTTAACAAGTTGGCTTGCTTCTGAAGGCAAAATAATTGGATCCAGAGCTCTGCATAAATGCAACCACCTCACTCATCACTTACATAAAATAAATGACTAAATGGATTTTGGAAATAACAAATAAATAAAGTGCATCCGACTTCTTTTTTTTAAGTCCGTAATTGTAAGTTTCATGCAAGAGACAATTTCCATTTTTGAATAACTTTGATCAAGCAATACCTGCAGATAAGGGTTGCCCCTATCCATAGGAGTATAGGTTGAATATAAGAAGTCATAACAAAGTGTGTACTACTTTTTTTCCAACTGCTATCACTCTTCTGCAATTTCAAAATCTCAGATATATTAGGCAACAGTCATTAGTAATGAAGAATAAATGTACAGGAACTACACAAAGTAAATGTGCACATATATTAGCCAACAAGAAGTACTCTACTCAAGACTGAACCAACATACCACACCTCATAGTCTTAAGCATTTTTTGCATAAAGTGGAAAGGACGTTAAAAATATGTTGCACTTGCAGATGAAACTTGACAGTCAAACATTTTCAGCCGGGCACCAAGCAACAGCGAGAATAAATGCATTCGTAAATATGTGGATGCAGGTCAACTTACATGTAGGAATAAATTTCTGCTGATTCGCATGAGTGGAGCTAAACCCCATAGGGTAAATGCCACAATGCCAAGCGCTGGAACCAATTTAATTGTAATGGGGCTACCTTGCAAAGAATTGTATGACCTGAGCATTACAAAATAACAATGGTTGAGCCTATATCCAATGGAAAACAGACCGGAAGAAAGCATAGAAAGCAAGAAAAACAAGAATTCAATAGTCCCACCAATGCGATTGATGGCTCAGATAATAATGATGGTCATCAGTCATAGAATAACCTCATATTCAAAGAGTTCTGAAGGTAGGTATACAACGAACTTAAACATAAAATTTTATTCACAATTTTCAGTGGATTGCATAACAGCCCATGCCCTGCTGGATAACTCAACGCAATCTGGTTTCCCTATTCATAACATGCAATGTCCTATGGAAAACTGTCAATGCCAATCTGATGATTTGATTGCATAACACACAACACCACGCCCCTAATTTATTTCGGTGGATGATTTGATTGTAGCTATGTTTGAGTCCAAATTTTATATGACCTCATCATGCTTGTAGCCTAGGAGTTATGGTATGCATGTGTTGTTTAGTGTTGCAGTTGTACCCAACCTGAAAGCCAATTTTTATAACTAAGTAAATGTCTTGTCGGAGGCTTTGTTTAGAACTTCCTAGGACTATTGAGGTAACCCATTCAATAAGCATAAATGGATTGTTTCATAGGGTAATAACCTATGAATGGGATCTTTCTTCCATCGTCTTTGTTAGCGTGTTCAAATTTTGTGCTTGTAGCTAAAAACCCTTAATCATTACTTTGACAATTGCAATGTATGTGTGTTTGCAAGATGAACTTAAAGAGTTCTTGCGTTCAAGATATGGCATCGGATCTAAAATCAAATCTCCGCATTTTTGGCTTCGCCTGCCATATTCCCCTGGAATCCCAATCCAAACCATTGGCATGTAGTGAGATCTTAATTCCCTTCTCTAGTTTGGTTCAAAATCAGTTCAACAACCTTGACTTTGCTAGGTCTTTAGAAAACAACCCTCGATTTACTAAGGATTTGACACCCCAATACTTGTCAAATACTATCACTCATGCACTTGCAAAGCATAATTAAGGCCGCATTACACATATGTTTTCCCCAAAAATAATAATTAAAAGATAAAGAATCCCAAGGAAGAACATAGAGTTAGTCAGTGATAGTAATAAGACTTGCCTCGATAATGCTGTGGAAGCGGCCTTCATGGAAGGAATTGCAACATTTTGGCCAAATAATAGAAAAGAGTGGCACTTTAGAACATGGCCTCGGATAGGGAGCCTATATATTGGCCTATTTATGCTGCTTGACAATTTATGAGTCCACGAGTCTTGCCGCTGAGCACAAAAGAAAAAGTGCATCAATAAAATTGGGTTGTGTTCGTGTTTCAAAAAGATAACATTGCACCGCTTTCCTCAGTAGCTAGGAAAGTAAGGCTGGGACATAAAACATTCCACACAATTCAAAATGTATATAGAGAGAAGAACTGAAGGTCAATCACATGCTACATATGCCGATGAAACAACAAAAAAAAGTGTACAAATGAAACTAAAACTGTTAATACACTACCATAGGGCAGGGAGATTTCTAATAGAGAAAATTATTCCCTCAATATAGATAGCCCAATTAGAATAAAGAACGGCAAACGAGACAAAACTTTATATTATCCTGTTGTCCCCCTGTCCTTTACTACCACAAAAGCATCAGAAACATCTAAGATACTCAAACTGTATTCCGAATAGTCCATAGAATCTTAAAAAAAAAAAAAAAAAAGATGCAGTAGTTGTAGGGTCCATAGAAATGAAGCGTACTGAAGCACATGACGACAGGGTATTTGCCAGTAGATGCTGCCTTCCTCTTCCTGTGACATACTGAAACCAAAAAAAGCAGCTCAATATTACAACGATCAAAGATGCTGCACAAAAGGAAGCCATCAATACTAGAAAATTGAAATACCTTAGATTGTTTACGATGTCCTTGGTTCCTGCAAGACCCCAGTAGGGGGGGAATTTGCAAGGAACCGGCCAAAGCCATTCTCAGGTAACTTATACAGAGCCTCTACAAAACCATAACCCTACGCAAATTGAACCAACTAATGCCCACAAAGCATGTGTCTATGCGTCCACGGAAGCACAGATTTAAACCACCTGCCTTCAACTCACTACTGTCTGCCATATCAAAGAGAGAAAAACATTGTCAGCACCACTCCCGTAATGTTAAACTCCAGACCTGAAAGAATTTGAAAATCAAATCCATGTTGGGTAGCATTAAGCATTTCCTAAGAAAAGTTATTACATGGAAAACCTAATAGTTCCCAAGCACTAGGTATTCAATTGCCTCTTGTACCAACCAAATTATTTACACAGCTCGTCCCCAGTGTTACTAAGTTTGTTCAAATTGGTCCTTTATCTTATTCAAAATGGTATGATCCTCATCTTTCCTTTTGTTCCAAATGGTCCCTAATATTCTATTTCATGACAAAATTGGTCCCTTTTTTATTTTATTTTTTTTACTTTTACCTCAATTTGCATAAAGCAAAACATTAGCGGCCATTTTGAATAAAAGAAAAGACACGAGATCAATTTGAACAATTAGGGAGCTGTTTTGAACAAACCTAAACACGAGGGACCATTTGGACAAACCTAAAACCACAAGGGACCATTGAGGTATCAAACCTAGGGCATCCATATAGAACAGCACGATTGACATATTTCCGCAACCAGCGAACAAATTCTCAAACTAAACAACCTCAATCGCAAATTAGGGCACGGAATCGAAACCATTTCACTCACAAACCCTAGCTCTTACAATCAAATACAAAATACATCCATAATCATCTCAAATCAATCGACAAACCCTAATTACTCATAAATTTTCCTACAACAAGAATTAATCAAATATTGAAGAACACTCACCTGAAGCGGCGGGATCGCAGAGCTCCTTCGCCTCTCTCTCTCTCTCTGCGTCGCGAGGGAAAGTGTCGGCCGGTGTGAAGGTTACCAATAAACTCACGCCACGCGGCTCAGCGGTTATTCACTGTTCGGGTCCTTCACGTCTCAATTTATCATCTCTTCTAGTCCAAGTGTTGATTTTTCACGGCATCCTGTGGGTACAATGCTCAAATGAAAAACGTGCTATAATAATATTCTGGTCATTTTGTAAAGTAAATAAATATTTGTAGTAAATATACTTTTTTTTATTTTTTTATGCTCGTAAGATGTTGAAGGCGGTCGTGGAATGTGCTTCGTCCGAATATAAAGGAAGTCATATTTAAGTCTCGAAGGTTTACATATAATTTAATTATCTATAAATTATTTGTCGAAGAGTTTGTAATTTTATTGCACAAAAGTTATATTAAACACGGTTTGTAGCTTACCGTGTTAAAGTTGCATTGCAATTAAGAGTTTTTAGTTATAAGATTAGAAAATGTAATCCGAAATTTTAATAATGGATGAAACACCTGATTGGATCTTATTATTTTTTCTCTATTTGACATTAATTTTTGCGTGAATTTTATTGTGTTATTTTGATGGTTTAACTTTATTTTATGTTTTTGTTGTGTGTTTGTAAGATTTTTTGCAACATAATTAATTTAAACCTGCTCACAAATATTATAATGGGAAATGATCTAATTAACTTGTAATCTTTTAAGAAGAAAGGTCTTTTTAAAAAGGAAAGAAAATACATAAAATATCTTCTTGGGAAATGATTGACTAAATCCACATGTAATAATAAAAGCAATTAAAACAAAGTGGACTAGTGGCGTCTCATAAGGTGGTTGCCAGAATTTTCAAACATTAGAGATTTGAAAGCAAAAGGGTAACTGTGCAAAGTTCTTTGTCTCTTGTGAGTCATGTGTAAAAATAACAATGAATTGATATTTCGAGGTTCTCGGCCTAATCTGGAAAAAATAATATTTGGAGTGTGCTCAAGGTTGTAAACAATTTAGTAAACGAGATGTGATTGTTTAATGAAAAACCCCTTATATTAAATGGATGAAATTAAACTTTGATAGATTGAAGAAAAATAAAAAGACAACACTTGGCTTTGTAACTATAACCATTTGAGTCTATGCCTAATATTTGAATTTCAATGTGTTGTGAAAAAAATGTAGCTAGAATAGCCTGGCGAGCAGGGCTATGCGAAACTCCGTCATGGTGTCGTGACTCGTGAGTGCCACGATCCAAAAACCATTTGGGCCGAGAACTGTCGACCAAGGTCCATCCCTGTCCGTCAAAACCATTTCGCCCGTAACTTCTCACCAGCTTTGACTGCTGCCACCATACTCACCATTCGCTGCTTCAAACTGCCGCATATTACCATCATAGGGGCAACTATTGTGCAAGCGCCACGTGTCCATTATAACTAGCTCATATTCTTCCCTATTTGTACCATAAGCACAAATTGGAAGGATAACAGCAAAGAGGGCGTTGATTTAACAAAAAAAAAAAAAAAGCAAAGAGGGTAGATATGGTATACATATACCCAAAAGAAAGTCAAACTTTGGTCGCGTTTTCTTTCTCAACCTATGCCAAAACACAAGGTCTTGGAAGTACTTCAGTTATGGTAGCAGAAGCGGTGGCAGCTAGGAATGACACTCGAAAGTGCATTGATTTAGGTTATCATCAAATGCACCTAGTAATCTGGTCATCACGAGATCCAAAAAGAGTTTAGATGCCCTTGGCAAGTTCAAACCATCATTGAGGATATTTTAGATAAATTCGATGCACTGCAGTATGTCCGAATTTCTCATACTTTCGTATAAGGTGACCATACTGCAGGGACGTGAAGGAGTCAAAGAAAATCATTTCAACATCTCGAGATTATTATTATATTGATACACTTCATGAGTAGCTCGTCAAATCTAATTCGTATATTCTAAAAAAAAATTAAAAACAAAGTAGAGGAACTATAAAACAAAAAATAAATAAACTGTAAATTTGACCACCTAATCTAAAACCCATACCAGCAATGCACAAAGCAAAAGAGCAAGAATTGCATGAGATAAAACCGAGACCTCATTTGGTACATAGGAAGTAAAAAAAAAATGAACAGTATGAATTTCAGCTCTTATTTGGTTGGCAGGAAGTAGACATAATGCAGGAAGTGAAAATTGCTAAACAATTTCTATTTCTTTCAAATGCAGGAAGTAACTTACTTAAACCCCTAGGTAAGTTGTAATTCCTTCGTTTTTAACTAATCTCTTTATGAAACTTTTATTTCCCATATTGACGACCAAACGTTTTTACTTCTCAATAAGTTGACAAAAGAATTAAATTCCAATAAATACAGCTTTTTGTAGGAATTTAATTCATACGATAACCAAAATCTGAATTTTTTTTAATTTTTAATTCAAATTAATTACAGGAAAATTGAAGAAAATCGTGCAAAACCCGCGAACACAGAGAAGTGGAAGCTAACGAGGGAGGGAAACGGAAAAGGAGAGAGAAAGTGTTGAAATTAGTATTTGAAATTAGTATTTCGTATTCAAGTCCTCGTATTTTTATTTATATTTGTATTTGTATACTTTAGTATCTGTATTTATTTTTAGCGTATTCTTTATGTAATTAGTGAGTAGGTAGATATTTATTTCTCTAGATATTTAGTCACTTCTTCTCCCTCTCCCAACCGGCCAATTAAGGCCATTACTACTAGTTTTTACTTTGTTTTTCTTTTTGTAACTTTTTGCTAGGGAAGATGATTGGGTGTGTCCTTGATCTAGTATAAATAGGTTGTCTTGTTTCGTTTCTTCATCATCCAATACAATTTTCTTTTTCCATCATTTTACCTTAAGCTTACATTGTTATCTTAAGTTTTTATATGGTATCAGAGCAAGTTCCGTTCTTGCTTTAAGTGGCGTTTTTTTCCCTTGCTTCCTCACTGCTGCAACACTCATTGGAGTGCCTTTTGTGAGTTGTTCTTTTCCCTTTGCTTCTTGTACTTGTTTTGTGTTTTGATTTGGTAGAATATAGCGGGTGTTAACAATAACGAGACTGCTCAAGCAAATAATGATCAAACTATCATGCCAGCTCTCCCGACAGGGGGAGTCATTGATGTTAACTCACCGTTTTACCTACATCCCTCGGATAATCCCGACTTGATTTTTGTCCAAAACACTTTAACGGGACCTAATTATCCTTCTTGGAGAAGGGCTATTTTAAAGGTTTTTAAAGCAAAGAGAAAATTGGTTTTCTTGATGGTAGTATTACCAAACCGGATGATGATTCACCGGACTTTGAAACTTGGAGTGCATGTGACTCCATGGTTGCAACTTGGCTCTCAAATTCTGTGTCGAAAGAGATTAATGAGAGTATTACTTATTTAAAAACTGCACATGATATTTGGCTTGATTTGCATAAGAGATTTTCTCAAGGTAATGTCCCTCGTATTTACCAATTAAAATGTGAGATCTTGCATTTGAAGCAAGAAAATTTGCCTGTTTCAACTTATTTCACTAAGTTGAGATCCTTTTGGGATGAATTATACACACTAGTCGAGATACTGCCGTGTACTTGTAGACACGCCAAAGCTTTTTTGCAAATTCGTGATATGGAAAAATTGTTGGACCTTTTGATGGGTCTTGACCTTTCCCTTTCAACTGTGCGTTCACAGCTTATGAACACTAAACCTTTAACCTCTGTGGGAAGTGCCTATTCAGTGTTGTGTCAGGAAGAGAAGTAGCAAAGCGTGGCAGCGGGCTCGTTTGTGACGCCCGAAGCTGCGGTCTTGACAGCGAAGGGGCTAGGAGGTTCTCCAATGGGAAATAATTCCCGTCATACTAACCGTTTTACTTGTTCTCACTGTAAGAAACAGGGACACTCCAAGGAGAGGTGTTTTGAATTGATTGGATACCCCCCTGGTTGGAAGAAGCAGGGGCCTAAGGCGGTCGGGACAGCCGGAAGCGCAGCAGCAGCCGCGGTTCACTGCGGCAGTGAAGAACAGACCAGTGACAGCCCTATTGTCGGGCTTTCCGCTAGCCAATATCAGCACCTCTTGTCGCTACTTGGACAAAGCTCGGTCTCACCTAGTATAAATCTGACAGGTCGAGTTTTTATTTCAAATCAAAGTTGGATTATTGACACCGGGGCTACTGATCACATGGTTTCTTCTCTATCACTCATGGTTGATGTTGTGCCAAACAAGGTCGTTAAACCCATTAAATTACCAAACGGGACAACATTGACGGTTTCTCACATTGGGAAAGTTCGGATTTTTGATGATTTTATTCTCCATGATGTGTTATACGTGCCGGATTTTTATTGGAACTTGTTGTCAGTGAGTAAACTCACATGTTATGAAAATTGTACGTTAACCCTTTATCCTGATTTTTTTTACTTTCAGGATCGACACTCGAGGAGGCTGATTGGAGTGGGTAGAATGAGAAATGGGCTATATTTGCTCGAGACGCAGCCGGTTGCTTCCTCGACTCACGTGGTTCAAAATAATAAAGAAGCAGTTTTGTGGCACTGCCGTTTGGGTCATGTTCCTTTCAACAAGCTTTCATTTTTTCCGCATTTGAACATTAGAAGGACTAATGTTATTTGTGATACTTGTCATCGTGCGAAACAAACACGATCTCCTTTTCCTTTGTCTGTTTCTGAAACTCAGGTTTGTTTTGAGTTAATTCACTGTGATATTTGGGGGCCCTATAGAATGATTTCTTGAGTGGTGCACTTTTTTTTCTTACCATTGTTGATGATTATAGCCGATGCACGTGGGTGTATCTTATGAAAGAGAAATCCCAAGCACATGGGATTCTCATGAATTTTTGCCGTATGGTGGATACTCAGTTTGGTTTGCAGGTCAAACAGGTAAGAAGCGACAATGGTCAAGAGTTTAAGTACGGGCCGTTGTTAGACTTCTATGCGAGACATGGAATCCAATACCAGACTTCATTGACCGGGACACCTCAGCAAAATGGAGTTGTTGAACGCAAGCATAAGCATTTGTTGGAAGTTGGGCGAGCACTTCGATTTCAGGCAGGGCTTCCTAAGAGGTTTTGGGGTGAGTGTGTTTTAACGGCTGCCTACTTGATTAATTTGATGCATTCTTCATTGCTTGGTCATAAGAGTCCTTACGAATTGTTAATGGGAAAACCCCCATCTTATAATCATTTGAGGACTTTTGGATGCTTATGTTATTATCATGTTAAAAATCGCACCAATGACAAACTCGATAAACGTGCTTCACTAGGAATATTTGTAGGGTATCCCCATGGTCAAAAGGGGTATAAAATTTATAGCTTGGATGAACGTAAGATCATTGTTTCTAGGGATGTTCGATTTTATGAAGACAATATGCCCTATTTAAAAATTGATACTTCGGGGCATACGCATGAAGGGCATAACAAGGTCCTAAGGACCGATTTTTTGACCACCAACACGGCAGCACCGGTCCCAACTGGACCGGTACCTGCAGCAGCACCAGTATGTGACAGAACCGGTCCCGACTGGACCGGTTCTGCAGCAGCAGCAGTGGACCGGCCCTCTTCTGGCCGGTCCAGCAGAACCTGAACCGATCCTCGGAGGACAGGAGGACAGTCTGGCCGAAGGGCCAGCAGCACCGATAGAGGGCGTTCCCCTCAATGAAGAACGGGTCACAAGAAGAAGTGCTAGGGTTCGGTCTATGCCCGTCAGATATCAAGACTATGTAACAGAGGTTCCGCCTTCTATAGGTCATTCTCCCGCTCCCACTCCGTCAGTCAACTCTGGTATTTTATATCCTTTCTCAAACTTTGTTTCTAACATACAATTTTCTAACGCTTACTCGACACTTTTGAATGCCATCACTTCGTGTGATGAGCCGAAAAATTTCAATTAGGCCGTACAATATGAGGAATGGAGGGAGGCCATGGAGAAAGAGATCAAAGCACTTGAACAAAACAACACATGGATGCTTGAGGCTTTGCCAACTGGAAAGAGAGCTATAGACTCAAAGTGGGTCTACGAAGGCAAATATAAGTCAGATGGGACGATTGAGAGGTACAAGGCTCGTCTTGTTGCAAAGGGATATACTTAGGTAGAAGGTATAGACTATCATGATACTTTTGCCCCTGTAGCTAAACTTGTAACTGTTCGTTGGGTTTTAGCCGTAGCTACGGACCGAAGTTGGATAATCCAACAATTGGATGTAAATAACGCTTTTCTTCATGGGGACTTGGATGAAGAGGTTTACATGAAATTACCACAGGATTTTGAGCGTAAACATGAAGGCAAGGTTTGTCGCCTTCGTAAGTCCCTTTATGGACTTAAACAGGCTTCACGGAACTGGAATCAGAAATTCAACTCAACGTTAATTAAACTTGGTTTTCAACAATCCAGAGTTGACTATTCTTTATTCACTTTTATGCGTGGGTCAACATACACTGCTATTCTCATTTATGTTGATGATGTCCTTATAACTGGAAATGACATGGATCATATTGCAGAAATCAAAAATGTTTTGAATGAAACATTTGGGATAAAGGACTTGGGTCCAGCAAAGTACTTTTTAGGGATTGAGGTCGCCCGTTCCAAAAGGGGGTTGATGTTGAGTCAAAGAAATTATGCCCTTGACATTATGGGGTAGGCAAGCCCGTGGAAGATGGGGGTCAGTATAGGCGGCTAGTTGAACGGTTATTGTACTTAAGGATCGCTCGTCCTGACATTTGCTATGCTGTTCGTATTTTGAGTCAGTTCATGCAAGATCCTCGTGTACCCCATCTTGATGCCGTCATGAGGGTCCTTCGTTATCTGAAAGGGACTCCGGGTCAAGGACTATTTTTTCCATTTGCTTGTGATCTTAAACTCCGTGCTTACTGTGATGCTGATTGGGCTGGTTGTCCCACCACCAGACGATCAACCACAGGTTTTGTTGTTTTCTTGGGTGATGCGCCTATTTCATGGCGGTCCAAGAAACAAACCGTTGTTTCCCGTTCTTCTGCAGAAGCCGAATACCGATCCATGGCATCCACAACTAGTGAAATAACTTGGTTACGTCGACTGTTAAATGATCTTATTGTTCCCACTAACGAACCAGTTTTGCTCTTTTGTGATAATCAGGCAGCTCTCCATAGTGCTTCTAATCCCGTGTTTCACAAAAGAACAAAGCAAATTGAAATTGACTGTTACTTTGTCCGAGACAAATTGCTATCCAAGGAGATCGCCACAGCCTACGTTCACACCGGGGGACAAATAGCAGATATCTTCACTAAAGCGCTTGGCAGTTCGACACATGGTTCATTTCTCGGCAAGTTGGGCATCTTGAACTTGCATGCTCCAACTTGAGGGGGAGTGTTGAAATTAGTATTTCGTATTCATGTCCTTGTATTTGTATTTGTATACTTTAGTATCTGTATTTATTCTTAGCATATTCTTTATGTAATTAGTGAGTAGGTAGATATTTATTTCTCTAGATATTTAGTCACTTCCTCTCCCTCTCCCAACCGGCCAACTAAGGCCATTACTACTAGCTTTTACTTTGTTTTTCTTTTTGTAACTGTTTGCTAGGGAAGATGATTGGGTGTGTCCTTCATCTAGTATAAATAGGTTGTCTTGTTTCATTTTTTCATCATCCAATACAATTTTCTTTTCCCATCATTTTACCTTAAGCTTACATTGTTATCTTAAGTTTTTACAAAAAGCGAATGTAGAGTCATTCTCAACCTCTCCTTCGACGATCTCAATCATCTCGTCGTCTATTAAACGCTATGGCTTTTCTTCTGGTAACTTCTCTCTCGAAGCTTCATCTGTACTTCATTTTGTGTTAATTTTACGCTATTTTCTTGTCTACTCTTCGGCTTCTGGATCGTCGTCTACAATTCCATCCGGTTACTAATCGAATATACTCGCATTTGTTAATTCATTGTTTTATGACTGATTCATTGCATATTTTATATTTGATCGGTCTGATGAATAGCATTTAGTATTTTACAAATTTTGGTTTGATCGTGTATTAAATCACACCTGTTCTTTTGCTGGTGAGTCGAGCTTTGCTTAATTCATCGCATATTCATATTTGCATAGTTTGATGAAATATTTCGCAGGTTCTGGTTTGATCGGGTATTAACTCGTACTTATTCTTTTGCTTGTTAGTCGAGCCTTGCTCAACTCATTGCATATATCATATTTGCACAGTTGGATGATTAGCATTTAGTCCTATACAGATTCTGGTCTGATCGTGTAAATACCAGCCGAGCTGAGTTTGTTAGATTTAAGGCTTAATTTGCTAACATTTTGCTTAGATTTGGATAGGTTGAAATTTGCCGAGCATCAAGACTTTGACATTGAGCTTGACTTAGCTTGGTTTGAGCTCAAAACTAGATCGGTAAGTTTCAATATAGGTTTGAAACTTGCCGTGTCTGTTAGACTATATTATATAGGTATTAATATTGTATGTACTAAGCCCATTAGGCCTTCTTGTGTAACTTGTACAACCCATTCATTATTCTATAAATATACGAGAGGGCCACTGCACTATGCACGATCCTCATTCTTTCATGGTATCAAAGCTCTCCCGAGCCCTCTCGTAAAAGGCAAATCCTAGCCTCCCTTTCTTTTATTTCCCAAACAAGAAAAAAAAGGAGAATCGGCTAACCCTAGCCACCACCACCAAGCAACCCTGGGCACCGCCCCAAGCAAATCGGCTAACCCTAGCCGCTGCCACCAGTCCAAAACCTAGGCGCCACCACCAAGCCTCCTCTTCTCTTTTTCTCTACTGACCGTCGACGATATGGCTGACGCCACTTCCTCCACCACTTCTCCAGCCGCCACCGTTCCCTCCACGCTCCTGGCACCACCCGCAGCTGGTGGTAATCTGTCTCTTCCTACACCATTTAGCGTCTCCAATGTCCAACAACACATATCATCTACGCTTGATTTAAACGATCCGTCAACCTACTTATTATGGCACCGCTCTTTTATCTTCACCTGTCGGGGTTATGCTAGTGATGACCACCATGATGGCTCATCCTTTCCACCCGCTGCTAATGATCCAACCTACCACTACTGGAGGCAGGTTGACAATCTTCTTATCTCTTGGATACTTAGTACTATTTCCTCTGATCTTGCTAGCGCTGTGTGTGGCGATGATGATGATTTAACTGCTGTATCTCTTTGGAGTTTTATCTTTGAACTTTTTACTGATTTTTCCCAATCACGCCAATTGCAATATAAGCGAGAATTAACCAATATTAAGAGGGGCAATCTTTCCATGTTAGCATTTCTCACAAAAATTAAGTCCCTAGCTGATAATCTCCGATCTGTACATGCCTCTGTTTCCGATGTTGATATGGTTTTAGCTGCCGTGGATGGTCTCTTTGATGATAAAGATTTCATGCTATTTGTACGTCTATTACATCTAGGCCCCTTTTCCATCATTTATTGAGGCCAGGTCGAAGAATCTCGTCATAAGAATGCTAACACAAGTGCCCCTACTCTTCTTCTTGCTACCGGAACCACCGAGGTGGCCCAGCTGCCGCCACCGGCCTTGACCGTGGCCCAGCAGCAGCAGCAAGTGGTTGCCTCGGAGCAGCTTGTTGTGCTGCCCGCTCATCAGACTTCACATACGCCTGGTTATGGAAACCAGTTTGGTAACGGTCGTGGAAATGGCCGTGGTCGTGGGGGTCGAGGTAATGGCCCATTCATCAGCTTGATGTCAAGAATGCATTCCTTAATGGCATCCTTGATGAAGAGGTCTATATGAAGCAACCACCGGGTTTCATTAGCTCGCAATATCCTGATCATGTCTGTAAGCTTAACAAGTCTCTTTATGGTCTCAAACAGGCTCCTCGCGCTTGGTACACCCGCTTTGTTACCTTTCCGCATCAGCTGGGTTTCCACAGTTGTAAGTCTGATTCCTCATTATTTGTCTTACGTCGAGGACATGACATGGCTATATTACTGGTTTATGTTGATGATATAGTTCTTACTACTTCATCTAACGCGGTACTGCAAAACCCACTTCCTTCTCTTCGATCTGAGTTTGACATGACAGATTTGGGACGCCTTAACTATTTTCTCGGCATTTTAGTATCTCATTTATCTACAGGTCTCTTCCTGTCCCAATCCAAGTATGCTTACGACCTACTGGACAGGACCAATATGCTTTCTTGTAAGCCCATTGCCACACCCACAGATTCCAAGTCCAAACTTTCCATGGAAGAGGGCGAGCTCATGTCCGATCCCAGTTTGTATAGGTCCATTGTTGGTGCCCTTCAGTATCTCACTTTTACTCGTCCTGACATTTCTTATGCAGTGCAACAGGTGTGTCTATTTATGCATACTCCGCGCTCATCCCATTGGATGGCTGTTAAACGCATTCTTTGATATATTAAGGGCACCATTGATCATGTCTTGATTATCTCTCCCACTCGTTTGGACCAACTTGTGGCATACTCCGATGCCAACTGGGCTGGATGTCCCGATACTCGCCGTTCCACATCTGGATTCTGTGTCTTTCTCGGGGTAATATTATCTCCTGGTCCTCCAAACGATAGCCCACAGTCTCCCGTTCCAGTGCAGAGGCTGAATATCATGCCGCTGCCAATGTCATCTCTGAATGTTGTTGGCTTCGTTCTCTCCTTAGTGAGCTCGGCCTTTCTCTTCCTCTGGCTACCTTGGTCTATTGTGACAATGTCTTTGCCATGTACTTGTCTACGAATCTTGTTCAGCATGTTCACACGAAACATATCGAGATTGACATCCATTTTGTAAGAGAACGTGTTCAAATGCGTCTCGTTCGCGTTCTTCATGTACCTTCGTCTCAACAAGTTGCAGATATCTTCACAAAGAGTCTTCCACGACTACTTTTTCTGCTTTTCAAGTCCAACCTTCATATTCGATTACCTCCTGCTTCGGTTGAGGGGGGATGTTAAACTATATTGTGTAGGTATCAATATTGTATGTACTGAGTCCATTGGGCCTCCTTTGTGTAACTTGTACACCCATTCATTATTCTATAAATATATGAGAGGGCTACTGCACTATGCACACTCCTCATTCTTTTAGAGCTTCAAGACTTTGTTAGGATTATACTGGCTTACCCTTTAACTTAATGAATGCCTCATTTATGCTCAATCTAGAATAGGTTCGAGCTTGGCTCATTTAGGTGAAAACTTGGCTCGATTGGGCACATTTAGTGCATCATTTAAACCAAGAACGGCTCACTTTGACCTATTTAGCCTCATGAACCTTTGAGCTTGTGATTTACTAGGTTCAGGCTTGACTCCTTCAACTAAACGAGGCTCGAGCTTGAAATAAGCCAAACTTTACAAGCTTTATATCAAGCTGGCATGCGAGCCCGCCTACCTGTGAATGCTATGATGAGGATTAAATATAGTATCTTTTCTTACTGATAGATGCATACAATATGCGCTCAAGGACAGAAAAATTGTAATGGCTGTCGCTTTTGGTCTCTTCTTCCTGGTGTAGCAACAAATAAATGATTCAACTCTTCTATGTTTGCAGGTCTAGAAATGGGAGTTACCAGCATTTTGGTAGGCAGTGGAGTAGATCTACAGGCTTTGAGTTGAGGGTGAGACTTCTCTCAAAGATCACATGAATGGCATATAAAGTGACGTTTGTCACTCTCTTTCTGAAAGTACATTGCAAATTCATTGGTTGCAATAGGCGATTGGTTCGTTTTCTTCCCTATAAGTTCAAAAACATTATTGAGACACAACTTCACCTTTGTACCCAATATAGTTTCACAATTTCATCCATAATGGTACCACACCACATCCAAAGTGTCAATTGTTCAGACTTTTGATTGCTTACATGATCTTTGCTCTACCCTCATAAACTGTTCAAAAATATGATTGTGATACAAATTTTTTGCTTTTTTGTCTTCTTCTTAGAAACCAAGAGTGTGTTAGTTAAGAACAATACTGTCTTCTTTTTCATATAGGAAAGCTAATTCATGTACATAATTAATACAATCAAGTGAAACGAGAAGAAAGTGGCAACACAGGCAATGTGAAAAATCTTAAATCCTTGTACATAATGAAATAAAAGAATTCTTTATGTAAGCATGTCATTAGGACTTAAGAACAGTCCTTTCATATGCATACTCTCCCTCACGTGCTCCTTACTAGTTAAGCTCTCTAAATGGTGATCTCTCATCAAGAGTAAATGCACCTGTTTTCGCCATAGGAGTATGCGGCAAATTTACATTCTCTCTTTGAGGACCTTGTTCATCGACTCCAGATTTTTCCCTTGCTTTGTCAACATCGTTAAAATCATTCACGGGAGTCGATTCTTCTTGTCTTTTCATGACTTCTTGGTCTAACAAAGTGATCTGCTGTTGTAAGCTCTTTATCCTTCTTTCTTTCTCTTCTACCATGCGATTAAGGCTATGAACGTCTTGCTTGAGGATTTCTTCAAATTCTGACTGTGCAAGTAGAGAAGCTTCTACCTCTTTGCGCATTTCATGGCCTTCTTCAAGTTGAACTTTCAGGTTCTCCGCACATGATTTCCAAAGCTGCAATTCAAACTCAATCTCACCTTTTTCATAGGTTTTTTCAACTAGATCAGAATTTACATTGTCTAAAGCATCACAAACTTCTTGCAGTTGATTTTTGAATCGCCTTTCCATGCTTTCAGCTTCTTCCTTTAAACTCAGCTGGTTCATTGAGGATTTATCGAGCATTTCCTTACACTTTTGGAGTTCCTGTTGCATTAGAAACTGCTGCTCACGTTCTTTTTCAAGGTCAGTCTGGCATTTAACCAGGGCAGCGTTCTTCACTTCTAATTGCTCCATCAAATGCGCAAGTCTGCTATCTTTCTCTTCCTTATGCGAATCCAACCCAGCCCTTTCATTTGCATAAGTCGTTTGAGCTTCCGAATATTCTGATCTCAGTAGCTGTAACATTAAAGAGAGCTCCTCATTCTGCAACTTTAACTGCGTTAACGAAGAATGGCAACCATCCAGTTCCTTCCTGAGCTGTCCTATGACTGAATCTTTAATCTTCAAGTTAAAACTATAATCATTCAGTTCCTGGGTCATCTTGTCCATTCGAGAATTCCATTCAGATTCCTTTTCTCTAAGATTCACTGAACAATTTTTGTGGGTCTGCTCCAAAGATTTCAGTTTGCTTCGCAGCTTTGCCAATGAAGTCGGAGGAGTTGCTGCTTTTGGAATCTGAGCTTCTTGAAGTTCTTTGAGGGAGCTCAGTAGTTCCTTGTTCTCTTCTTCTAATTTCCTTGCTTTGAATTCCATCTCTTTGTAATCTATCTCCTTTATGCGTAACGACTTTCTCAGTGCAGTGATCTCATCATCTTTTTCTAGACTCGAGCATTCCGTATCTGACTTTGCTACCCGAGATTCATCAGAAAGATGTTCCAAACATGATTTCATTTCAGAAAGTTGAACATCCAGATGTTTTCTACGGTTTTCTTCGTGCGCCAATGCTTGTCTGCACATCTCTAGTTGACTTTTAAGCCCTTCTGAAATTTTGCATTGCTTATCTAGGCTTGTCTGCAGTTTGCCAATATCTTCAAGCAATGACCATTTCTCCATCTCCCACTCGCGTTTACTCTCTCGAAATTGATCTCGAAGCTTTTTATGTGCTTCTTCAAGATGTTTGAACTGCTCTTTCTTCCATTTCAGTTGCTCTTCCACCTTTCTCCTTCTTTCTTCTAATTCAAGGAACATATCATCTCTGTGTCTTAGTTCTTTTTGTGTTTTGGCCACTTCTTCTGCTTTTGAGCACTTCTTCTCTGTGACACTAAGAAGAGACTTAAGTCGTTCGGTTTCTGCTGTGAGAGCACAAACCTTCTGCTCTAGATTTTTGCCTCTTTCGGTCGCTTCTTCTACAGCCATTAGTAGTTGCTTATTCTCATCATCACATTTTCTGAGTTTCTCTTTGCATTCAATTCCAAGCCTCTCATTTGTTGAGCTTAGATGACTTAACATGGATTCCTTGTCATCTATATTGCGCTTTAGTTCTTCATACAGTAGCTTTGTGGTACAGATCTCATCCGACTTGTCCGCTAGTTCTCTCATCAAGTTCTCGGATAATTGCTCTTTAGCTTTACATTCTGCGTTAAGCCTCTCGATCTCTAATTTAACTTCATTTAGCTCTTCATACACTTTATCCATTTTTACCAGTTCCTGTACCACCTGCTTTCAAGACAAAAGAACTTAGAATATGAGAAAACTTTGACACCATACTAATTATAAAGAATAGTACAAGGAAGAGCAAAATATTGTACTGATCATAAAGAATATCATATGTCAAGTCACTTCTTTTTGACCGTTGAGGATTTTACTTTAATATTAAGTCTCACACCGAAGTTATAACAAAAAAGAAATATGTGAGCTACTCTATCTAATGCCTAGTTTGGAGATAGTGCCTCACCTAAGTATAATTATGGATCTCATATGCCAACTCCATAGGCTTAATCAGACCTGAAGAGAATCACACACTCAAAAGGAAGCTTCCACCCATTCATCTAGGTGAATTGGCAAATGGGTAAAATTTGAGGGGGACAGTGGATATTTTCAATTACTCGCCTTTTTGATTGAGAGAAACAAATTCCCTTTTTGTTGATTTTGATGAGAAATTTAGTATTAGCAGTTTACATTCTTTCAACCCCTCTGCTTTAAATTTCCATAGAAAACCTGGCAAAAGAACATCAGGGAAAGGATTAAAATTGCCTTTTATTCTGTATAGTAATGGATTACATTCAAATGTGAGTGAATTAGATCTCATGTATAATCCACCTATCAGATTTCCTAATTAGTTTCCCAAGTGATGCTCACTCTTGCATATGTAGATATAAAAAATGGATTAAATTCTTTATATATATGATTTTGTTGAGCGAGTACTTTTTGATTTTCCATACAAAATAAGCAAGTTGATTAAACTGCGGAATATGACATTATTATGGAACAATCTAAACAATTAAACAAGCATGGTTTAATATGGGACAAGCAGTTAGTAATTGCAGGTTTCAGCCTCTAAGGGTCTGTTTTATAGTGTTTTATGTGTATAATTTTTGGTTTTTAAGGAAAAAAACCAGGTTTTTTTTTTTAAATATCTATCAAGGAACCAACAGTCTAAAAGTTTAAGTTGGGTGAAAGTCTGCGAATGATTTGACACTTTAACATGCCTAAAAGAACCACATGTCCAAAAGTCTAAACTGATGGGTGAAGATCGATGAATGGTTTTATTCTTTAACAACATTTGATTTTGGTGTCTGTTTTTAGTTTCTCCTCGAATTAGGAAAAAAATAGAAATAAATAAACAAAATGACCAAAAAATGACCAAAAAATATAGTTTTTTATTTCTAAAAAAAACTAAAATTGCAAACAAACGGGCCCTAAACTTCTTCTGGGCTTACAACACACATCAACTATGCTTTGAAAAAAATAAAATGAAAAATAGAAGCAGAAACGAGAGAAAAGAACAAAAGAATTCACAGAACCTGGAAATGGCCACTGAAGCTTCAACTCAAATTGCGACTCTGATTCCACCTTCTTTTCTCTTCTTTTCACCCAGTTTCCCTCAGCACGAACGTATGTATGTATCTGTGGAGAACTGGAGAGAAACTGGGCAATTAACAGATGGTGAAATTTAGGGTTCGAGCAATTAAAGAAGAATTTACTTTCAGATGAGTTTGCTGATGTTGTTATTGTGTGTTTTAGCTGATTGAAAAGAGAAAAAAAGGGGTAAAAGAGAGTGAATATCGGTGCTTTAAAAAGTAGCCGTTGGAAGTAGGATGCGCACTGCAAAATAAAAAAGTTCTACTTTGTTTCCGTTGAGTTCTGTTTTTGCTTTTGAGAGGGCAAAGTAGCTAGCCGTTAGGATCGTTCTTGTGTGGGACCCATGTATTTGGGCTTGGGCTTTACGAATTCATGGGCCCTATGCCTTTCACTTTTTGGATTGCGTATTGGCCTTGATTTTTATTCTAGTTATTTATTTCATTAGACTTTAATATTTAATATTTATCAATTTCTTTATATTATTCTTATGTTTTTTGTTTAAAATAATCACTTTTTTCTTTATAATAAAATTTATCAAAAAAATGGTTGGGCCATCCATTGTATATGTTGTCTAAAACAACAAACTCTCAAATACCATAAACAACAAAGCATTATCCATGGATGGGCCAATGGAATAATACAATTCAATAATAAATGGCTGCCCCCTTTTTTTTTTTTTTAAAACTAAGGCTGAGTTTGGAGCATGGAATAAGAGGCTAAAATTGGGGCTGAGGCTGGAATTAGAGCCCAAAATTCCAATTCTATTGTTTGGTTCATCTGCTGGAATTTGAATTACAATTTTATTGCCCAATTCCATAGAATTAGATTTTAACCTAAAATCATACTTTCCGATTCCTTGGGGTGGGGTAAGGAATTGCAATTGCATATTAACTCCATTGACTTAAAACCTGAAATGACCCAACTTGATTAATCCAAATCTAAGATGACTCAAAATACAAAGACTTAGACGCAACTTAAATTTTGACCCGAACCTCAAAATCACCCAACTTGAATGACTTAAACTTGAAATGATTGAAATCACCTTTAGCTTAAAGTTGAAGTGATCCAACTGATTGACCCGAAACTCGAGACGACTCAAATCCAGGAAATGGAACTACTCGATTTGAATGTGATGTAAACAAGCTGAGCCGAGGTGGAAATGACCCGACCAAATGAATCCAAAACTTAATACGATCCATACTCAAAATGACCCGACTCATCTCAAAATCAATCTGAGATGACTCGAAATTTGAAATGATGCAAGTCATTTGTCCCAAAACTACGATGACTCGACTAAATGAACTCAAACCTGATCATAACTAGCCTAAAGCCCAAAAACACCTAACCCGATTAATTGAAAATCCGAGGTAACTTGAACACCAAATGATCCGATGCGATATTTGACTTGATTTGACTCGAATATCGAATAACTCAAACTCAATTTGAATCGCTTTGACCATAACAACTTGAACGCAATGTGAACCGGTCCGACCAAAATCCAACCGTAGTTGATTTGAAACTTGAAATACTCCAACTCAATTGATTGAAAACCCTCGATGATTCGAATTATTATACAATTATAATTCCAACATCCAATTTCTTTGATGAACCAAACAATGCAATTCAAATTCCATCAGAATTTAAATTGAAATTGCAATTTTACAGTCTAATTCTAATTTTACGTGCCAAACAAAGCCTAAAGGGTTGCCCATTTATGTACATGAAAATCATAGGATTTAGACTTGTCAGGGAGAGGAGCCAATCCGTGTAAAGAGCCGCAAAAGCATATGATCTCCACAACCCTCTGTCTGTCTTTGTATGTATTGCAGGCCACATGCATCTTATCTCTTCATACTTTCATAGCTGCCATTTCTTTTTTTTTTTTTAGTCCACAATCTCGTTGTACCTCTGCAGCTGTCTTTAATGTATTACTGGCTTAGCAAGAATGCTTGTAAAACTAAAACTCCATTTGAGGTAACTAGGATGGACATTATCCCGAACACCCAAACACCCACTTAGGGCCCCAAAGGCGAGTATATTCAAATTTATTGTTTCATTTTTGTAGTGAGTTCTTAAGCATCATATTGTGAATAATATTAATAAGTTTTATGATTAAAAATTTTATAAATTATTTTATTAGTATGTGTGTTAAAAGAAATATTGTCATATATGAAGGGCTTCATTAAGATGTTTAATTCGAGTCCTCGAAAATTTTAGCACTAGCCCTAGAGGTAACTATGGAAGTATTTGAATAGGATGGTGGAGGGCAATTTGCCTCCATGTATATTTAATGGAGTAGGAAATTGTTGGTTTAATATAAGGGAAACAGCGAATCCTATGGCAACACAAAAAATGTTGTTATAAAAATGGAGTCCAATCGATTGAATTTGCGTGTATTTTTTAACACGACTTCATTTGATTCATATTTGAATCTCTAATGCAAGTTTGAACAATTGTCTTCCAATAAAATTCCAATAAAATCTACAACAACAACAACAAACCCAGTGCCTCTGAGGGCTCCCGCAAAAGCAGGGTCTGGGGGGGTAGATGTACGCAGCCTTCCTCCTTCAGGGGGCTACCCAGTGCCTCCAATAAAATCTATGGAATGTGAATTTGGTCAATTCGAAAATTTTTTGGTAAATCTTCGGTCGATTCAATGCAACACTATTTGGGAAAAAATGCACACTACGTTTTTGAGTAGCACTCATTGTCGAAAACTTGTTTTCATTGAAAAAGAGTTCCCAAAACTATACAAATTTATCTCAAATTTCACCATGCTCTCTGATCTCATTTATCTAATCCTGTATAAATGCTACAGTATCAAAACAGTTGCATCTGATTTTAGATAAATGCTTTGACGCTCCTTGTTACAGTTTGGATGTATAATTTACATCAAAAGCTAGCCCATTGAAGAATGGTGCTTTAGAAATAGAACTATAGGTTGGAGAATCTAAATGTGAGTTTAGTATAAGAGCCCCACATTAGAGGAGATCAATTTGTAAGTGTAGTGTGTTACTTCATCTATTACCAATTGGGTTTAGGATGGAAATTGGGCTTATATGTGAGTCTTATGTGTGCCAACTTAGTGGGTCGGGCCTTAGGTCCAGTGAAGTTTAACATGGTATTAGAGCGGATGGACGATCCCAGGCTCTTGTTGGACGCACCGTGTCCTTGTAAAGAGGGGTGCATTTGAGTTTGTTGCGCCAAGCGCCTCTCCAATGGTTGGATCTAATTGGATCGGAGAAGGCGAGTGGTGTGTTTGACGTAGACTCACACGTGAGAGGAAGTGTTGGAGACTCCAACTATGAGTCTGGTATAAGAATCCCACATTCGAGGAGATCAATTTGTAAGTGTAGTGGGTTACTCCACCTATTGCCAAATGGTTTTAGGATGGAACCCCACTTGGGCTTATATGTGGGTCTTATACATGCCAACCCTGTGGGTTAGGCCTAAGGCCCTGCGAAATTTAACGCGATATAAGCTCAATCAAAACTTTTCATAAAGATTATGTGAGACAAGTGACAGTATAACAGTGACTTAATCCATCCAATCAATGACTAGAGCACTGCTTATATGATCGAAAGGTCCCTTCTTTTCTTTTTTAAGCTACTGTTAGACCTCTAAGAGTCGCTTTACCCTGATATGAAGAAATTAACTGATAGAGAAGCATCAAGCATCTTTCTTTTTGTCTTTTTGATGGGCAGGTGCACATGGCCAAGTGCTTCAAGTGGAGAAGCCCTTAGAAAGGAAAAAAGGGTTAAGCCCCTCCCCTGGGTGAGTGCAACAGGCAAGTCTACTCCCTCATTTCTTTTGGCTTGTCTCTATGAATATGATTAACTCATTACAAGTTGTTGAGTATGATTCCAAGCAGCCATAAGGGTTCCTTCAGTAGCTGAATTTATTGTCTTTAGTGTCATTTTATAGTTTAATTTGTTAGGGGAGTAATGCAGAACGAAAATGCAAAACTTGACATTGAACATGTTGAAATCGAAGAATTTGGAATTCGCTGAAAGTTCAGGGAAAAAACATGTTTTTTGCATATCAAGAAGGCTGGACTAAGGGAAATAATCAATCACTAGGGACTATTTATATGGAAAGCTAATAAAAACCTAAAACAAAAAAATTGCAGAAATGTCATTACCTTAGTCACAAAATATAAAAGTGGTCCAAAAAAGTGTTTAAAAGCCGAATTTTAAAGAAAAGGTGGTGCTAGTGGCGAAGCAGCTAGGTTTGCATAGTTTGGCCTGAGAGCTTTGTTTTGATATGTAATGGGTCTCAAATAACTTTTTCGGATCAAAAGTTATTGCCGTTTTAAGTCGCAATTGTCTATTAAATTTTTCAGACCATCTGTTTGAGTTTTGCATTCCAACTATTCTATGAACTCTTCGGTTATTCATCTAATATTAGAGAGGAATTTCTTTACCGTATACACTAGATCATGTCAACACTCTTAGATGGTGTGTGAATCTTAGGACCTAGCTCTAACACTGTACCAAAGAATATATTATCTAATTTTATTTACAAAAACAGCTTATTCGAAGAAGTAGTATCCTCATTATATCAGTTGAACTAACCCAATACTCTTTTGGAATGTGAAAATCCGCCAGATACAAGAAAAAAATTAACACAGAAACTAATAAAATATCTTGATTTAATTTATTTTATTTCTAATATCAAAAGAAATTGAAGAGTTGACCAGAAAATCAAATGGGAATCTTTTGGGTTTCCATTTTTTTCGGCCGCCGCACTCTTTTCAGATAGTGCACCTTTTCTGTTTTTTTGGACGCAAAGGGAAATAAAAAAGAGAGCAAAATGGGTCCTACCATTGTGCTTTGCATGACCAATTGGCTTGTTTTAATGGATGGCCCATCAATTACCTATCACCTTCATAATAAGATTAAATATTTAGTTGCTAATTGCCACTTTTATCTCCACCGAATACACTTAATTTAATTCGGATTGTTTGATGCATATCAGGAAATAATTAAACAACAACAATAACAAACCTAATGCCTCCAAGGGTTCCCGCAAAAGTAGGGTCTGGGGAGGGTAGATGTACGCAGCCTTCCCCCTTCAGGGGGCTACCCTAAAGAGAGACTGTTTCCGAAGATACTAAATTAAAAAAATAAGATTAGTTGATTGAAGCTTGGTAGCTTATGATTATTGGGCTTTTTATGGGCCCTTTGTTAATATGTAAATAGTGATTCGGATTTCATCCTACTAAATATCTCTTCTAATTTCTCTTTGTATTTTGGATTTTTCTATTTTTTAAATGATTCTGTTTGCTAGAATGGGTAAATTTTTTAATTGGCTGTAAAGGGGGTAGCTTCCCTACATCCCGTTAAACACCTTTTCCCAAATTATGAAGGTGGGATTTGGATTCGGGTCTCAGGCACTACATCTGATAAAACTACCAGTTGAGTTAGTTTACACCTTCTTTTAAGAGTTCAAATGGGACTTGATGCGATTAGTGTTGGTATGATCGCACCCGGACATGAGTGAATTGTGGAGTTGGTTCCGGAAATAATGCTGAAAAATAAAAAATAAAAAATATAATGCTGGAAAAAAAATAATTTCAAATCTACTGTTGAGCCGCGTTTACAAAATGCGGTTATAGTAAACCGCGTTAAAAAAAACGCGTTTCAGATGAAATAAAACCACGTTTCGTTTTACCATAAAAAAAACCGCGTCTTAATAACTCTGTTTATTGTAATTAAAACCGCGTCTTAATAACGCAGTTTATCTGACAAAAAACGCGTCTTAATAATGCGGTTTATGACAAAAACCGCGTTATTAAGACGCGGTTTATCATAAAAAAACCGCGTTATATATGAACGCGGTTTAATATGGTAAACCGAATGAGTCGAGCCGAGCTCATTATCGAGCCCAATCGAGTTTAAAATTAACGAGCCGAGCTTTATAAGTTATTATCGAACTATTTTTGAACCAATACCAATTGTTATCGAGCTCATAACGAGCCCTTAACGAGCTCGTATCGAGCCCCTTAACGAGCTCTTGTCGAGCCCTTATCAAACTGTTCGTGAACATTAGCGAGCCGAGCACCCCCTGTTCGAACTCGACTCGTTAAGCTTATCAAGCCTGCTTGAACTCGGCTCGTTAAGCTATCGAGCTCTCCTAATGAACACAAACGAGCCCTAATCGATTTTGAACACGAGTAGTTCAGTGAACGCTCAGTTCGTTTACACCTCTACTCACCGCCGGTCATGTCATCCGCCGCCGCCCTTCTTCTGCTTTATACGCCGGAGATCTTTAAGTATCATTGTCGTAGCTATTTGATCACTACTGAATTAATAGCCTTTTATTGATAACTTTTTCTGATTTCTTACCACCTCCACTTATAATGTTGGAGCTTCATTGAGAGGAACATGGGATCAATGTAACGATCATCACGAATTGCGGCATAATGGCGACTATAAGCGATGAAAAAGGGGTTTATGTGTACTGCGGATAAACCGCGTTCATTAAACACGGTTTAGGGATAAAACCGCGTTATGGGAACGCGGTTTATGGTAAAAACCGCGTTTATGTAACGCGGTTTATTCTGGTATGAATCGCGTTTTGAAAATGCGGTTGACATGAATATGAAACGTGTGTATAGACGCAGTTTTTATGTATTTTAAACGCATCACCTTGACGCGGTTTACTATAACCGCATTTTGTAAACGCGGTTCAATAGGAGATTTGGAATTATTTTTTTATTTTTCAGCATTATTTCTGGAACCGACTCTGAATTGTGCAAATCTTGTCCCCCAAGCGTTATTTCCCGCCCATACTAATTAATGTTGTGCATCAAACCTAATCATAAGAAAAAGTTAATTACTAAGCAATATTTGCTTGATAAAAAATTTAAAGCATGGATCTTTATTTAATTAGGGAATTATAAAGTCAAATTATCCCTTCAGTTATCTACCAAAAGAAGTTTAAGTACATAATTACACGACAAGTGTGATGAATGGATAGACAGTGAGGGTAGAAGAGCTACAAGCAAGGGAGAATATCAAGGAATATATATATATATAGAAACTAGGGCTTACATGTCGTGGTTGGATGTTTTTTCTAGCAATATCTTTTTGTCAATCATATGGCATGAAAATTGGATGGACTTTTCAACAGGACCTTGCCTATCCCAACCTAAACGAAGAGATGGGCCTAGTTTAGAGCTTAGCGCAGGATTAGTATATGGATAACCGATTTAGCGGTATAAGAGCTCCGAGCAGTGATACACTCTGCTGATACCTTTGCACTCTCCCTCTCGCTCTCTCGCTCTCCCCCCCTTCTCTCTCTCTCTTTCTCTCTCTCTCTCTCTCTTGCTGCTCCCTAGGCGTATTACTCTTTGTATGTTTATGTGTGCCTACTTGTTTGCCTTTACCTTTTGCCATGAATACGTTGCCAGGTTGGGGTCCTCGGAAACAATCTCTCGTCAGGGTCTCACCCTGATGAGGTAAGACTGTGTACATCCTGCCCCTCCTAGACCCTGCGCAAGCGGGAGCCATTGAGGCACTGAGTATGTTGTCGTATATGGCATGAAAACTTATCATATTTTTCATTATAACTTTTTTACTTTATATAAATGCATAGCATTAATCTAACTTTTGAAAAAGTAAACATTATATATATACACAGAAAATGCTCTATACAGCGAAAAAAATACCATGAAAAGGCACGAGCTGGGTTTCAAACCCCAGTCCTCCGTGTGTAGGGCACTTGCAACCCCCATTTGTGCTACCACTCCTCTTATGACTCACTATATAAACTTTTTGTTGATAATGTTATTTCGTGCTTTTTCGTGTACTATTTTCTCGTGATTTATAGAAGCGTTCTATATACACACAAATTTCTCTTCTGCCTCTAAATAGTTAGGTGTTTATAGAGTTAATAAAGGTATTATTTCTTAATTTTTCAAAGTAAAGAAATAAAAATGAAATATTTTATTTATATTCTGATATGTTAAACTAATAAATAAGAGGGAAGAACAAAAGCACACGAAATTGGCAAGTTTGGAAAAAATAGAAATAACTTAGTGTTTTAAGGTGATCGGGCAAATCCTTAGAAACCAGCATTATTGCTAATTATGCATCTTGAATGCTCCTTGCCGGCTCGAGAAAGTTGGATAATGCTCCTATTTTGGTGATTGAAGCAATGGCGGCTGGAGATGTTTGATACCATGCTACCTGTCCCGGTCCCCATAAGATTATTTTAGAAGGAGATAATGAAGTGGTGATTAAGGCTATTATGAGTTCGTATGCAACTTCAACAGCTATCCTAACTATCATGGCTGATATTCATCTTATAGATCAACAGTGTATCCATGCCACTTTCAGTCACTATTTTCGGGAAGCAAATAGATCAATAGATTGGGTAGCGAATTTGGGTGGTAGGAGGTCTGACCTTTTTGTATGACAGTATTCGCCAGACAAAGTCTTCTCTTCTCTCATCAAAACTGATACATTAGGATTTCCCATCCGCCTTAAATGGTCCTAAGGTTGCATTTCTTTACTTTTTAAAAAAATAAATTATGACTCTTTCAACAAATGGGTAATTGAGGCCATAACCAAATCCAAATGACAAACCACCGCGTAAAAGAATTGACCCCCCGTAGAGGTAAAATTTGGTTCAACCCACTTAGACATTGAAGTGGGAACCTAATATTTTGCTTTGAATGGGTCCGCATCTATTTTTAACTTGTGGTTATTTAACGAAATTACTGTTATTAGGATAAAAATTATTATTATTAAAGTAATAATTTAACTTACAAACAGTGAGTCATAAAATTACCTTAAAAATTACAATCTTACTTTGATAATAACAATTTTGCCCTGACGATAACACTACCTTATCTTAATAAGCTTTGTTATGACTTTTTAACTTACGTGCTAGCAAATTTATTTTTGTTATAATAACTACTATATAATAAATCTTGAAAAATGATACTAAACTAGTGAACTTCCTTTACAAAGATATTATACACTGTTTTTGATATTCTGTTTAAGTTGTGCTTGCTTAGAAGCTTGTCAAGCTCAAGAGCTCAAACTCGAGTACTTACAATGAACAATGAACCTAAACTCAATTCTTTCAACTTTAATTAGACCCAGTTACTAGTAACTCATTCAAGGGTCACTCGACTCATTTATAGTAATATATAGTTGAATACTTGAAATCGAACAAAACAAATTTTCTCAGCGTACTCTCCCCTATCTTGTATTTTCTTCTTTTGCGTGCTTCTTTGAACTGTCATGAGTGATGTTTTGACTTGTACGTGTTTTCGTTTACCTGTTATATACTGATATCTCATCAGTTTAATTACAGAAAAAAGAACCCATAAATTAACCATATTTGTTTTGTATTTCGTTAGTGGACAAAGAAAAATACTTAAAATACTTATTTCTTATATAGTTCAACAATATACCTTGACGTGCAGAGTGAAATCTATTGCATCATGTGGAATATGAAAGAAGATAAGAAAACAAAATAGTAAATAAGTAATCTATAGGATATGTTCAAAGCAGGAATAAGAAAACAGAAATTATTGAGGATTGGGTATTAAATTTAGAGCCTACTTAAATCGTGGAACAACTAGTAGTACATGAATGATAATGATTGTGCTCTTTGAATATTGATTCCTCAATCATGCTAAGTTAATTTAAATGTGATATGTGAAAGCCGTATTTAATTTGCTTTCTTTGACCATTTTTTATTGATTCTTGATAGATATATTTTATTAACTGAAAGTTTTTAAGGAAAATGTGAAAATTGATATATCAGACATCTTATGTAATCTTGTAATGCAATGAAATTGTAGTACTCCCCTTTGTGAATGTCGGATTCGGTTATATCACGAAAATTTCTAGTGTTTTTGTTTTCCCTCAATCCTTTTTTTATTTGTGTTTGCTATTTTTCAATTCAAGGTTCGCTATTTGTGAGTGATCCTAACATGTCTATCCCTTATTTTTCCCTTATATTTTTATTTTTTTTATAGCTTATACTTTGTATGAATAATATCGACTTTGATGAGTTGTGGGTAGAGGGGATGGCGTATCTAGTGGTGGTTGATGGTGGAGGTGGTTGTGTGCCACCACCAATGACCTTGCGTCTATCGCTTGTGTTGTTAGGCCGGGATTTGGTTGCTAGAAAGTGTGACAAAATACAAAAAGTAAATGCAATTTTCAAATTTTTCAAAACGCGAGAAGTAACTTACCTAACTCCCTGATAAGTTCTACTTCTTTTATTTTTATCCAACTCTTCAAGGAAGTTTTATTTTCTATCTTAATAATAAAATACTTTATTTATACTTTCTAAAAAGTTACTTTATTTATACTTTCTAAAAAGTTAACATATAGATTTAATTCCAAAAAAAATAGAAACTCAATCTCTGTAACAATCAAACAACGGCTTAGTTCAATTCAACTTGCTAAAATATTTGCCTTGGAAACATATGAAGTCAATTACTTCAAGCAAGTTGACAGCCAACCAAATTACCAAGCAAGAAGTTGTGTGCTTCCAACCACTTTCCTAGATGCGTATATGCTCCTTCACCCAAACATGGAATCTCAATCTTTGTAAAAAATACATTTTTGAGTAATATTATTAATAGAATAAAATTATTATTGTCAAAAAAAAAATATCGTTATATTTAAGGTAATTTTATAACTCTCATTTTTTGTTAGACACATTATTATTTTTGATTAATAATTATTTTTTTTCCTTCTTATTTTTTGATCATTAGAAGAATCATTTTCTCTAAATTTGTTCACTAAAAAGTTGATCTTTCTTCACCATTAAAACTGATATTCATTCCTTTAACAAAATAAAAAAAAAATTAATAAATCACTTTAAAATAATTATAAGAAATAAATTCAAGTTCTCTTTTGAAAATTGCACCTAAAGTGTGACAATGACCTGCAACACTCCTTAACAAAATCCCATCACAAAGCATAGATTTGACATAATTTATTCCATTTTCTTGTTTGTAGTATATCTGAGGAATTTTTCAAAAAAGTAGAAAGAAAAAAATAAAGTAACGCTAGCAAGACATAGGGAGGAAAATTCATTAAAAAAGTTGCATGGAGCCAGTAACTTGGCCAAATGAAGACGACAATATCTAGAGCCGTTGGATTTCCCATGAATGCAATCACACCCGCACAGTTAAAGAGTTGCAGAAAGCGAAACCTTATAAGTATACGCAACCCCGCGAAATATCAGTTGCCATCTCTCCGAGAGAGAGAGAGAGAGAGAGAGAGAGAGAGAGGGTGAGGGTGAGGTGAGGTGAGGGTTTCTCAGGGTCGTACCGATTAAGCAGTAAAGATTAGGGTTTTCAATTTCCCCAAATCGATTTGGTGCTTTAACAGCCTTTGATTTGTGGTCTGACGAGGAAAGTTTCGGTTTTTTTTGGTGAAATTAACCTTTTGATTGTGCCCAAAATTGTGGGTCATACCGATTTTGAACTGATTCTCGCCCATTTGGAAGTGTATCAGATTTTTCATTGGTTTATTCATTTGTTTGCTCACCAAATTTTTGTAGGAATTCGTGTACGACTCACTTGGATTATGATGGTTTGATTTGTTTTGAGTTTAGTGATGTTTATCCTGATTAAATCATCAAATTCACTTGGATATTCTCAGTATTCTTGCTAAATTTAAAACGTTTGTTTCTGGGAGCCAAGAGTACTGTATGTCATAAATGGAAAGTGATGAGTTTGATTAGCGTGAGAGATAAAGTGGGGGTCAATCTGTGAAATAGTTTACATCTTCAAGTCTATTCTTTGGCCCTTCTTAAGTTTTGGCTTATTGGATTGTGACGAAGATTTGGTGGTTTAGTGGTGGTTGTGGGAATTTTATCTATTTTTTGGATTGGATTTATTAATTAAACCTGTCCTAATGATTGTTTACTAGTATAGTGATTACTGCATCTGGCAGAAATCACTTTCAATTTTCTTGATTTTGGAGTTTTTGTATTATATTGCTCCAAAAGCTTTCTTTTTGTACTTTGCAATCTGGATAAAAGCGTACAACATCTGGGGTTGAAGGTATACATTTCTTGTCCATGTCCTGGGACAATTTGGGGGTTGGAAGATTTGAAATTTGATCAATTTTAGGGTCACCCATCTGACAAAACTCCCTGATTTTGGTGTTGTTGTGGTGTAAAAATGGCGTTTCCCCAATTCCGGTTGTGGTTTCTGGGTGGTGGGAAAGAAAAAGAGAATGATTCTGGGGGTTCTCCTTCGGGCTTAGCCCCGGATTTTCTTTTGGGATTGAGGGAACCTGATACTGTGAAGTTTCCAGTGGTTAACAGCAGAAGGGTAGCCACTTCACCAAGGAGGAAAAAGAAGAAGTGGCAGAGTAGAGAAGAGAGGAAAATTGATAGGGAACATGATGTTGTGTTGGTTCCATCAGATGGTGTTGGTCTGTCTGGGTCTGAATCGGATGACTCGGATTGGTCAATTGGGTGGTTGGAGCCACACGGACCCGATTTCTTGACTGATGATGAGACGGATGATAGTTTTGCAGTGTTGGTTCCTTGCTACAAGAATGATCGCTGCAGGGGCCCGGTGGAGAGGACAAACAATCAGCTCTTGAATGCCATCAAGAACCTTACTAATGAACGCTTCACTGGTAAGAACTTTTTCCATTAACATTTGATTTCTGCGATGCCTTTTCGATGATGTGTTTAATATGGTCTTTGATTTCTGTGTTCATCATGAGTTCCTTAATTACATATTGAGTTGATTTCTGTAAATGAACTAATTTTTAAATCAACTAATCACTTTGGGTTCAATTTTATTCAAAGATATTTCATAAAGTATATAGGGACATCATTTATAGTGTAGGTATCCTAGATCCAACAAAATAAATAAAACCTGAAAGAAATTTAAATTTAATCTAACTAGGGAATATTTAAGAAATCAGAATCCTAATCTAATTAAAAAAGAAATAGTTTTAAATAATCTAAGTTGAAGCTAAATTAAATAAATCCTAAAAGAAAAACTAAGATCTAGGGAATAAAAAAATTGTGAATACGTTAAGGTTCCATCTTATTTAAACATCTCCACATGTCCCATATTTTAAGGTTATCCTTGTATTGCATCACTTTGTGTCTTCTATCCATGGTTTTATATTCTCGTAATTCCTGGTAATGTAAGATTTCTGCTTGAACCGCTTTAGACTTGTTCTAGGTGAGATTTATGCTTGAACCCGCTTGAAGCGTGTTGTTCTAGCCAATTTTACTCAAAAGTGCTTGTGTTTGGACGGTTGATTGGAGGGACCAACATCATCAGCCTCGCCCACTATGGATTTCCATTGTTGTTTGTTATGGTGTTGCTCATTTGTCTAGCACAGGCATCTTAGTTTGAATTTTTTGATTGTTTATCATCTAGGATTCGAAAGAGGAAAAGGGGCGAGTTTGTTAGCCGTTGTCCCTTCCTAGTTTGCCTGAGACGGGTTACTTGGGTTTAATGTTCTTCTAATAATCTTTTGTTATGGGCCTTATGGTAAATCTACTTGTTCTTTAGGTTTAGCACTTGCTGTTGCATTTTCTACAAACAGTAACTATGACACAGGTCTTTGACAGAAAAGCATATTCCATCATCTGGACGTTAGAATAACGCTTAGTATGCTAAAGATTGCAAAGGACAGATAATCGAATTATTTTGTAGAAATCTCATTTGGTTTCAGTTTAGTTTTTCGTACTTTATATCTTTAGTAATTAGACTCAGGTGCATCTTCTAATGGAGCACAGTACCATCTGAGAGGATTTTACATGTCTTTCTGTCCTCTGTTTGAAGATATGCAACAAATTGCCCTTGCAGTCCCCTGAAGTAATTTGAACTGGATCATAGTTACTAGTGGTGCTCATTAGAGCCACCAACACATGGGTTGGGGGAAGTGTGCTCAAACCAAGACCTCGTGTTTGGAAGCAAGGAGCCTTAACCGATATACTAACCAATTTCGTTCATTAGCTCTTTGCATTTGAATGACAAACCTAAAGATCCAGATCTTGGTCTGATTATCTCGAGGATCTTGAGATGCTCCTAAATATGTAGTTTCTATAGGAAGGAAACCTTGAACGTCATGTTGTTTATTGCCATAGACGACATGCATAAAGGGTCCTATTAAG
Source organism: Simmondsia chinensis (assembly GCA_018398585.1). Taxonomy (NCBI): domain Eukaryota; kingdom Viridiplantae; phylum Streptophyta; class Magnoliopsida; order Caryophyllales; family Simmondsiaceae; genus Simmondsia; species Simmondsia chinensis. The sequence continues at coordinate 42,574,815 of JAGTTD010000002.1, read as the reverse complement.
ATTACTAGCAAATAGACATCCAGCTGTTGACAAAACTGGAAAGGGAAGATAATTCGTACTATGAATCGATTTGACTATCTCTGTTTAACCTTATTAGTACTCTTGGAAGAAATAGAGGGACACTTCTAAGCACGTTTTGAATTGCTGCAAATAAGTGAGACTGAAGTAACTGAGTCGCCTTTATTGATAATAATTTCTGCTGCACACTTGATGAACAACACAAGAATAGACAAGATTAAAGGGAGTGTATTTAAGAGAGACTGAAGGAGCCGTGTGAAGCGGAGATCTATGGATGTTTTGAGGAGAACCGAGTCCTTAAGTTAGCTTGGGGCAACCCTAAAAGGACATGGTGGTTGCATAAAATGAACTTGTTTTCTTAGAGCTTAATAAAAATATGATTAACGTCGTTGAGGTATTCTTACTCTAGATTCAAGCACCTCGGCTACACGCAATGAGTAAAAAAGGCTTAGCTTGTCATTTTTATCCCTAGCCTTGTACCGGTTGTATCATGTCTTGGTAAATGGTGGCCAAATATATCTAATTTTGATCAGTTTTCAACCATATATTTAATGTGTAGAATTCCTTATCTTGCATCGCATCTATTATCCTTGGATCTTGTCTTGGTTTTATATACGAGATTGTTTATCGTGTCCAAGTGTTTCGTATTTGCTGACTCATTTTGTCAAATTTCAATTTGATTGAATCCGCAGAAGGCGAGAACTTCATGGAGCAGTGGCTTTCTTCACTTCAGAATTGCTGATGCTGATTGATCTTGGGATCTGCTGCTTGATATTATTGTTATCCAATAATCTTTTTCAGTAGCTACCTATATTAATATACTAATGTTACTGCCTAGTAAATTTTGTTAATGTCATAGCAAAGACAACAACAAGAACAAAGGTAGAATTGCTCAGGCATTAACAAAAACGACTTCTAAAGAGGTCATAAAGGAGCGAGTAGAGGTGAAGCAGAAACTTGATGATAGTATCGTATCTCGATCCAAATAGTTGTCAGATTGTGCTTCTGACATGATGTGACCAGGAAGCAAGATCTGCTGAAAGTACTGTTTTTAACCGTTCTTATTCTTGTGAATAGGATAATCCATGTATATAATCTTGTAAATATTTGTAATATATCAGTGTTCTAGACTCTTTTTTCAATAATTAAATTTCATTTCCCCCTTGAGGAAAAAATTGATAGAGAAGGAAGTTTAATCTTTCTTATGTGTATAGTAAGCATTGCTTATGTTTATGTCTGTAATGGAAATCAAGAGTGAAAAATAAAGATTTAGATTTAAGGTAGTTTTTGATAATTTAAATGGTTGTAAATTCTTTTATTTATGATATGTTATTAGTTGGGATTTTTTTGGGATGAGAATTGGACTTGAATTTTTTTGTTTTTATCATAATATGAGTTTGTTATTATTCATTCAGGAGTTTATTTTCACTTAGATGTTAATTTCTTACCAATGAGGAATCCGGTTATGCGATAAACTCCGGTCCGTGCAATGATTTACACACCATGGGATCCAATTAAGTTAGGAATTTTTCAGGGGAGGTTTAGGGGGGGGGGGGGGGGGGGTGTCGAACTTCAAATCTTTTGACTTAAAGTAATAGTCTATTCCCTTACTTGTCTATTACCATTAAGGTAAGGCCATGGTAAATATTAATTAGAGTTTAAAGGTATCTGATTAAACTAGTTGAATAAAATTAGTTATTTCTAATTTTTCTAAACACACGACTGCTTAAAAGTATAAAGATACTTAGTTGAATGTAAGGTTATTTAACCATCCTTCCCAGACACATAGATGAAATCTTCTCGATTAGGCATATGGTTACTTAATCTCTATCAGTGTCTTATATTTACATTGCTAAATCACGAGAACATGGCATGTTGATATTCTCATTGCTCGCTCAAATAAAAAATCTTTGAGATGCTGATAAGTTAATTTTTTTGGTCGAATGCCGATACGTTATGGGATTGATTTAAAATTTTTTTTTTTTTTTTTTTTTTTTTTGCCCGATTCAATTGAGTCTCGGATGACATTTACCAGACGTTGACAAGTTCTAAATGTAACGGAATAAGCTGCGTCTCATGTTCATGAAACAGTAAAAACAAAAGATAAAAACAAGTTCTTGAATGGTCAATTCTCAAAGATTCAGTAGAAGATTCATGGAATAAAATACATCAATCCCCCCCAACAGCAAAGCTCTAATCATGCAGCTACATGATTATTTTTTTAATAAAAAAGGTTAGTTAAATAATTTGTCACAACTCTTAAATAGAGTGCTGTCATTGTTTGATATTTTCCAATAATTAAGAGAGGAAAAAAGACGATACAATTATAGTCTAAACAATACAATCCAACTACGGTTGCATTTATTCAAATTGTAAAGAAACTTTTTTTTTTAAATATTGATAATGCAGTTCTTTTTATTTTTGTCCTACTTTTCTCGGGGTCCACTTTGGTGAGTGCATTGAGTTTTTTATTGAAAGTTGTCTCTCTAATTATCGGAAAGAAAAACAATGATAATAGGGTAAAGATTTATTCCTATTAAGCAATTTATTTTGAGGAGCAAGAGGGATAAGAGTTACTCTTAGTATCTTTATTTTCTTTACTCGAGGTAAAATTTTAAAAATATTTGAATATGTTATTTTTATTTTAACTATACCTTTTCTATTTGCTTACTTACCTCCTACCACTTAGGAAAGATCCTGATGGTGATCCCGTATTTAGTTACTCAATAAGAAACTCATTATCCTAAAAACTTAGTGCCTAATTGATTTTTATACAACAATAAACCCAGTGTCTTAAAGGCTCCCGCCTCAGCGGGGTCGGGAGTAGATGTTAATAGCCTTACCCCTTCAGAATGTAACCTTGTCGAGAGGCTGTTTCAGAGGACCTTCAACCTTATAGGATTGGCAATACGAGGATTTCCTAGGAGGTCACTCATCCTGCTACTACTCTGGTCCAAGCACGCTTAACTTCGAAGTTACGGTAAAATTCAGCGCATTAGTACCTCGTAAATGGAACCTAATGATTGATTTTTAATTCCAAGTAAGTAAAACCCAAAAAAAGAAAAAAGTGAAGGAAAGAGAAGAGATGCTTTTGTACGAGGAAAAGCCATTCTGACATGGCCAGCAAATGCAAGAATGCCACGCGTACATTTCCCTATTTAATTTAATTAATTAAAGGAAAACAAATCAAAAGGTATGACAATATTTTCGAGCGAAGTTTCCTCCATGCCACATCCCTACATTCATGGTGCTTTTTGCTCCTCCTTCTCACCCCCCTTAATCTCACATTCTCTCTTTTTTTTCCTTTTTTCCCAAAAAATATTCAATCTACCTGATCTGGGTACTTGATGGTTTCCACGTCTCTCTGTTCCTGTTTAGTAGAGAGAGAATGAAAAAGTCAATATTAGATGAAAGAAACAATAAGGATTGAATTGAAAGAGAGAGAACTAAGAATTTGAAGCAAAAAAGAACCAAAATTAAAAATGTTGCAGAGAGCAGCAAGCAATGCATATTCATGGTGGTGGGCAAGTCACATCAGGACCAAGCAATCCAAATGGCTCGAACAAAGCCTTCAAGGTATGTATGTTCATGTAACTCTGATCAATTTTGCATTTTTTTTTCCCATTTTTCTTATGTTTTTATGAAGATTTTTTGAATAATGTTGAAGAATTTCAATTACCCATATGAAGATCATAGTTGATTTTGAGATAATATGCAGATCTTGTGATCTGAATCATGATTCTGTCAATGCAATTGCATTGCATTGATCTGAATCGTTATTAATCTGATTTTTTTTGCCTGATCAATCAAACAGTACGATGATAATCTAAGCATTTTTGATATAAATGGGTCGGCTACGATCAAAATTCATCACTGCGTTATATCATGAATTATATCTCCGCTACGATAAATAAAACAAGATCTTAACTCAGGAAAGAGGATATATGGTCTTCTGATTGAGTATTTTTGGAGTGTGTCCAATTGGTGGACAAAACTTACAATGATCTATGGTCGGTTCTTAGATCAACGAATAGCTGTTTTTTGACAGCGAGCAACTGAGCATCCAAGGTTCCTACAAAGTGCAGCCAGGAGGGAGTTAGATGTACATAATTTTATCCCGATATTATAAGAAAAGAATGTTTCTAAGTCTAAACTGTTTGTTTGGTATTGTCTTTTACGTGTAGTTTTGACTCAAGAAGCTAAAAACTAGGTTTTAAAAACAATTATTTCTTGTTTTTGATTTTCTATTTTCAATTTTCACGCAAACTAGGTTCCTACAACCACTTTTACGCTTTTATACTTTTAAGGTTGGGGGTCCTCAGACATAGCTTCCCTTTAGGGTAGCACCCTAAAAGGGTAAGGCTGCATACATCCCTCCCCCCAGGCCCTGCATATGAAGGAGCCCTTAAGGCACTGGATATGTTTTTGTTGGGTACTCAAACTAGGTAGACACTAAAAATAGGAAAAAAAAAAAAAAGTAGACAAAGTCGTTGCAAAACTAGATTTTCAAAAATCAAAAACTACAAACACAAAATCATGCCTAACATACCCTAAATTTTGATCTCTAGGTCATAATGAAGCAACCTTATTAATTGCACCAAATCTACCCTCTACATTGGGCAAATGTAGAATCATCTTACTGATAAAAACAGTTGGATTCAATGTAATGGTTAGGCTACCCACTTCATAAGCATGAGATCTCGGATTCGATGTTCATCTCCAAACCAAACCCCCCCACCCCCCCCCAAAAAAAAAAAAAAACCCAATTGTTAGTATCGCTATTAGAACAATGTTATACATTCTTACCATTATAAAATGTTAACTACTGAAAACATCAAAAGGTCAGGGGTAAAGGATTAGAATCTAGAGTCCGTTCTCAAGACTATTTGCACTCTCTTGGCTAATCATAATAAGAATTCCATGTTTTTGCAGACATGGAAGAGAAGGTGACCAACGTGGTGAAACTCATCGATGAAGACGGAGATTCATTCGCGAAAAGAGCTGAAATGTACTATAAAAAGAGGCCTGAGCTCATACACTTCGTCGAGGAATCTTACCGCGCATATCGAGCCTTAGCAGAGCGGTACGATCACATATCAAAAGAGCTACAGAACGCCAACAGCACCTTGGCATCTGCATTTCCAGACCAGTTCCAGTTTCCAGAGGATGATGACGATGACTATGACATGCCAAGAGTCCTAAAAAAGTTCCAGAAAGTTCCAAACCCGAATATCCCAAAAGCTCCTCAGAAGTTTCCTACCAAGAATATCAAGGCAATAATGGCGTTCGCATCGAATAAGAAGCAGGCTAAACCAGTGCCTAAATCGGGCGTTAATGGCATGAATGTTCCAAAATCTGGTTTGAGTAAAGATGAGGCTCTTGGTGAGATTGATAAGCTTCAAAAAGAGATTTTGACACTGCAAACCGAGAAGGAGTTTGCAAAGAGTTCTTATGAAAGAGGACACGCAAAGTATTGGGAGATTGATGGGGATATAACCGAAAGGCAAGAGAAGATCTCAAAGTTGCAAGATGAGTTTGGTATAAACAAGGCCATTGAAGATGATGAAGCTCGGAACTTGATGACTGAAGCTGCTTTAAAATCGTGCCACAACACGTTGGCTCAGTTGCAGAAGAAACAGGAGAAAGCAGTTGCAGAGGCGCGAGCAGAGCGCCAAAAGATCAAAGATGCTCGCGTTAAGCTTCTCTCTCTCAAGGGTGAGATTCTTGAGGACAGCGCTGGTCAAGCTGACGCTTCTGAGAGAGAGGAGGAAAACCAGGTTAGCGTTGATGATGGAGTAGACGGTGACAAAGAACAAGATTTGGAGTTGCTTAGTGAGAAGATTAAGGAACATTTTGATGTCGGTTCTTGTACATCGCTCTCGGTTTCAGCTATGGCGGAAAAGGTTGATGAGCTTGTGAATAAGGTCATCAACTTAGAAACTGCAGTTTCATCTCAGACCGCGCTAATTCAGAGATTAAGATCAGAAACCGATGAGCTCCAAGAACAGATTAAGAGCCTCGAGGATGATAAAGCGAATCTGATTGATGGTAAAAATACATTGAGTGACAAGCTCAAGGAAATGGAGAATAAGTTGAAAGAACTTCAAGATCTAGATTGCGACGTTAAAGACCACATCAACCATCTCCAGACTTCTTTCACTGCAGCACACTTGAATCTTGGTCACTTGTCCGAGAAATTGCATGATGTGAAGCCGGATGATGAGATTGAAGAATCCGGGGAAGAAGATGAGCGAAAAGAAACTAATAGGGTCCGAGAATCCATTGATGCCATCAATCGGTTGGGGATCAATGCAGGTGAACAAGACGTAACCGCCTCTGTTCTCCCTCATGACGGAATTGAGGGAGAAAAAATCGGAAAAGAAACTGATACTAATAGCTTTATTCCGAAGGATGGTGTTACAGTAGATAAAGCTTCTCATATAGCTTCTCAAACTGAGACAAATGTCGAACCCACGAGTCTTTTCATAAACAATGACGTTGCATCATCGAGAGAGACAAGCCAGAGAGAGAATGAGCAAGATTCTCTTCGAGATATTCAAGAACAGCAAAGTGCGTTTGTCACAGAAAATGATCCGAATGTTCCTTCGAATATTCAACCAGCAGAACAACCAAAAGAACAAGATGAACCAGATTGGCAGCAATTATTTGTGAAGGGATTGGAGGGGAAAGAGAAAGTTCTATTAGATGAGTATACTTCCATTCTTCGTAATTTTAAGGATGTTAAGAAGAAGCTCAATGAACTTGAGAAGAAAAGCGAAGACAACCTCTCAGAGTTAACACTGCAGATGAAAGAACTGAGGAATTCGAATGCCGTGAAGGATGAGGAGATCCAATCTTTGCGTCAGAAGTTGATCCATCTGCAGAAAAGATTAGATGAACATAAAAACTCCAAAGAAAATAAGGACACGGACCCTGCTGCTCCCACGGATGAGCCATTGCTTTCTTCATCAGATAAAGATGATTATGAAAGTATGAAGCTCATGGTTATTGACCAACCCCGCGAAGTTTCTCCTGTTGAAGAGAAACTACGAGCAGATATCGATGAAATTCTAGAAGAGAACTTAGATTTCTGGCTACGATTTAGCACTTCCTTCGGCCAAATCCAAAAATTTCAAACTGGGGTCAAAGATTTACTTGCAGAACTAGCAAAACTCCAGGAAAATGAAAAGAAGAAGAGAGAAGGAAGCGTTTCAAGCAATTTGAAGTCAGATGTACGGCCAATATACAAACACTTGAGAGAGATACAAACCGAATTAACTGTTTGGGTAGAGCAAAGCGTAAAGCTGAAAGACGAGTTGCAGCGAAGATTTTCACAGCTATGCCATATCCAGGAAAAAATAACGCGGGCTTTGAACGCTGGAGCTGAAGACGAAGACATGAAATTTACGAGCTTCCAAGCTGCAAAATTTCAAGGTGAAGTAGCAAATATGCAACAAGAGAATAACAAAGTTGCAGATGAATTACAAGCTGGAATGGATCATGTGACAAGCCTTCAACTTGAAGTTGAAAGTACGATTACACGTTTAGATGAGGACTTTGGCTTCTCTGCAACAAGGAGCAACTCAGATGGAATGAAAAGCAGCCAAGGTCGAATTCCATTGCGATCGTTCATCTTTGGGGTTAAACCAAAGAAGCATAAGCAATCAATATTCTCATGTATGCACCCATCAATGATGCAAAAGAAGTAACATCTAAAAAACCCAATAATTCAGTTTAAATTTTCTCCCTTTTAATAGTCTTTGAGACACAAGTTTGGAGTCTGTTTTGTGGATTTGGTTCTTGATGGTTTTTAGCTATAGGGCTTGGTTTTTCTCTTCATTGTTTGGTTTGTTTGAGGAGAGATTCTTATTGTTATATGACCAGATTTCGAGGGATTCCTACCATCAATATGATGATTTTTTTGCGATCTAATATTTTCAGATTGTGCATTTGTTATCTATGTATACTTCTCAGTTTCCATCCCCTCTCTACCAATGAATTCATTACTATGGTTGCATCCCAACTTACCCAAAGCATTTCCCGAATCAAGTAGCAACCTTCTTTTAAATTATGGGGATTTATCACTCAAGTACATTTATTGCTTAATTTGAATGTATACAATGAGCTACCCCGAGATTTGAAAATTTTATTACCTAGGTACCCTATGCTAGAATCTGACGAGTTTTTATAGGAATACAACCAATTTTTACCAGGAAACGTAGACGTTACATGATTATGGTAATATGTACACTTCATGCCAATGTTTCAAACAAAATTTATCTGTATTAATATAAAAATTCATTGAATTCTAATTGAAGCTGCCTATATATTACATAATCATGTCACATCAATATTTTTGATCCAAAAAAAATCATCATAATCCAATACAAAAGAAGAACATATTATAGAACTCATGCCCCATATCAGTATTTTTTGACGAAAATTATTAAATTTTGGCAGACATTATATAATTGATAAAATTCTTAAACTTCAAGGTATACGAAGTACAAAATTTTTAAATCTTATACTCCCTTAATATATATATTGGAACACTAGAAAAGCTACGTGATAAAAGAACAAAGCTCAGGTCTGATATTGATCTATCTCTAGTGGCGAATTAAAATAGATGGCATCCACATGTTTCCTAGTACTGGAAATTTGGAAACAGTGATGGACTTCCAGTGATGTAGGCTTCCAACACAAGAATTTGTTCTCATGGAAGTCATTCATGCCAATGAAAATATTCCATTACACAATATAAAAATCTTCAGAAACAGGCTCTCTATAGGATAACATCCTATAGAAGTAAGGCTGCGTATATCTTACCCTCCCTAGACCTTGATTTAACGGGAACCTTTTTGAGGCACTAGATTGTTGTTGTACACAATTTAGAAACTAAACTGAGTACCTACTATTAAAAATAAAGTCACTTCAGTCATCAAATAATTATGCACTAGGAACCAATTATTGTTCGTCATATATATGGATGCATGAATTAATGACAAAGTCTAACCATATCACTTCTCCAACTCAATTCAAATAGTTCAACCTGGTGAGGAAGTCGTATTCAATCTGCAAACACAGAGCAGGTGTTCCAATAAACGTTCCCCACATTAGAATTCTTTCTCGTGGAAGCCCTTTATGCCGATGAACGCTATTTTGTGTACTAAATCTAAATACTCAATTGACTACTCACTGACAAAAATGAAAGAGAAAATTCAATTATCAAATAATTATGTTCTACAAACAAAATTATTTTTTGTCATATGTTAGGTGCATGAATTAATGACAAAGTGTGACCATATCATTTTTCCAAGTCAATTGACATAGTTCAATTTGGCAAGCAATTTGTATTCAATATGCAAATACAGAGCTCAAAAACAGAAGGTTTGGTGTCAAACAATTTCCTACATACCAAAGGAGTGTTCTTACATAATCGATGGGACATGTTGATAGCAGTTAGCATCACTGTTGACAACATTTGAAGCAGAAAGTAAATCATACTGCAATTTTCTTTTTGATCAGAAAAAGAAATAATATTAAGAGAGAGGAAGAGTGTGTACAAAGAGTCAAGGACAAGAGATCGTCAAAATACAAAATACAAGATTAAAACCATGAACTAATAACATAAAATCCTCCAATTCCTTTGCAAATCAATTAAGGCAATATCAGCAAAGCCTCCAAAGCTTTTTATCCAAAGAGCTCCCAAAAAGATCACATTCACTGATGTATACTAATCTTTGAAAATCCAAAAGATTCCTTTGCCAAACACACCAGAGATTGTACTAATTTTTGACATCCAAACGTATCGAGATCGGTTATTTTTTGCTTTATTGGTATTTGTTTTTCTTTTTTCAAGAGTCGCAAGCCACAACAGGCTATGATGTTTGATACATAGCCTAATGCTAACACTTTATTAAGATTATACTGATTTGTATTCGAATGTCTACCAAACTAAATATGGCTCAAAGGAGAGAAAAGTTACGACCATCGCAGATGCGAAATCATGGCTCTGCTGATGTACTGAACAAGACTTCTGATACCACTTTAGCCCCTCTTCCCTGAGCCATGTAAAGACCTATGTGATGCATCAGATCCTGCAGCAGCAAATATCAAAAGGAAGTAAGTTATAGAATAACATGCTAGAAATTGAACCAAAAAAATGAGAAAAGCACATTACAATCTTACAGACAATGGAGTTTTTACCCTGTTTCACCACAATAACGAGAAAGATAATGATAATAGTGATAACCATATGGCAAAATCATTATTTTACATGCGGCAAAATACATCTACGTGGACCCTATATCGGGATTTTTTTTTTTTTCAAAACACTAGAATGAGAATTTTTTAAGTACCTTTTTAGGAAAAGGTTCTCTCCATTCATCCCTGCAGTCTATTTTTCCTTCTAGAAAATAATTATGCTCTTTCAGTTTCATGAATAACCCTCATAAGTGATCACTCTTATTGCCCATTTAACATTTTCTCAGCAATATCAAGAGAGAAATTTTCAAAAAAATGATGTCCATTCTCATGATATCATCAATTCTAACCAAGAGCCAAGTCATTTATTTCATATTCGGACCTCTAATAATGTTCAGCCAAGCTATTTAGCCACGCCAGTTATAGACAAGTTCTAAGTTACAAGTCATTCAGCCAATAATACAAGATGTCAAAGCATACTTTCAATCAATGATTCTAATAAAGCATCATTGTCCCCCCTTTCTTTTCTAAAGTGTCGCTTTCTTTGAGTGAAACCGTTTTAGTAGCCAATACTGGCGCCCTAGGTACTAGACTTCCCAAGTTCAAATTCACCAACTGATCACTCTTGGACTCTCACTAATTGATATGAAATCCAATCATTGACTCAATCTTTCACTCAAATCATACTTTAAATACATGAATATTAGTACAACAACTATCATTTTCCATCAACACTATGTCTAAAATGAACAAAGCATCCAAAAGCTGAATACATTTCAATAACGTGAAAGGCAGGTATATCATTCTTCAGCCTCGTGATACTGAAGAACAAACAAATAAGCAGATACATGTTAAATATCACCGGGCCTTTAGGCCCGACCCATAGAGTTGGAACACATGAGATCCACATATAAGCGCAAGCAGGGTTCCATCCTAAAACCAATTGGCAATAGGTGGAGTAATCCACTAGGCTTATAAGGTGATCACTTCTTTCTCTCAACTCCAATGCGGGATTCAACAAGACTCACATGTGGAGTCTTCAACACTCCCCCTCACATGTGAGTCTGTGACAAACGTACCCCTTGCCTTCTCCGATCCAATTGGATCCAACATATTGGAGAGGCCCTTGGCGTACTAAACACAAATGCACCTCCTCTTCATGAGGACAAGGTGCGACAAACACGAGATCGGGATCAACAACCCGCTCTGATACCATGTTAAATTTCACCGGGCCTTTAGGCCCGACCCACAGAGTTGGAACACATGAGATCCACATATAAGCCCAAGCAGGGCTCCATCCTAAAACCAATTGGCAATAGGTGGAGTAATCCACTAGGCTTATAAGGTGATCACTTCTTTCTCTCAACTCCAATGTGGGATTCAACAAGACTCACATGTGGAGTCTTCAACAATGTTGAAAATAGTATAGTTTTTCCTTTTGTTATACTTGTATTTATGTATTTACTTGTATTCTACACATTTACTAGGGTAGGTATTAATTTATTTTTCCCATTTGTTGGCCTATGGTAACCGGCCAGATCTAGAAGAGGGAGAGGGGGAGTTTTTGTTCTTTGTGTTTATTTCTTTCATTATTTGCTTTTACTCATGTAATTAACTAGCCTAGGATTCTTTTGCAAGTGTTAGGTTAGACTTTTCCTTTTCCCATAGGATTTGTATAAATTGGAGTTCTTGTTAATGAGAAAAGTATCCAATTCTCATCATATTATTCGTAGTAGTTTTATCTTCTCGTTTTTTTCATGGTATCAGAGCAGGCTTGAATCGGGATCATCAAGCTTGTGTTTTTCTTCCTTCTTCCAGCCGTGCACTCCATTTGTGAGTCTTCTACTTATTCTCTTGTTTTTACTTGTGTGTTTTTTCGTGTTTAATTCATAATGACGGAAGAAAATACTAATCAAATTGTTGCACCTGGTGTTGAATCAAGGGGCGTTCCTGATGTGAACTCACCCTTTTACTTACACCCCTCAGATAATCCAGGTCTCGTTTTTGTGCAAGACGTTTTAACGGGACCTAATTTTCCCGCCTGAAGGCGTTCTGTCTTCAAAGTTTTTAAAGCTAAAAGAAAGCTGGGGTTTCTTGATGGAACCATTGTCAAACCCGATGAGTCTTCACCGGATTTTGAAAATTGGAGCACTTGTGATTCCATGGTTTCTTCATGGCTCACTAATTCCGTCTCCAAAGAAATCAATGCTAGTATAGCATATTTTGAAACTGCGGGCGACATTTGGTTAGATCTAAATGAGCGTTTCTCTCAAGGGAACACTCCTCGTATCTATGAAATCAAACGCGAAATTTCACTCTTAAAACAAGAAAATAAGTCAATTTTCGACTATTTCACGAAATTAAGGGCTCTATGGGATGAGCTTTATACTCTAGTAGCCATACCTCCATGTACGTGTGGATCGGGTCAAGCTTTTGCGGCCATACGGGACATGGAGAGACTACTTGATTTTTTAATGGGCTTAGACCCGTCTTTTTCTACTGTGAGATCACAATTGATGAATTCCAAGCCCTTACCCTCGGTAGCTAGTGCCTATTCAACACTTTGTCAAGAGGAAAAACAACAAAGTGTTGCATCCGGTAGCATTGTTGTACCACAGGCTGCAGCCCTTGTTGCTAAAGGGACTAATATGTTTTTGGGAGGTGGTTCGTCGTCAGTGAACGGACCACAACCCAAGCGCAATAATCGCTCAGTTTGTTCATATTGTAAGAAACAGGGACATACAAGAGACAGGTGCTTCGAGCTAATTGGATACCCACCGGGATGGAAGCAACCACGCAGCAGTAACGGGAGGCCTGCTGCGGCTACTGCGCAGCAGGCGTGGGAGGCTGCTGGTCGACAGCAGCTGCTGCTGCCAGCCCCCACGGACCAGCAGCCCGGAGCCCCGGACGCGAGCCCGATCGTAGGTCTTTCGGCTTCGCAATATCAACAACTTTTGGGTCTTCTCAACTCGGGAAATTGTGCCCCTTGCGTTAACTTGACAGGTCAGGGTTCGTTTGGTAGTAGTTGTTGGATTATTGATACAGGTGCAACGGACCATATGGTGCCATCCGATTTTACTTTACTTGATAGAAGGGTTAATACCGAAATTCGTCCCGTTCGACTACCTAACGGCACTTGTTTGCCAGTATCACACGTTGGAAGTGCCAAGATCACGGATGACATCATACTTGAAAATGTGTTACAAATTCCGGGCTTTCATTGCAATTTGTTGTCAGTAAGCAAATTAACTAGAGATATAAATTGTGCATTGACATTTTTCAAAAATTTTTGTGTAATACAGGACCTGCCATCGAGGAAGCTGATTGGAGCGGGTCAAGAACGAGATGGGCTATACATGATAGAGTGCGCTGTCATTCCGAAGTCCGCTCAAGTCGTTGGTAGTACTAATAAGGGAGTTTTGTGGCATCGTCAATTGGGTCATGTTCCGTTTAACAAATTGTCTAATTTTTCGGGTTTGGACATTGGTGTTGTTTTGGATAATGTTTGTGACTCGTGTCATCGAGCTAAACAAACTCGGTTGCCTTTTCCTATTTCCGTTAGTAAATCTGTTGCTTGTTTTGATTTGCTTCATGTTGATATTTGGGGTCCATACCGTACGTTGTCAATGACAGGAGCTCGTTTTTTCCTCACTATCGTTGATGATCTTAGTAGGTGTACTGGGGTGTATTTGATGCGTGACAAGTCTCAGTCACATAAAATCCTCGTGGATTTTTGTGAAATGGTACAAACTCAGTACAATTCGCAGATTAAACAAATTCGTAGTGATAATGGAGCGGAATTCCTTTTTGGGCCGTTACTTAACTTTTATGCAGGAAAGGGCATACAAGTGCAGAATTCCTGCAATGATACACCCCAACAAAATGGGGTAGTGGAGAGAAAGCATCGCCATCTCCTTGAAGTGGCCCGAGCCCTTAGGTTTGAAGCGGGTCTTCCTATTCAATTTTGGGGAGAATGCGTGTTCACGGCAGCCTATCTTATCAATCTCATGCCTACAACTCGTCTACAAAACAAGAGCCCATATGAAGTACTACTTGGTAAAATTCCTTCATATACACATTTACGCGTTTTTGGCTCGTTATGCTACGTTCATAATAGGGATCGTAGTAAAGATAAGTTCGGAAGTAGAGCAATTCGTGGTGTTTTTCTTGGTTACCCTCATGGCAAAAAGGGGTACAAGGTCTATGACTTAGACAATAAAAGGATTATAATCTCACGTGATGTAGTTTTTCACGAAGATAGATTTCCATATGTTGAAGAAGGGAAGAACAATAGCTCAAATAATGATGTTTTCGATTTAATTCATTATGTCGGCGAAGGGAGTTTGATACAAACACGAGAAACAAGGGCCATAGGGGATCTCGCAGCACCGTCAAATGACGGTGCTGCAGTGACTGACCGAACAGTGTTCGGTCAGCACAGTGAGGGGGAGGAAGCTGCGGGTCAAGCGGGGAGACCGATTCGTGTCCGTTCCATGCCTACAAAATATCGAGATTATGTGGTTGATGTTCCTCCTTCGATAGCCCATCCTCGTGATACCCCTTCATCGGCTAACTCAGGTATGGTTTATCCTATATCAAATTATGTTTCTAATGCACGATTTACTAACTCGCATTCTAATTTGCTACAAGCCATCACATCTTGTGATGAGCCTAAGAGTTTTGCACAGGCAGTCGAGTCGCCTTATTGGAGGGAAGCAATGGAGAAAGAGATTTCGGCATTAGAACAAAACAAGACTTGGACACTAGAAGAGCTGCCCCCGAGAAAGCGAGCGATAGACTCAAAATGGGTCTATAAAATCAAATACAAGGCTGATGGAAGCATTGAGAGGTATAAGGCAAGGCTTGTTGCCAAAGGTTATACCCAGGTAGAAGGCATTGATTATCACGATACTTTTGCTCCCGTTGCTAAATTGGTTACCGTTCGTTGTGTACTTGCAGTTGCGGCAGCCAGAAATTGGATAATGCATCAATTGGATGTGAATAATGCCTTTCTTCATGGTGACCTCGATGAGGAGGTCTACATGAAATTACTACAGGGTTTTGAAAAACAACATGCCGGTAAAGTTTATCGTTTGCGAAAATCGCTTTATGGTTTAAAACAGGCTTCACGTAATTGGAATAAGAAATTCACAAATTCGCTTGTTGAAATGGGTTTTGTCCAGTCTAAGTCTGATTATTCACTCTTCACTTATAACAAGGGGGCTGTGTATACTGCTATCCTAGTGTATGTTGACGATGTTGTTATTACCGGGAACAATTTGAGTCATATTGAAGAAGTAAAGTCAAAGCTTAATGTTCAATTTGGCATTAAAAATTTAGGAGCGGTCAAGTATTTCCTCGGGGTAGAGGTGGCTCGCTCTCAAAAAGGGTTAATTTTGAGTCAATGAAAGTATGCACTTGATATCTTGAGTGAAACCGGGCTTATAGGTGGGAAACCGGTTGCCACAGCGATTGTTCAAAATCACCGTTTGAGTGATGAAGAAGGGGAATTAGTTAAGGATCCGAGCCAATATAGGAGACTTGTAGGAAGACTTCTATATCTCACCATTACTCGTCCTGACATTTGTTATGCAGTTAGCATACTTAGTCAGTTTGTCCACAATCCTAGAGTTCCACATCTTGAAGCCGCTTTCCGAGTACTTCGATATATCAAGGGGACACCGGGTCAAGGGATTTTCCTTCCACATGATTCTGATTTTAACATTCGTGCATATTGTGATGCTGATTGGGCAGGTTGTCCTATTAGCAGACGATCTACAACAGGATTCGTTGTTTTCTTGGGAGGAGCTCCCATATCGTGGCGTTCTAAGAAGCAGTCAGTTGTTTCTCGTTCCTCTGCTGAAGCAGAATACCGTGCAATGGCCACTGTGACAAGCGAGTTAGTTTGGTTGAGACGTTTATTAGTGGATCTTGCAGTTGACGTTCAAAAGCCCGCTATTTTATTCTGTGACAACCAAGCGGCACTTCACATAGCCTCGAACCCGGTTTTTCACGAAAGAACCAAGCATATAGAGATTGACTGTCATTTTGTTCGAGAGAAGCTGTTGGCCAAAGAAATCTCGACCTCTTTCGTGTGTACATCAGGACAAGTGGGTGATATATTTACTAAAGGGCTTTCTTCACCGTCATTTTCTTCTTTTCTTTTCAAGTTGGGCATTGTAAATTTACATGCACAACTTGAGGGGGAGTGTTGAAAATAGTATAGTTTTTCCTTTTGTTATACTTGTATTTATGTATTTACTTGTATTCTACACATTTACTAGGGTAGTTATTAATTTATTTTTCCCATTTATTGGCCTATGGTAACCGGCCAGATCTAGAAGAGGGAGAGGGGGAGTTTTTGTTCTTTGTGTTTATTTCTTTCATTATTTGCTTTTACTCATGTAATTAACTAGCCTAGGATTCTTTTGCAAGTGTTAGGTTAGACTTTTCCTTTTCCCATAGGATTTGTATAAATTGGAGTTCTTGTTAATGAGAAAAGTATCCAATTCTCATCATATAATTCCTAGTAGTTTTATCTTCTCGTTTTTTTCAATACACGTATAAGCATTCTCAAAAGTACCTGAGGATGAGCTATGGCATCTTCCAAGGTTTCTGCAACATGTAGTGGAAGATCAAAGGTAGCACAAGCTTGGGAGTAAATAATGACATCCTCTAGTGGAGTGAGGATGCCATGATTTCTGGCAGACAGCGTGGAACATACAAAGTCCAGCACACAGACGTCTGTGCATATACCTGCAACCAACACCTGCCGAACTAAAAAATGTTCACACAAATAGGAAAACCCCACAAGAACACCATTGATTATTGAGAAAGCACTCAGTCCACAGAAAACCTAGCGTTTGTAAGAAAATCCCACAAACTTACAGATTTGATGTGGTTAGTCTTCACCCAGTTTACAAACACGTTAGAGCCATCCTTCTCTAATGAACCGAGGAACCCATCAATACAATCCTTTCTCCTGATCGTCACATATGGTTCATCTTCCAACCATTCCAGGGCTACAATTCAGAGCAACAGAAAGTCAAAGCCTTTACAGAGATACAGGGTAGCAATCAATTCACAGCACATTACTGCTAAATCCAGTTGATTTGTCCCTAGCTTTGTGGCTCGATTTGGCACCAACATGCAGAAATTACGGTTGTTTTTCTTATGCTTCTTCCCATTTGCAAAAGCTAGATATAATTTGTCGTCACTGAAGTTAAAGTTGATATGATGAAGTGATTTTGTTGCTCTCGTGGAAATAGGCTTAACATCAACGCCAAACCATGCAAAGTTTAATGTCTCCTATTTCGTGTGCGTACTCATTTCGCTATATATCTGTGGGATTCGTAAAAGAAATCAAACCATGTCACCAATAACACACCTGGAACCAACTTCGATTCATCTGTTCCAATTATACAATGAGGCGGATACGGAGGCTCAGGAACATCAGGATGATGGGAATCAATGAAAGCAAAAACAGGCCACCTCTTGTCACAGAAAATTCTGGCAAGTCTTGCCGATTCTGTCACCATCTCCTCAATACACTTGTCAGGCATTCTAGGTGCCTACACAAAGGCCATAATGTGCAACACGTAAATAATCACGAGATACAGCTTCAACAGAGTTAGAATACCATACTACCGTGTACTTTGCATAATGTTGTCCATTTAGTTCTTATGCTTTTAGTTATGTTGATTAAAGCCCTGTATTATATTAATTGTAGCAATATAATCTAAATAGCGTATTGGCTGGGATCATTATTTTGACTGAGAAATTAACGGCAACTGCCCACGGCCAACACACCATTGGCACAGTCGCGTTATTAAAGTAGGCACCAGTCAGTCACATTGACACAATAAAAAGTAAACTGACACCAACACTCTTCTTCAACCATACTGCTAAATTAAGATACGGATTAATGGTCACAAACTCCACATTCCTTTGAGTTAGGTCTCGAGTTTGAAGCTCACCGACCCCTTTTCAATTGTCATCCCTCCTCATTAATGTTAAAAAAAATGTCACTATAACTAACATGTTCTGCATTCTATATAAATCAATACAATAGACCCCAATTTTAATGAATTGCACATTTCTTTCCTGAACCAGCTATCCAGATCTGAACATGGAATTAGATTATCATAAAAGGAATCCTGATATAGGTGTTGACTGCAAAAATTTGAGCAAATATCTGATCAAGAGGTATATTAACGATGTTAGGTACACCGACTACATGAAACTGCTCCACTAACAGGCACATTAATTCCCAAAAATGCAAGTTTAGAGTAGATTATGTTTGGCTTCCACTATGGAGCCTAGTTTTATCCTATTATGTGAAAATAATTCTAGGCCTCGTTTTAGGCCCAGGCTCATTTATGGTGATTTATTTTGATTAATTAGGGTTTCTTTTGTGTTCGCTTTCATATACCCTGTTTAGGACTTGAGAGAGAGTTGTTAGATCAGCAAAGCCCTCTAAAAATTTCAATAAGATATCCTTGCAACACTGTAGACGTAGACATATTTGGCCGAACCACGTAAATCTCGTGTGTTTGTTTTCATTTTATCGCTGAATTTCGTTGTGATTTTTCTTGTTGCGTTTCCTAACGATTACAGGATAAATTGACGGTAACAGAGGCAAGTCAACGGATCATCGAATGAAACTGAATAAATAACACATTGGCAAGATAAATGGACACGACATTCAACAATGTCTGAGCGTATGCTGTGTGTTAAATTTCACAGCCCTAAAAACCCGAGCCACTAAACTTATATATTGATTTTTTTTCTATCACAACTCTTACATGTATGTTCAACTATAGACTCAAATTTGGAGTCCTTAACACTGTGAACAACGAGAGAGAAAGTACCAGATTGCCGGCGTCAACGGTGCAGAAACCATTGACGATGTCGATGAGAACAAGCCCCGTGGTGGCGCCGCCGCCGCCGTCGGACAAGAGAAGCGAATCTTCCTTAACAGGAAGCTGCTTCTTCAACAGATTCAACGACTGCGATGTCATCCCCCTTTGCCTTTGCTGAACCCCAAATTCACTGCTTCAGAGAGAGAAACCTTGAAGAATTGGTTGAGTTTGAATGGGTGCTTTGGGGTTGAGCAACCGGAATAAGAACCCTTGCATAGGGCCCACGCGACCGCTCTTTCTGTCTCTTCAGTCAGACACGGATGATTCAAATGAAAAACCAACAAAAAGGACTAAGAAAAACGCACTTGATGACGCTTAACTCGCTCATGTGGTGCGTGGATCGGTATATAAGTTAGAGTTTATTAGATGATCGGGTTCTTGATTAGCAAAGAATGCACCCGATGACGACGCAGAAAGCACTAAAAATTTCTTGCTTTGGTTTGCCTGTGGTAAACAGAAAAACTAAGCAAAATTGTGGGTACATTTGGTTTAACTTAATTTATTTTTAGTTTTAACTTATCTATTTTAATAAGATATGTTCATTAAGATCTGTATCTTTTTATAGTGAAGTATTTGATTGTATTGCACAGAAAGATTTTTTTATAAACTAAGTGTTTGGAAACAAGTTTAAAAAAAGAACTTATATATTAAAATCATAAAAGTCACTTAGTAAAATAAATTAATTAATAATAGTAGGCACAAGAAAATTATAATAATAATTGGTTAAGTTAGTAAAGAGTGATGAGTAAGTTATAGTGGTAGGTGGGAGTAGTGGTAACAAGTAAAAGTAAGTTATAGTGGTGAAGATTTAATATTATTATAGTCTTTTTAAAATATTTTTCTAAAATAAGCTATAAAAAAAATCTAATTTTACATCTTTTTCTACTTAATTATAAAATAATTTTTTTGTCTTTCTATTTAAGTTATAAAAAAGATGTAAAAAGATCTTTTTTGCAGACCAAAGGCTAACCCTGTAGTGAACTAAAACTTTTTTTCACAGCTTGAAGCTGTTAAAAAGCTAAATTAAATGCACCCTATATAATTCGAAGAGGACGCTGCTCTAAGGCTAGTAATTGTTATTATCAAAAATAATGATATCACTTTATAGTGAATTATAATTATGAGATTTAACAATGTTGTTCTATACTAGTTTTGCCATGGCAGACTAACAATAATAAAAGAATGGCTTTGAGTAATTAAAAGAAGTCAAAGGCTTTGTTTAGTACGTAGGAAGTGGAATAATAACAACAACAGCAGACTCAGTGCTTCAAGGGCTCCAGTATAAGCGGGGTCTGGGAGGGATGAATGTACGCAGCCTTACCTCTTCAGGGTGTAACCTTGCCGATAGGCTGTTTCCGAGGACCCCCAGCCTTATAGAGCTAGCAACAAGAGGACTTCCCAGGAGGTCACTCATCCTGGTACTAGTCTCATCCAAGCACACTTAACTTCGGAGTTCTAACGGGATCCGGTTGCATTAGCGCATGGTAAATTAACCCTAGTATATACAGGAAGTAGAAATTTATGAGAAATATAAATTTTGACTCTTGTTTGGTTGGTAGTAAGTAGATAGAACACAGGAAGTGAAAATTGTTAATCAATCTCAAATTCATTCAAAACGCAGGAAGTAACTTACTAACCCCTCAGGTAAGTTCAAATTCCTTCGTTTGTAACTATCCTCAATAAGGAAGTTCTATTTTTCATCCTATCAATTAAATATGTTTTACATACTTCTTGGAAAGTTGACACAGGATTTAAATTTTTATAAAATATAATTTTTCATAGAAATTCAATTCATGTCACAGCAACCGGATGCCAAAGTTGTGTTGCTATTTAGACTTTTCCATAGATTTCATGTGCCCGTATAAGTACTCAAGTACTTGAGCTTAAAAGTGACTAAATATCGATGTCATCACACAAAGATAATTTTACATAAAATTCATGCATATAATTAGTGAGGTAAACAAACCAAAAATTCTATAAATTGCTCTTGTTTAAAATCGATTACAACCCATTTATGTTTGTTCTGGAGATTATTGATTTGAGTTCGAGCAAGCTTGATTAGCCTATAAAGTCAAGTCTGAATAAGGTGGTATTCAACTCGTTAACTTTCATGAAAATTTAACAAAAGCTTATTGAGAGCTCAATTCAAGACTCAACAAAAACTCGTCAATGATCAACATCAGCTTTAAATGGTTCAATAATTGCTCGATAATAACTTAATAGCTCAACTTGGTTACAAGCTTGACTTAATAAAAAGCTCAAGTCAATTATAGGCTTAGCTTGACATAGTTACATAATGAGCAGAGTTAAGCCAAGTATCAAACATATTAATGATTCAAAAGCTTGGCTTGAAACTCAATAAACCTTGGATCAAACTTGGCCCCAAGCTTCTCAAACTAGGTTCAAGCTCTAAGTAAATTAGCGTGACAATTGAGGCAAACAGACACGTACACCCACAGAAAGCAAATCAAATTGAATTGACACAGGTCTAACCCACCAGAAATTCTTTGGTGAGTCAGAGATTTCCTTTTTTACAATAATAAGGTACAATGTTCCCTTAAGTAAAGCCGCCAGCATTGGAGGAAGGGGGTGATGAACGTGAACCCAAAACCTCATGCTTAGAAGGTGAGTAGTCTAATTGCTATATCAAACCCAACAGCTTCGACTAACAAGAGCTACAGTCTCAATAATTTTACAGGGCCTCCATGCATTAGGTTGAGCCCTTTAACGATCGCCACCTAACGCTTTTTCCTTCTCAAACCCCAAAAGAAAAAGAGAGATTATGCACGGAGAATGAGCTTTGAACTCGAGCCTATTTCCTACAGTGTGTAAAGTTGTGCACTCAGTAAAAACAAGTACCAGAAGTCTGCAAAATTGTACAATGCGCTCAAGAGAGCGCAGAGATTATCATTTGTCTTTGGAAGCATCATCAGGAAGCTGCTTGCCCATGAGACCCAGTAAGTTGGAAGCCGGCCCTGGGAGCCCCTGCTGCGAAGAAAACGACTCTAGAAGGTTCTTCACCAGGTTCACATCCACATCTACCGGTGTGAAATCTTCGTCCATTTCTTCTGCTGCGTTTGATGTTCCCTGTACATTTAGGTCGAATCAATTGATAATTAGAATCAGGCACGAATACACGCCTGACTGCGTAAATGAGCACGTCATATACACCGGAAAGATAGTGAACTTAATAGGCATGTGGACAGTTAAAAAAGGTTTTGAATTTGGCTATCATGGTATCAAATCTGTTACACAACCTTCCTTTAGGGTAGCACCCTGAACGGGTAAGGCTGCATATATTTCACCCTCTAAGACCCCGCTCTGGAGGGAGCCCTTATAACACTGGGATTGTTGTTGTTGGTATCAAATCCATCAAGTTATTAGTCATCAGGTAAGTTGCTTCCATTGTGTCCTTCATAATGTATATATAGTGTTTTTATTAGTTAAAACATCCATGTCAATGTATCTACGCAATAAAAAAATATCTAAATGGTTTAAAAGTTAAAATGATTATATAGCTATTTATTCAAA
The DNA here is from genome assembly GCA_018398585.1 of Simmondsia chinensis. Taxonomy (NCBI): domain Eukaryota; kingdom Viridiplantae; phylum Streptophyta; class Magnoliopsida; order Caryophyllales; family Simmondsiaceae; genus Simmondsia; species Simmondsia chinensis. The sequence continues at coordinate 42,552,142 of JAGTTD010000002.1, read as the reverse complement.
TTTGTGCTAGTACAAAACTTAAAGCAACTTATGTTTCCTCAAAATCACATACTTCACGACCAATTATGCAACGTCTGCAACATCTAGTTTGCAACACTACAACACAGTCACGAACATCGATTTGATTTGACAGCTTTAACTCTAGCAATAGGTGACTTGTTTTCATCACTATGTAGTCATGCAACTGTCAGATTGGACTTGTTTCCGTGGATAATTTATCCAAATAAAACATGCAAGAAAATATCTGAAGAAAATGAGGTTCAAGTAAAATATTTCTTGCAAGCAACTGCAAACCCAAAAAAGGAAGAGAAATAAACCTCATCTTTCTTCTGAGATTGCTCCTTCGCACGGACAAAACTTTCTTTGATAGTAGTAGTTTTCAGTTCGTCATTTAGAACATCAGAATAAGTATCCATGAAAACGTCCCCCTTGTCTTCACTGTCTTCCTCAGCTTCTTCTTCAGTATCATATTCAGAGTCATCTGCAAGGAGAAGAAATTCTTAATGAATCAAAGAAACAGAAAAAAAGTGTTCACAAGGAAAATAATAGTTATATAGACACCATCAATGCAGGTTTGAGCGAACATTCTTACACCATGGTGATCATGGAAAGTTATGCAATAAAACCTAACCTAATTAACAAAATCATCCGAGCCATTAGGTTACACCTGCCACACAACCACCACGGCCCATTATGTTTCACCTCTGACAAATACACTGTTTTGCAATTTTGCGCCCACAACTATGGGAAACATTTCATTTAAACCATGGCTAGACCTGCTTCTGTCAAGGCCCAAGGGGCTGTAAGTGGGCCAGAATAGAATAGGACTTCAGCTTCTATTTTCTGTATATAAATTATAGTAGTTAATGACTATTGGCATATCGATTAATAACAAAACAACAACAATAACAACAACAACAGAAGAAATCTAGTGTCTGAAAGGCTCCCGCTAACGCAGGATTTAGATTTCAATCAACAATACTGTTTCAAATTCTATTTTATACAAGCACTTGATTGCTTAAGCTAAACAACAGACAGTGTCTAGTGGGAGGGCACATAGCTGCTCTATTCGTTTTTTTCCTTTCTCCTTTCCCGTTCCAATACCAATCAAATATTCTGTCATCAAGCTCCTACCACATAAATATATATAATCCAGTACCTAAAACGTCAGTTTCCAGCACAAATGTCTAAACTTGCTTTCCATCATTGGCACTTTCAACACTATATCCTAGGTACCGGCCATTTTCAAAATTTGGGGAAGCAAGAGAGCAAGGAGGTCAGGTTCATTGTCAACAATGACCCATAACTCCACCGTCAACACTAACATAATGATTTATACATGGCAACATATACGTGAACAAAACCAAAAGCTGCAATGTAAATACTAGTAAAAATACTCACCAAAATCCATGTCAGATGATGATTCTTCTCCTTCGTCGACATCAGCATCACCATGTTTACCATTGAGGGCCCTTGTCGCTGATTCCATTTCTTTCATAAAACGATCCACATCGAAGTCCACATCTTTTAGATCCCTTGAGAAACGCATCAGACACGGGATTAATAACTTACAGTATATTATGTCAAAAAAATTCTATAGAGAACTGCAACTGGTCATAGCTACATGCACTGAAGGCACCACCCGTCAAAAATTAAGCAGCAAATAAGCTCACACAGCACCAAGGATTGTCAAGAAACCAGAAAAATAAATCATATCAATGAAAAATTTCTAACAGGATGAACAAAGTCAAATAGCAGCTCACCTGTTTTCAGGAACCTCAGCCCCCTGGTAACCTGACACCTTCTGTACAAATGCCTTCATCGACTTTGCCATGTCTCCCAGATCAAACTCATCTGTATTAGTGAAAGACGAGTCGTCATCAACTTTTTCTTTCCCTTTTTGTTTCCCATTGCGTTTTTGTTCGTAAAGATCCATCTCCTTCTGTCTCTCTGCAAGAGCAGAGTTCAACTCATCCTCTCCTCCATAAAGCCAGGAGTCATCATCAGATGGAAGGGCTTCCTGACTGTTGAAATCATCAACTGAATGAGGCAAAGCAAGAATATCGTCAATGCGTCGAACAGGAGCACTCAACATTACACTGCATCATTCACAAGAACAAAAAGAAACATATGTTAGAGGTCAACAAAGAAAGGCAACGTATTAACTAAGTTGAAGATTTCACAACAAATAATTGTTTTGTGATGGTATATATAGTTTCATCAACCATTCTACTCTTTCGCAGGCAAAAGAAAAGAACTGAAAGAACCAGATAATCAAGTAAGCGTCATTATACCACCAAACTGACAATCAACAAAGCCAAATGCCAGGTATGATGATATAGCAAGTAGCTTCCAAGGGAACAATAATAACGATAAACTCAGTTTCAAACAAGCTCTGTGACTGCCATTAGAATCTCCCTTAAGACCATAACAGCTCCATAATCAAATTTAGAAGAATTGACATTTTCGTGCTACCGCAACCATCCATGTCATAACTAAGTGGAAGTTGGAATTGATGTGAACTCCTTGGCATGTACTAACACTGCTACAGGTTAAAATCATTGACTCATCGCAGATAAAGAAGGGCCACAAAGAAAACCTCCTCCTTTCAATTCCTTAATTTCCACAACTGAGTTGCATGCTTTGCCAAAATGTGCCGTCTACGGATACATTTAGGTCAATAAACAGCAAATTAGCATATCAAACAAGTCAACAGCTTTTGAAAGACACAAAAGAAAGACTTAATTCGAACGTTCCACCAAGATATCAAACAAAGGTCAATTATTACAGAATGAACCTTGAGATAGATGTTATGCATTTGGCCATTGCATAAAGATAGTTTCGCAATGGCCTACATGACGTGTGTATATATATATATGTTCTATTACAATTAGTAAACACACTCATAAATATATTATGTTGAACAACATCAAAGAGATTAAACTTAATGATAGCATAACTATTTATTTGAATTTTTGCAAACATAAACCACAACGATGGCTGCAACAACAACCACCCAGTGCCTGAAAGGCCCCACCAAAGCAGAGTCTGACGGGTGATCGTGAAATGCACTCGGCCTTAACCACTACAGGGTCTTACTCATAAAGGAGGTTATTTCCGAGGGCTCTAACCCTAATAAGCAAAAATGGAACGATATACATAAACCCAATGACGACTATTACACAAAAGGAACCACAATTTCATTCCAATAAACTCAACTAGAGATTCATCAGAACATACCTAGCCCTACTATGCAGGGAACTCTTCTTATAATATTCTTCAGCATTCTCCATCAACCTCTTATATTCCTTTGAACCCGGAAGCATCCCCTTAAAATACCCACTACTCTCCAAGCTGTCCTTAAACTTCTCCCAAGTACTTCCCTTTCCTTCTTCCCCCTCCTTCTTTCTCTGCTGGTACATCATCTCAAACCCAACTGATATCTTCATCCCCAGCTCTGCCTCCATGTACACCGCCTGAGCGCTCCTCGGGGGCGGCAGTGGTATCGGATAACACCTTGGCGCCTGAAACTTCTGCTGAGCCAATTGCGCATACATTGCCCGTGACATCTTTACAGTTACCACCACTAGCTCCTCCCCTGTTCCTCTAGGGCAAAACCTCTCCATATTCGCCGCATACTTCATTGTATCAATGTCCCTATCGTAAAACCCCTCGACCGCAAGCGAAATCAAGCAAGGCTCGTGCTTCAACACCTGAGCTACTGACACCGGAACCCTAACCCTAGCTCGGTGCAAATTTCGCCTTGCTTTCTCCGGATACTCCGAAATACGCGATTTAATCACCGATTGAATAGAATCCGACGCTCTCGTTTTATCCGGATGGTCAATTAAGCAGTTTAGGGCTTCAATTAGGGTTGGATTGGAAGATTTCAACGATTTAGGGATGATATGGAGTTCATTTCGACGGATGAACACTCGATTCATCGAATTCTCAGGATTCAACCACCGAGGGAGATGAAAGGCAGCCTCAATGAGAAGAAACTCCCCGTCGGAGTCCCAAACGCGGATTGAAACGTCACGAACTGAAAGAGAAAGAGCAAAGAGAAGGTAAACGACGAACCACTCGTCCTCGAGATTATCGCCGAATCGAAGTTTGCCGTGGAGGTGAGGGATTTGGGCGGCGCAGAAGCAGAGCGGCCCAGCCGAGGATGAGAGAGAGAGAGTGAATGGCTCGTGTTGCCAGATATAGTCGGAGGTGAGAGGAGAGAGAAACTCGAGGATTCGCAGGTGGAGGGACTGGAGGGCGGCGGCGGCGGCGGCGGCGGTTGTGGCGGAGGAGAGAGAAGAGTCGGGGAAGATGGAGTAGAAAACGGTGTCGTTTGGAAGGGTAGTGCGCTTTGAAGAGAAAGGGTCGTCGGTGTCCGCCGCTGCGCCGTGGTTGTTGGTCTCCATGGTTGATCGCCGGCGGTGCTCGACGAGCAGTACTCTCTTGAAGGTTCTCTCCAGATAGTGTTCCAATTTAAACTTTGTGAGAGGATTTATAGGGGGCGGCATGGATGTTGTTGGATTGGGCTGTGGGCCTGTGACTGAGAAATAAATGGGCCTTGATTTTTGGCCCAGTAATAGTCAATCAAACCGGATCAAAAAATTAGGGTTCGGATTGGTTGTTTATTGGCCCGAGAACGATAAGATCCATCTTAAAATGATACAATAACCTGCCTTGCTTTTTTAGATACAGTATAATCTCGATTAAATAATATTTTTGACCGATCCTGACTTAGGACCAATGTAATAAATTAATAATTCGTTAAATTTATAAAATAATACATTTTGGAAAAACACATAGGTCCCACTTGATATATAAATTAATAATCTTCTTATACATCAAAATTATATATATACATGACTCAATTAGGAGGCCTTTGTAAAATATAATTCTAATGTTACTTGTTTTCTCTTGAAATTGATGTCTCCTTGGACCTTATTTCTAACTTTTTTTTTAGTATATTAAGAAGCTCCGGTGTAGTGTTTTCGTATTGCAAGAGAAAAATAGATAAATTAATGTCTGCTTGAACCTCATCTCTAACTCAATTAGGTAATTAGGTAATATTCAAATAATTACAGTATACAATGCATGTATTAAGTTGAATGTTTTTAAAAAAAAGAATTTTGATAAATTAATTTTTTATTAGTCAATGTATAAATTAATAAATTATTAATTTATTAATTAAATAATATCTCGATTAATTAATAATTTTTATAATTTGAAGGGTATTAGTTTATAAATATTTAACTATATTATATGAAAAAAATATATCCGAACATTGGACTAATGATTCTAGAATAATGAAGGGTTGGTTGGGTTTTGTTTTTAATTTTCTGTTGTTGGTTTAAAAAATTTCAAAAATTCTTAGCAAATAATTTTTAATTTTCAACGACTGATGTCAAAGAAAAATAGAAAGGGACCACAAGAGATGATAGGGGATAGAGGACTGGAAACTTGAAAATTATTTTTCTTAATTACTTTTTGTCCGATTTTTAAAAGGTACTTATATTACTCTAAAATTTTTTTCGATAAATTGCTTCAAAATTGCGATACAAGTAGACCACTCGTTAGGCGAGACCCGAGTCCGACCAAAACAAAACGGGGACCAAAAACAAACAACACAAAACAAAGAGAAAGACCGATAGGAACAAAACCCTCGCCTCAAGTACTACACAGCAGACACTGAGTACAGGCTGGACAGGACAGCATGGACAATTAAAAAAATGGCTATGTTGTTTGGACAATATAGTTAGTACTAGAAGAATATTTTAGCCATTATCATTTCTTGTCAAGGCAATTGTTACTCTAACAATGACTAGCACCAAAAACAAGTTGAATTTTCTCTTCACCTTCGTCAAATAAACTAACGTATAACCCATCTCGACCTATATGAATTTGACTCGTGATCCAAATTAGTCAGATTTGTCATTGAGACAAAGGGTGGTAAATGTGTCGTGTCGGGGTGGGTTTGTGTTGTGTCATACATAGGAGCTCTAGTAAAAGGGTTGACATGAACACAACTCGTTTATTATATGGGTTGAGCACCCCCAACCCTAACATGACCCAATTAATAAACGGGTAACCTGTGGGTTACCCAATTAATTAAATAGTCATTATCGGGTTACCAGTCAATCCACCAACCTGATTACGTGCCAAAAGCATATATTTATGACATGTATTAAATATATATTATATTTAATGAAAATAAACCATGAAAATAGTAACGATGTATAGCCAAAATCAATGCCAATTGCTACAAAGTATATCAACCTAAATCACAACAAGGGGAAACATATATAGGAGCCTAAAAATAGAGCTTTAGACTTGCAAAATCAAATGCCTACAAAAATAAAAAACTAGGCTACAACAATGCCAACAAAACTAACACATATTAACTAAGCAGTCAAAAAAAGAAATCTTTCCAACACGATTCCTCTTCAAAGCACAACAAAAAATCACAACATCTTCTCAACATAAGTCTTCTTCCAAAAGCTTTAAGATTATTTAAAAGAAGAGTACTAAGCATTCATAGGCAGAGAAACAATTGTTACATTCTTTTTTTCAACATTTATTAACTTCATATTCATGAGACGAGCAAAATAAATAAAATAAAAAAGTTGAAGAGTCACTTTAAGATTCAAGAGAATTAAAAGTGACGGTTTGCTTTCACTTAAAAATTGAAAGAAACTTATATTTTTTAGGCTTGCTCCTTCTTTATCATAACATACAGTAGGTAGTATTATTACTAGGGTGGCTAATTGACCAAAAAAAAAAAACCTAAAGTAGCTAAAGAAAACATGTGATATGACTAATTGTAATTATATAGAATAACTAAATTGAAAATAATTATGTCCATATGTAAACGGTAAACGAGTTCAACCCGCTATGAACACGACCTGCGTAAACCTGCAATTAATAATTTTGGAAACGGGTTGACACGACCCAAACCCAATTTCAACTTAATTATCTAAAAGGGCTAAACGTGTCAACCCAAATTCAGTCCGACACTAAAACCCTCAACTCGAACCCTCTAACTTCGTATCGTGTTAAATATTGCCAGCCGTATTTGAGACAGCTCAAGGAGTCGAATCAAGGTACATGTATATTTATTTACATATTTTCTTATCTGACCTTCTTGTATAGGCTTGAAAAAGAGAAGAGAACAAGCCAAAAGCAACCGAATATTTTTTTGATCAGCAAAGCCAACCGATTCGAAACACTGACTTGTATACAGATCAAGCGTAAAGTGTAAGAATAATGGTGACAAGAACACACATCATCACATCGGCGTTACTTCCCATAGCCGAACGGCAAGATGAGGAGGGCAGTTGAGTAACACTATAGCTGGGGAAGTTTACAACCCCAACAAAAAGCGACCGTTGCTGTAAAAGTAGAGCCAAAAGGATTTGATTCCTCCCCACTACTAACTCACCCTCTCATTGGCCCCACTCTCTCTCTTACTCTTAGCTTAAATCTAATCCAATCACATTATTTTGCTTAGATAATTTGCTCCTTTGACGCTTAATTGCGTTCTAATCAAGTATTCCTTGAATTACACTTCTCCATTTCTTCAAAATTTGCTCAAAATCTCATCACTTGCTTCATTCGTTGGCTCTTCTTTTTTGTTGGGATTTGTAGTGTTAAAAATACTGGTTCTGCTAAACCCATTTGAAACCCAGTTTTTCTAGTGTGAGTTTTTTGCACTAGGATCATTTTTTGTTGTTCAGAGAGTGTAAATGGAAACTGGGTCGAGCTCAGAAACCCTAGACAAGGCTAGTTCTTCTGTGGAGGGTTCAAAGATTGAGCCTTTTGTTCCAAGAAGAGACCATGACCCCCAAGACTTGAGATCTTGGGCAAAGAGAACTGGTTTTGTGTCTACATTCTCTGGTGAGACAAATGCAAGTGCAAGTGTGAATTTGAGGAATGGTAGAAGTGGGTTTGATTTAGAAAAGGGTGTGGATGAGAGGGGCAGTTCTTTGTCGCCAAAGATTGAAATTGACCCAGTTTTGGGTCGAACTAAAAGGGATAGGGAGGTTGAAATTGAGCAGGATTCTAGAGTTAATGCTAATTTGCATAGGGATAGAAATGAAAGTGGATTGGGATTGAGGGATTTGGTCAGGCGAGCCGAGAATCAACAGCGGGGAAATGAGGTTGAGAGTGGTTTAAGAGTTGGGTTAAATGGAAATGCTGCTCATTTGAGGTCTATTAATGAGGAGAGGAGAGTCGGATTCGATGGGAATGACAACGGAAGTGCGAATGGTAATGGGCATGGAGCTTCTGCTGTTGATTTGGAGCCAAAGAGGGAAGAATATGATGGCAGTTTAGAAGCGGGACATAGCAGGTTTGGTGAAGGCGAAGAACCGATTCTCGGAAGGAGTCCTAAGATTCACGAATTGAAGTGTGGAGTTGTGGACAATCCAGGCTTTGGTGGGTAGAATATTGGTTTCTATATTATGCTGAATGGGAATTTATAGTACGCATATCTTATTGTTCATTTTGTGATCATTAAGGCTTTTGTATTAATTTTTATGCTTTGTGCTCTTTTTGCATCATGTCTGTGACCTTTTCAGATGACGTTTCAGACCTTTAAGTAATTAAACTGAGGTCCCAAGAAACTTTTCCCCCCTTGTTTGCTGCTTGAGGTTTTTTCATGATGGACACAGTGTAATGGCCGAGATTATATAGATAGATTGCTCTAGCAGATTATGTTGGATTCGAGCTTGTGTGGTATGATTTTTTTGTTTGCAGTTCTTAGTTTTTTGAAAAATTACAACCAATTGTGAAATCCGTTTTTCTTATTTTTGGTTTTCTATTTTCAGCTATTACTCAAATTAGAGGGAAAAAAAACTGAAAATCAAAAAAAACAAAGGAAAGAGGAAAAATTATTTCTAAATATGGTTTTTAGTTTATAAAAAATCAAAAACTACAACGGAAAACAATACCAGCCATTGGCAGTGTTAAACAACTCCTCTAATTCTATGGTTTTAGCCAGTGGATGTCAAACTAGTTCCTTATGCTAATCTATGCAATTGAACTGTTTCTTATTGTTCAAAAGCCCGAACGTGCTTTTTCATTCTTTATATTACTTTCTGTTTTGATAAGAGTAAAATCTTGACTCAATTTGGTTGTCTTCCTTGCAGTACCTCTTATCTACTACGGCCTGCAGCATTATTTAGCACTTGCTGGTTCCCTTGTCTTCATTCCTCCAATAATTGTGCCAGCTATGGGTGGATCTGATGTGAGCATCTTTTCTTATATTTTTCCCATATATAAAATCTCTACACTTGGATGAAAGGATAAAATTAGGGGTATAGAAGAATTGATTGTTCGATGAATTACTCACGTTCGAATAGATTACTGCTCTTTCTTGTTCATTTTGGTGCTTGGTAGCTTACTGAGTAGAGTTCGAGCCGGCTCGATAAGCCCAATTCAAAAAGGGGATGCTTGGCTCGTTTACGTTTACAGACAATTAACTGTTTGGGCTTGTTAAAGGCTATTAACTTGAAAATGTTTTGATAGAGGATCGATAATAACTCAAATAGTTTAGCTTGGTAGTAAGTTTAACTCGATAACAAACTTGACTTGGCTATGAGCTCGATTCGGTTTGATAACGAGCTCGGTTTGACTTTATAATGAGCTCAAATCAACTCGATTAGGCTAACCAGCCGAGTTGACCCAAGTACCATACACACTAAAATCTTATCAAACCAAGTTTTAAAGAAGGTTCGAAAGCTTGATAAGAGCTCAACTCAAACTGGAGCTTATCGAGCACAAGTTCGAATAGAGGATGCTCGACTCGACACCGCTCGTTTCCACCCCTAGAATCTAGATACATTGCTTCTCTCAATTTTTCTGTTCATGAATTAGTTATATTCTTTGATAAAATGACAGAAAGATACGGCCAATGTGATATCCACAATGTTGTTGGTTTCTGGCATTACAACGATCCTACATTCGTATTTTGGGACTCGGCTGCCATTGGTGCAAGGAAGCTCATTTGTGTACTTGGCACCATCATTAGTTGTCATGTACTCTCAGGAGCTTCGTAATCTTACAGAACATGTAAGTGTTGTATACATACTGAACTTTGTCTTTGAAAGGAAGACATCGAACATTTTAGCTGAATGGTTTCTGTTGTACATTTGAGGTTCATACGTTTAGAAGGTCTGCAAGAATTTCTATTTTTATTTTTTGCTTTTCTCAAAATGATATTGCATCATGCAACTTTAGAAAGACAATACAATGTCATGTTTTATGTAGTTTTTATTTGCAGGTTTTAGTTTCTCAAAACTAAAAACAAGATTTTAGAAACAATTGTTTTTAGTATTTTGTTTTCAATTTTCTCCAAGTTTGAGTAGTACAACGACAACAACAACAACAAATCCAGTGCCTGCAAGGGCTCCCGCATAAGCAGGGTCTGGGGGGGTAGATGTACGCAGCCTTCCCCCTTCAGGGGCCTATCCTGAAGAGAGGTTGTTTCTGAGGACCCCCAACCTGAGAAGCTGGTCCGCAGCCTAGAGCATGAGACCTGGCAGCAGGAGAGCATCAAAGCATGAGTAGGGCAAAATTTCTCCAAGTTTAAGTGAAAACAGAAAATCAAGCAAGGGAAAAATGATTTTAAAAACCTCGTTTTCAGTTTGTCAACAACAAAACAATGCAAACAAAAATCGATTACCAAACAAGCTCTTGTGAAACCAGCTTTATCTTTTTAGTTTTGGTCCTTTTTTTTGTTGAACATCTTGTTTTTACCTTTTTGTTACCTCTCTTGTTCTTTTTGCATTTCCAGTGACAAATAGTTTTCTTTCTTTCTCTGTTTGATGATCCAATTCAGAAATTTAGGCACATAATGAGGGAACTGCAAGGGGCTATAATTGTTGGCTCGATTTTTCAAAGCATTTTGGGATTCAGTGGTCTCATGTCTCTCCTGCTAAGGTAGTATTTCTCAAGAGAAAAAAATAATATTTGTCTTCTTCATAAAGTAACACAAGCGGCCGATTACAAGGACAATACAAGCCTTAAAATTTAGGTTCTTTTATGATACATTTCATAATTTCACATTTACTGAGAGGGGTACCAACAAGAGGGAATATGTCCTCTCTATTTTGAGCTTCACTTTGTTTTACAGAAATAGAACAAAAGAACAACAAAAAACCTATGATGAAAGGGAAACTGTAGCCCAAGATTTATGTGGTTTAGCTATGTTTTACAAATATTTGCCCCAGTGTGTCTCAATCCACAGAGTTGCAGAGAATTTCACTGTATTTTTAAGGGAAACTACAAGATATTTTGCTCTCTCTCTCCCTCTCACATAATCACTCGGACATACACTAGGCAAGTATATATACATATATATATATCTATGCATGAAGCCTAGTTTGCCTAAAGGACCCAAAGAAAAAAAGGTCAGATCTAGGCTCGCTAAAATCAAGTTTCATACAAGAAGCCCAACACTTGATCTAAGTTTGCCATATTTATGTTGCCTTATGTTTGCTATATTATTTTTTTCAACAACTGTTGCCCTCTTAAAGCCCTTTGTTATGAATGAATTTCTCTCTAAAAAGCATCTGAATAAGATTTAGAAGTGAACAATGCACTGAGATTGGTATTTTCCATAATTTTGCAGGTGGATAAACCCAGTTGTTGTGGCCCCGACAATCGCTGCTGTAGGATTAGCCTTTTTCAGCTATGGGTTTCCTCAAGCTGGTAGTTGTGTGGAGATAAGCATACCTCAGATACTGCTGCTTCTAATATTCGCCCTGGTGAGCAATCTTCTCCTAGAAAGTCATGTCATATTCCTTTAAGAAGACTATTATGGCCTTTTCAATTTCTTAGTTGCGATCTATTTTGCAATCTTCATTCTTCATGAGTTTTATGGGCATTTATCAATCTGTTTTGTTATTTGATTAGTATCTGCTAGGGGTTATAAAGAGTTGAGCTTCCTTGCCAGGACTTCGTAAAGCTTGAAACAAGTTGAGCCGGCTTGCGAGGACTTCACAAAGCTCGATAAGCTTGGCTTGTTTCGAGCTGGCTCATTTGGCTTACCAATCTAATCCCGAGCCTAGTGAAGCTTGAGCCCATAGCTCGTGAGCCTAAATGAGCTTACCTTAATATAGTTTTTGTTAGGTTAAATATGTCAATCAAGCAAATGAGCCTAGCTCGAGCTCAAACGAGCCTAGATCGAGTTGAAATGAGTCTAAATAAGGCAAGCTTAGTTCGAAGATCATCGAATTGCATTTGAGCTCAATCGAGCCGAGTCTAGCCTGAATCTATCACAAGTGGAGTTCGTGCTTGAAATTTCCAAGTTCGGCGAGCTTCCGTCAAGCTTGAGCTGAGCTAATTGCAGACAAGTTGAACCTTGAGCCTGATGAGCTCCACTCAGCTTGGCTCATGTACACCCCCAGTATTAGCAATGAATTTCAATTATCTGAGATAAGTAATCAATTTCGTTCTCTGGCAAGTTTTTGATCTATTTGAATTTTCAGTATCTTCGAGGAGTGTCCCTCCGTGGCCATCGAATATTTCAAATTTATGCGGTATGCTCTTCTGCTCCTTATTTCTTTCCCCTAAAAGTCTGTGTTTAATCTCCGATAAAACCTTGTATGATCCAGTTTGATCGGTTTTAGTAGTGTTCTATCTATGTATTATTAACTCATCTTATAAAATGTTGATTATGTACTTTGCCACTCCTTGTTGTCACTTTGAATACACTGTGAAGCTTTTGATATTGAACAACTTTCTTCTCCGAATCTGCACCTGATTTTGCTTTTATTTTAAATTGTGCAGATTATTTCTACGTCCTTTGATGTTTATTCATTTGACTCATACTTAAAAAGAAAAGGAATATGTATGTCTATTTGAGTACTTCACCATTTAGAAACATCTGACTATCTTGAACATCTCGATGCATGCTTGATATGGTTTATTATTTTGCAGTTTTTGATTTTTTCCGAAACTAAAACCATATCTTGGAAGCGATTCTTTCTTATTTTTGGCTTAATGTTTTCAGTTTTTTTGCAATTTGAGTAAAAACTTAAAACAAGAAACCAAAAGGAAAAAAAAAAGTTTTCAAAACCAAAAATGACACTAAACTAAGTCCTTAAATATCAAGTTCTTTCTTTGTTCCCCCAATGTTTTATTTGGCAAGGAATCTTCATACCAAGAACCTTATTTTCTGAATTTAGTAGCCTTATAAAGAAAAATCTCACACATATGTCCACAAAATCGTGCTAATTATGACAGGTTCTTTTCAGGTTCCACTCAGCATTGTGATTATATGGACATATGCGTTCTTTTTGACAGCAGGCGGAGCATACAATTTCAAAGACTGCAGCACCGACATACCCAGTTCGAATATTTTGGTTGAATCGTGCATTAAGCATGCATATACCATGAAGCATTGCCGAACGGATGTTTCTGCTGCTTGGAGAACTTCGGATTGGGTCAGGATTCCCTACCCTTTACAATGGGGTATGCCTATCTTCCAGTCGAGGACTTGTCTCGTGATGATCATCGTGTCTCTCATCTCTTCTGTGAATTCGGTGAGTAGTTTATTGATTTTCCTTGCCACTTAACTAAGGACAGTGCTGAGATTTTAGGGGTCTAATGCAAGTTTGATCAGTAGGCTCTTTTAAAGTAATTGAGACGTCTAAGTCTACTTAAACACGCCTTATAATCCACTTTAGATTATAATATCAGCTAATATGTAAATCTTTTATATTATTTATTGTATGTTTGTGTTTATACTCTGTCATGTATAGGTCATTATTGTTCTAACTATAGAGGGTGATATGTGGTAGAAACAAACGGATATAACTAATTTTCAAAGGGGCACTTAGGAAAGTGGAGGTCTCAAGCAATTGCTTTCATTGCCCGGGATTTTAATCAGCCCTGCACTGAGCATTTACCTTTGAAGCTTTTCTGGGCAAGTCTTTATTTGCTAAACTGCCAGAATGGTATTTCCTACATATACCGCAAAAAGATTAAACACCGATAGTTAAAAGAATAAATAATGAAGATATTTTTTTTGTTTTACAAATGGTAAGAAGTCCCTATTGATCTGCACAAGGGGCCAGTCTTTCCCAGATCCCCTATAAATCCCTTCACCCCTAATGAAGACGGGATTTGATCCCAAGTCTCACGTACCATCCTAGCGACTTTAGCAGCTAAGTTAGCTGATAACTTCAACCGATGAAGATATTGATTATGATGTTTATCATTTTCATTCCCCACTTCTGCCGGAGAGGTGATCGATTGCAATGCCATTCTAATCAGGTAAGAATTGCTGCAGATCTAATCTTGATTTTACTTGTATAACTTGATTAGGTGGGAGCATATTACTCGGCATCATTGCAAGTGAACTCTAAGCCTCCGACCCCAGGGATTGTCAGTAGAGGAATTGCGGTGGAAGGATTTTGCAGTATACTGGCTGGTCTTTGGGGCACTGGAACTGGCTCCACCACATTGACAGAGAATGTACATACAATCAGCATAACGAAGGTGGCTAATCGAAGGGCTATTCAACTTGGGGCCATCATCTTAATATTCTTTTCATTTATAGGTAACCCATATGCGTTTGAAACTAATATTTATACTTGGCATTTTCAACCTGACCCGATGGTTTAAGCATCATATGAACCAAAAAACTCGGATAGTCGACTTAAACCCGACCGTAATTAGGTTAGGGTTGGGGGTTTGGTGACCCGAACCTGGTATGAGTCTAACCCCATATAAGCGGTACCTAAAGTCACACAAGCCAAATCTGACGCGATTTCAATTCTTGTTGTGGAAAGGCTTTTTGACACTATTACTGATCGTGTAATGGTTGTGATGCTTTTCGTTTGTGGTATATTGAGTATTTGTTTCACTTGTTCCTTGATGATATGAGTCCTGGGGATGGTGTAGCTAGACAGAGCAGCATTGGTTTTTGTGGGGAACCTTGTTCAAACATTCTTGCTAACGAGTTTGCTGCCCCAACTTTTTCTCTGTGTGGTCTTCCATATCCTAGCGAATTTACCTTGGGATGAAAGGTTTATTGATTTTATTAGGGCCCGTTTGGTACCGTTTTCTGTTTTCAGTTTTCGGTTTTTTGGAAACAAAATCATATTTCACATACAGTTTTTTTTTTTTTTTTTTTTCTTCTGGTTTTTAGTTTCTTGTTTTAAGTTTTTCTTTGTTTGAGTGAAAAATCTAAACAGAAAATAAAAAACTCAGAAAAAAACTATTTTCAAAACCCGGTTTTCGTTTTTCAAAAACCAAAAGCTGCAAACAGAAAATAACACTAAAAATTGCGACTTGCCTCATATTGCATCTGAATGGTTTGCTACCTTGTTTTATTGCCAGGGAAAGTTGGCGCAATCCTGGCTTCAGTGCCACAAGCATTGGCAGCTTCTGTACTATGCTTCATTTGGGCTCTGATAGTGGCGCTGGGTCTCTTAAATTTGCAGTACAGCCAAGCATCTAGTTTCCGGAACATGGCAATCGTTGGCATTTCCTTGTTTCTGGGTCTGTCTGTTCCTGCCTACTTTCAGCAGTATCAACCCGAAATTAGCCTTGTACTTCCCAGTTATTTCATTCCGTACTCAGCTGCGTCCAATGGACCGGTTCACACTGGGAGCTCAGAAGTAAGTCATTGCTTCAGTTAGCCACTGTGTTGCATAAATGTTGAACCCATTTAGTTGTAGGTGTATTAGGTCATATTATATTCACTAGTGAAGGAAAGAAGAGAAAAGCTTGAGCTTCTAGCCTAGTGGAATTAAAGGGAATTTTTGCTTGTCTTCAGCCACTCTCCATCCAACCTTAAGAGCACTCATTTGAGATGATTATACTTTGACATTAGTATAACACTTATACACTTTAAATTAGTGCGAAAACACATTACAAAAAAAAAGTCTGAGGCATCCAAGTTTGATTTTTGGATGCATACCCATCACTCTTTCTTTTAGATGGTAAGGAGATACAAAAATTTACTAACAAGCATCCCTAGCCCCGGCACAGCCCTAACCCGCGTGTTTTCGCTATCTTCTGCTCCTTCCCCACTTTGATGCCCTTCCCAGTTCCGCCCTTAGCCTCCATCTGCTTACATAAAACACTTCAATTTAAACATACTTTTCCTTTGAAGTTTTCTTGTCAAATACTTGAGTCTGGGTATCATATTTTTTTTGAAAGGTAAGGAATACGCTAGGCCCACTACCGGTAGACCGCTTATTCCAGTACATGAGCTCTAACAATGATATTGCTTGGCATATCTGCATATGAAACATGCGGGCAGCGTATGGATGCTTGGGCTTTTAGTCTGATAGAGATCATAGAATGATTTCAAAATATTATTCTCGTAGAAATAGAAATTTGTGGATGGATTTTGATTTTATTTAGAATTTTAGTTTATCTAGAATCTTTATTTTATTAGGATAGTTATTGTCCTATTATTTATTAGGATATTTGTTTTGCTAGATTAGAAGTCCTTTTTCGAATAGGACTCCAGTTTCTATTTGCTATATAAACTATCGTAGTTTATGCCAATGGCATTTAATATCAATAATAATATTCTCAGTTTCTATTTTTCATAAGCACAGGGCTGCTTAATGGGAGAACACAGGGCTGTTCTACCCGTTTTTTCCTTGCAAACTCCATCAAATTGGTATCAGAGCAGTTTCGATTCAGCGTTTCCGTCAGATTTTTCTTTTTAATTTTTTTTTGCAAATCGTTGTTGCCGTCAAAAAAAAAAAAAAATGTTAAACCCTAAATTAGCACTGCCGTCAACTCCAACCCTAAAATCACAAACTCATCACCCGACGATCCACCCAACCCAGCCATCGACGCCGGGAACCCTCGCCGGAACCCTACTCGACCCTCAAAACGACATTCAACAGCCTTCGCACGACCCTGCTACAACCACAACCCAGCCTTCGCACGACCCTCGACCCTCGACACGAGGTTGCTGCCCTCCGAAACCCTAGAGATCGCTGTTCGACGGCCTTCGACCCAACTTGCGAACCGTGATCGTGTTCTCCTGGTTGCCAATCTCTTGGATCTAGCATTGTCTCAATTCACAGAGGCAGCTTGAGCAGTCAAATTGGCAATCGGGCGTGAAGAACATTGCTTAAGCCCCTTTTCACTTGCGGTAGGATTGGTGGATCTGCTACTTCTCACGTGTCGGAGCCTAAGTTACCTTCGTTTGAACAATCGATTGTGGATGAGATTGATGCAATCCTTGAGGACGAACTAGTTACTACAACTGATGAAGCATCCCGCCGCTTCCTTGTACACTGGAAGGGTCGTCCCATGTCTGATAATTCTTGGCTCCCAGAAGCAGATATTCGCCAATTCGCTCCTGAACTTCTTGGCGAGTACACTTCCAGTCACTAACCAGGGGCGAGTGTTTTCCTGCCAGGGAGAATTGATAGAGATCATAGAATGATTTCAAAATATTATTCTCGTAGAAACAGAAATTTGTGGATGGATTTTAATTTTATTTAGAATTTTAGTTTATCTAGAATCTTTATTTTGTTAGGATAGTTATTGTCTTATTATTTATTAGGATATTTGTTTTGCTAGATTAGGAGTCCTTTTTCGAATAGGACTCTAGTTTCTATTTTCTATATAAACTATTGTAGTTTATGCCAATGGCACTTAATATCAATTATAATATTCTCAGTTTCTATTTTCCATAAACACAGGGCTACTTAGTAGGAGAACACAGGGATGTTCTACCCGTTCTTCCCCTTTTTCCTTGCAAACTCCATCATAGTCTATACGCACAAAGAGTTCTATATCGTAACCTCACGTTCATATTCGCTCTTAGGTCTTGTTTTATCTCTCTTGGTCATATATTTTTCTTCTTACACGGCTAATTCCTCGCTTTCTTCAATCTGGGTGGCAGCTTGATTTTGCAATAAACGCGCTGTTCTCTATGAACATGGTGGTGGCATTTTTCATAGCATTTCTATTGGACAACACGATACCAGGAAGACGCCAAGAACGAGGAGTTTATGCTTGGTCAAGCTCTGACGATCTGGCAACTGATACCACATCTTCTGCAAATTACGCGTTGCCAAGAAGAATCGCAGGTGTTTTCCGTTGGGCCAAGTGTCTGGGCGTAGGACAGACTTTCGACAGGGACTCCAATGGTTGAGCTCTTGTTCCATTTCAGGTTCCAACATCACAAAAGTTCGCTTTATACAATTCTTGCAAATTGTAAGAATTAAAAGAAACCAGTAAATAGAATACCTCAGATTATATCATTACAGATTACAAAGTACATATACGTTGAAGAATATCCATGTTCAATTTGACTAGATCGTTGATCAAAAAATTTGATTAGATCAGTCATGCCTATTTCTTTATTTGACATACAATTCATATTGAAGTTGGAAGTGCCTCCTAATGAAAGACGATGACATCCTCTTTGTGTTGAGATATGGACAACGATTTTCGATGTGATTCAATTCCCAGATGTTTAAATGAGCCAAGTTACAACATCGGATGTGTTTCTTTTCTCCCTTTTCTTTGTTGACTCTTTTCCCAAAAAAATGCTTAAAAATCGATATATATATATATATATATTAACAATTGAAAACAAATAATTTCTAGAATGGTTTCTACATGGAAAAATAGCTTTTGCACACACACACTTTGTTGGGAAATATTTTTTCAGATGCTATAATGGGAATTTTTTTAATTGTAAGCATTTTTTTGGGAGAAGACTGCTTTGTTTTTTGGTAATAGAAGAGACTTGAGTTTTTTCTTCAGTTGGATGATACAAGAGTCATCATCAATGGAGATTTCCATTTTCACCGAAGAAAGGGTAATCAGTGTAACCCACAACGGGATCATGGGAGTAGAAAGTAGCAGCATCGTATTGATTCAATGGTGCATCTACCTCGAATCTATGAACCAAATCCGGGTTCGAGAGAAAAAGTCTAGCATATGCTATCAGATCCGCATCCTCATTTGCAAGAGCCTTTGTTCCTCGTTCCCGATCATACCCTCCACTGACCATGAATGTACCTCGGTACGCTCTCCTTAGCACGCTTAACAACTTAACCTCTTCCTCGTCTGGGCCATGGCTTAGTGACCCTGCTTGGATCTGTAGATGAGCGAGCCGTTGACCTTGTTCATCTTGGAGCTCATTGAGCCTCGCCACCACTGCGAAACCCAGGGCGAGCGGGTTCGAATCAAAGGCGTCTTGGTGGTACATGGTTGGCGAAATCTTCACACCGACCTGATATGAGTTACTTTAGATTAGTTAAGAGTATCCCTATGATCAAGTTTCATTAGCATAGGAGGGAGGAAAAATGTCTTGATGTTTTTCGCCGTGGTCAAGATTGTGATTATTTGGTATATTTTGCTAGAAAGGAATATTAGGATTTTCAAAGACCAATATATACTGACAAATTTGGAATTTCTTAAAGGGATTAGGTGCTCTTTTTATGAACTCTTTGATCAAAGAGCTATGGGAGCTTTCCTGACATAGATTTGGTCGATCTGCAAGGTCTGGCTTTTTTATGTGATGACTGAGGACACCTCCATACATTATTTCTTTCTTAATAATATTTCTTTTCTCAATCAAGAAACAACTTCATACTAACCTTTTGAACTCCAATGGCGGAAACTACAGCATTCAAAATCTGCATTAAGAATCTGCATCTGTTTTCAAGTGACCCACCATACTCATCCGTTCGATCGTTGATCCCATCTTTTAAGAACTGGTCTATGAGGAAGCCATAGGCAGCATGCACCTCGACACCATCAAAGCCTGCTCGCATTGCGTTAATGGCTGCTTGGCGGTAGTCGTTGATGATCTGAGGGATGTCAGCGATGGATAAAGCACAGGGAAGAGAATAATCAGCAAAGGATCCGTCAGGTAAGAGTGCTTTCCATTTGTTTGATATGGGCTTGTTTGTTGACGATATTGGTGCTTCTCCTTCTGGTTGGTACACTGCTTGTCCACAAGTAAGACTGCTTCAGATTTACTAACTCAAGAGTCTAACCAATTGATACTGGTTTAGGTACATGACAGTAGAGTTGTCTTCCATACTACCAAAAAAAATAGTAAAAATTGTTGTGACAGACGCAAACTTTGGTATTACGTGCTTGCTAGTTCAACTTAGAGTCCTGTACACATGGCCCTAACATCACTTGAACATATCTAGCATGAACATCTTAGTTACCAAAAAAGAGCCTGCCAATCAAATTTACTTTAAGCCCCTAAAATTTAGGGACTAGCCTTTGCGTGACCTCAACATTACTCAGGTATATCTGGTTTGAGCATCTCAGTTAAGAAAAAGAGGTTGCTAATAAAATTTCCTTACCAGTATGAGAAGCACGGCCAACGTGCCAGAGTTGGCATAAGAAAGAAGCGCCTTTGGCATGGACGGCATCCACCACTTTCTTCCACGCCTCTACTTGTTCCTCTTTGTATATGCCTGGACAATGAGGATACCTGCAAAAACCATTACATTGTCTAGGGAAACACTCGATGGATTAAGATTAAAGTAACACATATGACTTGAGATTATAATGAAAATATTTTTTTCTGTTAATGGAGGTGAAAATTTTCAATAAAGTAACAATTCTTCTAAATCTATGCAGAAATATAATGAAAACGGAGTGTAAAAAGTTTTCTGTCAGACTGAATTATTAATCAGGAGCAGGGTGAGCAGCAAGGGATTATCATTTGTTGAATTAGACCATCTCGACTTACTATTCATAAAAAGTAATTTTTCATCCACCATTCATTTGAAAAATCTACCATGCCATCGACCCAATTCATGGATTTGACACATATGGGTCCACATATAATTCTTGCACAATTTTCATCCTGAAATCAATTAGTATTAGATGAAATAACCTACATATGGGTCCACATATAATTCATGCAGAGTTGTTGATTTCTTATTTCTCACAACTTTAATGCGAGATTTTTACTAGATTGACAGGTGAAGTCCTCCCAAAAAAGCTCCCCACACGGGTCAAATAACAAAATGGGCCACAAAACAAACATGAATGAACAAGAAGTACCCGATGGCGGAGGGGGAAATAAAAGTGCCTTCGGAAAGGAGGAGGCCACCACGGGTGGCACGCTGGGAGTAGTACTTGACCATGGCCTGGTTGGGGATGCCATCTATGGCTCGACATCGAGTCATAGGTGCCATCACCGCCCTGTGGCTTAGCTCGATCTGGCTCGTGTACTTGTACGGACTCAACAGACTCACCCCCACCTCTCCTTCCTTCTTCTCCATCTTTCTCTGCCCCCAGAGATTGCAAGCTGCCCCCCTCTTATTCTTATTTTTGGCAGAAGAAAAGCTAAGGTTACAAGAATTTAGGGTTTAAAGACAGCAGTTCTCTATATAGAACCGAACGTAAATATTATAACATTTACTATTTATATTGCATAATGCATTTTTTTAATATTATTATCGGAGCTAAATTATTATTGCT
The DNA here is from genome assembly GCA_018398585.1 of Simmondsia chinensis. Taxonomy (NCBI): domain Eukaryota; kingdom Viridiplantae; phylum Streptophyta; class Magnoliopsida; order Caryophyllales; family Simmondsiaceae; genus Simmondsia; species Simmondsia chinensis. The sequence goes on along the minus strand of JAGTTD010000002.1, from coordinate 42,530,698 downwards.
AGCAAAATCATATTTTGTAAGGTAATTTTATTGCTTTTATTAAGTGTTTTGAGAATAATAATTTTTACACTAAAAATAATAATTTTCTATTAATATAAATATATATGTGCAAAGTTGACCCTAGTTCTTAAAATATTTATAGTTGATGGCATGTTGTAGTCAAATATTGAAGTGCTATCATTAGGGGTATGGAAATATTTTATGTGAATAACTTAAGCAAATAATACGTGTGGCATAAATAATGAAATATAATTTCATATTATTTTTATTAAATATACAAGGTTTATATATTTGCTTTAATTATTTGAAGTATAAAATATTTTTTGTATTTTATTTATTGTATCAAACTAACCCATAAAATTTTAATTAATTGCATTTCGTTCTGTACAATTTAAATTCTAGAATTATAGTTCTAGGCTGAAACTGGACATGGTTATTTTTTTTCCTTTAACTGTAGGACAATATCACAATAATTAAAATTATACAACAATTAAATTAATATAATTAAAAATATATGTATTGAAAATATAATACAAGTATATATATACAATGCAACTTTTAGGATCTTCCAACTTGAGACCATAGACTATCGATCTAAGTTTACTGAACTATAATTCTAGAGGTGAGATTTGGAAAGAGGAGTTGTTATTGTGGTGATATAAATTGTTATTATCACATAAATTACGTGACTTATTACAAAAATAAGAGACATAAAATTATTTTAAAAATAACGATCTTATTTTAATAATAATAATTTTATTCTATCAATAATATTACCCTTGACTAGTCCTCAAATATGAATCGCATTACTCCACAAATATGGAATCTTACTGTTTAGGGGTAAAACGGAAAAATTGCATTAAACAACCAGAAATTGGTTCGTACACGAAAGACCAACATCACTAAAAAAAACAAACATGTCATGCTCCATATTAAAAATCAAAATTTGATCCAATAAAAATAAAAATCAAAAAGTTTTACTATTTGTCTAAACCTGCGATAAAATTTTTTTTTATAACTAATCAGAAAAAGATTCATAACTTATTACAGAAAAGTGTATTAAAAAAACTATATTAGCATCAAATTTTTACTAACATGACCTATTTTTACTTATTTTCACTACCCCACCTACCATCATTTCTTTTACTCTCATAAGTTACTAACATTCACCATTCTTCACTATTATATCTAACAGTTATCACGATTCTCTCCTACTTACTATTGTTAATGTTTTATATTATTAAGTTATTTATTTATTATAATAGATAAGTTTTTTTTTTAAACTTATACCCAAACATTTTATTATGTAGAAAAGATCTTTCGACATTGCACAACCAAGTGCTTCACAGCAAAAAGATACAAATCTTTAATAGATGCATTTTACTAAAATAAATAGATTAAGAAAAATATAAGTTAAACCAAACGCATCCTAAAATTGTCTATTACAAAAATATACAATGGATAAAATATTTTATAGGGCTTTCATCAAATGCAATCCGCAACTCCTGGCAGTTGTATTAAGTGTATGATGTAAACTAATACCAGAAACATGAGTTACATTGCCATATAAAAATACGCTTCGTAGCACTTGACAAATCAGAACCATAATTGAAGACATCTAGGATATGTTACAGTACTCTGTGGAGTATCGCGTTCCTCATGAAGGTAATGAGACGACAGATAAGATAGTTGCACTGGGTTCAACTTGGCAAAGTTAAAGGGCTTTTAAGGAGTGAATTTGCATACAATTTCATCAGATAATTCAACATAAATCTAAGCCTTCCTAACTTTGATTATAAAATCTAATGCTTCTGTGCACGTAACATATATAACATAACCCACTTTGTAAGGGATCAAAAAGAGCTCTTCATTTACAGATATCTCATGTGTAATTATCAAAAAAAAAAAAAAAAAAAAAAAGAAGAAAAAAAAGAGAACTTTATTTGTTCTTCCATTCTATTACTATACAAAGGAAAGGAAAATAGAAAAATAGTAATATTATTGTCATATGACAAAATTATTATTATCAGAGCAAGATCGTAATTTTTAATATAATTTTATAGCTTTTATTATTTACAAGTCATAATATTACTCTCTATGACAATAACAATTTTAGTTCTGACAATAATAACTCCCTAGAAAAATGAGAAAGAAATTAAGATGGGGAGAGAGACTGACGCCAGTCTTGAATGAGAGAACGCAGCGTATGGTTAGGGAGAAGGCGCATATGGGCCAGCTTGAGCCCAGTCACTGGTGACGTGTCATGGCCTATCTGGACCCATTCCTCTATGGCTTCCAGCTCGTATGAGTATCCATCTGCTGCTATGTGTGGGCTCTCCATCACTTCCTGTAATCATCGATCTAGGTAGCTTAGTTATAGAACTCGAAAAGCTCGACTTGTTTTGAGCTTTACCTAAGCCAAATTAGCTCCTTTAACTTATTGAGATGAGTTCGAGCTTAACTGAAGCTCGAGTTAGTGGGCTTGTGGTACTAAATAAGTCTATCTTAATACAATTTATTTGTTTAAGTATGCTCAATGGAGCCAAGCTAGTTTGAGCATAAATGAGCAAAGATTGAACCAAGTCGAGCGTAGATGAGCTTCAAATAAGTCTAAATAATGCAAATTCGGCTTGGAACATATCTAGCTGGGTACGAGCTCAACATGGCTGAGCTCCAGCTTGAACTTTCCAAGCTCAGTGAACTTTCCAGTGAGCCTAAATTGAGCTAAATATAAACGAGTTGAGTCAAGCCTTATATACATCCCTAGTTAATGATACTGTTATTGTTAGACTACAAATCATCTATACAATTCAAGCTCAATATTAATATAATTTCCACATAAAATATAAGGTGTCAGTGCAATACCCATTATTCAAGTCTAGTGGTCATCCGCTTGAGGGGACATGTTAGACTACAAAACCATCCGCGGGTCATCACCTATCTTTGAAAAACTTTTGAAATAGCTAGTACCTGAAAAATGGGGCAGACGAAAGTGGTGGGAACATTGCAGGAGTCGACATGGGTGTAGGTGCCATTATCATTAACAGAAGCATACTCGCTCTTAGCCACTAGCTCATCCGCTTTCTTCCTCAAAGCACTCAACTCCTGGCTCACCGCGGCCATGACCTCGTCCGGCTCTTCCATATACACCCTCATACACTTCATCCCCACCTCCACCATCTCCTCCGCCAGCTCCATCGGCCACTCCCCCGCATTCTCATCCAGGGCCTCGATCACTGCTCTTCGCTCCATCATCAACTCTTCCTGGTGAAAAGAACTCTACATGTGAGTATATATTTGAAAGAAAATGAAATTTCTATATGGTAGATATATAATTTGGTACCTATATAGCATTACTCTAATTAATATGTCACGTGCTGGAGTTATGAGAGAGGGTAAACCCGGGTTATTCCATCTAGTGCTAGTTGATTTTGAAATAAAATTTTATTTGGACTTATACATAGAGTACAATGCCAACTCCTCGAGCCAAGCCTCGACTTTGATGAATTTCCTTTGTTAGTAAAGCGGATTAATGAGTACAATGCCAACTTCAAACGCCATATGTGTATATGTGAAATTAGGGGGCTGGCTTTTTTTAAAAAAAATTCTTCCTTTTTACCTAAAAGAATTTGACCAAAAAATAAATGCACATTTAAATAAAAATAGAAGCATAAAAGTATCTTTTAAGCACCAAAAAAAAAAAAAAATTCCAGTGCCCCAAGAGCTCCTGCCCAAGTAGGATCGGGGTAGATGTATGCAACCTTCCCCCTTTAGGGTGCTATCCAGAAGGGAGGCTATTTCCGAGAACTCCTAACCTGAAGACTTACCAGGAGGTCACCCATCTTGGTACTACTTTTACTCAAGCACGTTTAACTTCAAAGTTTTAATGGAATTCGATATTTGTATGTTGGTACCACGTAGGTTTTAAAGTAATAAAAGCAAAAATAAAAAATTTCTATGCGGATATACCTGGTCAAGGCCGGCCCAGTTGCGGCCCAAAAGGAGCTGAAGAATAAAAACACCAAAGGCGACCACGTCAGCAAGGAGGTCCACATCATCATAGCAAGGGGTGATGTGGAAAGCGTTGATCTTAGCAACGAAGTGGCGGTCAAGGAGGATAGTCGAGGGGTTGAGGGAAGAATGGATAATGGGCCGGGGATGGGCCAGGTGAAGAAAGCCCAGAGCAGAGCTGACGTCAGCGGCGATGTGGATGCGGTAGCGCCAGGGGAGAGAGCGGCTTTTGCGGCGGGAGAAGAGAGTGTCGCGAAGGCAGCCGGAGGGGAGATACTCGAAGACGAAGCACTTGAGGTCGGTGCAGTAGCCTATCAGTGCTGTTATGTTTGGGTGCCGTACATTCATCAATAGATTCACCTTTTACCAAGAAATTGTGACAAATGTTAGAAATCTATGTTCTCCTTTGATACGGTACGCAGGAAGTAAATACGAAAAATAAAAATTAATAAAAAATATAAATTTTAACTCTTGTTTAGTTGATAAGATGTAGGCAGAATGAGGGAAGCGAAAATTTTTTCCTTTAAAACGCATGAAGTAACTTACTTAGCCTTCCTAGGTAAGTTTTAATTCCTTCGTTTTTAACTAATCTTACCAAGAAATTGTGAGAAATATTAGAAGTCTATAGCCTAGTTTGCTATAGAGGAAGTAAAAGTGAAAAATAAAAATTTATGAAAAGTGTGAATTTTAGCTTTTGTTTGGTTGGTAGGAAGTAGTAGGGGGTGTTCATGATGTGATTAACTGTACTAAAAAATATTTCGGATCAGTTAACCGTAACCAAAATACTCAAAAATCTCTAACCGTTATCGTAACCGAAAAGACCCGTTGACCGACTTTGGTAAGTCGGTAATTTGGTTTGGTTATCCCAGTTAACCGGTAAACGAAAAAATAATACAACGCCTCTTTTATGCTTACAGGTAATGATTTAACGATTTTAATATTTTGAATACACGACCTAAAATATGTTTTAGATTGGATACCCGACCCATACAGTAGTTGGCTATATATCATCCTTAGCAATGGCTATGGTGATTCATTCCAAAATTCTCCATAACAAACCAACATTTTTTCTTCCAATTCCAGCAGATTTCGAGTTCCTTTAACTTTGACGTTTGGTTTTAATTAGAAATATAATTTAAAACATGAATAATAAAATTTAAGTAATATTATTATCTGAATAAAATTATTATTATCAGAGCAAAATTATAGTTTTCGTAACAAGCCAAGAAGTTTCAAGTTGTAAAAATCTGACCTTGGCATGAAAAATCTCTTCAGAAAGCTCAACATCAGAGTCAAGCACCTTCACAGCAACAGCCGTCTGATTAATCCTCCCTTTATACACACTACTCCACTCCTCTCCGTCCGCCTTCATCCTCCGCTCCGCCGCAAACTCCTCCGTCGCAACCCTAATCTCCGCCGCGCTGTACTCCCTCCGTCCTCCTCCGCCGCCGCCACCGCCGGAGCAGCTCACTTCCGCCGTTGTCCTGCAATTCGCCATTCCAATGGCGTCCTTCTCCTTGCAGAACTCGATCCTCCGCTGCAGCACATCTCTCTGCTTCCTCAACTCCTCTATCTCCCTCACTACCTCCGCGCGCGCCGCCGCCGAGCTCTCCAGCCGCGCCTCCGCTCGTGAGCGCGCTGCCGCGGAGATCTGGAGCTTCGTGGAGAGCTCCGATTGGAGGTCTGACAGTGAGGTGAGCCTGTTCTTGCTCTCTTCAACGTCGGCGATTAGCTCTGTGATTTGTTCCTTTGTGTTTTCGAGTTCTTTGGTTAGGTCTAATCGCATCGATATCTCTTCGCTTATATGAGATTCAAGCTCCTCTGCCTGTCAATCAATCATACAGCTACTTTTAATTTGAAAACCAAATTATATTAAATAATGTCACAAAATGATACTTTTTTTTATGATGAATTATCTTTCAACATGTATATATTAAACAAAGTAAATTTTTTTTTTGGATCAAAATATATTGCGAATGTAAGTTGTCAAAATATTGTGCATTTATGATTTCTTTTGGATAATGTTATTAGAAAGGTAAATTGTTATCATTGAAACAACATGGTGATTTTCAAAATAATTTTATGTCTATTATTTCTTAAAATTTATGTTATTACATTAGCAAAAACAACTCGCTTTTTTTTTGTTAAAACAATAGAAGTTTGAGATAAGAGCAGTAAATAGGATATATAAATCGAGTTTGTGCTTCAACATCAAGTGTATCTATGTTTGTACTTAAATAGGATAAAGCAAGTATAGTATGTACAAGAATTATTTAGGCTCAGGTTTTTGGGAAAAAAATTTCATCTTAATTTTATTTTTTTATAGTAAATACAAGAATTATTTTCCTAAATTGAGGGGGAATTGACTTTTTCTTTATCAAAGAAAAATATTTTTCTTCGTGAAGAGCAAACGAGATTACATAAACCTCTTATAGGAAGACAAATTTTTTGAAGAAAAAATGGTTTTCAATTAAAAATATTGTGTGAAGAGAAACTTCTTATAAAAATAAAAATATGTTTTTCTTGATCCAACGGAAGATTAACAACAATAATAATAATAAACTCAGTGTTTCAAGGGCTCCCACCTAAACAAGGTCTGGGGGAGGATGTATACAGCCTTACCCCTTCAGGGTATAACCCTACCGAGAGATTGTTTCCGAGGACCTCCAACCTTATAGGGTTGGCAACGCGAGGACTTCCCAGGAGGTCACCTATCCTGGTACTACTCTCGCCCAAGCACGCTTAATTTCGGAGTTCTAATAGGATCCGGTGTATTAGTGCCTGGTAAATGATTACAATTTATGTTCTTAAAAAATGAAAAACTTTAAAAAAGAGAAGGGGGGGGGGGGGGGGGGGGGGGGGGGGGAAGATACCCGGTGGTTGCAGAGGGAGAGAGCCCAAGTAGCTTTGGATTGTCGATCAATTTCAGACTTGGCTTCTTGTTTCTTCAATTGGCTCATCTTTTGTGTTTCCTCTATCTTACTCTTCAGTGCTTCTATTCTCTCTGCTGGATTCTTTATTTTACACCACCAATTTCTTGTTTGATTAGCATAATAAAGTAACAACCAATCTCAGACTTATACGTTTGAATTTTGCTTCTTTTTGGCCTACTAACTACCCCACTTTTTCTCCCTTTCTGACCCTTTCTCTTTTGTCACTATCCCACTCATTAACTACCCTTAAGATTAAATAACACCTGACTTGTTACAGACTCACTTGTTGATCTAACCTAATTTCATCAGTGACTCGTTCATTAAAAATTTCACCTTCAACTTAATGTTAATTTTGTTGGACATGCCTCAAATTTAGTGTAGAAATCTTGTCCTGCGCAAAATATTTGAAGGGAGCGTGCTCACTTGGATGAATTGGTGTATTTTTCATATGATCGTTGGTTGTTCAAGACCGTTGTAAGCATTGAACTAGACCCTATTGAACTGGGCTCTATTGAATTCTGTCATTGAATTGCTATCATCAATTCTTGACTCATTTATTCTTCCCTCTTTGATTCCAATTCACGTCTTCAATCTGTCAAGACCTAAAGCAGCACAATATTTTCTAGTCCACTACTCTATAGTACATTACAGTGGTAGGCATCTTGTTAACCCAGAGGTCAGAGTGTCATTTGGTCCCCTTTTTACTGGTGTGGGTAAAGGCACATACAACTTCACAACAGTGATGAACTTCACAGCATGACTACAATCTTATTTTTCCGATAAATTGTGCAGAGAATAAACTTACGTAACGAATAAAATACATAAATAAAGTAACTGACCTTGGTAGAATCAGGAACATGGGGCTGATCAGTAGCACAATCCCCACCATTTTCCTCTTCCTTGGGCTCGTTATACTCTAGCAAAAGCTGGTGGTAATAATCGTCTATGTGAGGGGCAAAATTGTCCCAAGGACTGACATTAGAAGAGGGGGACTTATCTAAGCTCCAAGGGCAGGAAGGGGAAGAAGTAGAAGGAGTGAGCCGGGCAGGGGCAAAAGAGTAATTAGACAGCACTCTTCCAAGCCACCCCTTCAAGCTGGGGGGCTTGTGTAGCTTCATCACGTGCTTGGCCACGTGATCCCCATCATGATGATGATGGTCATGATGATGATGATGATGTGTGTTTTGTTGTTGGTCATCCTTGACTGCTACTAGTTTGCCTCCACAGAGAATGTAGAGGGTGCAGAAATCTGGTTTGCTTCTGTGCACGTAGAAGCACCCGTTTATCCCGCTCTTTGTTGTTCTCCTGCATTTATTCACTCTTGTTGAGTTACTTTGTGTGGAGTCAAGTCCAATGGAGTGGGGCCTCGGTTGGGGCCCAGGTAGAGGTTCAGGCCCGTTTTTAGAAATCTCAGTTGAAACTAGGGTTTCATGTGGTGCGCGTATTTATACCTGATTCTAGGGTTTGAGAGTAGATAGCGAATTGAAGAAAATTCTTTGTAACAATACCAAGAAATAAAATTTTCCTTGCAACTCCGTAGACATTGGCAATTTTGGCCAAACCAAGTAAATCTGTGTATTTGTTTTGAATTTTTCGTTGTTTAGTCGTTGCGTTTCCTAACAATGCTAACTGTTAAGCAGTCCTTCTAAGTCTGATGGGCTACTCTATTTAACGTCGATTGATTTTAAAATGGAATTGCAATTGAGTTTATATACTAAACTGCCGTCTCAATGATGGGGCTTAAAACCCAGTCAAATTTAACAACGGTCTCAAATTTATGTCTTGATTCAAACCTTTTGTTATTTTGCCTTGGTTCAACAGGCCTGTTAAAGGAAACAAGAGGAAATAAGACGCGAGATTTACATAGTTTGGCTAATTATTCTTATGTTCATAAAGTTGTAAAGATTTTTCACTATAATTTTACAAAGGGTACAAGAGAAGAGAATTTCTTTATCTCATATTACAACTCAGAAACCTTGAGCAAGAATATATGTAACCACGCAAATTTTAGTGTACCCAAAAGCACTCTTAATATTTGTGTCAAGCCTGGCACAAACAAAGCCCAAAGCTTTTCTCGGGCATGGCCCATTATCCTGATCTTTCGCTCCATAGACATAACTCATTTCAAAATAGAATCAGAGACATGATCTATCATACTGATCTTTCACTTCATGGACATAACTCATTTCAAAATAGAATCAAACTCCACGTAAGAATCCCAACACGACAGAACATAGAAAAATAACATATTTTTCAAAAATTACTTAATATAGAAAGCTTCATAAGAAATGAGGAGAGCAATATATATAAGCATACCCAAAGGAGGAGGATCTCATGACTGAAATGGCCAAAACCATCTTCGTAATTCGACGTTCCATTATCATTTCCACTATTACTTTTTGAATGGGCTCCCCTTTTTTCTCTATATTCTCTACTTCTGCTTTTACCTGTACACAATATTTCTTTTTAATGTAGAGAGATACAAGATTCTCTAAAATATGACTACCAACATTTCAAGCTTAGAGGAGATAAGCGTTAAATTCAAGACCTCATGTTTAGGATGGGTAGGTTAACCGTTATACTAGGGCCGGTCCTGATATTCTCGGAGCCCCAAGCAAAATTTTCAAATGGGCCCTTCGTATATAACAGCAACAACAACAACAGCAACATACCCAGTGCCTCAAGGGCTCTCGCATAAGCAAGGTTTCCGAGGACCCCCAGCCTGATAGGGTTGGCAACACGAGGACTTCCCAAGAGGTCACCCATCCTGGTACTACTCTCGTCTAAGCACGCTTAATTTCGGAGTTATGGGATCCAGTGCCTTCGTATATAATAACCTTTCTCTTAAAACTCATTAATATTAACAATTGTTACTTTAAAAACGATGGCTTCTAAAATTTGGGGCCTCCTAAAATTCGAGGGTCCCCAGCGGGTGCTTGGAGTTATGTTCGGTTCTGCGTTATATCAAACTCATCTACTCAATTCTGCATACTTTTTGCTGCATCAACTATCGTGAAAGCTTACGTTGGTAAGTGAAGATTCCACGTAGTTGCCAATTAGGCTTCATTAATAATACCTAAGTCCATCTAGACATTGTGCTTGAAATATATTATATTTAGAGTTGGAGGTCGAGACTAAAACTAGTGACCTTTCGGTTAAAAAGATTTTGATACAACAACAACAACAGATTCAGTGCTTCAAAGGCTCCCACATAAGCAAGGTCTAGGAGGGGTGGATGTACGTAGCCTTACCCCTTCAGGGTTAGGCTATTTCCGAGGACCTCCAACCTTATAGGGTTGGCAACACGAGGACTTTCCAGGAGATTACCCAACCTGGCACTACTCTCGTCGAAGTACGTTTAATTTCGGAGTTCTAATGGAATCCGATGTTTTAGTGCCTGGTTAAAAAGATTTTACCGCCATTGTTGATTTTATTTTCTTCTAATTATTATTTTTGAAGTTAAAAAAAAAAAAGGGTAAACGAAGGGAATCATGAAAAGAGGGAGGGGGGGAAAAGGAGAGACCTTTCCACAGAAAGCAAGGTACTTGGAAAGTAACTTGTCAATTTTCTGCTGTTCACACCTTCTCAATATCTCCAATTTATCATCTCTCACTGCACTTGCCGGCAGCTTTCCAACTGCATTATTTCCCATTTTACATCATTAAATTCTTTCCATTTTGATTAATTAGTGCTTACGACTGTAAATGAACCGAGCTGGCTCACGAGGAGCTCGAAAAGCTCGGCTTGTTTAGCTTATTAAGCTGAGTCCGAGCCTATTAAAGCTCAAGCTTGTAGGCTCGCGAAGGTAAACGACCTTAAGCAAGCCTTTTTAAATATAATATATCTGCTTAAATATTGCTCAATGAAGCCAATTTGGAGCCTAAATAAGCCTATCCCGAGCTTAAACAAGCCCGAACGATCTTATATTGAGCTTAAATAAGCTGAAATATTATAAGCCTAATTCAAAGCCTTTCCAACTGCATTATTCCCCATTTTACATCATTAAATTCATTCAATTCTGATTGATTATTGCTCATTTATTAGGGCATAACTAAAATGTGTTAAGCACTTCACATAGCTACCAAGTATCCCGGAATTGTTACAATGAAAAGATACCCAGTAAGTTATGTTAATAAAGGCCTTTATAATAATGTTATCTATCTAATCTTTAAAAATAATAGTTATTAGTTTTTGGTTTCTTATTTTCAATTTTATTTTCTAATTTTACTGAATACGGAAACAAAAAATTAAAAAAAAAATCTATTTTTTTTAAAGTTAGTTTTAGTTTCTTAAAAGCTGAAAATTGCAGAAACGAGAACAGTACCAAACTGAACCTAAGTCATTTCACCAAGCATCAGTTGATTGTGAGATGGAATTTTATTGATAACTTATACCTTAAAAAGAAGAGGAATAGACTCGGCGGGCGTAGAGCACGAACTCTATAAATAGACCTAGATTGTATAGCAAAGTATAATCAATAAAATCAAAAATTCATTTATTACCTCGTCTTCCTCCTTTGTTTTAGCTAATTTCCTTTCTATTTCGATTTTAGTTCGTAACAGATTATATGGTTGCACCCGACCCAATAAAACTCCACAAAATGGCAGAAGAATTACGAAATGTAAAAAGAAAAAAAAAATTAAAAAAGGAAACTCACAAGGGGTAGAAACAAAATCAATGGAAGAACCAGAATTAGCATAGAGGATGACAATGGAGATGGGATGATGATGATGATGATGAGATGCCCATCTCTTCATAACCCAATCCAAAATCAACACCCCTTCTTCTACATCATTCCCCACCACCACATACACCTTCTCCTCCTCCACCTCCATCTCCATCTCCATCATTCACTTCTCCGGCAGCCCGAGCATCACCGGAAAGCCCCTCACTGGTGCAATTTCAGTGAATCCCTCATTAGAAAATGATAACTTTTCAAAGTGGTTTCTGTCTGAACAGATGGAGATAGAGAGAGAAGAAGATTGAATTCAGAGAAAGTGGTGTGTGTGTGTGTGGCTAGTGATTTGTTTCCTCAAAGGGTGAGATCTTTTTCATGACTTTTTTTTTTGGGCTTTTGTAGTTTCTAGCGGCAGTATTAGTAGAATAGGAGGGCCAATTTTTGGACTTTTCTTAGAGTCATCATCGCCTGCATAAAAATTATTTGATCATCATTATCATTATAAGATCTTTATTTTGGGTATGTTTAGTATTATTTTTCGGACACGGGTTTTTTTGGGTAGCACCTAAGGTTGTGTACATCTCACCTCTAAATTTTGTATATGTGGGAGCTTTTTAGGCACTAGATTTTGTTGTGTGTTTGGTATTGTTTTTATATTTGATATTTTTAATTTATAAAAAAAAAAAATTGAAGATTGGGTTTTTGAAAGCTTTTTTTGGTTTCAGTTTTTTATTTTCTATTTTTACTCAAATTAGTAAGAGCTGTTAATATAATGTCCTAGAATATGATTTGTAATTATGTTAGATTTCTTGTAACATGCTCGAATATTCTTGTAATATTCTTTATATATTCTTCTCTACGTAATACAGTGTTAACAACCATATTGGTTATGTTATGTCTCTCAAAATAGGGGAAGGGTCCTGTAGATCCTCTCTCTCTCTCATCTCTCTTTCTCTCATGCAACACCGCACTTGAATCTCAAAATAACCCTTTCGCAAGAATTAGAAACCAAAAACCAGAAAACAAAAGCAAATTATTGTCAGAACATGATTTTTAATTTCTAAAAAGTAAAAAACTACAAATAAAAAGTACCAAACAGGCCCTTAATATTACTATTTAGATAACCTAATGAACCTTTTCATCATGCATCGGATATAAAAAGGGGAGAAAGGATATAATACTCGAATTTCCATAGAAATATTAAGGAATTTGAGGATCCCGTAAGATACTTCAATTAGGTTTTGTTTTATGGCACGCAAAATGGTAGAATATGCTTACGATAGGAGCTTAAGCTTTCAAAGATCTCTCTTATGACTTTATATTATGGTTGTTATTTGTAGGACGGGAGCCATATCTATATGGACTAAAATTGATCCTAAATCATTACAACCCAGACATAAGTAAGCAGGTAGCTCGAGTTGTTAGGTTTGGTATAATTGTTAGATTATCCAACTTCCAAACATGAGGCATTGACCTAGTTAGAAGCTCGTATCTCTCTTTTTCAGATGTTAGTGACTGTTATTAGGATATTATTGTATCTTCTTATTATAAAAAATGGGTTAATTTTTTGAGAAATACAATAAATATCTGTACTTTATGTACATAATTTATATAAAATGTTATTTTACACAAAAAAAAATCTAATATTATTTTTATAATCTAATAATTTTAATTATATTATTAAATACATGGATTAAATATGTTACGATAATGTAATTTTACTCTGTGGGGCTTTGAGTTTGAAAGCTCCTTTTTTAAAATAAAATTAATTAAATGCGTGGTTTGAATTTTCATAAGATGGTGACTAGGTGAGGTGGACCGCGAGCTTCTTTGAAATTCGATGTCTACGCGGTTCACGCCTTGAAATATTAAAAAGCTTGACACACGGGTAACTAATAACTCGTTTGTTTGTCATATAAATTAAATTCTTATTTGAAGTTATATTTTTAGATAATTTAACTCTTGTATTAATTTTTTAAAAATTAGGTACAAAGTGTTTTGTTGTTAAAATAAAAAAAGAGAACTTCATCGGAGAGGTTAACTCAAAATGAAGGAATTAGAACTTATCAGGCGGTTAGGTAAGTTATTTTCTACATTTCGAAGGAATTAAAAATTACTAAGTAATTTATACTTCTCGCATTCTACTAACTTCTACCGATCAAATAAGAGTCCAATTTCCTACTTCCTATAAATTTCTATTTTCCGCATCTCCTTATTAAACAATAATTAAAAGTAAAAGAATTAAATTAATATATTAAGTAAAGTACTTAAACAATATAATATTTGTTGTTTATAAAACAAAATAAAATATTAATTTAATTAATTACTCTTATCGGCCTGTGGCATTATGGCAGCAAAGTCCCAATCAAAGAGTAAACGTTACATTTTTTAATGTAGATATTTCTCCATCATCACAAAAACATTTTAGTAAAGGGTGTTGTTAGCATGTTGTCATCAAATCCTATTAGAACTCCGACGTGAAGCATGCTTGGGCGAGAGCAGTATTAGAATGGGTGACCCCCTGGGAAGTCATCACTCTCAGGTTGGGGGCACTCGGAAACAACCTCTCTTCAGGGGTAATATCCTGAAGAGGAAAGGCTGCGTACTTTCATCCCCCAGACCCTACTTAGACGGGAGCCCTTGGAGCACTGGATATGTTGCTCTAGTGTTATTATTTTTGCTTTCTTTCTTAGGTTGTTATTTTTAGTATAATTACTTTGTTATTAATAAAAGTCATTCTACAATACTATCTTAAATAATACCATTAAAGACTACAGACACAATCTTTTTTAGGGTGGGCATGTAAATGAACTGTAAGCTGGCTCGTCATAAATGCTCAAAAAGCTCAGCTCGCTTTGAGCTCGAGCTTGTGTAATCCGAGCTTAAACGAACCTAAGTGACCTTTTTTTAACATAATATATTTACTTAAATATTGCACACTGAAGCCATATTGGAGCCTCAGTGAAGAGCCTGAGATTAAATGAACCTATATTGAGTTTGAATGAGCCGAAATATTGCAAGCGTAATTTGAAACCCACCGAGTTTAGATCGAACCGAGCTGAGCCGAGTCCAAGCTTTTGACAAGCTGAGCTTAAGCATGAATTTTCAAAGCTCGGCGAGTTTTGAGCTCGCCTGGCGGGTTTGGCCCATCTCTAATACACCCCTACTTTAGGGTATCACTCTTAAAGGGTAAAATTGGGTACATTTCACTTCTAAAACTCTGTTCAGGCGGAAGCTCTCGAGGTACTGAGTTTGTTGTTATTGTTATATATCATGATAAGAAAAAATGGAAAATTTGAGACAAGGACCCTTTATTAAGCATCAGTATAAATATGTCGTCACTACGCCAATATCTAATTATATATGTTTATTACAAATGCATTTTCTTTTTGTAAAATCAACACTTCGCGAAGTCATATGTGTTTTTGTTAAATTTTATTGGGCCTTTTAGGCCCGATCTATAGAGTTGACGTACATGAGATTTATATATAAGCTCAAATGGGGTTCTATCATAAAATCAATTGATGTTAGGAGAAGTAACCCATTAAGCTTATAAGGCGATATCTTCTCTCTCACTACTTTAATATGGAATTCTAGAAGGCTCATATGTGGAGTCTTCAACAGCTTTAGTCCTAATCCTTCAAAACTGTGATCATAAATGTTAAAGTGACACATAATTTTGATAATATATGAGTCATATGGTTTTTTTTACCAAATTCCAACAAAAGATACTAAGTGATAAAAATTTTAAGGACTATAAATAGGGAGTTGTTATTGTTAGAGCAAAAATTATTATTATTTAAGTAATAATATAACTTACAAATAATGAAAGCTACAAAATTGCTCTAAAAACAGATTCAGAAACAGCATCTCATCAGGGTATTATCCTGAAGGGGTACGGCTGTGTACATTACATCCCCTAAACCTTGCTTAGGCGGGAGCCCTTGAGACACTGGATATATTATTATTGTGCCCAATGAAAGCGAAATACTTAACTGGTGAAAGGTTAGAAGGTAGCAGATTAGTTGTTTTAAAATTACATAGTAAAAAAATATAAATCGAATGGGGGTGTCGCTCATATGGTAGAGCGTTCACTTCGCATGCGAAAGGCACGGGGTTCGATTCCCCGTACCTCCATTTTTTTTTTTTTTTGTTTTTTATCTTCTTGTGTCTTTTATTATTCATATATATGTATATATATCAGCAGCAACAGCAACACTCCCAAGGCTCCTGCCTAAGCGTAGCACCCTCCCTTGAGGGGAGACTCCTGGCTTGAGGGGTGCAATATGAGGACTTCTTAGAAGATCATTCATTTTGATACTACTCTCATCTAAGTATGTTTAACTTCGAAATTCTAATAGGATCCGGTGCTAAGTTGGTACCCTGTTAGGTGTGTATATATATACACACACATAAAAGAAACACTACAAGTTATGAGTTTGCACGAAACGGGGGGCTTTTTCTCTGGAGGAGGTTGCAAATGCCAGAGGAATAACGCGAGGATCAAAGCAATCCCAACACTGTGTGTGTGTGTGTGAGAGAGAGAGAGAGAGAGAGAAAGAGAATGTAGGGGCTTTGATGGAGTGGAGAAATGCGGGAGATTGTGAATTTCGATTCGGAGTATTTCGCAATGTAGGGCTTGCTTGGGGGAGGCAATGATGATCTCACCCAACTGCAACTAGGTTTGTGTTTTGTAATGATTCTCCACCCTTGCTTGTTGTTTTTCAATACTTACCATTCACCTGTTAGCTTAAGATAATTGTTTTTATTTTTTTTAATTATATAATATCATAGCTTTGTTGGTTAAGAGGACTTCGATCTCAATATTAATTTGATATAACGACAAGATATGCAGTTGGTCAATAAACTATCTACGCCTAAAGTCCAATGGCCAAGTTTGATGAGCTACTTATATTCGAAATTGATTATAGTTCATTGTGTTATTTTCAGTTTCTGTAGCTTACCGAGCCTAGTTCGAGCCTGCTCAACAAGCTCAATGAGCCGAGTGGGAACATGGGATGCTCAGCTTGTCCACATTTGTGGACAATTTGATAAGGGTTCTGTAGGAACCCGATAAGAACGCGTTGAGGTCTTGGTAAGGGTTCATTCACATATTGTTAACTGTAAGATATTAGCTCAAAAATGATTCTCTAATAGCTTGATAGTAACTCAAATAGATTGGCTCAGTTATGAGCTCAATTTGGGTTGATAATGAGCAATCTTGGACTAGATAACGAGCTCGAATCAATTTGATTAGGCTAACAAGTCGAGTATCAAACATATTGATATCTTATTGTACTAAGTTCGAACAAAGGTTAGAAATCTCAATAAGAGCTTAGTTCAAACTCGAGCTCAATAAGGCATATCGAACTCCAGTTCGAACAAGGGTGTGCTCACCTTAACTTATTGACATCCTAGGCTAACTAGGTTTTACATTGAGATCACGAGTTTGGGTTTTAGAAACAGTCTGCCTACAAAACTAGAGTTAGGCTGCATGCATCTCACCTTCACATACGCCAAAAGCCCTAGTCCGGGTACACCTACGGCTTTGCTCCCAAGTGGACAAATACTTTTAGAGGCAGCAATGGATACATACACTTAGCTTTGTTCAACTCTTTTGACTTGGAATCACAATAGTCCTTGCTCTTGATTCCTCACGTTTGTGAGGAGCTTCTGCAGTTGCTGCTTGATGAGGAATTTGATGATAGCATTTAGGCTTTGTTTGACTTTCCCCCAACGAAAGGGAACATCATTTTCCTTCACGTAGGTAAAATGTTTTCTGTCATATGCTTCATTTCATCCTCACCTTTGACCGAGCATGAAGCTCATACAAATTTATAGAATGAAACTATTTTCTGAAAATTTATAAGAAAAAAAAATTTGATTGAGATATTTTGGTGAAGAAAAATTTTTCATAAGGAAAATGTTTTTGTTGAAAAAACGGAGCCTTAGGTTTTACCTCTACAATGTCGATATCCTTGTGTGTTCATTTTTTGAGTAGAATTCTATTGTCGGATTCAAAACTCATTTTTTCCCCTTACTGGGACCATGGAAAGGAAATTCTAAACTCCATATTATGTCAATATATGAGTTGTTGAATTTAGTATAATGATTAGGCTACCCCTCACCCCCCCTTCCGCGCATGTTTGCTACCCTATTTAAGAGAATGTTTCATTTACTTATCATTATGAAAAAAATATTATGCCATTAGATACAAATTGTACAAGCTATGACCCTTTTGATCTCCTCCTGCCAAAACGCAGTGGTTCAGGCAATCTTTCTTACTACCTAATTAATTCTCATAGTCGCCGTATTATGCACTGGTAGATGTACCTAGGAGCCAACATAGCATTCTCCCACGAAACAGCATAGGAGCTCAATGCTTTAAACAGAAAAAAAATCTGACATTTATCCTTTCTTTTTTCTTTTTTCGTTCTCGTCTTTTGGGTCTGACATGTTTATTAGATACTATTACAATGTGTGGAAATCGTATCATACGCTTGAGAGAAAGTGTCGAGTGCTCTTGAAAATCCAAACAGTTTTACTGAAAGGTATTACATCTTTCAGTTGTGTTATAAAACTGTTTGGGTGAACCACATCAATGGTCTGGTCAAGAGTACGTAATAATTTCTCCTCTGTACACTTGGAACATCCTGAAATGACAAAGGAAAATCACTCCATAACAAGCTGCATATGGCGATTAAGATCGGTCTGGTAGTTTGAGCATGTGTAATCTTCGAGGTCACAGGCGTCTAGAAGCAATGACCTCGGTGTCATAGACTTCTGTTTCAATGGCTCCATTGGTCCACCCTCTCCCCTTAGCAGCTCTGCAACCTAATTATCACACCCCAAATTCTTGTGAGGAACTAGGTAGCAAATCTCACAATTGAATGAAGTAGCACTATGTAAGGATGTTCAATTATTGGACTAGATTGAAAACTCATCAAATCAGGTCATTTAAGCCGAGGTCGGATTGGTTGATATTTCAGGTTTGTTTGATTAAGTTTCTTTTTTTTGCGAAAAAAGTGTTTTTCCTCTAAAAAGCACCATTTTTTAGATTTTGAAGGTGTTTGGTTTGGACAGAAAAGTGCTGTTGAATAAAAGTAGAGGTCGCTTTTCTTTTTTTTTGGTTTTAAGCAAAAGTAAAAAATATTGTTTCTCATTTGAAGCAAAAGTTAGAAGCAAAAATTTTAAAAATTTCAAACATTCCTTGTTTACAATGTGGGCAAACAAGCCCTTCATCTGTTTGGACTTTGGAGATTGATCTTGGAGCACAAAACGCTTACAAGTGTTCAAATACTAGCCTAGGTTGAGCCCTGGACCTGGTTGGATCATTTATGGATTTGATTGGTTATTATTCAGTTTGGTACTCAGTTTGACGCTCACACCACTATCAATCGTCAATAGGTCTAGTCTGGTTTCATCTAGTATGATCCAGGTTCGAACGAATACACAATCGTAGCAATAGCAGTAGACTACTAAAAAGGCGGGATATGAAGTGTGTAAGATGGATACCTGATTCATGTGGGGGCGTTGGCCAGGGACATGGTGGATGCACATTGAGGCAGTCATTATGGCACGTCTCATTTCTACGGGGTCGTAGTTGTCTCCAAGTGCAGGATCCACTAGTTCTGTCACGTTGTTTGATTCTAGACGAGGTTTTGCCTGCACAAGATATTTGTAGATGAGATACCAATATAGGATCAATAAGCGAACATCCAGATTATTTAGTTGCCCATATGCCTGTAAAGATCACACTGAATGAATGCATGTTTTAGGTTTAAGGCATACCAATATCTTACAGCCCCTCAAACTATCTGTAGTTTAGAGGTCTCATTTGTTTATTCAGAGACATCTGATAAAATTAAGCGTGCACCAACACATCGTCATTGGATTCCATTAGAACTCCGAAGTTAAGCGTGCTTGGGCGAGAGTAGTACCAGGATGGGTGACCTTCTGGGAAGTCCTCACCCTCAAGTTAGGGGCACTGGAAAACAGCCTCTCTTCAGGTTAACACCCCGAAGGGGGAAGGCTGCGTACATCCGCCCCCCCCCCCGGGACCCTGCGTAGGCGGGAGCCCTTGAGGCATTGGGTATGTTCCTTTTCCTTCCTTTAGAGACATCTGATAAAATTGGAATGTAGGAGGTCTTCTTATGATATTTCTCAATAAAAGAAGGAATATCTCGCATCTCTTTTCTATCTTCTCTCTTGCTTCCCTTTCCTGTTGTCCCCTTTTCGCTCGCGGCTGCTTGTATCTCCCTCTACTCTCCCCATTTTTTCATGAAGTATTATCCATGATGTTGAAATTTCTGTTTCTTGTGTCACTATCAAGGCTTTGCCACCTTTACACGAGCAAAACTGGGTTTTTGAGGCTAATTTCTCTGATTCTGAAAACCATTGTAGTCCTAGGGCTCTGTTTGTTTCGCCGTCTCAATTTTATTATTTCTTTGCATGATTTCATAGCAACTATAACAATTATGGAAAATGTTTTCCTCCATTAAGGAAAAAACTAACTTCTTCTCGTCGAAAGTGGAAACATTTTTTCTTCACATAGGGAAAAACGTATTCCACATTAATCTCACGTCAATATGTTTTACTTTAATTTCAACTTGGCTAAGTGTAAATCTCATACGAATTTATAGAATTGAACCATTTTTTAGCTAGAAAAACAAATTTATAAAGTAAAAATATTTTGTGAAGAAATTATTTTGTTAAGGAATATGTTTCTTATTGAACCAAACAGAGCCCTGGATTCGAGTAATCTTCGATGGAAAATTTGTCTGTACTTTGCTTTCTTTCCCCTCTACCTGGGAAGCAGGAAGCACCGTTTAAGCAACTGTCATTGAGTTCTTATTCGTTCCGCAAAATTTTTTGAATTTCAAACAGAGCCTGAGAGTAGCAGATTGTGAAATCATACCCACATCACAAGACTCTGTTGGTCCGAGTCCACAGCATGGCGGCCAGTAACGAGCTCCAACAACAGCACCCCAAATGCAAATACATCTGTCTTCTCATCCACAATCCCGTGCATGAAATACTCTGGAGCCAGATACCTGTAAATCATTGTTCAATGTCAGTAATCCATTGAATGATTTTATACTTCATTAAGCTAGATGCCTCTTAAGAGTCTTTTGAAAGGAAGCAGGAGGAGGAGAAGGGCATGTTAGAGTACTAAACCATTCTTCATCCATATGCTTAAACTTTTGAGATAATTAATTTTTGACAAGGTATCAAAGCCTTGTTAGCCGAAAGGTCATGGGTTTGAATCCCAATATTCTTTACTTTTAATATTAATATAATTTCAGCATAAAGTATGAGGCGGACATATGCACTATCTACATTTCAGGTCCAATGGGGCATTCGTGCGAGGGGGCATGTTAGAGTATAAAATCATTTATGGGTTTTTATGCATTAGTTTTAAGCATTTGATATAGTTGGTTATTTGATTGGGCACAACATATGTGAAGTGTTTTTCTTACCCAAATGTGCCCTCAATAGGATGTACAACATGATGAAGCCATTTATCTGGGAGCCACTTTGCTAGTCCAAAATCAGATATCTGCATTCCATTTTCAACCAATTAATAAGTATTAGGAAAAAATAAGGTTCGATGTAGACGTAAAAGAACAGATTTGAAAGAAATTGAGAAGATAAGAGAGAGAGGAAATGGTAACACATGGATTTATGTGGAAAAAACCCTCTGATTCAGGACTGAACCACGGGCAGAAGAGAAAACAATCGCCTGGAATCGGAAAGGACATAATACAACCGGGAGTAGCTCAAAGTTTATATAACACCTAGAAACGCTTATTTCCTAACGGGCTTGTTCAGCTTCTTTACTACCACAAACCTTTGTTTCAAATAGAGACATAAATTTGAGACACAATACAACAATAAGAATAGGCCTTTTGGTACTTGGGTTTCTTTCTTTTTCTTTTTCTTGGTTGAGAAATCTAGGAAACGGGCAATCAATCACTTACAAGTGCATCATAATCCTCTGTGAGCAGTATGTTGGATGCTTTGATGTCCCGGTGGATGATGCGTCTGTGGCAGCTATGATGGAGATAACTCAGCCCTTCTGCCACCCCTGCAGCCACCTTGAATCTCAACATCCATTTCAAGCACTCTTTGGATCCTGCACTTTTGGATGCCTCTAGTTTGTCAAAAACATTTATGGGAATTATTGCTCTTTCACCATGTTCACTGGGTTAAATTCTTCTGTCTCTGTTAAGGACTCTACGTGCAAGTGTATTAAGAAATCCTACGTTAGAGTTGCGGGAGAGAAGAGATCTACGTATAAGACTATTAGACTACTCCACCTAATGCCAATTGGTTTTATAATAGAATCTCATGTTAGCTTATATGTGAACTTCATATATTTCAACTCAGTGGGTTGAGCCAAAGGCCCAGTGAAATTTCACAGTTCCTCTTCCTTTTTATTTGCTAAGTAGTTGGGTTTGGGAGGCCTTTTGTCCTTGGGGCTTAACCATGGTAGTTCTACAACTAGACCAAGGTTTCATTGGCTTGGTTGGTTCCTCCATTAAAACGGAATATGTGTGCAAGTTATGATGTACATTGTTTTATATCACATTCCTCATAATCTATTATGATTATTCCTTGTGTTCCGACACATAAATCAGAGTATTCTTGTCTTTTATAGATGTTGGCGCTGGCATATATGCAGAATGGGAACTCATCAAATGAAGGCTCAGTTTGTTTTAACGGAAAACCTTTTCCGTCTCAATTCAATTATTTCTTTGTATACTTTTGTAGCAACCACAAATATGGAAAATGCTTTCCCCCCATTGCGGGACATGTTTTCTTTCATGGAAGGGAAAATATTTTCTGCAATAATCTCACTTTATATATCGCATTTCAACCTCAACTTGGCCAAGCATAAACCTCAAATAAATTTATAAAATGAAACCATTTTCTTTAGCTAGAAAGACCAAAGAGATAGAGCACACCATGGAGGCAAGAAGCGAGGCTGCCATGAGGAGAGAACTGGAGGACGAGGAAGAGGCCACCTTCGGTACCAAAACCAATGAGTTTTGCAGCATTTGGATGCTCGACATGGGCAATGACCCCGAGCTCTGTCAAGAAATCCGCGATTCTAACCTCTTCTTGCTTGTCCTCGTTGATGAGCCTCTTCACGGCTACAGTGGTTCCATCAGGTAAGCTGCCTTTGTATACTTCTGCATGCCCCCCTTTCCCTATCAACCTCTCTGCCAATGTTTATGTTTGATATGCCACACATATCACATAGAAGCATTAGCTGCTGGTGTTGGGCAAAATATCCAAAACATGGTTTGATTTAGATGTGAAAGAATATATTTAAAAGAAAGCAAGGAAGAGAAAATAATAATACAAATATTTACGTGAAAAGCCCTCAAATGGTAGGAAAGACCATCGGCATAGAAGAAATCAACCCTCTTTTTTGGGGTAAAATGAATACCATACCTCTTACTTGAAAAGTGCTTATAAATGAATATCCACCCCTCCCAGACCCTGTTTATGCGGGAGCCTTTGAGGCATTGGGTCTATTGTTGTTGTTGTTGGTCAAATAAGTCCTTAAAATCTCAAAATATGCTTTTTTTTCAGAGAAAGACAGTTTTCTTTCAAAAAAAAAAAAGCTTGACCAACTAGATCCAAAGAGTTGAGAAAAGGGAAAGTGGAAGTGTTTTCTTAGCTCTTACCAGGGTTAAAATTCTCAGAGGCAGCTGCAAGCTCAGCATGTCCGAAGCTCCGCCAGGAAGGTTTAGGAACCAATGGCAAGAAGCAATCAATGCCATCTTCAGAGCTGCGAGCCCGAGCCAGCTTCCTGCGCAGGCTCTTTGCAGAAAGGTCATAGCTTGAGAGCAAAGCAATGGTAGAAGTGGAAAATCTCGCTGACTTCTTTTTCACTGACCCAAAGATCCCTTTCCATGGCAACCCACCAAAGGTATTAAGACTATTATTCTCCTTGTTCAAATCTCCTTCACTTTCCTGAGCCTCTGATTTCCCTGTGCAAGACACACCGCAACTATTGTTGTTGTTGTCGGGGTTGCAGTTGTCAGAACCAGATGAGGGGGAAGAGGAATCGGAAATCGGGTTCTCAAGTACTCCTCTGGGAGATTGTTCCTCAGAGATTTGGAGCTTGTTGGAATCTTCTTCGGTTTCTGCATCTGGGTCTTGGTGGGTATGTGCAGATTCTTCATAAACAGATGAGCAAATTGCAGAAAAATGCATCAGTTTATTGTTCAAAGTGGGGGTTAAGAGACAAGGGCGCCAACTTATTATATGAAGAATTGGTAGGGAGATATATTTCATGTTAGAGTATAATCCTTACCTATCAGCTTAAACTTTTGGAAAGGAGCTGGTCCATTCATATGGTATTAGAGCCTATTCGAATCCTAACATTCCCCACTTTCAATATCGTTTTGAGATTGATATAATTTAAGCATGGCATGAGATGAGCTGCGCACATCCACCTTTCAAGCTTGATGAGCATTTGTATGAGGGGGCATGTTAGAAGTAGAACCATTCTTGGACTTTTACCCTCAGCTTAAGCTTTTGGAGGAGTTGATTGATTCACATTTTGTAATATATAGAGGCAGAAGTAACACATATTGACATTAAGGTATGGAAGCATACTATTTTTGATGGTAACTAGGGTTAGGGAATTGTATCTAAGACCTGTTATTTTAAGGCCTCAACATTAGCAGTGTTTTACAACCATGTCAAGAACGTCATTGATAAGGCATATGGGACAAGTTTGGGATTATTTTGAAGTATGGATATCCATGAAAGGGTTGAATTTTAATCATGGCAATGGAGAAGAGATAAGCGAAAATTATAATGAGCCATGCTAATGGGTGTCCAATTTATGTATCTAATATACATGAAAAGACAGTTACTTTAATATTATTTTGTACGTACTTATGATTTTCTATCGTATCATTGGGTACACAAATTCAATGTGGTAATTAGGCAGACTTGGAATTATCCAAATATGAATATAGATTGCGCTTTGATCCACATAGTTGCATTTACATCGCATAAATAATCCTTAAAATTGTTGTTATTTGCAGCATAATCCAAGCTTTATGTTGAATCAGAGAAAGCCGAATCCTCATGCAGCACCTTCATACAAGAATCGGATCAGGTACACAGAACACTTTTATTTTCTTTTACATTGGTAAGGAGAGTGCAATGCTCTAAACATGAACAACAACTTTAGGAAAAAAGGGCATTGGTCAGCTTCGAACTTGTGATATAGCCAAAAAATGGCCATGGATTTGAACCACCAAGCCATTTCAAGGAAGTTCAAGGGCTAATCCCAAAATTTTAGAGGCACCAGTGATGTCTTGGTTAGTTTAAACAACAACAAACTCTATGCCACAAGAGCTCCTGCCCGAGCAAGGTCTTGATTTGGGGGGTGTTTGAGATCATGGTTAGCATTAACACATTCTGAATAAATCACTAAGGTCTTGTATATCAAATTGTATTTATATGTGTGAAATTCCAATTACGAACACTAATATGCGATATAAACAAGCTCATAATATAATTAATTTTCACAAGGGACCCTTAAAAGAAACACTTACCTTCCGCTGACAATGGAAGTGGATGGGTTTTTTTGGCCCGGGGCTCCATTGAAATTCTAAGAGCTCATACAATACAGAGAGCTCTTAGAACAGGAACTTTTCACATAGATGGGAACCAGGCAAAGATGAAAATGAAAGAAAAATAAATTTAAAAAAAAAAAAAGGGAGAGAGAAAACAGGAGGAATGGAGAAACAATGGGTGCTTATAAACATGGAGGGAGAGAGGGATATGTTGTTATTCTTGGAAGTGATGTGAGGGCTCAGAGAAAGAGAGGGAAATATTGTATAACCAGCCATGGATTTAATGGTTTATTTTTGTGCTATATTTATACTCTCTTTTTTATCTCTAAGGAGAGCGTAATTAAATTATTTTTTTTATTTTTTTCCATAGTAAAGAGGTATAATAATGTTCTAATAAGAGTCAGTAATATCTAGGAGAGGGGCGAGATGAGTTTTGAACGTAAGATCTCGTGCTTGGGGCGAGTAGGATTACCAATATACGAATCAAACAACTCTTACTTTCTAATACTTGATACACTCGAATAACTATTGTTGTGATATTTGTTGTTGTTTGATATTGTTTTGAGTCTACAATCTTTGGTTTTGAGGAAATTAAAAGATATGTTTTCGAAACGATTTTTTCTTACTTTTGATTTCTTGTTTTTGGTCAATCTAGGGAAAAAAAAGTAAGTGAACACAAATTGAAAGTGAGAAAATTATTTCCAAAAAATGAATTTTAGTTATTTTTTAAAACGAGCAGTTATAAATATAAAATGATATCAAACAAACGTTTAGTGATTGTGACTGTATTTGTCTTAGATTTGTATCCAGAGGTAGAGTTAGTCTTGAGCTTTCATAGGCTTAATGCGAGTTTAATTGGTAATTAAAGTGTTCACGCTAGCTTGAGTACATCTTAAATAATCTACTTTATATTATAATACTAATTAATATGTAATTCATTTGTATTTTATATGTGTATATGTGTTTAAAAATATGCGTAGTTATTTTTCCAATTATAAATAGTGATTTGTGATAAAAGTGAATTGATGATATAACTAATTTTTAACAGCAAATTGGGATTTTGAGTCATTGTTTTGATTGTTTGGGGTGTTGAGGTTGCCATTGAATATGTACTGGAATTTTTCTCGTGCGGTGCACATTTTTATTTAATTTTTTTTACAGTGGTAAGTTAGGGGATACTCCATCAAGCCCCCTTAAAAGGGGATCCACTATGACCCTAAAGAGAATTGAACTCGAGTTATCATTAGTAATCAGAAAACTCTTCTACTAAACTGTCCCTAGGGGACTATGTTTCTTTCATAGATTATCTTATTTTCCGATAAATGCACTGTGGCAGGTAGGCATGACCCAACTCTACTGACCTGCCTTTTTGACCTAAGATTCGCTGCGACCCATTTCTGACCTATGTACAAACGGGTCTAACTCGACTTGATCTTTCCAAGCCACTTTATTATGACATTTCTAAATTAAATAATTTTTTCCCTTTTTTTAGTGAAAGATTTATGACTTTTATGACTTTTTTTTTTCCTTTCCATGAAAGATTAAAGACACCCTATAGAGATTTAAAGCTATTTCAATAGCTTTATCACGCATTTGGGTTTTTGATTTTTTGGCTATTGAGGAGCCTGGTTATTTGGTAAACCCCAGTTCCTGCGGTGACCCACACCACAAGAGCCAATTAAATGAGGAACTCCTCATGAAGAGGTTCAAGGGGAGAATCGAACTCCAAATATTTTGGTCTAAATAAATATTCTATCTGGGTTTTTTTCATAAGCACTTAAAAGTTTAAGAATACAATAATGTTGAAAAAATGATACAAGCTAAACTTAAGTGTTATGGAAAAATATTCTAACCATACCTAATTACCGGCTGTTCACCATTATTAGTCGTTCAGGGTCATTAGCTTGTATCATTTTTTTAACAATCCCCCACAAATGATACAAGCGGAAGAGAACAAAGAAAGATAGATTGGGCAAAGGGAGTTCAGTTTTTCAGTGCCGATGTCTTGCGACTTGAATCGTCACATAGTGTAACCCAAGTTTAGGACCAACATCTTGCAAGGTGACTTTCGTCTTGAACCTCACAAGGGGATGTATAGTCTTCCACTTGGACACGTACCGAACTCCAGATCTAGGCAACTCCTGCGGTTTGGCCCGTTTAATCGGCCATGCGCTCGTCCTGGATGTTCATAGGCGCTCTAGAAGGCAAGATTAAATCCTTCATAGGGAGCGGCCAGACTCCCACACCTATATAGGTGGATCCCATTAAGTGTGTGT
The DNA here is from genome assembly GCA_018398585.1 of Simmondsia chinensis. Lineage (NCBI taxonomy): Eukaryota > Viridiplantae > Streptophyta > Magnoliopsida > Caryophyllales > Simmondsiaceae > Simmondsia > Simmondsia chinensis. The sequence continues at coordinate 42,503,193 of JAGTTD010000002.1, read as the reverse complement.
TACCGCACACCACCAAACATATGGATATGGGTCCATTAAGAGCTAAAGCTCAACCTTACCCCTGGTAACATACAGACAGTGTCGGTCATTGCAAGTCGTAATACGGCATTGGACCCGTCTCCAGACAGTGTTCGTCATGTGCAAGTCGTGCTTACACCGCCAACATACGGCATTGGACCCGTCTCCGCATTGTCACACCATAGGGAGGGACAACATAAAACACAGTACATATCTTGAATGAAACTATGACTTTTCACATTGAACCTGATAAGCCCAGGTTGGATACATCATAGTTTATTCGTGTACAGACTTCAGTCCCTTCCCCCTCGATGTTTTTACAATCATTTTACGACAAAGGCCTTTTGTCAACGGAACCGCAAGATTCTTTTCAGACTTTACATAGTCTAGTGATATCACTCCACTTTCTATTAGATCTCTCACGATCTTATGCCTGAGACGAATGTGTCTCCTCTTGCCATTATGAACCTTGTTCTCTGCCACAGCAGTTGCAGCTTGACTGTCACAATGAAGTGACACTAATGGAGCTAGAAGCCCCCACAAAGGCACTTCAACACTGTATTACAACAGAGCGGTACTTCAGAGTTGACTACTGCCAACATTAATCACGAGTTGCTCTTAACCCCACATTGAGGTACCTGCAATGAGCTGTTAAACAACTAGCTCTATCGCCTACCAACTTCAATAAAAGTCAGTATAACACATTAGTGGAGCACACATTATATTAGTAAAATTATATCTCCACTCCAAGTACTCATATAGCACATATATCATATATACAGTTGGCAAGAAAAACCACATACCACAAATTGTCACTTTCATATCTCATCATAATTGTGAAACATTATCACTAGTTTAGGTCACAAAGGACCATATACCCATTCTCATCGTACTTAGCGTACATGCGATATTACTATTAAGGGTATTTCATATCTTACCAATGCTGTACCAAATTTTTGGTGATATCAAGAGTAAGAGGTTCATAATACCATAGTTCACAAGATGCCTTTTACAACTCAACTTAAGGCAACCCAAGCCTCTGCAAGGCTCTCAAGCCCAAGTGCTTAGCATCATTAAGCTATTTACATCGACTTTGGACAATTGACAAATAATATTTCCATCGTAACGAATTTCCATGAGCTAGCTATAACTAGCAAACAGCGGTAGAAACACAATAGTTAGAAAAGATTATCACCTGACAACATACCTTATAGGCTCTCAAGTGCTTTTAGAGCCCCCCACAATGGAATGTATCACACTGCATTCTTAGGCCGTTAGATTTTTCTACCTGCCAACTCAGTGTTGAGAGTATAAATAAAACATGCAGGTTTCAGCGGGGTATCAGAAACATATTGTAATTAGTAGAATGTCTCTCAACGAGATCAAACACCCAACACAACACGGAGTCTACTACAACATAAATCCCATTCATTGTACTTCACTAGTGCTTCAACAATTTGATTAGAGCACTTTAATATTCATTATTTGGATCAATGTTTGTAGACAAGGTCCACCACTAACATATGCTATAAAGGGACGAGTGTTGTGTTATTCACCAAGAACATAATACTATCAATTACCTTAGTATATTTGGCTTGTGATGTGATGCCACATTTTTATTCTCATCAAATGAACACTAGGGTCATATAGTATGTCATTCGAAAGGCCAACGTGAGCACACAACATATGACAATAACCAAACAAGGCATCTAGGCACAAACTAAATATCAAGCCTATGACCAATCAATGTTATCATGTGATGCCTTGTTTGGGTTTATTTCATAAGCACTTAAAAGTTTAAGAATACAATAACAACAACAGACCCATTGCCTCAAAGGCTCCCGTATAAGCGGGGTCTGGGAGGGGTAGATGTATGCAGCTTTACTCCTTTAGGGTGTAACCCTGCTGAGAGGCTGTTTACAAGGACCCCCAACCTTATAGGGTTGACAACATGAGAACTTTTCAGGAGGTCACCCATCCTGATACTATTCTCGTTAAAGCATGCTTAATTTTGAAGTTCTAATGGGATCCTGGTACTACTCAAAAGTTTAAGAATAGTTTCCTTTTTCAATAGTGAGTTTTGCCCGCAAGCAAGGCTTATCCCATGTTAAACATTATTCCAGGAGATGAGGAACCCCAAGAGTATCTTTTCCTTGGGAGGGAATTGCGGCGCTTCCTTTGTTTTAGGCCGTTATTTTATTTAGAGAAATTATCACTTAGATACTTAAAGTTTAAATATTTATTATTTAAGTATCCTGATATTTTAATATTTATAATGAGGTATTCTGAGTTTTAAATATTTTATCATAAAATTTTAAGATTTTATCAATCGGGTATCGTTTGATAGATTTCGCTAGAAAATGCTGAAATTGAATATGATTTCAACAATGTATAAGTATCTTCATTAGAATCTAATGATTTTTTGTCAAAAAATGCAAAAATAATACATAATTATGGTAATTTTTAGGTGGTCTATATTAACGTTTAGTGAATACTTTATCCCAGTCTGTTGAATTTTTAATGAAAATATTAGCACTAACTTATATATATTATCGTATTCATGTATTATATTAATATTTTTTGTATTAAATTGATCAAATTCTGACAAATTTATCAAATGATACTTGATAAAACATTCAAACCTCAGGGTATCCCGTTATATATATATATATTAAAATATCATAGTACTTACGTGATAAATGTTTAAACCTCAAAGTATCTAAGTAATAATTCTCCTTTTATTAACTAGCCAATGACTCATGCTTGTGACCTATCTGCCTCTTGTCTACCGGTTGCTCCTATTCAGGCTTGAAAATAGGCAACAAGTAGGTACCCGTCCTCCAAATCCTAATACTGGCGAGTACGGCATCTCGATAACAGGAGAAATTACCAAATCTGTCGGTGCCTAACACTTGCTTGTGCTAAAATTTATAGCCTTACTCATCTACCTAGATCTGAGTATCAAATTCATTCTTCGAGCTTCAAATGCACAGATATCTGAGAACGAATAAGATCGACTAAAATCTAACTATTGATCCAGAGCTTAAACCAGGTGCCAAATCATCAACAACAACAACAACAACAACAACAGTTCCAGTGCTTCAAGGGCTCCTACAAAAGCAAAGTCTAGGGGGATAGATGTACGCAGCCAGGGACCCCCAAACTGCTAAACATGACAACATGGAAGCATCGCAGTATGGAAGCATGAGAGCATCAAAGCATAAGAGTGAAACAAAGCACAAGGCAAGCATTACGGAAGCAAAACTCAATATAGGCAACTGTAAGGCAAATAATAGGTAAGTAGGCAACTAAGCAAATAAGTGCATCCGAAAGGAAGTCATATATGCTTAGAAATACTAGTATCAGCGAGAATAAACTCCTCTAATTTAATCTGCTACATGTCAAATAAAGGATAATGCTAAGTCTTCTCAAAAGTATTTCATCCTCTTTCCTAGAAACCCAAGCAAAGAAAAAAAGAAGATTTTTTTATCAGTCAAGGGAAAAAAAAGAAGATGAACTCTCTTTTTATGGTGGCAATTATGAGTAATACTACACGATACGATAAGGGGGTGCACGAAAATACCACAAGTAGGGTATAGTTTGTCGTTACTGACAAACTAATTCCAAAGCACCTGTTTCTCGTGACATTTTCTTGACTTTTTTCCTCGCGATATATAACATTTTTGGGCAATTATGCATCATGAGATTGCACATTACAATTGGAAACATTGTACTAAAACACCAATCAGCTTATAAAAGTTGACCAATTGACTCAATTGTATATAATATTGGTCTAATAGTGTTTTAAGATCATGACAAGTCTCTATAAAAGCATCACAAAATAGCAAACTATTAACTACAAATAGAAAACAAAGAATTAGGAACACTGATCTTGGTTTCTTTGCACCAAAATTAGCGTGTCCTAAATCAATTTTTTCCCATATACGTTTCGCAATAATATCTGTACACAAAAATGAAAAATTAATCTACAGAAAGATAATTGTTATAGCACCTTGAAAAGTTTGTATATGCTAATTTATTGGGAATTGCTATCCATCGATACATTATCTAGTGTTTTTCTTACATTTCTCAAAAAATGGTAAATAAGATTATGATGTTTAGCATATTAGTTTTTTGGTCCATAAACATTATGAAATGAATTTTTAATCCAAAAGTTACATGTATTTAATAAAATAGTTCAATTGATTATGTAGAAAGGTGTAAATTTGTAATTAAACTCACCATTCACATACTATGACAGTGTGAATGATGAAGAGTTGGACGAGAGACCTATTTTACATACTTAAACCCTGCCATTCGAATTATCTTACTAAATACATGTAATGCTTGAACTAAAATATTATTTTACAAATTTTATAAATTATAAAATTAATATACCAAACTCCAGAACTACCAAAAACACAAACACTTGAGGGAGTGAAGTACAGTGCTCCTTGCCGCACTTGACCAGGGCTCCACGGGCTTGACATCGACAACATTTCAACCCTTTTTTTTTTTTTTTTATGACGGAGGATTAGATTGTCCCAACTAACCCCGATCCATAAAAATAACTCACAAGTTTCCATGAGCAGGTAAGTTATGAGTATATTTTTAGCAAGAATTGAACTCCTGACTCTTGGACGATGACCGCATGGGTAGGAGACGCTACTAACTGAGACACCCTTATGATGGGTAAAGATTCAAACTTGCGCATATAACAATCTTAATAATATAATATTTTAACAACTGAATTAAAACCAATGCACGTTACTTATGTTTTCCTTGACATTATAAATAATCTAAACAAAATCACACATGAAAGCTAAACGCAAAGCTAATGATGTTAATACATGTGGTTAATTGACGCATTAGGGCCTTAACTCAATGGTAGGAGACAAGTGAAGGGATATAATATTATTTTAGGCTAAGAGCTCTGGAGTTTGATTCCCCTTTTGAATATTTCTTTGAGGAATTCTTAATTTAACTGGCTCTTGTGGTGTGTAGGTCATTACATGAGCTAGAGTTTACTGGGTAATCATATGTGTGTATATATATATATTTGATTAATTGAAAAATATTAAATATATATATATTTGATTAATTGAAAAATATTAAACTTTTGAATATAATTTTTTACAAAATTAAATAGTTGTATTGGTTAAGTGAAAAATTTACTATTTTTAAAGTGATTTTGCGTAAAAAAAAAAACCAAAAAAGAAAATGAAAGCTGCACCAGCCTGAAATCTCGACGACTCTTCAACCCCGACCCCTTCTTCTCTCTCTCTCTCTCTCTCCCCTCTGCTGCGACGACAATGGCGTTGCTGGGAGACGACAACAGCGGTTACGAGCTGGCTCGCAAGCTCGACTCTTGCGGCGTATGGCACTCTTGGCTCGGCGACTCTCTCTACTCCTCCTTCGCTCACTCTCTCTCCTCTCCTTCCGCTTGGGACTCCTTCATGCGCGCCGGTGATTCGAACCATAGGGCTCACATCCAGCTCCAGCTTCGCGCTCGCGCGCTTCTCTTCGATAAAGCCGCCGTCTCGCTCTTCCTTCGCTCTTCTCTCTCCTCTTCCGCCGCAATCGCGAAGCTCAATCCGAATTGTAACCATCTTTGACTGATTAAAGTTGATTTTGTGTGATTTAAGTGGTTGATTGAGTTGCTTTGTTGATTTGTGGATTTTTTGGTGTTTTAGATTTGCAGTTACACGGTGATGATGTGTATCTTACTCTGGAGGATGCTGATCAGCAGCGAGATAGCGTTGGTTCTTCCAATTCGGTGTTGTCTCGTGCTCTTTTCGTTGATTTCATTTGTTTATCGGTTTGATTTTAGGTTAATCTGTGGAAAAGTTTGTAATTTGGAAATTAGGGATTATGTTGAGTAATGCTATAAGTGCCAACAAAATGTTTCAAACTGTGTAGAAATTACATATAGCAAATGGTTATTAGCTTAAAAATGTGATTAATTTCATATTGTTTTTGAGCACTCAATCAATTTCTGCGACATTGGTAAGTATCAAAATTGGGTGCATTTAACATTTTCCTTAATGATATTGCTATATTCGCTGGGTATTCTGTTGCATTGCATTTTACAACTGATGGAATTAGGGATCATCTTGTTTGGGCACCATAAAAGTGGTGGTAGAGGTGATTTTGGATATTGCTATTAGGCTTGATTCATCTTGCATTCTATTGCATTTTACAGCTGATGGAATTTGGGATCATCTTGCGTTCTATTGCATTTTACAGCGGATAGAATTCGGGATCATCTTGTTTGGGTGCCATAAAAGTGGTGGTAGAGGTGATGGATATTGCTATTAGGCTTGATTCACGTTGGGAACAATAAATCTGGAAATCTATCTAACAGTGAAAGAGAGAGAGAGAGGGAGAGGTTTTTTTTGTTTTGATTAGTAAGCAGTGATTGCGGGAGGGGGGAATTGAATGTAAGATGTCTTGTTTGAAGGCCTGAACCTTGGTGGTATTTTACTACTGGACTAAGACCTCACTGGCGTGGCGTGTAGAGTTGGTGCTTCCTAAATTGTGGACGTTAAATGGAAGATAAATTTTTGTTTTTGAAAGCAGATCAGTTAGAACCGGACTTGAAACCTCGTGATGGCATTGTGTTTGATACTTTTGCTGCTAACTCATTTGAGGCCTTCCTTTATCATGAACTATTTGTAAAGAATGCCTTTGGATCTTGCTGGCAATTAGAGCAGCAACTAGGCTGTCCATATGTGGAGTGCTAATTTAGTGTCTTTATGTGTCTGTAGGTTCATTCTAAGGCCACTGTTGGTACTGGATCTAGGTATGGTCCACCTGAGATCGATAATATATCACAGAGGTTCAGAGAAGATTTTCCAGAGTCATGGTATAGTAAGTTTTCTGAACAGTACAGGGCAAACAGACCATACTTGTTGCCATGTATGGATCGAGAATTAGAGAAACGCAGCCCCAGTGAAATGTTTAATTACCTAAAACTTCTTGAGAAGCATAAAAGAAGGAAAGTAGAGTTCAAGGAGGATCAGTATGTTGAATTTGGGATGCAGCCTATGTCTATAGATGATGATGATGCTGGCAATGACGGCACATATTTCTTCCCTGAAGCAATGTTCATGATGAACTGTGTTCCAGAAAGTGCAGTTGCACCACGAAGGGGTGTAGAGGAAAAACAAAAACCGGAGTTCTTTGGAGTTCTTGATATGTTGCCACAGGTGGCGACCAAGAGTTCCATTATGCTTGAAAGGCTTGGAATTCGGCCTGAGTACCTAAGCATGGAACAAGGGCCTGGCCAAGGCCGTACAAAGGTTGGGTTAGATGGAAGCAGAAAGCAACTCAGTCAAGAACAAGCATTACAGATTTCAAAGAAGGTACTCGCCCGTATGCTGACAATGATGGGTTTTGAAGGTGCCAATGAAATTCCAGTGGAAGTCTTATCACAGTTCCTCAGCTGTCATGTCTGTAAACTAGGTCGAATATTGAAAGTCCTTGCTGATAGCTACAGAAAGCAATGCTCAGCCATCGAACTTCTTAAAATGTTCCTCCAAGTGGCCGGTTATGGGTGAGTGAAGTTCTATCTCTTGGTATTTATCCCATGCCGATTTTATGATTTATTTGTGATGAAATCATATATTATGTGATTCCAGTCATCAACTTCTCTCTTCTGTTTGTCTCCTGGATTCTTGACATTAACTTGGCTCTCCAAACATTTGAGGATATGGTTATGTACACTTGATGCCCCTCTGATAATGTGAAATGGTTGGAGCCTTGAGCATTTAGCTGCCTTTTACTATACTCATTCAGTTTGGTTTGCTGCTTCTGACTTAACCGACCCTTTTCCTAATGTGATACTATACAACAACAACAACAACAACCACCAAGTGCCTCAAAGTGGCTCCTACCAAGGAAAAATGTGACACAATACCATAACATGATATTAATACGACAAGAAAATAGCGGGTTTGGGTTGGGGTTTTGGAGTTGGGTTGAATTTGGGTTGACATGTTTGACTCATTTATTTAATTGGGTTGAATTTGGGTTTGGGTTGGGTCGACCTATTTTCAACACGTTTAACCTATTTATATAGTTAGGTCATTTGAGTGGTATACTAATATGTAATTTCTGCCGGTCTTTCTCCTTGCAGCAATATGAATACTTTAGCAGAACTTGTAAAGGATAGTAGGAATATGGTGCATCCAAGTCCACAGCAGGCGCAGGGCATGCCGTCTCAAATGCCGACACCACAGCAGATGCAGGGAATCCAATCTCAAATGCTGTTGTCACATCAGAATCCACTTCATCTTGCCCAGCAAGTATGTATCGTGATCTCGAATCTCTAGTTTAAAATTGTTTGTACTTCGAAGAGACTTGCTTCCCCGTTTGCTCAAGTTATCTAAGGGCTCTAGCTCTTAAAGTTGAGTGTAGTAATAGGTAATAATGACAACAAAGGGCTTGGAAAGAGGAAAATTAAGAACTGTGGGGCTTATTCCATGAACAAACTTATACTTCTGCATCCTTTTTCAGTTAGATATTGCCATGTAAACAATTTCGGTAAACAATATGTATGCACAATTAAGTGATCAGGAATAAGAAAAGGACTTCGTGGTGTTAGTGCTTGTTTGGTACGATTATTCGTTTGCAGTTTTGAGGTTTTTAGATTGAATTTTTTCGTCTTTTGAATTTTAGTTTTTTGTTTTCATTTTTTTCCTTAATTTCAGGAAAAACTGAAAACAAAAAAGCAAAAATGAGAATTTTTTTTTGTAAAACCTAGTTTTCAATCTCTAAAAACCCAAAAATTGCAAACTAGAAAACGCTACCAAATAGGCCCTTAGGTACTCAAATTCGGTACGATTCGTGTGTACCAACAGTATTATTCTTTTAATTAGTCTGACCCGATAGGTGCCTGATCATTTTTTATTCCATAAAGTCGAAAGCAACATCGGACCTCTAATCAAGAGTCTTAAACTTGGATCGAAAGCGGTTTTACAAAATCTATGGAATTATTCATGTATGTTCAGATGCCGCGCCAAATGCATCCACAGCCGCAAATGTTCCAAACACAGAATCTAACTCTCCAGCAACAGCAGCAGTTGGAGAGAATGCGTAGACCGCAAGCATCGACCCCTCGTCCTGCTATGAGTATGGACAAGGACAGACCAATGGTTGAAGTTAAGCTTGAAAATCCATCTGATATACCAATGGACAGCAATTCCTTCAGCATAATGAATAGTAGACAAATACAGCAAATGCAATATCGCCAGCAGCACATGGCCGCCTTGCAAAGGCTTGTTGGTCAACCCGGTGGTCAATTTCGACAGCTTGCTTCTCAGATACCTTCCATGCAGACGCAGTAAGTGACATTTGGCATTACTATGAAATTGCTGACTGTTGATATCTGTGGACAGAGCCGGTCAAAACCCAAGTAACCCAAGAAATCACTTGAGCCTAGAGGTTTATGTGAGCCGAGGCAAGCCCGAGCTCGAAGAGCTCAGAAACATCAAGCACGAGCTCTCGGATTGGAACGGCTTGGTTGCATTCGGCTTGAACCTAGCTCGGCAAGCTTTGAACTGAACTTCTGATATGTAGGCTCATTTAAGCTCAATCTAAGCTTGTTTAGGCTTGGGCTCTGCTCATTCAGGCACAATCTTGGCTCGGTTGGGTATATTTAAGTCAATAATTTATATTAAAGTAAGTTCGCGAGTTTATGAGCTTGAGCTAATAGGCTCGTGCTTGGCTTGGTAAGCTAAACGAGCCTACTGGACTTTATTCATGCTCAAATGAGTCAAGCCTTTTGAGCTTTATAACGACCTCATGAACCGGTTTGGCTGATTTATATCCTTTGAGCCCCCAATTTGTTAAGGGCCCTTTTTGAAAATTAATAATATGATGAGTTCACTTTTACTGTATATCACATTTATGATTGGAGAAATAACCACCTACTAATCATAAATGTATAAGTACGTATATAATATAATTGACCCACATATGACATATTTGCTAATATTCTATTGTAAAATGGAGTATTTTTGAGACATATTTAAGGTCACCCGGATACCTCCCTTATTAAATAAAGCGCCCGCTAGCCAAAACTTACTTTGGACCCTTAAAATCTCGGGATGGGCCTCATCTGTGGGTTGCAAAAACTGAAATTTTTATACTTGAATGCAGGAACATGAGTGTAGCCAGGGCGCCGCCAGTGAAAGTAGAAGGCTTCCAAGAATTGATGGGTGGGGATTCATCATTGAAGCAAAATCCTGATGATAGTAAGCTTACTTCTCCTTCCAAATAGGTTTAACTATTGTATATGTAGCCTCTGTGTTTGTATTTACCCACACCATCACCCTGCTATTTCGGCCTTTTTGGGTTGATAAGTGGGGTTCGAGGATTTGAACCTAGAATATCTAGTCCTAGTGCCTTAACCTTAGTGTCTGTTTGATATCGTTTTCTATTTGTGGTTCTTGAAACTAAAAGTTAGGTATTGAAAATGATTTTTTTATTGCTTTTGGTTTCTTGTTTTTGGTTTTCATTTGAATTGGGAAGAAACTAAAAATGAAAAACCAAGAATGAGAAAAATTCTTCCAAAACATGGTTTTTTAGTTTAAGAAAAAACCACAAACAAAAAACAATATGAAATGACTCTTTAGTTTCTATACATATTTAACTGTAGACCTTGTTTGGTATTGATTTCCGTTTACTATTTTTGTGTTTTTGAAACTAAAAATCAGGTATTGAAAATGACTTTTTTTTAAAAAATTTTTGGTTTTCATTTAAATTGGGAGAAACAAAAAACAAAAACCCAAAAACAAGAAAACATCTTTTGAAATATGGTTTTTAGTTTAAAAAAAAAAATACAAATCAAAAAACAATATCAGACAAGCCTTTAGCTTCTAATACACCTTTCGATATTTTGCCTCTGGTTTGATAACCTTGTACAGTTTTCTTCTTCAAGGAAGTAACTTTTACTGAAATGGATCGAAACTATTTTTGTTAATTCTAGTTATGTTTTCCCAGAAAAATGCATTATTAAAGTTGTTGGTTGTAAAATTGTTGACATTCATAGAATATCAGGATATTTAAAATTGTTGACATTCATTTACCCAAAAACTCGGTCTAGTTTCTTATACACATGCAACAACAACAATCTCTCAGTGCTTTAAAGAGGCTTCCCGCTAAGGCAGGATTTGTAATGATAATATGTATGCAGTTTTATCCCTACAAGATGCTATCCTGCAGAGAGAGTGTTTTTGAAGATTTTCTTATATGTACGTCTGAATAATTCAATTGGCATGGTCCTGGATGTAGGTTGAACCGAGTTTCTTTTGCGGTTAAGCGAGTTTAGACAAGGCTATTAGAACCTAGGGTTCTATGTCCAGAGCATCAACGTCATTTTTAACTACTAAACCAAGTCCACATTAGCTGATTGAAACGGATTGCTCCCAATCAGGAGCAAATTATCCAATTTTGGGCTTCAAGGTAAGGCATTTTTGTTATGGTGATTTTTTTTTTTTTTTTTTGAAAATATATTTTCAATTAAAAAATATCTTTTCTTAAATTCTTTTTTTTTTTTTTTTTGTTATAGCTAAAGATTATAGTTTTATTTTATAAATTTGTATGAGGTTTCAAACAAGTGGCATGGCATGAAATTATTGCAGAAAATGTTTTGCCTCTAAAGGAAAATGTTTTTCTGTTTCTTTGAGAGGAGGTAAATTTTCTCTAATGGAGGCAAACATCTTCTATATTTGTGGTTGCTACAAAGTTATACAAAGAAATACTAAGAACGAGATGAGAAAGAGTCACCGTTAGAACAAATGGAGGCTTAACTATTCATGACCTTTCTGAGACTAGAAGATGATTAATGAAAGCAAAATATTACAATTCCTATTTTGGCTATTTTGCAGGTGTTATAAGTTTTAAAGTCATTGATCTCACCTGTTTGGCCATGTGTGTTTTTTTTTGTTCTTTTTTTAAAGAAGTTGTTTAAAACATATTTTTAGAACGTTTGAATAGAAAAGAAAGGTACAACAACAACAACCCAGTGCCTCAAAGGGCTCCCGCATCAGCAGGGTCGGGGGTAGATGTACACAGCCTTTCCCCTTTGGGGGCTGTCCTGAAGGGAGGCTGTTTCCGAAATGGAAAAGAAAGGTACAAAGTAGAATTTGTTTTTGATGCTAAGTAGAAGGAAAAAAAAACAAAAAAAAGCGTCTAATTTAAATTGAAGTAGGAAAAAAAAAAGCTAAAATCTTTTTAGGCAAAAATACTCCTACTAAAAGGCGTACTTATTGAACACTTTTTATAGTTTGGCTAAGGACTAAAGCAAATATGAGATCTTGGGAACTTTTGTGATCCATTGCTTAAGACACAACTGATTTATACCAGTGAACTTCACTACAACTAAAATCATTTCGCTAATTACAATTTTAGTGAATAGTTTATATAGGCATTGTCCACAATGAAAACGCATTGTGAACTACTTTTTCAGGCTGCCCTGTTACTAAAATACTACCGCTTCATTAACAAGAACATCTCTACAATATACTTAGGGTATTGTTATTAATAAGGTAAATGATATTATCAGAGTAATAATATAATTGTTACTGAATAATAGCCACAAGTTTTCATAAATTGCTCTCACATTGACATTTTAACCTGAAACCAAAGAGGGTACTAATACGTCGTCAATGTATCCTATTAGAACTTCGAAGTTAAGCGTGCTTGGACGAGAGTAGTACCAGGATGGGTGACCTCCTGGGAAGTCCATACTCTCGGGTTGGAGGTACTCGAAAATAGCCTTTCTTTAGGGGTAATACCCTGAAGGGGAAAAGCTGCGTACATCCGCCTTCCAGGTCCTACTTAGGCGGGAGCCCATGGGGCACCGGGTATTATTGACATTTTAACCTGACAATAATTAGGATGGTGTTACATAAGACACTTTTTCCTAAAAGTCAAAATGCATCAATGCTTCAAATATTGTGTACAACAAGAAGGGCTTTAAAAGGTCTTTCTAACACGTGCCTAAGGTGCATTAATAGTACCATATTCTAGCATTTAATTGGCTAAATGCAAAGGTAAGAACAATAAATTTTTGCATTTGGTCAATCAAATGCTAGAATATAACGCAATTGATGCACGTTAATATGTGTCCATTGGGCACATGTTAGAAAATTCGTTAAAAGGCCTTTCTAACCAAAAAAAAAAAAAAAAATATCCTAAACTTAACAATATCCTAAAGTTATTGAGAATTACAATGTTACTGAATCACAGCAATAACGTACAAAAGTACCGTGACCATAATTTGAGCCTCAAGCTTTTCCTTATTAGCCATCCCCATCAATGATTGAACTACATCATACTTTCAGTTTCTTAACTGGCCTCCTTATTCATGAATGTCCCAGTAAAACCGCCACGAGCGCCGCCTGGGATCCTGTTTGATCACTGAAAACGAATAATTTAGGTCTTTTTAGTCAAGCTATGAAAAACTGTTTCTATTTTTTAGAAACAGATTTTACAGAAGCGATGTTGTAAAAGTGATATCAATAGGGGTGTTTTTATCTGAAATATATTTAGATTTTGCTTCTACTTCTACTTTAAAGAAAAAACACTACTTTTCTACTTCTACGTAGAAAAATAACTTTTTGCTTCTATTTAAAGGTACTTTTCTTTCTGAACCAAACACCATCAAATTCTAAAAAGAGTACCTTTGGAAGAAAAGAAACTTGACCCCACAGGCCTTAATTGTGATCCAACAGGGGAAATCGGCCTATGTTCCACATCCAGACGCGCAGCATGAGCTCCTGCTCCTTGGCAAGGATAGATTGCTCAAGTTCCCACTCTTTTGGCTTTGAAGCCTGAGATTGTTCCTCACAAACGCCAGATCCTCCCCTTTATCCACCCCCAGTTTACTGAACGAATCCGGGCACGGCAAGCTCTGACATTGCCAACTGTCCTGACACAATGACACGCTACACGCCTGACTCAACACCTTTATGGCCAACCTCTGTAAGTTTGGTGTTTCGTACCCGAAATTCTCCCACCATGCAATTGGGTCCATCTTATCTCTACATTCCATCGCGTCTTCCTCCCCAAAACACCCTTCCCCTCTCCAGTACGCGCTTAGCTGTTCTCTTAGCTGTCGCCTTGCTGAGCTGTCACCCTCGTATCTATCCAAAGTCGCTTTCCATCCCCTCATGACGGTTTTGTCCCTATTCTGATCCCTCCCGAAGTATCTGGGATTCAGTATGTAGCCAGTAGAATGAAGAGGCGAAAATAGTGTATCCCATCTGTTCTCTATCAACATTTCGAGTTGATTTAATGCTATGTCATCGATGCCTTCGGTTCTCGCAGCTTCGAGTGACTGGACTCGCCAGTGATAAACGTCACCCATGACTGATTTATCGATGTTGTCCAGTGATCTGACAAAGGGTTCACATAACTGCAACATTAACTTAGCCCTGGCCCAGAAATCATCCTTGAGAGTGGCAGCTTCGATGTTCATGGCATCGTCAGGAGAAGTAAGCTTCCAGTGCTTCCATTCGTCGCTGCTGACCAATTCATGCAAAGGTTGCTTCATCTGAAGGACCCTCTGAACTAGATAATATGACGGTGCAAACTTCTCACAAGCGTTGTCAAAAGGTGGATTCGGATCACATGGAATTATGCACCGAGTAGAGCATTGGTATTTTAATACCCCTTGCTCGATTTCCTTGGCACATAAGACAACTGCTCTCATCCAATCTAGTTCGAAGATTTCTTCCATTAGAACGCGGATGGAGTGAGAAGTGCAATGACACCAGAATATACGAGGGAACTTTGTTAACATAACGGATTCGAAAGCGCTGCTCGCCTGGCCAAGATGTGTTATTATCTGAAGCACATTTGTGGGGCCGATGTCCATGATCGCTTGACTTAGAACATCGATGAACACGTTGTCTGCTCCATCTCCCTCCTTTACATCTAGCATCTTTAGAAACACGAGTCCTCTAGGACTGGAAACAAAGAAATTGATGCAGAAGCACCCAGTTGAGCCATCTAAGCAATTTACACAGAATATTGTGCAACCGGTATGTGGCCACGACTCTCTAACTAGCATTAATGATTTCTCTATGCGCGATTTCTCTTTTCTAAGGAAGGAACCAGCCAACATATCAGCTGATGGGGGTTCATATCCCGGTCCAAAGGCCGCTAATGCTTCGGCCATTTCTTGAAAATAAGGGGATTGGACAATGCTCATGCTCAACCCATCCGCGTAGAAAAATCTTGCTAAGATTTCATCAACATCATCTTTGGAAATGCTTCCGATAGGAACTAAGGGATTTATCGTGGCGTTTTTAATGCACTTACCAATTTTGTCACTTCCCAAGATCTTTTTCCTCTTCTTGGCAACACGTTCCTCTTCTAACTTCCGACAGATTTCTCTCAAGGACTTGTCTATTGCGGGGCAGCTTTTGACACCCACACCGGTGAACCCCAGAAGATGGGCTCTCACACGCGAATAAGATCCGTTGTACCGTCCTTTACAATGGTTGCACGTCCACCGTTTTGTACCGCTTCCTTTAACGAATCCGCCAAACACGCTGACGTGTTTCCATCCCCATTTATCAGATTCTGAAGGCATTCTTCTGGAAGAAAACAGGATCAACTGCAAAAGCCAAAAGGGAACAGATGGGCTCGAATAAATGTCTGAAAAGATAGGCTCAAATCAAGAAGGAGCTTCTTATTGATATATGTAATGTAAGACAAATAGTGAGAATCAAGCAAATTAAGCAGAGGATCGTCAAAACATTATAGCCCTGCATGGGGACATCAAATGCAAAAAATGAATACTTGCTAGAATTTTTGAAAGAATTTTGACTTAAAATGAATAATTATGGACTCACTGCACTCACCTCTCCCCGGATGCTCCAATAAGGGTGAATATGAATCGAGCCAAGCCCAAGATTATTGGGCTTCAGGCTCAGCTCATTAAGATTTGGAATGGCTTAGGCTTGGTCAAAGCTTACCAAAGCTAGAGCTTGGATCATCATACTTGAGCTTGGCTCAACACGGTTGAGCTCGAACCAGGCTTGGCGAGTTCTGAGCTAAGCGCATCTTAACCTCGATCTAGGCTCGTTTAGCCTCGAGCTCAATTTATTTACGCTCAAACTTGGCTTGATTAGGCACATTTAGTTTAGCAAATTATAGTAAAATAGGCTAGGTTACGCTTGTTTATGCTCACATGCCTCCAAGCTTGAGATGAGTCAAATCATTTGAGCTTTGAGATGAGCCAGCTCCTGAGCTAACTCAGCATTACACCCCTATTCCAAGAGATGGGCACAGTAATTCCAACATAAAGCAAACAAGAAGCCTAGTTTCACTTAATTACACCGCAAGTGTGATGTAAGTTTACAAGTGCAGCAAAAAAGGATGCTTGCAGTTGCTTTACCAAAAACAGTACAATAAAGATGAATACTTGAAGCTTCAAAAAATTTGCACAGTTCATTTCATACAAGATGGCATTTAACAATAAGATGCTCAAATTTCTAGAATTTTACAAAGAGATTGGAAAATAAAGTGTACACTTACGTTTACCAAGCTCAACTTCATCTTTCCACACGTACGATTCACAAACAGAGAGAGATAATTGATTTGATTCTCAAACTATAACTCCCTCACCGAAAAATAACTTCTTTCTATGGATTACTCTCATCTATGAGCTCAATTATCCAATTTTCACACAGAAGAAGTAGAATCAAATCCAATACTACTTGAATCACACTCAATCAGCGACTCCAGCTGCTGCTATATGCTGCAAAATTCCACTTAGTGACAGTTACTACAACACTTTTTCGAACACCTGAATCGCTGATTATTCATCTCCGTACAAGATATCGATCAAATCCGATCCTCACAAGAATTACTAACAGTAACCGCCGCTCGTCTTAACTCGATCATCCTCGCAGCAATCAAAATCAAATCCGAAGCAGAACCAAAGAATCGCTAAACTCAGAAATCAAAAAATAAAAGAATTGCTATTATTTGAAAAATTTGAACATTAGAAAAATCTAAAAATCTTTATAATTGTCTTGAAATGACTAAAAGAATCGTGTTATTCCATAATTAGCTAAGAGTTGACCATAAAAGAGTACAAAATCTAAAATCTAGATGAAGATTGATACATAAATACCTTGAAAAAGTGTAGCAGCAGTATCGTAAGTAACGGTAAGTTCGAGATCAGATCGAAACATTGAATAATTGAGATAGAAACCGTCGCGTTTCTTTTGATCGAAACCTAGAAAACCAGCAGCTAGAGAGAGAGAGAGAGAGAGAGAGAGGGAGAGAGAGAGGAGTTTTGGGGGACGTGGAAAAGACGGGGGTGCATAGGGAAAGAATAAAACGTCTGTAGCTCGAAACGGCTGTGGGGTCGCTGAACGGGGGGGGCCACCTTCCGGGCCTAAAATGTAACCCGACCCATTTGATTTATTATTGGCCTGTTGTTATCTTGAAAATTTTAAAATTTATTGAAATTTAAATTTAAAATTGTACTGACCTAAATTTGACTCGACCTAAACTTGATCCGACACGAGCTGACTTGAATCCCGAAATGACCGACTTGTATTAGACCCAGCCTAAGTTTGGCCGAATCCTTAATGACTCAAGACCTGAATTAGAAGTGTCGTATAACCCAAATTGATCCAAATGAAAATCCAATCTATCATAGAATCCAAATAATATTTTAATCGTAATCGTTTCATTTTGTAGTCTTAGTTATGTTTATAAAGTTGAAAAAATATATTATCAAAATAAGCTGAGAGATCAACTTGAAATCCGACCCGACAAAAGGATAGTCCTACCTGAGGTTAACTCGATAAGAGATTGACCCCGAACCTGAGGATAACCCGACCCAGGACTAACCTAACCTGATTTTAACCCTACCTGAGGTAAATCCTTGACATTAACCTGACCGGACCCGATTGTCAAGTCTACGTTTTCCACCCCTGCCCCTATGCTCAATAACCGTGATATCATTTTAATAATTAGGATAAATTAGATATTAGTATTGTAAGATTAAATGTATTAATTTTTTTAATTCATGATGTATCTTTATCAAATAACTTTTAGTAGTAGTTTAATTAATTTATTACAATAAAAATTTACCAAATTTTTATTCAACTACCTATATTATTAGATAATTATGTCATTGTCTTTCTAATAGGATAGCTATGTATTTTCATAATTATATTTCAATTTAGCATCTTTCAATATTAATAGAAAAAAATTTTAATTTATATATATATAAATGATATAATATTTAAACCTTAAAACACATCTTTAATTATAACATACTAAAGGAAGGAAAGGAACATACCCAGTATCTCCAGGGCTCCCGCCTACGCAGGGTCTGGGGGGACGTATGTATGCAGCCTTCCCCCTTCAGGGTGTCAACCTGAAGAGAGGTTGTTTCCCAGTGCCCCCAACCTGAGGGTGAAGACTTCTCAGAAGATCACCTATTTTAGTACTACTCTCGCCCAAACACTAAAAATTATACCTCTCCATGGAGAACTCACAACATACTATTCAGCTTAAAAAATAAATTATAGAAACAACATCAGCAATTCAATATTTCTCGTTTTTTCATTTCTCTGTGCACTAAAAATTATACCTCTCCATGGAGAACTCACAGGCAGACTGTATTTGAGCCGAGCCGAGTCCGAGCCTAAACTCAATTCGTGCTCGGCTCGAAGGTCGCCGAGGTTTGAAAATGCGGGCTCAAGCTCGGCTCGTCAAAAGCTCAATCTAAGCTCGGTGATCTTCAAATTAAGCTTGCGATATTTGGGCTCATTTAAGCTCAATATAGGCTCGGGCTCGGCTCATTTAGGCTCTAATATTGATTCATTGGTTAATATTTAAGCAAATATATAATGTCATGGAATGCGCAAAAGATGTTCGACGAATTGCCTGAGAGATATAATGTCTTGGAATGCGATAATTTTTGAGCTTGTCGCTGAAGTTCTTGAAAGAGAAATCATTTTCAGATATGCACAGAGATTTCACCATTTCAATGGTGAGCTGAATTGCTCTTGGAATTCAGTAATTTACGTTTTAAAATTTGTTCAAATTGGTTCTCATATTTTCTTTTGTTTAAATTGATCCTTCGTCTTTGTTATGTTGTTCAAATTAGCACATCATATATATATATATTTTTTTCAAAATGATTCATAATTTTTTAGTTTTTGACAAAATTGGTACCCCGTATAGCGTCTAAAATTAAGTGAAAATTGAAAAGATGAGGATCAATTTCATCATAAAATAAGATATTAGGGGCTACTGTCAATAAGAAGAAAGATAAGAGATTAATTTGAACAAAGTTATGAAGATGGCATACCATACCACCATGGTGAATAACTCTCTTGGAATTTTTGACTGATGAAATGATTTTGCAATTATACAGGATAGAGATTTCCATTTATGTAGATTGCAGATTGAGGTCTCAACTTCATTCTATCTGATGATAATGTTAATGACAAATGTGCCACAATTTCTGAGCTGATATTGCCTCAGGAATGGCGATAAAGAGGTATGTTTGATCAATTTAAATTACTTGTCATATTCTTATGTATCCCTCTTTGTTTGTCTGAAATTCCTACATATAATTGATGCAGCAGGGTTGGCTTTAGCAAGAGAAACAGGGCAAGACCTGGCGTCACCGGGTGTAAGGGACAACTTGGCCGCACCGGGTTGAAGTGCAGCGTGATGGTACCGCCAAGACCAGCGCCTGATTCTGTCAACGCATGAAATCTCGAAGAATCTCAGCCGTTTCAATCTTCACGGCAATCAAGGGGTAGTTTTGGCAAGATTCCAAGTTTAGTTAGGGAAGTTACAATTCTTATCCTATTTAGGTGATTTATTTCATATATTTCTGATTTTGTTAAGATTTGCTTTTGAATTTAAGTTGTATCTTCTTCCTCTATATAAAGGGAGACTTAGGACCTAGTTTAGGTAGCTTTCAATTAAATTTTCAGATTGTTTTATTTTCTTGACTCGTTTCTCAACGTGTGAGAACTCGAGACTATCCCCCTCTTGTGATTTTGTTAATTTTCTTAATAAAAATCCAAGGGAAGGCCGTTGAACCTTCCCGTAGTCCTTATTTCCCGTTCACGCGCTGCATCAATAATACTGTTAGAGTATAAAACCAATCTTGGGTCTTCATTTATCAGTTTAAGCTTTTGGAAAAGATGCTTTTTTGACATAGTATCAGAGTCTTGTTGACCAAGAGGTCACAAGTTCGAATCCCAATAGCCCTCACTTTTAGTATTACCATAATTTAAGCACAAGGTATGAGGTGGACTTGTACAATATCTATGCTTCAAGCCCAATGAGTATTTACGTGAGGAGGTATGTTAGAGTATAAAATAGTACCAAGTCTTTAGCTATTAGCTTAAACTTTTGTAAAAGATGATTCATTGACGAATACACATATAGCTTGATCTTAGTTTCTAGTTATAAGCTCAGTACGAGAAAAACACAAACCACCACATCTGTAACATTCCATGAACACAAATTTGTAATACAAGTTAATTGACTGTGGGAGCAACCCAAAAGGATGCCTTGGCCAGCCACCAAGCCTCATACATTTCCTATACTTATTGGCATCTTACTCCAACACAAACACAAAATAACAAAATACAAAATATATCCAGTCTCAATACGAGTTCCTACATACAATATATACACATAGCTTTATCTTAGTTTTTAATTTTGAGCTGGGTCTGAGAGACTGCAAATACTATGAGAAAAACTGCAAATACCAAGAGAACATTCGTCCAGTTAACAACTAAAGAGGTCCAGTATTTTACAAGATTTTACAAGGTTGGGGGCACTAGGAAATAGCCTCTCTTCAGGTTAACACCCTGAAGGGGGAAGGCTGCGTACATCCCCCCACCCCCCCCAGACCCTGCGTAAGCGGGAGCCCTTTGAGGCACTGGGTATGTTCCTTTATAATATTTATTCACTTTGAAATTTCATACGGGGAAATTATGGTTTCTTGGTTGTTTCGGTTTTGATCTTTGTATGTAATTATTGTGGTGAAGAGTTTTGAGCACCATAATAGAATGTTCAAATGCGAATGGATTGTACACCTTGAAGGCCGAGCTGCTCTTATGAACACATTTACTCTAAGCCTGTTAAACTATACGAGCATCTTTGGGCATCCCCAGAAGAGATAAAACTGTTGCTGAGATATGTCTGGAAGAGAGCCCTGCTTCTTCCAGTTGATCTTGAGGCGCTCCGTGTTCGATGTATCTAGCAGGAAGTACCATTGATCTCATCTGTGCAGAAGTTTAAGAATGGTTAACAGTTCATGAGGATAAAGGAAAGAAAATTTATTAAAAGTTGGCAGAAATATAAGGCCCTATTATCGTTTTTGTTTGTAGTTTTTTGGTTTATTTTTTTTTTTTTTTAACTAAAAATCACCTAAACTTTAAATGCGGTTTCAAAAAACCACCTAAATTTTCTACTTTTTCAATGTTACACATAAGCTTTCAAATATTTTATAATGTCACAACTTAATGTGACGTTGCTAACATCCGTTAGTTTTTCTCTTAAATAAACCAAGTTAAACTTGGTGTTTTGGTTCATTTGTATCCAAAAAACGCAGCGCTTCATCTAACAGATGTTAAAGGCATCATATTAAGGTGTAACTTTGAAAATTGTTGGAAAGTTTAAGGGTGACATTAAAAAATAGAAAATTTAGGTAATTTTTTGAAACCGTACCTAAATTTTAGGTGGTTTTCAGTAAAAAGAACCTTTTAGTTTTCGTAAAAACTAGAAACCGGGTTTTGAGTATGACCTTTTCTTGCTTTTGTTTTTCCGTTTCCAATTTTCACTCAAAGTAGGATAAAACCGAAAACAAGAAAAGAAGTTTTTGAGACCTAGATTTCAGTTTTTGTAAAAAAATATTGCAAATATAAAACGATAAAAAAAGCCCTAAATCGATAAGGGAGTCAAAGAATTACCTTAAGGGGTCCGTCCAAAATGCCATGCAGACATAAAAAGTGTGACACATGAGACCCAAAACCTCCTATAGAACCTTCTTCTACCGTTAAGAGGAATTCATGTTCTTTCGCTAATTGCTTGATAAGATATCCATCCAATGGTTTGCAGAACCTTGCATCAGCTACAGTAACAGATATGTTTTGGGCTTTAAGCATTTTTGCAGCTTCTACACATTGTGGAACCATAGCACCATAACCCAAGATTGCAAGCATACTTCCTTCAATCAATACTCTCCCTCTTCCTACCTATTCAATTGTATCAATATTAAGATTTCTATAATGTCAGTAAATGTCTGCAATATCTACGCTTCAAGCCTAATGGGTGTTCGCGTGAGGGGCATATGTTAGAGTATATAAACCATCCTTGAGCTTTCAATCAATAACTTGTGCTCTTGGAAAGTTGGTTCTTTGAAAAACTGGAAGGAGATTACTAACCTCTAGTGGGATTCCTTTGTTATCAGGAGGAAGAGATGCTCCTATACCATTACCCCTTGGGTACCTGAAGCAGCTTGGTCTATCATCAATGGCTGCTGCTGTTGCAACCATGTGCATGAGCTCTGCTTCATCAGATGGAGCCATGACCACCATATTTGGCAAAGCAGCCATGTATGTGATATCAAATGCTCCGCAATGGGTAGGTCCATCCGCACCCACTAATCCAGCTCTATCAAGTGCGAATCTGACTGGGAGTTTTTGGAGATCAACATCATGTACCACCTACGTATCAACGTTGGATCACCAGTAGTCAGAAAAAAACAACTTCTTTTCCCAATAAGTAAGTGAACGTGTGTGTATGTGTATATATACAAGGGGCATACACCCAGAAAAGCACAATGCCAACAAAACATCGTAGAGTCCAGATAATTGCTAATTTGTATTATGTTGAGTATTGTTTTCTATTTGCAGATTTTTGATTTTCGAGAAATTAAAACTAGTTTTTGAAAATTATTTTTTTAGTTTTTGGCTTTTCTATTTTCAGTTTTCACAAAGCTAAAAACAAGAAACTAAAAACCAAAAAGCATTTCTCATATATGGATTTCAATTCCAAAGAACCAAATGCTGTAAACATAAAACAATATCAAACAAGCCCAAAACCAGAAGAAGGGTCGTACCTGATCATATCCTCGCTGTAGAAATGATGAATAGATGGCACAGAATGGCTTGAGACCCTGCGATGCCAAGCCAGCCGCAAATGTTACAGCATGTTGCTCGGCAATGCCGACGTCGAAACAACGATCTGGAAACTTCTTCTGAAAATAGTTGAGGCCTGTTCCTCCACCCATGGCAGCATGGATGGAAACAATCCTGTCATCCATTTCTGCTTCTTTTACCAAAGACTCAGCGAAACATCGAGTGTATGAAAGCGTGGAGGACTTTTGCTTGAACTGTTTTCCTGATTTTGGGTCAAACTTTGCAACTCCTGCTTAAATGAAGCAGTTAGTAATCTCTTCAACATCACTAGAATTATACATAGGGAATTTATCACTTAGTTTCCCTGAGGTTTAAGGATTTATCACTTAAGTACCATAACATTTCGATATGTATAAAAACATACCAAGCAGTTCAAAAATTTTATCACTTGCTTACCTTTTGCAAGAATTTGAGGAATTTTTATTCTAATTTGTCACACAATTTTGATAATATATGGGTATTTTCTGCTTGAATCCATTGTATTTTTGCCAAAAATGCTAATATGGACATTATTTTGACAATAATAGGTACCTTTTGCGATAACAGGGTGGCTATTTGTTGGAATTCTACAATTTTTTGCCACAAAATACTAATATCGCACATACGTATTACAATAATCATGTGCCATATAGTAATTTCCATCTAAAAATTCCCTAAATGCTGACAAAAGTTCACATGATTAAGTTGAAGGGTACCTAGATGATAAAACTTGAAAACTTCATGGTACCTCTTTTGTATATTGAAATGAGATGGTATCTAAATAATAAATGCACAAAAGTCAAGATATTTAAGTGATAAGTTCCTTGCACATAGATATATATTGCAATTTTACCATGCATTTTATCTTCTGCAGCCTCAGCTGGTGCATAGCCCTTTCCTTTTTCAGTAACTACGTGAACAAGAACTGGGCCCGGTGCAGGCACTGCCTTTACTCGCTGAAAGATGGTTACTAGGTCCTCGAGGTCATGCCCGTCAACTGGACCGACATAATACAAACCAAGCTCCTCGAAAAGAGATGATCCAAGAGGACTTATCATGCCCCTTGCATATTCATCCACTTTGGCTGCCAGGTTATGTGTTCTTCCTCCCAATTGCTTTGTCATACTCTAAACAGCAGATCAAGATCAGATATATGAACTGAAACGGTACATTGAAATGGTGAAAATCTATATTGTTGTGTCGTGTCTTGAATTTATGTCTTGATTAAAAAACGGAGGTCTACAGTATAGGCATTTTATACTGCTTCTGCCTAGTAGACCCACTAGAGTTCCTCCAATTTTTCACCTATATATACATGTAGCATTGTGTACAACCACGATTGTGTCATTAGTGGATTGCTTTCTCCTTTGCCTCTGGCTTTTCTCTCAATATGAGGATTTTCCATGTAACTTCGCATTTAATGTTTTCTCTTTCTCTTTTCTCTTCTAAATTATTCTTAAATTTGTCCTTTTGCATCTAAATCGAACTCAGTTCTTGGTATTTGCTTAATGTATACCTTTCAGAGAGATGCTAAAAGTGGAATTCGTGGAGTGATTAGTACCTTTGCTGCTTCCCGGAGTTTTCGGAAGCTGGAGCTTGCTTGAAGCCTAGCTAAAGCGCTGCTGAGTGCACCAACCGGGGTCGCAGGGCCATCAAGTGTGGCAGTGGGCAGAGACACTTGCTTATTATCATTCAATACAATGATCAGGTTAGCATCAAGATAACCAGCATTATTCATAGCTTCATATGCTTGTCCTGCAGTCATGGCTCCATCTCCAATCACAGATATAACACTGTTCTTTTTTCCTAAAAGGTCTCTTGCAACTGCCATCCCTGCAAACATTTATAGTTTTTCTTCTATTAATGTGCATCCTTTTTCGTTCTTTAGTAACTGAAGAGTCCAAGCCAGCTTATATACACTTCGACTAACCAATTAGGTTGTATGACCCACTCAAAAGTTCCCCTACGTGCAACAAAGTAAGTTAGGGACCAGATAACCTAGTGGGTGGCTCCAAAAATTTATTTGCTTCCAACAGCAGGATCGAAATCCTGACCCAAAGACGCATCTTGTTGCAACCAAGGCCAGTCCTGAGATTTTAGGGGCTAAAAACTAGTTTGATCGGTGGACCCCTTTTTGGCAACTAAAGTGTTTAGGGCAGCTTAAGGGCACCTCGAATAACCCATTTTATGTCATTATGCAAGCTAATATGTTGGTCCTTTTATGTTATATATGTACATACGTGTTTATAGTATATCATACACAGTTCATACGCGGTAGAGACAAACTGACAACATAACTAAGTTTCAAAAGAGACCCTGAATGGGTCTTGTTTATAAAGTAGAGGATTGAGCCAATCCAGTTTAGGTGCATAACGCACTACGGTTTAGTATGTGGCACTATATATAGACGCTATGGCCATTTGTGTTACATGTACCATAGACAATTGCCTCTTGTCCTATTCTCAAATAGTGAAATTATTGTGCTCTGTGAAGGCAAGCTCTAGCTGAACCATGAAAATTCCGGAGCTCTTGAATTTTCCCCGTAGTCCCCTTTGCATTTGCTATTTCATTTTGGGTTTTGGTGTGTGGGTGCTCCTACCACCCTTAATCTTGACTGTCCGTGGCTGGAGCGAATACAACCACAGCCACATCATGAACATAGAGTCCATGTTTTCTATTTGAGAATACAATTGATAAGGATTACATACCAAGACCAGCAGATATACTAGTAGAACTATGGCCAGTTCCGAATGCATCATAAATACTCTCATCTCTCTTTGGAAACCCCGCAAGCCCTGAAGTCTTCCTGATTGTGTGCATCCTAGACCTTCTCCCTGTCAGAATTTTATGTGGGTACGCCTGCAAGATTGATTTGTACTTACTAAACATCACTTTATGTTGGAAAAAAGAAAAATATAGTCTCATCTTCAAGCTATAAATCTCAAAATTATGGAAATTTTCTTCATGGTTTATAAAAGAAGACGCAAATCTTGACGGACTGTTGTGCCTTGCTCTGATTTATAGAGCTCGTCCCACCTGGGAAATTGCACCTCAGATTGTTGTTATTGTCAGTAGCAAAATACTTAATAATTGGGTTTAATTTAGAGGTCCCAAAACGTATTTAAAAGAAAACGAGAAGGACGGAGAGAAGTAATAATACAAAAATTTATGTGAAAAACCTTCAAATTGAGGGAAAAACAACAAACGGATGAAGCAAGCTTTTCACTATCATCTGAAGGGATGATACTAAAGGACTACAAACATATGTATGCATGCATATATTGGCACACAACTCACACACACAAATCGTGTGTGCGTGTATCTATCTATGTCTATATATACATATATATTTACATAAATATGGCTTTATATATGTGTATGTTTGTTTATATATATATATATATGTGTGTGTGTGTGTGTGTGTATGCATGTGTGTGTATGTATGTATGAATGGATGTATATATAGAGACACATATGCATATACATATATAGAGACACCTATACATACTTATACATATGTGTTAGAATATAAAACTATTCATGGGTCTTCATCCATCAGCTTAAGTTTTGGGGACAGTTGATTCCTTGATATGATATCAGAGCCTTATTGACCAAGAGATCACAAATTCGAATCTCAGCAGCCCCCACCTTCAATAAAACAATTTAAGCGCAAGGTATGAGGTGGGTCTGTGCATTATCCACTCTTCTTGCCCAATTGGCATTTGCGTGAGGGGGCATGTTAGAATATAAAACTATTCCTGGGCCTGTACCCATCAGCTTAAGCTTTTGGGAAAGATGGTTCCTTGATAATATGATTACGTGACATACATATACATGCATCTACACACAGCGGCAGATCCACGTTAGGGTGAGGGGGCTCAACCCCCCCCCCCCCCCCCCCCCCCCCCCCCCCCGAATTTTAAAATAAAGTTTATTAGGAATAAGTAAAAATCAAGTGTGATACTTTGGCTTGGTGGTTTCTACCCTCATATGTGAAAAAGAGAGCCTGAGTTCGAATCTTGGTAGCTGAAATTTTATCTTTTTTTTTTTTTGTACTTTTATCTTCTTTTTTTTATAAAAGCAAAATTAATTTAAATTTAATAAAAATTAAACCTAATAAAATAATCAACCCAGTTTCCCCTCCCCCCACCCCCGCCGCCTGGCCACCGGTTCGGCGGCGCCTTCGCTCCGCTTCCAGCCAGATCCTCCTCTCGCACTCGCCACCAGGCATCAGCCATCTTAAATGTAAGTTTTGTTAATTTTTTGTCCTATTTAATAATAATATACAATACTTTTAGATTTTTATCTCATATTTCTCTAATTAAAATTCTAATTTTATAAATTTTAGTAAGAGATATCAAATTTCTTCTTAATTGAAGAATAATTACTTGTCTCCAAGTTCAAATCTTTTATCGAGTTTGAAATAATATGGTCTTTGTTGCTTGATATTTATTATTAGTATATAAATCGGTTGACAATTATTCTTGTTTTATAACAGAGTTAACTATGTTCAAGTACTTTAAAAGAAAATCGCTTTTGCAAGGGGCTGTTTGTAAATGTTTAGTGGCGTTTTAGTTTATATTGGTAATAATAATTTTTGTTCGTAATATGTTTATTTTATAGTAATTTAAGATATAAAAATATTATTTTCTGTTATTTTTTTAATTTTTATAGTACTTTTCTAGTTTGATTAGATGCATTTTCTCTATTTTTTTTGAGTTGTGAACTATTAAAAAAATTATCGATTGTAAATTTTTTAATAATTTTTATTATGTAATTTATTATTTTTTATTCAAGCCTCCCTACACCAAAATCCTGAATTCGCCGTTGCCTACACACACATACGTATATACATACATCTACATATGCATATGTGTATATATGGCCACGAGACTAAAACCCTACCTTAAATGGATGTACTAGGCAGGGGCGGACGCAGCCTTTGGGCACTGGGGGCACGTGCCTGCAGTATACACTGTATTTTCATTATATATTTAATATGTGTGCTAAGAAGCAAAGATGTGTGCCCCCAGTCCAGTGGTAAGGTTCTCCTTAAATAGAGCTGGCAGGCGCGGGTTCGATGCTCTATGCGTCCTTCATTTCCATTTGTTTTTTCAACTTTATGTTGGGAATAATTATATAAAACACAAAAAATTAGACACAACTGAGAATTGAACGAAGCACCTCATGCTTGCAATGCAAAGTACCTACCACTAAAGCTCCAGCATCTTTTCAACTTTTTTTGCATGAACAAATATGTATTCTTATTTTGTGATGGTGTAACTCGTGCCAATTTCATGTGCCTTTTTTTGTGGTGTGTAGCATTGCTCTTATCTTGGTTCTCTACTCCTCTTTCATAAGATATTTATTTTACTTTGAATAAATTTATTAACTTATAGATTATAATTATTTAATATTTTTTTTTATACGCTAATATCTCTACTTTTTAATTAATATCTTACTATAGTCGTATTTCAATAATTATATATATTTAATTTTTTATGATGCAACATGATACTGCCCCAATCAATGTCGTTTCCTCGTCCTATCTTCATCTTACTTAATTGATTGAGAGGAAACTAATGATAAAGCTATAAATCGTTATTTCGCAAGTGAGCATATATTCAGCAAAATTAAATATTTTTCGGGGACATTAGCGGATTTGTCCAAAAACATAATTCTTTTTAAATTAAATAATACACACATACATACATACATATATAATATGCACAATACTTTTGTGTTGATAGTCTAAATCTCAGATTTTGTTGATTGTCGCTCAATATGACCACCTATATGTGCCCCGAGTGAAAAATTTTTCTGAATCCGCCACTGACTAGGCCGACTCAAAAAATAAGGCCCACATCGAGAGAGAAAATTCGAGACAGAGCAATCATGATTTACAAGCAACCATTCTTACCTGGTGGCCGACATCCCAAATGATCTTGTCTTCAGGGGCATCATAAACATGATGCAGCGCCACTGTTAGCTCCACCACCCCTAAGCTTGCACCCAGGTGTCCTCCCGTATTGGATACGCTGTATATAGTTTCTTCTCTGAGTTCTGACACTAGTCGTTCAAGATCCTGAAATGACATTTGCATTTCCCAAACAAAGAAAATTAACTAAAAAGCTTGTTAAGAAAACTTAAACAAATCTGATATACTATGATACCAATTTGTTAGGAAAATCTTAATGCGGAAGCGTAAACCCTAATTGCTTGATTCGATTCAAATAATATGACTCACATAAAGCGAGAAGTAAACAAATATGGAGAAAGAAAGAACAAATACAAACACACAATATTTACGTGGAAACCCCTCTACAATCGAGAGGGTTGAAAACCACGGGTGGAGATGGAGATTCTTTATTAACTGAACTGAAGAATTACAGCGACACTTCCCAGAACGAGATATATGGAAGAATTACAATCACTCACTCTGAACTCTCGTAGCACACAAAATCTTGGAGGAATTACGAAATCACCTATTTTCTCTCAATGGCGGCGTCTCACGCTTTTGATTGGATCATAATTGGAGTTAAACTCACCTAAGCCGAAACCCTAAGCCCTTATTTATGGAAGACGGCTAGGGTTTGTGGAAAACGACTCCTGATCGATCGACCCTCTCTCGGCCAAAAATCCCGAATCTTTTCTTAAATCACCCGATCAATCGGATTCCCTCCCGATCGATCGGTGACCCTACGGCAACCCCATAAAATTAAAACAAGTAATTTGAGACATAACCTAACAAAGCTTTTTCTAGAAACAAAAACCAATGGACATTAAGTGTAGTAGCCCAATAGACTTATATATTGATCTTTTCTTTTTCACAACTCCGATGTGATATTTGATATTGGGTTCGTATGTGGAGTCCTTAATAGAAAGAAACTTGTCATCTTACCTGAATGGAGAAATTCTTCATGTGTGCAGGGAAATTGATGGTGTCCAGCAATGGTGTCAGTGGTTTCTCTTCGGTGAGATTTCTCAGGCTGTTGTTATCTGAATTGCCGGTTGAAGCCCTCACGGACCACTGGAAAAACCCCCATGAATTATAATGCTTACCATTATTGACTATGCTCGTAATCGAACAAGAACATACAACAACAACAATAACAATAATACGTATTCTTCCACTTGGTGGGTTCGTTGCATGAATCAAATCTTTGTTAAGTTCAACAAGAATATAAAGTTTTGAACTAGGCTCTGTTTGGTTCAACGGAAAACATATTAAAGATTTTTGTCTTTCAAGTTAAGGAAATGATTTCATTCTATAAAGTTGTATGAGGTTTACGCTTGACCAAATTGAAGTTGAAGTGAATCACATGGTGTGAGATTACTATAGAAAATATTTTCCTCATATGAAGGAAAATGTTCTTCTTTTTCGTTGTAGGGAAGTCAATTTCCCTTCTGAGGAAAATATTTTCCATATGTGAGGTTGCTTCTATAAAGTTATGCATATAAACAATAGAATTGTAATAGAAAATGTTTTCCATAAGTAAAAACAGAGCCTAGTTTCAAGACGAATTGAAGTTCACACGATAGGGGTACTCGAGTGTCAAGGTATGCTACCTTTGTTTTACGACTAGCGTTAGCCGTGGGGGGTCTCGAGCGCATCGAAAGAGGAGAGGGTCGTGGGTGTAGAGTCATAGCGTAAGATACCGCCATTGCTGATCAGCTGGGGGTGATAAGCAAATATGCAGGAAAGAAGGAGATGAGAAATAAAGGATGTCCCTTCTTGGTAGGCTATTGGATGATATTTATATGAAAGTGAGGGAAGACTATGGCTCCGTTTGTTTCGGGGGAAAACTCCATTTTAGGAAGTGGCTTTCCCCTTTTTTTTTATTTGGTGCATCATTAGCTCAAGGAAAAAGGTTTTCCATCTGAAAACCTTTTCCCTCAAATGAGGGAAATTGACTTCCCTTTCAAAATGGGGGAAATCATGATTCTAAGTGGCTCAGAAACCTTGGCGGTTATCATTACGCAAATCGAGATCGAATCAAAATAAACCAGAATGTACTGTAGACATTTAACGTCAACAACAGACAAAAATTAGACTAAATAATTAAAAGTAGCTTGGATACTACTTTATTATTGTTGCAAAGAGCAACTTTAATCAAGTTGAATTGTTATATAATATTATAGAAGAAAATTATCTAGGTAATATTTTATTTTGTTACTTCGTATATGTTGTATTATTACTTATGTTGTCCTATAAAAAAATGTAAAATAATTGGTGAAAAATATTTTGTTAAAACATACACGAAGACATCACAATGGGGAATTAATTTTTCCTTTGAAACAAACAACGGAAAACCACACTCGGAATTTATATTTCCTTGGAAAACCTTTTCCGAAGAAAAATCAATTCCTAGATTCTACTTTTCCATCAAAACGAAAGGAGCCTACATATTAAATAAGAATATGTAATGTGCATATTAAACACACAAAACACACACACAATATATTAACTATGTTATGTGCATATTAAACACACAAAACACACACACAATATATTAACTATGTTATGTGCATGTTCTTTTCATTGTACGAGGGATGGTGTTTTGCGGTCGCATATTGACAAATAACTGGTTGGTGAATATTTATATGTTCTTATATGGGTTTGAACAGGAAGGCGAGCAGCTTCATATTTTATGATATAGCTTGAAAGAAGAATAAACGATTAGAGGGACTCGAGGTTGTGGATTTTTTTTCACGGAAAATCCATCCGATGCTTAAGTTAGTATGCATATAAAACTAGAGGTAAGTGAACGGGATAAAGTTCATAGTTTAGGAGAGAGAGGGGGGCCTGCTTTTTGTTCTCGTATTCCCATAGAGCCTGATTTTATACTATTATGGGTAAAGTTTTATTGAGTAGAAAAAAATTTTAGGCCTTGATTTGGGCCCAAATCGAGGTCCAGGCCACATTTTTCTTCTCTCCCGACTTGGATACTCCCCAAGCACCACTTTCAGAACTTACAACACCTCACATTTTTCTCTGTTGTACTTCACGCTTATCTTCCCCAACTCGCCTCGTGTTCATAATGAAACCAACACAAATTCATATTCAAGAAACAAAATATTTTGTTCTCTTGGTAGGGGCATTGTTATTCTCTCAACCTTTTCTCGGTTTGTTGTGGTTGGTGCTCGTGTTTTGTAGTTCGGCCTTTAGACTTTTTAATGTTCAGGAAAAAAAAAAAACACAAAACAAAATATTTTAGGCAAAGAAACAGTCAACCTTGTTTTCTTTTATTTTTATTATTATTTCTTTTTAGCACTAGAAAGCCGTTTTCTTTTATTTTTTCTACCTACCTTTTTATGTGTTTTCATTTTCAACTATTTATGATCTTTTTTTTAATAGATTTTTCCAGCTTTTTTTTTCTCGTCTTTCTAGGGTAAAACTTGCTCGGCAAATCTCTCCTTTACCTCAAAATTAATTTTTCTCAGTCTCAATATTTTTCTTTCCCCCTTTTTTTTCCTTTCGTTTTCCTCTCTTTTTCCTTCTAGTCTCTCTCACACATAGTTAGTGAATACGGTACGGAGAATAAGTTAACAAGTTAGTCATGTATATTATCCGTTGAGATAATGTTCCTTTTTGGCCCCACGTTTACCAATTTTTTCTTCTTTTTTTTTTTCCTTTTTTTCGTTTTCATTTTTACATGTTCGATGTTGACGATAAATTAACAGGTTAGCCACTTATGTTGTTGAGATAATGTGGTAGAGTCATTTATGAATAAATGAGTTAATTTAGAAGAGAATTATGACTTTTTACCTATAAATAGAGTCCTCTATTCACGTGTTATATTTGGTTCAACTAATTAGAAATCCTGACTCCCAATACAGCTCTCTTTCTCTCAAGAGTCACCATCTCCAAGTCTAGGTTTTCATGACGTGAAAACTACAAGACTTTGATAGTTTTCTCAGTTGTTCTTTACAATTCGTAAGCAACCTACCATCACCGGCTCTAGGTTTTCCTACATTATATATGTTAATTTTGAGGTGAAAAGAAAACTCAATGCGAGGTGGGTAATATTAAGAGTAAGAACTCTACATGTGAGTTAAATACAAATCTCACATAGGCGTTGTAGAAAAGAAAGACTAACATATAAGTTTAGTGGGTAACTCTTCCTGGCTAATGTCAATTGGTTTTAAAATAGAACCTTATTAGACGTATATGTGGATCTCAGTGTGCCAAATTGACCCGATAAAATTTAATAGATGAGTAAAGAAAGAGAAAGTAGGCAAGTTAACTTGTGGCGCCATGTTAGACCTAGTCCATTCTTACCCTATTTTTACACAATAGCAATCTACTTAGTAACCTTTTTTTTTTTTTCCCCGATAATTAGCAACAAAGTAGCAATACAACAGGCACCTCGAACAAACTAGACTCAAATCAACCCGTAGCAAAACGGGGAGCAAAACAAAGACAAGGAAAAAAAAACCTTTCACGGACCAGGAAAATAGGAATTCGGGAAAAATATAGGCAAGACAACCAACAAGGACTAAAAGACTATGTCCACCAGTGCACATTGTGGACCGGGAAAAGGGGAGAGATCCAGGAAAACAAAATAGGAAAATCTACTTAGTAACCTTACTTGAGAATTCTTAACTAGGGGCGTATTTGAGCCGAGCCAAACCCGAGCTTGCCAAGCTCGAGTCTCGGCTCGCTCGTTAGCTTTAAGTTCAGCTCGGGCTCAGCTCTAAGCTCGCCGAACTTTGGAAGTTCAGGCCCGAGCTCGATTCATCAAAAGCTCGGGCTTGGCTCAGCTCTGCTCAAATATAAACTCGGTGAGTTTCAAACTAGGCTTGCAATATTTTCACTCATTTAAGCTCAATATAGACTTATTTAGGCTCCAATATGGCTTCATTGGAAAATATTTTAGCAAATGTATTATATTACAAAAGGCTCGCTTAGGCTCTTCACTAAGCTTAGGCTCGGCTCGATAAGCTAAATGAGCCGGTTCGGCTTAGCTCAAGCTAAATACAAGCCGAGCTTTTCTAGCTTTATAACAAGCTGGCTCACGAGACGACTCAGCTCATTTACACTCCTAAACCTTACTTGACAACTCTTTAACTCAAATTTGCTCGTCAGTAGTCCTTTCAGTAATCAATTCACTTGGTTAAAATTTGTCCTAATTAAGTGAATGGTATCAGATTCACGTTATAGCTCATTTCTTTTCAGGGAAACAAAACATGGTGCTGCCCAAATTACACGTTATTCTTTTAACTGCCTCTATTCGCTGTAATAAAATATTAAAAATCTGTTCAAAAATTTAATAAAATATTAAAAAAAAAAATCTGATACCAAAAATTTCTTTAGTAAAAAGAATAGTTTTGGGAGATTAAATCATATTAATGGTCGGTATAAAGTCATGTCGAAATAATAGGGATGAGAATAAGCTATGAAATCAAATAAAAATGTTTATATAATGTCTAGGCAGGACCGGTTCTGACATTTTTGGGGCCCTCATCGAACGATGCGATTCAAATGAAGTCCTTTATATATAATAGAATTATAAAAGTCTTAATAGTAAAACCTATTGACGGTAACAATTGAGTCTTTAAAAATACAACTCCGAAAATTTGGGACCCTTAAATTTTGGGAGTCCCAAGCGGTTGTTTGTGTTATTTGGCGGTCATGTGCTTGGGGATGATAATTAGACACAAATTTATTAACGTAAGAAATGGGTTTTAAATGGATTTGAATTTGAATGTTGATAAATAAATTTTGATTGCATCTGTCAAATTCAATGCGAAACGATACTATTATATGCAGGCAGAAATTTTAAAATTACTAAATTTGAGTGTTTTGACATGTTAAATTAGATTCTAATATTTTTCTTAGTATTTAAGAGCTTGTTCTGTCACTATAATATTCTTCTTACAGAAATATTTAAATTAGATATCATTGATCTATATATAAGGATTACTAGTCAAGATTTTGACCCAAAAAAAAAAGTCAAGATTTTTTTTAAGGATCGCTTAATATTGCATTATTATTGTTATACATGTTAAATAAAAAAAAGAGGGGTAGTGCGATTTGGCCAAACATGAGCTTTTGGTGTTGCCGTTAATGCATATATAGTAATAATAGAGAATGATAGCCAAAGAATTGCCCTAGCAATATATTTCCTTATTAATATTAAACTTTGATATTATAATTTATTCTATAATTTATTTGATTTAATAGCTTCTATTTGAATAGCTGTTTCACCTTATTGATTTTGCTTTTGGGGGAGCTTTTCGGAAACAAATGGGATTCTTTCGGGGTACAGGTTGGGTTGGGTTTTCTCTTCCTGGTTGGATTTAGATGGAGGCAAACTGGACCTATATTAATTATTTAATACTGTATTTTAGAATCTAATTATAATTTACTTTAATATTTTATACAAAATTGGGTAATTAATCAAATATGTATGTTTCTTAATTCTAAATAAAAAAACTACAAATTGAGGTGAGTATGGCGGGTATTGGTTGGGGTAGAGCGAGTACAATATCATACCTACCCGCCCCATATCCATGGCAAGTATTGTAATTTATACCCGACCCGTGCCCTCTACTGGCCTCAATTGCACCCGTAACTACCCCACTTGCAGGTAACAGATTTTACCCAATTCACTGCCATAGTGTCCGCAAAACCATGCTTTGCGATTGGACAATGTTTGGGTGCGGGGTCATGCATATACGAGTACAAATATTGAAATTTAACATGACGTACTTCTTCACTATAGTCCAGCTTGTGGGGCTTTTCTTTCTTGTCTTCAAACCTCATCTCGGATAACTAAAATGACAAGATCCTTAGGAGAGTACACGAGGAGATTCTCCAAAAAATTACAATAAAAAAAGACAAAAAACATAAACGTAAATCTCCAATCTAGTTGCATCTTATGGTTAAAGCCGACGTTCATGATGGCAACTAGTAACATGTGTGACAACCAATCTCGATTTGGGTCTAGATCCGAGAATAGTACTGAAAATCAATCTGCATGGATCTTTCATGGATTAGTATATAAATATGTCAGTACAACTGTCTATTACTTGATCTAGCAATATGATACGTATTAAATAATATTTTTATCTAAAAATCAATTGGTTTTGACCAATTACACTTGGGTGCGCATTTGCTTTTTGACTTCTGATTTAGAAGCATCCTCTCTTCACCATGGCTAAAGATGCAAAATTTTTCTCATTTTTTCTAAATTTTCTAAAATTATATGTAGAAAATCCAGTTTTCCAAAGTTTATTTTTTGATTTTTCTTCTTTTAACGTTAAATGCTAGAACACGTATTTTTCTTATTTGTAAAGCTTTCGGTTTTTATAAAATTGCCTTAAGAATAAGGATAGAAAAATACTAAGAAAAATTCAAACGTAGTCTTTTAGCTAGGATCGATGTTTGGGTCAGCCTGCACACACCTTCACTATTATTAGATCCAAAAATTGAACTCAATTTAAATATCAAAATCAGATATGAACAAAAACGAGAAAAGAAGAAAGAAAAGATACAATAATGCAAAGATTTACGTATAAAACCCTCAAATTGAAAGAAAAATCTATGGCAATATGAACGGAGAATATAAGCCTACACATCTCGTGGGAGAAACCCTACAATGAATATGTATAGGGCGCAAGACAAATGGAAACTATCGTAAGGGTTTATTGGATTGACCCGGAAATAAAAGTTCATACCCGCACCCCTTATTGGAGGTCAGTGTAGGGCAGCGATCTCGGGTCCAAAGTGTCCGGTCTTTGCGCTTCAAAATTGAGAGTAAACTTCTACACAACACAATAGTTGAGAAAGTTTAATAGTCGTGATACATATTTGACTTTTGATATATTCAATTTGAATTTGCAGAATGAATCTAATTCCTCATTTAAAAAATGTCGAAGGCATGATAATATTTACATTAACTCAAGATTCTTCCTTTTTAGTGATGAAGAAGAAGAAGAAGAACAACAACAACAACAATAACAGTCCTAATGCCTCAAGGCTTCCACATAAGTGGGGTCCCAGGGGGCTTGGATGTACGCGGCTTTACCTCTTCAGGGTGAGACCTTGATGAGAGGCGGTTTCCGAGGCAAACCAAGTCGTTGAGGCAAAGTTGTGTATATTTTAAGCCAATTAATTTGGCTTATACCAATTTAGTAGGTAATTTTTCATGTCAAATAGCATATATTCTTGAACGTTCTTAGCCAAGCCAAGTCATACAAAACTTGTTCGAGGCTTGTCTAGCCAAGCTATAAAAATAAAAATAAAAATTGATTTTTTATAATTGCTTTATTGAAAGTTCTTTTAATAGGGATATTTGTTTTGAAAAAATTTTAGTTTTCGCTTCTACTTCTGAATAAAAGCAAAAAAGTAACTTCTACTTCTTTTTAAACATATTATTTTTTCCAAGTCAGATATCTCAAATTTTGGAAAATATTTTTTTTCGGACAAAAATTTGGCCAAATAGGTCGTATGTGGAATGTTTTCCATCACTTTTTGAATTTTGATGTTGTAGTTCATCATTTACTCGTGTAATTAGCCATAATTTCCATGCTTAATACAGTTTTTTACTACTCTTCACACTCTTAAAAAAGCATTTCACCTGAAAATGACTTATAAGTTACAATGAATCTTCTTTTTCTTTTCGATAAGTAGTATAATCGGTTTTTGGGGGAAAAACTTATCATGAATGATTCTATTACAGGCTCTTCTTGTCTCCAAGTCTAGTGAAGCTCGAACTTGTAAGTTTCCCTTGTGAACAAGTCAAAATGACCCTATTTGAATACAAGTTATTAGCCTATATATATGCCCCATCGAGCAATTGCTATTGCGATCCA
The DNA here is from genome assembly GCA_018398585.1 of Simmondsia chinensis. NCBI lineage: Eukaryota > Viridiplantae > Streptophyta > Magnoliopsida > Caryophyllales > Simmondsiaceae > Simmondsia > Simmondsia chinensis. Next base: position 42,465,166 of record JAGTTD010000002.1, on the reverse strand, counting down.
CTGGGATTCAGCCTTATGTTGCTTCGATTTGATTAAAAAAAAAAAAAAAACTTCCATCCAGCAATGCTGGAGCCTAAAGGAGCTGTGATCAAGCCTAGAAGAGCCTAGATTGAGAGTTCATCAAGTTGGGTTCGAGCTCAACTAAATTGAACATAAAGCTTATGATAAGCCAAACTCGAGTCTGAAGTTTCAAAGCTCGACAAATTTTTGCAGTGATCCCAATTCGAAATGAATGTCAGTGAGCTGAGCCTTCAAGCCTAACAAGATCGGTTCGGCATGGCTCATTGTCAATAAGCTAACACACACAAAAGCTTAAACTAATAAGTAAAGGTTAATGAAAATATTCCACAAAAGTCCATTAGGTTCGAAACATAGGCAGTAACAAACTCATCTTAAACTACATTAATATTTAGATAAGGCTACCAAAAATAGCCTCTCTTCTGGGTAGACCCCTGGAGGGGGAAGGCTGCGTACATATACCCTCCCTAGACCCTGCTTTTGCCAGAGCCTTGGAGGCATTGAGTTTGTTGTTGTTGTTGTTGTTGCATAAGGCTATCAGAATTTGAACTTGCAATCTCTCGATAAGCATGAAATCAACTATTCTAAAATTTTAAACCAATAGCACATATGAATAATAACTTTATACCTTGCTTAGAACCCAAGGGTACCCCTACGTGCACTAGTAGGACCCTGGAGCTAGCAGGGATTGAGTGACGGAGTGGCATGGTTTGTCCTTTCAGGGTCAGGTTGACTCAGCATCCTAGACCTGTGTTCGCCACTCAGGTTTCAAGGACCTATACCAAAGTCCCCTATCTTGGCTCTCTCTACTTTGTATTTTGCACGTATTTCTTTGTTATTCAATATTTATTTCGGTAACCAATGACAAATTCGTAATACAAAACATGCAGCTCGTAAAAGTGAGGCCTAATTCAGCTTAAGACAACAATATAGGCCGAACAAACAGGATTACAAAAAAAATACATGTAATACTAAAAGGTGCTAATTGAGTCACCACTAGTGGAAATGATCCTCTAATGAGTCAAAACTGGAGATGAAGATTAGGCAATCATAGACAAGAATAAAGGCCGATCATCACCGTAATCCATCATTGCGATCTGCTTGACCACAATCGACTCATCACCGTCAAAACTCATCCACTTGATCGCAAAAATGATCAACTGCCCGTAAGTTAGGATGTGCACCATGATCAAAACAAGATAACAAAAGAGTCAATCCTTGTCATACCAGCATCACAAAGTGGTCCCCTATAAAGTTGGCTTCCCCATGGATATGTGCAAAGGTGCTAACTGTCCGCATATAAGCCTAAGTGGAGTTCTATCCTAAAATCCATTGGCTTTAGATGGAGTATTCTATTAGGCTTATATCTTGATATCTTTTCTCCGATAACTCTAGTGTGAGATTCTACTAGAAGGACTTGTACCATAATCGAAGAAACAACATTTGTCATAAACATGTTCACCAGCCAGTTGGAGCAGCAAGGAGAGGAGACACAGAGTAGTGAGCCTAACTTGACCAAACAAATTTCAATCACTCCAGCCAAACAAACATTGCTGTTTCATTGCAAATGGGCACACCCAGTTACATTTTAGGTCTCATATCCTCACCTACTTTCAGTCCCAAATCATTTATAGATAATGTCAGAATCTATATAGTACACTTGAACACTGCCTCTCTTTAGGATAACACCCTGAATGGGTAAGGCTGCGTACATCTCACCTTCTCCGGACACAGCTTCGGCTAGAGCCCTTGTGGCATTGAGATGGTTGTTGTTGTTGTTGTTATTGTTTAATGTCAAAATCCGTACAAATGACTAAGACGAGGAGCAAACTCTCGAAATGTAAGAGAGCATAGCTCAAACGAAGATGAAAAAAAACAAAAATTACATCAATTGATCAACCTAAAGGCCCTCCAAAACATGAATACCCAAAAGGTGGACAACTACCAAACTCCGAAAACACTGAACTCGGACAGAAACAGAACGAATACTCTCGAGTAGGCACCAACCAATGCCCCAACTGGAACGAGTTATTTGGTTGAGGACCCAACTGGACCATATGCCACTCGGTCGGTACTTTGGTCTACAATTTGGACCTTTAGTGGTGCTCTTTGGCTGGATCCTTGGTCCATGACTTTACCTTCACCGGTCCTTGGTCGATTTGAAACTTCATGGGTTCTTCCATGTAGATTCTATCCACTCCAAGTTTCAAGCAACGAATAAAGCAGCGCTCCAGATTGAACCTCAATGCCTATATGGGTATTCAAATATCGATATGGGCTAAAAACCCGACTAGCTGGGTCATTTGATCGAGGATCAAACTGGACTAATTGCTATTTAACATGGTCATTAGTCCATGATCTGGACCTTTTTCCGTGCTCTTGGTCAGATCCTTGGTCCATGATTTGAGACTTTATTGATCTTTCGTGCAATTTTTATCCGGTCTACGTTTAAAGCACTGGTTCTCCATTAGCTTAAATTCATTTGAGACTTTATTGATCTTTCACTAGAACAAAATCCTCAAGCGCGTTAGAGTATAAATGCATTTCTTGTATTCACCTATTAACTTAAATACCAAAGAGGATACCAACACGCCGTCACCGGATCCCATTAGAACTCCGAAATTAAGCATGCTTGGGCGAGAGTAGTACCAGGACGGGTGACCTTCTGAGAAGTCCTCACCGTCAGGTTGGAGGCACTGGGAAACAACCTCTCTTCAGGTTAACACCCTGAAGAGGGAAGGGTGCGTACATCCGCCCCCCCTCCCCCATACCCTGCGTAGGCGGGAGCCTTTGAAGCACTGGGTATGTTCCTTTTTACCTATTAACTTAAATATTTCTATTAATTTCTGCGTATTTGTCTATTAGTTACTGGTCAAAAGAGAAGCACAAAAGATCATAACACAAAATTTCAATCTTGACCTTGAAATAACTTGACTGAAGCATCAAGTACAACAGGCCCAGAAGCCTAGAGCTTATCTTATGTTAAAGGCCCTGAAATCCATTGGTCATCCCACGTAGGACACCACTGTCTCCTTCTCTTGTATTGGTACTTCACTCACAGTACGTCATTGCACCTGCTTCTGGTTGTTGATGCATGGTCTGGTCGGGGCCCATCAAACTTCGTGTTAGGATATAAAATTATTATTGGGCCTTTACCTATCAGTTTAAACTTTTGAAAAAGATGGTTCATTGACATAGCATCAGAGCTTTCTTGACTAAGAGGTCACAAATTCGAATATCAACGGTCTCCACTTTCAATATTAAAAAAAATTTAAGCACAAGGTATGCGGTGGGCCTGTGCACTATCCACACTTCAAACCCAATCGGCATTTGCGTGAGAGGGCATGTTAAAGGATAAAAACATTATTGGGCCTTTACCCATCAGCTTAAACTTTTGGGAAAGATAGTTCCTTAACACTTCAATCTAAACTTTTTTTTCGAAGCTACCATGCACTCTTCTTGAAGCCATGAGTTCCCTCCTCATCTGTATTAATACCTTGTATGAATCGTTTTGCTGTTCTTGTAACTTGCTTACAGCCTGTACAATAGTTGCTCCTTACACATTCATTGGATTTAGAGGTTAAATCTGAAAAATTCATCTAATAAATGTTACTATGCACTACATCCAACATGCCATATTATACCAAACTTCTCAAATAATCAGTGCTGAAGTACAACTTAGCTTTGCTTCCCATTCCTAATCTTATGAAGTTTAAGGTTATTTCGAACAAACACGAGCTCTTTCGCTCGGTCCACTTCCAATCCCAATCTTACTAAACCCTCTCGACATGGCAAATTATCGCATTTCCAGCTCTCATTACACATTACAGCACTTGAGACTTGACTCAACACTTTCACAGCTAATACTTGCAACTGTGGTGCATCAAATCCGAAGTTCTCCCACCACGCCACAGGGTCCATCTCGTCCCTAGATTCAACCGCTTCCTCATCTCCCATCGATCCCTCTTGGCGCCTGTACAAGCTTAACTGTTCACCAATCAGTCGCCTTGTTTGGAGGTCAGCCTCGTATATTTCTAGGGTGATCTTCCATTCTTGCATCAAGGACTTGTCCTCGCTTTGGCTTCTACTGAAGTATTTGGGATTCAGTATGTAGGCTGCGACATGAAGTGGGGAGAATATCTTGTGCCACCTGTTTTCTATTATCGATTCGAGTTGATTTAACACAATCTCATCGACTAGCACATTGCTTCTTAATGCTTTCAACGATTGAACCCGCCAGTCATAGACTTCACCGGTTACATATTTGCCAATGTCGAATGCGGAAAGTAATCTAACAAAAGGATCGTACAATTGCATCATCAACTCAGCCTTCCCCCAAAAATCATCCCTTAGTATAACTGCTTCGACGTCGAGTGCCTCATTAGCAATATTTATGAAACTAGTGTGTGCTTCGGGACAAACTTTCCATTGTTTCCATTCTTCACTAGCAACTATTCCGCGAAGAATTTCTTTGGCACTGAAAACCCTTTTAACCAAACAATAAGAAGGTGCAAACTTTTTGGAAATCGGATCAGAGGGCTCTTTGTAGATATTTGAGCCTCCATGCGGAGAAGAGCGTTGGTAGTCCAACATACATTGATCAATTCCCTGGGCACACGACACAAGGATTTCCATCCATTCGACCATTGTGATTATCTCTTCCTCCATCAACATTTTGACGGAATGCAAGGCACAACGTGACCAAAATATATGGGGGAACTTGGACAATATGATGGATTCAAAATCTTCGCTCGCTTGTGATCCTAGATGTGTGATTACTTGGATCACGTTGGTCGGTCCAACTTCTAGGATCACATTAGTAAGAACACTAAGAAACTGACTATCTGGGCCATGATCCCCTTCACTCATATCCACTTGCTTCAAGAACACGATCCCTCTAATGCTCGCCACAAAGAAATTAACACAAAAGCACCCAAGGGAGCTGTCCAAACAATTGACACAGAGTATGGTGCACCCAGTGTGAGCCCATGAGGCCTGACTCAAGGCTATCCATTTTTCAATCCTCACCTTTTCCTTAGTCAGAAAACCGTCAAAAAACTCATTCTCTAAGGGCGGTTCATAGCCATGTCCAAAAGAGGAAAGCACATGAACCAACTCACGAAAATAAGTAGAGTTCACCACGCTAACGCTCAACCCAGAAGCATATACAAACCTGGCCACAATGTCATCAACATCTTCCTTGGAGATCATGGTTGTAGCATTCAATCTCGACTTGATTTTGCTTTTGTTTCTAAGCAAACGACCCTCTGCTTGATCCAACACGTAGAATTCATCCCTCAAGGGCTTCTGATCCCCTGATGCAGGGCAGCTCTTGATGCCCGCGCCCCTGAACCCGAGGAGGTGAGCCCTGACCCGAGAGTAAGAGCCATTATACCGTTTGTTACAGTGATTGCATCTCCATCTCTTGGTACCACTTCCTTTGAAAAATTCACCGATTATGCTTACATGCTTCCAACCCCATCTCTCACATTCTCGAGGCACCATTTTCCATATATGTTTTTAAGAAGAGATTGCAAAATTCGGAAGCTAATTGTCTTTTTTTTTTTTTTTTGAACACTAATTGTCATTTCATTGGTTATGTATATTGTCCATTTGAAGAGGTAATAAGACGGTATCACCGTGATACTTCACCCAGAAAGAAAAGTCAAAAATAAAATAAAATAAATGGTTATGAGATAAGCATCAGCCGCGATTTGCTACTTCGAAACGTTTTTTTATTGGACGATTTGAAAAGCTTTTTTTCTCGGAAGAATTGAAACGCTGTTTTTCTTGGACGAATTGAAACGTTTTTTGGACAGTATAAAGACCTAACAATCAGGTCGGGTTAATGCCAAGTTGGGTCTATCTAAGGTCGGATCAAAATTGGGTTGGTTCAAGCTCGGGTCAAGTTATCTTCGGGGTGGGTCATCTTTGGGTGGGGTTGGATTTCAAGTTAATTCGTTAAGTTATTTTGATAATATATTTATTGGATCATGAAAACTATAAAATAAATGACCACAGTTAGCCTATTATTTAGATTCTATAATAAATTATATTTCTATTTGGATCATTTTGGGCAATATTACAGATTTGGTTCAGGTGTCAGGTAATCACAGGTAGGATCAAACTTTGGTCGGGCCTAATTCAGGTCAAATTACTTCAAGTTTCAGGTTAGCTCAAGTCGGGTCAAGTTCAGGTTTGATCAAATTTGAATAAATTCATTTTTGGATTTGGATTCCAATAAATTAAAATTTTTTGAATTAAAATTGGGTCAAATAAATTAAATTATCAGATCGGGTTATATTTTGCTAATAAATTTATGTGTCAACGTTTCATGGGAGATAACATTACTCACGTGACTCAAGGCTGGCACGATATTTTAGACGTCTTGTACCGCGTGCTTTAGTTCGCCGCGCCGCATCGCAATTACATATTTAATATATAATATTGGTTTAAATTATCTACATGTTAAATAAAGGAAGGAAGGAAAGGAACATAACTAGTGTCTTAAGGGCTCCCGCCTACTCAGGATCTGGGGGGATGTATGCAGTCTTTCCCCTTTAAGGTGTTAATCTGAAGAGAGGTTATTTTCCGATGCCCCCAACCTGAGGGTGAGGACTTCCCAGGAAGTCACCCATCCTGGTACTACTCTTGCCCAAGCACGCTTAACTTCGGAGTTTTAATGGGATCCGGCGACGTCGTGTTGGTGCCCTATTTGATAAATTACCTATATGTTAAATGTGGTTTAAAAATTACATTGATTTTCTCAGTTTTTGAATGTTATATTCAAACTTCTTAAAAAATTTTAACATTATATTTTAATACGATGTTATTAATATTTGTTAATTTTTATTAATATAAAATTCTAAAAAATATATATTTGAAGTATTTTTAAAATATTTAAAACTTTAGTAATATTTAAAATATTTCAAAATTATTATAAATGAAATTCTATATTTTTTCAATTATTTTCTCTCTATGTTCAGAATACTACTTCAATAAAATAAAATAAAAATTGATGTTAACAATGTCAAATTCAGGTGTTATATTAAAAAATATAGGTCATTTTTTAAAATTATACCTAAAATTTTGGTAAAAAAACTTTAGTATATAAAATTGCGATTTTTTAACTAAAAAGCACCTGTATTTTAGGTGTAATTTTAAAAACCAAATAAATTTTCTAAATTTTTAATATTACATCAAAACTTTATAAAATTTTTTTAATGTCGAATCATAATAAGACATCGTTAATAATTATTAAATTTGATTGACGCGTTATTTAAAAAAAAATTATTTTTAAAAAATTGAAATTTACAGCGCCGTTTGACGAGGTCAAATGGGATTTAGATTTCCAAAAAGAAAAGTCAAAATAGAATTAAATAAATGGTTTTGAGATAAGATTCAGTTTGCTATTTTGAAACGTTTTTATGTGTGAAACTTTAGACGTTTCGTTGATGAAAACGTACCCCGGTTAATGCTTATCAGTTTGCTATTTTCAAATTTTTTTTATTTTATTTTTATGCCTTTATAAAAGAGAAGTATATATTTTTTTATTTTTCTTCAGAAATAGAAAAATAAATGGAACAAAAAATACTCAATAAAATATTTTTTTTATATAAAATATATATTAAAACTGGGTCATATCTAAATTGCGAAGCCTATAAGAAGAGGCACCCCATAATTCATTCTGCTGCAAATTACAATTACAATAATTCACAAGTAATAATAAAAAAGAAAGAGAGTGAATTAATATTTAAATTTCATTTTCAATAAATCAAATCATGGCTGCAACTGATGCCAAGCTTGGCTGCTGTGCTCCCGGTGAACCTTGCAAGTACTTCTTTTGTTCCGCTGTATTTTATTTACTGTGTTAATTTTAAGTTATATGCTTTATATTGTATCAGTTTGATTAATGTGCGCTTGATATGATATGAATACTAAAAATGCATGCGCGACAGGCTTCCAGAGCTGACTGCGGGGAAGGTATACTGTAAGTGTAACCCAGGGTGGAGCTGTGTGGTGACTTTACTTGAGGGCTCCCAATCTGATGACAAGGCTTTCTATAATTGCAGCGATGGCTGCGTCTGCGTCCCGTATGCTTTCTTGCCCCTAATTTCTTTAAATACTCATTTTTGTTTGAGGTGTCAAAATCAGCTCAAACACACTTCGAATCTGTTTTATATTATAATATTAACTAATATGTGAATCATTTATATTATAATGTACACTTATATTGTATCATACACAAATCTTTAAGTCTTCCAAATTGATTTGCAGTATATTGTATAAGCAAACTGTTAGACTATTAGTTCTTGAATGAAGCCCTTTGTTAGGGAATACGACTATTAAAGTACAATAAAAGATTCAACGAGAAAACAAAAGCAAAAACATAAGATTTACGTGGTTTGGCCTAAAATGCCTATATCCACAGAATTGTAGGGATATTTTATTACTTGCAAGTTCCATAGAAAGTTTTTATAATTTCACAATCGTCTCTCAAACCCTAGACAAAGTTTATATAGACGGATGTGAAAGAAACCTTAATCGCCCCACAATGAATCACCAAAATCGGCCTGGATCTTTACCTATCGACCTGATCCTTGACCATAACCGTATAAAACCTTATCCCACACAGGAAGCCTGAGACTCTTAACAATATGCTTTTTGTAACGAGCTTATTTGTGTCCTGTATAATATGTAGGGAGACAAGAGAGCCAAAAGGTCCACTGGCGGTGGAAACAGAAGGAGGATATTGCTACTGTCCCAAAGGCTACACCTGCACCGTCGCTAAAGTCGCGGGTTCCGATGCTGTATCTGGTTGCTTCCAGTGTGGCCATGGTTGCGAGTGTCGGGCCTAAAAACTTGGAGCTAATATATACGTGTGTGATCCATGCATATCTATTTATTTGTGTATCTATATTTCCGATCTGCTTAAATATGTATTGTATAAACTATGATTGCATATGTTGAGTGTAGAATAAGGTTAGATAAACTGTTATGTGTCTGTATACTCATTTTACGACTATAGTGTTTGTTAAATGATTTCTATTTTATATGTACCAATATTATAAATAAAAAAGAGATGCATGGCTTTTAATTAACCCATATCCTTAGAATATTATCGACTCGTACATTATTGTATATTACTTTGATTTACTCAAAAGTAAGGTCTGAGAGAGCAGTTGATATCTTTGATTTGTATGTCGGGTGGTAACATAAAGTGAAAAAGGACCGAACATTCAATTGAGAATCTATAGTCTCTTATTAAAATAGAGGTATCACCTTATATGAATGTGTAAGTGTTTGAAAATTCAGAATCTTCAGCCAAAATGTATTTCAAGTGAATGTCATTGAAATTAATACGAGAAATATATTTTTATATCATAGAATTTTTAAAAAGGACCAATTGGGAACTCAAGGAGAAGTTGTGAGAAATATAATATTAGTAGTTAAAATTATTTTTCTCGCAGATATCTAATAAAGCGATCGGGCTTTCATACAATAAGCAATTTGGAAATTCTGAATAAATATATTTGTTTCTAAAGTGTAACAATATTGACTTTGTGAAATTAAATATTGTTAAATAATAGTCAAATTTTATCTTGTGGTAATACTTCCATTTAACGGAGCATTGGTTGATCCATGTAGAAAGTAGCATTCTGGAGTCAAATTCACGAAAAACATCAATACGCACAGCGAGTAATTGGTTGAGATGAATTATGTGTGATTCAAACTTAATTATAACCCCCATGTTGTGGTAAATAGTAGGGCAAATTTGTTTCTTTAAACTCGCGGCGACCATACAAACAAATAACAAACTTGATGTAAGACAAGTAGCCGAAGTTGATGGAGTAGTTGGACAACCAAAAACCCAAACGACAAACAGGTAGGCTGGAAACACTAATTTGCGTAGACAAATTCAAACGGTCATAACGTTTGATCCATAAAGAGTTACGGGGCCCTTAACCTATCGAATTGAAAGTCTCAAGCCGAACTATAAAAGACAACCACAGCACGAAGCTTTCGGTAGATTCCGAATTTACTCTTCAAATTTAGCAATGCTCAAATTGAACTTTACATTTCTATTCCGTATCAAATAGAACACTTCTCCCAAAAAGAAGAGTCAAAATAATATAAAGGTTTTTTTTTATATTAAAAATCACTAAAATTTAAGTATAATTTTAAAAAATTATTTGAATTTTTTTAAAAACTATCTAATATTTATCAAATTTTTAATGTCACACCTTAATATTAACACTGTTAATATTTGTTAGTTTTTAAAGATGAGGTTTTTGAAAGAAAAAAAAGAAAATAATTTTAAAAAATTCAAATTTATATATAAAATAATTTTTAAATATTTTAAATGCCTAAAAAAATTAAATACATGAAAAATAAATTTTATATCAAAAAATAATTTAAATGTACCTCAGTAAAAACTAACAGATATAAACGTCATTTACATTAAGGTGATACAGATATAGCTTATGGCAATTTGGGAAATTAATTGATTGAGTATTATTATAATTAATTAATCTCAAATTAGCCAATTCTGATGGCTAAGACCAACGTCATAAGGTGTGATTAAAAAAATTAGTAAAGTTTAAGTGATGTTTTGAAAAATTATAATTTTAAGTAATGAAACCCTGAAATAAAATAAAAGGTTTTGAGACGAGTATAAATGGCTTGGCTAGTGTGAAACGTTTCTTCGACAGACAACTCGAAACGTTTCGTTGGAGACATTCAGATTTCTTGCTGGCCCCCACGTTACAGTAATTACTTAATATATAAATATCAAATAAAAGTAACTAATACTTGAAAAAATTGTTAACTTAAATATTTTATATTTTTGATAATTTTATATTATATTATTAAATATATATATTAGAGATCTAAAAGATTTACATTTAGCATTGTCCTTCCTCTTTAAGGGTGTATATATAATTAAATATCTAAATGATTTAATGGGAAAATATCGTGCTCGAGCTCTGGCATCCATGTTTAGTTCGCTTGGACTCGGTTTGAAACTCGTCGAGCTTGGAAACTTCAAGTTGGGCTTATCTTATCATTGGCTTGAGTATGATCTCAGCTCAGTATGATTGAGCTGGAATCCAGCTTGGTCAGTTCCAAACTAGGTGTGCCGTATTTTGACTCGTTAAAACTTAAGCTCAGCTCATTTGGCCTCAAATTAGACTTGATTGACCGTATTTAAGTTTATAAATTATAATAAGATAGATTCATTTAAACTCATATAGGCTCAAGACTCAGGCACGATTCGGTAAGCAAAAGAGCAAAGCCTTGGAGTTTATACTGTCTTGTAGCACTTTTATTTTATATTTGTATTAACTCGGCCAATCTCGGATCTAGCTTGATTTCAATAATTAAGTTTCCTTATGAAGACTATTGTTGCTGATCATCTTCCAAAGAGGCTCTTCTCTAGATCCTTAGTTTTGATATCGGTGTGCAACGCAGCCTCGAGATTTTTTTTTTAAATTTTTTCTATGTATGTATTTTGTAGCTATTAGGGTCTGTATTTTCCCCTTTGATTATTCAAAAATAAAAAATAAAAAATCCAAAGGGTACCGTACAAGAAACGTTTCACTTCGACCTCTTTGCCCGTTCTCGTGCAGCGTTTCGCCAACCAGCTCATCCAATGAGTACACAGTGTTAAAAGTTCCAAATTATATTCTATTTTATCGTTTCTAATAAACATATTCAATTACATATTAAACGTATAAATAAAAAATTATTATAAAATTTAAATGATAAAAATATTAGATAGATAAAATAATAAAAAGCTCATATTCCAGTCTGGCAGTCAAGACAGACAATCACGTCGTGATATACAATATTGAATTTATTTTTTTATTTTAATATTATAAAATTATTAATTTATAATAGAAAATTGCCACTTAATATTCTGGTATTTACATATATATATATCACCAAAATATCTTGATATTTTAACATATATTATGAGTTATTCTAAAATATGATACAATTTAAAAATATATAGGTTAAGTGAGGGATAATTTAGATATTAAACAAATAAGTTTAGTCCGTAATTATAATTACACGATCTCCTAACTCTATATATAGAGGCTAAGTGTTAGAAAAGAGGTAAGGCGAATGAGTTTCAAATTTGAATCTCTCTCTAGTCTCTCATCCCTTTTCTATCTAAGTCTATATTTCTCCCCTCTTCTTCTATGTAATCTTTCCCCTTTTCTTATTATAATAGAATATAGTCTTTACGTTTTTATATTCGGATACCTTGATCGATTTTGAATTGCAACAATATAAATATTTATCACCTATGTATACCTGCCATCGTAAAACTTCCCTACGAAGGACCACCAACAATTAGAGGAGAGAGAATTCAACACCTTGTGTTTGGTAGTGAGTACTCTAGCCATTACACTATATCGAACATAGCATTATGAATTCATAAAATGTTTTTATAATTTAAGTTTAAGTATACTTTATTACATAATTGAAGATTTAACTTAATAAATAAATTAAGCACATCTCATATTTTCCTTCTTTAATTGCCATTTTGTTTAAATAGAAACAATATTTGGTACGTATCAATTGAATGGGCTGTGAAACGTTTTTGATTAATTTTTTCACTTCTGCTTTAGTGCAAAGAATGATAGAAAATATTAACAACGTGAATATTTCTTAGTTTTTACTGAAGTGGTTTTCGAAAAAAAAAAAGAAAATAATTTTAAAAAATTTTAATTTGAATATAAAATAATTTTAAAATATTTATAAAGTATTTTAAATGTCTTTTAAATTTAAAAATACATAAAAAATAAATTTGTTATTTAAAAAATATTTTAATAGGATATCAACAAAAACTAACGGATGTTGATGGCGTTAACATGAAGGTGTGATAATAAAAAAAATTTAAAATTTAAGTTATTTTTTGAAAAATTATAATGTTAAGTTGTTAAGCAAAACCCTAAAATAAAATAAATGTTATGAGAAAGTATTAAAAGACTTTGGTAGTTTGAAACGTTTCTTGGCAAGGAAACGTTTCGTTGAAGACATGGGTACGCCGTTTGAATTTCTTGCTGACCCTGCATTAAAGAAATTACATACTTTATTATAGTATCAAATAAAAGTAACTAAAACTTGAATGTTAACTTAAATTTTTATATTTTGATAATTTTATATTATATTATAAAATACATAAATTAGATATCACAAAGATCACATTTAGCATTGTCCTTCCTCTTCGAGGGTTTATATATAAATTAAATATCTAAATGATTTAATGGGAAAACATCATGCTCGAGCTCTAGTGTCCATGTTTAGTTCGCTTATACCCGGTTTGAAACTCATCGAGTTTAGAAACTTCAAGTTGGGCTTGACCCATCCTAGGCTTGAGTACGATCTTAGCTAGGTATGGTTGAGCTAGAACCCAACTCGTTAAGATCTGAACTAGGTGTGCCCAGCTTATTTTGACTCATAATAGACTTGATTGCTCGTACTTAATTTTATAAATTATAATAAGATAGATTCATTTAAACTCATTTAGGCTCAAGATTCGGGCACGACTCGATAAGCTAAAAGAGCAAATCCTTGGAGTTTTATAAGTAGCACTTCTATTTTTATAATTGTATTAACTCGGTCAATCTCGAATACAGCTTGAATTCAACAACTAAGTTCCCTTACAAAGACCATTGTTGCTGACCACCTTTCAAAGTTGTGCTTCTTTAGACGCTTAGTTTCAAGACAGACAATCACGTCGTGGATATACAATATTGAATCTATTTTTTAATTTTAATATTATAAAATTATTAATTTATAATAGAAAATTGTCACTTAATATTCTGATATTTGAATATATATCACTAAAATATCTTGATATTTTAACATATGTTATGAGTTATTTTGAATTTTTAATATTTTATTACCTATGTATACCTACTGTTATAAAGCTACCTACGGAGGGCCACCAACAATTAGAGGAAAGAGAAATGAGTTTCATATAAATTAAGCACATCACATATTTTCCTTCTTTAATTGCCGTTTTGTTTAAATAGAAAAATATTTAGAAACGTATCAATTAATGGGGGCAACGAAACGTTTTTGATTAATTATTTCCTTCTGCTTCAGAACAAAGAATGATAGAAACGTTTTATGAAACCACGCTGCGAAACGTTTTAGCCTTGCTCTTTAAACAATGAGAGCATTATAATATCATTAATGAATTTAGTACAAGAATTTTTCTAATATGTGCCAGAAATATTTATTATATTAAATTCTTACATTTTATTGGTTCATATAAAAATAATAATATTTTTTTTTTTAATATTTGGATGACTTAGTAAAAGTTTAATAAATACAAATGCAATAAATATTTCTTAACAGCCTCAGAAACAGCCTCTCTTCAGGATAGCCCCTAGGGAAGGCTGCGTACATATACCCCCCAGACCATGCTTTTGCAGGAGCCCTTAAAAACACTAAGTTTATTGTTATTGTTGCAATAAATATTTTTTAACATGTAGGCATATGTTAGAAAATCCGTTAGTACAAAGTCAACAATTTGCCCAGTTGTCTTTTTCCCATTAAATAGGAGCAATTAATTTTTGCAAACTAATAATTATCCTTTATTATTGATTATACTTTCTTAATCAGTGTTTAAGTAGTAACGAGTAGGGATATGCAAAAAACGGTTTAAACCGTAATTCAAACCGGACCAAACCATAAGCTGCAGTTTGGTTTGGTTAATTTGATTTATGATTTGAAAAATTATAGTTTGGTTTAGAAAACTTTGGTTATTAGAATTTACGGTTTATGTTTGGTTTAAAACCAAAACCAAACCATAAACCATAAAAACTATAAAGTAAAAAATCAAATGATTATTTATATCATCCAAATCATAACAAGTTATGTTAGCGGCAAAAATTTACCTGATAACCCGATAAAAATAATTAGGATTATTTACACCAAAGGTCTTTGTACTTTTCTGATCTTGTCAACTTAAACCTCATACTTTTTATTATGTCAAATTTTACTGGCAAAAATTTATTTGATAATCCGATAAAAATAATTATGGTTATTTACACCAAAGGTTTTTGTACTTTTCTGATCGTGTCAACTTAAACCTTATACTTTTAATTATGTCAATTTAGTCCCTTTATAATTTATATTATGCCAATTTAGTCACTTGGTCAAATTTAACTTAAGGTAATCATATAATTTTTAACAACTGAATCATATTAGATGCAAGTAAAATCCACTCGTTGATTCAATTTAACGCAATGTTACTGGTGAATTTGTCCAAAAAATTACTATTGAATTTAACAAACAAATTTTATGTATTATTCGTAGTTTTTGTTTATGTAGCATATAGTATAAACGTGTTTTATACTATAAATTAGGAAAAGAAGTAAAGTTTTCGTATTTTTTGATGATTTTGTAGTTAATGATGATTTTAATATTGATCAAATTATGTTTATATTAATGTTAATAACAATTTTTCTATTATAATGGTTAAAATCATAAACCGGACCGGACCGGACTATAATTACGGTTTGGTCCGGTTTGGTTTGTGAGAGAAAATGGTTTGGTTTTGGCCTACAAAATTGTCAAACCGTATTTTTACGGTTTGGTCCGATTTGGTAACCATAAATTGTCAAACCGGACCGTGTGCACCCCTAGTAACGAGGCTTATAATAATTATATTAATTGAAAATCCATTTTTATTTAGTCTACATTATAAAAGTTTAAGATCTTCTCAAATAATAAGGTCCGTATTAATAAATATATAAATATAAATATAAATGGTCGAATTTATACTTTAAAAAGTGTAAAATAAATATATTATTATGAATGTTTATACTACATAAATCTAAATGACACAATCTCTTGAGGCATTTTGTATATAATGTAATTCTCTTTTTTTTTTTTCGATGATATAAAGAATGTTACTAGAGGCCCCGTTTTTAAGAACAAAGCAATCTAAAACATATTTTAAATTAAAATGAGATAATGAAGTTTAACCTTGAAATATATTCTCGGGCTTTTACCTATCAGCTTAAACTTTTGGAAAAGATGGTTCTTTGACATGGTATCAAAGCTTTGTTGACCAAGAGGTTACGAGTTTAAACCTCAAAAAAGCCCACTTTTAATACTAAAAGCAATTTAAGCACAAGGTATGAGTTATAGGTCTATGTACTATCAACGCTTCAAGCCCAATTGACATTCGCGTGAAGGGGTATGTTAGAGTATAAGACTATTCTCAGGCCTTCATCCTTCAGCTTAAACTTTCGGGACAGATTGTTTCTTGACACAATCTTTAGAATCTCATGAACTTAATACACGTAACGAAAAATGATTAATGGTCTTGGAGATTAATTATTTATATTATTGGCATCTTATAAATCAATATTAATGAATAATTAAACTACCAGACCCTGCTCTTGGCGGGAGCCCTTGATGGCACTGGGCTTGTTGTTGTTGTTGTTGTAATGAATAATTAAACTAGGTATCCATAACATTTCCTTGACTCAAAAGGGTTTGATTGACTATACTTTGAATTTTTTTATATATAATTTTTTAATATTTTAAAATTTTTATTTCACGATATTATCTTATACTTTTTTAATTTTGTTTTTTATTCTGTTTTAAAAGAAAAATATTATTATTATTTTTATTTTTATTTTTCTACTAAAATAGAAAAACAAATGGATCAAAAATACTAAAAAAAAGGCAATAAAATATATTTTTTTAAAAAGTATATTCTTACCTTGGGTTATTTACTTAGCCTATAAAAAGAGGCACCAATTCATTAGCTAACAATCACAATTCACAAGCAAATAACAAATAGAGAGAGAGAGAATTAATACTTCAAATTTTAAATAAAACAATCATGGCTGCAACTGGTGGCAAGCTTGGCTGCTGTGCTCCTGGTCAATCTTGCAAGTACTTCTTCGATTTCACTTTACTTTTATCTACTCTGTTAATTTATATGTTCTGTCTTATATCAGTTTTATTTGGTCTTAATATGATCAGAATACTAAAAATGCTTGTATGGCAGGCTTCCTGAGTTTGCTGTTGGTAAAGTATACTGTAAGTGCAGCCCAGGGTGGAGTTGTGTGGTGACTTTACTTGAATCTCAAACTGATGACAAAGCTTTCTATAATTGCACGGATGGCTGTGTCTGCATCCCGTATGCTTTTCTTCCCTTGATTTTTTTTTCTCTCGTTTTTAGTAACTGGATTATAATTTAAAAGGGCATAAGATCGAGATTGAAACTTTAAGTAACTTTTCATATCAAAAATCAAATCTTACCTTGAGTCTAGTATGTAACTGTAAATGAGGCAAGCTGAATTGAGACAAGCATCTAGCCCATGTTTGAACTCACACGTGACAAGTAAAATTACATGATCGAGTTCGATCCGAACTCTTATTTATCTTTCTAAGCTTTGCTTGAACTTGGTTCAATAAGACGTTACTATACTTGTTTCAACTTGGCTTGTTATCAAGTTGAGTTAAGCTCACTATCAAGTTGAGCTCACTACCAAATTGGGTTATTCGAGTTACTATCAAATATCATCAATCGACTATCGAACTCATACAAAGCCATTAACGAGCTATAATTAACTACATACTCATACTCGAGATCTTCAAAAGAAAGCTCAAATAGTTTAATTTTTTTTTTTTTTAATTTTGGGATATTTTAAATTTAATGTTTTACTTTGAGAAATATATTAAAACATAATCCGCCATAATTAGCATTGTGCATTAAGAAGACTTAAATTATTAATCAAAGCTCCATTGTGAGATTTTAGGGGCTCATAAACAAGTTTTAACAGATGAATTTTAGTAATTGATGTGTTTAAATCAACTCAAACACTCTCTAACACTAACTAATATATGACTCATTTATATTATATATGTACATATGCATTTATAGCGTATCATACATAGATCATCAAGTTTTCAGTTTTGATTCATGCATGATACACAATAAAAGCAAACTAATAAAAATAACTAATTTTGAAAACGACTTTTAATAAATTGGGGGTCCAAACATACTGTTTTTATTAATTCGGGTCTTGACCGATCCTGTTAATAATATATGGTTTATAATGACGAGCTTATTTTCTCCTTTGTATAATATGTAGGAACCCAAGTGAGCCAAAAGGGCCAATAGTGGTGGAAACAGAAGGAGCATACTGCTACTGTCCCAAAGGCTACACTTGCACCGTCACCAAAGTCTCCGGTTCTGGTGCCGAAGCTGCTTGCTTCGAGTGCGGCAACGGTTGTGAGTGTCAGATTGGTGGAGGTGCCACAGCTTCAAGTGCCAAGGCCTGAAAATTTGGCATCGTGTGATCCATGCATCTATGTATCTGTCTGTTTACGTATCTATCTTTCGATTCGTTGAAATATGTCCTTAATATATAAACTATGATTACATCATACATACACGTGTGCAGAGCGATAATGGTGTGGATTAAGGGGGGCGCATTGTTATGCACGTACGTGCTCAGTCTCGTGTTATGGTGTCTGTTAAGTGATGTTTAGTTTCTATGTATTCATCTTATGAATAAAAATGATGCGTGGTTTTAATGATTCATATGTATCTGTGTGTAATTATTCATCTAACGGGCTTAGTTTGTCACGGTTATGAAATTTGCTCGCAACATCTATATATTATTGACATTTAACCATGAGAATTAATAGATAACTTGATAGATCAAGGCCTTAAGGACGACACATTAAGGCTCCGTTTGTTTTGACGGAAAAGTAGAATCTAGGAATTGATTTTTCTTTGGAAAAGGTTTTCCAGGAAATATAAATTCCGAGTGAGATTTTTCGTTGTTTGTTTCAAAGGAAAACTTAATTCCCCTTTGTGATGTCTTCGTATATGTTTTAAAAAGTATATTTTTTACCAATCATTTTATATCTTTTTATAGGACAATATAAGTAATAATATAACATATATGAAGTAAGAAAATAAAATATTACCTAGATAATTTTCTTCTATAATATTATATAACAATTTAACTTGATTAAAGTTGTTCTTTTGTAACAATAATAAAGTAGAATCCAAGCTGCTTTTAATTATTTAGTCTAATTCTTATTCGTTGTTGACGTTAAATATCTACAATACAGTCGGGTTTATTTTGATTCGATCTCAATTTGCGTGATGATAACCGCCAAGGTTTCTGAGTCACTTAGAATCACAACTTCCCTCATTTTGAAAGGGAGGTCAATTTCCCTCATTTGAGGGAACGGAAAACCTTTTCCCTGAGCTAATGATGCGCCAAACAAAGGAAAAGGGGAAAACCACTTCCTAGAATGTGATTTTTCCCCGAAACAAACGGAGCCTAAGTCATCACTTTAAATCTGACACCACTCTCATTAGAACCGAACTGTGTCACGATATTTTGAAATAAACTTATATTTAAAAAGAGACACAAGATCCTAAAAAGACGTTGTACCTATGAAAAATTACATACCAAAGAAGATCAGTGAGGCTGAAGTTTGAAAAATTATTCTGTTAATTATGTTATGTGGACGATATTTAAAGTCAATCTCTATGTCGTGTTAGAAAGTATGATGATGTAAGTACATGTGGCTGGTAGCTGATCAACAATTTATTGTGAATCATGACAATGATTTTTCTACTTAGTTCATTTTAGCTATGTCTCCTCTTCTTGCTGCACTGTTACCCCAATTTGAAGAGAACTTCGATCATGGTTCTGAAACCTTGTGACTGCTCAACAAGTTTTATTTTCATCCTAAAACCGACGTGATAACGCGCCATGCAACTAACTACAACTACATATGTCAATATTGTAGTTAAGACGAGAGAAAACACGTCAAACTAGCGCATGTACTCCAAATACTTAATTGTACAACATTGCAACTTATGGTTCCCTTTGTTGTTTTATTTCTGTCTATACCTTTTACAGAGGATTCATCTGAATTTGGAGATAATTTCTTAGACTTGGGATCATTGGTTCTTTAACCTTTTGAAGAAAACCGCAAATTGCAACAGAACTGATACCAAATACGCTCCAAAATACTCGTATGCATAACTTTTTTTAATAATTAATAAGGAAAAAAAACCTCCGAAAAAATAATAAAATCCCAAAGGAGCATAAAGAAATATTTTGGAGCCAAAGTCCACACCATGAGTAAACCTGTGAAGAAAACGTATGAAAAGCTTTGAACATATCCGTGACTGATTTGTTTTTAATAGGTGCAAATATGTACAATACCTTCTGTAGCCGTAAGAAACTGTTGTTCAAAAAAAACAAAAACTTTTTTATTTTTCGAAGTTGTTTACAATACCAAACAACCCTTCAATTAATATTGATAAATGAAATAAGATTTTTTAAATTATTTTAGTTTTTATTTTGTAATTTTCGGTTTTTGAAAACATAAATAAAAATAGTAAAGTTTATTTTCTAAATGCCATTTATAATCTTCTAAAATGTAGAAAGTAATACTAAAAATAAGTAATTATCAGGTTTAATCGTTTTACAATCTATATGAGCAAAATCCCTATGAAATTAGGTATAAATAAAATATATTAAGTTATATATTAAATACATGAAAATTTATCACCTTACGAAATAACTAATAAACATTTTTTTTCTAATTTAGCTACATCTATTTAGTATCAATAAAATTCTAAATACGAAGATTTCTTCTCATCACACGAAGCGCCCGTTTCTTTTTAAAGGATTTACTTCACTTTATACATACTTACATGAATACTTAAATTAGATACATATAATATTAATTTATAAAAATGCTAAATTTATTACATTATTTTATAACTTTAATTATTATGTTATTTGTGCGAAAATAAACAATTCTCTCGGATCACAATCGAATCAAATACCACGACAATAACGAGAAATAAACGGACTAAAAGAGAAAAGAAACAATAGACACAATGATTTACATGGAAACTCCTTTACAATCGAAAGGGAAGAAAACCACGGGCGAAGATCGGAGCTTTTATTATTGAATCAAAAAAAGAAGAATTACAATATTCTCTCACACTCAATTTTTATTGGTGGCGGTGCCGCTGGGAAGATTACCTTACTTTTGCTTTTGGATACCTAATGACGTACCCTACGTCTAGAGGGGGCCAACGGGCCGAGCCGGCCGAGAAACCTCACCAGCCTGGCCCGGAAACCACACCAGCCCGGCTCGTGTTTGGCCCAGCCCGAGGTCCCCCGGGCCGGGCCTTGGGCCTATTTTTATATTCAGCCGAGCCTGACCCGGCCCCGGCCCAGGGCCCAACGGCTCTAAAAAGAGCCGTTGGGCTCGTTTTACACAGCCGTTCAGCGGCTCTTTATTTTATTAAAAAAAAAATTATATTTTTTTTTCCTATAAATACTTAAACCTTCCCAACTTATTTTCTCACCAATTCTTCAATCCTCTCTTCTCGCCTATACATTCATCATCTCCCATCTTCTCTAACTTTGCTAATTGCAAAAATTGTGCTCTAAAGTTCGAAGTTCGTAAAGTATTTGGCTAAAGTTCAAATTTCATTGTTCTCTCGTTTCGGTAATTTTAGTATCGCAATTTTATTTGATTCACATTTTTAGTTATTTAATTTGCATTCCACTTGCATTTTATAAATATTAATCACTTATACTAATATGGCACACAACTCTTCATCATCCTCTGGAGCCGGTCGTGCTAGTTCTAGCTCTTCTCGGCCACTCAGAATCCCTAAAAGGAGTAGAATTGTCTTACTTAATACTGAAGAACGAGCTTTTATATAACCAGACCCATCACCCCCATACACTGATGATAGCATAGATTATGACTTTTCACAACAACAAGATTATCATAAGTCAGGTGGTGGTGGGGTTGGAGACTCACAAACTGATGAGGAATCCACCCCCACCACCGAAGCCCAGCCTGAAACTAGTACCTCTACTAGTAGGCGTACAACTAGTGGGGTATGGAAGCACTTTACCCTTAATAAGACAACTAATAAAGCAACTTATAAATTATGTAACCCACCTAAGGATTTTAGCCATCAACCTGGTAGTGGGACGGGCACATTAAACAGACATATACTTAGGTGCCACCCCGAGCAATTCCCAGAAAAGAGCCAACAACGTGTAGTACAGCAAGTGACCGGTGCACTTGCTAATTTTAGGTTCACTCAGGAAAGCAACCGAAAGGGGCTAGCTAAATATATAATTATGAGTGAAAGGCCTTTTAATACCCGCGAAGACCCAAATTTCATCAACTACCTCCAACGAAATGTGAATCCCGCCATTGTGAGGATTCCTCGAAACACCGTAAAGCGGGACGCTTTTACGTTGTACCACGGGATGAAAACTGGTGTCTTCACACATTTTGCGATGAACACGAGCATGTTCTCGTTGATGTCGGACGTATGGACGTTGAAACCCGACCAACCTTATATGTGCATAACGGCACACTGG
This sequence comes from Simmondsia chinensis, assembly GCA_018398585.1. Lineage (NCBI taxonomy): Eukaryota > Viridiplantae > Streptophyta > Magnoliopsida > Caryophyllales > Simmondsiaceae > Simmondsia > Simmondsia chinensis. Next base: position 42,442,712 of record JAGTTD010000002.1, on the reverse strand, counting down.
ACCGATGAATCATTCATCATGCAAAAGCGGATAATTCATTTTGGACTTTTAGATTGCCCCCACAATGCCGAGGTAATTACGGGTGTGATTATGTCGGCAGTCCGCGACTGGGGCATAGAGCGACGTATCTTTAGTATTACGTTCGACAATGCTACCAATAACGCTGCAGCCGTTACACATTTAATTAGGCAAATAAGACCCATGTTAGGTGGGAAGTGTTTCCATATTCGTTGCGTTTGTCACATTTTGCATATAATGGTAACGGATGGTTTAGATCTCATAAAAGCATCCCTTATCACCTTAAGATCAGTAATAATATCTGTAAAATCATCCAGCACTAGAAAAAGAAAATTTAAAAATTTATGTAGGTTGCATAACATAGAATATAAACAATTCAAATTAGACTCCCAAAATAGGTGGTCGTCTACGGTAGAAATATTAGAGCGCCTTCTACCATACAAAAACGTTCTAATGGAATACGCCCAGGAAAATCCTGCAGAATGGAGCGATTACAACCTGACCGGTATAAATTGGGAGACAATAGATCAAATTTGTAACTTTTTTTTAGCATGTTTAAAGAGGCAACAATATTTTTTTCGGGTTGCTACTATCCGACCATGCCTCAAGCAATATCAAGATTGCTTGATATTGTCAATTGGATAGTGGGTAATGAATCCAACCCCGTTTTGTTCGCATCGATTCAGGCAATAAAAGAAAAGTTTGCCAAATATTATTTTGAACTACCTCTTACATACTGCTTTGCAACTATTTTAGACCCTCGCTGTAAACACTCGGGCTTCAACTTGTTTTGCCAACATTTTTTTACGTATTTGAATCCTTCTCTTAATATCGACACTTTCATTGCCGATGTCGATAACGACTTGTATAGTTTATTTTCTCAATATTCCCGTCGATTAGGGTCCAATAATCCTAGTACTGCTGCAGTAGGATCTTCCACATGTAGTGGAAATAGTTCACACACGTCATATTCGTGGAAGCTGTTGGAGCAATTTACGCCCACAGCAGCCCCCACATCATGTGACGAGTTAGATTATTATTTGCGGACACCGATGGTCCATATTTTCGGGCCGCCGGCCAACCCGAATTTTGACGTGTTACAATGGTGGAACACAAACCAAACCCAGTATCCCGTGCTTTCCACCATGGCACGTGATATACTAAGTTGTCCGGTGTCTTCAGTAGCATCGGAGTGTACTTTCAGTCTTGGTGGCAGGTTGCTTAGAATGAAGAGGGCGAAGCTATCGCCGTCAAGCTTGGAGATGTCCGTGTGCTTGAAGGATTGGCTGCTAGCAGAGGCAAGAGAACAACAGAGAATGAAGCTGAATTTATCAAGCGATGAAGAAGACGACCGTATAACCGATACCTCAAATGATGGCCTAGATACCCCCCAAGGCGACTGATATCAACACTTTTGTATGTCAATTATTTACTTTTAAATATTGATGTCAAAAGACGACCGCACCCCCCATATGTCAAACTTTGTATTTGTACTTATATTTGTTACGTTATTTATGTACCATTATTTTTTTTGATAAGATATTTACTATTACTTATTGTGTATTTTATTTTATTACATATATTTAATGTATATTTAGCATTATTAGTGCTTAAAAAAATATATTTGTATCTCATATTATTTATCAATGAATTACAATAATTTTAGTACAAAACGACTTTGTATTATTAAATTTTTTTTCCCCTTTAAAAAGCCGGGCCCAGGCCCGGGCCGGCCCGCTACAGTGCGGGCCGACCGGGCTTCGGCCCAGGCCCGGCCCGGCCCGCCCGTTGGCCACCTCTACCTACGTCCGTAGATATAGATGCGCAGAACACGCGGTTCTAGATCGATCGGGGGGTCCCGATCGATCGGCCTGCTCACTGGAGGCGTCCTTCTTTTTACGTAACTTTCCTGATCGATCGAGCTCCACCTCGATCGATCGAACTCCTCACGGCCCTTCTCCTTAATATGCCAAGTAATTTTGAGACATTTTCCTAAAAAATCTCCACCTTGGCTCAAAATTAATCATCAACAATAAAACAACTCCACCTTCTCCACAAATGCCCCCTCAACCGGGGCTAACATACATCAAACTGAATGACCCACCAAATTCGAGCGATGCTCGAACTTGCTTCCTGGTAGAACCTTCATGAACATGTCAGCTGGATTGTCTTCAGTCCCAATCTTCCTCAACTCCACCTTCCGCTCGTCAATCAGATCTCTAATAAAGTGATGCTTCACATCTATATACTTCGTTCGGTCGTGATGTGACATCTGATCTTTCGCTAGGTGAATGGCGAACTGACTATCACAGTATACTCTAACTGTCCCCTGCTCGACACTGATTTCACTGATCAAACCTCTCAACCAGACGGCTTCTTTGATTGCTTCTGTAACTGTCATATACTCGGCCTCGGTAATAGACTGTCCTGTAACAGGCTGTAAACACGCTCTCCAACTGATAGATGTGTCACCTAAACAAAACACATACCCTAAAGTGGACTTCCTCTTATTGAGGTCTCCACCATAATCAGAATCTACATAACCAACCAAACAACACTTACTTTTCCCATATTCCAAACACAAATCAGAGGTTCTCCAAAGATACCTGAGAATCCACTTCATTGCATGCCAATATTCTTTACCCGGATTCGCCATGTATCTACTAACTCTGCTCACTGCAAAAGCAATATCTGGACGCGTGCAAACCATCGCATACATAATACTGCCCACTGCACTAGAATAGGGAATCTGAGACATGTACCTGACATCCTCCTCAGTTTGAGGCGAATCTAATGTTGAAAACTTAAAGTGAGCTGCTAAGGGCGTGCTAACTGGGTTAGCATCCTTCATATGAAACCTATCTAACACCTTCTCAATATACTTCTCCTGAGACAAGTATAATTTTTCGGCTTCTCGGTCTCTACGAATTTCCATGCCTAATATCTTCTTAGCTGCTCCAAGATCCTTCATCTCAAATTCACTCTTCAACATAGATTTCAAGTCATCAACATCTTTCATATCTCGTGCTGCAATCAACATATCATCAACATACAAAAGCAAATAAACGAAGCCTGAATCAGTCTTTCTGAAGTACACACAACTATCGTACTTACTCCTGATGTACTCATGACATGTCATGAACTGATCAAATCTCCTATATCACTGCCTAGGAGATTGCTTCAAACCATATGAAGACCTTTTTAGCAAACAAACATGATCTTCTTTTCCTTCTACAACAAAACCCTCGGGCTGATGCATAAAGATACTTTCTTCTACTTCACCATGCAAAAATGTAGTCTTTACATATAACTGCTTAAGCTCTAAATCATGCATAGCAACTAAAGACAACAATGCACGAATCGAAGTATGTCTAACTACAGGTGAGAATATATCATAAAAATCAACACCTTGCACCTGACTGTAGTCTTTAGCTATCAAACGTGCCTTATACCTTGCATTTTCAACTCCAGGAATGCCCTCTTTTCTTTTGAAGACCCATTTGCATCCAACCAGTCTTTTCCCTGTGGGAGGCTTCACCAGTTCCCAAGTCTGATTCTTATGAAGAGACTGCATCTCTTCATTCATAGCAACGAGCCACTTATCAGCATCTGATCTCGATACAGCCTCTGAATAAGAAGTCGGCTCACTGTCATCTAACAACTCAGCAGTAGTGAGGGCATAGACAATCATCTCCTCATAACCATATCTCTCAGGAGGCCTGATCTGTCGCCTCGGTCTACCACCAGCTATTGTATTATTGTCCACCTGCTGACCTGTTTCTGCATTATCAGTAACAACATTAGAAACTCGTACCTGAGGTGTTGGAATACTCTCTAGCTGAACAATCTGCTGATCTGACTGTATCTCTGTAATATCAGGTGTCTCAACCTGAACTATATCTCTGTCAATGGAGGGTGTGTGTGGCGGATTAAGTAGAATAGACTCATCAAAAGTAGCATTTCTACTAGTCAGAAACTTCTGAGCACATAGATCCCACAGTCCATATCCCTTCACACCTAACGAATAACCAAGAAAGATGCACTTCTTAGCCCTAGGCTCCAGCTTTCCATCATTAACATATGCATATGCAGGACAACCAAAAACTTTAATCTGAGAATAATAAGAAATTGAACCAGACCATAACTCCTCAGGAGTCTTCATCTGTAATGAAGAATGCGGTGTCTTGTTCACAAGATAGCAAGCCATGCTAACTGCTTTTGCCCACCATTCTCTCTTTAAACCTGCATTTGAAAGCATACATCGAGCCTTCTCAAGTAACGTCCTGTTTAACCTTTCAGCCACTCCATTTTGCTGAGGTCAACCTGTACATGTCCTGTGTCTGACTATACCCTAATCTTCACAAAATCTAGTGAAGTCACCTTCAACAAACTCAAGACCATTATCAGTCCTCAACCTCTTGATCGGCTTCCCTGTCTGTTTTTCAAGCAGAATCTTCCATTTCTTGAAGATATCATACACTTTATTTTTCTGCTTCAGAAAATAGACCCAAACTTTACGTGAGTAATCATCAGTAAACGTTAGAAGATACCTGGACCCACCTTTAGAAGCCACTCTGGAACGTCCCCACAGATCAGAATGTATGTAATCTAACGTTCCCTTTGTCTGATGCACTGCTGACTTGAAGCTGACTCTTTTGTGCTTTCCATAAATACAGTGTTCACAGAATTCCATCAGTCCTGTTGACTGACCACAAAGCAGTCCCCTCTTACTCGGCTCAGACAATGCCTTATCACCAATGTGACCCATTCTCATGTGCCACAGTCTTGTGATCTCTGCATCTGTCATAGTAGATATGAAAACAGCAACTGAACCTGTCACGTTTGTACCTGCAAGCTCATACAAAGTACCAACCCTATTTCCTTTCATCACAATTAAAGCACCCTTACTGACCCGTATGACTCCACCTTCAGTAGTGTACTTGTACCCACTAGACTCAAGGGTACCTAGAGAAATCAAGTTTTTTTTCAACTCCGGAATGTGACGTACATCGCTCAAGGTTTTAATAGTCCCATCAAATATTCTCACACGGACTGTCCCAATCCCCACTACTTTACAAGCAGCATCGTTACCCATCAAGAGAACCCCACCTTGTATAGACTTATACGTGGAGAACCAGTCTCTGTTTGGAGTAACGTAAAACGAACAACCCGAATCCATGACCCATTTATCCTTGGACCTGGACTGAGAATCAGCAACTAATAGAAACTCCCCTTCACTATCCTCCTCGACAATACTAGCCTCAGCAGACTTATCCTTGCCCTGGTCACCCCTGTTATCTAGACTTATTCCTACCATTGAATCCCCTATGTTCTGGCCTACCTCTCACATGCAAACCACTACCTGAGTCATTCACCGAGTCTGATAATTTCCTATCTACCCGTTCTTTACTCAGAAGGTTTCTTTTTACCTCATCAACAGTAATGGTTGGCCTACCCCCGTATATCATGCTTTCTACGAAGCCCTTATACGAATTAGAGAGCGAACACAGTAATATCATAGCTTGATCCTCGTCCTTAGGGACATCATCCAAAGCCTTTAACTCTTGTATAATTGAGGTAAACTCGCTAAGATGTTTTTTAAGAGATGTACCTTCTGTCATACGAAAAGTGAACAACTGACGCTTCACTGCGAGTTTGTTGGAGACTAACTTGTGGCAAAACATGTCTAACAATTTCTCCCATAACTCCTTTGCGGTTTTCATCTCCAAGACCTCTGACAGAACATCATCAGCCAAACACATCTATATCGCCGTGAGAGCCTTATCATCCAACTCTTCCCATTGTGCTTCGGTCATAGTCTCGGGCTTCTTCTCTTTCCCCTCTAGTGCTTTCTTCAAGCCGTTCTGAGTCAGGAGTCCTTTCACACTGACTTGCCATAAGCTAAAGCTTCCCTGACCATTGAATTTCTCAACCTCGGTCTTAATACCTGATGTCATTGTATCAATTCGAAGAACCAGGCTCTGATACCAATTTGTGCGGAAATAAACAATTCTCCCGGATCACAATCAAATCAAATACCACGACAATAACGAGAAATAAACGGACTAAAAGAGAAACGAAACAATAGGCACAATGATTTACGTGGAAACCCCTTTACAATCGAAAGGGGGAAAAACCACGGGTGAAGATCGGAGCTTTTATTATTGAATCAAAAGAAGAAGAATTACAATATTCTCTCACACTCAATTTTTATTGGTGGCAGCGCTACTGGGAAGATTACCTCACTTTTGCTTTTGGATACCTAATGACGTACCCTACGTCCGTATTTATAGATGCGCAGAGCACGGGGTTCCCGATCGATCGGGGGGTCCCAATCGATCGGGGTCCGGATCGATCGGTTCCTCACCGATCGATCGGCCTGCTCACTGGAGGCGTTCTTCTTTTTACGTAACTTTCCCGATCGATCGAACTTCTCACAGCCCTTCTCCTTAATATGCCAAGTAATTTTGAGACATTTTCCTAACATTATTCGATATCTAAATCAATATAAAAATTCAAAATCTTTAGCGTTAGAAAGATGGAACAGGAAGTTAAGTGTTGCATTTCGTTTACCCAATTGTCATAACATTTATGGTCACCCTAAATTTCTCTTGATGATTGCCTACTCTCCCTTCCTTATTTTGGAGCATTAGTTCATTCTTTTCCTGTTCCTCATCTTCTCCAATTATATTATAGTCTTCTATCTCCATTTAATAACGTTTGTAATTTCCTTTCATTTCTGTTTTTTGAAGTTTATTTGTGGTGTGTCTTTATATGCGGGTTCAATCGGACCTCACTGTTGCGCATCTACCTATTTTGTATTGCAACTCTTGTCCTAATTATCCGATAAAAAAAGACAGTGAGATCCAAGTTGTCAAGGGCCAAATATATATTATCTTATAATATATCCACCATCATTATTATATAATAATAATAATAATAATAATAATGTTGAGGGTTCCCAAACAGACAGGATGCCGAGCGCTAGCACCGACGAAACGTAGGAAACGTTTTTTTACTTTGGGCAAACTGAAACGTTTCGAGTGAGCCTTACCACATCACAAGTTAAACACGAAGGAGACAGAAACTGAGAAGATAGTACAAATAAAATGGGCCATCTGTCTTTGTCGATACCAAAACCACACGTTTTTTTGCTACCACTTCATTTCTCTTTTTTAGTGCTAGTAATTATCCAAGCCCACTTACTAATACAATCTTCTTGTTTGGTTGTCATAAAATCATCATCTCGGAAAATATAAATTTATACAAAGTAGGAATTCGGTCTATTGCTTAGTTGTTAAAAAGTCAGCAGAATATCTCCAATGCCTTCAAAACACGAGACGTAGTAGCATTCTCGATGCCTCAAAGGCTCCTGCTTAAACAGGATCTTGAGGGGGGGGTGGATGGATGTACGTAGCCTTCCCCCTTCAAGGTGCTACCCTGAAGAGAGGCTGTTTCCAAGCACGAGGACTTCCCAGGACGCTTAACTTCGAAGTTCAAATGGGATTTGGTGTACCCTCTTAGGTCTTCAAAACACGAGAAGTAACTTGTCTAATTTCATCATTAGAAAGTCCTAATTCTTTTATTTTTTAACTAACCCGCCTAATGAAATTTTATTTTCTCATATAACAACCAAATACCTTGTACTTATTCTTCTAAAAAGTTAACACGAGAATTTAGCTTTCCAAAAAATATAATTCTTCGTAGGAATTTAATTCTCTTTTAGCAACCTAATAATACCAAAGAATAATAAAAGTTATTCATTTAATATATGTAATAAAATAAAGAATTAGTAGTAATGTAAATAGAAGTCATTTATTAAATAAGGGTAGCTTTATAGAAGATATAATTGTATAAGTAAAGTTAATATTTCATTTAGGGTTTGGCAAAGCATTAATGCAAAATGCAAAGTGGACACGTGGTGGGGACTTATTTGTTGCAAATGCACACTCAAAGTTGCGAAAGTGAGACTTTAGATGATGTTGTCCCTTCATTAGATGTGTTCATGTTGTCGTTAGGTAAGCTCTCTTCTTTAGATGCTTTTGTGTAGATATTGTCATGCTTGTCTTGCCCTTCGTGCTCTCGGTGCTTTTCATGCCCTTTTCACTTTTCAGGTTGGGGGTTCTCGGATACAACCTCTCATTAGGGTATCCCCCTGATGAGGTAAGACTGTTTACATCCACCCTGCTCACGCAGGAGCCTTTGTGGCACTGAGCCTGTTGTTGTTGTTGTCCCTTCTTTACGATCAAAAAGACTGATAATTAATATGCAAAAATTTAGTTATTTTCCATTAAACTATTAAATAACAACAACAAATCTAGTGTCTGAATGGTTCCAACCAAAGCAAGTGCCGATACGGGTGAGATATACGCAATCTTATGTCTACATGGTGTTTCCCTAAACAAAAGGCTGTTTCTTAGGATCCCTAACCTGAAAAGCAATAACAAAATAATATTTATAAAACCTAAGTCAATAAATTCAAATGAAAGTCAAATAAAGCAGTACTAGACATATGCAAGCAAACAATAAAGCTTGGATTGAGATCTGATAGCTATTTGCTCTCATGGCGGGATATAACCCCAAACAACTCAAGCAACTGCTTGATGCCTCTAAATTTTAAGGGCCAGCATGCAAATTTAGAGGTTAGGAGTTTTAAAGTAGTAATTGTTAATATTAATAAATTTTACAAAAAATGTGAAAATTTTGCTTGAAACCCCCACAATGTCAAGACCGAGCCCTGACTATGAGTGTATTTTAAGTAACACACTAAAGTCTAGTGTGTCATGGACCTAAATCAGATTATATTGATCATCTATTTCATAAACAATATTCATTACAATCAAGCTCAACACATCAGTCTAATATTACAATCCCTAGACATAGTTGTGAGAACTTATAAAATACGAATATCTCTTATCTGGTAAGTCGACTTTGTTAATAAAATTAACTCTATAGTATTAATAGATGCCAAGCATATACTTTTCATATGTTGTTACCTAAGAGAGGTGCATTTTCTGGGGTGGGTCTCATGCAATATTTTTCTTGCCTCAACAAAAGAAAAAAAAAACAAAAAAGAAAATAAAAAATAAGAATTTTTTTTTTTTAACACTAAATAAGAATTTATCAGTGATAATGAACTATATCCGCAAATAAGACTAGGTTCACTCCATCATGAATATGTAATATAATATCTTAAATTTGATTGTACTAGATACGATTGTAATTATATCGGATTCTCTGTAATATTGTTCGGGATATTCATGTAATAAGCAGCACAGGAAGACGTTACTCGTGTTACGTGATATGAAGTTATGCTTGTGGAATGTCCAGGCCGTTACGAATTGTGTATTGACTGGAGGTGGCAAGAGGTTCCAGTCATGCAAATATGTGGTATCTTGCACTTTTTTTTTCGATAATTTGGTATCCTACTCCTTTTTGGGCCTTTGTTTAAATTGGTGGGGTTTATATCAAGTTGTCACAAATAATTTTAAGGGCCTATTTGATCAATTGCTCTCGTATCATGTTGGGGATAAATTTCAAGAAAGGGGTATCCATTTTCGTTTTTTGTGTTCTTTTGGCCAGCATTAACCTTAAGGAGGAGAAAGATCGTGTTTCGAGGATGAGAAGTGGGTCGGTGCATTATTATTTGGAATGTTATCCTGAGAACTGGTATATAGGTCTAGAAGTGGTATGACTCAGTTTCGTATAGCGGTAACTGTTAAAAATAGAGAGTGCTTCAAGAGTTGGAGCAAGGATAAACATCTGTATTTTGGGACAATTTGTTGTACTGTATTTATCTTTTTTTCATTTTTATAGGCTTTTTTGAGCTCCACTTTGATGTATGTGTGTCAACTTTTGTATTGGAAGGTTATCTCTGTAATTATCGACGGTTTTGTAAAAGGTGGGAGGCTTGATAAGTGGTTAATTGCTGTTGAAAAGCTCTCAAAAATATACAAATGGTGTTTGGCCTTTTGCGGAACCGAAACCAATGCGTTTCCAATTTTGAAACGTTTAATATACTAGAAACGAAGTACATTAATTAAGAAAATAAAGACAAATCTACATTAATTAACAAAGATAATTAAATAAAAAGATAGAGATGAGTAAAGATTGATTAGTCACCTTTTTATATTTTTTTAGGTAACTAGGTGACTTAATAACGCAACTCCTTACATCATTTTCGAAGTATTTTAGAGTATTTTAGTATCCAGCATGTGATATTTATTTTTTTATTTCCGTCCTTCTTTTTAATATGTGTCTTAGTTTTGCATTATCTTTTAGTGGAGTAGATGCTTTGTGCATAATTTGTCTGTTTTTTGGGTCATCTACCCTAACGATGTTGACATCGGAGCTAATTATATAAAAAGCCTACAGTATTTCACTTAGACAAGGTAAAGAAATGAATATAAGAGCTCTTTTGTCAGAAAAGACATTTCCAATTCATCATTATGACTTAAAAGTTGTAACACGATTGCTCATTCAGTCGGCAATTATTTAACCTATATGTCTAGCTCCATAAATATAATAGCATTTTATTATTGGGCATAAGTTTTAATCTCTCCTTTTTTTTTTCATAAATATCACGCATAATTATATCTAACTTTACACGATCTAGATGTATACAAATTTCTAAGAAAACTCGAATAAGACATAAAATTACTTATTTTTGATGTAAACTTTTTACACAAATATAAATTTTAAATTATTGTAGTAAGTAACAGTTTGAGACCTAACTTGAGAACACTACACACACACACACACACACACATATATATATATATATATATAAATTAGTACTAATACAAAAAATAAAAATCATTGATTTATGTTATGAACTAATTATTTTTCATAAATTTGACTTATTTCATGTAAGTTAGATATAAAACAAATATATGAATACTCCAAAGTAAATTAGAGAAAAAAAAAATTAAAAACAAAAAGCAAAAAAGAGCAATAGATTAAAATCCTATGCATTATCATGAATGAAGATTAACATAAAGGCAATATAATACAAGAGCTCCTAGCCTGAGATTAGAATAATCTGTAATTTTATTACCTTCTCTGAATATATACGTCTCTTTAAATTAACCGAAGAATTTATTTAATATCTCTTTACATCGTACACAATATTATAAGGACTTGTTTGGCCAAGCTTTTTTAAGAAAAATATTTTTCAGGATTTAAAAGTGTTTGGCTTAAAAGAAAGCGTTTTTTGAATAGGTGTAGAAACTTGTTTTCTTTTTTTATAAAAAAAAAGTACAACAACAACAGCAGCAGCAGCAGCAGCAGCAGCAAACCCAGTGCCTGTAAGGACTCCCGCAAAAGCAGGGTCTGAGGAGGTAGATGTATGCAGCCTTCCCCCTTCAGGGGGCTACCCTGAAGAGAGGTGGTTTCCGAAGACCCCCAACCTGAGATTTTTTTATTAAAAAAATTAAAAACTAAAATTTTTTTAGACAAATGTTCCCTTAATTAAAGAACTTTTACAAAAATAATTATATAAAAAGTGTCTCTAAGAGTTTTTTTACATTTTGAACAAACATATCTTAAATCTTATAAGAAAACTGAATTATCTCCTAAAAAAATTCAATAATAGAAGGATTTTTTTACTAAAAATTACCTAAATTTTGGGTACAATTTAAAAAAATCACCAATATTTTCTAATTTTTTAGTGACACGCCTAAACTTTCCAAATTTTTTCAATGTCGCAGCTTTATTTTAACGTTGTTAACATGCGTTACTTTTTCCTGATGTGGCATTTAAAAATATTATTTTTAAATATCAAAAATATTTCTTAAAATATATACAAATTGTAAGAAATTTAAAATGTTTTTAAATTATTTTAAATATAGATTCAAAATTTTAAAATTATTTTCTTATTTTTTTCAAAAGTCGCATTAGCAAAAAACTAACAAATATTAACAGCACTAACATTAAGATTAAACACCAAAAAGAATTTATAATATTAAAAAATTTAAAAACTTAGATAATTTTTTTAAAAAATAGAACTAAAATATAGATAATATTTAATAAAAAAAACCCCAAAATAGAATAATCACATTCAACCGATAGATAATTATATGGCAAAAAAAGAGACAAAAGAAAATGGGACAAAGCAGATGCATTAATTAATTTAAAGACGAAACTTAGGAGAAGGACTATATAATATAAGATGACTCTCCCCCTCCTCTCCAAGAACAAATCATTCTCTCATTATAAGCAGATTCATAATATTATTTTGAGAGGAAAATTTAAAAAAAAAAAAAAAATGGAGGGTAAAGAAGAATCTAAGGCCAGTTGCTGCCCTTCTGGTGCACCTTGCGGGTAACTCATAATTTTTTTTTTTTTTTTGTATTTTGGGTCTCGGAAACAGCCTCTCGTTGGGGTTTACCCTGAAGGGATAAGGCTGCGTACATCCCGCCCCTCCTAGACTCTGCTTACGTGGAGCTTTTGAGTCACTGGGTTTGTTGTTGTTGTTGTAGTATATTGGGTGATTTATCATGGGGATAGAGCATTTTATTGGGTAGAGTTTAAGAGATCTGATGAGCGTGTATGCATGTTTGATTTTTGAAGCATTTGGGGCTTGTTTGATATTATTTTGTGTTCTTAGGCTTTATGCTTTATGTTTGTAGGCTGTTATGCTTTTATGCTTCTCAGGTTGGAGGTCTTCGGAAACAGCCTTCCTTTAGGGCAGCATCCTAAAGGGGTAAAGCTGCAAACATCCCCGACCCTGGATATGCAGGAGTTTTCGAGGCATTGAGTCGGTTGTTGCTATTGTTTGCAGTTTTTTATGTTTTAGAAAATAAGACCATATTTTGGAAATGATTTTTCATTGTTTTTTATTTTTTTTATTTACATTTTTTCCTAATTTGAGTGAGATATGAGAATAGAAAACTACAAATCAAAAAAAAAATTATTTTTGAAGGTTTTTTTTAAATTATGGTTCTTATACTTGATGTAATGGAAGAAAAATTGTTATAGCACTTTCAAAAACATCTATTTTTGTATTATTTTTGTTTATTTTTCATATGGTTTTAGTAGTTAATAAAAAAAAAATTAAGCTTTTTAAGTTTAATTTTACATTTGTTTATAAATAAGCAGGGCTTCGGCTTCAGCTTCAGCTTCAGCCCCAACTCGAGCTTCAACGGTGTTAGATGGAAGCAAGCCGTACTGCAAGTGTGGACCGGGATGGAATTGTGTTATAACTAAACTTGACGAGCCTGACTCGGGCGAGCCTTTTGCTAACTGCAGCCCTGATAGTTGCGTTTGTGTCTTCACGTATGTTCCCTTGACTCGTTCTCCCCGTTTGTTTTATAGTTACAAAAGATACTAGTTGTGAGGCTAGTTAAGATCCTAAATAATTAAAATCTGTTGATTAAACCTCCTAATTTGTTTATAAGTTTTTTTTGAAAATCAGTTACGTGATAGGTTTATTTTTGTTACAATCGTGTTCAACCTCAAATAAAATAAATATCATCCAAAATAATCTAATAACAGTTTATAATTTTAAAATTCTATAAATCAAATACCATTCTATCGAAATTCGGTAAATTTTTGTCATAAATTGCTTTAAACTGAACATGATTCCGACAATATATTAGTATATCCATTAATTAGGATTTATTGATTTTTTGCCAAAAAATGTTAATATAATACATAATTTCAATAATATTTAGATAGTGTACATCGACATTCGATAAATATTTTATCTTAATTCATTGTAAATTCTAATAAAAACATTAGCATGACTTATATATATATATATATATACATATTTTATCGCAAGCATGTGTGACAACAACATTTTTCATAAAATTGGTGAGATTCTTACAAAATTTTATCAAATACTGATGTAGGATATTTAGGTAATAAAATATTCAAACCTCAATGTACCTCATATGTATTAAAATATTAGATTACTTAAATAATAAATGTTCAAATCTCGAGGACGTAAGTGATAAAAAGTAATAGTTTTGACTTGGATGAATGGGGGAAAATGCAATAGGAACAAGCCAGAGAAGAAGGCAAAGGCAGAAGGGGGAATTGCGGTGGAGACAGAAGGGGCTTATTGCTATTGCCCCAAGGGCTACACCTGTACCGTCACGAAAGTCGAGGGCGCGGGTTCCGGCCAGGCCTTCTTCGAGTGCGGCAACGGATGCCAGTGCGAGATCCCCGGTGACGCCATCTCGGTCACAAAAATCGGGTCTTGAACTTGTTAACTATTGCAAGTAGATGTTTTGTCGTTCATTTCTGTTTTAAGGTCCATTTTCAATCAGTGTTGTAGGAAAACCTATGATAAGACAGTTTGTCGGGTCTTTGGAATTTTCGTCACTAGTGTTTTGGAATATTCACCGTTAAAAACAATGACATGCATGTTTGGTTGTATGTTTTAAGTCAAGTGGCGTACGTGTGCTTCTTTCTTATGCTTGTAATGGATAATGTTATGTTATTGTTCATTAAATACTTTTGACATCTGATACGAATCCCTCTACTCAGATCCAGATAGAGGACAGTTTAGTGCATAAGACTTCTGTAAGATTTAAAATCAATTGATTGCTCGAATGTACATGAAAGAAGCACTCTTGTCTTATTAGAACCGATCCTGACATTCTTGGGGCTCCAAATAAAATTTTCTTATTTTTAAATGGGGCTCTTCGTGTGTAACGTTCTCTTAAAATTTATTTATATTAACAATTATTACTTTAAAAATTATAAATTTTATAATTTGGGGCTCTTAAAATGTTGGAGCTTCAAACAGTTGCTTGAAATTATATCGAACTGTGTACCTCACAGACAAATGCAAAGTAGATACATGATTATTTATGGTTCAGTGCACAAAAGAGCAATTTCTAAGAACCCAATCAAAGAAATACTTAGGGAAGGAATATTCTACAATGAAATTATTGCTTATCGTATGCTAAAATTTAAGTATTTATCACTTAAATTATTATTATTTTTATTATATGATGGCGTTCTTATAAGATGATAAAAGTGTGAGATAGGCGAATTCTGATCCTCTATTGTAATAGATAGCTAAGATTTCTTGAATATTGAAAAAAAATAATTTTTCTCTCATACCCTTTCTTTCTTTTTATCCCATGAAGGGATATGGACCTTAAATTTTTTTTTAATATTCAAAAAATTTTGGCCGTCTATTACAATAGAGTGTCAAGACTCACCCCTCTCACGATCTCACCCTCTCATAAAAACGACACCCATATATATAATGAATACTCAATAATTTGAATATTTTATTACTTAGGTACTAGTGGTAGAACTCAATAAATGTTTGCAAGAATCAATTAATGTCATATAGAAAATACTAATGTAGTATATAATTATAATATATTTTACGTATATCAATTTTTTAACAAAAATTAGGAAAACTAGGATAAAAATTCATTGAATTATGTTATAATCTATCTATATATTGTCAAAATTATGTATTATATTAAAAGAAGTATCAAATTCTAACAAAAATACTTACGCATTTATATTGAGATTAGCTCTACTTCAACATTTTCCAACAAAGTCTATCAAATTTCAGCATATAATTATCAAATTAAATAAATTTTTTTCTTCAAAATACCTAAATAAAAAATTTTAAACCTCAAAATACCTCATTATATATATATTAAAACATCAATATATACAGGTGATAAATTATCAAACTTTAGAATATAAAAATGATAGTTTCCCATTTCTTATATACTCCAAAATGATTAGACCAATATATATATATATATACAACAACAACAGACCTAGTGCCTCAATGGCTCCCGCAAATACGGGGTCTGGGGGGATTGATGTACCCAACCTTCCCTCTTCAGGATGTTAAACCTAAAGAGAGGCTGTTTCCGAGGACCCAAAACCTGACATTCATACCATCATCGCATCGTATCAACAGAGCCAGGCTGAAAGGGATCAAAGGAAGTAGGGCGATCGAGCTTGAACATGCGACCACGCATGTAAGGATCACAAGAGAGGTATAGATTCTTGATTAGAATCCCTTCAGAATCTTCTGGAAGCTTGAAAAGGATGTTGACGGTCTTCAATTCCATGTCAGATTCTTTCGGAAACCCTAGCACGTAGTCCTTGAGTATAACCTGCTTCTGAATCACCTCGTCTCCCTCCATTTGCGCTGTATGTCTCTTTCTCAAGTGCGAGATGATATATATATATATATATATATATATATATATATATATATATACTCCAAAATGCGAGGTAATATTATAAAAAGAAAGCATACACAAGAAGTACTCAAAAAAAAAAAAAAAAAAAAAAAGGCCCAAAAGTGGTAATACACACCATAATCAAAAGCGAAAGCAAAAACCTATTGGATGCTTTCTTTAGTGTCTAAACTTCACCACTATTATCGGAGGATGAAATATATACAATCTTATCCTTTTACAGTACTATCCTAAAAAGGGAAGTACGCTCTGTAATTATACCCCATTTTCAAATTTAATATATATAGTACACTATAAGCGAATTTTCAAAATACAATCATACAATACCATACTTTTTATTATCTGTTCATTTTTTTACTACATAATTCTGTAATTTTATTGTCATAATTGATTCAAGAGCACCACAAACTAAAAAACATATTTAAAGAACAATCTAGTGTGAATTTTGGTTTCTAAAACCAAGTTATTAATTTATAAAAAATCAAAAATTGTAAACAAGAACAAAAAAAACCCAGTGCCACAAGGGCTCCCGCATACGCGGAGGGATGAATGTATGCAACATTTCCCCTTTAGGGTGTTACCTTGAAGCAAGGCTGTTTCCGAGGATCCCCAACCTGAAGAGTGTGTCATCATGGAAGCATAAAACCTAAAATAAATTGGTGCAAAAGAAAACATACATGGCGATGTATTGGATAAAATGCTTATAGCTAATATGAAATTAGAGAGGTAAAAGTTCTGATTGTTCAGTGCTAAGCTTTTGTAAAATGTCAAACTCCAATTAACACAAAACAACATGAGATCTGACAGTACAAAACATTCATAATCCCATTATTCAACCAAGTAAAAAGTCCTCCATGATGAATAAAGATGACCTTCAAAAGGCTTTAAGGACAATAGGGGCGAATTTCAGGCACCCATCATGGATCCTGAGTTGCGTTTGCACTCGTTCAACATATCCAGATAGAACTGACATTTGCTTATATCGCTTCCGTAGTTATTTAGGCACTGCAAATAATAAAATGAGAAACAAGTGACATTCAGCATCATATCCACTCCAGACATACAATAACAAACCAAGTGCTTGAAAGACTCCCACCAATGTAGGATTTAGGACGGGTGAAATGACGCAGCCTTACCCCTACAAGGTCCTACCCTGAAAAAAGGCTGTTTTCGAGGGCCCCCAACCATTGCTACTGACCAACACCACTTACCCTGTTCGTCAACCAAATAGAGGGGGTAGAGCCGTAAGGGGTGGTAGAGAGAAGTAAAGTTGTAACTTGTAAGGGGGGGAGGGGAAGGCTCTAAAAAGCTTTTAAAATCTTGTCCCTAGCTCTGTACACTCTTACTCTTTTACCAATAGTCAAACAAAGGTAACTCATCCATCCTTCTTCTTAGTTAATGATATCCAAACAAAGGCAGGATGACCCTTGCCTTCCCCCTCTCTACCCCCTCCACCCAGTTATCAAACAGGGTGTTAAGGTCTGGACAATTATCTTTTCTCGCCTTAATTTTCTCTATTTCTTTCTTATTGTCAAACTGAGATTGCAAAGGAAATATATATTTTATCAGAACTCCTCAATCAAAGAAATGATCAAGTTAAATGGGGTTATCGTTTGCAGGTTGTAGCATAGTTCTTGCAAGCGAGAACAAGGATTTTAGCCCATTTATAAACTGAAATCAAGTGACTGATGTATAAACCGAAATGAAGTAAGTGACGTACATCCTGGAAGGCCTTGGAATGGATCCCACATGCATCAGAACCACTGAAACTATTAGTCACGGGTGTTGGTGCTCCAGCAGCAGCCTCAGAAACAACGGTTTCATGTTGGATAGTGCGAGGACCCACAACAGCATCCACAGCTCTATGCGCAACCGCACTTCCAGTTCCAAACGCCATTCCTGCAGGAGAAATTTGAAATAGGTAACTGAGCCCTGAAAGGAGGCAAAAAGACATTCTCGAGATAACTGTTTGGCCAAGCGCGAAAAAACTATTTCCTCAACTAGCATTTTTTGTATGAACAATTGTAAAAAGTGTTGCCAATAGGAGTATTTTTGTCCGAAAAACTTTTATTCTTTGCTTCTACTTTGACTTTAAAGGAAAAGCACTATTTTCTTGTTTACTCTTTAAAGTAGAAAAAATACTTATATTTCTATTTAAAACCACTTTTCTTTATCAGCCTAACACTCTTAAGATCCAAACAAGGTACTTTTTCAGGAGGAAATTGGTCAAAAGCTCTATCCTTTGCAATAGATCAATCGCAGAGCTGCAGAATTAGGATTTTTTGAATATTGCTTACAGGGAACGTATCACATACCTTGAGCTATAGTGGAACCGAGACCTCCAAGAACAGATCCACCACTGGTAGCAGGAGCAGGGGCCGGGGGAGGAGCACGGCTAGCTGCAATTACAAAAAAAGGCCACATGATGATTCCCAGAAGAGTTCTGAAATATAACTCTTAAAAACAAAAATACTTAAGATGGACTTTGATTTCATCTAAGAATTGGTTCTATCTAAAATCTTCTCTCAGTATCCAGTTATTACATGTGTATTTGATATGATAGTAGTTTTTATCATGTTTGGCCACATGATGGAGATCGAAAATCATATTGCTTATTGATTCTATTTTTAAAAAGCACAAGGCTGCTTTCTAGCCCTTTTTTGCCTTCCCCTTTTCCACTTCCCATCACATGAACATCTCATAATAGCATACGTGCATGTGAACTTGGCATACAAATGTACATTATACGCCACAGCTAAGAATCATTCAAGTACGAAAATTTCATGCCCTCCTAAATAATTGGGTATAGAAGGTAAAATTCGCACTTTCTTTTACAAGACATCCTCAAATATATAATTGAGACATTAAGGCATCATTTTAGGCAAAAGAACAAAATTTTAGCATCACAGATCGGCAAAAGATACTTGAAGTACAGTGCCATGCTGGTGAGGAATATCACCAAAACACCTACTCAACGTGCAACACGAATGACTATCATTACAACATAACTTGCCAGAGAGAAACGGGTGTGAAGCAGTCAATCAAAGTCCTAGTGGTAAAAGTCAACAGCCATAACATCCCTGTCGATCATCCAGCTTAAGAAGTGATGATGCCTCTCTCAAACAAGCAGCACGAATGATAAAACCAGAAGGGAGGAAAAAGTGAAGTCTTGTTTCACGTGTAACAAATAGACAAGATAAATACCTGGTTGAGGAGGAGGGCTTCGGACAGGCACAGGACGAGGAGCTGCACGAGGAGCAGATCTTCCTGTAGGAATAATCAAATACGGTCAATATTGAATTGAAAAGGAACGAATGACCGTCAAGGATATAATTTGATATCATAAGTAAATCCAATTTGGGAGCTGATGAGAGAAGTGCACACATCATCAACATTTCCTCCTACCAAACTAATCCCAACCAAATGTCCAACCAACCAACCCCTTCCTTTACTAAAAAAAATGTCCTGACAAGTATTTTAGTAATGATATTTATACCGGAACAACCTGGCAGTAGGAAAACACAGTATAATGACTAATACAAGCTAAATTGGTTATGCAATGGCCATCAAATGTTAGCTGAAAAGAACTGTTTCCAGCAGGATGTCCTGACATAAAACTGCACGAGCAAAATCATTTGTGGACACAGTTCTACAAACGTTCCTTAAAAGAAGCGCTTAACTGAATCAGTCATATTCCTCACGGTGTGTTAAAGATTTCCCGTATGAGTCCAGTAAAAAAAAATTTCACGTCAACATTGTGTGAGAGAAGAAATTAACATATAAGCTAAGTAGGTTATTCCACCTAATGCCAAATGGTTTTGGGATGGAACCCCACTTAACTTATATAAAGCTCATATGCCAACTGTATGAGTCGGCCTAAAACTCATGAAATTTGACATGCTGGTCAGTCATCTCTCACTTTGTTGGATGTAAATGCATTGCATTAGGAAAACCATATTAGAAAGAAAAAAATCAGATCGTTTCTTCAGGGAAGGGCAACGCTGCATTTAAGAACTCTGTGAGAAAAGCTCACAAGAACATCTCACCAGTTAACTCCCGGACAATTTTGAGTTGCATAGAAGAGAGAAGGTATATTTGTTAAGAGATGGAGCTCCTTAAATTTCTTCGCAGATAATATTCTCCTTTTTGGAAATCCCTACCAGCCTTCTCATTGACTTATTCTCTCTTCTCTTTTTTCTCAGCTACGACTAAGAAATTACCAACAACGGTTCTCTTTCTGAATAATAGGAACACGCCCTGAACCCAAGGCTAGTCATGACCCCAAGCCACCCAAGATTTGTTAAAGGCTTCTATTGCAAAATTGATCAAAGCATGAATTTTCTTATTCTGCATATTATCATCTATAATTGGAAAAATAACGATCTATGTATACATTTCAAATGTATGCATATATAATATAAAATAAGTAAATTATTTTAAGGTGTACTTAGGTTAACTTTTTTTTTTTTTTTTTTTTTGAACGAATACTTAGGTTAACTTAGACACTGCTATTACTAAAAAAAGGCCCCACGGACCAAAACTTAAAATGATAATTTAAAGGCCTCTACTCAAACTTACTTTAGGCCCCTAAAGTCTTGGGTCCGGCCCTGCCTGAACCATAGATGTACAAGAGAGTTATGCTGGAAACCCTAAAAATATAACCGCCATTGCAGCTTGCAGAAAATCGAAAATTCAAACTAGAGAAGATAACAATTGCAAGACGAGTGGTCAGAATCCCATCCTGAGTTCCAAACTATTAAGATCTACTCCTTTAGACGTTATAAATCATTGAAAATCCTACATAACCGCTTAAAATGAAACATAATTCCAAAACTAAATACAAAACTTCATCAGAACAATTGGCGAGCTTCAAATCGAGTTATCGCGGAAATCTAACCAATAATTAACAGAATAAAAAGCGCAGATTGAAACTTATCAATCAGCTAGGGTTATTGAAACTTATCAATCAGCTAGGGTTTTCGTCAATCACAAAAAGAAACATGAAATAAGTAGGCGAAATGAATACATGAGATAAGCGGTGAAACCCTAGAAAGAACAAAAATTTAAAGTAAAAGAAGTGGAGAGAGAGAAAGGAGAAGAAAGTAACCACCGGAGCTACGGCGAGGCATGGCTTCGAGCTGAGGCGGCGATCTGAAAGATGGAGAGAGAGAGAGAGAGAGAGAGAGGGGCTGAGAAAGTAAAAACGGAGAACATAAAAAGCAGGGGGGACGGGGTATTTATAGACGGCATCAAATCTAATAAATCTATTTTTTTATTCTTTTTAATTATTATTTTAAATCTTACATTTATCAAAATAATTAGATTATTTTCACCAAAAGTTTATATACTTTACTTATTATATTAATTTAATCCTTAAATTTTTAATTATTTTAATTTAGCCACTTTACTATTTAGATTGTGTCAATTTGATCCATAGAGTAAAATTTATGTTAAGTTATTGATGAAAGTTTTAATTACTCAGCTATAAATTAGATTAAATTGAGCCAATGGGTGAATTTATAGTGAATTACTTGTATCTAATATAATTCTACCATTAAAAATTGCATTGTTAAATTTACTTGAATTTAATAATTGGACTACATTAACACAATTTGATCTTAATGTCTTAATATATATACATATGTGTGTAGAATAAAATTTTGACAACATATTGATATCCTCTGTTGAAATTCAATTTTTTTTTAAGCTGAATAATGTTGAATGAGACATAACTTTGACAATATATAAGAAGTTTTAGTCAAATCTGACGAATGTTTATTTTAATATGCTAAATTTTTGCTGAAAATACTAACATAACTCATGCATTATAGGAATGATGTCACATCAACACATTCTAACCAAATTGATAGGATTCGTAGAGAATTTGCAATTTTCTGTAAAGAGTGGATAGCTAAGAGACTCAGAAACCAAAAACTGCAAACAAAAAATATATATATAAAACAATGCCCTCAGAAACAAGATTTCTATGCTTCTATGCTTTTAATGCTCTCCATACTTATCAGGTTGGAAGTCCTCACAAACAGCCTCTCGTTAGAGTATTACCCTGATGGGGTAAGGCTAGCGTACATCCTACCCCCCAGACCCTGCTTACGCGGGAGTCCTTGAGGCACTAGGCTTTCTTGTTGTTGCCCTAAGAAACAAGATTTATCACATTTCCTATATTTTTCTCCATACTCAATTATTCGGAGCCTTAATCTCCATACCTATGTTACACAGACTTGTTTTCCTTGTTGGAGCATAAACATAAAGATCCCACCTGCAACAGCAACATTGAGAGACTCAAACTCATCAGCCATGGGTATGCTCACCAGTTCACACACTTTCTTAGCCTCTTCCGAGAGCCCGCCCCCTTCACTGCCCAACACCAACCCTACTGGCACCTCGGCTAGCTCACCCACGAGCCTATCCGTTAGCCTGGCCACTGGCTTTGACCCACCAATTCCATCAGGATGACCAGCCAGCATCTTGGCCTTAACTGAGTTGAGATGTCGCCATTGCCCGGAAACTACAGGAATCTGAAAGGCGACTCCTCTGCTCGCTCTGAGCGATTTCTCGTTGAATGGGTCGCAACATCCTGGAAGAAGGAAGACGCCATCCTGCAACAAAGCGAAGTAAATTTCCTTGATGCAAGGAAGGAGAGAAAGAACAGAAGATCACAACGATTGAAACAATTTTTTTAATGGTAAAGAGGTATATAACATTATCCTAAATAGGATGAGTAACATTTGATGAAGGGAGGACATGACCTTCTAATCTAAGATCTCATGCTCAGAGAGCAGGTAACTTAACCACTACAGCAAACCTAACAACTCTGTAATGGAAACAGAATGCGCAGGATGATAAATTCAAGCAGTGGTTTCCTTTGTACTAGTGATCTTTGTCAAGGACAAGGCTAGTCCTATGATTTTAAACTTTCAAAGTGAGTTTAGATTGGTGGGCCCCTTTTCAGTACTTGAGGTGTCCAAATCAGCTCAAACTCATCTTACATATTTTATTTTATATTATAATACTAAGTAATATGTAGGTCTTTTATATTATATATATTACATATAAGATAAGACATAGCACACATGGGTCGTTATGTCCCCACTTAAGAATTGATATGCATTAGAAGCAAACTCGTAATATAATTAATTTTCACAAGAGACCGTTGATAAATTGGGGGCCCCAAGAAACTGTGTGGGTTGCTTGGAATCTTGACCAGTCCTGGTCCAAGACACGTATCAATCAACTCATGCTATCAACGAATCAAATGCGTTTCAGATTTAAATTTCGTGGCTCCCACTCCCTCATCCAACGTTGGTATCACCAATGAAGGAAAAATAGGAAACAATTTGGCTACTCTCCTGTGCCAGGCCTAAAATCTGGCGTTAATGACTCAAGGGTTTGTTTGGTATCATTTCCATTTAAAATTTTTTATTTTTAGAAGCAAATTTTTTGTTGTGGGTTTTATTGTTATTAAAACCCGGTTTTTACCATCTCAAAAACTAAAAACTATAAACAAAAAATGATACCAAACAAGCCTAACCGTTCCAAGAACATAAAAGAAGAAGTTGGTTCAGTGCAAAAGAGGTTCAGACAACCAGATAAGATACATAAGAGCAACAGGTTTCTCACCCATCTGAATGCCATGGCTGATCTAAGCAACGCGCCGAGGTTTCCTGGATCCTGCATCAAACAAGACATTAATTATCTCAATAGGACCAACAAAGCAACCATATACTCAAAAAAGAATCGAAATGCCTCCAAAATCTGCTTATAAAGAAACGGGCGCATGGAGGAACACTGCATATATACATATATACACCATTGTGACTTCACCAACAGGGTTCTCCCTGCAAAGAAACTGTTGTGTTGTATACCAAATTTATGCCTCAATTCAGAAACATAGTGAAATCTAGGGTTTCTACTTATGTCTATATATACATTGTTGCTCCCATTTGTATCCTCCTTCAAAGTTCTTAGTGGATTGCTTTCTCCTCTACCCGTGCTCTTTCCCTCAATTTGAAAGTTCTCCATGTACATGTCTGTTACTTTTCATTCTCTCTCTTCTCTTCTCAATTTCTTTTAAATTTATTCTTTTGCATCTAAATCAATCTTAGTTATTGGGTATTTGTCTAACAAAAATAATGGACTTTATTGTTCATTTTGTTTTTGTATTTGGTATCATACACTACACCCAACCCTCCCTTCAAGTAGGACCCTGTAGGGGTAAGGTTGCGTATATTTCAACCCCCTGAACAGCCTTGCCTTGGCGGGAGCTTTTCAGGCACTGGGTTTTTTATCGTTGTACACTAGAACAACCAACAGACAGATCACAAATCAAAAGCTTTGATTTAACCTGGATGCCTTCAAGGACTAAAATCCGATGAGGGCAATGGAACCAAGTCTTATAACGTGTATCTGGGTGGCTCTCATTCAAATCTACAAAACTGGATGGAATCCTCATGAGGGCTATCGCTTCGATTGACTCAGTCGATTGTACCCCAGCAAGCTTCTTCATCACCAAAGAGTTTACGCGCACTATGTCAACAGGAATGCCATCCAGCCATAGTGGAACTTCAGTTTCATCAAGCAGAAATATACAATCCATTTTCGTTGGTGTCCCTTCCTTACGCAAATGAAACTCGTATATTTCCCTATATAACATTCTCATTTGTAACACGCAATGTATCAGTAAAGACCATGTAAAATTGATATTCTACAATCCAAAGTAAATTTTCAACTCATCTTTAATCAATCATAACATAAAGGTGGGAAGCGAATAATTGGGGCTGGCTAAGATTATCCATCCATTATTGTTAGGCAACATGCTAAGAATAATTCTAGACTCTACATATGTCTCCTCATACGAATGTCCATTGGGTGTGGAAGGTGGGTAGCACATAGGTCTACTAAATAATTTGTGCTCAAATGATACAAACATTCGAGTTGCAGTTAAAAAACGCGAGTTGCAGTTATAAGGATTAAAACTCAAACCTCTCGATCAAAGAAACTTTGATAATATGTTAAGGAATCAACTATCCAATTGCAATAACGCAGATTATTAGGTAAAGGCCAAAGAACAGTTCTACACTAGATGTTCTGCACTCATTTTCAGAAAGAAGATCATTTTTAAAACACCAAACTCATCTATTATCCATCATGGTTATGCCTGTTAGTCTGTTACAAGATGAACATACACTGCATTCCCTGTTTCACAAAGGCAAGCAAGAATTGAACAGGTCATATATGAGGCAACAAATTTCCATAACTACAATGACAAAGTTCCATAGGGCCTGAAATTAGCTCGAGGAATAACAGATGAGATCTACACGTAAACTCAAGTGAAGATGCATTTGAATACTAATTTGCATTAAGCAGAACAGCCTACCAGGCTTATATGTTAAATTTCCTGTTATACTCACATATGACTGTGGCAGCTTCTTGCTTCTTGCCTAGGCTGCTCTGGGCCGTTGTTTTTATAATCTTATACTCTTATACTCCTATGCTCAAATGCTTTATACTTTATGTTTGTAGGCAGTCATGCTTGTGTGCTTCTCAGCTTGG
This sequence comes from Simmondsia chinensis, assembly GCA_018398585.1. Lineage (NCBI taxonomy): Eukaryota > Viridiplantae > Streptophyta > Magnoliopsida > Caryophyllales > Simmondsiaceae > Simmondsia > Simmondsia chinensis. Next base: position 42,416,934 of record JAGTTD010000002.1, on the reverse strand, counting down.
GAGTCCTCGGAAACAACATACATATATCCCCCCCGACCCTGCTTATGCGGAAGCCCTCAAGGCGCTGGGTCGGTTGTTGTTGTTGTACTCACATATGACTGTGGATTACTTAACACACAAGAATCCAAGCAGGATCAATAGTAACCAAAATCTTCAGATTATTGTAAAATAGTAGTGTGAACAGACAAGAATGTTATTATACTTGAACATGCCCCTCATGCGGAGTTATGCCACATACCTTGTGCTAAAATTACATTCGTATTAAAATTGGTACTGTTGACGTTCAAACACGCAACTTCTCTATTAACAAGATTATGATACCAAGTCAAACAATCAATTATCGAAAATGAGAACTCTATGAGCGAGATAGAAAAATGAGAGGGAAACGAATTAATCGTAACAATCCAATACACAAAAACCTAATTCAATCAATCGAACGTCAAAAAGACTAACACTTTAACCTATATAAACAGAGATAGAAAGAAAGGCACCTAATTAGGGTAGCGCCGACAACGAGAACAGAACCATGAGAATGGCGGTAAGAATAGCTCTGACGAAGCTTAACGCAGTGCTTCACGAAGGAATTTGATGTGCTTCTGATTGATTTGGTACTCAATTCAGTGACTGCGAATCGGCTGTCGCCATTGTTGAGACTGCAAGAGAATTTAGAACTGAGAAATTCAAGATGTGAAATTGGAAGGATTCTTGGAGAATTGAGGAAGAAGGATGAAGAGAGAGATGAGTAGCAGCTCGCACTTGCGCACTCCATTGTTGTTCATTCGAGCTTGAGCTTCGTGTTCATTGCTATTATTATGGCATCTATTTTAAGGGGTAAAATTGGAGTTTAGAATGTGAAATTACAATTTTAGTTTAGGGTTATTTGTGCCAAAGGTTCTTATATTTTACTTATTATTTTAATTTAGTCTATTTATTACTTATATTGTGTCAATTTAGTCCTACAATTAGATTAAAGTTATGTTAAAGATGTAAAATCAGTATTAAATACAAGTAATCTACTTCAAAGCCACTTATTGACTCAATTTAACCTAACTTGATGATAAACTATTAAAAATTGCATAAAAAACTTAACATAGATTTTACTATAGGGACCGAATTGATATAATATAAAATGAAAAAGAACTAAGTTGATACAATTAAAGTACAAGAACTAAATTGATACAATAGCAAAGTACGGGAACCTTTGACATAAATAATCCTTAATTTTAATTTTGAAGTAACTAAAATTTTATTGATTAATTAATTAGAAGAATTAGAAAGTAGAATTGGAATTTTGTAATTAGTTGTCTTGAGTTTTTAGGTCAATTAGGCTAAAATATTTTGGAATTTGGGATCGATTTTGGTTAGATTTGATCGTTTCAAGTTCAAGTCATTCTGAATTTCGAATACACTTAGGTTAGATTTTAGTCAGATGGAGTCATTTCTTGCTCAAGTCTTATCAAATTTTAGGTTGATTGGATGAGTTTGTACTCGGATTCGAGTTAGCGTGGGTGGATTTTGAGTTGGGTCGGTGATTGGAGATTAAGCCATCTTAATTTGAAGTTAATTAAGTTGGGTCAAATTTAGGTTACACTAGTTGTATCAGATCATTTTTAGTTTGTCATTTGTAGATTTTGGTTAATTAGGTTGAGTCATCTTGAACTTTGGAACTAGCTCAATTGGCCGTGTAGGGTCTTTTCAGGCCAGATTAAAGTTGATTCAGACCAATTTGGGTTTAAATCATTCAAGAAGGGTCATTAAGAATTTCGGGTCACGTTTAGATTGGATCCGGTGTTTCAATTTCAATTCATCTTAGGTTTTGTATTAATTAAGATGAATTATTTTGCATTTCAGGTTAGTAGAGTTAATTTAAGAATTACAATTCCTTTCTTCATCCCAATGAAATAGAATGTTTCATTTTTAATTAAAATCTAATTACATAGAATTGAGTATTATACTTGTAATTTCAGTTCCAATATCACATTAGCATTTTTCTAATAAAAACAAGTCAAATTTTAATGATAATTCACTATATTATGGCATAAGAAACAACGACAACAACAGATCCAGTGCCTGAAGGGCTCCCGCCTAAGCGAAGTCTTGGGGGTAAATGTACGCAACCTTACCCCTTCAGGGTGTAACCCTGCCAATAGGCTGTTTCGGAGGATCTCTAGCCTTATAGGGTTGGCAACACGAGGACTTCCTAGGAGGTCACCCATCCGGGTACTACTCTCGCCCAAGCATGCTTAACTTCCGAGTTCTAATAGGATCCAGTGCATTAGTGCCTAATAAATGAACCCTATTATGGCATAAGAAACACAAATGATAAAAATTTCGAACCTCGTGATAACTCGTGGTATATATTAAAATTTTATTGTACCGCAGTAATAAATGGTCAAAAATTTATGACGTGTATACTTTTCCCCCCACATCATTGACCATCTCGCACGAAATATTGAGTTGGGCTTTACTTGTTGTTAGTCTGGGATATTATCCAGTCCAAGTCCAAATAAATTCGGCCCAAATAGGCCCATAATGTGATGAGTCAAGCCCGAATACCTTCATAAATTCTATTTAGTTAAGAGAAAAAATATTTTAAATAATGTTTTAAAGTTCAATTAAAAGTAGTTTTTGTTAAAACCTATTTCATCTTATAAATTTACAAGAGGTTTATGTTCGGATAATTTAAAATTAAAATGAGACATATCATTTGATATTATACTGGAAAATCTTTTCCTTTCTGATGAAATATTTTTCTTGTAAGTAATTATCGCTATAAACAACCACAATAACAACAAGTCAGTGTCTTAAGGGCTCCCGCGTAAGCAGGATCTGAGAGAATTAGAATGTACACAGTCTTACCCCTTCACGATGATACCCTAACGAGAGACTATTTCGGAGGACAGTAATTATCGCTTTAAACTTATAAAAAATGTAGAAATGGGATAGAAAAAATATTTTCGTCAAATTAATGGAGAATTATTGCATGAAATTAATTTTATAGACTTAAACAGTAGTTATATATATATATATATATATTTTTTTTTAGTCAGGTAAAGTCAGGGGAGGGGGAGAAGAGGGGATAAACCCCTCAAATCCTCAAAGAGGACCACATTTTTGAGCATAATGGGATTCGATTTCGGGTCACCTCATTGGCACCCAGCAATTACTACCACTATGCCAAGTCCCTTAGGGACAACAGTAGTTATATATATTGCACTCAGTTTCACATGAACCATAATGCATGGACCAATCCAACATACAAGAATAACTTCATTTTTTTTAAAAAATTTAATTTTTAGTTTTAATTTTTTTAATTTGATTAAAAACTGAATATAGAAAACTCAAAACAAAGAAAAATTACTAAAACTTAATTTTTAACTTTTAAAAATAGAAATAACATGTCAGAACCACGTAAAGGTCAGATTATTCTTTAATAGAGCAGCTTGGATATACTTTTAACGTGTCTTGTACGTAGCGTATAAGACACTAGTGTGTGTATATATAGCCATTTGACAGATAAGTAATTGGTTCTAATTCTATATTCAATAACTTTAAAATTTCATGTTAAATTGTAGATGTTAATAGCATTACTTTATTTCTTTAATATTATTACTAAGGTTGGGGCACTCGTAAACAGCCTTTCTTTAGGGTACCAACCTAAAGGGGGAAGGCTGCGTACATTCGTCCTCCCCAGACTCTGCTAGGCGGGAGCCCTTGAGGCACGAGGTATGTTGCTTTACTAAATTTCCTTTAATCACCCCAACCACGTCCTTTTTAAGAAAACAAACAAAAGAACAAAAATTCAACAAGGACAAAAACGGAAATATACACAAAATTTATATGATTTGACCAATTATATCGACTACCTAGGAGTTATAGACATTTTTCAATATCCTTTTAAAACCTTAGTTAAAAATATTTATAATTATACAAAATCTTAGTACATCTGAAAACATCCATAAATAAACCTTGATCTAGAACAAGATTAGTTCTCCGCTTTATAGGTATGTCATATTACAAAACAAAATTAAGCCCCACATAGAAAAGCTAAATAGTTATCATATATATCTATTTATCTATATATATAGACAGACAGCTTAAACATCGCCCCATAACGGACGAGGTAGCCCAAAGTATTAGGATGGAGGGCTCTCTCTAGCAGACAATCCCACACTAATAGCTCAAAACTCCTAATTTTCAAGTTCGCTAACCAATCAGTAGGTCTATTAGCTTTCCAAAAGTAATAATTAAACTTCACCTAACTGTAACGATGATTAATGAGACGAATATCTCCCCTAATTTTACCCAAGAGGGCAGCAATACTCTGTCATCAGATCCCATTGGAATTCCGAAGTTAAGTGTGCTTGGGCGAGAGTAGTACCAGGATGGATGACCTCCTGGGAAGTTCTCACGCTTAGGTTGGGTGCACTGGGAAACAACCTCTCTTTAGGTTAACACCATAAAAAGGGGAAGGCTGCGTACATCCGCCCCCCCAGACCCTGAGTAGGCGGAAGCCCTTGAGGCACTGAATATGTTTATAGAATCACATATAATACTTAAATTAACTTTAATAACCACTTCATTATCGCCTTCTGAAACGACGTTATGTGCCCCAAGTTACCATATATATTCACACCAAAACCCCCCTTTTTCTACTCCCATCTTCACTTCTCTCTCCCAAACCCTCACAAATTCAAACAATCCCTCTCTTACCCACAAAACTTAACCTAAAAGGGTACCCAAAATGATGTCGCCGGAGAATTTTCCGGCGGAGAATGTTCCGGCCCGTATGCCGGCACCCAGCCGGAAACCGCCGCCGGAGCAGGAGCCCCTGAAGTGCCCGAGATGCGACTCGATGAACACCAAGTTCTGCTACTACAACAACTACAGTCTAACCCAGCCCCGACACTTCTGCAAGACCTGCCGCCGTTACTGGACCAAGGGTGGCGCCCTCCGCAACGTCCCTGTCGGCGGCGGCTGTCGGAAGTCCAAAAAATCAACCAAACCCACCTCCTCTCTTTCCTCACGTGTCTCTCTCGCCGGAGATTCCAAGAATCTTCCCCCCGGAGATCTCATCGGTGGTGGGTTGAAGTTCCTTCACAGTATCTCCGGCCCACCTCCGGCGACCGAGCACTTTAATCTCGGTGGCTTATCTTTGGCTCAGCTCCACCCTAACCCCACCACCACCACCGGAATCTTCACAAATTTCTCCCCTTTAACCGGAGATTCCCCCGGAGATTCTGCCGGAGGTCTGTTGGGGTTGAACTACTCAATGTTCAAAACGGGGGAGAACAGCAACAGCATGATTAACAGCAGGATTAACGAAATCAATCCTGGCTATAATCAGGTTAACAATTTATCTGTTTCAATAGAATCTTTGAGCTCGATGAATCAAGAGCTTCACTGGAAGTTGCAGCAGCAGAGACTGGCGATGCTCTACAGCGACAGCGACGGTGGCGGGCCGGTACCAGAAAAGGCGCCGGAGTGGTACAATATGGGGGTGGGATCAAATGGGGCCGCTTCGACGAATAGTACGTCGAGCAGCAACAACAACAAGAATAACAATAACAATAATAATAATAACGAAATGATTAATGGTAGGAGAGATTTTAATGGATGGGGAGATCATAATTTGCAGATTCAATTTAATGGGTTGCATTAGAATTAATTAGATCAATTTGGGATGAAGAGATGACTATAATTAAGTAGAGGGATGATTATAGTTATAGACTTAGATGTGTATATCTTAAATTTGTATGCATGAATATTATATGTGATTAATTAATTAATTAAACTAATTTTTGTTTAGGGTTTATTTTAATTCTTAATTAACAAATACAGTTAGTAGAATCGCTTTCTTTCTCTCTCTTTCTGCATTTTATTTCGTCTTCACGTCCTCTTCATAGGCTTGCAACTTGTTAAGCTGCATGCAAGCTTTACTATAGCTTACCTTTTTTTTCCGATAAATAGAGAGAACACTCTTAATACAAGTCAGTGCGCCCACAGAAACGGAGTCCTAAAAAGACCGCAAGAGCGGGAAAAAGCAAAACAAAAAGACTTGAAAATCAAAAGACGCCTGAAAACACACATACACCAACTCCTTGGAAGGAAAACACCTAGATAACCACTCCAAACTAAGTCAAAAAAACCTAAATACTACAGGTTACCTAAATCCACGGTAAATATAAAAAATAATCAACTTAATATTTTAATATTGTGATAATAAAACAGCAATAAATATTTATATTAAAATTCATTCGAGTGTTTCAAATATATCTTAGATTCTTAGTCATCTCAATGTCCAATTTTGATTCTAAAACGTATATTTCAAAGAAACTTGATTAAAATGTGTTTACCAATTTTTATAACATGTTTTCAATTCTTAAAATAAATATTTAGTCTTCGTTCCTGTGTGACTCTCCCGCAATTAAGAAGATGTTCAATTTTTGATCAAGAAATAAAGCTAAGTGCTAAGTTCTGGTAATGTCGATGAGAACAAGTTCTATGTCAAAAGCTCTTTTTAACGAACTTTTTATGATGACTTGCTGAAATCGTGACTTTTGATCTAAATAGAACTGGTAAAGTTGCTTACTTGTTCTAGAATATATGGCTTGCTTTTTCAATAGAATTGATAAATGAATTTATGTTGTCAAAAAGGAAAAACCAAATCCAACTTTATAGAACCTATATAAAATTTACGACAAGAGATAGCAAAGCTTGTAATAAGGTTGCAAATGAGCCAAGCTAATTCTCGTGTCTCATGAACCTCGAGGCTCAAGTCGCCAACGTTTGCTTAGCTGCAATCCCCTCGAAACTTGGAATTTGAGCTGGGCTCTTTAAGTGTTCAAGATTGAGTCCAGGAATCATTACATATTTAACTACATTGATGGGTCCGTGAACAGTTTCCAAGTTAACCTAGAGACATTAATCTCGAACTAGAAGAGCAAACACTTGAAACTGAAAAGCTTTTGGTTCGGTGGGCCGATGAAATTCACTAGGATAAGAGGTATTATTGAACATCTACTCGATTGAGCTAGCTCAAACCTATCTTGGCGAGATTTAAGTTAAACCCATGCTATTTGGACTTTTTATCTCAAATTTAGCCTAATTTGACACACTTGTTTACCAATTATGACTCATTTAAATTAGGCTCGTGAGTGTTAAAACTAGAGCTTTACTAGGTTTGTGTTGTTTATGTAATCGAATAAAATAGCTCAAATTGGCTCAATTTAAAACAAATCGAGCCCTTAATGATTTTCAAAAAGTCAGTTCAATTCATTTACACGCCTAGCTAGCCATTTGTAACCATGCCCCTCTCGACAAAAACTATAGATATGTCATTGACATATTAAAAATAGGAAAACCAGACACTAGACTCATATCACATATACATATTAATGTCGGAGCGAATTTATAAAGTTTCAGGTTAGTATTTACTACTTGCTCTAACCGTAATATTTTTTACTCTGATAATAACAATACCAAGTATAAATACAATAGTTGCAGTTGGGGAACAACATTAGCTGAGATTTCGCCACAAAATATTGTTGGTTTTTGAATGATTAATGAAGTAGGCTTATATATTGTTCTCTTCTCTCTTATAACTCTTATGTACGATTCTACTAGACTCACATGTAAAGTTGTAAACGATATTAAGCTAGTAAACTGAAGGTGGCAAAACGTGAAGAGTAGGGGGTGAGGGGGGAGAGTACGTGATTAACGTGACACACGGAGAGAGAGAGAGAGATTCAGTTGAGGGTTGTCAAGCGGTGATACAGATACCTCCTCTTCTCCTGCGAGATCCTCATGATCCCCCCCTTCCTATTTCCTTTCTAGAATCTTATCCTATATTCATTTTAATTTTTTATATTAAAAAAAATAAAGACGAAGCCCGTAAGGATTGTCGCGATTGTCCTTTTCTGATAAGGAAACCTAAGGCATCGGCATGAGAGATAGTAAGTAGGGCTCGAGAAGGAATATGATCCAGATTGAAACACCAGAGCCCTCATGATTAACATTGACCGACCAGTGATAGAAAGAAATGTGCTCAACCAAAACGCTAAGGACACGAATGTCATCTATAGCAGTCATAATATTAGATGTTATTGTCACATTTTAGAATAATTTTGCTTGTTCCAGTCCTCGTTGCATGAAAAATCGAGTCCCTAATTGCAGTGGTTTCCGCTACAATGATGGAAGTTTGACCTAGCTTTCAAAAACCAAGCAAAATGACCTTATCATCATGAAAACTCATATGCTAAATTTGAATGTCTAATGTGCGAGACAAAAGTTTTCTGTATTAGTTTGGGTCTTTTTTGGTAATTTGCGTATAATGTACACATATCGAATATGCATTCATATTAAAAAGGGTATATGTGTACAATTGTTAATAATATGGTAAAATGTGTATTTTTTTAGTAGTATCTGTATAATATGTATTTTACAACATGTATCCATATTTCTCACTTTAAAAACCAATGATATTGTCCATATTTTATATTTTGCTAAATTTGTCATTTTAATGCTCAAATATCGATTATACCCTATTATATCTTATTTTATTATACTTGTTGTTACCATTATTATGGCTAACGTTATTAAACAAGAGTCAAATTGATTGAATTACACCACAAAAACAAACTTTTTCTTTTTTTTCCCTAAAAACATATATATTTAAATCTGTAAAATAAATAGTTTTATTTTAAGGTTAAATACCTAAAGACATTGAAGATAAAAAAATTAACACTCAAAAATGAATAAAAGATAACAACAACAACAACAGACCCAGTCCCTCAAGGGCTCCTGTCTAAGCGGGGTCTAGGGGGTGGATGTACGCAACTTTACCCCTTAAGGGTGTATCCCTGCCGAGAGGCTGTTTCCGAGAATTCTCAACCTTATAGGTTTGGCAACACAAGGACTTCCTAAGAGGCCATTCATCCTGGTACTATACTCTCGTCCAAGTATGCTTAACTTCAGAGTTTTAATGGGATCCGGTGCATTAGTGCCTAGTAAATGAACCCTAAAAAAATTGAACAAAAGATCACCCATGGATATTGATGATTTAACTAACAAGAGTAAAGATGAAAATTAAAATAAATCTTAATATGAAAAAAAAAAATAATTAGGAATATCTATTTCTATATAACCGGTTGAGCGTCTATGCATTATTAGACGTATATAACTACTTTTTACGTTAAAAATTTCACATATGAGTATAATGTGAGTCTCACGTTGATACTGTGAGAGTGAAAAGATCAACATACAAGTCTTGTAGAATACTGTACTTAATGTCAATTAGTTTTATGATGGAACTCCGATTATATGTGAATCTCACGTACGTCAACTCCATGGGTCGAGTCTAAAGACCCAGTGAAATTTAACATTTTAAGTTGAGAAAATTAATTTTATGCACTAGTTATTAACCAGTTTAACCAAAAACTTTTTTACATCCCATTTTTATTATTTTTTTAAAGGGAAAAGATTTGCCATCGTAATATCAAATATTATGTCTCACTTTAATGTTGCCGATCCAAATACGACTTTGGTATTTTGCAGTGAATATGAGCATTTTTTTTTACATTGGTAAAGTCAGAGAGAGGGAGATGTCGGATTCGAACCCACGTTTCAGAATTAGCTAACTGTCATCGTAACTATTAAAACAAATCGGGGACCGACACGATTATAAGCATATAGGGCACTGTGAAAACGGCTTCAATAAGAGCTGCCAGACAGCGCAGCCTCTGCCTGCGTCCTCCCTATGATTTGTCCCTTTTTGTGATATAAATGTTTAATTTTTTAATATCCTTTTTATATTTATTACATTATTTATGTAATTTTACTTTATATTTTATTTACCAACAATAACAACAGTCCCAATGCCTCAAGGGCTCCTGCATAACTAGGGTCTTGGGGGTGAATGTACGCAGTCTTCCCCCCTTGAGGGTGTTACCCTAAAGGGAGATTGTGTCGGAACCCCCAACCTAATAAGCATGACAGTATGGAAACACTTTATATCTTATTTACCACGTTAATTTAGTTATTATAATTTTAATTAATTAAATTATTACAGTTTTAGTTACCTCAATTAATTCCTTAATTATACAAATATAAGTTATGATTTTATTAAATAACAAGCACAAATTATTAATATTGTGACTATACATTTTGATAGGATCACTTGTGGAGGCGCATTTATTACTGTAAATAGAAATTGACTAAACATGCATGTGATTAAGCTAAATGCTATTGATTTAGAAAGCGTCTGTTAATTAAAACTTGCTTTGAACCCAAAAAAGCTTTGGAACCGGGCCGACTAGCCCTACATCCAAGTTGCCTCTATATAGCCTGTTGGATCGAATCTTCATTGAAGATAGTGATGCACGGGATAATGGCTCAACGAATTACGAAATAAATAGTTATATGTTCGACAAATATATAACCACACGAAAAAAAATACAATGAAAAAACTCAAACGAAACAAGAATACAAGATTTTACGTGGTTTAGATGACAAAAAGATGGTCCAAATCCAGGTTTCTTTATACTAGGGAAGTCTATAAACTACATATGATTGGATTACAAAGTACATATCGTAATCAAGAGCGTGAACAAATTACAAACACGATTTAGGCCTTTAAATCAGAAACCTTACTTGATGTAGAATGAGTAGCCAACGAGCTTATGAATCAATTGGACTGCTAGAAACTCAAAGGGGTATTTTTGTAATTTCGTATTTTAATTTAGGGGCATTTTCACAATTTTATATGGTATTTTCATAATTTTATATTTTAGGGTTTCTATTTTGCCCGTAAATACTCGCTATTGTTCTTCCTTATTTAATTCATCAATTTAAGAATATAAAACAGACTCTGAGTTTTTTCTTTGAATTAACGTGCTCAATATGAATTGTACTTTTCTAATCTGCATCATTACTAATTAGATCGGTTATTTGTCATTAGAATCGAACCAAGTTCTTGAATATTTTGTCTGACAAGATTACCGATTATACCTCGAACGCGAAAATGGCGTGAGAGGTGGGGCAAGTAGTATGGATGATTAAATGAAGTTTCCAAACTAAGGAGATACATCTCATCTCATGCATTCCGTGTACGATGTGGGTCTTGAAAATGAAAGTCTTGCGTGTGATTTTTGCCTACGTCTTTGGTAAGTTACTAGAACCACCTCTATTAACAACCTCGATATTTAAAAATGTCCCTAAGTTTTTGCTTTTTTTCATTAAGCTTTTGTTGTTTTAATAAAAAAAAATTCCATTGCAGGCGTGATTATGTCATTTTCTGTTGGCAGAGCTGATGTGATAACTGTTTTTTTATTAATATTACAACAAAATAACAAATATACCATTCAATACGCTTATCCTTACTTTAAAAGCATGAAACGTACAATGGTTTACTATGTGGAGATTATCTACTTTAGCTTCTGTTTTGCTTTTTTCCCGCTTATGCGGGCTTTCTAGAGCTCCGCTTTGGTGGATGCATCGCCTCATATACTGAGAGCTTTCTCTCCAATTATCCAAAATAAATAAATAAATCTGCTTTCATGTCATTTGTTTAAAAATATAGTTGTTGAGGAGTATTATTGTCATTTTATAATAACATTAATAAAAAAAAAAGTAGTTATCAGGTCAGATATGTCGACATAAAGTGATGTCATCAAGCCAAAGCATGGTCTTTTCATTGAAATCTTAGCATCTTTTTATTAATTCAAAAAGGTAAGAGTCATTTCTATTATTTTCGAAAATGAAAGGTTCTAAAATGTAAATACAACAACAACAACAACAACAAACCCAGTGCCTCAAGGGCTCTCGCAAAAGCAGGGTCTGGGGAGGGTAGATGTACGCAGCCTTCCCCCTTCAGGGTGTGAACCTGAAGAGAGGTTGTTTCCGAGGACCCCCAACCTAAGAGGAAAGTCTTCGTCACCTCATGGAGACCTGTGAGCAATGGGTTATGAGTAATATGTCATGAAAGAAAAAGAGTAAGCCATAGCATAAAAATGCCATAAGGGGGACTACAAGGCATAACCTAACCTCCAAGACAGCTCGAATAAGCAAAAATTCCAAATAAACAAATAAGCAAATAATCAAATAAATAAGCAAATAGGCAAGTAGTCTGATAGTAGACAGATGGCAGATGGCGTATAGGTAGATAGGTACAGCCTGATGAGCCTATACACCTATGGACCCATAAGTAGCTGAATAATCAGCAATATGAGGCCGCTACCTCTGCTACTCCTATGTTAGTCCTCCCTCGAGCTCTAGCTCTATCTAAGGCCATCTCCTTCTGTGGGTTTAGGTGGGTGAGGGCCTGCCGTGCGACTGCCGTCGTCCCTCCTTTGGCCTGATTCATCCTCTCCTTCCTAGTATGGTACGAAGCTGATCCCAATACCTGACTGGAGCAGTGGGTGTTCTCCTCTTGGCAATCCTGAACCACTACATATCCAGCTTTTCAATTTTATATTGTTTCTTCTATCTATCTAGGCGCCATCCCACTATGCCACATACCACAGCCCTGCTGGCCGCCCCTGGCCCGCGGTTCCATATGCTCAAGCTGTGGAATAGACATACCGTAGTATCGTGGCACTAGATCGGGTTGACGAGTGGACAGGTGCCCCTACACCGCTACATCGGGAACGCCAGTTCTAGTCCTCCACACAGTTCTGTCTAGAGCCATCTCCTCATTTAAGTTGAGATGGGTAAGATCTTGACGTGTTGTCTCCATCCAGCTCTTCTTTAGTCATCCTCTCCCTCTCTTTCCGTCTGCTATGCGGAGTTCTTCGCATCTCCTGACAGGTGCAGTGGAGTTCTAAAATGTAAATAACCCTAAATATTTTAAAGAAAAATAACCTGAATTCTCATTTAGTCCACCTCATCATCTTTAGCATGTTACTTGCCGACTTACACTTTCACAAGTTACCTGCTAACTCACTCTCTGAAGGCCGAATCCGCCATCATTATCCCGTAACTTGAAGACTAAATAATGATACTCATTCAAGACCGTTCAGCCTCTAACCTTACTCATCCATTCAATTATTAAACCTACTAGGTCTAAGTAGCAAATTTGTACTCACTTATCTTGGGTCAAGTATCAAACATACTCTAACCCATCTTGGTTCGGGTATCAAGCATACTCTAACCCATCTAGGTTCGAGTATCAAGCATGTCCTTGAAGCCTCACGTATGCTTCCAAGAATGACCCTTAGATGTTAGCGTTACTTGCCCATTGTTCAGTGATAATTCCCTATGCACGTGTCATTTAAAGAATAATGCAAATGTCAGACAAAGAATAATGCAAAGTGTTCTTGAAAACACCTTACCCATTCTCCTTTCCGTATAAAACGCTAAAGCTTAAACTTGATGGAAGAGGAGAATCGAGAAGATCTTACTTCAAATTGACACCAAAAATACCCAATCTTAGTCACATCATTTTATTACACACAATGATTAAAACAATGGCCTCGTTCGGTATCCAGGAAGTAATCGCGAAAAGTAAAAATTTATGGGAAGTACAGATTTAGACTCCTGTTTGGTTGGCAAAAAGTTGACAGAATACGGAAATTAGAAATTGCTTAACAATTTTCAATTCTTTCAAAACATAAGAAGTAACTTACCTAACCCACTTAGGTAAGTCCTAATTTTTTATTTTTATCTAACTTTTTCAAGGGATTTCTATTTCCCACTCCGGTTGCCAAACATCTTTTATCCACTTCTTGAGAAGTTGATACATTCCCGAAAATACAACTTCCCGTAAGAATGCAATTCATATGACAATCAAACGAGACCAATATTTATAAATCACATTATTATTTTGATAATAATAATTTTATTACGACAATAATATTATATAATATAAAATAAAAACCAAAGGGGTTAAAACAAGCACTATTAAAGAAGCAAATTAAATTTGCATACAACGAACACATAGAGCCGCTGTCAGTGTCAGTAGGGGTGGAATCCCAAAGCGAAGGGGGTTAGAGAACGAGAGGGAAAGTACAAGGCCATAGGTGCAAAGTACAAAAACAGCAACAAAGCGCAGAGAGAGAGAGAGAGAGAGAGAGAGAGAGAGAGAGAGAGAGAGGGGGGGGGGGGGGGGGGGGGGGGGCTGATCAGCAATAACTCTCGGGTTTTATTTGGTAAGTAATTTTTTATACTATTTAGTATTTTCATTAATCAAAGGTTCATTTATCAAACATTAATATAATCGGTTTTCATTAAAACTTCGAAGTTAAACGTGCTTAGACGAGAGTAGTTTCAGGATAGGTGGCCTCCTGAAAAGTCCTCGTGTCACCAATCCCATAAGGTTGGGGGTATTTGGAAACAACCTCTTAGTAGGGTTACACTCTGAAAAAATAAGACTGCATACATCCATTCTCCGGGACCTCACTTATGCGGAAGCTCTTAAGGCATTGAGTTTGTTGTTGTAGTGTTTTGATTAATCAAACTGTTAGTAGCACTGTTTGGTAAAAATTTTGTTATTAGCTTTTGAAAAACAGTTTTTCAAAAGCTAAACAATTTGGCTTTTAGCCATTCATACGCTGTGTAATCAAATTCTATTTATTATTTTGCCACTTCTTTTTATATTAATTTACCAAATACATTATCTATCAGTTAATTACAACTAACATAAATATATATATATATATATATATATTAATAAGCTAACAGCTACTGCCAAATATAGCTTTAGGTCTTATTTGGTATAGAGGAAGTAAACATAAGAAATAAAAATTTATAAGAAGTACATAAATGGAATCTTATTTGATTGACAAAAAGTTGGCAGAATGCGATTGCTTAACAATTTTCAATTCTTTCAAAACGTAGGAAGTAACTTATTACTTACTCCTATAAAGAAGTGCTAATTCCTTCGTTTTTTTAACTATCTTTTCTAATAAAGTTCTATTTTACATCTTGATAACAAAATATTTTTTACCCACTTTCTGAAAATTGATACAAAAATCAATTTTTTATAAACTATGATTGAGCTTTTTACAAGAATGAAGTAGGGTTTTAGTTTGTCCAGTCCCCTGTCAATCTCTCTCCAACTCTGTCACGACTTGCCTTCTTCTTTGACCGCGTCTCATTCAGTGCTTTTCTAGTCATGTTCTGCATTTTTTGCTCCTGTTGTTTTTGTTTTGCTTTCCTATCTTCATGAATTTTTTCTTGTTTGTGATTCTATTCCCCGATATTTTCGGGTTCTCTTAGGTCGTACTTGTTAGAATGGCCTGTTTTATTCTACGACTCTATCATTAATTATAAAAAAAATTTAAGAATTTAATTTACGTTGCAATCAAATTAAGCCTTAGTGTGGGGCTGGCTTATGAAATTTCACTGTCAATGTCACTCTGGCTCCATTGCCTCCCTATTTTCAATGTCTACCTTGTTTTTGTCTCCCTTCTACCCAGCAACCTCCATTTGCAACTCATTTAGTGGTTCATCTAATGCCAGCTGTTTTGTTTCGTCTGAGGAAACGAGCCTCGTTTGATACACGGAAAGTATATGTAGAAAGTATAAATGTATAGAAAATATGGATTTTGACTCTTGTTTGGTTGGTAGGAAGAGAGCAGAATGTAGGAAGTGAAAATTGTTAAGTAATTTTCAATTTTCTTAAAATGCAGGAAGTAACTTACCTAGTCTTCCTTAGATAAATTCTAAGTTCTTCGCTTTTTAACTAATCTTCCAAAGGGAGTTCATTTTCCGCTTATGGGAACCAAATATATTTTACCTATTTCCTGAGAAGTTGATGGAAGAATTGAATTTCCGAGAAATATCGATTCCCACAGGAATTCTATTCATTTGGTAACTAAACGAGGCCTAATTTGCTCAATGATTTACCTTGAGTTGGTGGTTAAATCATATTTGGATTGCAAGTAGTTGACCTCAATCAATTTCTCGTTATGGGCTTTGGTGTTTTGGTGAAGTTGACTTCAGTTTGCAACTTTTAAGCGGGTACATATATCAATACCATGCTAAAGACAGTTTTAATATGTTTTGGGGTTTTTATATATATTACATGTGAAAAAGTAATACCAGGATGGGCACCAACACACCGTCACCGGATCCCATTAGAACTTCGAAGTTATGCGTGTTTGGACGAAAGTAGCACCAGAATAGATGACCTTCTGGGAAGTCCTTACCCTCAGGTTGGGAGCACTGGAAAACAGCCTCTCTTCGGGTTAACATCCTAAAGGGGAGAAGGTTGGGTACATCCGTCCCTCCAAACCCTGTGTAGGCGGGAACTCTTGAGGCACTGGATATGTTCCTTCCTTTACATGTGAAAAAGTAAAGATATAGACTTCATTGAAGTGGTAGTCGGGTTGGAGTAATGCCACGACCCTCAAAACTCTTACCTTGAATCCTTAAGCAATGAAAACTCGGGTGGAGATGGGCTTGAGAGCTCAGTCCAATCCATAGGAATCCACGAGAGTCATCGTATACAAACTCTAGGTTGGATTACATAAAAAAACTAAACCAAATTTCCCGACTTCTAATTTAATACAATAAATTGATTATAAAAATAAAATCTGATTATAAAATAAAAATATAATGAGGTGATAAATTTTTAATATAGGATGAGGCTTGCACATTAAAAATGAAGCATATCCAACGGTGTCAACCCATTTGCCTTTACCACCCTTTTCTACGCTCATATCAATACGATTTTATTTTGGGCTCAAATCAAATATGGGCTCAAATTGGGCCGATTTCATTTTGAATCTGAACACCCGGCCCAGTAAAATTAAACAACAAATTCTAACAATAAACCCAAAATTCACCAGTTCAGAGTTTAAAACCCTAGCCACACCGGATTCCCCAGCCGAAGAACTCCGCCACCGAACTCCGCCATGGCAGCCACCGCGTCTCGGCGGAGCAGCTTCTCCCGCAGCGTATCCTCTGCACCCACTTCCACGACCAACCCGGGCCTGAAGCCTGGTCCCAACGGCTGCGTCTTCCTCTCCTCCGGCATACCTGATCTCGACAGTGAGCTAATTGATTAACTCTAATTACTTTCTTTGTTGTTTCGATTGATTGTTGTTATTGATTATTGTTGGATCCGACCGATATTTTTAGACTTTGTTTGGTTAATATAGGAATTGAGTTTCTATGGGGAGCTGTATTTCTTGGAATTCAGTTGTTGAAGTAAATATAAAGTGTTTGGTTGACGGGATGAGAAATAGAACTTTTTATGGGGGTTAGGTAAAAACAAAAGAATTAGAACTTATTTAGGGGCTAGGTTATTTCATGCGTTTTAAAGGAATTGGAAATTGTTAAGGGTTTTTTTATTTTTTTTTTCCATTTTTGCCGATTTCTTAGTAAGTAAATAAGAGGGTAAATTTCCACTTGACATAGATTTCGATTTTCTAAGTTTATTTGCTGGTAACCAAAGAAAGCTTAGTTTTTTTGATGAGTATAAAATGAAAAAAAAAAAAAAAAAAAACACAAATGGATAAGTAAAATTATAAAAGGGATGGAAACGCTTGGTTTAGAGTGAAAATGGATATTGTCTGATCACATATTGATTGAATTAGAGATTTGGGTATTATTGGATTTTAGGTGTAATTAGAGATTGTAATTTCAAAATTAATGTTGAGAGCTTGATACTCAATTGGGTCCTGTTGAAAGAAGTTTTTTGCATGTAAATTTTGGTATTCTTTGTTTCACTTGTTCTTTTGCTTTCATTGTTTTTGTTTGATTGTATCTAACAATTTTACCGGGTTTCTATTGGGATTCAGGGATCTTGGGGGGTGGATTTTGCTTGGGGAGCTTGGTTATGGTGATGGAGGATGCGGAAGCACCGCATCATATGCTGCTGTTAAGGAATTTCATGGCGCAAGGGTTAATTCATAACCAGCCTCTTCTCTTTGCAAGCCCTGCTAAAGATCCTCGAGGTTTTCTTGGTACTTTACCGAGCCCAATTTCTTCCAAGGATGAGAAGCATCACAATCATATAACCAAGCAGGTATTTACTGTTTCTTGGAGCTAGGGTTTTGCTTTTCAGGCTCCTTAATTGTTGTCTTTCCGATGAATCATGTGAAAAATCACTTTTTTACCCTAGTAGTTGAAGGTAGAAGAAATAGTGTGGTGGTCGATGAGTTTGATAAAGGACTCTACGGCTCCATTTGTTTTAGAGGAAAATGAGATTCTAGAAAATGGTTTTCACATTTTCCATCGTTTGACACGCTTTCTTTGATGGAAAAGCTTTTCCGATGGAAAATGTTTCCCCCATTGGAGGGAAAATGACTTCCCTTGTAAAACAAGGGAAGTCATGATTCCAAGTGGCAAAAGAACCTTCGCGGTAATTATCATGCGGATAGGGATTGAACCGAAATGAATCAAATTGGAACGTAAACTTTAACGTCATAATGTTGGATGGGAATTGGACCGAATAATCAAACAGAGCCAGATGTTACTTTATTATAGTTTCAAAAGAACAATTTTCATCATTTTGAATATTTATTACACAGGTAATCTGATGTTTGAATAATATACAATAATGTACCCTGAAGTTTATAAGTTTTATTACCCAAATACTCTGAAGTTTAAGAATTTTATAAAGAAGGTAATTTTGGCCAAAATTTGGTAGATTCTAAATAGAAAATTGTTGACGTGGAATACAAGCTTCAACAACATATATATATCCCTATCATAATCTAGTGATTTCTTTTATCAGAAAATGCTAGCATGACACATTAATGAAAATTCACCAGATTCTAACGTAGAGCATATTTAGGTAATAGAATTTCGTATCTCAGGGTAACTTATTACATATATTAAAATGATACGGTACTTAGGTAATAAATGCTCAAACTTTAAGGTATCTAAGAGATAATTTTCCTATTTTATATGGCTTTGACGGTTAATTTTATTTTCCAGTTACTTTTCATATATGTTGTATTACTATTTATATTATCCTATAATAATATTTCTTTTAAACCATACAAGAAACGTTAATGTGAAAACAAGTTTTCCTTTGAAACAAATGAGGGAAAACGTCAATCGGATTTCAATTTTCCTTGGAAAATCTTTTCCGATGGAAAACCATTTCCTAGAATCTATTTTTCCCGCGAAACAAACGGTGCCTACGTGTGAGAGAAAAGAGATTAATATATAAGCTTAGTGGGTTATTCCAAGTTTCAATTGTGCCATTGGTTTTAGAATGGAACCCCACTTGAGCTTATATGTGGACCTCATACATGCAAATTCAGCGGGTTGAGCCTAAGCTCCTTGAAATTTAACAGAATTTGATTGTCTTAGTTTAGCATGGCTTGTTTAATCATTTGTTTCTAAATTTTAGGAGGAAGGATTGAGGATTGCTTGGCAGTACAAGAAGTACATGGGAGAGAATCAAAGGAGTTTGGAGGGCAGAGGTATCTCTCTTATAATCTTCTTAGTCAAGTTCACTGTTTCTCTGCTCTGTGACCCCATTTCATAATTTGCTCATTGCTCACAGGTCCCCATGAGGCGATGAAGACTTACCTCTCAGGTTGGGGGTCCGCGGAAACAGCCTCTCTTCAGGTTGACACCCTGAAGGGGGAAAGCTACGTACATCCCCCCCCCCCCCCCCCCCCCCCCCCCCCTCTCCTGACCCTGCTTTTGCGGGAGCACCTGAGGCACTGGGATTGTTGTTGTTGTTGTAATAATTTATCTTCTGTCTTTCTTAGATGTGTTTGAAGCTGTAGCTGCTTGAAATGGTTGTCTTACTATAATCTCCTTCTATCCCGCCCTCCCAAAATAAAAAAAATAAAAAAATTCATATAGCCGAAAAGGGCGAATCTATTCCAGTTTAAGCTGGTTTTAAATTCTGAAGGAAAATCGAAAATGTTGGAATGAGCAGCACAATGGTGAACCATGTGATAGAGATATGCCAGAAATGTTTTAGAAATATTGTCCTGGAAAATCGTTCTGCTTCATATTCGATTGAAATTACATTTTTGCTTTATGGCCTTCTTCATGTTTTGTGCTTCCCTTGTCATTTTTCGTATGTTTATGGAGACAAATTTGCTTCATGTTGGCTCCATGTGAACTTTTGTTCTGTTGTGAACCATGTGATAGAGATATGCCAGAAATGTTTTGGAACTGATTACATTACATGTGTTTAAGCAGATGGAAAGCCAGAGTACTGCAGTGACTTTGATTTGAGGAAGCCATTGGAAAGACACTTTCTTAGTGGAAAGCTCATTGATTGCATCAGTACTCAACTCTCTAGTCTTGATGACCTTCGTCAGTGCTGTTCTTCGTTTTTAGCTCAAAATCCAAGGTATCTTACCTTGGCGTGAGCTACTTGAATTATTAAGGGTTTTATGTGTGATTCCTGGTACTTCTTTATACGCCATTCCTTGTGCAATATTAGTGGGCATTTGATGTTTGCTGGGGATTGTTAGTTATTAGTGGCTGGCTTTCCCACTACAGATAGAACTAGTCGAAAATTCTTCAAGTTGCTTTTGCCAGAACAAGTCCTAGCGCTATATTTTCATTATTTTCATCTTCTCGTACTTTTACTTGCAGAAGTGATGGCAGCATTCCAAGTGTCAGTCGTGTTGCCATTCAGTCATTTTGTGCACCCCAATGTGAATATTTCAGCAAGGTTCGTTGAATTGACCTTCAGAAATATTGTCCTGGAAAATCGTTCTGCTTCATATTCGATTGAAATTACATTTTTGCTTTATGGCCTTCTTCATGTTTTGTGCTTCCCCTGTCATTTTTCGTATGTTTATGGAGACAAATTTGCTTCATGTTGGCTCCATGTGAACTTTTGTTCTGTTGTGTTATTATGTGTCGTGGATGTGTCTTTGACATGACCTAACCCTTTTCAAGATACCTTGCTTCCAGGACGGCAAGATCTTCAGGTTGGGGGTCTTCGGAAACAACATCTCTTCCACTTGGAAGGGGTAAGGCTGCGTACATCCACCCCCCCCCCGACCCTGCTTTTACGGGAGCCCATGAGGCACTGGGAATGTTGTTGTTGTTGTATGTCTTGAATTTTTTTTAATCTGGATTTAGAAGCATGAGTCAGTCAATAACTAGTTATTTTCTAGGGTTTTCCTGTGTTCCTCTCTATATATACTACTTTGTAGGGCTTTTGCCCAGAGATAGAATGAGTGAGTTGCTTGTAATCTTCCATTACAAGATCTAGTGAAGCTTTCTACCTCCGCTCATGGTTTTTCCCTCATTTGAGGGTTTTCCACTTGGTGTCTTTGTTTCTTTTTCTCCCTTCTTTTCGTAGTTTTAAATTCAATTATTGTTTTGGTATCTAAATGGAACCCAGTTTCTTGGGGTATTTTGCCTAACATGAAAATTGTTAAATACTCGAGGTAACCCTCTTCGAATCACCATTGCAGGAGTGGGAGATGCTAGCTTTTATCAAGTCGTTAAAGGGCATGATAAGGGCTTCAAATGCAGTTGCGTTTTTAACTTTTCCACATTCGCTTTTGTCGTCTTCCATGTCTAAGAGATGGCAGCATTTGGCTGATACCTTGCTCTCTGTCAGGGCAATTCCCGGTATGTCAAAGATCAAACTTTTCTTACCATATGCACAGAGTTCATGAACGATTTCAAGTATTAATCTGTATGGCTTATGCTTCTTTCAGACGAGGACAAGGAGTTGGCGAATCTACTTACTGGATACCAGGACATGGTCGGTCTTCTGAGCATTCACAAAGTGGCAAGGATCAACACCCAGGTACTTTCATAACGCTCGGTTTTTAAATATGTGATTCTTGGCCTGTGTTCATATAGCATTTGCCTGACATATTTCCCAACTAAGTGTGTACATGAGTCGAGTTGGCTCGTTATGTCTTGAGCTTAATGAAGCTTGAGCTGGTAAGCTCGCAAACCTAAGCGAGCATAAATGAGTGTATTTTAATACAATTTATTATTTTAAATTCGGTGGAGCCTAGTTTGAGCTTAAATGAGCCTAGATTGAGCTTAAATGAGTTTGCATGAGGAAAAATTAGTTCAGAAATTTCCGAGTTGAGTTGAAGTAACTCATATGTGTGATATAATTTGTTTTTGAAATAGTTTCTCAAACCGTGAAAGATTAAGCCTTTAGCCATTATCCTAGCTTTTGTGATTATAATTTAAAGCCATGTTGTTGTACAAAAACAGGTGCCCTTGGTATTAGAAGCATCAACCTTTTCAATAAAGCTGCATAAGCGAAGATCATTGGTTTTGGAATGTCTAAATCAAGCTCCAATCGACGGCTCAAGTGGAAGCTCGTATGGCACGTCTAGTAGCTGCTCGTCTTCCTCTAAACAAGGAACGCTCGACTTCTAGTTGTTTTGAATTACTAGTGAACTCAACATCATAATGAGCGAGCTTGATTTGCTCGAAAGTTTTTCTCTGTGCAAAGCTGCCTGTTCCTTCATCTCTTCCATTCCTTGTCTTACGGTGAGGATTTTAATCACAGATGGGTTGAAAGTTCTATCAATATGTTCTTAAGAATCTGCATTTTGCATGTTCATTTCATAAATTTGTGATTCTTATGTTTGTTCCTTTTTTTAGTTGCAGATCAGAGCTGGTATATCAGTGTGGGATTGTGGGTCGAGCTCGAGTTACAAAAAGATGCAGAGAAGTGTTGCCCTGTTTATGAAACCTCATTCTTGATCATGTTGTACCAGTATCAAGTCACGGCAAGTAAAATTTGACCAAAATTGAGAACATGAAAATTACTGATTAAGATAATGTTCAGGAAATATCTGCTCGTTAACTTAGGTTTGTTTGGTTTAGTTTTTTTGTTTGCGGTGTTTGTTTTCTGAAGAACTTAAAGCCCGGTTTGGAAAACAAGTTCTATTGGCTTTTGGTTTTCAGTTTTTTTGTCAATTAGGAGAAAACTGAAAGTAAGAAACTAAGACCAAACAAAATCGTTTCTAAAATATGGTTTGATTTTTAAAAACCCAAATCTGCAAACAAAAAACGGTATTAAACGAGCCCTAAGTTAAAGCATGTCTCTCTTAAATATATGGTCAAATCTCACTTGTTTTGATTTTAAAATGTGGAACAATAATATTTATTCTGGAGTAGAGAGTGATTCTGCATTGGGAAAAAACTTGTGTCACTTGTGATGAAGTGCAACAGTAAATATTATGCTCGTTTTATTTGTAATCTCTGATGTAATCCTCTTTTGAAGTATTTTTGCCTTTTATGTATATGAATCTGAAGTGCTTGATTTTAGAACTTAATAATTTCGAACGAACTCGAACATAAACAAAATCACACGTGCAATTGTACCGCCTTAATAGGGAAAGACATACACTTCTTGCTTTATTGCAACATAACTATTATCCATGCACATTTACATAGGAAACAAATTTGTGAAAGGATTTTTGATGCCAAATTAATCTGAGGGTTCGGAAGCCTTCAAACACGACACATTTGATAGCCCTACAAAATACACATCCGCATGCCAGATTGAGTCCGAATTATATATTAATTAGATGTTATCTTCTCAATAACCTCCCCTTAAAATTTTTAGATTTTTCCATCACATCTTCTTGTCTCAAACCTTCGTTCTCCTGTCTAAATCTATATCTATATCTATATACGGGATTTACTTTATGACAAAATTAATATTCTTTTCTTAATTTTAATGTATATAAATTATTATATAGACAAACTTTATTTTTTACTTATATTAATAATATAATATATTAATTATAACTTGTAAATATAATTATCTAAAATTTAATCATACACCATGCTTCGTACCAAAAAAATAATTGTTGATTACTACTGCCACTACCAGATAATTAAATGAGCCAAAACTAAATGGAATAATGCTATTAGGTAACAATCTTTTTATCAAATAATATAACACAAAAAATTTTATATATCATGCTTGCAGTGAGCATTTATCATTTATATACTTCAACATTTTAATATATATAAGATTAATTATCAAAAGAAGATCTAATATTTAAAAATTTTATCATTTAAGTATACTAAATTTAAAAATTTAAATTATTCATTATCAAAATTTGGTACATATTTAATGAAAATTGTTGATATGAACCATAAGTTGATAAGCCCAACAATATTTGTTTAAAAAGAAAACAAGTCCAACAATATATAGGACATAGGTATCATCTCTATCATAATTCAATAATTTTTTTATCAAAAAATACTAACATAACGAATTATTTTTGTAATATACTCTATGAATAAAAAACCAAAGAGGACACCAATATGCTGTCACCGGATCCCATTAGAACTTCGAAGTTAAGCGTGCTTGGGCGAGAGTAGTACCAAGATGGGTGACCTCCAGGGAAGTCCTCACCCTCAGGTTGGGAGCACTGGGAAACAACCTCTCTTTAGGTTAACACCCTGAAGGGGGAAGACTGCGTACATCCGCTCCCCCCAGATCTGCGTAGGCGGGAGCCCTTGAGGCACTGGGTATGTTCCTTGATAAAAAATAATATTAAACAAACTCTTATTTATATGGTCAAATTTAACTAGTTTTAATCTTAAAAGTCGAAAATAATATTTATTTTGAAGCAGAGCATGATGCGGCATTAGAAAAAGGATGTCAATTTAATTCTTGTAGGTTTAATAGTGTTAATTTGGTCCATGTATAAATTATATTGTATTAATTTGATCCTTAAGTAAAATTTATACTAAGCTGGTGATAGAATTTTTAATGATCAAATCACGGGTTAGTTTAATTTGGTTCAACGAGTGGCTTTGTGTTCAGGTTATTTGTACCTAACATGATTGTACTGTTAAAAAAATAAGTCATTACCGTGACTTCAATTTGACTGTAGGACTAAATTGAAACAATGTAAATTGAATAAAGACTAAATAGACATAATTAGAAATATATGGACTAAATTTACGTAATGGACAAAGTATAAAAATCCTTGATATAAATAACCCCAGTAAATATTATGCCTTTCTTATTTCTAATATGAGATATAATACTATTTAAAGTATTTTTGTCTTTTGATTAAAAAAAAAAAAAGTATTTTTGTCTTAATTTTGCGGAATGTGAAATGCCTAAATTTAAAAACCATATCATATGTTTAAAAAAAAAAAAAAAAAGTTGAATCGTCCCACCTTAATATGGAAGACATACATAATTTTTTCGATAAGTAACGAGAGAACTCCCGATACAGAAATCGACATCTCACAACAAGAGACCAAGAAATACACACAGTACGAAAGAAAAAAAAAAAAAAAAAAAACAACTTAAAAACACCCTCTAAAGGAAAAATAACATAAAAAAAGGAAGACATACATTTATTGCTTTATTCATGCAAGTACATGTAACCAAACTTGTTCAAGGATTTTTTACGCCGAATTAATTTGAGGGGTCGGAAGCCTTCAAGGTATTTCCGATATCAACGACAAAATGGTATCGAACATCGCCCTTCTCCAGGCGCTCCATGGCGGTGTTGACATACTCCATGGGAATGACCTCGATGTTTGCTCTAATGTCATGCTTGGCCGCAAAGTCTACAATCTCCTGCGTCTCTTTCAAGCCTCCTATGCCGCTCCCTGCTACTATCTTCCCCCCTGAATTCGAGAGTGTAATATAGTATAATATTTCTATGCAAATTAAACTAATTAACTTGATGTTGCGTATTGTTGATAGTCTTAGCTGATTGGCTTACCAAAGAGGAGCGGGAATACAGGCAGTTCAAGTGATCGGTTAGGAGCACCAACCATGACTAGCTTTCCTTGAGATTTCAGTAGCCCTATCAATGGCTCCAATGCATGCACTGCTGATACCGTGTCTATTATCCCATCCATTGTTCCCATTGCGGCCTACATAAACAATTGCGCGTAAAAGAATCACCATATCTCAAAAAAGATTGTTTAATCTATTTTTATTATATAAAATAAAAGTTCATGAATAATTTGAACTTTAAATCCCATCGGGCATTAACCAACTTACCTGCATTTGCTCACCGTCACGACTAACCAAGAAAGTATTAGCGCCAAGCCGGTTGATGGCCTCGTCCTTCTTGTTAGGCGAGGTGCTAATAACGCCAACCTTTGCTCCAAAGGCCTTGGCAAACTTCACCGCT
The DNA here is from genome assembly GCA_018398585.1 of Simmondsia chinensis. Lineage (NCBI taxonomy): Eukaryota > Viridiplantae > Streptophyta > Magnoliopsida > Caryophyllales > Simmondsiaceae > Simmondsia > Simmondsia chinensis. The sequence goes on along the minus strand of JAGTTD010000002.1, from coordinate 42,390,904 downwards.
ATATGTCCTAACCCACCAAGGCCAACCACTTCGACATGGACTCCAGGGTTGTCAAGCTGGAAGTATCTAAGGAGGCTGTAGACGATGATCCCAGCGCAAAGGAGGGGAGCAATGGTGTCAAGTGGGACAGTCTCAGGGACACGAACCACGAAGTGCTCATGGACTACCATGATGTCGGAGAAGCCACCGTGGTTCTTGGTGCCATCAGTAAAGGTGGAGTTGTAAGTGAGTATCATGATAGGACTGTAGTTTTCAAGGTCATTAAAACAGTTGTCGCAAGAGCGGCAAGATCCTACTAGACACCCTACTCCGACTTTGTCACCCACTTTGAGCTTTTTCACCTTGCTTCCGACCTGGGTGACCACACCTACAATCTCATGCCTATATTGGAATAATTTCTGTGAGTTTAATAACAACGAGAACGCCTCTACTTTGAAACGGTAAAACACATCCAAATCGAATAAATTATTCTATCGAATACTAGTATTGTTTTGGATTGAAAAATTTTAATTAGATTTATATTAACATCTTACATGCTCAACTCTATAAATTAATTCCACGTCATGTCGTGGTTGGTACACCAATCTGAAGAACATAGAAAAAAAAAAATAAAAAAAATAAGAACACCATTGACTATTACGTTGAATATATTTTCTGCAATATATTCATTAGTTTAATTAATTTAACTAAATACTTAGTTGTGTATCAAAATAGTTTCTTACTTGAGTTATATTTGATTCATCTATTTTTTAATTTATTTTCTTTTAAGTTTATTTGTTTCAATAAAATTGTATATTTAAGATCTGTATCTTTTTTATAATGATAAAAAAGAACGTAATAACATAAATCAACGAGTATTAGTAGATGGGGTGGTGACCGGTCATGGTGGTGGGATGGATCATGAGGTGTCGAGTAAATACGATAGATAATAGAAAACTTTTGTAGTGGATGCCAATTGCGGACAAGCTATGTTGATCAGGATTCAGGGAGTGGTGACAAGTCATGTTGGTGGGCGATGGAGGTGGATCATGTTGGTAATGTGAGTTACAAGGGTGGCGAGTCATGACAGTGGTGGACCATAGTGGTGGGTGGTGGAACTGCATCTTGGCAGCGGCGACTCATGGTGGTTGGATGGTGATAGACGGAGTGGTGATCATATATTGAGAGGGTGGATAATAAGTTATGCTGGTTATGTGTAAATTATGGTAATAGTTAGTCATGGTGGTAAAGGGTGGTGAGTATAACGAACCATGGTGGTAGAGGGGCCGGTGTGGGTGCGGGTGGTGGTACAAGTGAGAGTGGGTCATAATAGTTTATAATACCTAAATTATGTATCCATATAATTTTTCATTTATTGTACATATTTTTAAGTAACCAACTATCACAAAACATTAAGTTATTTGGTTAACGTCCTCGAATTCTTTTGTACTCTAACGTACCTCTTGACGTAATTGTCAATGGAACTTGAAGCGTGAATAGTATACTGATATTAATATTAAGGGTGAGAGCCGTTAAGATTCAAACTCAGTAATTTTGAATTACTAAAGTTTTACTATCACATTAAGGAGTCAACTATTTAAAAACTTTATTTTATCTGATAAAAATTCAAAAAAACTAGCTTTAAATTCTGACATGGATAAAAATAAATCGCATTTAATTCCTTAGAAGAAAGAAGAAAATCTAAGGCAAGGAACTAAATTCAACATGGAAGTTGTATTTCTTATAAATTCAATTTCTGTATCAACTTTTCGTGAAGTAATTATTTGTCTTTAATTGTCAGGATGAGAAATACAATTTCTCAAAAATTAGACTTGAAATTATCCTTCCTGGATAAGTTAATTTCCGTGTAAAAAAGAAATTGGAACTTCACAGGAATTTTCACTTCCCATGCTTTATCAATTTCCCGATCACAAAATAAGAGGACAAATGCCCACTTTTCTTGAATTTCAAATTTCCCGTATTACTTCCTGCTAAGCAAAAATCCCTAAATGAATAGAGAAAGAAAAGAGGCGAGCGGAAGAGTGACTGACCCAGGAACCATGGGATAAGAAGAAGTGCCCCACTCGTTTCTAATGAAATGAAGGTCGGAGTGACATATTCCACAGTACAACACTTTTAACCTTACGTTTTCCTCTCCTGTCTCCCTACATTTTTCAAACATGTACCGAGAATGAATGTAATTTACGAGAAGAAATATTTTTCAAAACATATCATCTCTTCAATCAAACCGAACCTTAATTAGAAAAGAAAGTTAAAAAAAAAAAGAAAAAGAAAAAGAAAAAGGGAAGAACCTTCTAGAAAAATGGAAAGGGGAGAGGAAGCCGGAGGGATCACGTGCGGCCCATCCAAATGCCACGTGCGGGTGCTCTGTGGATGTCTCTCCCATTTTCAACGTTAACAATGTTTGTTGGGAGGGTGCCTATTCATAATGGAACCCGCCTTGTTGTAAGCTGAACGACATAACTGTTATGTTATGAGAGAGTACATCGATATCAGTTTACAGCACTATTCTTTGACCTAGGCTTGTGTGTCTGTTATTGTCCTACTTTTTTTTGTTATTTTCTTTATTTGACTAGGAAAACAGTATATCTACAACGTAATACTATGTAAAAATAAGGTTGCGTACATTTTATACTTCTCAGACCCTGTCTTGGTAAGAGCCTCTTTGAAGCACTATATTATTGCTGTTATTGTTGTTGGCGGCTTGTTCTAAGTCTTAGAGTATATTAATATTATATTCAATTAATTATGTAATGTTATATAATTATCTAACTTTATCAATACTTGCATATCATTATGTATTTAAAGGATTTTAAATGTGAGTCAAGTAGGAAAAATTATACTAAAGTTGTGAAAGAAAAAAAAGATGTCAATATATAAACCTAGTGGACTCATCATCATCATCATCATCAACAATCCCAGTGCCTCAAGAGCTCCCGCAAAAGCGGGGTCTGGGGAGGGTAGATGTACGCAGCCTTACCCCTTCAGGGTGTCATCCTGAAGAGAGACTGTTTCCGAGGACTCCCAACCTGATGGATCTGTCTTCATCGCATCATGTAGACCCTTTATTATTATAAACCTAGTGGACTAATTCACTTAATACCAATTAATTTTAAAGTTAAATCTCGCTTGAACATATATGTAATAAACTCCGTGAATCGAGTATAGACCATAAGAAATTTTCATGATAAATAGGCCGTGAGCTCACAAATTTAACATGTAATATTTTCATATATTATTACCATGGAGGATATATAATATACATTACATTAATACAGCCATGTCCTACTTCTATTATTTGATTTAATGAAAAATGCTTGGTTTATTTATACTGAAAGTTTATATACTTTTTTCATTGTATTTAATTTGGAAGGACAGGATGGCTGAAGTGTTTGGTGGGAGCATGGTTAGCCCAACCTAGCCTTTCATCCTTGCAACACGTATGCTCCTTGAACGGGACAATCGTAATCAAGTTGATAGTCTCACTGGGAAATCGAGAGAACGTGGGTGGCGAGAAAGGCTAGAGGGATTAAGTGGGTGAGATGAAACCCCCTGTGCAAAGACAGGGTGAAGATTAAATTTGTATTTCAAAACGAGGTATTTCTAATGTAGCATGATTTATCAACTGGAAACAGAGTGGGTCAGGCCATCTTGATAGGCTACAGAGACTTAAGGAATGCTTCTATTACTGTCGCAAAAGCTATAGTTGCTAGGGATGCTATTGCTCGTACTTTCAAGGTTCATATGTGGTTCTAACTTTCATTCAGTCCTTAGTGGAAGGTGTTTGTTGTTTCAGTAATCAAGGATTACACCTATGGTTCAATCACTGCTATGAAGAAGCTAACAGGGTTGTAGATTAGATTGCTAATCTAAGGCATGGAAATCCTGTGTTGTCCCTTCGGAGTCATCCGCTAGATCGTTCTCTGACTTTTTTCATTAGATCGGACGCATTAGGCTTCTCCTTCCCTAGGGAGACAGCCTAATATCTTCTCTTCTTTCCTATCCTTATAATTTTTCTTTTGAGTGTCTAATAACGTGATATAAATTTGTTGGTGGCTCTTCTAAGGGCAATATTACACTTCCTTACCTTTCAAAAAATAATGTCACAAAACATAATTAGACCATAAAAAGTTATTTCTTCAATAAGCTAATAAATTGATTATTCATCGGCCCAATCCTGCTAAAGCCTGTGAAACGTCCAATTTAAGTGTGAAGCGAAGAAATCTTTAAATTCCGAAGTATCCATCACAACTGATAATCAGATCGCCTAGCATAATTTGGTCCAAATTTGAACCTAATTGATCATTCTTCAATCCGGTTCTTCTTCAATGCTATGGCTTTTAACAATTTAAGATCCTATTCATTTTATTTAAGCCTAACTCATACTCAGACCGACAAATACTTTAAATTTTTTTAAACCCCTTGGAATGATCACTTCGTCCACTTACAAGGGTAGCCAATTTCGATCCCTGTAAACAAGCTTACATAATTTCGATCCCTTGAAACAACCTAACATAGAGAATACAATCCTTGTGTTCAAAATAAAAAAAATAATCCTTTGTAGCCTACCTAACTTCTCTAGAGAGAGAGAAAACAATAGTTGATATCTACCACCACGAAAACTTATCCACCCGCATAACGATCTGTTACATTTATTTTTAACAAATGAATCCTACAATTTTTCATATTAATCAACTTTATTTATATATACAAAGTTACATATATATAAATGGCTTAAAATTACTTAATAGGACATAATACATGATGCATTTCTTTACGGGAGGTTGAAATCGGTTGCTGAATTTATGGATGCTATGGTTTTGTTATTTTTTTATCAGTTTTTTCATCATTCTCATTGTATTTTTCTTATGCCTCACAGTTTGCCGGTATTGGCCCAGGCCTTAATTTTGCGGGTGTGCCTATTTTTGCATTGTGTCTTCGCACCAAACTATTAGAAAAAAAACAACAAACGCATAGAATCTTTTCCCTATCTACTATGCACAAATTAAATAAGCCAAAACTAAATAGAAAATGCTAATAGGTAATAAATCAATTCATCAAAATTTTATAGCAAATAATATTATAAAACATATCATGTTATAAAAACTAATATCATTAACTACTTTTGTTTGAACAAGTAACTTATATTATATTATATATATATATATATATATATATATATATATATAAACATAAATTGATTATGACGTGGCCCTAATGCAAAAAATAAGGCGTTTGACAAAGACAAAGTATCTTACATCTTCCTCGGATGTAAAGATACATCGTTAGAAATATAAAATTTTCAGGTCAACGATCTGAGAAACTTAGCATAATACTTTATAATAATCAATTCAACATGCGATTATTATTATTATTATTATTTAAGTCTTGCGATGTAGTCAAATATATATAAAATTGTGTAAAATCTGTAAATATAACGTTTATTGGTATTATTTCAACTCTTATTTTTATTGAAGGACAACTCTTTTATATTTCCGAGGATTTTATCCTCTTAATCATGAAAAAAATATTTTATTTTTTTAATATGTGTTTAATGGTTATAATACCTTAAAAAGGTGTTATATATATATATATATATACTACCAGTGCTTTAGACAAAAAATTCAATCCATTTTCATAAAAATTCACTGGATTCTAGCTACGGGTGATTCTTATATATTGTAAAGCTAGATCAAGTGTTATGCCAATATTTTCCAAAAAAAATAGTCACCGTACTTTGCTGAGAGGATACCTATCTATTCCGAGCATCATTTTTTTGTCAACATTTTTCAATAAGAATCCACGAAATCTCAACAAAGTATACTTGATTGTTGAAATTTTAAACTTAACAATATCTATGTAATAAAATTATTAAGTTTCAAGATAACTCATTGTATATATTAAAATATCAAAATATCTAAGTAATAAATATTCAAACCTTGGAAAGTTTAAATTAATGGGTAAAGGTCAAAAATGATTTTATACTCTAATACGTTTACTCAAGCAAAAGCTTCACAACCCACTTATACCTTGTGAATGAAATATATATATATATATATATATATGGCCTATTGGGATTCGGAGTCATGACTTCTCGGCCAACAAAGTTCTAATTTTATGTCAAGGAACCGACTATTCTAAAAGCTAAAGTTGATGCGTGAAGACTCAAAAATAGCTTTATACTTTAACACCGTTTCCATGAGAAAATATGGCACTAATCAACAAAGAGGAAACATAAAAAGTATTTAAGAAAGCAATTAAAAACTTAATTAAGAATTAAAAGCACCCTCTTCTAATTAATTGTTTTTAATGGAAGGATATGAACTCCTAACCTTCATTAAATGTTGGCTAAAAATTAGCAAAAACCATTAACCATTAGAGGATCACCATGGATTTCGGACATTTATTATTAATAAAACTTTTTTCTCATTTTAACATTTTTGGGCCTTATAAAATTCGAGTTTCAATGTATATTCCTCAGTATGTAGGCCTTAAGAGAAATGAAAACAGAGAACGGTAAAATGACAATCAACTATCATAAATTAATAATTCTGTTTGTATTTGTCATTGAATCGTTTGTCGTCGCTCATGCAAAAGCTATGTAAGTTTGTTCTTCTTCATCTTTGTCGTTTAATTTTTCTGTAATTATGTATATGTTTGTTTTCTCTCCTTTTTTTTGAATTATTTTCAATTGCTTACCTGCAAAATGGCCATAAAAACATAAGGATTAGCATTATTATATACTCCATTAAAACAATTAACAATTCTTTACTCTAAGAGAATCGCTAATTTTTAGCCTATAATTAATTAATGACATAAAAATCTATAACACATGCTTAATATTATTTTTTTTTCATAATGACACATGCATGCATGAATCTGAAACTATAATTTTCTTGCATTAGAATTTGCTTTCTTTTTCTTCTTTTTTTTTTTTTTTCTGTTTTTTAACGATTTAATACGTTTAACTTTCATGCACCATTCGCACATCTCGTCGTTCTCCATGCGCATCTTTTATTTAAAGAACATATTAGACCGAACTCTATGGTACATATCAACTTATCTAGCCAATATCAAACGTTTGATAGGCCACCTAAGAGGGTACCAACAGGCAAGTATCGGATCCCATTAGAACTCCGAAATTAAGCGTGCTTAGGGGAGAGTAGTACCAAGATGGGTAACCTCCTGGAAAATCCTCGTGTTGCACCCCTCAGGTTGGGGGTACTCAGACACAACCTCTGTTCAGGGTAGCACCCTTAAAGGAGAAGACTGTATACATCCATTCCCCCCCCCCGATCCTCCTTAGGCGGGAGCCCTTGGGCACTGAAAATGTTGCTTTTTTTTTTTTTTTTAATTTTAATCAAACGTTGGATAGGCCCTCTTTAAAATATCATATTAATTTTTTTTTTTAAATTTAAACAAATAAATGCTTTAGTCACTATGATATGCTAACAAAATATCATGATAAGACAAACTTTTCATTCTTAATTATTCTTAAGAGGGGATTAATTGTTACAGGGTTAATTTACTAGGCACTAAGGCACCGGATTCTATTAGAACTCCGAAGTTAAGCGTGCTTGGGCGAGAGTAGTACCAAGATGGGTGACCTCCTGAGAAGTCCTCATGTTGCACCCCTCAAGTTAGGGATCTCAGAAACAGCCTCTCGTCAGGGTGTAGCACCTTGAAGGGGGAAGGTTGCATACATCCACCTCCCCAGACCCTAGTTAGGCGGGAACCCTTGTGGCACTGAAAATGTTACTTTTTTTTTTTTAAAATCTCACTTCAAATATGCAATATAGTTTTCCAAAGTGAAAATTTTCCTTCTAACAAGTTTTTTTTGTGTGTCATGTTACGACTATATTAAATGTGCAGCCAACCAGCACCAGTACTGGTGCCGTCTCCGGCAGCTCGAAAGGGCGGATGGCCTCTAGTTACACTCAACGTTACAGAAAATTTGGTAACATCTACACCCGTGCACAATTTTATTTTTATTCACTTTTCATATTAGTAAGAACAGTACAACAACATTCTTAGAGACAGAAACCAATACTTGAGAAATGGGTATTTACCTTTGAATCCAAAATCTCGTACTTCAAAGAGTAGGAGACAAACTACTATTCCAAGTTCCAACACCATAAACTCATGCACGCGTACATCTTTTTGAATAATTAGAAAGAAAACTCTCGATACCAAATTCAGCACACCCATCAAAGCCGAGCCCGAAAAAGCCCACAAGAGCGGGATAAAAATAAAAAGAGAAGTAGCTTCACCATACAGGTTTACATAATTGTACACGTACATACGTATGCATGCATACGAATATTTGTTTTAATACTTTATTTTGAATAACTATGATTGTGATGGGGTTAATGGTATTAATAAGGTGGTGATGGACAACGGAATAGTCCGGGTTACGATAGCAAACCCTGAGGGTTATGTCACGGCCGTCTCCTACGCTGGACTTGATAACATTCTTGAAGACAACTACGACCTTTCTAATCGAGGGTACTTTTAATTTATTTATATTTTACTGCATAGATCGATACATAAATTTAATACATATATCGGTTTTTATAATGAGCATTGACAAAATAGAGTTTATATAAGAAAAATAACATGAACGAATGGTGGACGTCGTGCAGGTATTGGGATATCGTTTGGGGGACACAAGATGGCGATGGAACAACCGACAAGTATTTTTCTTTAATATTTTTTTTTTCCTTTTGTATTTTTGTTTGTGGGTAGTCCTTGGTACAGTCGATGTGATTATATCAATTGGATGGTCTTGTTAAATACAGGACATTTAAGACTCTCTGTGTAGTCTAATTTTGTCTATAAATACAAACACGATTGGCTGAAATACGTAAATTTCGGATAGTGTTTTCTTTTCGTATTGGCTTTTTATTATTCTTCTGTTTCGGTTTTCTTGACAGGATTGTAGGCAACAACTTCACAATAATAAAGCAAGATCCGAACCAAGCTGAGATTTCCTTCTCAACTCTATGGAATCCAAGTATGCATAATACCGTTCACTTGGATATTGACATCAGGTATATATGTCTTCAACCTAAAAAAAATAAAAAAAAAAGGATTTTGAGTTAGTATCGAATATTCAATTAAGAGTTCATTTACCAGGTATTAATATACCGGATCCCATTAGAACTCCGAAATTAAGTGTGCTTGGGCGAGAGTAGTACTAGAATGGGTGACCTCCTGGGAAGTCCTCGTGTTGCGAACCCTATAAGGTTGGAGGTCCTCGGAAATAGCCTCTCGGTAGGGTTACACCCCGAAGGAGTATGCTGCGTATATCCATCCCCAGACCTCACTTAAGTGGGAGCCCTGGAGACGCTAAGTCTATTGTTGTTGTTGTATAGAATATTCAGTTAGTCATTAAACATCAATTAGAATGCCAAAAAGCTAATTATATTACATATTTTACAGGCTATATTTTTTCTTTTTTTCTTTTTTTATAAGTAGGGAGGAAAACTTGTAATATAAAAGCCGACATCTCACGGAGAAACCCTCAAAAAGCGCACACATAGTGCGAGAAAAGAGAAAATAATAAGAAACACTTTATGAAAGTCATATCTAACGGCCAAATTCACCCATCAACGTTAACTTCCACCGTATCCCGAATGCCACACCAGAAGTAAAAACCACAAACCAAGAAGGACATTAGAACAACATACACCAAAAAAGCAACATACCCAGTGCCCCAAGGGCTCCTGCTAGCTTTCCCCCTTTAGAGTATTACTCCTGAAGAGTGGCTGTTTCCGAGTGCCTCCAAACTAAGGGCGAGGACTTCTCATGATATACACCGAAAACAAAAAAAGCAGAAAAAGGATCAGACCGTAAATGATGGCCATGAGCTTTGTTTTCCTGGTAGGTACATAATGCTGCAAGGGAGTTCAGGGTTTTACTCGTACGGGATATTTGAACACAAGCAAGGAATGGATGCCGCCAGTGTTGGCCAACTCCGTGCAGTCTATAAGCTTCAATCTGACAAGTATGCTCACCCGTCGATAACCTTTCCGTCACATTTCTATTGTTTGATTATATAATTGCGTAGCAATCTTTGGGAAGAAAATATATATTTTTTTTTTCGAAACAAACGGAAACTTAGTATAATGTGGAGCACGGGAAGAGTGCATATCAGTTCAGGATCCAATCTGTCAAGATGGTACATGAGACAGAGCAGCGGAATGTAACACAATATATTTAATCTCTTCTTGTATTCTTCTCAAAAAATTGTGGAAAATTTTGCAACTATGTAAACATGGGTAGAATTTGCCGAACCACGTAAACCCTTTTTTTCATGTTAAATTATTCATTATTTTATTTATTTTATTTCCCTAACATTAACATATTATGATGAATTGAAATACATTTGGATAGGTTTCATTATATGGCCGTGACAGATAAGATACAAAGAGAAATGCCAATGCCTCAAGATCGTGTCACCGGTCGAGTACTCGCCTATAAAGAAGCCGTTCTCTTAACCCACCCTGTCAACGGAAACCTCAAAGGCGAGGTATCTCGCGTCAGATTCAAGTCCAAATCAAGTCATCTTATATCAAAACGTTCTTTCATTATTACTCATCATGTTATATATGATAACACGTTAGATTTTTACGAATCTAATCTTTAATTCGAATGGCGGACGGATGTATAGGTGGATGATAAATATCAATATTCACTAGACGATAAGGACACGAAGGTGCATGGATGGATATGTGATAATCCAGCTGTTGGCTTTTGGATGATAACTCCGAGCAATGAGTTTCGCTCTGGCGGGCCTCTCAAGCAAGACCTTACCTCCCATACCGGTGCCGTTACCCTCGCCGTACGTACCTAAGATTAGCATAAACAAAAATATTTTTCAATGTATATAAACGTTATTGTGATTAAATTAACTTATGTAATTAGTATTATGCCTTCTACTAAATGATTTCAGTTGTGGATGTAGATGTTTCATAGCAATCACTATGCGGGGAAAGATATAAGCTTAAATTTCCAAGCCGGAGAACCCTGGAAAAAGGTGTACGGTCCATTTTTGGTGCATCTGAATTCGGTCCCCGACAACCATTCGGTTTCTCGTACAACCTTATGGTCCAAGGCTAAAGACCAGGTGACTACACCTTTCTTTTAAATGTTAAATGATGCTCAATATCGATACACTGTGAAAAATTCGAATCCACGAGAAAACAAGAAGGCATAGAGGTAAAAACATTTATACTTTTTACATTTATACAACACATTTGATAATAACAAAAATTGCTTTAATACCAGATGAACGAGGAGACAAAGCGGTGGCCCTACGATTTTCCCATGTCTTCAGACTATCCCAAGTCCCACCAACGAGGATCTATTGTAGGTCGATTGATGGTCCGCGACAGGTACTTTTTTTCATTTCTCAACTTGTATTTAGTGTAGCTGGTAATTTGGTTATGGTATTGTTATTGCAAATTGTTAGTATCGGAGCAATAATTTGAATTATTAAACATGATAGATGTAAAATGGCATTGACAATAGCAATTGAATCCTGACAATAACAATTTTATTCTGATAATAATAAAAACGGGGTGGGTCAGGCTGAATGGAACGTTGGTACCTGCAAGTTCAGCTTGGGTCGGGTTGGCGGCACCGGGCACTGCAGGCTCATGGCAAGTCGAAACCAAGGTACTTTTTCCCTCATAATTTAAATTAACTGCTCAGTATCAATACAAGGTGAAAGTAACAGTTTTGTACAATTCAAATACCGATATTATACGTAAAAGCTTGCTCAAATTTATGTCATAGAATTTAAATCTTGGTTATTTAGCTATCCGACTGAATATTGTAAGATTTTGATTATGTAAATTTATAATGAAATAGTCGTGTATTTTCTTTTCGATAGGAATATATACACAACAAAAAAAAAAAAAAAAAGAATCCAGTGCTTCATAGAGGCTCCCACCACGACTAGGTATGAGGAGTAAGATGTACGCAACCTTACCCCTATATGGTGTTACCCTGAAGGAAGGCTATTTTTGAATGGCTCCCAACTTAAAAAAAGAAAAAAGAAAAAGAAGGAACACTGTAAAATGAGTCAAATAAAGCAATACAGTTATACAAGTAATAATAAAGCAACAACAATAACAAATAAGCAGGCCTAAGGGTACAGTGGACTAGCATCACTGCATCAATGTTCTATTATCTTCTAAGATTGTGTGACCACATGTATTTTTAACCGCCACTCTCTATTTGGACCACTGTGAATTTTCCGAACCACATATTGAAAATAGCAAACACAAATTGATAGAGAGTGGGGGAAAATTTTGAACACCGGAATTTACGCAGTTCAGGTGAAGCCTACATCTACAAAGGGGGAGCAATAATATTCACTAATATTAACCAAGGATTACAATTTTTTCACTCTTCCTCACTTGCTCACTCTCTACGCCAGCCAAGAGTACCATATAAATAAGCCTCTTACAATCGAAGCCGTTGGAAGCTCAAGAGTCATGCCATAAACATAAAAGCAACATAACATATCTAGTGCTTCAAGGGTTGCCGCCTAAGCAGAGTCTGGGGACGGATGTACGCAGCCTTCCCCTTTCAGGGTATTACCCCTGAAAAGAGGCTGTTTCCGAGTGCCCCCAATCTGAGGGTGAGAACTTTCCAGGAGGTCATCCATCCTAGTACTGCTCTCACCCAAGCACGCTCAACTTCCGAGTTCTAATGGGATCCGCTAACGGCGTGTTGGTACCATCTTTGGTATGCCATAATAAATCCGGCTGTAATAAATCCGGCCAATGATTATAACGGTTACCGGAAACAAACAATCTCCGCACTTACCAAGCTCTATCTAAGATCATCTTTTATTTTACGACGTAGGGTTACCAATTCTGGAGTGAGGCAGACGAGAGAGGAAATTTTAGGGTAAGTGAAGTACATGGAGGGAGCTACAACATGTATGGATGGGTGCCTGGCTACATTGGTGACTTTAAGTTCCCACCCCTTCTCAACATTACCCCAGGTCTTCACTTCTCCCCCATCTATATAACCTCGACTTTTGTTTGGTATCGTTTTTTGTTTTATAGTTTTTGGTTTTCTTAGAAATTCAGATTGGGTTCTTGAAGCAGCTTTTTTCTTGTTTTCAGGCTTTATTTTCAGTACTTGAACTAGGATGGTTGGTTGTAGTAGAAATGGCGCAACTCATATAAACGGGCGACTCTGACAATAGAACACCCTTTTATTATAGGATGAAATAGTTGTTTATTCTGTTCTTTTTTATTGCAAACTTTTATGGGGGCTGATTTAGCCCTCGGTTTGTGGGTTTTTCTGTATTATACTGTGATTCTTGTCACTAATTATCCAAAAATGCAGGAGAAGAAATAAATATGGGAGAAATAGTGTACGAGCCACCAAGGAATGGACCCACGGTGTGGGAGATAGGTATCCCAGACCGCACCGTGGCTGAGTTCTACGTGCCTGACCCGAGTCCTGACCTTCCCAACCGCCTTTTCCTTAATGACTCCATCGACAAGTACTGTCTTTCTTTCTTTTTCATGCTTTTTTCCCTACAAATTGGACCAATCAAGACTTCCAATAACTGAAACAGTTATCTGGAGTCCCTAATTCATTTAACTGAATCCATAACACAACAATCAACTTCTCGTATAGGAGAAAACAGAACTGAACCCTTTTGAAAATAATTATATTACGAGTTTACTTGTATCGAATATAACTACTTATACTTAGAGAAATAACGACATGCTTCTGGTACATTAGAAACGTACATGTACATATGTCATGTAAAACACATACATATTAGCTAGTATTATAATATAAAATGGATTTAAGCTAAGGAACTAGCGCTATTTATACACTTCTATGTAGGAGTACCGATTTGTTATTTAACTTGAAAGGTTTAACTCATGATTCTAGCTCAACTTGAGTTGATGATGCTCGTTTCCTTATGTAACCCAAGTTGAAACCTGGCAAAACTCGAGCTCAATGGCTCATGAAGCCAAAGAAACTAAACCCCAATGAACTTGCAAGTCTAATATACCTATGGAGATGAGTTTAAGTGTCCATAAGCCTCGGTGGAACCCTAATAAGTTTAGATGGGCTAAGCTCGACAAAGCTCATAGGTCAGTTTCGAGGTCAAACTTTTCATAATCAAAAGTTCTAAATTGTTTAACCTAAATAATTTAAAAATGACATTTATTTTGGGATGGATGGAGTAACATAACTTTCTCATGTCTATGATCAACAGATACAGGCAATATGGCTTGTGGGATCGCTACACGGATCTTTACCCAAAACATGACTTAGTATACAATGTTGGATCGAGTAACTATTCCAGAGACTGGTTCTTTGCTCAAATGACAAGGTACCATCGTACATATTTAGTTCACTATATCATCCCGGCATTCAATTACCTAAGAAAACAATAACCTAGTTTTAAAACAAAAATTGCAGGCGAACTAGAGACGGGAAAAGGACAGCAACGACATGGCAAATAAATTTTGAGCTCAACGAAATAATCCGAGACAAAAATTACACATTGCAATTGGCATTGGCATCTGCTGATCAAGCCAAAGTCGTGGTATTTATTTCATTTTCATTTCGTCTCTCTCAAATTCTCTTTCTCATTACTCTAATGTGTGACGTATTACTAAACTTACAAATATAAATTTCGCGATTTAATGTTCAATCTTGGGTTATGATAGGTGCGAGTGAACCAGTTGGACATGACCCGTAAACCGCACTTTATGACAGAAAGAATAGGATGGGACAATGCGATTGCAAGGCATGGCATACATGGACTATATCGGCTGTATAGTGTGGCTATACCAGGCGCGATGTTTAGGCCGGGTAACAACACCATCTACTTGACCCAACCTAAGGCGATCTCACCATTTGAGGGTCTCATGTATGATTATATACGTCTTGAATCTCCTCCGAGAGTTTAATTTTATCTCTTCATTTGTCTGTACAAATGCGAGTTCTGTATTAATGCAGTGCATTAGCTTAAACTATAAATTGTAATTTATAACATTATCAAATAATACTTGGATCCACAATTCTTCTTGCCATTATTCTGCAGCTTCTTCGTTTTATTTTGATAGGTTTATCAATATATTCTTTTTACATTAGTAAAGAGAATACAACAGTGTTTCTTGAAGAGAGAAACCAACCCTTGAGAGAGAGGTGATGAACTTTGAGTTCAAGGTCTCTCGTTTTTTTTTTTTGGGGGGGGGGGGGGCGGAGATAAATTACTACACCGACACCTTTGACTCTATTGGGTTTATCAAATTATTTTGAACAATTAGTTTCCTGGGCAATTCCTTTTTTCTTTTTCTGAGGAAATGGCTGCAACAAATTAAATTACAAAATTTTAGAGTTTTTCTTTGTAGGGTATAGAAGTTTCGGAAAAATAATTCTATAGCTCAATTACGGGTTCATTTGAGCCGAGAGCCCGAGCTCATTGAGCTCAAGGCATGGCTCAATTACATTTAGCTTAGTTCGAAACACATTGAGCTTGGAAACCTCAAACTTGGACTCGGCTTGATATAGGCTTAGGCTCAGCTTAGCTCAACTGGGACCCAATTTAAGGAGCTCCAAGCTAAACTCACCTTAAGAGGGGCTAATTTAGGCTTTGATTTAGACTCATTTAGGCCCCAACTTAGATCATTAAGCTCAAACTTCGCTTGATTAGACATATATGCTTAGCTTAGTAAATTAAATCAAGATAAGCTTGGTTAGACTTGTTTAGGCTCACGAGCCTATAACCTCGAGTTTTGCTAAGTTATACTCACAAGTCAGCTCGATTCATTTACTCCCAAAGGCTTAATACCTAATTAAGAAAATAGAGCTTACACAAATTCCTATGTTAATCTGGAGCCCTAGCCTTGTTTTTTGGGTCAAATTATAGTTCATCCACTTATGAGAGATCAAAAGGTTTCATTCACCAGGTACTAATGCACCAGATCCCATTAGAACTTTAAAGTTAAGCGTGCTTGGGCAAGTGTAGTACTAGAATGGGTGACCTCCTGGGAAGTTCTCGTGTTGCCAACCCTATAAGGTTAGGGATCCTTGAAAACAGCCTCTCGACATGGTTACACCTTAAAGGGATAAGGCTGCGTACACCCCCCTCCCCTCCCCCCAACCCCGCTTAGACAGAAGCCCTTAAGGCGCTGGATCTGTTATTGTAATTCTGAGGGATCAAAATAGAAATTTAAGTATGTGTTAACAGATTTTATTGTGGAATATGAAACAACAATTTGATCATCAGAACAGAACATTCCAATATATAACATTCCTTTATTATTTTCACCTTCAGTTACACAATACAATGAAAAATACATACTTGTATACTTAAACACATCTTCTTATGATGTGATCCCACAAATAATTCTCTACACAGAACTATATAATATAGCTATAGCTGCCTGCAAATTCATTTCCTTTTCTAACAAATTTCCTATGATACATAAATTCTACCTCCCCTATTTACAAAGAAACAATTTTGTCTCGTTTGTTTGTTTTTTGTTTTCGGTTTCCGCTTCAATCAGGAAAAAGGTGAAAACAAAAAACAAGAAAAATCATTTCTAAAATATGGTTTTCAGCTTTCCAAAAAGTCAAAAACTGCAATGAAAAAAAACCATATACCAAACAGGGCCCAAGTATATCATACTATACATATGAATCTGACCTTGATCTTGCTACGCAAATCTGAAAGAAAATGCCTTAATTCCAAGAGATATTTTTGGGAGTGAGAATCAAATTCTTCCAGGGGGGCCTTCTAACCGGATGTAATCGTACATGACCCCGAAAAAGGGGGTACGATGTTTTGATTGTGTCAGAAATATGGTGTTGTTACCCGAGAGAAGCCACGGGCTAGGGACATCAATGCTGAACAGCCAGTAAAGGCCGTGAATACCGTGCCTTGCAATCGCGTTGTCTTTGCCTATTTGCCCGGTTCTGAAGTGGGGAATCCTCAAATCTGGATCATTGAACCGAACCTATTCAGGAAAGTAACATATGCTCATTTGAATGACCATTTCATAAAATAGAGTTGTTAATGCCAAGAAACAACCTATTAAAAACCTTTTACATATTATTTGTTAAAGGAACATAGATCCGTACTTCGTTGGTTTCATTATTTCTCAAATTTCTAATAAAAGTTTGGTTATGACTTTCCGAACGAGAAAAAGAAGAGAAAAAATAGGTAAAATAAGCAAAAACAAGATCACAGGTGTAACAGAAACAGATCACTGCCACAGGTAATGCGTGCAGACAAAAAGACAACACTCTGAACTTTTTTCCGCTAGGCGGGTTGCTTTATGGATTTAAGTATGCCATCGCTCTATCACAAAATATTTCTTCATTAAGCTGCAATGAAATAAAGTTGTGCGTTTTAACTTGAAGCGTGGATAGAGCACAAACCTACCTCATACCATGTGCTGGAATTCTATTAAGATTGAAAGTAGGGATTGTTGGAGATTCGAACTTATGACTTTCGACTAACACAACACTGATATCATGTCAAAAGTCAACTACCCAAAAAATTAAAGTTGATGGGTGAAGATTTAGGACTAATTTTATGCTCTTAACATAATGCAACCTAATCATTCCTTATTAGGTCTCCCTCTCTTCCTTTTGAGATAGCTAGCACCATAGGCCTTCCATAAAAACTAATAATTGTAATCCATGCAAGCACAGAAGAGATTGATTCATAGTTTTTACCTCCAGATCAGACACAGTTGCTGATGCAAGCGCAATCCGAAATGTATAGTTTGCAGATGGTACGACATTTTCAAGCGGAAATACAATCTGCCATGTTGTAGGTAAATAGGTATCGTTCTCTCCCTTCCTGCATTTTTAACATCATATGTATCACACAAACAATAAAAATGTGTGCATCACAGATAATTTCAAAGGTAGATCAATTCGATTTTCGAAGGCAGATCAATTCGATTACCTTGTCACTTGAGCAAAAAACCAATCTCTATGGTAATCACTGGTACCAACAGTGTATACTAGATCATGCTCCGGATACAGCTCCGCATATCGCTCCCATAGGCCATATTGCCTGAACCTGTTGATCTCAAAGTCAGTCAGGAACCAGAACTCCAATTCGAATATCAAGAGAAGGGAGTTCTCTATTAGTACAAACATATGACAACTGACTTGTTACGATCATTATTGATATAAAGTCGGTTCAGGAGCATTTGATTTGGCTCAGGGACATAGAACTCAAAGGCAGTGCGGTCTGGGATTCCTATCTGCCACAATGTCGGTCCATTTCTGACAGGCTCATACACAAGGGAACCCAAGTTGATTTCACATCCTACAGTCACATCAAAAGTTTATGTATCAGGGCAAAAGAACTGTAGGAAGAACTCGAGCAAATTAGTTTCAAGTTCAGGAACTCCAAGCAAATTTCATGAGTTATGACCTGGTGTAATTGAAATATCCCGTGCATATTTATATTCCCCGATGAAACCAGGAACCCATGCGTACAGATTGTAAGTCCCTTCTCGAACACCTTGGATAGTGAAAGATCCATATTGGTCTGCGTTAGTCCAAAATTGATAACCCTGAAAAGATAAATCAATAATTAGGCTACGTTTGTTTGGGTGGAAAATATTTTCTGTCGCTATCTTATTATTTCTTTGCATAATTTAATGATTTCCTCCGTTCAGGGGAAATTGACTTCCCCTTAACGAAGGGGAAAACATTTTCCTTTACTAAAGGGAAAACACATCCTGTCATAATCTCACATCACGTGCTTCATTTTAAACTCAATCAAGCCAATCGTGAACCTCATACAAATTTATATAATGAAATCATTTTACGTAATTAAAAGGGCAAATTATTAAGAAATAATATTTGTAATCGAAATTATTTTATAAAGAAACTTTTTCCGCAAGAAAAATATTTTCCATTGAAACAAACCAACCCATATTATCTGGTGGTAAAACACCCTTTGAGATTTAGTATCCCTTTTTACTTCCCTCATATATATTTATATATAGCTCACCTTTGCTTCTATTTGCCATGATGCCACTTCACCTGGTACAGCCAGTCCAACCCAAGCGGATTTTCCAGGGATTAATCTATTTCTGATGTATCTAGAGGAAGAAAACCAGAGCTGTAAGAACATTGCTACCAAAGTTACTTTTTTTCCCCTTTTAAGCAGTGGAAAACAGTTACTTAAGAGTTACCTATCATGCACTGATAGTCGACCCATAACTGAGCCACGCTGTTTAGACTTCGGGAAGTCTTCAGATGCAGGGAAGTCATAAGGCCAGATACGAGCTTGCGATAACATCTGTGAAATGATACTGATTTTCAAACAAGGAACATAAAAATCCCAGAAATCCTTGAAGTGAAACTGTCATGCCTCTACCTGATGCTTCGCGTCTTCCCAAAGTGTATGGCGAGCATCATCATCAGAGACAGAATTCAGGTACACGAAAAAGGGTCCATAAACCTTTTTCCACGGCTCCCCTTCCTGAAATACCATTGTCACGTCTATGCCAGCGTAATGAGTGCTGTGAAACATCTGCACATAGAAAAAGGCATGAATCAATGTAACATAAACATGCCTGCTAGCCAACAGGTCAGTAATAACATGCCTCTGTCAAATCAAGTTCGCATATTGCATTAGGCTGTCAAGTCATAAGAAAACAAAAATAATTGAATTTATTAGAAAGATCCGGTGGTTATTTGTATTTGCAGACGATTAAATTCAGGCCAAAGATTGAAGTTGTGATAAATCTTCCTAAATGATTTCATGGGAGAATGTGAGGGAATACTTAGAAAACAGAAGAAAACACAAAACTACGTGGAGCGTATCGAGCAGTACTCACAGCTAACGTCGTTGGACCAACATGGGATGTGAGATCTTGCTTGACCGGCCCAGCAGAACGAAACTCATTGCTGGCTGTTATCATCCAGAATCCAACCTGGGGTTCAAAGGATGTCCACCCATGCACCTTGTTATCTTTGTCTTCACATGAATATTGGTATTTGTCATCAACCTACAATGTAATGAAAAGCAAGTAGACATGAGATACGACTGTAAATGTAATGAAAATTTTCAAAAGATAGGTTAAATGAAACATATTATGTAGACATGCATACCTCTCCTCGCAGATCTGGATTTGTCGGATTTGTCAGAAGAACAGCTTCTTTGAAGGCCAAAGGCAGACCACTATCTCGATCCTCTGGCATTGGCATGATCCTTTGCCTATCATCTGAGATGGCCATGTAGTGGAACCTGAAAAATATAGTCAAAAAGTTTAAGGATGTAAAAACACATTCTAATCAAGGAACTTTAAAAAACTGAATTGATCTTTACTTGTCCTGGTCTAGCTTATAAACAGCCCTTATTTGGTAGATGTTCGCTGCAGGCCAACCCTTCTCCCGCTCTAATGTCGCATAAGAGTAGAAGCCAGAAGACCCGCGAAGCATTATGTACCTGAAATCCAATAACAAAATACCGTATTATTATGTGATTAATTCTGCGATTGAAACCATAAGCGTTTTTAGGATTGTATCTACCTCCTATCTACATTGATAGGAAGTCTGATTCTATCAGCTGACAGATCCCACATAGCTGCATTCCATTTATTCGTGAAAGAAATCTCCGCTTGATCCTCATTTGCCTTTATGATCTTAAAGCTTGATCCCAATAGCCTGTAATTGTAAAAATTCCACATAGATTACGCATTTGTTGGCAAAGTTTACAATCGCGTAGAAATTAAACGTGCAAGGACATACCAGTCGGTAAAGCCAGTGGTGCTATTGTAACCCGGGGCATCCCAAACAACGTCCCAGTACCTAGATTGCTCAAGAGAAAGTGCAAAAGATTAGTCCTATTAGATTGGCCAGCATAATATCTCTTGTCAAAGACTGGTATGTGACGTATCTATCACAATACAATCTCTAGAAGAGGACGATTTTAATGGTGATAAGCACAAAACAATGTGCATACCCTCTATTGTTTCCCCTGTTGCGAATTTCGAGCAGATTTTCCAATCCACCAAAGCGAATACCGGTGACATAACCCTCTGGATTTGCCAAAGTTAGTTGGAGAATGCCATTGTCCATCACCACCTGAACCCAACAATCCATTCACATAAGCACTGAGGTGCCTAAAGAAGTATAAGATGCAGAGGAGACATGACTGGGCACGTAGCACTGAATTGATGAACATCCTCATAAACTAGTTGGTCACTCATCAGCTTCATTAGAAAATTAATGAGAACTACGCTCAGCGATTAATTGCCCAGTCACATATGTCTAAAAATACGATCCTCATACGCATAGATAAACGGGTTATGATCATCAATGTCCATGGAAATCGTGTCCCTGCTAGCAAACAATACCAACTACCTAACAATCAAAACCCACTTTTAAGAAAAGACAATCCCAAAACGTGCAGAACTTGATTCTTTTTAAGCCAAAGCTACTCGCGAATTTTGTTGTGTTTTGTCAAATTTTGGACAAAGGCAACAAGATAGATAGAATTTGAAATCAATGTCACATTATGAACCATGGTAAAGCGTCTCAAGCTTTGTTTTTAGGTGAAAGAAAATGTATCAAGATTTTGTTCTAATCGTAAAACTATCAAGGTTAAGGCCCTAGCATAAGTCGTTCATACAAACGTAAATGATAGTTGTTCAAAAAAATGTAAGGGAATTTTTAATATCTTTTTCTGTTTGCAATTTTTGGTTTTTTAGAATTAAACCTATATTTCAAAAATATTGTCTTCTTTAGTTTTTTCAATTTTTTCCTAGTTTAAATTAAAACTGAAAATAGAAAAACTAAAAGGTTTTTCAAATCGGGTTTTCAATTTCTCGCAATCCAAAAACTATAAACAAAACACGAGACCTAACAAGCGCTAAAAACATTTTAAGGTAGTCAAATTTGTGCCCCTCTTTTCATTTATTTATTTCTGTTCTCGTGGCACCAAAATTCGGAGAACACAATGAATCTTGACAAAAGCCAAGTGATGGCGAAGTGGCACAGAAAAATCATATACTCATGTAAATATTAATAATAATAAAGCAAAAAGTCACTGTGTGTCTCATACTTTTTCTTCTTGCCTTCACATGAACACCAACAAGATATGTATTTCTAGAAATGCAGAACAAAGGGGGGGAATCATGCGAGCAAAGTGACAAAAAGAACAGCCAAGAAACCAATTAAAAAAACAAAAAGGGTTATTTAAACCATTAGTGCCTAAACTTTTTCCATTGTGTCAATTTAGTCCATAAACTAAGTGTGTTAATTTTGTCCTTACACAATTGAAATTGTTTCAATCATGATTCAGGACAAGTAACCGAAGAAATTCTGGAGTAATCGGACAGCCAGAAACTCAAAAAAGGGTGGACCTGGAGCACTAATTTGTGCGCATAACTTCAAACGGCCATAACTTTTGATTTGTAAGAAGTTACGAGGCCCGTAGCCTGTCAAATCAAAGCTATCAGACTCAACTACGTAACCCCAGCCGCTTTGCTGCTGGCTTCGCCCAGTTTCCCCAAATTCGGCCTCTAAACGTGTTTTCGGGCCACTTTTATGTTTTCTGCATAATTTGGGGGCGTTTTCATAATTTTGTATTTCATGTTATTTTTGTAATTTTGCTTTTCATTGTTTCTTGTTTGCCTATAAATACTCGCTATAGTTGTTGTATGACTCATTCGTTAATTTTTGAAATCCAAAACCCCTAATTTTCTCTCTTTTTCTGTGGATTCCAAGTTCATCTTTTGATTTCTATGTGATCGATGAATTTTATACTTCCACCCGCATCAGGAATAATTTCAATTATGTAAGAAATAAATTGACATAACTAAAGATTCAAAAACCAAACTGACACAATGAAAAAATTATAGTGTAAATAAACCGAGGATAAAAAGAAAAAGAACATAAGTATTCAAAGTGAGAGAAAGGACGACCTACTTCGTCGTTGGTGACTTTCAAAGTGACGGGCCATTCTGATTCTTCTTGCTTAACTTTCTCTCTTCTGCTGCTGCAAATTTCAACATTCAACGGACTAAAATCATTAAACAACTGAAAAAAATGACGAATCCACAACAAAGTTCGTAAAAATTCAAAGCTTAATTGATTGAAAAATAACATAAAAGTAGAATCGAAGACCTAACTGCGAAATTTCCAACAATTATTCTACAAAGTGAGGAACGGAACATTAAGAACATTCAAACCCTAGGTCTTTCAACTCCATTAATCGAAGATTTCAAAGCGTAAAATGACTGTAGTCAATTAACACTTACGCGTCGTTAATTCAACGCTTTCAGTTGAAATCACTGAGGGAACTGATGCAATTATTCAAGATAGCATCCAGGAATCACGACTACGCTCGATTCAATTATTTCTGTTCTCTTGTAACATAAACGGATGTATTTGAGCTAAGTCGAGCTGGAGCTCCTCGAGGTTGAGGCTTGGCTAGAAGTTCGTTCTCCAAAAATTTTAGGTTCAAACTTCGCTGGTCCATAGTTTGAACACAATTTTGTTAAATTTTACGGAGCCTTTAAACCTACCTATAAAATTGGACCATACAAAGTTTACATAAAAGTTTAAATAAGATTTCATTTTAAAACTAATTAACAATAAATAAAATAATTTACTAGACTTATAAATGAGATAGGATAGAAATTAGCTCAGTTATAAGATTTTGGCTTTATTCTCAGATAATTCCTTAGCCTCACTTTTTTTCCTTCTTTATTAAAGTTCTTTGAAAATAAATAAGGAATATGTTATCTTCTATTCTATACCCTACGTAAATATTATATTACATTAAATATATTCTATAACCTTTTATACTTTTACATATACATACATGCACAAATATATCCACGAGTATTATCACGTGTAATGTATGGAAGATGTTTATATTTTTAAAATATAATATATATATATATATATATATATATATATATTATTACATTGAAATTTTATTGAATTTTATAGAATATACAATATTATATATGTTGCAAAATGACGAAATAAACAACTTGAATTTTCCTTTTTTCCCCCCTGTGACCTCGAGTATTCAATGACACTTTCTTAAAATTATTTGGATTAGAGTTTAGGAGCTTTTGGTAACATCTCATTATAATTGCTATGATTGGAGTTTGGAAGCATTTGAGGGTGGAGATATTTGCCAATAATATATAGAAGATATATGTATACATACATAGTTCAAGGATTTATTTAAATGGCTTATAACTAAAATCTGAAACGATATTCAAGTATGATAATTAAAATCAAAATACAAACTCTCTATTTAAAATTACGGAATTAGGCTGTGTTTTAACGACATGGAGCGTAGTAATACTCATTGTAGTTGGTGCATTTTTTAAGGACACGATTTATCTAAGGCGTATAAGATAAGTTTAGATCACATTTTGCAAGATAGATATATCTAAACTATATATATGTAATACAAAGTAGAGCTGGACATAACCCTAAACGACCCAAGCAACCGCTTGGATCCCCCAAATTTTAGAGGGTATGATTTTTGAAGTAATGAATGTTAATATTTACAATTTTAAAAGAAATATTATTATATATAAAGGACTCTAATTTATAAATTTTACTTTACGTCTGAGAATGTCAGTACCGACCCTCCGGAAAGAATACGTGTAGGAGACCAAACTTGGCCTCGAAATACAGCAAAAGATAACTTGGACTTGAATGAATATGCAACCAGCCTACCAGCTTTTTTTTTTTTTTTTTTTTTTTTTTTTTGAGTGGTGACCTTAAGTGGGTGCAGAAATATTTTATTTCACAAAAATTATTTTATTGCATTAATATTTTAATATTAGGAAACCCTTTCGGTAAAAAAGTGGCACTGTCACTATATATATATTTTTTGGTTTATTTTTCTGGTTCTGTTGGGAGGGCACTAGGGGGCATGCATGAATGTCAAAAAGTTGGTGTTGACAATAAACTAAGCTGTAATAACAATAATTTACGGGTTTATGAACAGTTTGGTTACGTGTAGTGGTTAGGCTACTCATAACGATGTATGAGGTCTGGAGTTCGAAACTCGTTTTGTGTTCCTAAATGTTACTGGTTCTATCTAGAGTACTATTGTACCTTCTTACTATTATAAGATAGAATGATTTAAGTTTGTTCAACTAACTAAAACAAACTTAGTCAAACTGAGCAACCCTTGTTTGAACTAGAGTTTGATAAACATTAACAAAGTTGGAGTTCAAGCTAAGTCCTTATAAAGCTTTCATACATTCATTTGAACTCGGTTTAACAAATAATAATACACTCAATAGTCCACCACTTATAATGATCAATACCAAGTCAAGCTCGTTATCAAATCCAACTTGCTACTTAGGGTCGAACTTGCTATCACGCTAAGCTTGCTACTGAACTAAGTTTCTTCGAGCCATACTATTAAGTCGTGATCAATCCAATAATAATGAGTCTCTATCTTCATGTCTTAATATGACTAATCTTATATATTTCTCTCTCTTCTCGGTAGCGCAAAAGAAAAAAAAATCTAATATATATTTATAAAGTAGAATTAAAAACAATCGATCAAATACAAGTTATATTAATTAAGAAGTGCCCATAATTTGATGAAAAAGCAGAAGGGGGGCCTCAATAATATTTGCTGTTATTGGTTGTTGAACCTTCTTTATTTGCTACTCTGATTAGGTATATATGTATATCAATCTGTACTACTTAGTACTTTAATTACACAATATATAAGTAATCCAAAATGATAATAAAATTAGCGTGGTGTTATTATCAGGCAAAATTATTACTGTCAGAGCAAAATTGTAGTTTTCAAGGTAATTTTGTGGCTCTCGTTCTTTATAAGTCGTATCACGGCTGTGATAAAGTTGGAAAGGATCAGTTCGTTTAAATTGGGTCAATTGGTTAGTTTTGTATTGGGTTATTTACATTTGATATGACATGACCGCTAATGTTAGAATATAAAACTATTGTTGGATCTTTATCTACCAACTTAAACTTTTGGGAAAGATGGTTCTTTGATATGATATCAGAGCCTTATTGACCAAGAGGTTACGAGTTAAAATCTCAACAGCTCCTACTTTCAATATTAAAAATAATTTAAGCATAAGATATAAGGTGAGCCTGTGCACTATCCACGCTTCAAGCTTAATTGGCATTCGTATGAAGGGGCATGTTAGAGTACAAAACTATTGTTGGATCTTCATCCATCAGCTTAAACTTTTGGGAAAGAGGATTTTTTGACAGCTAAAAATAATGTTATATATTTAAATTAGCTTTAATTAATGTAATAGAAGTTATATATACGTAGATCATAGGACTAAATTCATAAAATTTAAAAGATATAAAAATGCATATTATAAGCTGAAAAATAATTATCAACGAATAATGCATGCATGCAGCCCATGCACACAAGAAGAATTTAGCATAATTTAGGAAATTAAATTACCCCAGCAGTTAGTTGTTATCCTATCATAATCCACTCCCATAACAACAACAACAACAACAACAGACCCAATAGGGGCTCTTACATTAGCGGAGTTTGGGAGGGATGGATGTACACTGCCTTACCCCTTTAGGGTTTAACCCTGCCGAGAGGCTATTTCGAGAATCTTCAACCTTATAGGGTTAGCAATACAAGGACTTTCCAGGAGGTCACCCATTCTGGTACTACTGCCCCCGAAAAAAAAAAAATATATATATATATATATATATATATATATATATATAATCCCTCCGATTAAAGCAAGCTGAAATTTATGTATCGTTATAGTACTTAATGTATATGGGGAAGGACTATCCTAATATAATTCAAATACTAATTAATGGTCCTACTTTGACTTTTACAATCTCTGAAAAGCTTGTTGAATATTAGTTTTTTTTTTTCTTTTGATAATTAGAAAAAAAAAATTTAGTAAAAACTAGCGCATTCATTGAAGCGAAGCTCGAGAAAGTCCGCGGGAGCAGCAAAAAAAGTAGAACAAAGCAAAAGAACCCAAAACCCCTAAACGCGTAGAAACACACCTGCACACGAAACGCCAAGTGAATGGCACCAATCTAAGCAAAAATCTTTTAATATGAAAACGATCATCGTTGATGAAGAAGGTCTTTCATCTTACTTAGGAGACCACAAAGTAGACGGCATTGGATATTAGTTTCTAATAAAATATATTTGATAAAATTATAAAAGAATATTAAATACCGTTGACTTAACATGACTTAAGAAAATATGTTTATATATATATATATATAAAAGCTCCCCATATTGTTTAATAATTTCAGATAAGACATAGTAAACTGAATTAAAAAATTCAAAAAATTGACTTTCTACATATTTGAAGTTGTTTTAATCTTAAAAGACTCTCTTTTATGAGTTTAGTAGTTTAGTTGTATAGTAGGATTATATTTATTTCTTACAAGTTTTAATTCTCTTATCATAAATAGTTATCATTAAAGAACCAACTTTTTTAAAAATTTATGATTATAAACAAAAATTTATTAAATAATTTTATACTCTATCGGTGATCTCGAAACAAAATAAGTGACCAAATTTTGGGAATGGACGTTATTTCACGTGTGGCTACATGTTAAATCCTTACAAACAGTTAAATTGTACTATACATATATATGTATGTATATATATATACATACAATAACAATAACAGACCCAATGCCTCAAGAGCTGTTGCATAAGCGGGGCCTAGGAGAGGTGGATGTACACAACCTTACCCCTTTAGGTTATAACCTTACTGAAAGGCTGCTTACTAGGACCCCCAATCTTATAGGGTTGGCAATACGAGGACTTCTCAAGAGGTCACCCATCCTGGTACTACTTTCGTGCAAGCACACTTAACGTCGGAGTTCTAATAAGATCCGGTGCCTTAATGCCCGGTAAATGAACCCTATATATATGTATGTATGTGCACCTTATATTGGAAGCACATTGCTACAAAGATTTATAGTATATTTAATTTTCAATAAATTTTTATATGTTAAAATACATCAAATATACGACTAGATTTCTATATATATGTATTTAATTATTTAATTTTTTAAGGAAAAACGATAATGTAATAGACGCTTAGTTTATGTATTCAATTATTTTCAAATTCATAGAGAATAAATTTATTAACTTGGAAAATAATTAATTATGTAATATATATTTTTTTATAATTTAAATGTATTTTGATAAATTATTAATTAATATATTTAAATACCGAAATTAGGCTGACGTGCATTAAAAAAATGTCATCTTTCACTTTCCGCCTCCATTCCCTCACCTTTTATGACAAATGTAAAAGATATTTATATTTTAATTGTTGGATTTCTTTTACATAAGTTAGTAAACAAATTTCTTTATTTCATGCATAATTTTCCGACCAGGTTGGGGGTCCTTAAAAACAGCCTCTCGTCAGGGTCTCACTCTGACGGGGTAAGGCTGCGTACATCCTACCCCCCCAGACCCTGGGCAAGCGGGAGCCCCTATGGCACTGGGACTGTTGTTGTTGTTGTTGCTATGTATAATTTTTCATTTTGCACGATAGTATAAAATTATTTACAAGTTTTCAACTAATAAATTAAAATATATTTTAAATAGTTAATTTTTCAACTTCGTATCAAATTTTCTAACCAAAATATCGTAAATTTGAATCCAAATAGTCTTCTCACTTATAAGTATCTACACCTTTCAAGCAACATTAATCGAAGTAGCAGTTAAGACTTTTCATTTTATACAGTTCTGGATTCAAGATTACCCTTTTTATTCTCATGTGTTGATAGCCCTATTTAGAGCAAATATACTACTTCTTATCAGTATAAAGTTATTCATAAATCATATCTAACGGTTTAACCTTTTAAAACAGACATACGTTAAAAAAAGGGAGACGAGTGACAAAAAAGTAGAACCAAATATTCTTTTGTGGGTGATTCCTAATTGGATTGGGGCCCTCGCAACATTGAACTTCTTTTACTTTACTTTCACCCGTGAACATTATCTCCTTTGTTCCACAAAATCCTTACATCTCCAATCATTTTAAAAAATAAAAATTGCATGAAAATACCCAAAATATATATATATATATATATATATATATATATATATATATATTATAAAACATTATAATATACATTATATATATGTGTGTAGTCCAAAATTAGAGGAGAGAAGGGGTGAGAAAAATAGGTTTAAAATTGTGAAAAAGTTAACCGAAAAGAGAGAGATATTAATTAAAAAATAAAAGGGAAAGAGACTTAACTGGGTTGCTGCCAAAGTAGTGGTGGCTAATGATAACCCAACCACCATTGTTACCACCAATGCCACCTTCAGCCACCGCCAGAACCACCACCGCGCCACCTCCATCTCGGTCCCACAACCTGAAACGTACATTTTCAATGTATGTACATGTCAAATAATCAAGTGTTTCAAAAGCTTAAATTGTTAGATGAAGATTGATAAACAGTTTTATAACCCAATGCATGCATGCAAAGGTAGCACTGAGCTATTTCAGGTTGGTTTGGTAGTTAAATTCCTGTCTCTTTTTTTCAGTTATGATCTCCGTTTAGAGAAATTATAACCTTCTTACCAGTAAGAAAAAACACGACTTAAACATAAATAAATTAACAATAGGGAATGAAGTACGTACCTTGCTAAATCGTGGGTGCGTCCTGCTTTGTTTTACGAGTCTTGTACTTGTTAATTAGCGAAAAAATACTTTGCTAAATTTGCCTGTGTATGTGGAGAATGATCAAATGTGAGTAAAGTGGGGAGGCAGGAGACATAAACTTATATAGAAGGAAGATTGGGGGGAGTGAATTTAATTATTATTTAATTTTAATTTTAATTTTAGATTTTAAATATTTATTATTATGTGGAAAAATATCTTATAAGTAAATTCTGTTTACATTGGAGTTTTGGGTTTTTTACTTTAAAAATAAAAATAAAAATAAAAAAATTCGGTGGGGGTAAAAATGTAATTTTGTAATAGTTGAATTTTAGAATAATGGAGGGGTGGACTTTTTCGCAAATTTTTTTTTAGGTGCTAAGGTTGACTATTTTTTATTTTTATTTTATTTATTTATAGGTAATATTATTGACATGGTAAAATTATTATTTTTAGGACAAGATTATAGTTTTTAAGATAATTTTATGGCTCTTATTATTTATAAGTTATACTATCACTCTGAAAATAATAATTTTTACGCCGATAATAATAACTCTAACGTATATTTGTTGCACTTGTGTTGCCTGACGGGGAGGGTAGTTTTATACTTTGCGTTGCCGTATAGGTAACCAGCCTCTTAATTTTGTTAGTCCTTTTGCTTTTTTTCCTATTTTTGTAATTTAAGATACAAAAACGAGCATTTTTGGTAGCCTGTATGTAGCATGTTATTGAAGCGCAGAAATGTAAAACTTAATATCATAAATATGTCAATTCAAAGAAACTTACAATTTTCAGAAAATGAGAGAGAAAATTCTAAGACTTTGTATCGAGAATTCTAGAAGGCCTTAACCGAACAGCCAGTAAAGAACGTCTATAATAAACTATCTAAAACTATAAAATTATAAAAAATGTTGTGAATATTTAGGTTAATATAGCATACCTAAGATAGTAGCCTTCAATCGTATATATAGAGGGAAACATATAAGATAAGATAAGTATAACTCAATCAAGATAAATCTAGATCTAATAAATACAGACGATAAAACCTAGATAATGGGAATATATTCTAATAAATGTCACTACATAATCGCAAAGCACAAAAGTGGCTCGAAATGCTTATTAGAGGTTGAATTTGGTGAACCAAGTAGGGATCATAGCAAAATGACTGGATTTGCATAGTTTAGCCTTAGAGCTTCGTTTTTGATATGTAATGGGTCTCGTAATTACTCCTTGTGGATCAAAAGTACTTATGGTTGTTTTAAGTCACAGAAGCATATTAATGTTTCTAGCCTGTCTATTTATTTTTTCTGGCAATCCAATTGTTCCATAAATTTTCCGATTGCTTGTTTTAGTTCATATATAGAATATACGAATTGCATAGACAAACAAAAGAATAAGACAAGCAACAAAAGGACCAAATAAAAACTATAAACATTGAGCAATATACGGCTCTTAGGCAAGCATGTCAAGCCCGTTAATTTAAATTCAAATTCAATTTCGTTTTTGTGAGAGTTATGTCTTGAGTTTGTCTTCCTCAAGGCCTAACTCCATACCATTTCTTCAAAGTTGATTTAAGCCTGAAGCAACCCGGCTCGGTCAAGCTTCTGAATCA
Source organism: Simmondsia chinensis (assembly GCA_018398585.1). Classification (NCBI taxonomy): domain Eukaryota; kingdom Viridiplantae; phylum Streptophyta; class Magnoliopsida; order Caryophyllales; family Simmondsiaceae; genus Simmondsia; species Simmondsia chinensis. Next base: position 42,359,617 of record JAGTTD010000002.1, on the reverse strand, counting down.
TAAACCAGCTCAATAGTAGAGCACAATGTAACATTTTCAGTGCCCTAAGGACTCCCACTTAAGCAGGGTTTGGAGTGGTGGATGTACGCAGCCTTCCCCCTTCAGAGTGCTACCCTGAAGAGAGGCTGTTTCCGAGAATCCCCAACCCGAGGGACTCAACACGAGAACTTCCCAGAAGGTCAACCATCTTGGTACTACTCTTGCCCAAGCACGTTTAACTTCAGAGTTCTAACAACCTCTAGTGCTTGCGTGTTGGTACCCTCTTAGGTAGAGTCAATAATCTAATTCAAAATTATATACGCTCGAGTTTAGATTATTTAGGCTCACAAGTTGTAAAACATGAGTCTTTTAATTACAATCAGGCTTTTCTCTATCAGTTGGATGAACCACGTTATCTAAATTCAATCTCGAGCTAATGGAGAAGAAGATGACAAGCCAACTCGTCTTATTTTCACAACATTTAAAGCCGAAACTATACAAATGGATAAGTCTAATGTTTGAGAAGGAAAAAATCAAAGGAGTTAAGTAAATATGGTTAGAGAAAATTGCACCTGCTCTAACAAATGCTCATTTGCCAAATAATTCACATATTTGACTTTACTATATCATCTTCATCTATGAATGCAACTGATTAGGGATGGTTGCTCAACCTACCATTTCTATATAATTTCCCTCAAAAATTGACTCCACATTGTTTTCGATAATTTGCGATAAGAGTTGCGGTATAGTACAGCCAAGCCCGCAAAAGCGAGGCTTGAACCAGCCTGCATAAAAGCGTCTAGCCAAAACAAAAAAAAAAAAAAGGAAAATTGACTCGGCATTAATTAAGCATGAACAATTCTACACTGAAACATAATCATAGAGTCGAGTCAGAGTCCTCCAATACAATCTCTTGGATGTCATGTTCGATAACATGTCTATCAAAATAGAATTTCGTAGTCAATAGGATCCAATTATCATTTTTGAAATTTAGAAACTTTAGTTTTGTATATGAACCATTTTGCAAACATAGGCTTAATAAGGTTAGACCTCTTTATAACTTGGCTTTGAACGTGTTTTCTCTATATGTACTGTTATAGTATATGTAAAAATCATTTATGGGTCTTCGCCCATTAGCTCAATATCAAAGCCCTATTGATTAATCTATTTTAAACACAAGATACGGGTGAGGTTGTGCATTATCCACGTTTTAGGCCCAATGGGTATTTGCGAGAGTGACAGTTTTATATATTTTTATGATTTTATTACTTTATACAATAATTTTGTTTTTTTTGCAACACCCGAGGGCTCCCGCCTAAGCAGGGTCTGGGGGTAGATGTACACAGCCTTCCCCTTTTAGGAGGTTGTTTCCAAGAACCCCCAACCTAAGGAGTGCAACACGAGGACTTTCCAGGAGGTCACCCATCATAGTACTACTATCGCCCAAACATGCTTAACTTCGGAGTTATAATGGGATCCGGTGCTTGCATGTTGGTACCCTCTTAGGTTATACAATAATTTTGTAACTTTGAGAAATCACATAAAAAAAAAGAGTTAGTTTGAGGGGTAAGGTAAAGGAGCAGCTGGGACATGATTGAGTAACCCATTTGGGGTTCGTTACTTAACGTCTTGCTTAGAAAATGACATTTTACTGCCCCCCTCCCCTTTTTTTTCTTTTTTTTTATTTATTTTTATTTTCGTTAAATTTCACCGGCCTATACAGCTGACCCACAAAATTGGAACATAGAGATCTATATATGAGCTCAAGTGGGATTCTATCATAAAACCAGTTGATATTAGATAGAGGAACACACTAGGCTTATACGGTGATCTCTTCTATCGTAAAAGAAATTGGAAGTCCTCGTGTTGTCCCCTAAGGTTGGAGGTTCACGGAAACAGCCTTTCATCAGGGTACTCTGAAGGGGGGAAAGCTGCATACATCCACCCCCAGACTTTGCTTAGACGAGAGCCTTGGGGCACTAAGAATGTTACTTTTTATTCTATCTTAAAACTTTAATATGACATTTAACTAGACTTACATGTAAAATCTTTAACAGAAACAGTAGAAATGGCCAAAATTATGGACTTTGAAAATATGAATAATTAGGCAAGTGATACAAGCCATATTTCGTAGTTTATCAACTTTGGCAACTCCATCCTTGATTAAATTCTACAATGTGTTTTTTCTCTGGGTGGGCACATTCCAACTTGGATTTTTCTTTTTATAATTAGCGAGAAGACCCGTAATACAAGAATGGTAACCTGTAAAAGCAAGAGTCCAGAGCAGCAATAACCAAAATTTAAAAAAAAAAACCTGAAAGGAAAGACAATACAAGAACATATTCAGTTTGTATGCTCAATTCAATGATAAAACGTCATTATTTTAAAGCTTGTTTGGCGTCATTTTCTACGTGCATTTTTGGAATTTCGAAAAGCAAAAATCATGTTTTGTAAATAGTTTTTCTTAATTCTTTGGCTTTTCGTTTTCAGTTTTCTGTCGAATTGGGAAAAAACTAAAATAAAATACCAAAAATTTAAAAAGATTATTTTCAAAATATGGTTTTTAGTTTCTGAAAAACTAAAATATGCAAACACGTCCTTATAAGAATTTAAGTAATACGAAAGTATTTTTTATCGTTCATCTTACATGTATGATCATGTTGATGTGTTTCAAACCTTGGTATGACATTGCCAAAATCATAGAAATTAAATAAATGTCATTACATAATAATTTCTGTGTAATGTATTATATGATTGGTCGTTAATTAATGATATTTTTATATAATCTACATAATACATATAAAAAAAAAAAAAAACATGTTCCAAAATGTATTATGTTATCCTCAACAATTGGAGCCAAGGTCGGTCCGGACATTTTCGAGGCCTCAAGCGGGACATTTTCGAGGCCCCAAGCGGGTGCTTGCGTTGCTTGGGATTAATGTTGAACCGTGATTGGAGCTGAGCTACTAGAAGAAAGATGGCATATGTCAAACGTGTGGACATTTTACATAAGCAACATACATTGCCAAATTTGAACTGGAATTTCTCCTCTCTCTAGTCAATTTAAATCACTAATAAAAAAACAAAAAATTTACAAGTCACGAGAAAAAAGCCACAAAACTATCACAAGAAGGAGGGTGCTTAGAAACAAGTTAGTCGTTAATGACCAACTGTGGCCTATTCGTGGCATTTTCGTGTGCCCCTTCTCGTGACGTGTGGCAATGCTCATAAAAAAAATAGTTATATTCACAAATTTCTCAGTATATATGCATCAAGTAATGTAATAATATTTAAGGAAAAAATTATAAAAGACATATTTTAAACTTAGTATTACATATCGATTTCAAGTACATAGATCTGGAACGAAAATGCAAATTTGATATTGTACGTATAAAAAATCGAAGATTTTGTAATCTACCAAAAGTGTAGAGAGGAATTTAGAGTTCAGTATTTCTAACAAACTAGAATGAAAAAACAAACAACAGTTGCATAATATTTATTCGGAAAGCTAATAAAACTGTCCATCATGAGGGCGTCTCAATTGGTGGTGTCTCCTACACATGCAGTCATCACCCAGAAGTCAGGAGTTCGATTCTCGCTGAGGATATACTCATGACTTACCTGCCCATGGAGATTGTGGGCTTTCTCATGGATTGGGGTTAACTGAAGCAACCCAGTTCCTCGTTTCCAAAAAAACAAAAAGCTAACAAAACTCCAAACAAAAAATCACAAAAATGTCATGACATTAGTTGCGGAACACAAAACATGTATAGAGGTTGCATTTGAGCAAAAAAGGTGGGGGCAATGGCAAAGCAACTGACTTTGTGTGATTCGATACAAGAGTTTCGTTTTGATATGTTACTAGTCTTGTAACTCTTTATCAATATGGTCGTTTTAAGTTGTAACAGTCGATTAATATTTCCGACCCTCCTATTTGGACTTTTAACGGTCCAATTGCTCCATGTATATGTATATATAAACATCACATGTGTAAGAAATAAATTTGAGTTGCAAGCAGAGGTTTTAAATTGCAATGTATATACTTGTAAAAAAGTAACATTTTTGGTGCCTCAAAAACTCCCGCCTCGGCAGGGTCAGGGTAGTGGATGTACGTAGCCTCCCCCCCTGAAGGAAGGCTATTTCTGAGAACCCCCAACCTGAGGGGTGCAACACGAGGACTTTCCAGGAGGTCATCCATCTTAATACTACTCTCACCCAAGCACACTTAATTTCGTAGTTCTAATGAGATCCGATACTTGCGTATTGGTACCCTCTTAGGTGCAACATATATACTTGTATTGCACCCCAAATGCATGTGATTTCTTTATTGCATTTTATGCTCTATTACTTATAAACTTCTCTACGTTAATTTTCACAAAGTATTTGACCTAATATATAGCGCGAAGTTTAATCTAAAAACTAATTGGTATTAAGTAAAATATTTTATTAAAGAGAATCCTGACCTTTTTTAATTAATAAAAAGAACTCTAAGTTTTTATTATAATAATAAAAATGCCCTTCTCAAGGGTGATGATGTCATTTTTTGTCGATAGAGCTGACATGGCAATTGGCAACTACATTTTATTAATGCTACAGTAAAATAACAAAAAGTACGTTTTAACACCCTTACTCTTACTTTATAAATGAAATTTAAGATGTTGTATTATGCAGCATTAATAAAAACGTAGCTATTTGTTGACTAAAAATGATGGCATCACATCAAAGAGGGGTCTTTTTATTAATATAATAAAGACCTAGGGGCCTTTTCATTAATTCAAAAAGGTCATGATCTTTTTTATTATTTTTTAAAACATCGTGGTACTAAAATATTTGTCTCCTTGTAGATGCAAGATCCCCAATATAAAATACCAAAATATTTTTAACTTGTAGATGCAAGATTCCCAATAGAAAATTATGGTTATGAGATGAGAATGTGTTTTATTTTACACTTGTGACATGAGAATAAAGAAAATACAAAGATGGATTCGACAAGAAACTATCTATCCCAAAAGTTTAAGCTGATGTATGAAGGTCCATGATTGGTTTTATACTCTAACATGCCCCCTCGCATAAATGTCTACTAGGCTTGAAGCGTCGATATTGCACAAGCCCAAAACCTTAAGCTGATGGGTGAAGGCACTGATACCATGTCAAAAAACCATCTTGATCAACAAGGTTGAGATTCGAACTCATAATCTCTTAGTCAACAAGGCTCTGATACCATGTCAAGAAACCATCTCATCCAAAAGCTTAAACTGATAGGTGATGGCCCAGGAATGATTTTATACTATAACAGGATTGCAATCGAGGCCCAAATAGAGTATAGTTTATGATCGGGTCAAGTAAGATTATGTGTGACTGTTTTCAGTTGTTCGATATTCATCTTTTATATAGCTAGTTCATCACATGTTACTCTTTTTTTTTTTTTTTTTAACTTCTAATCTTTTATATGTGTGGTTTTTAAAACGATGTGTAATTCATTATATCTTATATTAATATCGTGTTTGCTGATCTATCCCTTTTTAAAATCGGTCCTTTATGTTGTCATGATATCTTATTACTGTGTGTTGTTAGTTGCTTGTTGCTTATATTTGCTGTTGTTATGTGTTGTCGGTTGCTTGTTGCTATTGCTGTGTGCGACGTATTGTTGCTCTACGATGCTCTTTCCTTTGTTGCTTATTGCTTTATTACTTATTATTACTTTATGCTCTCTCTGTCCCATTTGTTTTCATGTTTTTCATGTTAGGGTGTCACGAACCTAAGTTCGTGACTTGGATAATTTTTGGGAGAAAGAACGAGAGAGAGAAAGAGAATAGAGATTAAGAAAAGAGATTAGAGATTAGATGAAGAAAGAAGAGATTGAGAAGAGAATTTAGAGAATAAGTTAGAGAAAAGAAGAGAAATTTAAAAGATAGAAAGGGGAGAGAGAGGTCGGTTAGAAGAGGGAAAGACAGAGAGAAAATTTGAATTTGTGTTTGATTACTTGATGGCAAAATACAAGCTCGGCACATGAATATATAGAGCTTGGGAGGGAGACACAACCTGTCACCCTAGGCCCCTAGACCCCCCTACTAGCCCACATTTTAATTAATGCTTAATACAATCCTTCAACACAAGTAATCCTTTCCTAAACCTTGTCCCCCCCAACCGGCGCCTAATTCAAATTCAAACTAATTAATTTTACATTTTTATATTACATATTTAATAAAAATAAAAAATGAGTTGTTCGGTCCATGGCTCATGACATAGGGGTTCTCGAACACAGCCTCCCTTTAGGGTAGCATCGTGAAAGGCTAAGGCTACATACATATCACCCTTCCCCAAAACTTACATTGGCGAGAGCCCTTATGGCACTAGATTTTTTTTGTCGTTGTATGCTATCATGATATCTGTTCTCCTTTGGGCCCGTCATATTTGGGAATTTACAAACAAATTGGGCTTAAGTTATAAAGGTTCTGTGTTGGAAAAATTCACACATTCAAGCACAACGGAAGCGAAAAATCAATTACGTGGAAACCCACTCTCAACTAGAGGGTAAAACCATGGGACCCAAAGGGGTACCAAATTCACTATGAAATTTAAGGAATTACAATCTCCAATTGAAATTCCAAAGCCCATTATTACAATCATTATCTACACATGTGACTATTGCACGGTAAGTCACCAACTCTTTCTGAATGTAGCTTTGAACGGCAAGCCACCGGCCCTTCCACAACGTAGCTTTGAACGGCAAGCCACCAGCCCTTGCACAACGTAGCTTTGGACAAAGGAAGCTACAAAAAGCTCTCTTCAACACTCTCAATCAAGGCACCTGAATATGACTCTCTTCATACTCGGGGTGCACCACTCTCACATGTCACCCAAATACGACTCTCTTCATGTTCGAATAAAACCCACCCAACATCAAAACACCATACAAATAATTTCTCTCATACACTCCCACTACCCAGATGCCCCCCCGGGCTCCCCATTACAAAATCCCAACACTCTCTACGTTTTTCTCCAACTCTCACTTCTCTTCATTTTCTACACCCCAACACATTATTTTATAACAAAAGACACCAAGATAAAAAAGGATAATAAGACATACTAATTTACTTGTTGAAGTAAACTTCCCAACATATACTTATACCCTATAAATTATACAAGTAAACTTTTTATTTTTCTTTTCCTTTTTCACCTTTTTACATATATTAATTTTGAGGTAAAAAAATAACCCAACATCCTATGATATGCATTATCTTTTTTGCTCTTTTGAAGGCGATGTCGAACTCGAATAGACCATATATTATATTAGTCTTTTTGCCTTTTTAATTCTTTAGTAATAAAATTGTGACATCTCATAAGCTGATGCCACGTGGCTCTGCAGTGGGATTCACGGGTGTCCTTATATATATTGTTGTCTTATTATACAAACCCAAAAGAGTATGCTTTCTATATCTCTTTTAAGCATGTAAAAACAAAGGAATGTACCCAGTGCATTAAGGGTTTTTGTCTACGCAGGGTCTGGGAGGGACGGATGTATGCAACCTTCCCCCTTTAGAGTTTTAACCTAAAGAAAGACTGTTTTTCCGTGTCCCCAACCTGAGGGTGAGGACTTCCTAGGAGGTCACCCATCTCTTTTAATCATGTATTTGAATAAATATATGTGACAAAATAGTTATTAAATTATTCAAAATTAAATTAAATTGATTATATTTTTATAATTTAAAAATTTACAAATATTTCCTGCTGTAGTATGTGCACGGAAGCGTGGAAAAAAGTGGATTAAAATTTGATGGAGATGAATCAGTTATAATTAAGCATATTGTATCGATCAATTCGACATTTTGTTTTCCTAGTTTTTGGTTTGGTATGTTCTATTCCTGGTTCACAGCAAGTCCTTTTCAAAGGTAGTCGGTTTTCGCCTTTTTTTCTCGTCTTTTTTTTTTGTAATCCTATTTTTTGTCTTTTTCTCGCCCTTTTTTGTCTTTTGTTCCTTATTTCTATACGGGTAAATTCAGAGCTCATATGTACGAGTTACCTGTTTTATATTACGACTTTATCGTTAATTATCAAAAAAGAAGCATATGGTTCAAAACGAAAAGGTTGTTAGTGAGTGTAATCAACTAAAGAAAAAGTATTATATATATTTGATGTCATATATGTATTTATTTTTTCTAATGATGTGTCAGAAGATATTAGATTATGGAAAAATTATCACTTAGATACTATAAAGTTTAAATATTTTATCACTTAGGTATCTCGATATTTTAACATATATATTAAGGATATCTATGTCAGAATTTGATAAATTTTTATACGAGTTTGACCAATTTTATATAAAAATGCTAATAATTAGTACATAATTATGTTAATTTATAAAAATCATGTCAATATTTTTTGTAAAAATTCAACAAATTACAAAAAAATGTTTACCGAATTTTGATTTAAATCATATGACAACAACAACAACAACAACAACAGTCCCAGTACCTCAAGGGCTCCCACTTGCATAGGGTTTGGGAGGGATACGATGTACCCAGCCTTACCCCATCAGGTTAAAACCCTGATGAGAGACTGTTTTCGAGGACCCCTAACCTAAATTTAAATCATATATAGATTGTCAAAATCATGTGTTGTGTCAACACTTTTGATAAAAATCATCGAATTCCAACGAAAATACTTAAATATTGTAATGTTCCACTTTGGCATTTTTCAACAAAAATCTATGAAATTTCAGTAGAAGGGTACATAACAGATAAAACTTTAAAACTTCAGAATATCTAAGTGATAAAATTTTTAAACCCTAACCCCATTATATATATTGAACTGTCAAGATATCCAAGTGATAAATGATAAGATAAAAATTTCCGTAAATTATAATATAAAATTAGATTAGTGAATTTAATATTGGTAGTATATAATTAGATATAGATCACAGGATTGGGATCAAAACAGGACATAAAATTTGTTGGGCAACATGTGAACCTCCCACGCCGTCGAACATTCCTGTGACTGTAACTGCCCATTATATATAGGTTATTTTATTAAAATTTATCAGGTTGAGGGTTCTCGAAAATATGTTCCTTTGAAGGCAGCCCCGGAAAGGGAAAGGTTGCGTACATCTACCCCCCAGACCCTGCTGATGCGGGAGCCCTTTGAGGCACTGGGCTGTTGTTATTGTTGTTGTTTTATTAAAATTTATCTAAATTTTAGGTGCATTTTTCAAAAAAATTATTTTAATTATTTAAATTTTTTAATGTCATACACCTAAATTTTTTAAAATTTATCTAAATTTTAGGACGGGGAGACGGACGCTTTCCCAATAACAGTAGGGGTACATCAAGGGTCTGCCTTGAGCCCCTATCTGTTCATTCTGGTTATGGACGACCTCACTAGGCACATCTAGGGATGTGTGCCTTGGTGCATTCTTTTTGCAGATGGCATAGTGTTGGTGGGGGAGTAGCGGAAAGAGATAAATGAGAAGCTAGAACCGTGGAGAGGGGTTCAAGAGTCAAAGGGGTTACGAAAGCAGAACCAAGACCGAGCACATGGAACTCAAGTTCGATCCCTCTACCATGCCTAGTCGGGAAGAAGTCAAGATTGGACACGAGGCCATACCGAAGAAGGAGAGATTCAGGTACTTGGGGTCCATGATACAGCAAAATGGAGAGATGGACGACGATGTCAGCAACCGGATTAAAGCGGGATGGCATAAGTGGAGGTTGTCCTCCGCGGTACTTTGTGATAGAAAGTTTCCCTTGAAGTTAAAGGAAAGATACTATAAGACGGTTGTGAGGCCAGCCATGACGTACGGGGCAGAGTGCAGGGCAATGAAGCAACAGCACACACAGGAGATGAAGGTGGCAGAGATGCGAATGCTGAGGTGGATGTGCGGACACACAAGGAAGGATAGGATCAGAAACGACATCGTAAGAGGCAAATTGGGCATAGCCTCCATTGAAGATAAATTGAGGGAGCAACGGCTGAGGTGGTTCGGGCATGTCAGAAGAAGACCGGACAATGCCCCAGTCAGGAGATGTGAACAGCTACTTACTTCATTAGGCAGAAAAGGCAGAGGCAGGCCAAAGAAGAGATAGCTTGATACGATCCGACAAGACCTCACCCACCTAAACCTTCGGGAGGAAATGGCATTAGATAGGGCCCAATGGAGGGCCAACATAGGGGTTTTAGATGTTTCGGTTGGAGTAGGGTAGTCCAGCTTACTAGTGCTAGGTCCTCTTGGCGCACGCAGGCTTTTTCTGGATCTCACGAGGTTGTACGCTGCTACTTGCCTTCTTATCTTTTTCTTCCTCTCTATCTATTCCTACCCCTATCCCTATTTCCTTCCTTTTCTCTTCCCTTCTATCTCTATCTCTATTTCTATCCTTTCCCTATCATATATATTTCTTCATCTTATATGTTGATCTGCCCTTGATGTGGCATGGCTTTGAGCCTGTTGCTTTGCTTGCAGTGTGTCTGCCGTGAGTTTGTTATACTCATGCATTTGATGACTCTTCTGTTTTTGCCAGGTCTTTGGCTCCTTGATGCGAACCAGCTTTTCAGGCTGGAGGTCCTCGGAAACAGCTTCTCTTCAGGGTAGCCCCCTGAAGGGGGAAGGCTACGTACATATACCTCCCCCAGACCCTGCTTTTGCGGGAGCCCTTAGAGGTACTGAGTTTATTGTTGTTGTTGTTGTTGTACACCTTAATGTCAATATATTCAATATTTGTTAGTTTTTGTGGACGTGGTATTTAAAAATATTTCTAAAAATATAAAATTAGTTTTTATATAGTTACAAATTTTTAGATATTTAAATATTTTTCAATTATTTTAAATATAGACATAAATTTTTTAAAGTTATTTTCTCTTTTCTTACAAAAATCACCTCAGCAAAAACTAATGGATGTGTAAAATTAAAAACTCTATATGATTTTTTAATACTGCACCTAAAATTTAGATAGTTTTCAATAAATAAAAAAAACCCTTATACATATGTGCATGGCACTTGCCATACACTTTATATATAGTAGGAGGGTCGGACAATATCCCAAACAATTCTTTTTTTAATCAAAATCCTAAACAATTCAAACACTATGTTCAAACAATTGTTTGATTTTTTTAGTTTTAAGTATTTTTTTAAAATCTTTAATTATATTATGAGTTTACTACTATCCTATGTTCGGATTTGTAATTGCAAAGTAGCAATCTATCTATAATATAAAAGAACCAACATATTAATTGATATTATAATATAAATTACATTATTTTGGTCTGGCTCTTATGACCCGCTACTTGCCTACTTGCCATTTGATTTCAACTTAGTTGTGACTTGCTTTGAGTTTGTTTGTATTGCTCGGCTTGTGTTTTGCCCTGCTCATGCTTTGTTGCTCTCTTGCTGCCAGGCCACCTTACTTTATGCTGCGGACCAGCTTCTTAGGTTGGGGGTCCTCGGAAACAGCCTCCATTCAGGGTAGCTCCCCGAAGGGGGAAGGCTGCGTACATCTACCCCCAGATCACCCTGCTTTTGCGGGAGCCTTTGAAGGCACTGGGTTTGTTGTTGTTGTTGTTGTTGCATTATTTTGGTAATTGTGCTTGTTCTTATAAGGAATGGGCCATTTAAACACTTGAAATCTCAAAGTATAGCAACAAAGTAACAACGTTGCCAATGCCCCAAAGGTTTCTGCCTAAGCAGGATTGGAGAGTGGATGTACGCAACCTTCACTGTACTAATAGATTTATTGTAAGAACTCGAGAAAATATAAAAATTATAGAAAGAATATTAATTTGATGGAAGAAGAAAACACTATTGAAAACGTATCATGCCTCATAAACTACAATAAATAATATATAAGCGGGTCAGCTGCTATTCTTTGGTCCACTTTAGAATTGAAGTGATAAATATAGAGAGTTCTTATTATCGAGTAAAAAATATTATTGTTAGAACAATTATGTGATTTATAAATAATAAGAACTATAAAATTACCTTAAAAACTATTATCTTTCTCTGGCAATAACATTACCCTAAATATATTTAGGGTTATTTACTCTAAAGTTCCCAGTATTTTACACATTATGTCAATTTATTTATCGTACTTTTAATTGTGTCAATTTGGTACTTATACGATAGATATTGTGTCAAACAGATCCTTAGAGTAAAATTTATGTTAAGTTGTTGATGAAATTTTTAATGGTTGGGTCACGGGTTGGGTTATATTGGGTCACCTGCTGGATTTATAATGAGTTACTTGCATCTAACATGATTGTGCCATTAAAAATTATTTCATCTAACTCAACTTTAATTTAACTAGAGAACTAAATTGACACAATTAAAAGTATAAGAACTAAATTAATATAATGATAAAAGTACATGAAACTTTTGCATAAATAACGCATATATTTATTAAGAATAGAATAAAGGATCAAATTATATATTAATGAAGACGTACATGCCAAAGCCCTCCTGGCCCAAAAGGTTGGGTAGACGTTTGCCACCCACGGGATCCAGTGTTCGAGGCCCGGCATCCCCCCTTCTCCTGCCTTTAAGGCATTTGTACTGTTCAAAAAAAAAAAAAAGATGTACACAATTATTATTCGGTTTTATCTTTGGGCTTCTTGTACAAACTCTGGTCCCTTTGATTCGATTCATTCAGTTGTGACTATCACAAATGGCCCAAAACAGATGCCTTTTTGTTGGGCTCGATTAGGCCCAGTAATTGGGGAACTAGTAGTTGGGCTATAGTAGGCCCAAATGATAAAGGATTCTGGTCACTTGCTTTCGGCCCAAAAACATTATTTTCTAAATTATGTATATGAGTTTCAATATTGTATATTTAATTAAAATACCAAAGGAAAAATGTAAAGAGAAAAAATGTATGAACAAAACGTGCCCTAAATTCAAGCCCCAGAAAAAAAAAAAAAAAAAAAAAAAGGTGCCCTAGATAGATGGGGGGAAAGACTCGAATATGCTCCCAATTTAAGAGGGTACCTACACGCAATTATCGGATCCCATTAGAACGCCGAAGTTAAGTGTGCTTGGGCAAGAGTAGTACCAAGATGGGTGACCTCCTGGAAAGTTCTCATGTTGCCCCCCTCAGGTTGAGAGTTCTCTGGGGGGAAGGCTACGTACATCCAGCCCCCAGACTCTGTTTAGGTGGGAGCACTTGGAGTATTGGAAATGTTGCTTTTTTACAGGATCGTCAGAACTACAAGTAACTAAGGCCATTATTTGAGATCCCTAATGCGTTCAGGAACTATTTTAAAAATGTATTTTATTATTATTAGTTTATTTATACAAAACAATCAATATAACAAGTTATAATTGGAAAATAATCATGTACATAAGGGCATGCTGGGCCGAGCTTTTGTACTCAAATAAGGTTTCTTTTGGAAAAAAACACTTTCTTCCAATATTTGAAGATATTTGACTTTCAAGGAAAATGTACAAGCTTTTTTGCTTTTAACTAAAAGCAAAAATAGTAATTCTCCTTTAAAAGAAGGGAAGCCGAATGGTTTTTGTAACCTTAGTGAGGGAAGTCGAATGGTTTTTGTAAAAGAAGGGAACTCTGAGCTAATCCCAAGCTACTCTGCGGAAGTTATTCACCTCGCAGTGTCTGCCAGATTAAATAGGGAAGAAGGTCGAAACCTACGACAAGTTCCTAACGTTATTACCAACACCAACCCGGGTCCTAGTGAACGTGCTATGTACCCGTTCCAGGAGATGGGCCCTTCGATATGCCCGAGGACTGGGTGTATGGATCTATGTCTTGATAATCTGAGTGCAAAATACGTTACACTACATGTTAACCTCCAGGTTATTTGTAGCTGGCCCTTGGTTATGCCGTCTCCTTACTCGTCTGTCTATCTCTCTCCGCCCCAAGTCTTTGAACGGCCTGTTGCTACACAGTGCCAGGTTAACAGACCATATGTAAGATCGCAACTGCTTCTACCTTGGGTTGAGGACAGTGGAATCAGATCACATGGGATGCAAATTCAGAGCACACCTCAAACATATCAAATACCAAACACTAATAGTGACTGCGAATCGGAGTCGTCGAGTCGAACCTTTCCACTGGGTTTTGAACTATTGATAGATCATAGTCATGTCGAGGATATGGCCCTGTGTGTTAATTTGGCTCAAGATATTGCGGAAACCTCAAAGGTAGGGGAAAGGAGAAGAAGCGAGAAACCGGGGCGCCAGGAACCTAATGGTGGTGCCATTAAAAGGGATCGCAAGGCTCTCAAGTGTTGGAAAAAAGATCAAGAGAAATGGAACCTTCAAGTGTTCTTTAAAGATATGTCTCCTAGTAGCAGTGGGAAGAGGAGACCTGAGAAAGTGACCAAGGCCAAAGGGAAGAAAAAGACTCAAAACAAGAACAAGAAATGCTTTACAGCTAAGCAACTGCTCAAGAGGAAACGCACTTGGGAGACCGAGAAGTTGCTTGGGTTGAGTTTTCATGGGGATGAATCCCTTATGATTGAGCGCTTTACTGAAATGGACTACGGTTTGGATTCGTTTGTGCTGTTCTCCCTCAGATTTTTGTGGTTTTGGTCTCTTCTTCAATCTCTTTCCAGTTCCGCTTCTGGTCCAGCTCTGTTGTGCCTTTTCCTCCAGCTTTTGGTTTGCTTCTTGTCCGTGTTTTTCTTTGTTGCTACTGGGTCTCCTTTTTCGTGTTGTGTAGTCTGTGGGCTGGTTTCCTATTTTGTTGTTTTTTTGCCCTATTTTTTCTATTGCCCCTCCCTCGTTGTCTTTTCTCTGTTTTGTTTTGCCTGTTCTATCTTCGTTTTTTGGAGATGTCAGGGCTCGCTTTGTCGAGGCCCGGTGTTGTTCTTCGGCTTTGCCAATATTTATCGAAAAAAAAAGTAATTCTCCTTTAAAACAGCAGTAGAAACAAAAACTAAAAGAACCTCGTTCTACTGCTTTGCCACACATGCCCTTACTGTACCTCAAATATGAAAATTTAAGTGTAGACACTACATACTAATTAAGAATTAATTTAAGTACATGTAAACTAACCCGAATAATATAGTTACAGCTATAAAAAAAGAATTTCTAACATATATATGACAGGGAGATGCTAACCAAACGTACCATATATTAAGGTAGGTATTATTACTGTAGTACATTTCCATACAGCAAGTTGGAGGGATGGCTCATGTAAGGAATCCAAGTACCTCAAAATTTTAATTTATTAGGTAAAAGTTCAAGAATAATTTTATATTTAAAATTCGCCGTTGTGCATTTTGTTGAAATTATATTAATATTAAGAGCGTGAGTGTTGAGATTCAAATTTATGACTTCTAAGTTAATAAAACTCTAATATCATATCAAATGAACAACTATATTAAAATTAGTTTAAGTTGTTAGGTGTAGTCTGAAAATGATTTTACACTAACAGTTTATAATAGATGAAATTATACCGAAAATAATTTTACACTCTAACAGTTTATAATAGATGAAACCATAAGCGAGAATTCGATTAAACTATTGTTAAAATTTATCCTTAGTACAAGAGGTCTTATGTTCAAATTTTTCTAAACTAATTGCTGATAGGGAAATCTAAGAGTGTACCAATACGCAAGCACCAGATCCATTAGAACTCTCAAGTTAAGCGTGCTTGGGTGAGAGTAGTACCAAGATGGGTGACCTCCTAGGAAGTCCTCGTGCTACACCCCTCAGGTTTAGGGTTCTCAGAAACAGCCTCTCTTCAAGGTACCATAAAGAGAGAAGACTACGTACATCCATTCCCCTTGACCCTGCTTAGGCGATAGTCGTTGGGGCACTGAGAATGTTGCTTTGCTTCGTAGATTGTTGATAGAAAAACTAATTGATGGGGTCCTTCAAGATTCAAGAGCAACTTAAAAGCAATCTTCTCATATTTCATTTGCATCTTGAATCGAACTATACAAAGATCTGAATGGTAGTTTTTAAGAAAAGATGATGATTGAGGAAGAGGAGCAACATGAAAAAAAGATAATCATCGAGTCAGATTCATTGCCAACGATGCTCTTGTTACATACTTCACATGTAAAATCTAGTAAGAATCTACATTAGAATTGTGATGCAGAAAAGATCAACATATAAACTTAATAAGTTAATTTACATAATGCGTATTAATTTTACGATGAAACTCTATTTGAACTTATGTATGAATCTCATATATGCAACTCTATAGATCTTACTAAAAGTCTAGTAAAATCTTACATTTTGAGCAAATAATCCATAGCTCGAGTTCTTGGAATCAGGTCAATCCTCAACAATTAACAAGCTTCAAGCAATTATTTACAAGTGTATCTTTGACATTTCGTTCAAGTAGGTCATTCATCCATTCTGTGTTTTTCATTAACTACACTCAAACAACAACAACAGATCCAGTGCCTCGAGGGCTCCTGCATAAGCGGGGTCTGGGCGGGGTGGATGTACGTAACCCTACCCCTTCAGAGTGTAACCCTGCCGAGAGGTTGTTTCAGAGGACCCCTAACCTTATACGGTTGGCAACACGAAGACTTCCCAGTAGGTCACCCATCGTGGTACTACACTCGCCCAAGCACGCTTAACTTCGGAGTTCTAATGAAATCTGGTGCCTGGTAAATGAACCCTATTAACTACACTCAAACATGTTCAATTAATGCTTGTTAAAAAGGAAAATGCAATTGTTTTCAATTTAGGTACTCAATATATATATTCTAATACTGCAAGAGATCATTAGATTATAAAAAATAACACTAAACTAGTAATTTTTTCGGAAGGTAATATTATGTATATTGTACATAAAACTGGATATATTCTTAAATAATCACACAAGTTTAAGCTGTTAAATAAAAACTCACGGACAAACAATGTTTATACTCTCTCCATCCTTTTCCGAAAATAGATTATAATTAACTTGTATGATATTTGATTTAAACGTTTCAGTTTAAAAAATCACTCTATTAATATTTTAAACTACCTACAGCTAAATTAAATATTTGACAGCTCGATGAAGATGCTATAGTGCTAAGACACTTATACTCCATTAACAATAATGACATGGTAGGCGAAGGCAAAATCATCATTAAAGATGCAAAAATCTCACCTACCAAGCCTAAAACACAAGTGATATTGATTTTAACATAGTAACCGCCATTGCAGCTATTAATTTTTACGACTTCATCTTCGTTAATCCACTGCCATGGCGGATTGGAAAAAGTAACCGCTATTGTTCACGATTTACAGAGCAATTAAACATACATCAAAATTGAAAAGTATGTAGACGGATAATTTATTTATAAGAGGATGTAATAATTAACTTGCCGATGAATAGATCTCATCTGAAATCTCGAATGACACGAGGATGAATAATCCGCCGAATATTACAGTGATAATCTTCCTTGTGACATCCTTCATCGAAGTTCTGCTTGTAACTAACCGCATCGTACTGAAACGTACTCAGATTCTTGGATCTCGTCCTATTGGCTGTCGTCAGCTTCCTGAGGAGCTTCCGCCACATCCAGCGGCTCCGGCCGACGGCGCCGGTGACGGAGCAAGGGGTGGGAGGGAGGCGAGAGTAGACGTCGTGGCTAGAGATGCAGCAGGAAGATGGAGACATGAAACAACTGGAGAAGTAGATTGATGATGAATCGCCTCTTCGCTTCAAATCGTCCGCCATTGATGAATTGAAAGAAGAAAATTGAGAGATTATTGTGAGGAGCTGAGAGATGGTTGTGAAGGATGATGTCTTATAAGTTTCATTAACGGTTACCAGTAGGAGTAGGGCTCTACAGGTAGAGTTGGACTAGGTTTCTTTCTCGCTGTTGTGGTTCACAAAACGCAGCGTTTCAGAATTTTAATTGAAACCAAATATCTGAACGTGTTTAAATATTGACCCAAATAAATAATGGTTTGTGTAAACCACGAGTCACACATATTAAGGTTGTATTTTTAATTATTGCGTAAATATCACAAATTATATATTAGTAATTCGAGATTTATTTTTTTTAGAATAATTTTTTTGTTTAAAAATTATATATATTTAATAAAATTATTCAAAAATGGCGTAAAAAAGTATGAAACCTGCCCCCTTTTTTAATAATATGAACTTCAGAAATATCTCCTCATTACTCCCCTCATTCCATTCACAAACCACAATGTATTGACACTTTTAATGAAAACGAGTTCAACGAGGAGCATATTTACACCCTTACATAGGGGTGTATTTGACCCGAGCCGAGCCGATCCCAAGCTTGCTAGGCTTGAGGCTCTGCTCGTGAATATTAAGCTCGGCGAGGCTTGGGCTTGGCTCGGTTTGATCTAAGCTCAGCGAGTTTTGAATTAAATTTGCAATATTTTGACTCATTTAAGCTCAATGTGGGCTCGTTTAGGATTGTTTAAGCTCGGGCTCGGCTCATTTAGTCTCCAACTTGGTTTCATTAGAAAATATTTAAGCAAATATACTATACTACAAGAGACTCATTTAGGCTCGCGAACTTACGAGCTCGAGCTCGGCTTGATAAGCTAAACGAGCCGACTCGGCTCCGCTTAAGCTAAAAGCGAGTCAAGCTTTTCAAGCTTTATGACGAGCCAACTCGGCTCATTTATACTCCTACCCTTATACATTGAAATGTCGATTATTTTATTAAATGTGTGTAATTTATAAAAAAAAAAATTATTTCAAAAAGTTTAAATCAAACTTTAGAATACAATTCACCCTGATTTTTTTTATTATATTTATATATATATATATATTTTTTAATTTCATTGGTGGAAAAATTTTATTTCTAGCATAGAATTTTATCATAAAACTAACAAGTATTAGATAGTGTATCCCACAATACTTATATATTGATTTCTTTTCTCTAATAATTTTAATATAAAATTTTTTAATATATTTATATACGAAGTTTTTAACAAATCAACCTAGTAAATGGCAATGTAAAATTACCAACAAAAACTCCAATATATGACAGTCATAAAGATTAGTTTTCAATTAAAATTTAAAATTTTATTTGAAATTAAACTATTATGTTTTAAAAAATTAATAATTTCATATAAAGAAATAGAATAAATTACCAAAGTGGCATATTTTGCAAAAAAAATTGCCAAAATGGCACAGTTGAAAAAATATTTACCAAAATGGCACACTTTACTGTAGCGTCAATAGGAAACGCTGTTTCAAACGACGTTCGTTGAGCGGTCGGAGACGTTACCTGTCGGACGCCGTCAGAAACTGCGTACGGACGCCGTTAAATGGCCTCCGTACGCCATTAGACCACACACCTTTGTATAAAGTAGAAAAAATTAACAATCCTCCTAACTTAATTAACAATAAAATGATAAAATAAAGTAGAAAAAAATTTAGTAGAGTTACATTATTTAATGTATAAAGTAATAAAAAGGGAAAAAATACACTGTAATAATAGATTATAAAAACCCCCTGATGTAATAAAAAGGGGTGTCGATGTGATCCGGGATATGTTGCGTTAATCCAAACTGACGCAACACTCTATCAAAATGGCACCTTTTGTAAAAAAAATTACCAAAATGGCATAGTTGAAAAATATTTACCAAAATGGCAAACTTTACTGTAGCGTCAATAGGAAACGCCGTTTGAAACGCCGTTCGTTGAGTCATATCTGGCGATACCAGGGACCAATGATATGCTTTGGCATTGTAGAGCTGCATTGCACTGATAGAGTGTTGCGTCAGCTTGGATTAACGCAACATATCTCGGATCACATCGACACCCTTTTTTATTACATCAGGGGATTTTTATAATCTATTATTACAGTGTATTTTTTCCCTTTTTATTACTTTATACATTAAATAATGTAACTCTACTAAATTTATTTTCTACTTTATTTTATCATTTTATTGTTAATTAAGTTAGAAGGATTGTTAATTTTTTTTTACTTTATACAAAGGTGTGTGGTCTAACGGCGTACGGAGGCCATTTGAAATGGCGTCCGTTAGGTGACGCCTCTGACCGCTCAACGAACGCCGTTTGAAACGACGTTTCCTATTGATGCTACAGTAAAGTGTACCATTTTGGTAAATATTTTTTCAACTATACCATTTTGATAATTTTTCTTACAAATATGTCACTTTGGTAATTTATTCAAAGAAATACGTGATAGAACATGGTGACCTGACCAACTAATAATATTTCTTATTTTATATGTATATATATATATATATATATCAACGTTAGCGCCTAATAATATAAATGCTAGAAAATCTGAGCCGTCAGATGATTCTGCAAATCATACAATTTTAATAATTTATCAATCTCAAAGCATGATGCTCAGGATTGGACTCCAGTCTTTTCCGTTGCATTATTATTTTTTTTTTTTATATTAGTAACACCACTCCAATAAATTAAGATGATTGTTATTATCGGATAAAAATTAAAAAAAATAACATACTTGGTGTTTTTAGGGTTTCCGCCTAAGCAGGGTTTAGGGGGCGGATGTACGCAACCTTCTCCCTTCAGAGTATTACCCTTGAAGAGAAACTATTTTCGAGTGCACCCGACCTGAAGGTGAAGACTTCTCAGGAGGCCACCTATCCTGGTACTGCTCGTCCAAACACTCTTAACTTCGAAGTTATTATAAAAGTAATAATGTAACTCAAGACTAACGGCGAGAGTCCCAAAATTGTCTTAAAAACTGCGATCTTATTCCAATAATAACAATTTGTCTTAACGATAACATTACCCGAACTATTTTTATTGATTATATAATAATTTCTATCATTAAATATTGGAAAATAACTTTTCGCTATAATCTCACAAATATGTTTTATTTTTTCTTTTTTCGAGGGAAAATGAGAAAGCGTTTTTCCATGCAAGATGCAATTGATATGAACTTAGACCAACAAACAGTAACAAATTTAGCGTCTCAAGACACGGTTTGAGAAGAGCAAAATGTATGTAATCTTACCCATATATGGTGCAACCCTCAAAAAATGATATTTTTCGAAGGGCTCCCAACCCTAAAAAAAAAAGCAAATAAAACAGTTTTAAACAATATTTATAAAATCCAATTTAAATAAAGTAGTAACCAATATAAAGTAAAGCAACATTCTCAGTGCCCCAATGGCTCCTGCCTAAGCAGGGTCTGGGGTGGATGTACGCAGCCTTCCTCCTTCAGGGTACCCTCAAGGGAGGCTGTTTCCGATAACCTCCAACCGGAGGGATGTAACATGAGAACTTCCCAGGAGGTTATTCATCTTGGTACTATGTACTCTCACCTAAGCACGCTTAACTTGAGAGTTCGAACGAGATCTTGTGATTGCGAGTTGGTACCATTTTAGGTTAAAATAGTAACCAATATGCAGGCAACAATAACAAACACGTAAGCCCAAAAGCATTGTAGACTAGTATCGTTGTGCTTCTCTCACCTAACAACTATGTCAGATGAGATGAACTTAATAGGGGGTTTCATTTATAAAAGACTTGAATAATGAGAGAGAGGTGGCAATAATTTGAGTGATTTTATAAGCTGGATGATAATCAGAGTGGTTCTTTTCCAACTAGATTTATGATTTTTTTTGTTTTCTCAGTGATTTAGTAGGTGTTGTATATTTTATTTGATAATTGAGGTGTGTTTGATGTTGTTACATGGTGGAAATATATATTTATTTGAAAACCGATTTATAAATCCAAACTACATTTTGGTTCGTCGACTAATAACTTCCTCCTGATCGGATCATTGTTTGTCTCGAGATTTTTGAGACCCAATATAAATTTGATTAATTGCCCTTTTTAACAATTGGGGCGTTCAAGCCAGCTTAAGTTTTCTTTTTTGATAAGTTAGAGGAAGCGATGCTCAAGGAAGAAGTTAGTACATGCATAGTTACTTTTCAGTGAAAGAAAGCAAAATGCAAAAATACTAAAATTTCGAGCCTGAAGCGTAATTGTGCATCTTCTTTAAAGCCAAGTATACAAGGCACTTCGATGACGGTCCATGATAGAGCAGGCTTACTACGGATGAGTAAGTGGACAAAGCGGTCCAAATTTGGATCTTGATACCAATCTGCTGGATTCTCCGTGCAGTGAGGAGTAGAGGTGTCGCAACATTCAACTACTGCTTGAAATATAATAACCATGAACTTTATGTCATCGGGGGTACATGACTCATTCGGAGGATTCCATGGCACCAATGCATGAATCTGATAGTATTTATCTGTTGAAACAAGCCAGCTTAACCACTAAGCATGCACACCTCCAATTATAATCCGCTTCATATTCAATATTAGATAATATGTATCTTTTATCGTATATTTAAGTTGTTATTTCTCTAATTATACAGAGTACATAGTAGATTGTCTGTGGAAGATATATAATGATATGAATGGGGCATGGGCATGGGGGGCCCCATCATAATTCATTAATGGATCAAATATGACACATGCCATGCCCCCCATCATGACCATTGCTGGGTGATATTAGGGCAACCTCAGCATATAACCATTTATCTCTCACCTTACACTTGTTTGGTCAATTTACGGCAACCGATATCCACTAGGGTTTTGCCTCAATGATAGGAGACATGCTAGAAAATAAAGTTCTACTTTAGGCCAAAAAGGTCTGGAGTTCGATTCCCTCTTTGAACCTCTATTGAGGAATCCTTGACTTAACTGATTCTTGTGGTATGTGATTCGCTACATGGGCCGAGGTTTACCAGGTTTCTCATTGGCAAAAAGCAACCCATAACTTAAATTTGTATCCCCAAAAAAAATCTTTACTTTTATAAGGAGAAAACTTTTTTTCAAGTGGTACATGTATATTGTCGTAAAAATAGAACATCAAAAAAGACAAAGTAGACAAAGTGCAATTATACCAATAGTTGAAGTGTCGTCATTCTCAAACATAAGTGAAACTCGCGAATAGCTTTGAACATGATTCATATCAAAGTTGTCTTCTCTATGGATATGAAGATGGACAGTATGTCATTATTGCAAATAAAACGCTTCTAGTGCTTGCATTATAATTAGCATATAAGTATGTGGCTTCAATTTGGTATTGCTTTTCTTTCTTCGTTTTTCTAACAAAAACGTCAATATGTGATCAATTGCACTGTTTATACGATCAAAATCACATTTTATCCTTGAAACTGACAAAATGCAACATTTCGGTTGTAGAGCATCCGATATGTCACTTATATGCACAACTCACCCTAAAATTGCAATAAGGTAGTGGTTTTATTAGCTCCTAAAATTTGGTACGAGAGAGCCGATCTTTTTGATTTTGTTTTTGGGCAATGCAACAAAAATGAAGGAATCTAAGGCAATGTAGAACATGTGATAATGGCTCATCCCAACAGGTGTCGTGGGACTTGCTCCCTTTTGTCCTTTCCTTTGTTTTTCATATGCTACTTGTACGAAACTTATTATTTAGATATCTTAAAGTTGAATATTTATTATTTTAGCATGTTAATACTTCAATATATATAATAAAGCAATTTGAAATTTGAAATTTGAAAATTTATATTCTGCATAAGAACCTAGGTAATATTCGCCAAAACTTAGCCAAATTTCATCAGAAAATGTTGTTGTCATATATTAGTACGTCAATATATCTACGCTAGGGCAGTGTTTTGTACGACAAGAAATTTCACCGGTCTTTGACAAAAGATACATATATATTATCATAACAACATGCCTTATCATATTTTTTTTGATAAAAAAATTATTTTGTTACAATAAAAGATATCTATATCTTGTTAGACTTATGTTCAACATCAACAATTTTTAACGAAAATCTACTGAATTTTGGGAAAAAAATATGATAAAAAATTTAAAACCTCAATATATCTTATTTATATCTTAAAATATTAAGATATTTATGTGATAAATGTTTAAATCTTATAGTACTTAAATGTGAATTTCCCAATATTTTATATACAATTTTAAAATATCCAATATATGTATGTGTGTATATATACATGATTATAATTAGAACATATTTAATTTATTTAATAATTTTAGAATATATATTATATTATATGTTATAATTATTTTAAAATAAGAATGCAAAAAGGTGGTAAGGGACAAACATCTTGGGGGTAGAGGCTAGAATTCAGGGTACCTCTATCTATTTTATCCTGTGCTCCGCCCCTAGATTTCTGCGCCTTCCTTTATTCAATTTAAATATGTGAAACCCCTTTTTTTATTTTTTTTATATATAATAATTAATCTAAAAATAATTTAATTATATGTTAATATATTAAAAAAAAATTTAATTTAATTTTCTAATAAAAAATAATTCAACTTTAACTTTTCTACTAAAAATAATTCAACTCTATTTTCTAATAAAAAATAACTCAAATCTAACTTTTCTACTAAAAAATAATCCAACTCTAATTTTTCTACTTAAAAATAATAAAACTCTAAAATTAATTTAAAAAATACTGAATTGATGGCTAAGCACAGCGTGTGGTATGACGCTATAATAATATATTTTTTATTTGGCTTGGTTTCTTTTCTCACCTGACTAAATTGAAAATATATTTTTTCGATAATTGAGTACAACCCCTTCAAAAAGGCAACATCTCAAGGCAAAGAATAAGTAAAACAACAGAGGAATACAACCAGAGGATTAGGGCTGCAAATGAGCCAAGCCAAACCACAACTTGATTGGCTCGGCTCGGCTCCTTAATTAAATGAGACTAGCTCGATATTGATATCATTTATCTAACCGAGCCGTATATCTGTGCTCGCTCAACTCGTTTACTAAACGAGACTGCCTACAGAGAACAAGCTAAACAAAAAATATATTGAAAAAAAATATATTGTCATAGTATCATAATTCAGTATTTTTTAAATTAAATTTTTAGAGTTGTATTATTTTTATATTAATTTTAGAGTTTGGTTATTTTTTAGTAAAAAAGTTAGAGTTGAGTTTTTTTTTTTATAGAAAAGTTAAAGTTTGGTTATTTTTTTGTTAGAAAATAAAGTTAGGTTATTTTTTAATATATTGGCATATAGTTGTGTTACTTTTAGATTAATTATTATTTTATATGTTACTACTTTTTGCATATCATTATATTTTTTGCATACCGTTAATATATAGTTATTCAATCCTTTTATAATTTATTTAAATTATAGAGATATCATTTTCAAATGAAATTAAAGTTGGGTTTATTGTTTGGTTACGAGAAGCTAATATGATTTCTGTTTATGTATTTCAATACACATTTTCTTATATTTACGTAATATTCTGTTAATACTACTCGACTCTTGGTTAGGGATCGGGTTAGTTTGCCATCTTTATCATAGCGGGATGGTCTAAATAGCAACAATCCTTTGCCCTATATGGCAAGACCAAACTGGCCCTACTATGTGTTTCTTCATAATGCAAATTAGAGTTTTCCAATGCGATATACGGTATGTAATTAAATTTTAAATTATTATTTGTATATTATAATTGAGAAGTTATATTATTAACATAAATGATGTAGAAGAAAATTTAGGAAAACAGAAGGTCAGTAGACTTCTTGTAAATTCTTATTACAAAAATAATTAAAAATGAAAGGGAATAAAAAGTCTAACTAAATTCTCACCTCGAGAACTAGAAAGAACATATAAACAATAACAAAAATTCATAAAACAATTGAACTAACTAAATCTTAGACTTTCTCTTGTTTAAATAGAGGAACTAATTCAACTAAAGATTTAAAAAAGTTAAAAGATAAATACAAAAAGCAACTATTAATTATCTTAACAACTAATAATTATCTCTTAATCTAATCTAAACTAAAGTCTCCTAATTAATGTTAACTTTCTCAATCCCGTTCACTCTTTAGTGTCTCTCCCCTCTATCCATGTCTCTTCCATCCCGCCAAGAACCCGATCCGTCAAGATACGGGTTGCATCATAAATAAAAAAGAGTTTGCTTATATAATGACTTGTGTACATTTAAATTAAAAGAAGAGAGTTGATCTTATTATAAATTAAATATCTTATTTAAATATAGATGAAGTAGTTGAGGTTTCAACGCATAATAGCCTATAATAACCAAAGAGGGTACCACCACGCTGGGACTAGATCCCATTATAACTCCGAAGTTAATCATGTTTGGGTGAGAGTAGTACCAGGATGGGTAACTGCCTGAGAAGTCCTCACCCCTTAGGTTAGGAGTACTCGAAAACAGCCTCTCTTTAGGGCACTACTCTAAAGGAAAAAAGGCTGCATATATTCACTCCTTAAACCCTGCTTAGGTTGGAGCCCCTTGGGCACTGAGAATGTTCGGAGAATGGAGACTTTTGGCCAGTAACGAAATTGCGTACCGTAGTTTGGTTTATGTGGGCATGGGCCAAGCTCAGCGGTAGCAAAATCATAAGATTGGGCTTCGAACTATGGGCCACAATTGGGCCTAGGTTCTTATGGGGCCGGGCCATCATTTTCATGGAGGGGACAAATAAAATAGAAAGTGGGGGGAACGCGTGGGACATGTTTGAAGAGGGTTTATCGGGTTGGGTATGTCGTGGTCCAACTTGTGGTTCAGATTCAGTGATCTTCAGATAGGCCTTTCCTGGCCACCGCCTTTTTTCAATTATTATTATTTTTTTTAATTATTACTTTGTAATGTTATTAATTTATTTTTATTTTGTATTATGAGTGTTAGCTCGTGTGATTCATAGGGATGTTTATATTTTTTCATTTTTTTATATTATCATATTATAATCGCATTATGTATAAACATTATCTATAATTTTCACACCTTAAAATTAAGTGTATATATATATTAATAAGAATTCTTGATTGATCGTTAAGTATGGATATCAAAGAAATCTGGTTTCTCCCTTTTAACCACTTTTTAATTATATTTTATTTTACGGGTTTATATGTTATGAAAGATAAAGAATCAGAATCTTATTTATAAATAAGAAGGGGGTGACTTCTATCAAAACACGAACAATCCTGTCCTTTCATTAATAGACATGTCTCTTTATTAATAGATATGTGTCTTCAGTAAAAGATGTGTTTATTTACTAAGAAACATATCAAAGAAATATACATCTTTATAAAAAGATATATTCTTAATGAGTGCTTTAGTGTTTTTTTTTTTTTTTTTTTTTTGAAAAAGTTACTTTATGATGAAAAGGCTTAAAATTGTAAGATTATTAGAAAGAAGAATTTTAGAGGGGTTTATAGGGAGCAAGGGTTTTGCAATAATATAATAGATCGTTTACAATGGAACAAGCTATTACCTACACATAGATGTATAACAGTATTTGTCAGAGCTAGACATAATTTTAAGCAACTATACACAAAACAATAAGCTAGTGGCTTTTTGTCCTATCACCTTATTTCTCTGATTTATTGTATATTTTTCTTGCCTTTGCCTTGTTTCTCGTTTTGCTACGGGTTAAATCAAGTCTTCTTTATATGAGGTGGTGTTTGGTGTATCACGACTTTATTGTTAATTACAATATATATATATATAATATTTTGTGGGTGATAGAAATGCAGATCTGTGTGGGACCGAGTAGAGCCACTAGCTTGCTGCTAAAGCCCTCAACTTGAGGATGGTGTGGTTGGTGAATGAACTCAAAATATAAAAATAAGAAATTAGTGGTTGGTGGTAAATAAACAATTTTATTTTATATTTATTACTAAATAAAAATTATTTAAATTGTTACTACAAGACTTTTGTAAATTTTTTTCAATTGTATAATTATTATATTGGATATTTTCTAATTAGAATAAAAAATCTAAGTTTTAGAGAATCAATTGTCCAACAAGTTAAGCTCATAGGTGAATAATTTTGTAATCTAATATTAGAAAATAATTTTAAATTTGTATCACATAAGATCAATAAATTAATAATTACTAAAGCTAATTGTATTTTAGTATCACAGTGGTTTGTGAATTAACTTTTTTTAGTCAACAAACTTGAGTCGGTTCCCAAAATAATGCTGAAAAATAAAAAAAATAAAAATAATAATGCCAAAAAATAAATAATTACCAATCTACTATTGAACCGCGTTTAGAAAACGCGGTTCACTCCAAAAATAACCGAATTAATTTTTTTTAGTTATAAAACGCGTCTTAAAGACGCGTTTCATGTGAACATAAACAGCGTTCGCCGTTCATTTGAAGATAAACCGCGTCTTTAAGACACGGTTCATATATGACTAAAACGCGTCTTAAAGACGCTGTTCATATAATTGTAAAAGACAAGTCTTGAAGTCAAGGACGCCCACGCTCGAAACGAATTCAAAATGAAATGGATGAAATGACTATACACGAAGGGTCACACGTGAATTCTGTAAGAGAAAATGTCATAATGTATTGACATGCAAGATAAAAAAGGAGCACAAGGCTCGGTTAGCAGCTAGTAGCAGTGATTATATGACGGTAATATTTGTTTATGTTTAATATTTTTGAACATTTATTTATGTTTTATTCATATTATTTTTTATATATTAGTTCGTTATTTATATATATCTATTAGTTTGTTATTTATGTTGTTTAACTCATAAAGCATTATAACCGCGTTTACTAAACGCGGTTTATATGATAGTAAACCGCATTTTATAAACGCGGTTTATGCTTTATATAATTTTTTGTTCTTGATGCGGTTATTTTTACATATAACCGCATTTTTTGAACGCGGTTTAATATGACCGCGTTTATAAAAAGCGGTTCAACAGTAGATTGGTAAATATTTATTTTTTAGCATTATTTTTTTATTTTTTTATTTTTCAGCATTATTTTGGGAACCGACTCAACAAACTTTTGTTTATATTTTGAAGTGGATCCCCAAGGCTAAAATGCTTCTAGTCCAAAATCCATAATGCATCACCCGGTATTAGTATATATGGTTATAGTTATATTTTTTTTTATTTTGTATACTTGTATTTTTGCTGTGTTTTTTATTTTATATATATACTCCTCATTTTTCCTTTTCATTTCTACATGATATCAGGGTTGAAACCAGAATTTTAAACCTAATTACTTCTTCCATTGTCAACACCGGTGCCATCCCTACCGCCGTCACCAGAGATCCGATGCCATCGCCCACCCCTATAGTCAGTGGTTCAACCATAGCCCACATCCCAAGCTTTTCAAATCCTATTATCACACAAACCGCACCATAGGAGTTGGCATCACATTCCTAACATATATTTTGTCAAATTTGGTTGAGAAATCGCTAACAGTTTCACCAAAACTAAAATGCTAAAAAACAAATTCAAAATTTATGGATCAAACAATAATTTCATCAAATATTATATACTATTACCAAATACCCCCACCCCTAAAAAGTCTCCATATCCCTATTAAAGTAATTCTAAAGAAGTGTTATTGAAAGCTTCTACACTTTCATTCAATCAATTCTAAGAGTGTCACTAATCTTAAAAAAGAAAAAATAAAAAATTTAAAAATTTTTTTTTTAATATTTTATAAATATATAATATTATATTTATATAAAATTTAATTAAATTTTAATATAATAATATATAAAATTATATAAATATTCTCTAACACTAATATCTGAATTATTACTATAACTACCAATAATAATTCTAAAAATAATGCGAGAGTTGGTGAAGATTTTTTTTTTTTTTTTTTTTTGGACAAGAGCTGGTGAAGATTTGTACACAAAAAACCCACTTTTTTTTTAAAAAAAAAATAGAGGGCGCCACGTTAAAGCAAAGAGGATGCATCATCAACTGACGACAAAAACCCACTCAAAAATTAAATCTTTTTGTTTTAGCAGCCACCAATTGCTCACCCTCAAGGCGGATCACACAGAGAGGGGGGGAGAGAGAGAGAGAGCGAATGGCGATGGCAATGGCGCTTCGAAGGCTCACGTCTTCCTCTTCCAAGCCTCTCCTCAACAACAACGTCTTCTATGGCTCTCCTCTCTATTTCATGGTTCCTCTTTCTTCTTCCTTTTGTCTAATTTCATTCATTTTCATGTCAATTTCATTCAATTGTTGTTTGAATTGTTTCGATTGATTGTGGTTTGGTTTGCAGTCGTCCTTGCCGAACGAAGCTGTGTATGAGAAGGAGAAGCGCGTAGCGGTTAGCGACCTGCAGTTGTGATTTGATTTTCTAGTTATTCGCTTTCATGATTTCTTAGTCGATTTGCTCGATCTAACGTGCGATTTTGTTTCGTTTTTCAGTGGCCGAAGCAGTTGAATGCTCCGTTGGAGGAAATTGATCCCGAGGTTGCTGACATTATTGAGCTTGAAAAGGCCAGGCAATGGAAGGTTTTAATCTATGCATCTCACCTATTCATATTACTTTCTGTAACTTCTTGTTTATTTATTGAGTTAATAATTTTGGACGATAAAATAATACTGTTGTAGTTCTAGTTTTATCTTCAATATGCATGTTTAAATGCGATTTAGAAGTGGTAAGGCGAGTTGTCTACACCATTGGTCCCTAATATTTTTAAGTTTGTTCAAATTGTTCCCTCATTTTTTTTAATTCAAAATGGTCCTTAATGTTTTATTTTATGACAAAATTAATCACACACTTAGTGACCAAAATTAGGTAAAAATTAAAAAGATGAAAAACTAAGTTTGTAATCAAATAAGATATCAGGATCATTTTGAACAAAAGAAAAGGCGAAAGAACAATTTGAACAAACTTAAAAACATTGGGGATCAATGGTGTAAATAACTTTGGTAAGGCCTTTGGACTAGGTGGTTTGAATCTTGCTATTAAGTGCAAACTTTTCTCTTGGTCCGTGGGCCCAACTACCGTGTTGTATATAGGGAAACTTGCTAGTCCCTGTCCCAATAGTTAGGGTGGCAGTTGGCCAACTCTGGGGCACAGGGTCAAATCTGGCATCCCCCCTCCCTCAGGCTTTACCAAAGTAAAAAATAAAAAATAAAAATAAAAAAATAAAATATAAGGAAACTTATGAGTGAGCACTATTTACATCATGAGAATTAGTCATGTGCGCATAAACTGGCCTCGGATGCCCAAGGTCCCAAAAATAGCGATTTAAACCTTTGATAAACTGTGATGATATGTATGTGGAAGTCACAATTTCTTGCTATTGTTCGAATAGGGACTCGAACTTATTCCATCAGAGAACTTCACCTCGGTCTCTGTAATGCAAGCTGTTGGGTCTGTGATGACCAACAAGTACAGTGAAGGATACCCTGGTGCCAGATACTATGGAGGAAACGAGTATGTGATTTGGTTTCCGAGTTTTCTAAATAGTATGACACCCTCTGATGCTTGATGGAGAATTATCCACCATTCCTAATTTGTAGGTATATTGATATGGCGGAAACTCTTTGCCAAAAGCGTGCCCTTGAGGCTTTCAGATTGGACCCTGCGAAATGGGGAGGTGATGCTCTTATGTTTTCAGCCTTCTAGTTGTATTTCCTGATCACTATATCCCGAAATTTGGTGTAAATATGAATTTGAATTCTTATGTATTCTTTGGATATGATCTGGAAGTATCAAATACTACACCTGCAGATTTTAGTGCATATTTTACCTGATTGTTGATTTGAGGTCCTTTCGTTTGTTTTAGCTCTGCTATTTTGATGTCGATCTTTTGGCGGCAGAGGAGGCTGATCACTTTTATGATTATCATGCTCGCAGCTCATGTCTGTTTTAACTTGCTAGTGCTAAACCGCAGCTCATTGTTCCACTGCAGTAAATGTGCAGCCTCTCTCCGGGTCTCCTGCCAACTTCCAAGTCTATACTGCTCTGTTGAAGCCTCATGAGAGAATTATGGCACTTGATCTTCCTCATGGTGGACATCTTTCACATGGCTACCAGGTAAACTGTCAATTCAATTAATAGCTCTTTTGCATTTGACAATGAAAATATAAGAGCAAGCAGTTCTCACCCATATATGAAACAATCTTGGTGTGAAAAATGTGGGAAATGTTGCAAGGGAAGAGTTCTTTGCATTATCAGTATTTCTGTCGAACTTCTAGTGATAGATGTCTGTGAGTTAGAAAATTATAGCGGGATTCTAAGAAGTCATGTATGGCCCCACCAATAAATCCGGTCATTACTATTCAGAATCAAATTCCACAGATTCCACAGATTGCACTTGCTGGAGGATTGTATAAATCCTAAAGTTAATATTGTCTATGTGCTGAAATATAACTTTGTATGAGTATGTTCTGAACTTGCCACCGTAAACACCTGTGTGCTGTTATGTTACAAGTTCTACTCTTATGTTGCAGACTGACACCAAAAAGATATCAGCAGTCTCTATTTTTTTTGAGACAATGCCATACAGATTGAATGAGAGCACTGGCTACATTGATTATGACCAGGTAGGTCTTCATTCGTATTATGTTGTGAGGTTGCTTATTTTGTTTTTTATCTCTTTTACGGGAGATGTAGTCGTGCTCTGTAACAATATTGCTGGAAAACCCAATAGTTGTTATTTTGTTGATGAAAATTAATAAAATGCCTCTTAGGAGCCAATTTCTCAACTGATATCTATGGTACTTGGATTTCAATTTTTTCCCGTTGTCTTTCTGTGTGTCTACTGTCATGCTAGAGTCTCAAGATGAGATTTTAGTATGATCATGTGAATGAATCTTACCACTAAACCACTGCTCTCATGCTTTGAAGATTAATCCTAGGTGTGTCATAGACAATGACTGTGTTCTGTGGTGCGTTTGGTATTGCAACCTGGCAGTAAAACCTTGAGTGCCAAGTCAATCCTCCACACTGGGGGTCAGGAGATATGAACCCAGGGCCTCAACCTTTAGTATATCCTCGTGGAAATTTCATACGTAAGATGTGCTCAAGTATTCTAATGTTCTAGCCTTGTCCGAGTCACAATGTTGAGCTTGTTGATGCATCCCCCCATTTCCAACTGTCAATTGTCATTTTGGGGCCTTACAGGTCTTTGTTTATAAACTGCAATTTTATTGTTGGCGATTACCTATTTTTCTGGAATTTTTTGCAGTTGGAGAAAAGTGCGACATTGTTCCGACCGAAGCTTATTGTTGCTGGAGCTAGTGCATATGCACGGCTCTATGATTATGCTCGTATTCGCAAGGTGAAGTGGTGGACTCATCTTGTACCAGTTGAATATTCTCACGTTAATTTCTTGCTTGATGATTTTTCTGATTTGAGTTGTTAGGTTCAATGTTCTAATGACAGGTATGTGACAAGCAAAAAGCAATCATGTTGGCAGACATGGCACACATTAGTGGGTTAGTCGCAGCTGGTGTTATACCATCACCATTCGATTACGCAGACATCGTGACTACCACAACCCACAAGTCCCTTCGTGGGCCCCGTGGTGCAATGATATTCTTTAGGAAAGGTGTTAAGGAGATAAACAAACAAGGGCAGGAGGTGAGCTACACCAAAATCTATTATTTTTCCTGTTCCGAGCTATTCATTTGACTTTCTTTACTCACTTGTCATCTGACTTTATACTATGAAATGCACTTAGACATTATATTTTGCAATAGGTGTTGTATGACTATGAAGACAAAATCAATCAGGCTGTCTTCCCAGGACTTCAAGGCGGACCACACAATCACACAATTACTGCCTTAGCTGTTGCTTTAAAGCAGGTCTGTGATCTGAAATGCTATTATTGTGGGATTGAGGTTTAAGTTCTCTTGGTCAATCCTGGTACGAGTTGTACTGATTTATTTTGAGAACTCATGTCCTATTATTACTATAATATGGTCTCGTGTCGTCACTTAATCGTGGTCATACTTGTTTGTAATAGAAGCACAGACCCAAAGGGGATTTTGACGTGAAGAGGGTGATTACATGTTTGATCCGGGATTGGGATTTTAATTCTGGTTGAGCAGTGTTGTGCTGTTGTCAGTTGTGGGAATGCATACAATGTCATCTGCGAAGTAGGCCGATGTGGATTGGAAACTATAGCTGTTTCATATATTTGACTGATACTGCTTTCTGTTTATTCTAGTACAATTTTGTTTTCCCTTTCTTTTGGCTGGGCTTTCTCCCTTTGTCATGCTAGGTACATTTGAATTGTTCTCCAGTAATAAACTGCTCTGTTTCTTTTGCATGTTCATTGTGCTTTTTTTGAGAATCTTTTTGTCCTCTTGATGACCATGCAGGCTATGACACCCAAATACAGAGCTTATCAAGAGCAAGTGCTTAGTAATTGCTCAAAGTTCGCACAGGTAAGACAAATGAGACTCTATGGTAAAGTTGCCAGATCTTTTAAACACATTGTTGGCTAATAAGCAATCATACAATCAAAAGAGGTCGTTATGTAATAGGTTTTGAGCTAGTTGTTACATGACTTCCCGTCATATAACAATTCTTTTGTAATGGCATCCTGAATGCATATGTATTATATCTTATTCCTAAAACATATTATATTTACCTTAATTATTAAAGGGTTATACTAAAGGATCCTATGGCTATTCATTCAAGTTTTTTCAAGCATTCGGCTTTAAAGCAACTTAAGTTCTCTCAAAAAAATAATGTGAACACCACCGCCTGTTACGTAACGCCTACCAAACCCCACTTCCCGGACCATTTGTGACAGCAAACCGGATTTGATTTCATGGATACCATATTCTCATGTTACGCGTAGTATGATGTTTCGTCATTATAAATAGTTCTCTTCTTTTCTTTCATGATCTGCTAGTAGAATATTAATTTATGTTGCCTAATGCAGACTTTGATGGAGAACGGATATGATCTTGTTTCTGGTGGAACAGAGAACCACTTGGTTCTTGTGAACTTAAAAAGCAAGGTGAAGACTGGCATCCATTATTCAGTACTCAATTTTACTTGTCTTGATTTATGTATAACCTATTGACCCAAAAAAATAGATGTATGTATAACCTGATCCAGATGAAAGTGGAATGCTGTCTAAGAACTCAGTTTTGAAAGGATTGATCTGCTTAAGGAAAATAGTTTATCTGATAAAAAAACATAAAAGAAGACGTTTACATAGACATCCACTGCATGAGATTTCTCTCTATTTCTTGGATCATGTATAATCATTTCGATAGATGAAGAATCTCCTATTACTTAGGCTCAGTTTGGTACGAAGGAAGCCTGCTTCTGTCTCATTTGTATTATTTCCGTAAATAAATGATTAGCAACAATGACTTAGGAGATAATCTTTTCTTCCACAGTGAAGAAATTGATCTCTTCTTGAGAGCTTTTATGACAAGGGAACTCTTTCCGTCCTGATCTTACATTCTCAAACTCAATCTGACTTCAATCTCAAATGGATCAAACATGGGTCATATACCAAATTTATGTAATGAAATTAATTTCCTGAACTAGATAAAAGAAAATTTGAATAATAAATTTGTTAGGCCAGAAATATTCCTGAGAAGAAATATTTTTTGGAAGGAAAATATATTCACTTGAATCAAATGGAGCCTTAGGGTCTTCTTTTGTTCAGGGTATTGATGGATCTAGAGTAGAGAAGGTGCTGGAAGCCGTTCACATAGCAGCCAACAAGAACACTGTGCCTGGAGATGTGTCTGCTATGGTTCCTGGTGGCATCAGAATGGGTAAAAGCTTCATTTTTGTGACGAAATCTTGCTTATATGATTTCATACAAACAGAGTAACTTATATATTTCTTCATCAGGAACTCCGGCCCTCACATCTAGGGGTTTTGTTGAAGAGGACTTTGCGAAAGTCGCTGAATACTTCGATGCTGCAGTGAAGTTGGCTGTAAAGATCAAGGCTGAAGCTAAAGGTCGTCTTGTCTATTGTTTTCTCTTTCTCTGTTCTCTTCTCAATTTCATTTGGATATGTTTGTTACTAAATTGAATCTTGTTCTTGGGTTTTCTTGCCAACACTTTTCTTACACGCATTTACTTTTCTCCAAAATAGGAACGAAGTTGAAGGACTTTGTCGCCGCGCTGCAGTCTGGGGCTTTTGAGTCAGAGATTGCAAAGCTTCGTCATGACGTTGAGGAGTACGCAAAACAGTTCCCTACCATTGGATTTGACAAGGAAACGATGAAGTACAAGAACTGAGGAAATTCTTTTTACCTGCCAGGTATACACGCAAATGATTTAGAAAGTTTGAACTGGATGTGCTGGTCGTCCACTTCCAATTTCATCAGACGTGATTTAGAAAGAAATTACAATATAGGGTCTAATCTACGTAGATCAATCGTTAGAGGATTTGACGAAATCGAAAATTGAAGGGGTCACTTCAATATCAAGCAACGGTTCAAGGGTCTCCATGATGTTTATCCTGGATGATACAATTCCTAATCCAATTAGAGAGAGCTAATGCTAATAGTTTTAAATAACTGGGGCTTGTAAAGGGATCTTTTGAATGAGATTTACTCTGATTTTCCTTTGGAAAATGACCAAATTGCAAGATTGAAAACAAAACCAATTGTTTTACTGATAGATGTAGAGTCTTCTTTGATGTGTTATTTTGTGGCGTTTGCATTATGTCTGGCTGTAACATTGGCATTTTTGACATCGTGGATCTATATCGTCAACCCCAAGGGCTGGCTCAAGTAGTAAGACACTTGGTTTTGACGTTTCATAAAGTGTCAAATCTAGGGTTCACATCACATAATTAAGTGCAATTATTTCCTTGAGACTCTCATTTGGTCTTTGGCCCTGACTTACCTTGTTGCATGTCAAAAACTGCTAGGCAAACTACCTAAGAACATGGTTCGGTTTAGCTGCTAATAAACAGATTTGAATGAAATTGAGAAAAGAAGAGATAAATAGTAAACATTAACACATAGATTTACGTGAAATCTCAAATTGAGGGAGTAACCACGGAAGAGGAGAAAACAGTCCATTGTGATCTAAAGTAGATGATACAACTAGTGCTCTCATTAGTCCTTATAGAGGCGCCCAAGGATACAAGATCCTAATTTCTCAAGCGGGCTTGTTGGCCCAAAATTAGAATATAACAGGTCAATACCACAAGGGACGAACAAGCTCACCGTAACAGGAAACTTCCGAGTGGACTGTTCGTGTAACTTGAGGATTTAGTTAAGATGCAAACAAGCTAGCTAGACACCTTGATTAACGGAGAAAAGTTTTACAATTTTTCCTCGTTTGGTGTGATACACAGCGCGATACATGATAGAGCAAGCAGAGCTGGATGGAGACGATGGTGGATCTTCGACAATGAACGGCATGGATGTAAATTCAAGCAGTACTAACTTACCATGCCCTTTCACGAACTGTATATGTATTCTTGTTTTGCAATAACCATAAAAAAGGGTAATTTCATGCTTACTTCTTGGACAGTAACATATATTTAAGGATGGTGTTGTGCATCAATAAAATGTACTTGATAGTTTCTCTGCTCTTACATATGCCTTTTGATTCATAAGATGGGAAATATCAGGTTGCTTGTATGGTATCTGTATTTATTCAGGCTGAAGCTCGAGGTCAAGCTGGTTTAGCTTGGAAACATCAAGCTTGGGCTTGACTCGTTTTAGTCTCAACTCGTGGTTTGGTTGAGATCGAATCTAACTCGGCGAGCTTTTGAGTCAAGCTCATGTTTGTGCTCATTCAGCTTCGAGCCCAGCTCCTTTTTGCTCAAGTTTAACTCAATTGTATATATTTAGGCTAATCAATTGTATTATAATAGGCTCATTTAGACTTGTGCACCTACGAGGTTTTCCTTTTATGTTTATTTCTTTGCTATTGGTTTTCACTCTCCATTGAGGTTTTCTTTTTCTGTTCTTTTTATCGGTTGAGTTGTCATTGTTAAAAATAAGTCTTCGTTTAGTTTAATGGAAAGCATTTTGTTTGTGGAATTTTTTTTTTTTAACTAAATATTTTAAATTAAAAATATTTTTTAAACAAATTCTTTTTCATTCTATAAATTTGTATGATGTTCATGTTTGATTAAGTTGAGATTAGAGTGAAAATATTTCCCTTTATAAAGAAACATGTGTTTTCCGTTCTTTGAAGTGAAACGGATTGCTCTTCAATAAAGAAGTATGTTTTTAATATTTGTGTTATTGCTATAAAATTAAAAAACAAGAATAGAATTCAAATGGAAAGAGTTTAATGCGAAAACAAATGGTGCATGAATAGGGGGTGTGTTTGAGCTGAGTCTGAGCCTGCAAGGCTCAAGGGTTGGCTCATTAGCTTTAAGTTCGGTGAAAGTTTAGGCTCAAGCTAGGCTTGTCAAAAGTTCGGGCGCGACTCAGCTCAACCTAAACTTGATTTGCTTCAAATTAGGCTTGCAATGTTTCGGCTCATTTAAGCTTAATACATGCTCGTTTGGGCTCATTTAAAAGCGAGCCGAACTTTTCGAGTTTAATGATGAGCCGGCTCGGCTTATTTACACCCCTAGGTGCATAAAGTGTTAGAACTTTGGAAGCTTATGTCCAAAAAAGAAAAAAAAAAATAACTTGAAAGTCGGGATGTTGAACAATTAATATGTATATTGCTCTATTTAAATTATAAATTATCTTTCTACAGTATAATCTTTATAAATTAATAGTTTTATAATCATCTAAAAGCTTTAATTTAGCGAGATATCAATTTATCCATAAATTAATAATTAATAATTTATAAAGATATTTTTACTTCATGGCTTAACAATAAGATTTAAAATTCAACTTATAATTAGCATGAACATTTGATATATTTTAGTAAATTATTAATTTATAAAAAGTTGGGCACCTATAAAATGCAAAGGAAATATTTGAAATGTATTATCTTATAATTTCATAAAGATTATTAATTCAATACATTGATTCCACACTGAGATCGGATAATTCTATTATTTTAAAAAATTATATTAATTATTGAGCACCAACTTAAAAAAGTTTTATTGTATATTATTTAGTATATACGTTCAATATGGGTAATATTATTGCTATGACAAAATTTATATTATTAGAGCAAGATTATTGTTTTTAAGATAATTATATGGCTCTCACTTTTTGTATTGTTATATCATTACTCTAGTAATAACGATTTTTTACCATGACATTAACAACTCTCTAAATATCTACTAGCAAGATTTATTTCTTTGTGATATAGGAGTGTAAACAAATCGAATGTTCAATGAACTACTTATGTTTAAAATCGATTAGGGCTCGTTCTGGTTCATTATTAGGGCTCGTTTTGGTTCATTATGAGGGCTCGATAGCTTATCTAGTCGAGTTTGAGCAGGCTCGATAAGCTTAACAAGCTGAGTTCCAACAGAGGGGTGCTCAGCTCATTAATATCCGTGAACAATTCGATAAGAGCTTGTTAAGAGGCTCGACAATAGCTCGTTAAAAGCTAGTTAAAGGGTCGTTAAGAGTTGGTATTGATTCGAAAATAATTCGATAATGGCTCGATAGTAACTTGAAAAACTCAATTCAATAGCAGGCTTGACTTAGTTTTAAGCTCGATAACAAGCTCGACTCGGCTCGACAAGCCTAACGAGTCGATTATGGAATGCACTAAAATCTTATCGAACTGAGTTCAAATAAGGGCTTGAAATGCTAGATAAGAGCTTTGCTCAAACTCGATAAGCATTATCGAACTCGAATTCGAGAAAGGGGTGCTCGATTCGGCTCGGCTCGCCTCGTTTCCACAGCGGATCCTTTGAGAACAATTGCATACGACATCGTACTGAAACAGATTTATCATCTTCTTCCCCCGGCTCTCTCTCTCTCTTTCTGTGCTCAATCGAGCTCTCTCTGGGCTTCCACTTCCATGACTTTCAAATCACTTTAAAATACTTAAAAATTAACACCATGAATCTCAGTTTATCTGTAATTAAAGCTTCAATCTTTACGATTCCCACCATTTCCTGTAACTTATTCCTCTCCCCCTCTCAAAAATTCTTCTCAAAATCAGCTCATTTCTGTAACCCTAGCTTCCCTCTTTGCGCCCTCAATTGCGGTAAGTAATTTCGCTAACTGGGTATCTCTACTTTCTCGCACGTTGGGCTGTACACGTGAGAATGGGCAATTGTCCACACTGGAGTACTAAATTCTATTTAATTGTATCGTATAGTTATAAGTAATACAAAAGATACGTGCCAATTATCG
This sequence comes from Simmondsia chinensis, assembly GCA_018398585.1. NCBI lineage: Eukaryota > Viridiplantae > Streptophyta > Magnoliopsida > Caryophyllales > Simmondsiaceae > Simmondsia > Simmondsia chinensis. The sequence goes on along the minus strand of JAGTTD010000002.1, from coordinate 42,319,734 downwards.
ACACTATAGTACTAAAGTAATAATTCTCATTATAGTTGACCCCACCGGATTCAAGTTAGGGCTTCTGTTGTTGAGAATTGACATGTGAATATAGTTAATTTGCCCTATAGGAGTTGTGAGTAAGAATAGCTCTCCATCTAAATCTATTTAGTGGGTTACTTCTATAATATAATTAGTTATAGAATGAAACCCACCTGCGCTTATGTGCAGGCCTCGTATACTTAAGCCCGATGAAATTTTTTACATGATATTCGAGCGGGTTGGAATTCTCAGTCGTATAGACTCACATATGACAGGAGTATTGATAATTCACGCAATGAAAGCAATTCAAGCAACATTAGCCGAGGCTCTTGAATTTTAGGGGTAGTAATTTTTGAAGTAACGATTATTCATAGTAGTAGGTTTTAAGAGAAATGGTATTATACATAAAAGGGTTCCATTTGAAAATTTTGCTTGAAAATTCGAGAATGTCAGTACCAGCCATGAATTCACATATGAGCATAGTTAAAATGTCAAATGTTGGAGTTGTAAAAACAAAGAGATTAGCATGTAAGTTTAATGAGATACCCACTTTGGCTTTTTCATGAATCTCATTAAATTTTGAGGGTCGGGTTTTAAGGCCCGATGAAATCTCACATTTAGGGCTTTTTTAAACTTTGCAAAGGGTAATTCTGAAAATGATATTTGATATTTGCTTGTGTGTGGTTAATTAGGTGCCACAGCAACCGGATTAGGCAGCGCTGGTGGTGGTGCCCTGGCGGGCGAGGCGGCGGAGGTGGATATAGAGGTGGCGGAGGGTTTCACAATGACCCAGTTTTGTGATAAGATGATTGATTTATTCCTGAATGAGAAACCGAGATCCAAGGATTGGAGGAAGTACTTGGTCTTCAGGGAAGAGTGGACAAAGTACAGGGACCGGTTCTATAGCCGGTGTCGAACCCGGTCTGATTCGGAGACTGACCCGGTTTTGAAGGAGCGACTCAGCGTGCTCGGTAGGAAAGTGAAGAAGGTATAGCTAATCCAAGATTGTTTCATTTGGTACTCAGAAATTTCACTGGGCTTTTGGCCACTTCAATGTGTCATTTCGTATCAGACTCACATGTGGAGTGATTAACACTCTTTCTCACGTGTGAGTCTTTTTCAACCGCACCCCTTGCCTTTTCCAGTTCAATTGGAGATTGTACTTCGATGGAGAGGCCCTTGGTGCATCAAATTCAAAAATAGGACTATCCACATACTCTAATATGTGAAATTTTACCGGGTCTCTGGCTTGGCCCACAAGATTGGCATTATATGAATATGAGCTCAATTGGTGTTTTATCATTACCCTAATTGGCATTAGGTTGAGTAGTTCGCTGGGTTTGTACGTTAGTCTCTTCTTTCTCACAACTTTGATGTGGAATTTCTTACTAAACTTAAATATGGAGTCCGTAATAGAGACATTGACCATTGTTGTACTGTTTATGTGTTACTGCAGCAGAATGTTTGGCACCCACGAGAAAAAGAAAAAGAAAAACGAAAACACATGCAAATAGGAGATACGCGATTTATGTGGATCGGGATTAGAATTAGAAGAAGCATAAAAATGACCAAAATCGCTTTTGTGATGCTCCAAGTGCCTTATAGCCACAACTACCTTCACCACCCCCGTTTGCGCTCGCTGACCTTAGTGGTTAAGAGGGAAAAATCACGCCATAAAAAAAGCACATGCTTGTGCAATCTGGCCCTAGCAGCCCATGAGGGACTTGAATCATTCACACTCGAATCAGGCCAATAAGCGCAATCCAGAACGATCATGGACTGGCCAATGCTCGTGGACGTGTTTTTTGAGGGTCCTTGGCATAGGCCCCGGGAAAATATTTGGGCTTGATTTGGGCCCAGGCTCAACTAATGGTTTTATTAGGCAATGAGTTATGTGAAAGAAGAACTTTCTTGTACTCTTTCCTAAAGCTAGTGAAGAATCTTCTATAATTCCGTGGACATAGCCACAATTAGCCAGACCACGTAGATCTTGTGTTGTGTTTTCTTTTTCTTGTTGAATTCTTCTTTGTTCTTTTGTTTTGCTTCTAACACTGATTAGAGTCGATTGATGTTGAAGTTGCATCCTATACATATTTAGCCTCGTTACATTTCTAGAGTATGTGCAGTTTTGTTTGATCAGGGATGAGCATTGCAGATTGATGATGAGATTGAAGGATATGCCAATCTTTTGAAGGAAGTTGAAGACAACCCTACTGATATTAACGCGATTGTTGCTAGGCGACGTAAGGACTTCACCGGAGGATTCTTTCGGCATCTTACTTTACTTCAAAAGACCTATGACAATTTGGAGGACGGGGATGGTAATGAGCCTAGCGTCCGATTACTGTGCATGATACTCCGCTCAACTCCACTTGTTAACCTAAGTTGAGCGGAGCTTGTAATTGAGTTGAGTGGAGCTCATAACTAACCCAAACTTATTAGGGAGTCCAGCTTGATAATACACGTGACATGACTTATGTGCAGGTTTGGCCAGGCTAGGTGCTAGATGCTTGTCCGCAGTGTCGGCTTATGATAATACGCTTGGTATCATCGATACTTTTGATACCGCCCAGGCCAAATTTGACGACATCCTTAACTCCCCATCGATCGACACGGCCTGTGACAAAATAAAAAGCCTTGCTAAGGGAAAGGAACTCGACTCCTCCTTGATATTGTTAATAAATAGCGCTTGGGCTAAAGCCAAAGACTCTGCAACCATGAAGAATGAGGTACAATGGTGATGTTTTCTATTGATCCAAGTACTCGGTTATAATTTTAAAATTTTTCAGAAAATCGCATTGTCAGATAATTCACTTGTAATGACTTAGAAGAGAGACAAGCTTGAGGCATTGGGTGGGGGAGATGAACAATGAAACACGTTTTATCAGACAGACATGCAACACGCGTGATTATACAAATTCTTCTTTAGCGTTGTAAGTTGACCACCAACGTCTAGGGGAGAGGAGATGAGTTCAAACCCAGGACCCAATGCTTGGGAGGTGGGAAGTGTAACCACTACACCAAAGCCAATAGCTCACATGTACGTATAGGATAGTGAGTCAACGGCATTACGTTAGCTGGTTGATTCAGAAAATTTAACTTTCGAAGGTGGGTTGTTTAGATAAAAGTTGTACCATTAAAGAAATTGTGACCAATTTTTAACGTGATTTTCCTTAAAAAAGCCTGTCTTTCTTTAAAAAAAACATTGTCTGTATCAAATTGCAGGTCAAAGAAATAATGTATCGTCTGTACAAAACCACGAAGAGCAGCCTAAGGAGCATCATGCCCAGAGAAATCAAACTTCTTAAGCATTTGCTTAACATTACTGACCCCGAGGAGCGGTTCTCAGCTCTGGCTACTGCATTTTGCCCTGGTGGCGAGCACGAATCCAAAGACCCCAAGGCCCTCTACACGTAAGTCGGGATCTGTATTATGTATTATGCTTCAATATATGAAAATGGTTCTTGTTTGCTTGGGAGGCTCCTTTTCAAAGTTAACTATATTATGAGTTTACTTCTGCTATGTATTACTATACATAGTTGAAGTAACAATGACCAATCTAGCATATATGACGAAATAATAATGGAATCAAAATGAGTTGAATCAAGCCAAACATCAAACATACTAATATTTTATCAAATCGAGTTGAAACGAAGATCTAAAGGCTCGATAAAAGCTTGGGGTAGCCTTGAGCTCGAGTTTGATCAAGGGGTGTTCAATTTGGCTCGTTGACACCTCTAATCATGGGAATTTCTCTATAACACGATGGAGCAGGACGCCAAAGGAGCTGCATAAATGGATAAAGATCATGCTGGACGCGTACCAGCTCGGCAAAGAAGAGACGGACATTAGAGAAGCTAAGCAGATAACTGAACCTGTAGTTATACAGAGACTCGTCATCCTCCAAGGAACTATAGAAGAAGAGTACTTAGAGCGTGGGATCAAATCGGATACCGATGCTCCTGCAGCTGATGACGAGCTTTGAGCTTCTGGTTTACGCTGTCAGAGATGTTACAACATAAAATTGTTCTTGTACTTTTTATTTGAACAACTTAAACTTCTAGAATAGTTAGTTATTTTGTCGATATTAGTGTTGCTCGTCTTATTACGTATGTTTAAGCATCGTTTCATTTCTTTGGAGCCATTGGGAATCGACTTATTTTGCTTCTTTTTGGTGGGATAAGAGTGATCCATACACTGAGGGTTTGCTTGATATCATTTTTTGTTTGTAATTTTGGTATCTTAGAAACTAAAAATCGTATTTAGGAAATAATTTTTCTGGTTTCTAATTTATTATTTCAAGTTTTTCCTAGTTTAAGAAAAATTGCAAGTAGAAAATAAAAAAAACAAATAATTCTGTTTTCAGAACTTTGTTTTTAGTGTTCAAGAATCTAGAAGTGCAAATAGGAAATGATATCAACTAAACCTTGAGAAAATTTATTAATGTGACCCAAGTTAATGTGATATCATAAATTTTTTTATAAATTATGTAACCTTATATGCACAATAATTATATGTGATGAACATGATAGTATGGGCAAACAATATTTAGGATTCCAAAAACTCAAAATAAAAGGGATTAGTTTCGATGAGAACAAACATAAAAACAATTAAAATTTTGAGATATGTTAGCGCGAACTATGAAAATAGATAAGCTTGAATTAAACCACATCGATGAACACTGCAACAATAACAACAACAGACCCAGTGCCTCAAGGGCTTCCGTGTAAGCGAGGTCTGGGAGGGGTGGATGTATCTAGCCTTACTTCTTCAGGATGTAACCCTGCCAAGAGACTGTTTCCAAGGACCCGCAACCTTATAGGGTTAGTAATATGAGGACTTCTCAGGAGGTTACTCATTCTGGTACTACTCTTGTCCGAGCATGCTTAACTTCGAAGTTCTAGTGGGATCTGGTGCCTAGTAAATGAACCCTATTGCTACTAAAGTTTAGTTTCAACAACTTTAAGCGAATGACATATAAACGATTTTAACATATGTTAATAGAAAATGATTAATTGAAAAAATAGGATTATATAATTTTTGAAAATTTGTAAAATTTATGATTTTATCATGTGAATATCTCGAAGAGTCGGATGGCGTCGAAAAGCCCGCGAATCATATTTTTTTTAACCGGTGGGACCAAACGGTCAGCTCCTCCGTTACTGACGGTTACAAACGCGGCGGGCATTTTCGTCAGAAAAGAAATTGTACTTTTCAAATGTCATACTACAATTTGTACTCCCTGTTTTGACTCCGTCGTACTTCTTCTTCTTCTTCTTCAAGCTTCATAGATTTCAAGCATTTCATTGTCCAAAAATTCATCAATTTTCAGCAGAGCCGGTGATTCAAGCATCTCAGAGAGGTAATTTCTGGCCTTTCTCTTTAATCGCCGGAGTACTTTACCAGCGATCTTAACTACAATCGGATGTGATTTGACGTTGACTTTTTTGGTTATTTACTCTTCTTTCTGTTTTGGCTAAGGTTGTTTCTTGCAGTGAAATGATAGATATTTGATGTGATTTGTGATTGGTTTCTGCATGTGGTTTCATCTTTCGAAGTAATAATTGGTAGTTGTGTGATCCTAACTTTTACTTGCGTTTCTCGTAGCTGTAGTATTAGTAACAAGCATCATGATGAATGATAATTGATGTTATGGAATCAATAAAATAGAATATGAAGAAATCAACTAGAAAAATGAAGAATGGCCTTGAAGATTTACGTGTTTTGGTGCTTGTATTAGGTCTATGAAGTTGTAGAGATTTTTTTATTATTTCGAGAAAAGAATAGAAGAGTCCTACTCCGAATACAACTATCTGCACAAAACCTTGGCGTACTTATAAGCAAGACACTAAAGCATAGCACACTAGCTCACATAGAACCGGTTAGGATATGAACGCAAATCTTTGAGAATAAAGCTATACTCTACACATAAGACCAACAATTGATTGTCCGTTTGAGGGAGAGGAAGCTGGTTTTGTTAGAACCTAAGAGGGTGGTGCTTGTTACAGGAGAAAGATGGGATTGGAACAAGAAAATGAGTGGACCGAAGCACAGAAGATTGTTGCGAGTGTGGATCTTGTTGATGCTGCCAAGCGCCAGCTGCAATTTCTTGCTGCTGTTGATCGGAATCGCTATCTGTATGACGGCCCTGCCCTTCAATGGGCCATCTACAGGTGCACGAACTGCTTGTCAAAATCTGCTTGCTCTCCTTCCTCTTTACTTTTTTTTCAGAGTTTCATTAGTTGAATCCATTTTGCATTGATGCTATTACTGAGCCACTTGGTGGCCCTTAATTCATTATTGTATGGCAATTTTAAAGGGTTGATGTTATGCCGCCACTTGAAGCTCCTACTAGGTACCTCGTAGTTTATGTTTGTTAACATGATAGGTATTGTTGCTCTGCTGTGCTGCAGCACAATGTTAAAAATTTATAAGGTGAAATTCTTAATGAGTTAGAATAGAATTCGAAATTTCATCTCGCCAATCTTTGATGGTTTGATATTTACACGCACCAATTGGAGAAATACTGTCTCTTTATCTTCATTCACTATAGATCTATGCATCCAGTAATTTGAAAATTATGAATGCCGTTACATTTTGGTGTTAAAAAAAGGAGGGATCATATGTGCAGACTTTACTGCATAGCTATGCATGACTAGTTTTCCATCCAGTTATTCGCAGTTCTCCCTTCCCCCAGTGTGGTTGCGGCCTTTCTAGAAGGGAATATAGGGTGCACTCAGCACTCTGATCATTAAAAAAATTGTCCTGTTACTGTAACTTACTTTATGAGCTCCCTTGACCCTTCAAAGAGTGTCCCAACTCTCAATGATATAGATGAGCATTTCCTTGAATAAATTCTGGACTAGTGCTACTCTTGAGCTCCATGGAATGTTTCATAAGGGGAGATATGCAACAGCCTCCATCCACTTTCTTCATTCAGGGATATCATCTCTGACAAATATTATCCATGGTGAGTCTTAGCGACCGCTATCTACAGCCCTCTGGTATGCTGTGACTCTATTGTGCCAACTTTGTTTCTTGCTAAGGAAATTTCGGAGACTTAACATGTACAGTTAATCAGAAGAGTCTATCTTTTGCTATAGCGAATTCCTTAATTTCACAATGTCCCTCTAATTTGTGAATGTTTCGGTGCATTCTTTGAACCACAAGATATGCACTGAAGATTTAACAGAACAGTCTTAGACACATCTTATCCAGAGATCCATGTCTGACAGCTTGGTTTGCCTTTTCCACTAGATTATGTATATAATAAAAGATTGGTTATGGATCAAATAGATGATTGGTTACTGTGCATTCTTACATATTTTGGTGAACATCTTGTGGGCCTTCTGCGTTTTACTTTCTTTCAGATCCAAGGGCTATAAATTCACCCTTCTTATTGTTGCTTGATTCTCAGACTATGCATTGATTGCTAATAAGCATTCTTGAATGATGCCTACACCAGGTATAATGTCTATTGGCTTCCATTGCTCGCCAAACATTCCAAGTCTCCCCTCTGTGAAGGGCCATTGGTCGTTCCCTTAGATTGCGAATGGATATGGCATTGTCACAGGCTTAATCCAGTAAGCCTCTAGACCACACCCAGTTCTATTTCTGTATTAACTTTGACATTTTGAAAATGGTGAGCTATGCTCATTTGTTTTGTGCTTCAGGTACAGTATAAATCAGATTGTGAATCGTTGTTTGGAAGAATCCTTGACAACTGTAACTTTCTCTCTTCCATTCAAGAACCTTATAAGGGGCAAACTGAGCAGATCTGGAGCAGAATGTATCCAGAGGAACCCTATGATCTTGATTTGATTAATGCACTTTCAGAAAATATCCCACCGAAACTTTCTGAAGATCAAAAGTTCACCGGATATGATCTTGTTTCTGCTGTGCAAAGGCAGGCTCCTTTCTTTTACCAGGTATGGAAGAGATCCCAGTACTTCTATGAAATATCATTTTGATCATGATGAGATGAGCTATTGGGTATTGATATGTTGGTTACACTACCCACCTTCTAAGTATAAGGTTTTAGATTCAAAACTCATCTTCCCCTCTCCCGGATGTTGGTGATCTTATTTAGAGCATTGTTGTACCTCTTTACCATCTAAAAAAGATGTTGATCTTAATGAGATCAACATGAAAAGTGCACATTCTTTGGCATAATGTATCTTGCAATCAACGATGTGGACTTAGTTGCTGAGCAGTTTCATTTGAGCTCAGCCAACTGAAACCCTTAAATTGATCAATAGCAGTCATCTGAGGCCATATGCTTCCTGACTTGACAATTTATTAGTCTTTTAGCCTCTCCCATGTGTTTGTATAAAAGAAGGAAATTTTTCTGGAAGTTCATGTTAACACAACGTATCTAGTGTTAGGGAAATTCAATAAAAAGGGTACTATAATGACAATGGCCTTAAGGTGTGTAGGGAAACACTTTCCTTAAAACTTATTTGGTCCTTATCGAAATAGTCTCGGGAAGACAATAAAACCGAAACATCAAACTGAGAATAAGTGTAGAAAGGATGAATTTCTAAGATTGAAGAACAAGAGAATGATAAAATGTTGTTTGATATACATTAATCTTGAGAATGAAAGGGGTATTTATAGTTTATCGAGTGTCTCTTAGAAGAGACACATCTCTTTACATGAGGAGACATAAAACCTTCACAAAAGGCACAAAAACACTACATTTTTATTTATTTTGAAAATATACCGTCTAGTAAGTCATGACGATGTCATACATGAAAATTCATTTTAACAGGCCATAGAACTAAGAACATGATTTGACATTTATGGTATTATAGAATTTTCTCTTCATTTGGTATGTGTGGCACTGATATTTAAACCTGAATACTTTGACAGGTTGATAGAGCCCATATGTCTAGTGATATCTTTCTCCAAGAAGCCGTGGCCAGATATAAAGGATTTCTGCATCTAATTAAAAGAAACAAGCAGAGATCAATAAGACGCTTTTGTGTTCCTACTTATGACATTGATCTCATATGGCATTCTCACCAGCTGCATCCAGTTTCCTATAGTAAGGATCTCATTGAAATACTAGGCAAAGTATTAGAACACGATGACACGGATTCAGACAGAACAAAAGGGACGAAACTGGACACTGGGTTTTCTGACACCACCAAACAGTGGGAGGAGACATTTGGATCAAGGTATTGGAAAGCAGGAGCAATGTACAAAGGAACTGCTCCCTCCCCTGTTACAGACACTCCTTGTCCATTCAATGTCGTGGGAAAGAAGCTCAATGGACAACATGAATGTCAGGGATTATTCCAGCCTCCTGAGGTCAAAGTAGTTGAGGTAATCACGGTAAAGTCTACTTATTTTCCAAATTGGTCATCCTTTCTTGTGTGTCTCTTTTGGATACATCAAACGGGAAAGAAGAAGGTTGTCAATCTTGTAGTTGAAGTTATACTGTGGAACTATATGTTACCGGAATCTTTATCTTAGTAGCTTTTACAGATCCTTATTCTAGGTTCTACTCGCTGCTACGTATGAGAAACCAACTTTATTTTGATAGGTTATTTAGTTAACTGTAAAAATAAATGAATTTACGAATCTACCGTCACAATAATTAGTTATGATTATTAGGAACCCATCAGGTTACCTGGCTATGATATTTTTGAAAGAAGCTGATGCCTGTTGGAGGACACGCATAGCAATGTGCTTGATTACCAGCAAGTCATATCATTGGAAAATACTAATCCACTGATCCATTATGTTCGTTCGAACTTCAATAATAAGAATAAGAATGATAATAAGTATGAACTTCCCAAAATTTATGATAAGAACTATAAGAAAAAGCAAGAATAATAACTATAATGAGTCGTCATTCATTTCTTTTCCAGGTCCTATTAGAGTTTCTGGAGATCAAGAATCTGCCAGTAGGGCACAAGGGAAGCCTCTTTGTGTCATTCTGCAAGAAACAACCCGATTTGATTTTCGACATGAAGAGAAGATTGAGCATATTTTCTGAATATGGGGAAAAACAGGTTGCTTTTTTCCAATGTGAACCTTCTGGGGAGCTTCTTTTTGAGCTTGTATCCCGTTCACCTTTGAATGTACCGCTAACGAGATCATACAAAACCATAGGTTCTGCATCCTTCTCTCTACAGAAATTCTTGGACCCTGTCTCCAAACTCTCAGTAGACAAGTGGCTTGAGTTGATTCCCCCTTCTGGAACCATTAGTTCTGAGCCTATCCTCCTCCATTTTGCTGCCTCATTTTCAATCCCAACCCCAGCAATTCAGATTCTCCACATGGTGCGGTCTCAGCCTCTCTCTGGAAGTGCTTGTTTCTTTCCACTTCCAGGCAGGGTGAACCATGTTAAGAGTTGGACAAGAGTTATTGATGATGCTGGAAATGATGTTATTAGCCTCCAAATGAGGTAATAAAGCAGTTATTTTAATTATCAAATGTGTTGGTACACATTGTCCTTGGGTGTTGTTTCTATTAATACACGTTGGGTTGGGAGTTAACAGGCGTTATTTATTCTTCAAAGTAACTCAATAAAACAAAGGGAGTTTATCACTCAAGTACCTCGAGTTTTGAGCATTTATCATTGAGATACTCTTAACATTCTAATATATACAATGAGGCACTTTAATGTTTGAAAGTTTTATCATGTAGGTATCCTATGTTGGAATTAATGACCGTTGTAATAGTTTGGCCAATTTTCATACGAGAATACTAATGTTACACATGAACGCAATAATATGTATGAGCTATGTCAGTGGCTTCAATGAAAATTCAGCAAATTGTGATAGAGATATGCTGGATTTAATGGAAGTCGCCTATATATTAACAAATCGTGTTATTAACATTTTTTTCAGGTAAAAATTCTCACAATCTAATAGGTGATACCTATATATATTGTAATCATATTCCACATCGATATTTTTTAACAAAAATCCACTAAATTTTAGCAAAGTATACCTGATTAATTAAAATTTTAAAACTTCAGGTACCTAAGTGATAGACTTTTTAAACTTTAAGATACCTTACTATATATATTGAAACGTTAAGGTATTTAGTGATAAAAGACTAAAACTCATGGTACTTGAGTAATAATATCCTGAAAGAAATGAAAAGAAGAATGCGAGGAAACAAATAGGATAAACATCCATAATCACCACGACTTAACTAGGAAATTTTCATGGATAATAGATCCTTGAAGCTTTCTACTTTGGTTTCTACCTTATACAACTTACCCAAAAAAAAAAAGGTTTCTACCTTACACATATTATATCTTCCTTACTGTGTTTCAGGAGTGCAAGCAAGGACAAGATAAAAAGCAACCCGGCTTCAGAAAGAGAGGTGATAGGCAGCACAGGATCTGGTGAAATACAAAATATCGCCCAGTTTGCAGGGAATCAATGGTCTATAAGGGGCTCCTGGGGTCGCTTTCAGCTACTGAAGAAATCTGGAAATGACAGTCATCTCTTTGAGCTCATAGGTGATAAGATGGTAAGACCTCTCCTGTTTTCATTCATTTCCTTGGCATTATCAAAACACAGAAAACTCACAGATTTCTCCTGATTTCTGATATGTTATTTTCATGTCATATGATCTGACACCTCATACTCATGGTACAGGTGAAACTCTATTCTGGAAGAAGGCTAGAATATGAACCAAAGCACTATGAAAAACCGAGAAGCGATAAAGATTTTGTCACCGCAGTTGAGTTCTCTGCTGCTTATCCATATGGCAGGGCTATAGCCTTAACTGATTTCAGATCCGGAACAATCAAGGTAATCTCTGTTGTTATCCCAGTACATGCATATTTTGTAGGTAGACCGATGAAGACCTCAAGTAATTGTTTGTGACCTTAAGCATTAGTTACATTAACTGTTTATTTTTGTTGCATATCATGAATCAAAGTTGGAGAAATAACAATATATATGATACATTCCAGATGCATATGTGCACGTATTAGCTAATGTTATAAAATAATAGATTATTTGAGGTGTGCTTAAGCTGATCTCGACATCTTGGTTACCAAAAAACCCACCTCTCAAAACTTACCTTAAATCCCTAAAATTTGAGGACCAATAAAATAAGTGACTCGTGAGATCTTAATATCTGGCCAGGTAAAAGATGACTGGTTTGTACTTCCGGGAATCACATTGGCCTTCATACTTTCTGACATCTTAAGAAAAGAGGGATACAAAAGTTTTGCTGGTGAAAGAGGTGAATTGAAGAATGAGTTTCAAAAAATCACTACAATGAAAACGGAAGTGGAAACAAATGAGGATGTGGCTAACGGCAACAAGAAGGATCTTGAAGGTGGTCTTGCATCCAAAACCGCAATGGGTAGCGGTGGATGCGGTGGTGGTTGTGGCAGTGGTTGCGGTGGTGGCTGTCGATCTATCAAGAGCAGTGGATGCGGTGGTTGTGGTGGTGGTTGCGGTGGCAGATGTAGCACCATGAAGAGTAGTGGTTGTGGTGGCTGTGGAGGCGGTTGTGGAGGCGGATGTAGTACCGTGAAGAGTGGTGGTTGTGGTGGGTGTGGGGGCAGCTGCGGTGGCGGCTGTGGCAAACTTGTTGGTGCCAAGAACAGCAACTGAGCTCCCTATAAAGGAGTCAATTCTCAAAGAGCAAACCAGACCATAGTGGCCAGTATATGTATTATATGTATGAAGTAACAGCCTTAAGGTAAGCCAGTGTACTTTTAGTTGTAAATTAAGAAATAATCACGAACCCTTCTTGTTGGTGTATTTACAGAATGAGTGTGCTGTTTATGTGAACTATCAATTTCAAATAACACGGTAGTTGTTTTGTTGTGTCTTGAATTTGCGTCTTTGTTAGAGTCTATGATAATATGGAATAGCCTTTTTTATGTGCTAAATGGGAAAGGCTACGTACATCCACCCCCAGACCCTACTTGTGCAAGAGCCTTTGGGGCATTGAAATTGCTGCTATTGTTGTTGTTGTATAAAGCATTTTGTGCAACCCTAGTTGTATTTTATGAGGGTTGTCCATTTACCTATGATTTTTTTCCTCGATTTGAGGGTTGGTTATGTAAATATGTGTTGGTTTCATTTTTCTTCCTCTCTTCTCTTTTTAAACTAATCTTGTGTTCATTTTTATTTAAATCGAACATTGTTCTTGAATTGGATATTTTCCTAACAATAGCATACTTTGATCAGATATAAAAGCTTAGCTAGAACTCGAACTTGAGTTCAAACTCACGCAAGATATATCAACTTTATTCCTATCCGTCCCACTTTAAGTGGGCCTGTTTACGACAGCTTTAGCGAAGCATCGAAGCAACGCGGCAAAAGCTATGTCAGCCATGCTTTAAGGTATGTTTGAGTCATCCATGTGAAAAGGAAAGTGTTTGCCCTTCTCTCCCTTGGCCATTAAACTACATCACAATTTTATTAATTTTTGTAAAAATTCAACCAATGTAACACAAAAAATAGTAACATAGTATATAATTACGATAATACATACGAGCCTTGTCAATGTTCTCAACAAAATTTCAATAAAACATGATAAAAAAATTACTGAAATTTGATATTAAATTACCCATGTATTGTCAAAATTATATATCGTGTTCATTCTTCTGGCAAAAAATATCAAATTTTAATAAAAATATTTATATAAAATTTTATGATACTTAAATGATAAAATTTTTAAACGATACTGATATTTTGTTGATAGTATTGAAATTTGTCTTGCCCACAAATTTGGGGTCTCTATCTCCATCCATCACATCATTTACCCTCTATATCCAAATGCTTTTCTTTAGGGAGAAAATTTTGTAAGGTTATCTAGATATATTATTATGTATTCTATTTAACATTTTATTTTTGACAATTTAGCTTTTATATTAAAATTTTGCTTAAACACGTATGCCGTAACATTGGAGATTACTTGCATCAAAAGTGTCAAAAATTTCACATGTAAATATGATTACGTTATTGTTCTATGTAGAAATTGAGAGAAAAAATAGATCAATATATAAGCCCAGTAGGTTACTTCACTTAATATTAATTAATTTTAAAATAAAATATTGTTTAAACTTATATATAAATCTTATATCTGTCAATTCTGTAGGTTAGACCCGAGTCTTGTCAAATTTCACAAGCAGCAAGTAGGCATACAATATCAAATAGACAACACAAGGATGAACACTAGAAATCAAATACCATCAATGGCTCAACATACAAGATAAAAAAACACAAAAATAAAATTAAAAGAAAAAGTAGCAAGAAATACATTGCTAGTAGTTCTTTTCTGTTCTTACATCGGTAAAGCCTGGATAAGGGGATGTCGGGTTTGAACCCGTGTCCCGAGATTTGACTAACTGCCACTCCAATCAACGGAAACAAACCGAGAACCGGCATGCTAGTAGTATTTGAATGAGTACAAGAATACAAAGGGGGTTTAGGGTTTCGTTTCAACTGACGAAGATGATAGAAGGATCGCAGCAGCACTCATCAATTAAGCAACAGCAACACAACGCCGCCAAGCTGCATATTTTTTAAAATTTTCCCCAATAAAATATTAATATATTTTCTAATGAATTAATTTCTATCAAATTTAAGGGGGAAAAAGAAGAGATTTAATGGGATAAATTACCAGCCTTCAAGGAAACCGGGCTCTCTGCGCGGCGGCGGACCAGCGTACTGCGGCGGCGCCATCACCGGCGGCCCTTGATAGTATCCTTATTACCCCAGAATTATAAAAAAAAATTAAAAGAATACTCAGACATAAAGCATATTTCACAGCAAAAACTAATGATTTTATATTCTAGTAGATTTTATATGAAAGCTCAATATATAAACCAGATAAGTTGCTCCACCTAATGCCAATTGATTCTATATGAAACCTCGCTTGAAGTCACACGTGAAACTCTTAAGTGCCAACTCAGTGAGTCGGGTCGGGTGGGTAAGCAAGAAGAGGGGGAGGGAGAGAGAGAGAGAGAAGAAAGAGGGTACCTTGAGGAGGGTAACCTTGAGCAGGGTAAGGGTAAGCATACTTCGGGTCGCTCATCTTTTCTTCTCTCTCTCTCTCTCTCTCTCTCACAGATTGTGCAAAGTGTAGTACTTTCAATTTCTAAGCAAACCACGGTGTTCCCCTTTCTTCTATGAAATTATACAAACCGGCATCGGGACTGAACATAATCTCAAGTAATTTAAGTAATTATTGAAGCTTCCAAATTTTAAGGGCTCTAAACTTTTTAAAGTTGTAATTTTTGAACATATTAATTATTAATATTACTAAGTTTTATAATTAGAATATTTATAATTTGTTGTATGTGAAGGCTCCCAGTTGAAATTTTTGCTTAGAGTGTCGAAAATGTCTGGACTGGTCCTGGCTTTGACTCTAGTGGGAAAAAAAATGGTGTTTTTCACGGGAAGAGAATATCTTAGGAATTGTAAGTGTTTGATCCGTAAATAAAAATATATTTAATATAAGTAGAGTGGTTTTGTATTCACCGAATACAAGCAGAAATATAACGGGTCATTTTTAAAATAAAAGTAGAAGCAAAAATTAAAATAAAATACTTTAATGAAAATATTTTTTACAAAAGAATTTCTACAAAAAGCGTTTATAGTGAAAACTGTTTTTTTTACGTTTTGGTCAAACATGCTCAAATATAAGAAACTTTCTGTATATTTAATATAAAAAGTTATCCTCTCACGAATTATTTTACTAAACTCGACACGAATTAATCCTCAAATTATGTGTAAATGAATTGTGTTACTAAACATAGCACGCCCTCTATCCAACTCATCCCAACACGCCACTACTAAGACTCGACACTACCTTTCATCTCCCCCATCCGACTCCAAATGGAACCCACAAAATGGACATCGGTCCCAAGGCATCCCCAACCAACCCTCCAAATATTGCTAGGAATATCATAAAATGCTAACCCATAATACTTAAGATAGACTGGTCTACATAACTAAGTGACTAAGGTCCACAAAAAATCCCGTATGTGTTGCTCTATGCCAATGCCCCTCAAACTTCAACATCCTCCTCCCTAAACGTTACTTCTGTCACCCCTGATTATCCGTTGAAGGTAAGAAACACTAGATTTTGAAGTTATAGAGGATTACAGGGGTTGAAAATAGTTGGATTACTTGACGAGCAAACAAAGAGAAAGAGACACTCTTTTCAAGATTAGAGAGAAGCGAGAAATCCAATCAATAGTCCTTGTCTTTGCTCGTTGATAGCACAACATTCGATGGTCCCCAATTTATCTCAATGGTTAGGGTAACAGTTGACCAACCCTAAAAAACAGGTTCAAATCCGACATCCTCTTCCCATACTTTACCAATAAAAAAAAAAAAGCATAATATTCAAATCATTAAAACAAATCCAAGACCATGACTATACTACTAAACAAATTAGATTAACTAATACATTATAACTCAATAGTTTTAAATCTTCCTAATATTGGTATATGAGTTTTATATATTTTCTATTTTTTGAATTGAATAAATAACATCTTAAAAATTAGAAGGGTAGATAGAGACATTATATACTAAGATATTTCAAATTTAAAACACTTCACATTTTGTATTTATCCACCAAAAAGAGGGCGCAAACACGCCGTCACGGGATCCCATTAGAACTCCGCAGTTAAACGTGCTTGGGTGAGAGTAGTACCAGGATGGGTGACCTCCTGGGAAGTCCTCACCCTCGGGTTGGGGACACTAAGAAACAGTCTTTCTTTAGGTTAACACCCTGGAGGAAAAAGGCTGCATACATCCGTCCTCCAAATTCTGCGTAAACCGAAGCCTTTGAGGCATTAAATATATTCCTATATTGTGAATTTATCCCATAAAAATTGCTCACAAATAGTAATAAATTTAAATTGATAGAAAGGGACAAAGGAAAAAAGGTCTAATTTTTCGAGACACGTTCTTTGACTTTTGGTATCCACTAAAATGGTGAGCAAAGATTTGATTATATTATATCACTCTGTTTCAAAATTTTATTGTCCTTTCTACACCTTTTTTCAAATTTTTTCTGCACCCATTTCAAACAATTAACTTTTTTTTTTTTTTTTTGCTAACTAGCCTTTTTTCAAAAAAAAAAAAAGAAATTTGACCCAATTTTAAAAATATTTAACAAATTGGCCCATTTTATTAAAAACTTCAACATCTCTTCATTTAAATGTGTCCCTCATTTATATCCTCCTTATTAATATTATTATAATACCATAGTTTCTGTATAAGATAGTTTAAATAATAATATGCATATCATAATTTTCTCATTTAAATGTGTCCCTCATTTATAACTTTCTTATTAATAGTTCAAATAATAATATACATAAAACTGGTATTATAATATCTTCCCTCATTTATATCTCATACAGAAACTATTTCATTTATATATTCCTTGTTAATAGTTCAAGTAATAATATACATTAGCTTTGTGCTTTTGCTTATGCTTTCAAGATGTCTGCTCCCATGACGACACGATATTCATGTTGGGGGTCCTCGCAAACAGCCTCTCTTCCATCTGGAAGGGGGAAGGCTGCGTACATCCACCCTCTCCAGACCCCACTTTCGCGGGAGCCTTTGGCACTGGGACTGTTGTTGTTGTTGTTAAATTATTTTAATTCTTAATTTTATAATTTGAATCACTAAATACGTATATATTTTAAATTAAAAAGTATAAGTATGTTATTATTTGAACTATTAATAAGGAAGATATAAATGAAGGACACATTTAAATGAAAAGATGTTAACGTTTTCAACAAAAAATCACGAGTTTACGCATTTGCACATTATTATTTGAACTATTTTATTAGATACATGTAACTCAAAAGCTAATGTATATGAATTTTGAAAATATATTTTATAAACATGTATCTAATAAAACTTTAAAAAAAAAATTGTGCACTGTTGCACGACGTACGGAACGTCGTGCAACACTACTGCACGACGTTCCGTACGTCGTGCAACAGTGCACAATTTTTTTTTTAAGTTGCACCCACTTCGCTACAGTAAAATAGGTTAATTCGCTAAATATTTTTAAAATTGGACCAAATTTCTATTATTTTTTTTTGAAAAGGGGCTAGTTAGCGAAAAAAGTCTCAAACAATTAGGATAATCGATATTCGAATACGTCTGATTTGTAAGAATTTAGATGCAGTTTCTATAAAAATATTACTTTAGAATAGATATTGTAAAGTACGAATCATCTTGATAATAAGGACGTAAGACAGTGAGTAAAAAGTTGAGACTTCAAAACAAGAAGAATAAATCAAAAAACAAAATACAAGATGTGTAGAGTTGCAAAAAAATTATTTAAAACTATTTTCCTAATTTTTGGGTGATGAGAAAATTAGAGTATCTTTTAACTTTCCTAATTAAAAAAACTAGATTTTTAAACTATAATTTTATTTTAATAAAAGATTATATATTATAAATGACCTCATACATAAATTTTTGAAGATAAAGATAACGTTGTGAAAATAGAGTGGTTGAGCTTTAACGGGGGAAAAAGCGTCGCATATGACTTGGCATTTTCACTTTCCGAGCTGTCGAATTATAATTTATAATATTCACATTGGCTATCACCTTTATAATTGAGGGTAATGTGGTCCCCAAAAAAAAATAAATAATAATAATAATAATTTGAGGGTAAATTCCATAATTTCTTGAAAATATTTTTTCTTTATTTAAAGAAATCAATTTATTCTCAATAAAAAGGATTTATATACTCGATATTAGTACAAAGTGAGAAAATAAGAAGGATAAGTATTCTGGGATTTGGTCATTTATCATCTAGATACCTCAATATTTTAATATATACAATAAGATAACCTTAGGTTTTAAAATTTTATCACTTAGGTACCCTATGTGAGAATTTGGTGAATATTTGTGAAAATTTGAACAGTTTTCATCATAAAATGTTAATGCAATGCATGATTACGATAACATGTACAAACTATATCAATTTTCTTTTTAATAAAAATCAAACAGAATACAAAAAAAAATATCACTAAATCGTGACAAGATATCGACATATTAATAAAGTAATATAATATGTTAGTATTTTATGATAAAAAATTATAACATTATGATAGAAGACGCCTATATATTACTATGACTATATCCCATGTTAGCAATTTTTAATAAAAATCTATATCATTTTGAAAAATGATACATAATTAATAAAAATTTTAAACTTCGAGGTACCTAAGTGATAATATTTTTAAATTTTAAGATATCTTATTGTATATATTAAAAAGTCAAGATACTTAAGTGATAAATTTCCTTAAGCTTTTCCCATGATTTATTTTTCAAAATCAACATCATTGTAAGATTTCACCTGACCTTAGACCCATTCCACATAGTTGTCATATACATGAGGTCCATATATATGCACAAATAAGATTTCATCTCAAAAACCAATTGACATTAAAGTGAAAGAACCAATTCGACATATATGTCGATCTCTTAAACAACAATAACAAACCCAGTGCCTTAAGGCCTCCTACCTAAGCAGGGTTTGCGAGGGTGAGATGTACACAGTCTTACCCTTTCAGGGCGCTACCCTAAAGATAGGTTGTGTCTCCAGGCCCTCAATCCTAGAAACAAAAAGTTAAAAACAAAGTAATAGGTAAGTTAACAACAAAATAGAGCAACAAAAACGCAACAAGCAGCAAAAAAACTAGCAACAATACCACATACAATCAAGTAAGCAATAGTCAATGTTATGTGTAAATATTCAAATCTTACACAAAAATGACTCAAATAAACGACTTAAACAAGACACACAAAGATAACACACAGCAATAACTTCAAGATCTCAGATCTTGCCCCACAAGAACCAACTTAAACTAGACCTAGACTAATTACAACACAAATCACTTCATAAACCTCAAATACAACACAGGACTCAAGAGAACAACCGAATCTAGTAGGTTTAGAAGTATACCTCCCCTTGTGGACTAGATTTTACCGAAATTGCAAGCAAGTCGCTCACACCACGAGTAAGGCTCAAGAACACTCCAAGAACACCATGACCGGACCTCCACCGGAACACGAACAGAGCTTCTGGCCAGCAACGGAGCTCCAATAGCACGAACGGAGCTCAACGAACACGATTACACTTCGATCCGAGGCTCACGAGGTTGGAACCTAAGTGTATTATGGCTCAGAGATTCGTTTTTAGGGTTAGGGTTTCAAGGGTAAAAATCGCCAGAGAGAGAAGGGGAGAGGAGAAGAAAAACTGATTTTTTTCGTTACCTCTACGACTCAACCAAATCGGCATTAAATACCCCCAAGCTACGACCTAAGAAACCCTAAAGCTCATCATAACCTTTAATTTACGCAACAATCGGACGGTCGAAACTTACACACGGTTCATATATCGAGGGCCCCGGATCTAGTGACGCGTGTCGAGGCTCGAACGGCCGAGATGAAGCAACAGAACCTTCTGGAAGAGCCTCACAAGAAACCCTAACGGGTTTCTGGTTAAGGGAGAGAGAGGGATGAGGGTGAAAATGACAAGCCAGCTGTACAAATTAAAGGATCCGGGCAGGAACTACAACTCGGGCAGCATGGGCAGCCCAAACCGGGCAACCAGTACAATTGGATCAGAGCGGGCAGCACTGTTCGGGCAGGAAATAGTACTTCCGGGCAGTTGGGCATCTCATACAAACAAGTAATTAATTTCACAAGTGAGGGGCAATTTAGTCATTGCCCCAAAAAACAGAATTCAAAGAATTAGTTCAACCTAAAACGCTACGTTTTTGTCCTCCCTTATTTTAATTATTTTCTTTTACTCGAATTACGTCATATATTTACCAACAATAACAAACTCCACCTTGGTAAGTATATGACTAACAATTTTACATCCAGTATCACCCTGGGTTCCATTCCATTTGAAGGAGTTCAACAAAACGTGTAAACTTCTCCAACGGAAGACCTTTAGTCCCCATGTCAGCGAGGTTATCCTCGGTACAAATTTTCAGCAGATCAATCTGATTTTCTTCTATGTTATCCATGATAAAATACCGCCTGACTGCTAAGTGTTTCGTTCTATCATGGAAAACTGGGTTCTTACAAAGGGCAATGGCAGGTTGACTATCTGAGTAGATTTTGGGTGACCCTAGGTTCAGTTTTAACTCATTTAACAAGCCGTTGAGCCATATGGTTTCCTTAACGGCATCCGATTGCTAGGAGCTCTGACTCGGTAGTAGATAAAGAGGTTAAAGTCTGTAACTTTGACCTCCAACTAATAGCTCCACCCGTTAAAGTGAAAACATAGGCTGACGTAGAACGTCTCCTATCTAGATCACCGGCAAAATCGGAATCTACGAAACCAGTCAATCTAAGTTCATTTTGGTCTCTACCAAATGTTAAGCCCAAATCAATTGACCCTTTTACATATCTTAGCAGCCATTTAACACCATCCCAATGTACCTTACCGGGATTTGACATATATCGTGACAATATACCCATGGGGAACGCTAAGTCCGGTCTAGTATAGGTCATTGCGTACATTAATGATCCTATGGCGTTAGCATACGGTATTGTGCTCATTTTAAACTTTTCTTGCTCAGTATTAGGGCATTGACTTGCTGAAAATTGATACTGCGATGCTAAAGGTTGTTTCACTGGTTTTGACTCGAACATATTAAACCTTTTCAAAACCTTGTTAAGATAATGACTTTGACTTAAATGTACTGTTCCTTTAGACCTGTTTCTGATGATATCAATACCTAATATCCTTTTAGCTTCCCCTAAGTCTTTCATATCAAACGAGCCGTTTAACCGAGATTTCAAGTCAGAAATCTGCTTTAGGGACTTGCTAGCTAATAACATATCATCCACATATATTAGCAGAAAAATAGCATCAGAACAGTTAATGTCTTTATAGTACAAGCATGAGTCATGAACAGTCCTACTAAAACCATTATCTACCATGAATGCATGAAACCTCTTATACCACTGTCTGGGTGACTGTTTCAGCCCATACAGCGATTTTTTCAGCAAACAAACATGCTCAGACTACTCGGGTTCAATAAACCCCTCGGGTTGGGAGATGAGGATCTCTTCCTCAAGCTCTCCATGCAAAAATGCAGTAGTAACATCCATCTGATGTAGAGACACGTCATAGAAGGCAATCAAGCACATAATAACACGAATAGTGGTATGTTTTACGACATGACTAAAAATTTCATTATAGTCTACCCCCTCTTTTTGTGAAAAACCTTTGGCAACTAGTCTAGCCTTAAACCGGGGCAAACCTTCAGGAGTATCGGGTTCTTTAGCTCTAAAGATCCATTTTGAACCTATGATTTTTCTACCCTTGGGCTTGGGAATCAAGACCCAAGTATTGTTCTTCCTCAAACTCTCCATTTCAACTGTCATAGCATTCAGCCACTCGGCTGAATGCTTGCTGTTGATTGCTTGAGTGTAGGACAATGGCTCGGTTTCTCCGTAATCTAAAGCTGTGTTTAATGCATAAGCTATACACTCAGCATATCCATATTTTTCAGAGGCTCTAGATTCTCTCCTAACTCTATCCCTAGCCAATTGATAGGTTTCCAGGTCCTGAACATCATTTTCAAGTATATTAGGTTCAATTTCAGCTCTATTAGACACTGTTACAGCAGCATTTCTATCAATATTTTCAAAGTTATCTAGGTCATCTTCAGGTTCTTTTCTCAGGTTTAGAGGACTAGGTAAGTTAACTTCAAATTCGTAGTAGTCTGGGTCGAATTCCCTAACATTTGAACTATTGCTCGATTGTTCTTTAATGTAGGGCATCTCATCTTCGTTGAAGATGACATCCCTACTAATTATTGTTGTAGTTCTGTTTCCCTCTTTCATGCCTAGTCTAAAACCCTTTACGCCTGAAGGATAGCCTAGAAATATGCCTTTTACAGCCCTAGGTTCCAATTTACCCTCTCGTTGGTGTGCAAAAGCCGAGCACCCAAATACTCTTAAGTTATCATAGTTAGCGTTCTTTCCGCTCCAAACATTCTCGGGTGTTTTCATTTTCAAAACAGAGTTGGGTGACCTATTAATTAGGTATGCGGCTATGTTAACAGCCTCAACCCAAAACTGTTTTGATAACCCGGCTGAAAACAACATACACCTTACTCTATCTAGTAGGGTCCGGTTCATGCGTTCGGCTACACCATTTTGTTGAGGGGTTCCCCTTACAGTTTTATGTCGTTTTATACCATTATCATCACAAAGCTTGTCAAATTCAGAGTTCACAAATTCTAGACCGTTGTCAGTCCTTAAGACTTTCAGTTTCTTTCCTGTTTGATTCTCAGTTAATGTTTTCCACTTAACAAAAGTATCATATGCATCGTTTTTATTTTTAAGTAGAAACAACCATACTTTTCTTGAGAAATCATCAACTATGGACAGGAAATAATGGGCTCCACCCATTGTGGGAACCCTTGAGGGTCCCCATAGATCAGTGTGAACGTAATCAACAATGCCATGGGTAGTATGCGAGCCTACACTAAATGCAATCCTATGATGCTTACCATAGATGCAATGATCACAGAAATCAAGTTTTGTCACAGAATCAGCACCAAAACAACCCTGTTTTTGGAGCTCTATTAGTCCTCTCTCGGATATGTGTCATAACCTCCTATGCCATAGGTTGGTCGTGTCCTGAGGGTCGATCTTGGACATGTTTCCCTCCCCAGAAACTACCTCTCCCTTAAGGACATATAATCCATTCTTGATCTCTCCCTTGATTACAACAAGGGCACCTCGCAGGACTTTCATCTCTCCCCTACAGGCCTTTAGGGTCAGTCCACTAAGATCAAGTTGTCCTAAGGATATCAGGTTTCTTTTAAGTTCTGGTACATGTCTAACTCCCTCTAGGGTAAAGATCGTGCCATCCGACATTCTAACCCTAACTGTTCCGACACCTACCACCTTGCATGCATGGTCATTTCCTAACATAACATTTCCACTATTTACAGACACATAATCAGTAAAATAGGACTTATCAAACGTCATGTGAAAACTGCATCCAGAATCAAGTACCCACTCATGGTAAGTGAAATCAGTAGATGCAATCAACACTTCTCCACATTCATGATTTTCTACAGTGTAATCAGCCCTAGCTTGGTTCTTGTTTTCAGGACAAATGCTCCTATAGTGGCCGAATTTTCCACACTCATAGCATTTTACATGAGACAGATCTTTTCTACCCCTAGACCTGGATCTTGAGTAGTTCCTACCTCTTCTTTTATAGTTGTCTTTTGTTTTAGTTCTACCTCGTATGTTTAAGCTTTCACCGCGATTGCCACTATTACTAGGATAGTATTTTCCCTCTTTCTTTAGTTCTACTGCTTTAGATCTTAGGGCGTCCTCTACCTCTGTTAGTGATATGGTCTTTCTGCCGTATCTTAGAGTTTCTTTTAGAGAACTTAAGTATTTAGGGAATGATCCTAAAAGTATTATAGCCTGGGTCTCGTCAGTTATTTCTACTTTTAGAGTATCCAAGTCTGATAATACTCTATAGAATTCATCCAAATTGTCCTCTATGTTTTTGTTCTCGCCCATTCTAAAGCAGTAAAATCTTTCCATATAATATACTCGATTAGAGAGGGATTTAGAGGCATATAGTTGTTCTAACTTTTTTCAGACATCTAAGGCACTCTTTTCAAATGACACTTTAGTTAGAACTGTGTTACTTAAACAAAGTAAGATATTACCGTGAGCTACTTTATCCATATTAGCCTTGTCTGACGGTTTGAGACCTTCTGGAAGATTGTTATCTTCCAGAAGTGCAGAACTAACGCCAAGGGCCATAAGCAGTGCTTGTACCTTGACTTTCCACAGCTCAAAATCGTTTCTACCCGTGAATTTCTCGATGTCATGTTTAGCTGAGGCCATTTTTTTTAAATTTTAGACCGTGTTCTAACCTGGCTCTGATACCACTTGTTATGTGTAAATATTCAAATCTTACACAAAAATGACTCAAATAAACGACTTAAACAAGACACACAAAGATAACACACAGCAATAACTTCAAGATCTCCGATCTTGCCCCACAAGAACCAACTTAAACTAGACCTAGACTAATTACAACACAAATCACTTCATAAACCTAAAATACAACACAAGACTCAAGAGAACAACCGAATCTAGTAGGTTTAGAAGTATACCTCCCCTTGTGAACTAGATTTTACCGAAATTGCAAGCAAGTCGCTCACACCACGAGTAAGGCTCAAGAACACTCCAAGAACACCACGACCGGACCTCCACCGGAACACGAACAGAGCTTCTGGCCAGCAACGGAGCTCCAATAGCACGAACGGAGCTCAACGAACACGATTACACTTCGATCCGAGGCTCACGAGGTTGGAACCTAAGTGTATTATGGCTCAGAGATTCGTTTTTAGGGTTAGGGTTTCAAGGGAGCCTTCAAGGGTAAAAATCGCCAAAGAGAGAAGGGGAGAGGAGAAGAAAAACTGATTTTTTCCGTTACCTCTACGACTCAACCAAATCGGCATTAAATACCCCCAAGCTACGACCTAAGAAACCCTAAAGCTCATCACAGCCTTTAATTTACGCAACAATCGGACGGTCGAAACTTACACACGGTTCATATATCGAGGGCCCCGGATCTAGTGACGCGTGTCGAGGCTCGAACGGCCGAGATGAAGCAACAGAACCTTCTGGAAGAGCCTCACAAGAAACCCTAACGGGTTTCTGGTTAAGGGAGAGAGAGGGATGAGGGTGAAAATGACAAGCCAGCTGTACAAATTAAAGGATCTGGGCAGGAACTACAACTCGGGCAGCATGGGCAGCCCAAACCGGGCAACCAGTACAATTGGATCAGAGCTGGCAGCACTGTTCGGGCAGGAAATAGTACTTTCGGGCAGCTGGGCATCTCATACAAACAAGTAATTAATTTCACAAGTGAGGGGCAATTCAGTCATTGCCCCAAAAAACAGAATTCAAAGAATTACTTCAACCTAAAACACTACGTTTTTGTCCTCCCTTATTTTAATTATTTTCTTTTACTCGAACTACGTCATATATTTACCAACAATAACAGTCACCAATATCTAATGTGAAAGAACTAAGGGCTCTATGCACTACATTCATTGTTTCCCTCCATCCCAAACCACTACGTCAGCCACATCTATTCTAACTCGCCACTCAACTCTATCTAAAATCATCTCCTCATTTAGGTTGTGTCCTTCCTCGTTGATCTATTCTTTCTCATAAATCAAACATAAAACAATTTAACTATACTCATATAGGAAGTCTCGAGAATCAATGTACACATACCAAGCATATTCATTTGGAGCAATAAGAATGGTAGAATCGATCAAGTTTCAATGTGCAAGGAATGCTCTAAATCACCCACCGTTATCACATGCTCTCCCAAAACTAATACCCTTTTCCCTTCCTCATTTGCAAAGCTAAGCCTCTCACAAGGATCCACTTCGATTCTCGTCACAACCATCCCCTTTGCCGCTATATGTACACTCGTATACCCGATCAGTTGCTTTCTGGGCGAGCCCTCGAACCCTACACTTGGTCTCGAGAACAGCATCATGACATGTCTGCCATCCCGACTCCCGACATTCATCACTGAAATCTCGAGTTTGAATTTTAATAGCTTACACGATGACAACTCATCGACTATAACGTAGTTGAGCCCATCTCGTGTTTGGTGTGGTATGTTGTTCGAACCTTGACTCATTGATCCTAGTAAAGATAATCTTCTCGGTGTTGTTAAAAGCTTGTACCTGCAGAAATCAGGTTTTGAAGATTCTGATTAATGTGGCGTTATCCAATAGGTTTATTGTACAAAGCCTCGTTTTACTCTATAATGGGTCATATGTCAATGGAGCAGAGGATGGCCAGGCCCAATAGAGGGCGCTTTTTCAGGTTAGTACTTGTATGGTAAAATAACTACAACGCCATGGAAAAAGACACAATTGGCTGAACCACGTAAATCTTGTGTTTGAATTTGTCGTAGTTCATTTGTTTCATTTCCCTAACAAATACAATCGTAAGCTCGTTAGTACCTGTAAGATGAGTAGCTCAAGCCATGTCCAAAGTCGTACACAGTCTTGCCAGTGTAGAATCGATACGTTCTTCCAGGGTAGCCTCGGGAGGGATCAGTGCGCATGTTCATGTCATTCATGGGTATTTGAGCAAACGACTCAGGGTACCATGTCAATGGCAGTCTACCACCTGTTAGATTTCCAGCCTTAGCCCAACCTCTTATATGTATAAATGTACAAAAGTCGGCATGTGATTTTGTCGCTTAAAAGTACAAAAGTTTGACAGAATTAAAGGGGTTTGATTAACACGAACTTAGTTGGAGGGAATTAGAACTTTATGGTCATTTTGATTTTAAGCAAATAGTTCGTGAGATCCACAAGGACTTGTTCAATATTATTTTCTATTTGCAGCAATTGGTTATTAACAAACTAAAAACTAGTTTCTAAAACAAGCTCTCCTTTTTTCGGGTTTTTTTTTTTTAGTTTCAATTTCCACTCAAACTTGCAAAAAACTGAAAACAAAAACCAGAATCCACGCAACAAATCACTCCCAAAACCAATCTTTAGCTTATCAAAAACTACCGCAGACAGAAAATCATATATGCCCTATCATATGTAAGGAATGAAGTATGTACTAACCAGGACTATGATCTCCAAAAACGATTTCAGCAAGTGCTCTTCCACCAGCCTCGCCTGGATATCCAACCCAAAGAGTGCTCGCAATTCGCGGGTCATCTTTAGCAAACGACACATCAAGTGGGCCACCGCCAGTAAGAACTAAAACCAACGGTCTTTTGCTGACATCAGCAATTGAAGATACGAGAGCCATCTGTTCTCCAGGTAGAAGGAGACTAACTCGATCTTTATCTTCAGTTTCTTGTGATAAATCCAGACCAACAACTACAATGACATACTCAGCTTCTTTAGCCAATTGAATGGCTTCATGAAACGAAGAGTTTGAATCACAAGACACATTGATGCATCCGGGCACGTACGTTGTTTCTTTGATGTATGTTTTTAGTCCTTTGAAATAGGTTATTGGGTCACAGGGAACTCCTGCAGATATAAAGTAAATATGCAATGCTATGTCAGAGTTTGATGAGTAGCAAGATAAAACACAAAACATAAGTTTTTAGAAGGGTTCTTTGGATTAGGAGAACCTGACTTAATCCCGCATGAGGAGCAAGACCATAGAATTTTGGATTCTTCGGAGAATTTGAGAGAGTTTGGAGGTCTGTCGGTGTGTTCTAATGATCTTTTACGATGAGGTGGGTTGGATATTTATAGGCCTAATGTCATGTGCTTAGCGTGTGATGTAGGGGTACCCAGATATCTCAACAATGACGTGCTTATGGAAGGCTTGTTTTGATTAAGACTATCTGACTTCCCTTCTTGCTTTGTCAAGGGAATGTTGATCATGCTTCCGCCATGTCAGACTTTGATCATGATAGTTTTTTCACAGCTTGCCGTGTTCAGCCCTAATGACTGTATCCTACATATATCTGAATTCCGTTATAAACACACAATTACGAGAATGAGCCTAACCTGAATATCCACCGAGCAATTGACTTGCATCGTTTGCCCCAGGGCCTACCACAACCAATGAAGAAACATTATTCTTATTCAAAGGTAAAAACTCCTTTTCATTCTTGAGAAGCACTATGCCTTGCCTTGCTCCTTCGAGCGCCAATCTCCGATGTTCATTAGTACAAACATCTTGGGCTCCCAATCTTCCGAACTTCCCCTCTAAAGGGTTACCATCAAAGAGGCCCAGACGAAGCTGGATCATGAACAGATTGATAAGAGCTCGGTCTATGTCTTCCTCATGCACCTTTCCCTGTTCAATAGCAGCTTTTGTATTGCGAAGCAAGTATGTTCCACAGTTTATATCCACTCCTGCAAGACAATTATACACAAGAAGTGAATTTGATTAGATGCGAAAGAACAAATTTGAAAAAAATTGAGAAAAGAAGAGAGAAAGAGAAAATAATAATACACAGATTTACATGGAACCCTCAAATTGAGGGGAAAAAAACATGAGGCGGAGGGGAAGGCAATCCACTAAAAAATATGGAGAAGATACAACCAGTTTCCGTGCATAACACATATAGCACAGAAAAACCCGAGAACTTCCTTGATAGGCTAGCGGGCTGAAGAAGAATAGAGGGGCCCGTGCCTCCGGCTAACGCCACATACCTCCATTTCTGAACCTTCAAGTTCGGTGGCTAGAAGACACATCCAAATATGCCTGCAAAATAACATATAGAAAATGCGGCATCCTCCCCTGGTGGTTCTCAATTGCCCTCTCCTAGTGTTTTCATGCACTAAACCTTACGTTCTTTTGGTTCAATTCAAAACATTTTCCTCATGAGCTATTTTCAATTAGTAATACTTTTTTTCTTAAAAGTTATTCATCTTTTCGCTTCAAGATAATTATTTCATTCCATAATTTTGTATGAAGTTCCCACTTAGCCAAAGTGAAGCACAAGACATGACATTATGACAGACAACGTTTTCCCCTCCCTGAACGAAAATGCTTTACCCTTTCATTAGGTGAAGTCAATTTTCCCTTAGTGAAAGAAAATATTTTCCATATTTATAGCTGCTACTATGAAAATGTAAAGAAACAACAGAATTAAGATAGAAAATGTTTTCTATCAAAATAAATGGAGCCTTAGTGGGTATCAATGCGAAAGGCGTGCAGAATAACAAGTCAAGTGACAAAACCAAGCACATATCAACATCAAAAATGAAATATAAGAAAAAGTAACAATCCCGAATTATAAGAAACACATGAGGAATAGGACCTGCTTTGAGAGCATCAGCAACCGCATCCTCCTTGGTGCTTGTGTAGTGATGATATTCATATATTGTTGCTACCGCATCGCAATCGGAGGTGATATATCTAAAGTTGTAACATTACAAGCAAGCTGTATTCAGAACTTCAAATATTAAGGACTCCACATATGAATCCAATAAAAAATCTCACATTGATGCTATGAGAGAGAAGAAATCAACGTATAAGCATAATGGCCACTTCACCTAGAGCCAATTGGTTTTAGGATGTAAAATCACTTAGGCTTATGAGTGGATCTCATATATGCAAACTTCACATCATATCAGTTTGTAGAATTGACCTCGGAAATTTATGCATAGAAGTGGTTGAAAATCTTACCCATGAAATCCCCATTGAGTCCTGACTTTGTGCAAAAGATCTCCTCTGGCGCATGCAGGAACTCCATTGACACTATTGTAAGAGCACATCAAGCAGCTTGCTTTACCTTGTTGTATACAGCTCTTGAATGGCGGTTGAAATGAGTCTTCCATATCCTGTTCTGTTACCTGTAATGCAGTTTACGGAAATTTAATTTCCAACCCAGGATTGACCGTTCGAAACTCATTTTGTCAAAGAAACAACTATCCAAAAAGCTTAAGCTAGTAGTTGAAGGCTTAGGAATTGTTGTATGACATGCCTCTTCACATGAATATCCATTAGGCTTGAAGTGTGAATAGTGCACAAGCCTACCCCGCAAATTATGTTGAAAATTATATTATTGAAAATGGGGTTGATGGGGTATTGAATCCGCAACCTCTCAGTCAACAAACCTTTGATACCATATCAAGGAACCAACTGTTCTAAAATTTTAAACTGACAAGTGAAGACCTACAAATAGTTTTATACTCTTAACACAGCCATAAGACCACATAAAAGTTCTAGTCCAGCTTCATAAAAGCTTAAAGAAGTTCATTTCCTGTATTAAATGCTTGTTTGGTATCTTTTTTCACTTGCAGCTTTGTTTATCGAGAAAACAAATATCAAGTTTTGAAATGATTTTTTCTGCTTTTGATTCTCTATTTTCAGTTTTTAAAAGACTTGGGCAAAAACTAAAAACTAGAAAGCCAAGAGGTTCACCAGCACAAGCACAGACCACTTTGCACATATTTGAATCTTATGATGTAAACACTAATCTCTTATTTGACAATCTCTAAATGCACATACCTATTAGCAGCTACTACTTAATATAGATAACAAAGTGTATGATCAAATTCAACCTCATTTGAAGTTTAACTACATTAACAACAATTAGTAATGATTGAAAATATTAAGAACTCTAAACGTGTATCTAGTATCAAAGCCCTTCATCTAGGGGTTTAAACGAGCTGAGTGGAGTGGAGCGGAGCACCCTCTTGTTCAGTCGAGCTTTTATCGAACTCTGCAACATTTGATCAAACTCAGCACTATCATTTAGTCGATCCAAACCCATTATCGATTAATCGAGCAAAGCTTCTTATTGACTCAAACTCATTATCAAAGAGAGCTATTGAAGTTACTATCAAGCCATTATCAAACCATTTTCCAGCGTACACCGACCTTTAATGAGTTCTTACCGAGCCCTTAACAAGTTGTTGTGAAACTGTTCGCAAATATTAATGAGTCAAGCGACCCCCTGTTCAAACTCAGTCAGCTTAATAAGCTATCAAGTTCCCAAAACGAAGACCAACGAGCCCTAATCAATTGCAAAGCGACCTACCTTCATCACAGTTTTATCAAAAAGAAAGCAATCTATAAACTCTACAAAAACGAACAACAAACTCTTACCACAGCATTGAAGGAATATCTGCTATAATCACCCCACTTATCCAAATCGTAAGCAGTAAAATGCTTACAACAAGCTGACAACATCAACCCATCATCTTCATCCTTCTCTTCCATCAATACTCTCCTCTCCCCAAACTCACCCAAATTCTCTATCTTCAAACCCCAATCCCCACCCCACTGAAACCCCCTCACGTACTCAACCCCAAACTCCGACACCACCAACGGATCCTCCCCAGGCGTCTCCTGCCCTCTCCCCCATCTGGGGTCCCTAAAAATGTTAATATTCGGCGCCCAAAACGTCAACCCAGCTTGCCCATTATTGTACATAGCCCTCCCCTCCACCGCAATCTTCGCCGCGATTTCACCCCACAAACCCCTATTAAACGCTGCAGCTGCGGTGATCACTTGTGGGTACATGGTTGCCGCTTTTATTACGCCGTTGAAGGAGACGCCGGGGCCGTTGGTGGCGACGCCATGGAGGGACTCCGACCACCACTGATAGCGGGGGATTCCGAGGCGGGGGACGCCGGAGAAGTTGTTGGAGAGGAAGAGGAGTTTGTCGGAGAGAGACAGGAGAGAGAGGAGAGAATAAGCGCGGGTTGAAGTGGGGAGAGAGGTGTTGCAGAAGGGGTGGATGTTGTGGGGGTGGGTGCATGGGAATCGGAGGAGAGAGAATGAGACATGGAGACGGAGAAAGAGGAGGAGAGATAGAGAGAGGAATTTGGGAGCGGACGCCATTTTTCCAGGCGAGAAGTTTGGATAGTGATGGCCGAATTCCGGTGGAAATATTTAACTCCGGCGAGGCAAGGTTTGGCGGGGGGAAGCTGGAATGTCACCGTCAGATAATTTTGATATATGAGATTTATTTTTTTTTTAGTTTCTTTTGAAAATGAGGTGAGTTAAATGTGTTGGTACGTGGGTTATAAAAAATAACAGTTAAATAATTTTTTTAAAAGTAATAATTTTGTTTTAGTTAGGAGCGTACTTAAGTTGAGCCAAGCTCGACCTGTCAAACTTGGGGCTCAACTCGTTAATTTTAAGATTGGCTTGAAGCTCGTCGAGCTTTGAAAGTTCAAGCTTGAGTTCAACCCGTCAAAAGCTTGGGCTCGGCTTAACTCGTCTAAACTCGGTGAGCTTCAAATTAGGTTTGTAATATTTCGACTTATTTGAGTTCAATATAGGCTTGTTTGAGCTTATTTAAACTCGGGCTCGATTCATTTAGAGCTCAATATGGCTTTATTGAGTAATATTTGAGTAAATATATTATACTAAAAAAGGCTCACTGAGGCTCGTATAGGCTCACGTGCCTACAAGCTCGAGCTTCACGAGACTCGGGCTCAGCTCAATAAGCTAAACTAGCCGGCTCAACTTAGCTCAAGCTAAAAGTAAGCCAAGCTTTTCAAGCTTTATAATGAGCCGACTGGGCTCATTTATACCTGTAATTCTAACAATAATAATTTTACTTAATAATAATATTATCCCAATTTTATTGTGTGATTATATTATTATATTTTAAATTATTAATTATTAACTTGATAGAACATAATACATAATACTAAATTAATATAGTAGGTAGAATATAAAACTTACAACATAAATAATGTCAAATGCAATAAATAGACAAGGAAGGATAAATTTCAAAATGAATAAATTATCCTAAATAAGATTTTTTTTTTTTTTTTTTTTTAAACACAAAGAAATTCGAAGACTAAGATAGCATTACTAACCGATCAAAATAAACAAGTGATACAAGTGAAGGAGGAGAAACGTCCCATCAATTATGACCATACTTACCACCTAAATGACATAAAATAACAAAATAAGCTACCCAATTATATAATCTAGGGGCCTAATGAAACCGAAAAATATCAAAATACAACGATAACGTAACAATATCCTCAATGATTGCATAACATAACAATATCTTTAAGCAAGCGGGAACCAATCATTCAACGGTCAGCAATTTTGACCTGTTGGTTACAGCTGGATTCCCAGTAACTGGGCTCAGCCCGAAAGATTGAAGCACCATTGGATTGGGCCTAGAGCCCAAGGCCCACTACTAATATGGAAAAGCTGACATAAGGCCTACCACACGAAGACCACTAATTTTGCCTCGCCACTCCTTGTGGTTGTGCTCTCTCAGGTTGGGGATCCTTAAAAACAGCCTCTCTTTAGATTTAACACCCTGAAGGGGAAAGGCTGCGAACATCAACCCCCCAGACCCCGCTTCTGCAGAAGTCCTTAAGGCACTGGGTTTATTGTTGTTGTTGTTGACTTTTTGTGGTTGTCCGTAGTACGTGAAAAATTGGTATTTATGAAATGCGGGTATTTATCTGAAAGTTTGAATCTAGTTACCACTTTATGTTACACGGAAATTAATTTGTCTGAGGATTAGATAAATTCTAATTCATAGGAATTTTTTTTTTTTTTTTTTGGACATATGGGAAGTTTATTTTTTATTGTAGTAATCAAAAACGAATATATACTTTTTGTAAATTTGACATGGAAATTAAATAAATACAATTATCATAGGAATTTAATTCCCATGCTTACCAAACAAGACCTTTGCTTTTTGGGTGTATTTGACCAAACTTCTTTTTAGTAAAAAAGTGTTTTCGCTTCTTTATGTGTTGGCTCGAGAGAAGGATTCACAACAGATTGAGACATAGTACGATCAAAAGGATTGTTGTTGCCGCTTGTTTCTATGTTATCTGGATGGAAAGAAATGGGAGAATTCTTTGTGATACTAAGAGTAGTGTGGATGTAATTGTTAAGTCAATCATTTCAGTTGTTTGGTGTCGTGTTAATTTCTTGTTTTGGGGGTGCTGTGGTTGTGTGCTAGTGTTAGTATTGGTGTGGCGTGGGCCACTTGAGCCTCCTGATCTCGGTTGACTTTGTATTTTGTGGGTTTTCTCTTTGATATATATATATATATATATGCGCTTGTCGTTTAGCAAAAAAAAAAAAAAAAGTGTTTCTTAGCGGAAATTTTTTTTCAAGATTTAGAAGTGTTTGGTCTAAAAGAAATTTTTTTTAAATATAAATAGATGTTATTTTTCTATTTTATAATGTAAATAGAAAAATAGTAATTCTTTTTTAAAGTAGAATAATCATTAGCTAATGCTCGAAAAGTTTTATAAAAAAAATAGTCATACTGAAAACTTTTTCTTTTTACACTTTTAACTTGCTTTGGGAATGTCCATTGGAGGTGCAAATCCGAGTGGTCACACGATGAAGTGAAGTCTTTTCGATGCTTCAATTTTGTGTTATTTTAGAAAATGTGCACGTTTTAGTCAATATTTTAAAAGTTTAACTTAATGGGTAAATATTATAAATAGTTATGTTTTTTAACCAGCTCTAAAAAGTAGCAACAAAGTCTTATCGGAACAGAGCAGAACAAAATCAGAGATTTAAATAATTTCTACATTTAAGATAACAACATAATATATAATTTATTTATTAAATTTTTGTATAACTTATATTTATTTATTTTATTCACATTCTTGATTATCCATACAATAAAAACAAAGTAAAAGAGTGAACTTTGAAGTAATTGGGAGGCAAGCCATCCACATTGGACGCACATTATCAATTGAAGCTTCTTTTACAATATTATTTATTTAATGTAAACAATATTAATATTTGTGCGGAGAAATCTGGAAAAAACTGATATAATATGATACCAATTCATTAGAAAAATCTTAATGCGGAAGCGTAAATCCTAATCACTTGATTCGATTCAAATAATATGACTTACACAAACGAGAAGTAA
This sequence comes from Simmondsia chinensis, assembly GCA_018398585.1. Lineage (NCBI taxonomy): Eukaryota > Viridiplantae > Streptophyta > Magnoliopsida > Caryophyllales > Simmondsiaceae > Simmondsia > Simmondsia chinensis. Next base: position 42,284,334 of record JAGTTD010000002.1, on the reverse strand, counting down.
ACAAATATGGAAAAAGAAAGAACAAACACGAACACACAATATTTACGTGGAAACCCCTCTACAATCGAAAGGGGAGAAAGCCAAGGGCGGAGATGGAGATTCTTTATTGATACTGAACGGAAGAATTACAATTACACTTCCTCTTGACGAGATCTATAAAAGAATTACAAATCACTTTCTTTTAACTCTCGTAGCACTCAAAATCTGAATTAGAGGAATTACAAAATCGCATCTTTTTCTCTCAATGGCAACGCGTCACACTTTAATTGGATCACCCATGACGCAAACCCTACGTCCTAATTTATAGGCGCAAGTCTGGGAGGTCCCGATCGATCGGAACCGGGCCGATCGATCAGTCCTCTTACGGCCCAAAAAATCCCAAAAATTTTCTTAAATCACCCGATTTTTTGGTGACCCCACGGCAACCCCATAAACTTAAAAACAAGTAATTTGAGACATAATTCTAACAATATTAATATAAAACATTATCAATAAAGAATCAAGTCCACTTAAACTATGATTCCTCAACATTATCTCCCCATTTTTTTAATCCCTCACGGTCTTTTCTTTTCGTGTCAAAAACAGTCTTTTTTTAATGTTTTTTTAATCAATAATCACCCGTAAAATTATAATATAAAACATATAACTCATACAGATGAGCACTGAATTAACCCGTATAAAAACAGAAAATAAAAAAAAAAAATGCCAAAAAGAAATACTTGAGAAAAAAAAGGTAAAAACCAACAAATACTAAATATCTCGACATTATCTTCACTAATTTTTTAAATCCTTCACAATCTCTTCTCCAATGTGATTTTTGGTGTACATGGGACCCCCCCGCCCCCCCCTCGCCCGCTTGAGAGCCTCTTGTTATGATCCGTACATCTGTACATTATGTTTAGTCTATTAATTAACCAAACTGATTGTTCCGATTTCGATTCTTATTGATCTTCCACCTACCTTGATATGTCGCGATGTAATGAAGATCTTTAGAATACAAATTTTTGGCAAAGAATGAAAATTAGATCATGCCGCTAACTCGCTTCAAGATCAGACATTTTTTTTTTTTATAATTGACCCATCGTGGGATTTTATTCAAAAGTAAGAAAGGTACATTTTACAATAATGTCAAGAGATTCAAAGCATCAACCAAACCCAACAAACCCAAATCCATCAAAACAACCCAGACACACGCCAGAAACACCCAAAAAAACACCCACAACAAACCAACAAAACACCCTAAAAACCCAACAAACCCAAAGAAACCGCGAAATTGCAGACAATCTCAAGACAAGAAAAAAATAAAAGGCACCAATTAAACCCAAGCGGAGGCTACAATCTGATCCAGTCCTATTTTTTAACTGGATCTTGAAGCACCGCAGACTCACGGATGCAGAAAAGGCAATCAATGGAAGGGGGCAACCGGAGGCAAGATCAGGCAGAGAAGCAGGGGCACAAGGATGAAGACCCAAGGTGCCAGGAACCAAAGGGACGGGACCGCGAAAGAGGAGCCACCCCGCAACCATCAACACCAAACCAACGAGGACCGAATCCCCAAGCACCAGCACCTGAGCAACAACAAGCCGATGATTCAGAGCCTAGACATCACCCACCCGGAATCACGAACCCAGAATCCAAACCATGAAAACCCATCAACAACCACGACCAAACCGGAGAGGCGACAAACAGAAAGGGCAGAGAAGCAAAATGGAACACGAACATGACGCAAGATCAGACATTGGTTGGTCATTATTCTTTAATCCAATTATATTTTCATATTATTATCTTTAACGATCTATAATACTGATTAGTTCATTTTGAACTAGCATATATCCTAAAGCTTTCATGTCAAAACTGGTCGGAACCAAGATAACAAAAACCACAAAATATTTCTAGCTTTGATCTCAAAAGTTAATATCAAGTAATGTTTAATTAAGGAGTTAAAACTCATCATAATGATAATAATAATGAAAAGAAGGCGCTAGAAATACATTGAAAAAATAAATAAAATAATTCTCCAAAATGATGGTGGGGTGAGGTGAATGGGGTCCTAATGTAAATAATTTTCCAAAAATCTAATCAATAACATTTATAATTTTATTAAAATAAATTTACAAGACCCTCAAGGGTCAAAAAGTTTCCACTCAACTTGTCTTCTCAATGTACCAAATTTTTTACTTTTTCTTTATTATAAAAGGTACACGAGTCTGTAATAGTACAGCAGTCTAATAGTAATAGATAATCGAGTGGGACTCTGTAAAACAGGGACAAACTCTATAAATAAGGGTAAGTATTGTACTTAGATACAGACAATAGCAACAACAGCAGCAATATACTCAGTGTCCCAAGGGCTCTCACCTAAGCAAAGTCTAGAAGGCGGATGTACGTAGCTTTCCTCCTGCAGGGTATTACCCCTGAAGAGAGGTTATTTTCAAGTGCTCCCAACCTGAGGGTGAGGACTTCGCAGGGGGTCACCCATCCTGGTACTACTCTCGTCCAAGCATGCTTAACTTTGGAGTTCTAATGGGATCCGGTGATGACATGTTGGTACCCTCTTTGGTACTTAGATGTAGACATTAATGAAATTAATTTCGTTTCTACCTTTTCTCTCTACATTTTTTTTAAGGATACGGGGTCAAACAAGGTCAAGTCTTTAATTTTAAAATTTACCCATTGATGAATTAGTCGGTAAAGTAAGAAGCTTTTAAGGATGATCGGTTTGTTATTTTTGCTTTGATTATAATGTAGTTTATATTACTCTGTTACAGTCTCTATTAGTTTGATATTGTATAAAATTATTGAACTCTTGAGAATTCTCTTCATATATACTGCTAATAAAAAAAGCTTCCGCTTAAGTTTTGGATGCTAACGACTCAAATTGTCAACATTCTATCCGATCGACTCAAATATATGGGTATCTTACGTAAAAATGTTGCGAATTTGTGACATAATTCATCGAATTTTCCCGAAATCTTATATATATATATATTTTGACAATGGTATATCACATGAACATATTGTGTACACAATTCTTCAGCCTAAAAAAAGTTAATTGAATTCCCACGTAATACAACAACAACAACAGTCACAGTGCCACAGGGGCTCCCGCTTGCGCAGGGTTTGGGGGGTAGGATGTACGCAGCCTTACCCCGTCAGAGTGAGACCCTGACGAGAGGCTGTTTCCGATGACCCCCAACCTAGTCTTTGGAGTTTGATAGTTATGAAGAGCCTGAAAGAAAGAAAGAAAGAAGGACATGTAAGACGATCACGTACGGCATGTAAAAAGAGCATGTAAAGTATCGAAATCAATCCAGGCATCTATGTATGTAAGCGTGAAGGGCACAAGGTAAAGGCAAAAGAACATGTAGGAGGAGCTCCTACATGCTGCACAGCGCAGACCTATAAAGCAATAAATCACGTGGGGAGTAGAGAGCGGAAGATATAGAGAGAGAGGAGGTAAAGAGCAAGGGGGAGATAAATTGAGAGGGAGAAAGGGATAGAGGGAGAGAGAGAGAAGTGAGAAGACAGAGGAGAGAAGAGAAAAGAAACGAGAGAGGGACGGACAGTGCAGAATGTATTGAGAGTATCAGTAGCCTATGACTTTGCACAACCCAGGATAAGAGGCACTGTTTGACCGACTAAACTCTTATTGCGCGTATTCTGAATTCTCACATAATAGTATACCTAAATGATAAAATATCAAATCTTATGAAAGTTTATTATATATATTAAAATATTACGATGATAAATGATCAAATTTTTACGGACAATGCAAGTGAAAGAATGTACAAGCAAGATCACGGAAAGAGTACAAAAGAAGTTGTACTGAAAAGCAATAAGAATCGCATAAACCAAACAGTAAAGTTAGGACATTGTCTCATTTTAGCTGCAATAAATTATGGTGGATGATGACATATTATTTTCATATTGGACCCCATTTCATTTCATTATATCATATAATATATAGTTTTTTATTTTATCATATGCTTTTCTGGCAAAAGTCTCACGCTTCAATTATCATTTCTTCATTTGGTGCGACTTTGGTTGGCCATTTTACTTGACATTACATTTTTATTAGGTTATGAATATGACATCAATTTCATAGTTTATGATCCTATTTTCCACTTTACTCTTTGCTTATTTGTTGTTTTGCTTAATTAGCAGGCGATAATCCACTATATATTACCAGAGAGGGCACCAATATGCCGTTATCGGATCCCATTAGAACTCCGAAGTTAAGCGTGCTAGGGCGAGAGTAGTACCAGGATGGGTGACCTTCTGGGAAGTCATCACCCTCGGGTTAGGGGTAGTGGAAAACAGCCTCTTTTCAGGTTAACACCCTGAAGGGAGAAGGCTGCGTACATCCGCCCCCAGACCTTGCGTAGGCGGAAGCCCTTGAGGCACTGGATATGTACCTGTTCCTATATATATATATTTATTTGTGGATGTAATTAATCCAATTTTTAATTTAAGGTAGGTCGCATATGAGGACAAAATTTGGAAAAAAAGGTATTAGTTCATCATCGAGTTCAGTCACTATCAAATACATAATTGTTTTTGGGTGGATCCTTGACAATCAATGGATCTCTAAGCCAACAATGAGACATGAGTTTAAGGCGTGTTTGGTTAAGTTGTGGAAAAAAAATTGTGTTTTTAAAAGCTTATTTTGCAAAAGCACTTCTGTAAAAAGTGGCTTCAATAAGGATATTTTTGTCGAACAAATTTCTAGTTTTTGCTACTGCTTCTAATTTAAAAGAGGCACTATTTTTGTGCATCTGATTTCATTTAAAAGAACTATTTTTTATGTCAAATAGCCTACAACAACAACAACAAACCCAGTGCCTCCATGGGTTCCCGCAAAAGCAAGGTTTGGGGAGGGTAGATGTACGCAGCCTTTCCCCTGCAGGGGGCTACCCCGAAGGGAAGCTGTTTCCGATGACCCCAGCCTAAAAAGAGGGCTACCCCGAAGGGGGCTACTCTTTTTATGTCAAATAGCCTCGAATCCTAAAATCACTTTTTCAAAAATTTTTTTGTTAAACATGCCCTTTTTTTGGTTAAATGGACCCTAAATGCTGGTATTTGAGAAAGAAAATGTACGTCAGAGAAAGAGATGCGTGTAAGGGTTGTTTGAACTGGAGACTAAAAAAGCGACTTAAATGATTTCATACAATCTGATTCATCCTATAGGATTTTGAGGCCTTTTGTGCAACTTTCACCTTAATTAAAAGGTCGAAAAAGATTTTTAACTATGCATAATCTAATATTTTTATAAGGATAATAATTATATCATTAATTAAAATATTACAGTAGAAGTAATTAATCCCAAAATTTTAACTTATGTGATACAAAACATATCCTAAAATAAAGGAATATGTCGTAATTAATTTGTGACCAGGCCTCCCAAAATATTAAACGCCATATGTAAGGTGAAGAGCATAAGTTAATGAAAAAATAATTAAGCCAATATTACTTTTAAACATAATAATAATTTGGGTCCCCTGTGGACATAGCCTAATGGTAGAGAACACCAACGGCCTTACACGCCACCCGAGTTCGAAACTCCACTGTGGTACTTGTCGCTCCCTTTTTATGACCCACCAAAAAATAGTAATTATTGATACTTAATTTAATATGGTTCCTCGTATATAAGAATTTTAAGGAGATTTCTTTCTGATCTGTCACCCCTAAAGACATTACTAATGTAAAGAAAAATTATATAATATATAGTTTTTATTTTTATTTTGCATATGCATTTTTGGCAAAGTCCCATCCTTCAATTATCACATCATTTTGGTTGCCCATTTACTTGACATTTTTATTAAGTTATGAATATGACATGAAATCTCACTTTGTGATCCTATTTTCCACTTTACTCTTTGCTTATATGTTGCGTGGCTTGATTAGCAGGTAATAATCCAATATCAATTACCCAAAATATATAAATATTATATGTACTTGTGGATGTAATTAATCCAATCAGTGAACTAAGAACAGTCACATATAAGATTATAATTTGGAGAGAAGTTAGTTCATCATTGAGTTCCATCACTGTCAAATGCATAATTCTTCTTGGGCGGATCTTAAAAAAGGTGTTTACGGTGCAGATCTGACAATACAGATGGGAAAAAACAATACAGATGAAAAAAAGGTTGGGTCTTGATTTCGAAGGATTCGATCCACTTATGGTGAAAACTATGCTCCATAGAAGATGAAGATGGGATAAGTTTGCTCTTTTGCCGTATTCCCGTTCCTTTTGTTTTTGCGAGTTGCTCAGCCTGTTTCTTTGTTTTTGGTTGGTCTTATTTTCGTTGTCTGGTTTTGTCGTGTGTTGAGTCTTGTGTTGTGCCTGTTAGTCTGGGCCTGTTGTTGTATTATCCTGTTTCTTTATTTTTGTGCTGAATGTTTTGATCCTCGTGTTTTTACGGTTGGACTCAGGTCTCGCTTGGCAAGTAATCTGCTTGTTTCGTGACTTTGTCGCTAATTATCGGGGGGGGGGGGGGGAGTGCAGATCTGACATTCCTGGACAACTACTGGATCTATAAGCCAATTATAGGATATGAGCTTAGGATCTGTTTGCTCCTGCTATAATTTTTTTTTTCGATAAATTGAGACAAAATCGCTAAACAAGCCGGGCACTCGTTAGACGAGGCCAAAGTCCGACCGCTACAACACGGGGACCAAAAACAGCCAACACAAACAAGAGAACAGCCTAAAAACACGACACAACATACAGCGAAATCACGCTTAAATCACATTTTTTTTGTTTTTGTACTTGTATTTAAAAGCACATTTTTATTCATTTCGAACACGCTTAAATCAAGTTTTGACGGTGCTCTTTTGACTACAAATTGAGGGGGTATTTGTATATATTGAGATTCAGTAGGTCACATACGAGCTGCGTGTGAGTGTTGTTTGAACTGTAGCATCAACAAACGACTTTGATGGTTTTATACAATCTGACTCCTCCCACGGGATTTTGGGCCCTTTTGTGCGTCTTTCACCTTAATCAAAAGATCGAAAGAGATTTTTAACTATGTATAATATAATATTTTTGTGAGGATAATGTGCAAGTTTCATTGGGTTTGAAACGTGAATAGTGTACAAACCCCCACCTCGTATCTTGTGCTTAGATTATGTTAATATTGAAAGTGGGGGCTGGTGGAATTCGAACTCACAACCTCTTAGTCAACATGACTCTAATACTATGTCAAAGAACCTTTTTTCTCAAAAACTTAAGCTAATGGATAAAAGTTAAGGATTAATTTTATACTCTAACAGATAATGATTATCCATTAAATACTATATTGAAAAACATTGATGAGCATAAGTTAATGAAAAAATAATCAAAGTCAGTATTAATTTTCATTATAATAATAAATTTAATATTAAAATTATTGATACTCAAATTAAATATCATGTCATATTTTAAAAAATTTATCTTTAAAATATTCTGTACATGTATAATAATGTTTACGAAAATATAGGCATAATTTAGCAACACTATGACTTAGCAAAATTGACACATAAATTATAAATAAGTAACCGAAGATTACTCAATTATTAATTAGGCTGGCCAACGTTGACGATTTTACTCGTTTAATAAATAACTTGACTTCGTGTAAATCTTTGTCTAGAACCGCTCATATGACACGAACAATGGACCCTTAATAGAAACATAAAATGGTACAACAAAGCTATATAATAAGTGACCCAATAAAAAAAAAAGTATATACCATGTGAAATGGTACAACAAAATTTTTTATGCTACATAAGAGACCCCAAAAAAAAAAAATTTACATACATATCATCAAGATATCATTTTCTTTTCTTTCTAGTTGTTGACACACCTAATCAATCTAAGTTATACACAGTTTAATTACTCAATGCATATCATAAATTAGATTATAAAAGAATAATAATAATGTAATATTATTTTCTTATAATCTAATATCCAATGCATAAAGTTGTGTAGAACGAGAATTTGGCTAAACACATGTACTAATAGAAAGGGTCGCCTTCGGAAACAGTCTCTTTTCAGGGTTGCATTTTGGAGTGGTAAGGTTGCGTATATCTTGTCTTCTCCGAACCCTGAATTGAAGAGAACGCTTCGAGGCACTGGGTTTCTTGTTGTTGCTGTACATGCGCTAATAGAAAGGGACAGAGAGAAGCGGCGGCTTAGGCGGCAAAGGAGGTGGCGAAGGGGCCGCACGGAGGGGACGCGGTGGCGCGCAGGGACTCGGCAGCGCCATGAACGTCGGTATGCGCTCGCCGGGCATCATCACCGGTACGCTCTCGATCTTCAAACTCTCATTCCCCTGCTTCATCATGCATTATTCTTCAATTAGTTTCACCAATTTGAAAAGCAAAATTGAAGTGAAATTAAAGATTGTAGGGGATTTTTGAATCTTGAATTTGTTTTAAATATCTAATTCAGCTAGAATAAAGGGTCTATTTGGTGAAGTCATAAAAAATTACTTTTTCAGAATTATTTTTTGAAAATATATTTTTGTAATGTTTTTAATAGAGATATTTTTGTCACAAAATTTTTAATTTAAAGAAAAAATACTAATTTTGTCTTCTAATTAAAAAGAATCAAATTTCTATTTCTCCTCTACTTTCTTATGAGAAATACAAACGTAGAAAAAAGAGAAATTCAAATTATTATGATGGAAAAACAATTCTTCTACGCTCCTTTTTTTAATTTTATTTGTTAATTGGATAAAAAAGAAAAGGTAAGACGGGACCATAAAAAGTTATCCTGTCTTTATCTTAATTGAATAAAGATGGATAAATAGTTATAGTTAAAATAGAAATACAATTGTCCAAAATTTGTTTTAATTTTCGTCTTACTTTCTCTTTATCCTCGAATTGATGGTAAAAGAAGACCGAGGAAAACGTAGGCTCGATCCATAGAGTTAAAATATATTAAATTTACATATAAGTTTAAGTAGAATTTTATCTTAAAAGTAATTAACATATAAATTGATCTTTTCACTCAAGCAACAGGAGATTATAGACTTTACCTCGTTTTTACCCTCTTTACCGTATTGTCGAACACGGGTTAAACACCAAGAAAATAAAAAGAAAAGAAAAGAAAATATAAAACAAGAGAAATAAGTACCAAATGTTTGGGATGAGATTTGGAGGGAGAATGAGGATGATGGTGATGAGGAGTAGAAGACTCAAGATCGGTAACGGCAGCGTCAGCAAAGGACTGACGGAGAGAACGGAACTTGTCCCAGTGATAACAGCAAGAGAAGACACCACTGAGGGTGAAGATGACGATGAGCAGCATGGCGGTGCCGAGAGGGAACCCAAGTGAAGGCCGAGACGCGTCGGAGTGGTGCATGGGTGAGACCACCACCGGCGAGTACACTGGGCTCTGCTGCTGCATCATCTGATCTGATTCTTCTACTGCACCCTTCTCTCATATATTACTTTGACTATGCTTGCTTGCAGGAAGAAGAAGAAGAACAACAACAATGGAGGTAGAGAGAGAAAGTAGAGAGAGAGGGAGAAATGAGAGTGTGGGTGGGTAGGGAAGCGGGGGTTGCAGGGGAATTTAATAAAGAGCAGGAGAGAGGAGAGAGAGAGAGGAAGAGGGAGTACGTGGAAGGGTACAGCTACTTGTCCTCGTTTAAGTACGGAGCTTTACTTGGCCCCCACTCTCTTTTTTTTTTTTTTAAATAAAAATTTGTAATTTCATGTACCTAACGGAATATAGGAACATATCCAGTACCTCAAGGGCTTCCACCTACCTAGGGTCTAAGGGGGTCGGATGTACGCAGCCTTTCCCCTTCAGGGTGTTAACCTGAAAAGAGGTTATTTCCCAGTGCCCCCACCTGAGGGTGGTGAGGGCTTTCCAGGAGGTCACCCATCCTGGTATTACTCTCGTCCAAGCACGCTTAATTTCAAAATTCTAATGAGATTCGATGACGGCTTGTTGGTGCCCTCTTTGGTAATTTCATGTACCTAACACTTGTTATATATCTTCTATTTTATATTTTGAATTTTCTAACATATATTCATTGGGTATATATTAAGGTATATTAAAATATTATATTTTAATATTTGATTAGTTAATATAAAATTTATTATTATTATTGATTATTATATAAAAGTATTTGGTTGCTCGTATGGGAAATAGAAGTTTCTGATAATTCAATTTCTATGTTTTATTTGGTTAACACAATATTATTTCTAATGAAATATAATTGAAGTTATTATCATGCGCATGCTCAATTTTTTAACATCATTGATAGATAGAGTAATGGATAAACTTGTTATAATTACAAATTAGAAGGAGTAGATTGTCATATGCATTAAAAGTCGTGAAGAAAGTAGAACTTATTTAGAGGAAACTAGGTAAGTTACTTCCCCCATATTTAAGCCATTAAAACTTACTTAGGAATTTCAGCTTCCCATATTCTACCTACTTCCCGCATACCAAACAAGATTTAAAAATAACACTTTTCATGAATTGAAACTTCCCCTCATATACTTCCCGGATACCAAACGATGCCTTAATTTAGAAAATTATCATTTATGTATCTTAAAATTTTTGAACATTCATTATCTTAATTGTTTCGGGTTTTTAAGTTTGAGGATAAGAAAGGGAGGAGTTTAGCTTAAAACTCTCTAGGACGTAGTAGATCCCGTTTTAATTGTTTTATTCTTAGGAGTTTTTCTTCAGATACAGACCAATGTCCCCCTTTGTAAGTGGGTAGATCTGACTTGGTGTTCAAGGACCTCATTTTCGCCTACTTAGCCTTTCATGGACATATACTTTATTCAGGATGTTTGTGTAAGCCCCAAGTACATGGGTTCTCGCCCGATGACATCCACCTACCTGTTCCGCCTACTCAATCTCGCCCATATAAAATCAACAACAAACCGAGTGCCTACAAAGGCTCCCGCAAAAGCAGGGTCTGGGGGGGTAGATGTACGCAACCTTCCCCCTCCAGAGGGTTACCCTGAAGAGAGGCTGTTTCCGAGGACCCCGAACCTGAGAAGCTGGTCCGCAACATAGAGCATGTGACATGGCAGCAGGAGAGCAACTCGTCCATATAAAAACCCACAACATTAATATTTGACATTTTAATAAATAGAATAAGATATCTTTTTAAATATTTATGTTAATATTATAAAATTCTAACTGAAATACACAATCGATAAATTTTTAAAACTTGCAATACTTTCCATAAAGATAATTTTTTTTTTCTTGCTTAAGCAATGATACATGCATTAAATATTTATATAATCAAATCAGTACATAAATAGACTAGAAAGTATAATTTTAGTGATGTTTATCAATGATTAAGCAGTCAACTTAGAGCAGCAGAGGAAGCAACAGATGGGCAAGCTTAAATTTATAAGCAATTTTATGTGTCTAAAAATATATTTAATTATATAATTACAATTAACTAACGAGCAGTATATAAATAACATAATATATTCATGACTTACTTGTTCATAAAAATTGTGAGCCTCCTTATGGAGTGGGGTTGGCTGGGATAATCCATTCCCTCTTTACCCAAAAGCAAATAAATAACTTATTTATCCAAAATAAATAAATAACTTACTATTAATTTTTTTATTTGATGATTTTCTGTCATTATTTAAATATATAAATTATATATTAAAATTAAATATATTTAATATTTTCATGTTATATTGTGCCTTAAATTTAGTCTGGATTTCGAGCGAAGGCCTACAGTGGAGCAGAGGTATGGACCTTATTTTCTACATTGACCACACACCCTTTTGCAACTAAGATTTGCTTTGGCACCTCTATACATTGGTTTTAGGGTCCATTTTCAAAACATAGTAATGCTTTCTATCTCCGTCCGCGGTTTTTCTCTCATTTGAGGCTTTTCCACGTAAATCTCGGTATCATTGTTTTCACTTTCTCTCTTCTCTTCTCATTTTCACTCAAATCTATTTTTTTAGCTGAAATCGAACCTGATTTTTGAGGTTTTTTGCGTAAAATTTATAAAGTTATACAATATAAAGTAAGGTAGGAACAGGTGAAAATGGGCTTTTCAAGGTAGGCACGAGATTAGGTAGGGTAATTTACAAAATGCATGCTGATTAGAGAGAAGCAACAAAAGCTCTAAACCTAATTTGCTTATCATGTTGTTTATGGATTCCAAATCAGACTTTGTTTAATTAGCACTTTAATCTTCTCCTGTTTGATTAGCTCATTTAATCATTTCTTTATAGTGAAGGATTAGTTTTCTTTTTATATTTAAAATGAAATATAGGGTCGAGGTAAACAGATATGAAATTGTACAGAGTATTTTATTATCATCAGATGTCGGTCTTGGTTGTGTAATCTGTTATTAGATCAATGCTTAGTGAACATGATATCAATACTGTTTACTCTTTGTAATAATATATAAACATCGTATCCTAAAAACTATTCCATAAGAGACAACATAAGTCTCAAATAGACTCGGTGGTGGATTCAAAAAAATACTAACAGAGAGTATTCACGGTGAACCATGGACTAGCTGTATACACCAATATTAAACACAGTATCATTAAAAATGTTAATTACCCATAATAATAACAAATCTTAATACTAAAACTCGACACCCCCAACCCCAAAACAAGAGTTCAAAAGCAGAGTTCTCGAGCCTATGCTTGCCACCTGCAAGAGTTGAACGATGACAAATGTGGCAGACGGGCCGGGCATGGCATTGAGTTGGACCATGGGGTTGGGGGCCTCACAAAATTAGGAGGAAATTTATATAATTTAAGCCTAAACATTTACCAATAATAGGTATTCAACGCATGGGCTATCGAAGGCCCATACTCCTGGTACTATATATATAGGCCTCATTTGGTTGCCAAATGAATTGAATTCCTACAGGAAATGTACTTTCTAGGAATTCAATTCCTATGTTTTATTTGGTTGACACAACAGCTTTTCATAAAATACAATAAAATGACTATTACGCCTATGGCCAATCTTCATCTAACACAAATTAGGAGAGGTAGAATTATTATATAGATTAAAAGTCATCAAAAAAGTAGAACTTACCTAGGGGGCCAGATAAGTTACTTCCTCAGTTTTGAAGCAATTAAAAATTGCTTAACAATTCCAGTATTTCACATCTTACCTACTTTTCACATACCAAATAAGAGCAAAAAACAACACTTCCCATAAATTAAAACTTTCTGCCTCTACATCTCGCATATCAAACGAGGCCATAAATTACTTCACTGAAGAGAGTGACTCAGTACAAATCTTAAAGGGACCGCGACCCTTTGTGGTGCGATCCATAGTCCAATCAAATAGACAACTAGCTAGGAGTTTCTCTATGGCGATTGGAGGTAAAATGGTCCATGGGCGCGCCCACAGATACAAAGCAAAAACAAAAACAAAAATAAAAGTAGACCAAATTATGGAGGCTAACAGCCGCCCCCTTTCTATGTAGTCATTTTAGTCAACATGCTCATAGCTGTACTACAACTACCAGTAAAGCTTATCCAATTTGCCATCTTCCTTGACTTTGTTACTGCCCTTTTCCTTCCCAATTTTACGAAAGGAAGATCAGAAGTTTGATTCTCTTCGAGGATATATTCATGACTTATTTATTTATAGAGATTGTCGGCTTTTTTATGGATCGGGGTTAACTGGGGTAACCCAATCCCTCGTTGCCAAAAAAAGGAATATTGGGTCCGTTTGTTGAAAATATTTGTATTGTACCGAACACATAATACTGGATAATGTAAAGAAGAGTTAGAGTAGTTAAGTATTGATTATTGTACAAATGCTGGAAATATGATTGATCCTTTTCCTAGACGGAGCGAGAAGAAAGGCAGAGAGAGTTAACAAGTGTGAGTTTGATTGGTTTCTTTTTCCTTCTTGGTCTTGAGATTGTTTGCACTTTCGTGTTTTTTGGGTGTTTTGGGGTGTTTTCTGGCGTTTTGTTGGTTTCTTGCTGGGGTTTTTGGGTGTTCTGTTGGTGTTTTTGGTGTTTTTTTTGGGTGTTTTGGGGGCTTTGGTTGGGTTGTTTGGGTGTTTGGATTGTTTGTGCTTTGAATCTCTTGACTAGAATGTAATTGTACCTTTCTTCCTTTGAGTATTGGATCTATAATACCGATCTAGGTTGAAGAATTCTGGATGTGCCTACATCATGCATCAAGTACGTGACATTTGCTGTGTAAATAGCCCCCACTTATCTCGTGATAAAGGGACATCGGAACACACCTAAGACCCTTAAGTTCTCTCAAAAATCTTTCAAGAATCCCAAGTTATCTGATTCTACTCCTTTCACGAGCTTGAGCCCAACTCTGCTAATCCTAAAAACCGTCTAAAAACTGTTCCGATTGTATATTTTGAGATGCCAGTTTAATTAGGCATTCAATTATTGTGGAATTAGTTTTCAATTGTTTTCGTTTCTACTTTTAAATTAGCTTGTTTATGGTTTAATTTTTAGATGTATATGAGTATAACGGATTATATCTAACTTGTCAATTTCGTTATATACTTATCCAAAGCATTTAATTTTGAATAAAAAAAAAATTAAAATGGGTTTTTTCGCTCCCACTTGTTCAGTTGAGATCATCCCGTGAACGGCTAATAGATACTTGTTGATTGAAAGAGCCACCATCAATGATTCTGAAGGTTGATCATTAAAAACATAAACTATATATTAAGTTTGATTTTAGAAAAAAATTAAGGCCTTGTTTGTTTATTACATAAATTGAATTCCTGCAGAAAGTTGTATTTCTTTTATATTCAATTATCGTGTCAATTTTTTATTAAATAGGTAAAATATATTTGATTATTATGATGAAAAATAGAACTTTTTTCGGAAGTCTAGTTAAAAACAAAGAAATTAGAACTTACTTAGAAGACTAAGTGATTAAGTTATTTTCTTACATGCCAAACAGGAGCTAAAATACGTATTTGTCATAAATTTCTACTTCTCGCATATATTTTCTGTACACTAAACGAGTACTAAGTGCATAAAAGAAAAGCAAAAGCAAAGCTTAAGATGCATGGTGCCCCTTCGTGGCATGAAAGGGCCTTCAATATTCATGAATTTAAATTCAACTTTATTACTTTTTTTTTTTAATAAAAAAGTTTGATTGCGTGGGAAAATGTAACTAAGAGATATGTATCTTTATGATAAAAAAAAAAAAAAGATATGTATCCAGAAATATAATTTTTTTTCAAATAAGAAATTCGATTATTCGTTAAATCTCGACATATGCAGCAACTTACACAGCATAGGAGCCAATTAGGGAAAGTTTTAGGGAGAAATTGAACTCCAAACCTTTTGCTCTAAAGTAATGTTACATACGAAAGAAGGTTCCATCTTAAAACTAATTAGCAATGCACGGAATAACTCCTCAAATATATAGAGTCAATTTTTTTTATCTGTACCCATCAATGTAGGATTCGCTTCTTTTTACTCAATACTTTTATTTGTATCAAACAACACTCTATTTTTTTACTTGTTTCTGAAAATAGAATTAATAGCTTCTTGCTCGTATCGCAAGAATTGGATCCATTTATTATTTTCATTTATTATTTAATTAAAGGGTGGATGATGCAAGATATGTGTCGTGTGAGATCTGTCGTCTTCCTCCCATGAACTATTTTCGTCACGCCAGTCCTATTTTATATTTCAGGAAGTATTTAATTTTAATATTTTAAAAAAAATATTATTTTTTACGATAAATATAGGATCTATTTTTTAAAAACACTATTATTACATATTGGCCAAATAAATACAAAAAATACTCTAAGAAATATCTTTTCCTGTAATAGATGTTATTTCTCCTTCACACCACAACGCACGCTTCGTGATTTAAGACCTGTTCAGTCAGGCTGTAAAATCATTATTTTTCAAAAATATTTTTTTTTGCAAAAACTCTTTTGTAAAAAGATGGTTTCAATCTACTAGGGCCTTGCCTTAATAGTAGAGGCAGGTGAGGGGATAAAGTATTATTAGGCCAAAAGGTCCGTTGTTCAATTTCCTCCTTGAATTTCTCTTTAAGTAATCCCTGACTTAACTGGTTCATGTGGTTTATGGGTCAATACATGAGTTGGAGTTTACCAGATAAAAGGGTTTCTCGTTAGTAAAAAAGTGATTTGAGTAGGGGTATCTATTATATACCGAAGTAGGTTCCGTACCAGAATCAATTAATTGACAATAAATATACTAGCTTCTCTGATATATAAATTGGTGTATTTTTTCTATTGCTAACTAATGTGAGATTACTTTTATTCTAAATTGTCCGTATTAGTATCTTTGTTTGAAAATTTTTTATTTTTGCTTATGCTCGCTTTTAAGAAAAGTAATATTTCCTAATTCTATTTAATTATAAAAAATAGCTTCTATTTTTTACTTAAAAATATTTTTAAAATCTAAAGGGATTTTATTTAAAAAAAAGAAAAAAAGAAAAAAAATTGGGCAACCTTAAATATCTCAAACACAATCCCCATCATTAGAAACGCCAATAAACATAAGACAAAATTAACATTAGGGTCAAATGCGATAGGCAAAGACTAGCACTTCACTTATTTTTTTACCCAATTGACACGTTTTTTTAAAAAAATTACTAAAATAATACGATTTTAAAAATATTTATCAAAATGACACAATTTAATTTAGCTTATTCAACTTACATCGTTTGTAATGGCCTACGTTGAGTAAATTTTTATTTTTTTTTATAGTTTACTCAACATACTCCATTTGAAACGGAGTATGCTGAGTAAATTTTTTTTCATCTTACTCAACGTACTCCATTTGAAACGGAGTATGTTAAGTAATTTTATTTCCTCCCCGAAAGCACAGCTAATTTATTGCATTAAAATTATTGTATTTTAAAGAAGAGAGGTTGTTTTCGAGTATCCCAAGACCCTGCATAGGGGTGTGAAGGCTAGCACTCTCATTCCGAATAACTCCCGGAGTCTGATATCTCTTCACTCACTTATGCAAGGTCTGGGGGTACTCGGAAACAGTCTCTCTTCAGGGTAACACCTTGAAGAGAGAAGATTGCGTACATCCACCCCTCTAGACCCTACATAGGCGGGAGCTATTGGGGCATTGAGAATGTATGTTGCTTTCTATTTACTATATTTAATATAGTGAATAATAGCGATGATATATACAGGCGTTTCATCATTTAGGTACTCGTTAAATTTTTGTTGAACTAATATTATATTAAAATTATGCATTACTTTTTAGATGAAAACATAAATGGTAAAAGTTTTCAAAAATAATATTATACACAGTAAGGGCAATATACTTTGCAAAAACGACCAAGAAAAAAAATATTACTTAGAAAAGGACAGGAAATGTATCAATTATTTATAAGTGATCAGGACAATTACTCGAAAAAATAACATGACGACCAAAAAGAATATATGGTAGATAACGTGATAATAAAAAAGATGACACATAAATGTTATGATGAAGTTAATATACTTTCTTAAAAAATTATTAAAATTAAAATTATTTATATAAAATAGTTTTAATGTAATAATTTTTAAAATACAAATTAGCTGTACATTGGGGAAAAAAATAAAACTACTCAACGTACTCAGTTTCAAATCGAGTACGTTGAGTAAACTATAAAAAAAATTACTCAAAGGTGCTACCTATTTAAAATTCAATAACCGTTAACACCAATTTTTTACGGAGTACGTCAAGTACGTTAAGTGGATGTACGCAGTCTTCTCTCTTCAGGGTGCTACCCTGAAAAGAGCTTGATTTCGAGTACCCCGGACCTTGCAAAGGTGGGTGAAGAGATATCAAGCGTTGGTGGTTATTGGGAATAAGAGTGTCAACCTTCACCCACCTATGCAGGGTCTTGGAGTATTCGGAAACAACCTCTCTTTTTTAAAATACAATAACTCAACGTACTCCGTTTTAAATGGAGTACGTTGAGTAAGCTAAAAAAAATGTACTCAACATACTCCGTTTCAAATGGAGTCTGTTGAGTAAACTAAAAAAAAAAAAAAAAACTCAACATACGGTGTTATGTTGAACAAGTTACAGTAAATTGTGCCATTTTGGTAAATATTTTTAAAATGGTGCTATTTTGATAATATTTTTTTTAAAGCTGCCAATTGGGTAAAAAAGTCCACTTCACTTCAGTTGCTTTTTTTTTGGTTAATATTTTAGTAAATAAACTTTATGAAAATAAGTTTTTAGTTTAAAAAATTACATATATTTTAATAAAATAATTTAAATATCAATGTGTAATGGTGCAAAATAAGCCCCGTTTTCATTCTTTTATACCGTTGTCTATACTATTTTATTAAAACACATGTATCTTTTTTGACTAAAAAATTATTTCACAAAGTTTTTGGACTAATAAGTTAGTACATCATACCTCGTGGTACTAATATGTAATTTATTCTTTATTTTTCCTAAGGAGGTATGATGAGGTGATAATACTATTAAAACCTAGTATTTAATTTGTAGAAAAAGGATTGTACATATTTTTTACTGGAAACGGTGTAACTTTATTGATGTTGCAATATTATTCTTTGCATTCTACACAATAGCGTGTAAATGAGTCAAAGTGATTTTCAGCTCGTTACTTAGTTTATAAGAACTTGTTCTTCTCAAGTCTCTGCCAGGTTAATCTAACTCAATTTGTTAAACGAGCCAAATTGGACTACGGTAAAGTTCAGATTTGCAACTCACTAAACTAAAGAAAGTCTAGGTGATCAATATCAAGTTAAATTATGAGTCCAAACGCATTTGAATCAGTGAAAGCTGCGTTTTGATTATGAGTTTAGTTAAATTTAATCTAGCCAAGTACGGCTAAAAGCTAATCAAGTTGGGTTCCATCTCAATTTACACGGACCAAGATCAACCTCAATATCTCTATACTCGGCGAGGTTCAAAAATTTTACACTAAACTCCGAAATTGGCCAAGTAACCCAACTTAGAGCTTTGATCATGCTGTAACAACTATTATTTCTCAGAATATGAACGGGAAAATTTTGTTTTAACTTTAAAATTGAGACACTATTAAGGGTCTATCTGTCCTATCTTTTTTTTCCCTATAAAATAGTATTTTCTTAACGAAAAGTAGTTTCTCTATAATTTGGAGTGAGTTTATTGTCTTGAAAATAGAAGTAGAAGCTGTTTTTTTTTTTTTTTTTTTTTTTTTTAAACATGAGCAAGAAATATAATGCTTCTTGTTTAATTAGAAACAAAAAAGACACTAATTTTAGACAATAATACCTCTATTAAAAGCCATTTTTACCAAGTATCCCTATAATTATAAAACAACAGTTTTTTTTTCACAGCTTGACCAGACAAAATATTAGTCTATTTTCGCATTTGAGAATCAAACTTATCACATTCAAACACGCAAGCACCAGATCTCATTACAACTCCGAAGTTCACCGTGTCTCGGCGAGGGAAGTACTAAGATGGGTAATCTCCTAGGAAGTTCTCGTGTTGCACTCCTGAGGTTGGGGATTCTCGGGAACAGGTTTTTTTTTTGGGGGGGGGGGGGGGGGAGTAAGAGTGGGCCAGACAAGAAGGTGGGGGGAGAGTAAAAAGAGGACAAAAAGAGAAGTGCACGAAAGCCCATGTGAAGAACTGAGCCGCCACACTTTTTGGGCCTGGGCCCATTATCTGATGTGTACATCTTTCTATACAGCTAAGCTTGTACTTGTACTCTACTACACTACTACTAGTCCACTTATTATACTTTGTCCTATTCCTAGCTGGTCTCCATTTTAATCTCCCATATGGACCCATTTTCCTCTTTTTTTTTTCTTTTTGCTTTTCGAAGGGTACAGGTCTAAAAAGGCATAAACGTGCGGAGCAGAGCTCGGTGGCAAGTAACACCTTCGAACAGAGGGTCTTACAGTTACAATATATGATCCTGGTCTAACGGTTAAAGTACTATTACTATTTAAAACTTTGTAATGAGGATGGGTTGGGAACCTTCAAACAGAGGATGGGTTAAAAAGGCCTGATTAGTCGGCATATCGTTTTATCATTCGAGGGTTCAAGGGAGGGTTCTTGAGCATGGGTTTTCAAACATAGGCGAAGCTTAATCCTCATGCTAGTGGCTTAGGCAGCTAGGGATGGGAGATTAGGGATGGGGTCAAGTCATTTACACATAGAAGGTGACCACCTTCCTGTTACTCGAGTTATTCGTAGTTGAGTTTCGGTGCTCATGCCATATCAAGATCATAGTGAAGGATGTGCGGGATTTGTTGCATCATTTTGTAGAGTTTCGATTTCCCATGTGTTTTAAGAAGGTAATATGTAGCGGCAAACAAGGTAGCCATATTAGAATTGTAGCGTTAGAATTCGAGGATGGAATTCGAATCAACATTTTTATCCTAATCACTAAGGATCTCATATTTATTATCGTTATCAAGTACCATATTAACAATTTTAGGTAAAAATTGGTCAAATTCTCATAAAATTTCCTAATTTGGAGACAGGGTACCTCAGGTAATAAAATTCTGAAACTTAAGTGTCATAATACTTAAATGGTAAATCCTCAAACATCACTATACCAAGAATGTTACTTTTTTTTTTTTTTTTTTATAATTTGATCAAACAGGTCATAACTCGATTAGAGTTCAAAACGAGCAGTCCTTTCAAGCTAAATAAGGAGTCTTGCGAAGGAAGGAGAACAATGATTAATGGGAGACAAAGCTAATTAATTAAGTACATGACTAATGCTCCTTTAATGATGTCCCACAAATTAAGATATCTTCTTATTTCAAAACATAATTATATCTTTTGCATAATTTAAACCCCTTTCTTCTTATCCTTTTTATCACATTCAACGTCTAAAGCAACTCACTCCTTAATCAAAAGAAATCAAACATCGTTTCTCTGTTAGAGTACTAAAATCAATTACGAGCCTTCAACCATCAATTTAAATTCTTAGGAAAATTAGTTTCTTGTCATAATATCAGAGCCCTATTGACCAAAAGGTCGTAAGTTTGGATCCCAACAGCCCTCCCCCTTCAATATTAATATAATTTAAGCACAAGGTATAAGGTGAGTCTGTATAGTATCCACACTTCAAAAATGGGAAAATCATTAAGATTTTGGACTAATATCAGAACCAAATATTAGAACCACACTAACCTGACACTTGTATTAGGTATCTATACGAAAGTGTGCATAGTAAGGTTTCAATCACTTGGGATTCTTATTAGAAAGTCGAGCATTCAGAGCTAGCTCAGAGTGCGGATCGGTTGCTCAAGCCTAGGTGGTAAGGTTGGAGGCCTTGTGAGTGAGTAGATTATGGGCTCTGACAGATTGGTTGTTTCACCCGCTTATGCTAGGATATAACAAGCAAATACTTGCTTATGACAGAACTTGTTGGTTTTCTTCATACTGTATAAGGGAAATAGACTAGCTAGGAGAGATAAAATCAACAAGTAACACGGTTGTCTAGTTTATCGAGAGGTTTTGTTTACTCCTAGAGGAAAGTATTCTCGAGCAAATACATAATGACGGTTCCGCTTACTCCTACCCAGTTTAATACATACTCACTTGAGTTTTGCATGTATCCACCTACTAATATTTTTACCAGCAACTACATTAAAAGATTTTGACAATATGGCCTCATAATTAGGGATGGTAATAGGGCAAGTAAAACCCGCTATCCTTCGGTACCCGCCCCAATGGGTATAAGTGGGGCGGGTAGTGGGTACGAGTTAGGTGCACCCGCCCCATACCCATCATGGGTATGAGGCAGGTATGGGTATAGTTTTGTACCCGCCCCCGCCTCGCTCCGCTCTGCTCCATACCTGCCTCACTCCACCTCATACCCACTTCATTTTGTACATATTTAACCTTCAAATTAAAAAATATATGTTTAAATTCAGTAATCCAAATTGGTTATCAAAGTTATAAAAAATATAATTGATTTTTAAAAATAGCATTAAATAACTAATATGAGTAAATATAGATAATCGTTTTTTACGCACATTAGGGAGGGTATGGGGTGGGTAATGGATACCCACTGGTAATGGGGTGGATATGGGTATGGGTATCCACTTCGTACCTGTGACGGGTAATGGGACGGGTATGGGTATAGAATTTGGGTGGCGGGTACGAGTGTGGAGGAGGCACCCCCCGTACTCGCCCCGCCCCATTGCCATCCCTAACTAAAACGACATGTATATAGCAATAAGGTAATGATAGTACATAGCTCGATAAACTCACAAAGTTAACATAACCATATAAACATGCTATTTAAATATGTCAAAAATGAGTTGAGACGACCCGATCTTAAACGTGATCCAATTATTAAACATTTTAAACATTTTAACCCATAAACCGTACATAAAAACTCCAATCTAAATTCAATTATTAGATAACTTGTTTATCATATTATCAATTTATCGTATCGTGTTAGATTTTATCCAATAACTAAACTCTGCAGCCGTGCGCACTTGACGTGGAAGCAATGAAGCATGCTTGACTAGGGGGCCCCACTTCGTTACTAAACTCACAGGCAGTTGACCTTAATATTCGAATGACAGTCACAGTCCTGCCACGTGGCACCTTATGTGTCCGATGCACGGAAGGTATTTATATAATTTTATATATTATCGTATTAAAATTTAATTGAATTTTATGTAGATACAATATTATATACTTTTAAAATGACATAGTAAAAAACTTATAATTTCCTTTTTTCTTTTCTATAATATAAAATATTAATGACACTCTTTAAAATTGATGAATTAAAGTGTAGAGGCTTTTAATGACACCCCTTTAGAATTGCTTGAATAAGGGTTTGGAGGCTTTTGGGGGTGGAGGTATTTGGTAATAATATATAGATATAAGATTTGAGAAAATTGTTAGTTTGATGCAAAGATTATTATTATCAATGTAATTTACAAAAAATAAAAGTCATAAAATTATCTTAAAAATTATTATCTTACTTTAACAATAATAATTTTACCATGACAACATTGTGCTCATTTAAAAAGTATTAAACGTAGTGTTTGCTTAATTTTTAAAAATATTAATGATATATATATATATATATATATATATATATCTTATTTTTCTAATTATTATTTATATCAAATAATGGATTATTAGTATAAATAATAAATGATTTAGAGATATATATAGTATTAATTCTTAGGGTGGCATTTTTATGAGAGGATGAGATAAGCAAATCCTAGACCTTCCATTGTAATAGACGACTAAGATTTGTTAGACACAAAAAAAAAAAATAATTTATGGCCAAAATTTGTAAATTATTAAAAAAATAATTTTTTTTCTCTTACCCCTTCTTTCTTTCTGGCGCATGAAGGGGTATGGGCCGTAAATTTTTATTTTTTTAATGTTCAATAAATCTTGGACGTCCATTATAATGGAGGGCTAGAATATGCCCTCTCACCCTCTCATAAAAATGTCACCCTTAGTCCTTCTATTTTATTTATTATGTTAATTTAGTACGTATATTTTAATTGTGTCAATTTATTTCTTAAATAACTCATTAACTCTATATAATTTTTCGCTCCTTTCTATAGAGCCCTTTGGCCTATTAATGTTACAACTTTGACTGTCCCTTAGGGACATAGCTGAGTGGTCGTGATCGCCGGGTGCCAACGTGGTGATCCAGGATCGAATCCTACGAAGCTCAAAAGTGGTGTCCTCTTTATGAGGAATTTAAGGGGTTTATCCCCTCTCCCCTCCCCCCTCCCCCAAGGCTTTACCATGCTTAAAAAAAAAAAAAATGTTACAACTTTGACTATAAATGAACATAAACTTTAACTTTAGACTTAATTGTAACAATTTCAAATTTATAAAAGCTAAATGAACAAAATTAAAAGTATAGAAAATAATTTGACACGAGAGTTTCAAATTAAAATAATTAATGACGTAAGTAACCCATAATTTAATTATAAAATATCGAGTACTCAAAATATTTTTTAATCCATACAGAAAATGTAAGCAGTCAACTTGTTGAATTTGGTATGAATATTGATAAAAAAAACTTAGATATAACATAAATAAAGATAAAGTGAACTAAATTTAGATATTATTGGACATGAATTTAGTTTTATTATATTTTAATATAGATAAATTGTTATTTTATGTTTAAATATATGGTACGTACGTATTACAAAGGTTCAATGAACCTTGACCATAGATCAGTCCATATTCAGAGGTTAATAATGCATATTTAGAGTTTTCTTAAATTATGTAAATAAGTGACATATAATACTTTGTTAAAGTGTATAAAATAATTTAAAATTTGAAAGTTAAATTTAGTGTTGTATTTGTTACCATGGTATACTACGTTTTAAAAGTATTCATGTACAATTGACATCGGTACGTGTAGAGAAAAATTGATGAATAATGATTATAGCATGATCAGAAACCTCATTACGGCGAATTGATAAATTGTTGATCTTGATGATGTTTAAAACTCCACTATAGCGTAGCCAATTTTACTACCTAGTAGGTTAAGGTCAGGTTACAGATGGCTCATGATCTTGGCAAGGTTAGGAATAACCCCACCATAGCTAAACCAGTTTAACCACCTTGATAGGCTAAACCGATAATGCAAAAGAACTCTATATCATAGAGAACTATAAAAGAGGAATCCTTAATTTTATTCATAATTTGCAACTCGAGAATATTATATTCTGTCTAAATAAACACTAAAAGATAAATATGACGATAAATTAAATCCCAACTGATAGATTAGACCTTAATTGATAAAAGTAAAATAAATTCTAATAACATTGAGGCTCCGTTTGTTTCAACGGAAGTACTTTTCCCACGGAAAACGTTTTCCTTTGAAAAATATTTTCCATGGAAAATGTTATTCCCGTTGAGATTTTCCGTTGTTTGTTTCAACGGAAAACATGTTTTCACATTTTGATATTCCTTGCTTATTTTAAGGAAATCATCTTTTATCAATCATTTTATACCTAGTTATAAGACAATATAAGTAACAATACAATATATTTAAAATTATTTAGAGTCCGTGTGGTTATAGAATTATTATTAAAATATCCTGAGATTTGAGCATTTATTACATATCGTGACATTTTAATGTATATAATGACGTACTCTAAAGTTTAATATTTTATCACTCGTGTATCATACATTTGATGAATTTCTGTAAGAATCTGACCAAATATAAAAGTACTAATATAATACATAATTACCATAATATTTACAAGTCATATCAATATTTTTAGCAAATTACGATAAAAAGTTCATCATATATTGATGTAAAAACTACCTAAATATGGCCGAAACCATATGCCATGTTAGCATTTTTTAGGAAAAATCTAATGAGAATACTTATATATTATATCGGAATCATGTTTCTAGATCACTCATAATTACAACTTCCCTTCTTTTAAAAGGGAAGTCATTTTTCCCCATTTGAAGGAAAAGGTTTTCCTTTGGGTAAAGCTTTTCCGTCACCAATCTTGTACCAAACAACAGAAAAGGGGAAATTCACTTTCTAGAATGTGGTTTTTCCCCTAAATAAACGAAGTCTGAAACTCTAAAATAAAAGCTTATAGAAATTGGATTAACTAAACTAATTTAATAAGGCTCAATTAACTCTGCAACCTATTTTAGACAAATTATTACTTAAGCGTCATTTGGAGTTAAGTCTTATATGATATTTCTACGTTATCATTTAGATATTCTGATATTTTAATATGTATATAAATTTATTTCGATATCCGTAATTTGTTAGAATTTGCCAAATTTTAGTTGGAATCTAATATTAGGAAAAATAGCAATGTAATATATACGTATTTTTGGTCAGCATTTGTGGCAAAATCTTAGC
This sequence comes from Simmondsia chinensis, assembly GCA_018398585.1. Lineage (NCBI taxonomy): Eukaryota > Viridiplantae > Streptophyta > Magnoliopsida > Caryophyllales > Simmondsiaceae > Simmondsia > Simmondsia chinensis. Next base: position 42,258,531 of record JAGTTD010000002.1, on the reverse strand, counting down.
ACATTATGATGAAAAATTGGGTGATGTTATTATCATAATAAAATTTGTTATTGCCAACACAGTGATTTTGACTTGTAACGATTAACAGCCGGAGAATTTTATGAAGTTACTATAACATTAGGATGTTTCCCTATCAATAACACTGACCCAAAATTTTATTGGATTTAGCTGCTAATTATATGTCAAATCTTAGTATATTCCAAGATACCAAATTTAAATAAAGAAAATATATATATATATATATCATGAAAAATATACTCTAAATTTATATTAATATATCTGAATTATAAATATGACATTCAAAAGTATATCGTGTGTATACATTTTAATTACATAAATTATCTTACAATTTTAATACAACAACAATTCAGCGTCTTAAAAGAATTCCCATCATGGTAGGGTAGGAAAGTAAAATATGCGTAACCTTGTCTTTATAAGATGCTATCATATAGAGATGAATTTAAGATTTTATTATAAACCTAAATAATAAATTATTTTTATAGTAAAAGAGCGATGTTATTGTCATGATACAGTCATTATTGTTAGAGTAAAATTATAATTTTTAAAATAATTTATAATTATTATTATTTATAAATTATATTAAAATAATAATAATAATTTTTATCGTAATAATAACGGGTATCAATAAAGTTATAAGTAAAGTGAGCGGCAAAAGCGGAGGTGTCCGGCACGGGGACCCACAGTCGTGGCACAATCCCGTATTTTTAGTGGCCAGTTGGGCCAAATGGGCCCCATCTCCTAATTTATTATTAATTATTAATATTAATATATATGATATTTACGTTGAATTTTTATTTTTCACGTGTTGCATTAATTAATATAATACAGTAATAATTTATGTAAAAAAATTTAAATAATAATTGTATTTCAAAGATTAATAGTGATTATGTCCCTTCCAATAATGTCCCAAAATTTAAAGCCCTATTTTTGTGACACATAAGTAAAATGAGGATTTTATTTATTTTTACTTAAAAAAGCTTCATTTTTTAAGCTTGATTTTTATATTTTTTAGTTATTTTAAAGGTTGATATTATTTTTAAATACAATAAAGAAAATACAATCAAAAAAGTAATTTAAAAAAGCAAAAAGAAATTTGTATATAACAATTGGAAACAAAATTAAAAAAAAGGCCAAAACTCGGTGTTTTTACTTAAAAACAATCAAAATGTAATGTTTCCACCATTCATAATAAAAAAAAAAAAAAGGGGCTTTGAATATCCAAAATCGGGCTATGGATCCCCAAATCTCAATGGTGGGAGTGCCCTTATATGACTTAAATCGTTATAAGGAAAAATAAATGTGTTAAATAGATAAATAATATACTATGTATTATGGCCTTTATATATCTTTTAAAAATAAATGATCTATTTGTAAATCAACTAAAAACTATACGTATGAAGTCACTGAATTATTTCGTCTATAGTTTCCTCCTACTAATTAGAACAGTGATGTACATTAGTGGTAAAAGTATTTGCATTGTGAAAGAGATATCTGTATCTGTCTATAAAGTTAGTCGAGCTTATACCATCTTCACTATATATTAAGCTAAGAAATAATGTAAAAATAAATGCACAAATGTTTTTTTTTCTCTCTTTTGTTATATATATATATAGTGGTTTTTTTATGAGAGAATGAAAGCGTGAGAGGGGCGAATCCTGGCCTTATATTGTAAGAGAAGGCCAAGATTTATTGAACATTAAAAAAAAAATAATGATTTACAGCCCATATCCCTTCATGGGGCAGAAAGAAAGAAGAGGTAAGGAAGGAAAATTATATATTTTTTTTAATACTCAACAAATTTTGGCAGTAAATTTTTTTTTTTTTAATGTTTAATAATTTTTGGCCGTCCATTACAATAAAGGGTCAGGATTCGCCCTTTTCACGCTCTCATCCTCTTATAAAAATGTCACTATATATATATATATATATATAAATTCAAATTTATAGTATGTATGTATTATATACATGCAATCCTGGACAGCATGCATGCCACCATGCATGCAAGAGGGAGACACCAATCTCGAATCCAAGCCGTTGATCTGAGATCTGACGGTGGATGGGGAGAGGGTTTGAGTAGGCGGGGATGACGTGTGATGATGTGATGGGATAGACAATGATGATGAGCAAAGAGCATGATGCATGTTTCCGCTGCATGGTATCTCACCATCATGGGATGTACCCTCCGCGTGCCATGCTGACGGCTGCCTAGACCACACGTAAGGTTATTATCATAATAAAATTATTATTTTTAGGATAAAATTACTATTTTTAAAGTAATTTTATAGCTTTTATTGTTTAAAAGCCATATTATTATTCTTCTAACAATTATAATTTTCATTATGATAATAGCAACTTTCTTGTATAATTGTAGCTTTAGTTAAGAGTCACGGTGATATAATTACTGGGATTAATATAGTTAATAATAAAGTTAGGAGTAATTTGTTTTAATTTGGTTCCTAAAATTTGAACCGTATTGATTTAGTCCAAGTAGAATTCAAATTGTTCGAATCAAATCTAAGGTTAAAATTGATATTTATTTCTAGTTAAAACTGTAATGTTAATTAATAGTTGCATATGCTTTTCATGCCACGGGGTGTGGGTTGATGTTCATATTGATTGGATAAGTCTTGCAATGTTGTTTAACTTATAATTTTAATAAAAAATTAGCATTTAATTTTTAACGTTGGATTTGCTTGGACCTCCCTACTCGCCTATCTAGCGCAAGACCGAGCTGTAGCATGGGCTAGAAGCATTGCGCCCAAAGTAGGCAAATATTGACATTGATTAGTAGAGACATGCACACCCTTCTACAAGTATCCTTGCTCATCATGACGGCTACGCCCATTAGCATCGTGTACTCTACTTGCCCACCATAGGAAGCCAATAGCTCGCTAGTGAAGGACGACCTTCCAGCTCGCCCCACCAAGGACAAGATTGAAGCACTAAAGGCAACCTTCCGCAAGGACAACAATTAGGCGCATTATTCTCAACTAAGCACGAGTGTTAGAACTCCCAATGCTCACAAACCACCATATATGCCCCAGAAGAAGGCAATCACCTGCTCCATCTTGCTTTTCAAAGGCGATTGCTTATTCTTCCATAAAGGTCCTTGGCCACCCTGTCTACAGCGATGGAGCCAAACATCATAATCGACCACTGGATCGATTCTCCCTCAACAATTTGCCAATAGGTCACCCACCCAAACACCAAGTCAACAAGCTTGCCTAACGACTAGGTTGGTATTCCACCTATAGTTGTAAGCCACCGGTCTGGCATTCCTCCAACTCCAGGAGCCAATTTAGTACCCAATATAGAGCATCAAATACCTACACTAGGTCGAAGATCACACGTTAGGTAAATAGACTATCTGATGTCATCCTTCCCCAAAAAATTTCGATTATATAAGTTAAGAAAAGACATGACAAAGCAAAAGAAAAACAGCAAAGTGACAACAAGTCCCTCTTCTCTCATATTCCTCACACCCCTCTCTCTCTCCCATATCACTTTTTTCGAGTTTTTAATCATATTTACTAAACTCTAGTTTTATTCCTATAATTATAATATTTAATTATAATATTTTATACACAAATAACTTGATCGTCAAATGAATCCCTTGTGAACTAAACCTAAGAACCCTTCTAGTTGTTTGCTCCCCAAGCATAGTCTTGCCCTACATTGAATATTATTAATAAATTATATATCTGAAGTTATTTACCTTCTACGTCGAACCATTTCAAATATCCATTTAGAAACGATACATATCTTCATTTATTATTTATTTATATTTATAAATGAAGCATCCCCTATTAAAAAATAACATTTAATTCAAAATTAATCCAATTATATCTCAACGCATCAAAACATAATCCAACTATATCTCCTAACAAAAAAAAAACCCAACTCTATGATCTAACCAAAAATAAAAAAGAAATAAAAAATCCAATTTTAACTTTTTTATGAAAAAATAATAATCGAACTCTAAAAATTTGATTTAAAAAATATTGAGTTGGTGGTGAGTGTGGCACGTAGTATGATGTCCTAGTTATTTTTTAGCAAAAGAGTTAGAATTTGATTATTTTTTGATTAAAAGATATAATTAAATTTTTTTGATATATTATATAATTAGATTACTTGTAGATTAATTGTTGATTAAAAATTAGGAGGAAATAAATATAAAAAAAAGGAAAATAAAAGGAGAAAGTGCCGGTGAATAGGTAGGCAAACCATTTGAAGTTGCCGCTCTCTTGTCCACTTTCCCATCACTTATTGGTAGGCCCTCTTTTTTCATTTTTTTAAAACTTTTTAATTAATTACCATAAAAATTAAATTCTTATGTAAAGTTATATTTTTTATGAATTAAACTACAGTGCCAATTTTTCAGAAGTAGATATAACGTATTTAGTTGCCAGTATGAGAAATAAAATTTTCTTGAAAACACTAGTTAAGAGTAAAGGAACTCGAACTTACTAGAGATGTTAGATTATCAATTTTTATTTCTTATATTTGAAATCTTTACTTCCCATGAATTCGTATTTTCTACGTCTACTTTTTGACAACCACACACTTAGAAGATATATTTCTGTTTTTAGGTAGAAATTAAGAAATAATGCAGTTAAAAAAAAGAAACAATGCTTATTCTTTAAAGTAGAAGTATAAACAAAACTTAAATTCTTTACAAATAAACACCCCAATAAAAGCATGATTTAAAGAATATTTTTTATAAAATTATTTTTTTCAGCTTTGACCAAAGAGGGCACCAAAACGTCGTCACTGGATCCCATTAGAACTTCGAAGTTAAGCATGCTTGGGCGAGAGTAATACCAGAATGTGTAACCTCTTGGGAAGTCCTCACCCTCAGGTTGGGGGCACTGGAAAACAGCCTCTCTTCAGATTAACACCCTCAAGGGGGGAAGACTGCGTACATCCGCCCCCCGAATCCTGCGTAGGCGGGAGCCCTTGAGGCATTAGGTATGTTCCTTTATATCTCGTCCCCATCATCGTAATCGTAATCAATACTAAAACCACCCTCCATCTAATGACCGGCTGAACTATATTTTAAAAATTAAAAAAGATTATCTATTATATTATATATAAAAACGTGCAATGTAGATTTAAAGAAAGTGCACTAATATATTTAGAATATAGAATAACAATAATATAACTGATCTATATAGTTATTGTCATGTCATTTATTATATATTTTTTTATCTATCATGTTCTCTTTTTATATGCTATATTATCTTTTTAATTTTAGGTTGGGGGTCCTCAAAAATAGCCTCTCATTTGGGTATTTTTTGATGGGATAAGGCTGTGTACATCCTATAGCGTCTAGACCTTGCTCACGTAGGAGCTCTTATGGACTGGATCTGTTGTTGTTGTATATTATATTTTTAATTGTCGTATTATTATTTCAGTATGTATAATAAAAATAATGTCATTTTTTAAAATATATTATACTCTTTATTAATATATTTTTTTTCCCTTCAAATGACACTTTACGTGAACTTTCACCAACTCCATGTTCCCCACTATAGTTTCCCTATCCTACCTATCAAATCCCATTTGTTGTCCAAAATACCTTGACAAAAATTATTAAATAAACTGATAAAAAATATATATATATTAAATAAAGAGGAAAAATATCAAACTGACATAAGATTTAAATATATATATTGTGATATTTTAAGGTTTTAAAATTTATCACGTGTAAGTATGATTACACATACAAGGCTGTATTTAGTTTAACTTTTTAACAGCTTAATGCTGCGAAAAAGCTACTTTTGACTACAGGACTTGCGTTTAGTTGACAAAAAATATCTTTTTATATCTTTTTTACAGCTTAATTAGAAAGATAGAAAAATTATTTTATAACTAAATAGAAAAAGATGCAAAACTGAATTTTTTTTTCACAGCTTATTTCAAAGAAATGCTTTAAAAATATTATATTAATATTAAATTTTTACCACTATGATCTACTTTTACTTGTTATCACCACTCTAACCGACCACCGCACCTTTTATGGTCATGGGTTGCTACACTCGCCACTTTTTACTTCCATGATCAACTATTATCATTATTCTTTCTTACCTACTATAATTAGATATTTATATTATTAAGTCATTTTTGTGATTATAGTAGGTAAGTTACTTTTTTAACTTGTATTAAAATATTTTATTTTGTAAAAAAATATATTTCTGCATTACACAACCAAACACTTCACTGTAAAAAGAAATAAATTTTAGATGGACAGATCTTATTAAAATAAATAAGCTAAACCAAAAGCTGAAATAAACTGAACCAAACGCACCATAAGTCAAGTTAGGAACTTTAGTCAAAGTTCAGCAGATTATAAAAAATTTATTTAATATTTTAAATATATGAATACTGTAAAAGGAACATACAAACATTTACTCATCACATAAAGCTTGTATATATCAATTTAGTTTTATTACATTTTATTTTTCAGTTTAGTTTATATGCTATTTCAAATATTTGAATACTGTAATATTAGTAAATAGCCGTTGATCTATTCAAACTGTGAACGTTACAAATACATAACAAGTGTTAGGTCAATGGATAAAGTACAAATGTCACTTGCAAAAAAATAAAAATAAAAAATAAATAAAAAAAATGCAAGAGAAAGGCATGAATCTGTGTAATAACAAACATATCTTTTTAATAATAATACCAACAATAATATATAATACAACTCTTATAATAACATAAAAATCATGTTAATACAAAAGTAAAAGTGTTAAGGAACTATTTGTCTCAAAAGTTTACGCTAATATATAAAGGTCCAAACTTAGTTTTATTGTAGCTTAAAGTTTTGATAGTGCACATGCTCACCTTATACCTCGTGCTTAAATTATGTTAATATTAAAAGTGGGGGCTATTGGGATTCGAACTCATAACCTCTTGATCAACAAGGCTCTGATATAATATCAATGAACCATCTGTCCTAAAAGCTTAAAGTGATATGTGAAGACTTAAGGTTGATTTTATACTATAACAAAAAGAATATAAAATAGAATAATATATGACAAGCTTGATAAAATACTCAAAAAAATATATTATTTTAACCTAAATTCCCATTATACCCCTACTGAACCGGCACGTCTGTCTCCCTTAAATCAACGGCCAAAAGTGCAAAATCAAACCTTGAGATCGATTATCTGCCGTAGATCTGATTCTCCTTATAGATCGTCCCCGAGCACTTTATACACTACCGAATTTCTGAAATAAATACCAATTATAAAATTAAAAAACTATCACTTAGTACCTGAAATTTGTCATTTATTATTTAGTCAAAATTTTAAAATATATAATAGAATATCTTGAGTTTTAAAAAATTTATCATTTAAGTATTTTAAAGTTTTAAAATTAAATCAATCAGGTAAATTTTTATTAAAAAATGATAAAATAAAATATAATTTTGACGGTATATAATTTTAAACCGGGCAGTTTTTTGTTAAAAAATGGTAAAATAAAATATAATTTTGACAATATATAAATATTTTGGTGAACTTGATTATTTTTTCCCAAAAATATGGTTATCACACATGATTTGGTAATCAAAATTCAATGAATATTCTATAGTAGTTTGTTAAATTTATACCGAAAATGCTAATATGACTTATAAATATATTATCTTAATTATGTACTAGTTGGCATTTTTTTGTTAAAATAGTAGATTTTAACATAGAATACCAATATGATAAAATAAATAAACCTTATAATATCTTATTATATATATTAAAATATTAGAATATTTAGTGAATAAATAGTAAAACCTCAACTAGTTACTAAGTGATAATTTCTGTTATTATTTATATATTAGATCGTTACTTTAATAAAATAATTTTTATATTACAATAATTAATAACTATCTAAAAAAATGGCAAGCTTTTTTATTTTATTTTATTTTAAATAAATACACTTTTTATTTTGCGCTTCGAGTTTCACAGAGCTTTAGAGCTTTTGTTTGCTTTGTGCTTTAATGGAGGGTCCCTAATCCTTTCTCTCTCTCTCTCTAAACTTTTCGTTATCTTTTTCTCATTTTCTGTAAAGATTTTTGTTAGTTTTCGCTGTAAATCTTCCGAATTGTTAGTTCATCTTCTCTTCTATACATCTGCGCTCTTTGATCAGGTAACTGTTCGTCGATTTCTTGCTTTTTGGCTTTTTTTTTCCTTTTTTGTTTGAATTTGTTAGTTGAGATTCTTGTGTTGCTCTCTCTTTTTAAATTGCTGTTCTTTATGTGCATTTTTTGGTTTTTTTTTTTGCTGATTCTTTATCATTTCTGGAGTTAGATTTTTTGTCTCGCAATTATTTTGAAGAAATTCGAGCTTTTGACTGTGATTTTGGATATAATTTCGTGGTACGAAGCCTAGAAATTTAAGATCTGTGAGAGCAGAAGTGTGAGAAAGAAAGAGACAGAGAGAGAGGGAGGGAAGAAAATTTGTAATGGTTTAAAGTATAAAACAATTACCGGACCTTCTCCGTTTAGCTTAAGCTTTTTGGAAGTTAGGTTACTTTGACATGGTGTTAAGAGTCTCGTTGACTGAGAGGTTATGAGCTCGAATTTCAGTAGCCCTGATTTAAGCATCAGGAATAAGGTGAGCATATGTAATATTCACTGTTTAAGCCCCAAGGGTATTCGTGTGAGGAGACATGTTAAAGTATAAAACCATTTTTAAGCTTTCTCTTTGTCAACGAACCATCTTTCCCAAAAGCTTAAGCTGATGGGTGAAAACCCAGGAATAGTTTTATACTCTAAAATGTCCCCTCACGCAAATGCCAATTGGGCTTGAAGCGTGGATAGTGCACAGGCCTACCTCATACCTTGTGCTTAAATTATTTTAACATTGAAAGTGGGGGCTGTTGAGATTCGAACTCGTGACCTCTTGGTCAACAAGGCTCTGATACCATGTTAAGTAACCATCTTTTCCAAAAGCTTAAGCTGATGAATGAAAGGCCAGGAATAGTTTTCTACTCTAACACTCTTGTTGGCTTAAGTTTTTAGGAAAATTGATTCCTTTGACATGGTGTCGCCTTGTTGACTGGGAGGTCACGAGTTCGAAGCCCAGCAGCCCCCACTTTTAATATTAACATAATTTAAGCAAAAGGTATGAAGCGGGCTCGTCTAATATTCATTCTTGAAGCCCAATGGGGGTATTCACGTAAGGGGCATTGTTAAAGTATAAGACTATTCTCGGACCCTCTCCTATCGGCTTTAGTTTTTGGGAAAGTTGGTTCGTTTCACATAATCACTGCCCGCATTTCTTTTTTAAACCTAGGCCTTACAGTGAATATTCATACCTCCTGTTTGCAGATGTGTGTTTGAGTTCTTTTGATTTTTGTCTGAAAATTGGTCGGTAAAGGGATGGAGCTTTACCTGCTTCAGATTTGTTTAATTACCTGCAGCTTTTAGTATTTTTCAACTCTTTAAGAACTCAAAGATCAGCCTATGGCTTTTGTTGGATGCAAATTTGTGCATTTATTTAATTAAATTTCAGTTCTGCTATTGGAATCTGCAAAAGTTAGGGCATCGATTTGGATATCTTTATCATCCCTGTGTTTGTCCCCTTAGTGCACATGGGAATTGGATAATAAATTTCTCCAGCATTCTTTTGATTCTTCTGAATAATTACTTTTCTACCTTGTCCTGTTGATGAGTTAAATTATATTTTTTTCTTTGCTATTTGTATGGCCTTGTTTCCTTTTTTGCTTTGTTATTTATTTGGGTCTATTACATATGAATAGTGTATTTATTTTGCTAGGAATATTTCCTTTGTTTCTTGGCACCCATCTAGATAAAAATTATAGAAGAAAGGCAAACTGGGCATGTAGCCATTGGGACTTAAGATATCTGGCCAGTCATATTTTGCCAAGTACATTTTCTGCCTTGAATTAGCCCTCTTTTTAGCTTCCTAATTCCGGGAAGATCAGATTAAAGATAGGTTGAAGCATATTTTCTTTCTGGTGATTTCGGATGCTTACAATCTTTGTGGGTTTTACTGTTGTTTACAGTTTCTGAGGTTCTAGACCTGGGTAGGGTTGTGAAGCTCAATACGAGGAAGGATCTTGCTACTATCGGAATCTGATGTCGCCCCCACTGCTGGGCGTGGAGGGGGGAGGAAAGAGCAATGTTTCATTGGTTCCTTCTCCGACATCTCCAGAATCGGGATTCAAAGTGCATAATTATTTTGGGTTGTCTGATTGCTCTTCAGTTGACAGCTCCACAGTCACGAGCTTGCCAGAAGATCGCAAGGACAACTTGAAAGCTACTGAACTGAGGCTGGGACTCCCTGGATCCCAATCTCCTCAGAGAGATGCTGAGCTTTGCTTGCTAAGCTCTGGAAAACTAGATGAGAAACCCCTGTTTCCTTTGACTCCCTTGAAGGATGGCATCTCATCAATGCAGAAGACTCCCGTCTCTGGGAACAAAAGAGGATTCTCTGACACGGTGCAAGAGTCCAGTGGACAAGGGAAGCTTCCTGTCAATGGCGGGATTAACGTGATGTTATCAACCAGATCTTCATCCAATAATGGAGCAAATCAACAACTGAAAATGAAGGAGGTGTCAGTTAACCCATCACCAGAACTTGTTTCCCGCGGTGCTTCTAACAACAATAATGGAGTGCCAGCTGCCAAGTAAGTGTGACTTTCTGGGAACACGGTCCTAGACCTTAAAGGGCACGGTGGTATGGATTAGACTTAGATACGAACTTGTTCTGTGGGCGGTTAAAGCTGACATTCCATCCATGACAGGGCACAGGTTGTAGGCTGGCCTCCTGTAAAATCATTCAGGAAGAACACATTGGCAACTGCGTCAAAGAACACTGATCCGCTTTTTATCAAGGTTAGCATGGATGGTGCGCCTTATCTTAGGAAGGTAGATCTGAGAACCTATGCTACCTATCAGGAACTTTCCTCTGCGCTTGAGAAGATGTTCAGCTGCTTCACACTTGGTAAGCTTTCGCATAAACAACACTTGTGATTCTACTTTGAACCATACCAGTAAGGCTGGTGAAGACCCCAAGCAATAGAAGCAGTAACTTGCCCAATCGTTAAGGGCCTTTTCTAAAAATTACTTAGAAATTTGGTTTGTTTCTACCGTATATCTTGAATTAAAATTGGAGAAATAACAATCTAGGTATGATACGTTATAAAGCGTATGTATATATATAATATAAATGACTCACATATAAGCTAGTATTATAATATAAAGTGGATAATTTAGGGTTTGTTTAAATTGGTGTGGAACCTTGGTTACCGAAAAGGACCTACCATCAAAACTTGCTTTGGACTTCTAAAATCTTAGGATTGACCCTACATACTAGAACTTTTTGGGACGTTGTTTGTAAGGATTAGCATACATTTTCTGATCTTTCAGGTCAATGTGGATCACATGGGGTTCCTACAAAGGAGAACACGAGTGAGATGAAATTGAAGGATCTGCTGAATGGATCAGAATATGTGCTTACATATGAGGATAAGGATGGTGACTGGATGCTTGTGGGAGATGTTCCTTGGGAGTAAGATTTTTTATGCCCATCTTTTTTCTATTTTGAATTTTATTAGAAATTGCTATGTGGCTTAGTGACGAGCCTGAAACTAACGGTAAATTAGATAAACCTTAGTGACTGCAAACTAGAAAGGATTACAAATTTTGTGAGAAATGATAAGGCTGATACTTATTTCGAAAACTTTTGTTGTATTTGACCTGAGAAATTACAGTGCCATGGCTTATAATCTTTTCTACTAGTATTCTCAATACTGCACTGGTAGTCTACTTACAGAATCTAAAGCTCACAATAAATTGAAATGCATTTCTTCATGTTCAAGAAACAAAAGCACAAAGCTTGGCTATGAATGCATCAATGGATTGTTGGAAAATGAAATATTCTGAATCATGGAATGTTTGGGGACTATGTGAATTTAGGCATTGTATCTGCTTTTGATTGTTTAGATTTCTCCTTTAGATATACATTAATTAGATGACGAGAAGTCCAATAATGTTGCATTTTGATTCTGACAACTGGGTGTTCATATTTCATATTTCTTGGAGTTGAAAGAGTTCATAATTGGATGATGAGGACAAGACTATCTCAAAGAACATTGAAGGGTTTCATATGATGGTTGTGAATGTTGATATATGCTATACCTAATAGAGATTAAGCATCCCTATGTTTGATTCCCCCTCTCCCGGAGGATGATTGAACAGATCCATGCCAACAAACTAGGTACCCATGTACTTACTTTCAAGTACCCTTGTGCTTGAAATATAGAAATTATTGAATTTGTTTAAAATAGTCTAATAATTTGCCTTTGGCTATGGTTACATTAGTGGTTGTAGAGAAGTAACTGAAGTCCTAACAAAATAGGAACTTTTAAACTGATAATAACAACTAATCTAAAACTAATCTAAGAAATACCAAATAAACAGAATTTTAGTCTTAATGAAATTCTAACCTAATTTGAAATTCTTAAATATAAAGATTATAATAAGATAAATTGTCATCAAATATTTTAAGTCTATATCTTGATTTTTTGTCCTCTATCTCCTTCAACTGTGCTGGATGGTTTCTTTGTAGCTTCTGAATTGAGGAATGGAGAGATGGACAGAGCAACAGTGAATCCATTTGTGACAATTGAAACAAATCGCTCGGATTTAGTTGATATTTACCTCAAGATAATGTTATTTTGTTCATTGCTTCAGATAATTATACTTGAAATACATATGGTGCAGTTCTTAGGGCCGCAAGTGTTTTTTAAGTACTGCTTATCTTTAATAATGATAATGATGTGAGTTTGCTAGATTTGTCGTTCTGCCCTGTGATCAAACTTGAGTTTCACCTCATGACAATCTTGTTCTAAAGATCTGTTTATTCTGAATCTTTTCGTCATTTGAGAGTGTTTTTAACTGTCTAATGCTCTATATGTCACTACCTCATAAGACCGTGAATGATGGATTGTTATTTTGTTGAAATATGCTTTGTGCATGGGGAATTAACTCGGGATTTGATTTCTGTTTGTAGGATGTTTATTGATTCATGTAAAAGGTTGAAGATAATGAAGAGCTCTGATGCCATTGGTTTAGGTACTTCTATTTTCGTTTTCTCTCTCATTAGTGTTAAAAAAATGCAAGTCAGGCCTTTTGTTTTCCTGTTGGATAAATTGGTGGAGAGTGTGATAACAAGGGTGTGGGTTTGGGTGGGAATGTTAGGGGGAAATGAAACAAAAAGCACCATGAAAAATTGAATGAGACAAAGAAAACAAGGAACGTGATTTACGTGGTTGAGGCAATTGTGTTATGTCCGTGTAGGTGCAAAGATTTTTCTTTATCTTTTTGGAAGAGTATAAGAGAATTCTTTTTTCTCTCACGTAACACCTCGTGAATTCTAGGCACGAATATATAGAGCCATATAAAGTTGTAGTGCACCTGAGAACACCTTCAGTATGGCCTGATCCAAATCAAGCACCAAAGATTTTCCTTTTGCTTTCAGCCCAATCATTGGCTACATGGACGTGGCCCTTTGTAGAATAAAAGTAAGCTCCACTTAGCAAGTCCAACAAGGATCTTTTGCTTTATTTCCATTATATGTCATCTTAGACCAAGGAATGAATTATCCTAATTTCTTAAACCATTAGGTCGGGGAATAGTTCACACATAGAGGCCCTTATGCGAAAGTCCATTAGGTTGAAACATGGATATTGACGCTTGCATCATAACTTGTGCTTGAATTAAACTAATAGCAAGACCAAGGGTGGTTAAGAGTTAGAACTTGAGATCCTTCAATCAAAAAGGTTTTCATAGCACACTAAGGAACTAACTGTCTGGAAAGTTTAAGTTGTCAGATAAGGCTCCACGAATTGTCTATACTCGTGACAAAAACATGTTGATGCTTTTGTTGGTTTTTCGAGTTGGGAAGGGATCCCACCGGTGAGGTCACTGAGGTGTTCACGGCAGTGCAGCTATGGGGTAGTGGGTGCTGTTGGAGAGGATTCAATTGGATGGTTCTCATTTTAGGTTTTGATGCTTAGTACAATGATAGTTGAGTCCAAGGCAACCCCATATTCTGGGGTCAAAGGGATATTATTTCATAAGGAACCATAGAGTATAAGGTGTTAGCAGTATACAAGAAAGTTCTGGATTTTTTCAAGATTTCCTTGACTGAAAAAACGCATTAGTTTGCAACAAATTTTGCGTGTTCATTATATTTTTTAAAAGTTTCTTTTTATGGAATATTGGAGTTTAAAACCGTTCTTGGTCTTCACCCATCAGCTCAAGCTTTTGGGTATTTGATTTGACATGAGAGGTCATAAGTTCGAATCCTAACGTGCCCGACTTTGAATGTTAACATAATTTAAGCGTAAGGTATGATACGTGCTTGTACAATATCCATGCTTTGAAGTCCAATGGGCTCTATATGAGGGGGCATGTTAGGTTATGGAACCATGCATGGGCCTTTAACTATCAGACTAAGCTTGTGGGATAGATGATTTTTTGACATGGAAAAAAGAAAAAGGAAAAAAAAAAAGGATACTTCGTGAAAATATATAATTACACTGAAACTATACCATCATATTACAAAGGAAAACTCAGAAAAAGGGGCTTACATTTTCCAACTCTTAGTACAAGGTAGATAAGATTGAAACAATCTCTTTTTTATTCTTCGAAAAGTGGAAAACGAATGTTTTTGAACATATTTTCTATGAAAGTATGGCTTTCCATGAACTTTTAAGAGTTCCATTCCTCTATCTGCTTTTTTATGAATCCATCAGAGTGGAGTGTGTTTGACTAGGCCTGTTTTGACATGTTGTGAGTCACTTTTTTCTCAAATCTTGGGGGTATTTTCATCCTAAGAAATGTTAAATTTTACTTCTGATTCTGGTTTAATTGAAGCAGAAAACATTTTTAAAATTGAATTCTGCTTTAATTTAGAAGTGTTTTACATGTTAGCCTAAACGTAAAAAACTTTGGCTATGTTTTCTCAACAGAAATATTTTTCTTATGGTTAATTCTTTTTTACAAATATTTCTAGTTATAATATTTTTTTTCCTTAAAATCTGTGTCTTTCTAACTAAAGAAAATGACTTCATTTTATAAACCATATGATGTGAGGTTACTGTGGATAACGTTTTCTTTAGTTAGAAAGACAGATTTTAACGAAAAACATATGATGTGAGGTTATTGTGGATAACATTTTTCCCTCTATGAAGGAAAATGTTTTCCCATTTCATTGAAGCGAAGTCAATTTCTTCTCAATGAAGGAAAACAATTTCCATGTTTATGGTGTTAGTTATGAAGTTATGCAAAGAAACAACACAATTCGAATCAAACCCTTTTCCGTCAAAACAAACGAACCCTTAATAAACTATTTCTTCAGTTGAAAAGCGCTTCTTTACACTTTTATATCACAGCCAAACAGGTACTAAATCTGATATACATTTCATGTTTGCATTATCACAGCTCCAAGGGGCATGGAGAAATCCAAGAAATGAAGAGTGCTACTTGAAAGAATCAAAAATGGTAAGTCAGATCAGTGGAGTTATTTTTAGTGAATTTGATAGTGTTTATGATATGTGTATGCATGTGAGGTTTTTTTTTATGTTAATGGTTAAGCTTGATTATTAACTGTGAAGGAGAATTTAAAAAAAAAGTGCTGTTTAATCGGCCAAAAAACCAAGTATGTTAATGAGGACCTTGCTTATCAGTGTGCTTGATCTTTGACAATACTGCATATTGTGGTTGTTATTGTAAGTGTTGCTCTTCTTGGTGTCTTTCCATCTTTTTGTTAGCTTTAAATGAGAACATGCTTTGATTGATTTGGTTAGGGCATGTTTGGTATCGTTTTCTGTTTACAATTTATGACTTGTTAGGAGTTGAAAACTATATTTTGGGAACGGTTCTCTCTGGTTTCTGGTTTCTTGTTTTCAATTTTGTTGGGGTTTTGAATGAAAATTGAAAGCTGAGAACTTGGGGCATGTTTGGTAACTAAGATTGCATTTTAAAGAGTGTTTTTTGTTTTTTTTTTCTTTTTAGTTTTCATTCACTAAGAACTTGAAAATAAAAAGCCAAAAATGGGGAAATTTTTTTTTTTTTCAAATAGGATTTTAAATCATTGAAAATAGAAAAAAACTACAAACACAAAATGACACTAAATGGGCCCTAATATTGGAGAAATTGTTTTTGAAACTTGGTAGTTAATTTTTCAAAAACTCGAAAATTGTAAATAGAAAATGACATCAAAACAGTCCGCAATGTTTTGAACAATCCCTATAGACTTCATGCTTGGGGAAGAGCAGTTTGGTTACTATATCAAACCGAATAGTTTAGGTGTTTTGTTGTTCGTGAGCTTAACAAGTTGGGTCAGCTCGATTCAGAGAGATTTGTGACAACTGAATGAAATTTGGCAACCAAAATTTGTTATTGTTAGGGTTTGGTTTAAAGAGAAGGCTTTTTTTTTATAAATAGATTATCTGAAGAAATGAAGGGTTCAACATGATGAATCTGTTGGGCCCCACGGCCAGGTACGCTATTATGTTGGGCCTAAAAGGCTGTATCTGAAATTTCAGTGGCTCATATTGCAAGTCAATTGTGGCTCTTTTGTGCACGGTGTGGGGCTTGATTAGGGGTTTACTTAGTTCATTAACTTTTGCGAACAGTTTGATAAGGGGCTTGTTTATCACTCGGTAAAAGCTCGGTAACATACCCTTTTTTTTTATTTAACATACTGCCCATTAATGTATTCGCTCAAAATGTTTAGATAATGGTTTAATAGTAACTCAGATAACTTAGCTAGGGAGCAAGCTTGGCTTAATAATGACCTCAATTCGGCTCAATAACGAGTTCAATTTGGCTCGATGTAGAATAATGAGTTGAGCTGAGTCAAACATAAAGCACACCAAAATTTTATCTCAAGATCGAGCTCAAGTTCGAACAAGTGGGTGTTTGCCTTGATTCAACTTGTTTACTGCCCTAGATCTCAGTGTAACCTACGAAGTTGGCACTTGAAGAGATTTACATATAAATTCAAGTGAGTTATGTCCAAGAACTAACTTGCTTTTAGTGTAGTAATCTACTAGTCTTATTATATCGATATATTTTCGCATATAATTTTGGATTTCAATTACATTCACACCTGAATTTCTCGTCTCTTTCAAGCAGGCAAATTAGAAATTTTGGTACCGTAGTGTCCATATAAATTTATTTATAAATGAATTGGCTCGTTATCGAGCTTGTAACTACGGGAGCTAATAGTAGAAGAGATCCAAGTTAAAAGGCTGGTATAAGACTTGGTTTGTTTGAATTTGAGCCGAGTTTGAATCTAAGTTAAAAGGCAGGTATAAGACTTGGTTTGTTTGAATTTATTTGAGCCGAGTTTGAGTCTAATAAAGCTCGAACATGATTGCTTATATGCCTAACGAGCCTAAATAAGTCAATACAACAGCAACAACAACAACAACAATAAGCCCAGTGCTTCAAAGGCTTCCGCTTGCACAGGGTGTGGGAGGGGTAGGATGTACGCAATCTTGCTCCATCAGAGTGAGACTCTGATGAGAGACTGTTTCCGAGGATCCCTAACCTGATAGTTGATAAGTCAATATGAAGTTAAATTATAAGCTTGATAAAGCTCGAGGCAAACTGTGCATACATGTCAAAGCACCTGAGTTCGAGTAGTTCCAACTCAAAGCCTCTAGACTTAGCGACTTAAATCAAGCTTGAGCCACATAAAATGTTGTCGGGTGTGCCTTGGGCTGGACTCGGCTCAAAGTCTAAAAACTTATCTTTTCTATATGCTTTTTTTCTTAACAATAACAAGGAGGGGGGGACATAAACTATTAGAAATTGAAATAAGAGATTTAAATTCAATACTTTTTTTTTTTTTTTGAAGGCTTAACTATTATATATATATGGGTGGCGTTCTTATGAGAGGATGGGAGCGTGAGAGGGGCGAATTTTGGCCTTTCATTATAATGGACGGCTAAAATTTGTTGGACATTAAAAAAATAACAATTTATGGCTAAGATTTGTTGAGCATTGAAAAAAATAATTTTCCTCCCTTATCCCTTCTTTCTTTCTATCCCACAAAGGGGTATGGGCCGTCAATATTTTTTTTAATTGTCAACAAATTTTAGCCATCTATTACAATAGAAGGTCAGGATTCGCCCCTCTCATGCTCACCCTCTCATAAGAACGCCACCCCTATATATATATATAGCGCATGACTCCTATGACAGGAAAAAAATAAGGGGGAATATCTGGATTATCTTCCTCTCGTTTGACATAACGCCCTTCCCCTATTTTAATTAAATATGTGACACATAATTTACTTTCTCATTTCTCACCCTCTCGTAAGAGTGATCTCATCTCGTACACACACACACACACACAGAGTTGATAAATTTTGCAGCATCTCACATATAATATAATATATTTATATATTGAATTATTTGAGAGCGATTTGTATTTCCAAGAAAAAAACCCATGGAAGGCAACCGGCTAATATTTGGCCCATACCCATCCTTCCCGGTTCACTCATTCTCCCAAGGAAACACCATTTATATCCCATTTTAATATCTAATAATATTATATAAAATTATTAAACTATAACGATATTAAGTTGGTTAAATTTTTATATATTAATAATCTCATATTATATATATATAAATCAAATAACTCACTTAAATTAAAGCTGGCAAAATCTGACACGTCACTAAGATAGTGGGTTAAGATTGAGTTTTTTGAGCTAGATTAAATTTAGGTTGACCTGTTTAACCCATTTATAAAAATGGGCTGAATTTGGGTTTGGTTCGGGTGAACCTACTTTCTGTATGTTTTTAGTGGCTTATATCACACGAGATAACTAGAACTACATTTGATTATTTAACTTGATAATTTACTTTTTACAATTACGAATATGCCATGTGTTTAATTTAATATAGGTATCAATTTTTAATGTGAGATATGTTATTGACATGTTTGTAAGTTGACAAATTAATATATAATAAAAAAATTCATCAATATAATTAAATGGATAATCCTCAAATTAGCCGTTTATTAATAACCCGTTTAAATAAACTAGTCAAGTTTAAATTGACTCCTTTTCTAGGACTAATATAACAGTAATAAGAATATATCACGATGGGACACATTTGCTGCCCCTCGCATAATACAAACATGACAATCTCTCTCTTCTCCGAATAATTACTCATCCCTTCATAAAAATTTATAATATAGACAATAAAATAGAAATAATTTTTTTTACCGAAAATCACCTAAATTTTAGGTGCAGTTTCAAAAAATCACTTAATTAACATATTAACATTCCATTAGTTTTTCTTAAAAAATTTAAAACATAAAAATTATCTTTTAAATAATTATAAGTTTTTTAGATATTTAAAATTTTTTAAAATATTTTTAAATGTAAATTCAAACTTTCTTAAATTATTTTCATAAAAAAAGTTAACCCAAAAAAAAGTTTTATTGAAGGTAGTTTTATAATTTTCTATTTATTTTAACGAAAAGCTAATAGTGTCAGTATTAAGTATAACATTAAATTTTTTTTAAAATTTTAGATATAAGTTTAAAAAATTTAAAAAGTTAAATAAACCATACTTAAAATATAGGTGGCCCTCAAAAAAAAAAAAAAAAAAAAACCCAAAAAGAAAATATGGTGTACGTATACAACTACAACAACAACAAACCTAATACCTCTAAGGGCTCCCGCCTAAGTAGGGTCTAGGGGGTAGATGTAAGCAGCGTTCCCCCTTTAGGGGGCTACTCTGAAGAGAGGCTGTTTCCGATGACCCCTAACGTGAGAAGTTGGTCTGCAGCAAATGGCATATGACTTGGCAACAGGAGAGCATCACAACATGAGTAGGGCAAAATATGGTGTAGGTATAATAATAGCAAAGAGAGAGGAGAGAGATTTTCGAACACTTTCTCTCACCTCTCCCCCACGAGCCATTGCCCAAAATGGTTCCAAATAAAAAAATATTACCCAAAATAATTCAAAATAAAAAATATTACCAAAAATGGCCTAGTTTAAAAAAATATTTACCTAAATGGCCTATATATCATCAAATTTGAATTTTTTTTTTTTGTTTTGAAAATACCTCCCTCCCTATGATAATAATTTTAAAAATAATAATTTGTATTAAATGTTATATAAGCAAACAACTATTATTATAATATAACTATAATAATGAGTAAATTAAAAAATTATATATAGATAATATTATTTAATATTTAACAAACAACTTAATTTAAAATTTTTTATTATAAATTACATATATAATTTAACTAAAACGCTTGTTATAAAGCTAAATATAACATGATGATTAAAAATATAATTAATATATTTAATTTAATTAATAATTAATAATTTATTAAAAATTAAATAAAAAAATTTAAAAAGGTTTAAAGTGTCAAGTACCCCAAAACACAAAAAAAGAATTAAAATTTTAAAATTGATGACATGAAGGCCATTTGGAGAAATATTTTTTAAAATAAACCATTTTGGATAATAATTTTTTATTTTGGACTATTTCGGACAACGGCTCCTCCCCACATCCTCCCTGCCCCAAGTGCTTTTCTTCCCCTCTATTATGTCCTTTTAACTTTTTGTATTTTTTATTAATATAAATTCTTATTTGAATTTTTTATAAATTTTATTATGTGAAAAATAATTTTTGGTTTTATTTAAAAGTAAAAAAAAAATGACTTCTCTATTTCTACTTAAAAATATGTATTTATTCCCAAAAGAGATTCTAAACATCATGCATCGGTATATGCCCTATTGTTAGGTTCTTTTCGAAAAATTTGACCTTTTTTTGAACTAAAACTGCTCGAGGTCAGAATTATTCATTGATATCATTCAAAAGAGCCTGTACAACCCTTAGAATGGGCGCAAAATTCCAATTATGTACACAAAGGTCCGAATTATGGTGCCTAGCAATTTCATAGGCAACTGCATTAGCCGATCCATGAGTCAAATAAAACAAGACATAATCAAAATTTAAACAAAAAGCTTTAATGTCAAAAATAATGGCTATAGTTAGTTGAGGATGTCTTAATCTCGCACCTGTTAGGTGAGCATTTATAAAATCTATCTGATGCTTAAATTAGCTTAAAGTTTATTGAGAGTTACATGTTGTTTATGTTGTTGATCCTTTTTGGAGAGAATAGCCGTGTAAATGAACTAAGCCAAACTTAAGCTCACTAGGCTTAAGGCTTGGCTCGGAGCTCATTGAACTGGAAAACTTTAAGCTAAAACTCGACTTGGATCAGTTGAGCTTGAATGAGCAAGGTGAGCTCTGAAACTAACCTCGCTTTGTTAAACTCAATAAAGCTTGATTTAGACTCAATTGGACTCGATGTCATCTCATCAGGCTTGAACTTATCCCAATTGGAACGTTTAAAGTCATAAAATGCTCCTTTAGACTTATTTACACTCACAAGCATATAATTTCATTATAAACAGAGAGGGATACGATTTCATTATGTATATCTATATAGAATTTTTGTTTAATCAAGTTGAGCTTCAAGTAAGATACAGAACATGACATTATAATGAAAAATATTTCTCGTTTTGTAAAAGAAAATGTCACTCTTTACGCTTCAGGTAACGTCACTTCCCCTCTATGGAGATAAATATCTTTCATTAAGTAACTTTGCTACTTATTTGTATAATAAAACTATAAAATGTGATCCGACGAAATAAATATATATATATTAATTATTACCGCCGCCGCCCCATTTAAATTAATTTGTTCAATTTTTTTATTTTTATTTTTTATGGGGCTCTTTGCTGTACAGTACAGGAAAAGTACTCCATTGTCCCTTTTAATGACGTTAATTAAAGTTTAATTATTCATAAACAAGTGGCTTTATTATAAGCTCATTTTATTCTTTGACATATATTTTCTACCATATAATATGATAAATCAATTGCTTACGAGCCAATACAAGCCTAATCCCAAGCTACTTCCATGTAAATTATATCAGGCAATTTTGTCGACATGTCTGTCTCATACCTTGTGCTGATATTATATCAATATTGAGATTGTAAGTTGTTAGGATTCAAACCTGTGAGTTATCAGTTAACATAGCCCTGATATTATGCTGTTTTAAAATCCTAAGTTAATGGATAAAGGTCTATGAATAATTTTGTTATTGTAAGTTATATTAGGTAGGATAATTAATAGTGGACAGCGAAGAGAAGATGCGGAAAGTTGAATACCGATTGCTGTATACTGGAAACAAGATTAGCGTTTTTCGTACATGGAGGAAGTAAAAAGGCATCCGCAACTATCAAGGAACCAACTTTTTCAAAAGTTTAAGTTGATAGATGATGGTACGGGATTGGTTTGATATTCTAACATGCCCCCCTCACGCAAAAGCCATTGGGCTTCAAGGGTGGATAATGCACAGACCTATCTTGTACCTTTTGCTTAAATTGTGTTAACATTGAAAGTGGGAGGGGGGGCTGTTGGGATTCGAACTTATGACGTTTTAGTTGACAAGGCTCTGTACCATATCAAGGAACTAACTTTTTCAAAAGTTTAAGCTCATAGGTGACGGTCTAAGAATGGTTTTATATTCTAACAGCAACTTATAACACCAGTAAAGAGTTATAATAACACACGTCGAGATTGTAGTTGGGCAAGTGAACAAGATTTTGATCTATTTGAATGTCAAGTACTTTCTGGCTTTAATTTTTTGGATGTATGTATGTTTAATTTAACAAACTATGACGAACTTACTAATCACATTGTATATATATTAATATTGAATATTAATTTTTAATTATTAAAAATGACATATTTTTAAATATTATATAGCTTAAGATAACAAAAATAATTCTCAACCATTTTTATTCGATTATTGACATGGTTATGAGTCGCCATCTTTAGAAAATATCAACTCCCCTCATCCTCCCCTGGTTGTTATTTTTCCAAGGAAAATATATTAAATATATCTAAAAAAAAATCTATTCAATTATATATTTAATATATAACACAAAAATATTAAATTAGAAAAACAAATGTTAATTTTTATAAATTTATAATTTTATACCTTATGTATTAGATACATAATTTAATATTTTTTATCAAGGAACTAATAATGACCAAAGCTTAAACTAGTCAATTAAGGTTCATGATTGTTTATACTTTAACATGTATCCTCATATAGATACCCATTGAGCTTAAAGCGTAAATGTTTTACAGACCCACCTCACACATTATGTTGAAATTATGTTAATATTGAAAGGAGGCTGTTGAAATTCGAATTCATCAGCTCTTAGTCAAAAGACTTCAATGTCATGTTAAGGAACCAACTATCCTAAAAACTTTCTCACCTCAATGTATATGACAGACTTGATCAACATACATATATATATATATATATATATATATATATATATATATATATATATAAGGGCTGTGTTCTTATGAGAGGATGAGGTCGTGAGAGCGGTGAATCCTGGCCCTCTATTATAATGAACGGCCAAGATGTGTTGGACATTAAAAAAAAAATATTTTATAGCCCGTACCCCTTCATGGGGCAAAAATAAAGAAGCAGTATACGAGGGAATTTATTTTTTTTCAATTACTCAATAAATCTAGGCCGTAAATTGTTATTTTTTTTAATGTTCAATAAATCTTGGCCGTGGGTCGGGATTCGCCCCTCTCACAATCTCACCCTCCCATAAGAACCCCATTATATATATATATATATATATATATATATATATATGATCAATTTTATTTTTATTTTTTTGTTTATTCCAACCTCATTCTAGGTAAGCATTATTTATAAATTATAAACGGCTGAGTAAATAACACGTGTATCAAAAATTTTTAACAGGTAAGATACAAAAATGTTTTATATATATGGCCCCATATAATGTTGATGGTCGCGATTCTTATTAGAATACGGCTCTATATTATTACGCTATTATTTTAATTTTTTTATAGTCGTTTTTTGTTTATATAGTCATTATGAATTTAAGGAAATATACTAACTCAAAGACTTCGTGTTGCTTGGGCGAGAATAGTACCAACATGGGTGACCTTCTACGAAGTTCTCGTGTTGCACCCTTCAGGTTGGGAGTTCTCGAAAACAGCCTCCCCTCAGGATGCTACCCCCGTGTCCATTCACCCTCTCAGACCCTACTTAGGCGGGAGCTCTTTGGCACTAGAAATGTTGCTTTTGCTTTTATATTAGCTCAAAAACTTGTTATAAGGGGTCGTAAGTCAGGTTTTAACCTCGTGTGTGACTGACCTTAACCAATCAATCCTTTATGCGTATTCATTTTTCTGCGGGATGTGATATTCATCTGCTTCTCTTGCGTGGATTCAACTATGATCTAATTAAGGAGACTGTTATTTTATATTCTTTTTATATATAAATTGCGAAAAATTAAAAGATATAGACTCAACCTAATTGACAATTAGTGTGAAAAATTGCAAGAGGCCTTCCAATATCTTACCTTGCTTAAGAGTTGAAGAATAGGACGGAGATAAGCTCGAGACCTTAGTAGCCTACTTGAACTCGGGTCAATCAAGTCTATACTTGACACACTTGAGTTAACATAACTCATACATACAAGTTCAAACTTAACCAGATTTTATTGGAATGAACCAAATTTGGCTCACCAATGTAAGGCCTACCGATTAGTTCAAGGCTGCCAGTGACTCAAGTTTAAATTAACCTAGTTTACCAACTCGAGTCACCAAACTAAGTCAAATGGTATCAAGCTCGAGTCTTGGCAATCAAAGTTTTATATCATAATGATACCATCTTAATCCACCGAGGAACATAAGGACAACAATTATGGCATATATATATTCTTATACACCAGATCAGATTGACATTGTCACCTGTCTCGTCTCTTTCACAAGAAGGGGCCCTTTAAATACCTCCCCTTCTACGTAGGACTGGTCCCGATATTTTTGAGGCCTCAAGCGAAATTCTCAAACAGGGTCCTTCATATACAATAAATTATAATGATTTTAACAATATAATTTATTAATATTAAAAATTAATACTTCAAAAACTATAATCCCAAAAACTTTGGAAGCAGCTGTTTGAGTTGCTTGAGGTTATATTGGGCCCTACCTCTACCACAAAACGGTAAGAGGAGCAACAACAAAAGGAGGAACATCCAGAAAGGAAAATTTAGAGTTTGGGATCGACTCTCGTCAAAAAACCCAAAATATTTAAACAAAAAACGAGACCAAACAAGCCCATAATTTTCGTCTCAGGACAAATTGTCCTGGTGAGTTGACTTTCGTTAATCTTCCGTAAGCTAACGTAATCTTAATCACAAAGAGTAATGAGGTGGATGCTTTACTTTTCCTACTTCTTCTGAGTTCTAACCGTTGCGATATTCTATTGATATATTATTTTATAATTAATTAATTAAAGTTGATGACTTATATTAGTACAAAATAAATATTAAAAAGATGTATAATAATACAAAGTTTGTATAATATAATATATCTAAAAGATATCGTTATTAAATGTTATTAGTTAAATATTTATGGCAAAGTAAAACAACTGTTAGGTGCTATTACAAGGACTTACACAAAATAACTCAGATAATATGATATTAAACAAGTCACTCGACAATAGACAATACTAACTTCAAGATCTCAGATCTTGCAATAATAGAACTAATTTAAACTAGACCTAGACCGATTACAACACAAGATACTTCACAAACCTCAAATACAACACAAGATTCAAAGAGAAAAACGAATCTAGTAGAGTTTAGAAGTATACCTCCCCTTGTGAACTAAAGATTTTACCAAGAAAATACGAGCAAGATGCTCACACCACCAGTAAGGCTCAGAATACACCACGAACAACCGCGATCGGACCTTAACCGAACACGAACCGAGCAACCAGCCACGGACCGGACTCCAATGGCACGAATGAAGCTCTACAAACACAAAATCACTTCAATCCAAGGCTCACGAGGCTGGAACCTTAGTCTATTTTGGCTCAAAGGTTCGTTTTAGGGTTAGGGTTTCATAAGAGAGCCTTAGGGAGATAAAATCACCAGAAAGAGAAGGGGAGAGGAGGAGAAGACTATTTTCAATACCTCTCCGACCCTTATTCTCGGCATTAAATAGCCCTCCAAACTACAACCTAAAGAAACCCTAGAGCTCATCACAGCCATTGATTAAATATCGAATCCAACGGACGAAACTTACACACGGTACGCAGTTCGAGATCCCCGGATCTAGTGACGTGTGTCGAGGCTCGAACGGCAGTGATGGAGCAATGGAAGCTTCTGGAAGAAGCTTCAATGGAAAGGGATAACCCTAACGGGTATTTTGGGGAGAGAGAAAAGGATGAGGTAAAGCAAAATAACAGCTGTACATTCTTATCAAGCAATCTGGGCAGTCAGGTACAAACGAGCATCGTGGGCAGCCCAATTCGGGCAGACGGTACAACTGGTCAGGGCGGGCAGCCCTTTTTTCAGGCAGGCAATAGTACTACCGGGCAGCTGGGCAGCTCAAAAAAGAGTAATTAATATCACAAGTGAGGGGCAATTTTGTCATTGCCCCCAAAAATCTGAATTCAAATTTTATCTCAAGCAAAACGCAACGTTTTGCACTCCCCCTAAATATAAATTGACACGATTCATATCTACGTAATTTTTCAAACCCTTTTATTTTTCCTTAACTCGATTTAGAAATTATTATTTAGACTAACCTACATCATATATTTACCAACCACAACAACAACATTTGTAACGAAATTTTTGGAAGATTTATGTCGAGTTTATGAACTATTACTCAACTTCATACAGAATTCGTCGTAAGAGTTTTAGCATCTATACCAGATATTCTGAAACGAGACCTTTCACATATATTACGTTTTCTTTATCGATATCAATATATTAGTTAAATACATTAATTTAGGGGCCTCGAACGGTTGCTTGGGATGCTCGGAGCCTTAACCGACCCTAACTTCATCTTCAAACTTAACCATGCTAAGTAGTATTACAAAATGGAAATATAGAATACAAATAAGATTATTGATATAAAATATGTCATATTTAAAGAACGGATTAGCCGGCGGGTCTATGGGCCTCGGCACAAGGGACGGAACCACGAAGGTGGGCGGTGCTTGTAATGGCGTAAGAAGGGATTGGAGAGGCCATTGTGGAAGGGTCGGGTGCGTGAGGTCTGTGGTGGCGCGTGTATGGGCTAGGAGGCCAGCAATGACGCTAGGACTATTAGGAACTAATGGCGATAGATCTCTGTCCTTTACTTGAATAAACTAGTTTAAAAATATGGGATAGTTAGAGTATGGGATGAGAAGAGAATGTAGAGAATAGATGAGAAGAGAAGGAATAGTATCAATTATCATTCAAATCATGTCCAAGACTTACACAATTCATCTATACTTATACTTAAAGAATTAACCAATTTTTCCTCCAAAACTAACCATTTTTCCTGCCTAAATCACTCTCTTGACAACCTCAACTAATTTTTCCGCCAATTTACTTGTTCCCGCCAATTTCCTATTTTCCCTCCAAAACCTATTGAAGTCAACTAATTCATCATTATTTGCTTACTAAGGTACATGACAGGTACCCTGAAAAGAAGCTGTTTTCGAGAACCTCTAACATGATGAGTGCAACATGAGGACCTCGCAGAAGGTCACCTATCTTGGTACCACTCTCACCCAAGCACTCTTAACTTCAGAGTTCTAATGGAATCGAGTGCTTGCGTGTTGATACCCTCTTAGGTTTAGATCTCGAAAATCACTTCCCTAAAATTTCACCAATTGAACAAATTAGCTCCTTTTTACTCTAATATAATATAAAGATTTAGTCAGCGACTTTTTTAAATTAGGATAACTTTATTGTCAGAGTAATTTTATAAAAATTTGTGGCTTTTATTCGTTTCAAGTCACAACACTGCTATGATAAAGACATTTTTTACCTTGTCAATAACATCATAAAGTTTTCATACACATGTTCTCTAGAGAATCACAACTCCTTTCTTATTTTAAATTAATTTTATTGTCATAGCAAAATTATTATTAGCAGAGCAACACCGTAATTTTTTTTTTTAATAATTAGCAACAAAGCCGCAACACAACAAACATCTCGTATAAACAAGACTTGTACCAACCCGTGGCAAAATGGGGGAACAAATAAAGATAAGGAAAAAAACACACCACAGATCGGGAAAACATAATTACACGACAAAACACATGTAAAATAACCAACAAAGATTAAAAGATTAGGACAACTTCTTTGATAGTATGAATCTGGAGAAAGAGAAATATCTAGTATACCGGAATTGGATTGAGGTTAATACGAAAACACGACCGTATTTCTCAAGATAATTTATAATTCTTATTATTTATTAATTACATTATTGTTTTGCCAATAATAATATTTATCTGGACAATAATAAACTTTTTTTTTTTTCCCCCTCCCTCTCGCTCTATGATCTCACTTCCATTTCAGAATAGAGTGGATTTTGGACTTTTTCTCGGTATACGACAACCAACCAGGGAGGGATACAATTTAACCATGGTTAACTAACCGGAGTTAACACAGATACAGCCAACTGGACAAGCACTATAAATACCAAATCGAAGGTGCTCCTTCAACTCCATCTCCTCATTCGCTTCTCTCCGTTGTATTACACCAATCTCACTTGCATGGTCGAAACCCTAATTTAACATCTCTTCTTCATCAATTTTCCTTTTCTCTCTCCTCTCTGCTCGCATTTCTGGTATGATTCTCCATTTTGATAGCTGAATTCGAAAATTTTGGAGAAATGTTTGGAGTTTGATTCATTTTTGGTTTTGTTCTGGATTTTGATGATCGAATTTGAAAATTTTGAAGTAATGTTCTAAGAATGATTTTTTGATTTTGATTATGATTCCATTTTGGTTAGCTGAATCAGAAAATTTTGGCAAAATGCTTGGAGATTGATTCAATTTTTAGTTTTGTTCTGGATCTTGATGATCGAATTCAAAAATTTTGAAGAAATGTCTTCATAATGAATTTTGATTTTGTTTATCTCAATTTCGGTAACTGAATCAGAAACTTTCTCTATAACATTTGAAGATGGACTCATGATTGATTTTACTCTAGATTTTTTGAATTTTGAAATTGCAATCTTAGTTCTAGACTCTAGTTACGATAATTTTTCTTTTGAACATATCACTTACGATAATTGATTTTATAAACTTCGCTAGCAATTCGGAGATGGATTTGTGATTTCGTTCTTTATTTGATTTTGTATGTGGTGCAGGAGATGGAAATGGCTGCGAACGGGAACGGCTTGCCGAAGATCCACACTAACGGAAAGTCGGGGAACGGGATATGCCACGATGACAGCGCGCCACCAGTGAAGGCACAGACGATTGACGAGCTGCATTCTCTGCAGCGGAAGAAGTCTGTGCCGACCACCCCAATTCAGGGGACGCAGACTGCCTTCGCCACTGTGGCTGAGGAGGAGCGACAGCAGCAGCAGCTCCAGTCCATCAGGTTTCCCTCCACCTTTGAAATTTTCAACGGATGAACGTTTAATAGACTATATAATTGATAAATTAGAGAAGTAAAAGGTAACGTTATTGTCGGAGCATAAAACAACTTGAAAATGAAAAGAGAATCGACATATTACTAGGACTTTGGAAGAGAAATTCATAAGCGCGTATTTGACATTGTTTTAAAAACTCAACATAAAAAAATAAAACAAAATTTTTTTTTTCAAAATGTATTTTTTTAAATTTGTGAAAAATGAAAAATTAAAAATTAAAAAGAAATAGCAAATAGCCCCAAATTAAAGTCTTAAATTCTAATCAAATAATAATCATTCAAGTTTGGTTTTGAATTAAATGATTGTCCAAGGATTTAGCCCAAACTAATGTACAAACAATTATAGAATATTTATTGCATTAAGTTTCAGGCTAACAAAAGTCCAAAATGCAAAACTAGACACTAAAATAGACTATTCTATTTGATTTGTTATTAAATAATCTAATTGTAACATGATTTTTTGCTCTAAACAGTGCATCATTGGCTTCATTGACAAGGGAGACAGGGCCAAGAGTGGTAAAGGGTGACCCTGCAAGGAAGGTTGCACCGCCCACACCGGTGCATCACTACCATGTCACCCCAACCATTAGTAGTGATAGTTCTTTGAAGTTCACTCATGTCCTCTACAATCTCTCTCCGGCTGGTACGTAGGTAGCTCTATCAAGTATCAACTATGAGTCAAACATGTTTATTTATAATTTAAATATTAGATGCAAATATTAAAATTATAGAAAATAATAGTAATTTAAATTTAAACATCAAATTATTAAACAAGTTTATTTTTAAAATTCAATATATATTGAGTACATCTATCATTCTTAACATTAATCTATTCTTTTTTCCCATCTTGTCATTCACTAAATATAAACTTATTAACTTTTGGTTTCAAGCTATTCAAGTTATTCAGTTCTTCATTCTCAAATGGTAAACAAAGAAGATAAAATAATAGAAAGAATAAGTCATAATTATTATAATTATTATTGTAATTCCCCTTGAGGAATTCTCAGCAGAAAGGGCAAGGTAACGAGGGAAAGAAGGGGCCAATTTACGTATTAGTAACTTAGCATTTACCATGCATGCAATTCTTAATCATGAAATTTAACTTTTCATTAGGATTTAAAGGATATACTTTGTAAGAAAATAGTGTTATTTAGTTCTAGATCTAGGACTTGCACAAATTTTAAGGAATAAAGTATATAATTGTGTTCTATAATAAATCATATTTTTATTATGCTAGTCTTTTCCATGCAATTTAATATGATGTGTGTTAGAGTTGATGCCACAAAATTTAAATGGAACATCAGTGGTTAAATTTATGGATTTATTGTCATGGCGGTGGCGCAGAACTATATGAACAAGCCATAAAATATGAGAAGGGATCATTCATCACGTCAACCGGAGCATTGGCCACTCTCTCTGGGGCCAAGACTGGGCGGTCCCCGAGGGATAAGCGTGTCGTTAGGGATGACACCACGGAGGATGAGCTCTGGTGGGGCAAGTAAGTTATTAAACTATAAAAGCTTATATTTATTGTTTTATAGAACTTATGAAGGATTTTAATTAGATTGTGCATGTACTAATTTGATTTCATGCTACATATGAAAATATTGCAGAGGCTCACCAAACATTGAAATGGATGAAAATACATTTTTGGTTAACAGGGAACGAGCTGTTGATTATTTAAATTCATTGGACAAGGTACCATCTTTTACTTCTTTAATTTTCTGTATTTGTAATAATGTCAACTCTTTTCAATAATACTATGTCGTAATAATAAGATAGGTTGGAAGATTAGCGAAGGAAACTTAACCGCTTGGGATAAATTTGGTTTAGGTGAAGACACTTTCCCTCTGCATCACTTCAGGAATATTTTATATATCAAACAAAAATTTACTAGCATAGTCTATGATAAATTGACACAAGTTGATGCAATACAACTATAATATATTAGCTATAAAAAGGGTATGCAATCACTAAATTAGTTATGATCAATGTATATTAAAATGTAACATTTTGTTTTAAGAGGTAACTTTCCAAAAAGTTAGTAAAGATCCATAAATGATTCCTATTCTAACAATCACACCGTGGAATACCCATGGAGCTTAAACATAAATAATACACAAATTATCCTGTCTTATATTGAAATTATGTCAATATTAAGAAAGAGCACCAATAAAACTTGAATATGTGAACTCTTGGTTATCTTGACTTTGGATCACATTAAAGAACTAATTATTCTCAAAACTTAAAAGGGTATTCAATTTTTTTTATTTGTTTACAACTTTTAATTTTTGAGTAATTTAAGACTGTTATAAAAAATGGACGAGAAATTGAAGAAAAATGGTGATTGTCATATCCAGCATGACAATTCCAAACTAAATGAGGGTATCGCCAACCTCAGGAAGAGGACCCAAATCTATTGGAAGGCGTGCCTCTATATTTGTCTCATTCTGACTTATTTTTTTAGTTATTTTCATTTAAAATTATATGGATTAGAATGGATACTAGATAGCCATACTGATAATATAAGCAACAACAAAAGTGGTTGCGTAAATGGGTTGTGGATCATAGATTATCATGACTATTGGATTATAGTTTTGATATATGTGCAATAAATTTGAATCAAATTGGGATGAAGTTTAATCCATTCTCAAGTATGACTATTTAGATTAAGAGAGAATTAACCTCTCTAGTTTGATATGGAATTTGCATAATTAGTACAAATATTATAATTTGCATAATTATTATAATTATGAAATTTGCAGGTACTTGTGAATGACCAATTTCTTAATTGGGATCCTCAAAATCGAATCAAAGTCAGGATTGTATCTGCTAGGGCTTACCATTCCTTGTTTATGCACAACATGTAAGTATCAACATTTAACTCTTATATTCTTTTTATCATTTACCACAAAAGGCTTAATGTAGACTCAGATTGTGATTACATGTAGTGGCCCAATATTCCAATGATTCTTTTTACTGAAAATATTGAATATCTATATTGGATATGATATTTGAATGGCAGGTGTATAAGACCAACTCCAGAAGAGTTGGAGGATTTCGGAACTCCAGACTTCACAATATACAATGCGGGACAGTTCCCGTGTAATCGTTACACACACTACATGACATCGTCAACGAGCATAGACATCAATCTAGCAAGGAGGGAGATGGTCATCTTGGGAACCCAGTATGCCGGGGAGATGAAGAAAGGTCTCTTTGGTGTCATGCATTATCTCATGCCTAAACGTCAAATCCTCTCCCTCCATTCTGGGTGTAATATGGGCAAAGATGGTGATGTCGCTCTCTTCTTTGGTTTATCAGGTACTATACTATATCTTCATATATCACACTGAGCTAGCTATTTTATTTGGTACCAATTGGTTTTAACATGAAACTTCACAAGATTATATATTAAGCTTTGTTTTAAATGACAAATAAAAGGAAGTTAATTACGGGATTTGTTTCAAACTAGGGACTGGGAAGACGACGTTGTCAACAGATCACAATAGGTACTTGATAGGTGATGACGAACATTGCTGGAGTGAGAATGGTGTCTCCAATATTGAAGGAGGTTGTTATGCCAAGTGCATTGATCTCTCACAGGAAAAAGAGCCTGATATTTGGAATGCCATCAAGTTCGGAACTGGTATTATTCTATTGTTATATGTCTTTTTATAAAAATATGTAGATGAAGGCAAATTGCTTGAAACTAATGAGCTTGAATGGTTTCACTTGTCTTGTAATTCTTCAGTGCTGGAGAATGTCGTGTTCGACGAGCATACTCGTGAGGTGGATTACTCTGATAAGTCAGTCACAGGTAAATGTTCACAAACTCTCTTTATATGGAGGCTTATAAGAGCTGCCTCTTTGAACTTTCTTTTCCGCTTGCAGAAAACACACGAGCTGCGTATCCGATTGAGCACATCCCGAATGCAAAGATACCATGTGTTGGACCACAACCAAAGAATGTCATACTTTTGGCTTGTGATGCGTTCGGTGTGCTGCCGCCAGTGAGCAAGCTCAACTTGGCACAGACCATGTACCATTTCATTAGTGGTTACACCGCTCTGGTAAATAAATAAATTTCTACATGTTACTCAAACAAATAAGTTGCTTGACATTGAAGCATATGAAATTTGGATTGATATATGAAATTACTTGAAAAATGAAGGTGGCTGGAACAGAAGATGGCATAAAGGAGCCAACGGCTACATTCTCAGCTTGCTTTGGTGCGGCCTTTATAATGATGCACCCTACTCGCTATGCTGCCATGCTTGCTGAAAAGATGCAGAAGCATGGTGCCACCGGGTGGCTTGTCAACACTGGCTGGTCAGGTGGCAGGTAAGCCATGGTTTGCTAGATTGTTGGTTCCTTAATATAGCATTAGAGTTTTGTTCATAAAAGGGTCACGTGTTTGAATCCAAATAGCACCTACTCACAAATATTTAATAATTTTGTCACGAGGTATAGGTTTATGCATTATCCATATTTCAAGCTCAATTGACAGTAGCATGAGGGATATTAGAATATAAAATTATTATTCTTAAATATTTACTCATCAGTTTAAACTTTTGAGATAGTTGGTTTCTTAGCAGACTACTTTCCACTTGGATCTAGTGGCTCGTAAAGTGTCAGGTTAGGGCTCAATATCAAGACCACCGGTGAAAACAGTTTCTTAAGGTCATCTAATAGGTCTATAAGCCTCAACTTCTCCCCGATTACCCAAAAAAAAAAAAAACAGAATATTTTGATGGGTTTTTTTGAAGCTTAAATAAAAGGTTGACGACCTGAAAAGAACTTTCTTGTTGTGTGCAGCTACGGTTCAGGGAGTCGTATTAAGTTGCAATATACTAGGAAAATCATTGATGCCATACACTCTGGTACCCTACTGAACGCGGATTACAAGAAGACTGAGATCTTTGGGCTTGAGATCCCAACTGAGGTGGAGGGTGTGCCTTCAGAAATCCTTGATCCAGTCAACACTGTAAGTTCTCTTTTCCTTTTCCCTTTTTTTTCTCTTTTTATTAGGCAAGGATACAAGGATTGACTTTAAAAATCTTCAAACTAGGAAAAATCCATGGGCACATATGTAGAGAGCCGTTTTACTATAATATGAAAGGAAATATACAGGTTGCATAAGGGCTAGAAACCCTACAACGAATGTAAATAGGACACAAGATAAACCTTAGATGCAAAAGGATATTTAGGGCCGTCCCATGAAATAAGTGTTGGGAGTATAAACTATTCTTGTGCCTTCACCAAGATTGTCAAAATCGGGATTCTACATAGAATCGACGAGGGGTTATTAGAATCAGAATCGTAGAATCGAATCAAGAATCATAAGATTCTACTTTATGTCTATATAAATTATTTATACTGACAAAGTTAGTATAACAATTCTTAAATATATAATAAAGAACATCAAAAATTTAAAACATATTAGTTTTACAATACATTGGAAATCCAAAGGTGGAAAAAAGCGTAACATCATTCTAATATAAAATATACACTCAAAGTCTCAACTCATAGCGTCATTTAGAATATTTTTATAAAATTTTTCAATGAATAACATACTTTTTTGATACTCGTACTGAAAGAAAGATAATTTGAAATGAAAATTCCAAATTTGTGACTCACGAGAGTTTAATAAATAATTTTAGAATTATTTAAGAAATTTTGACTATTACGTGTCAGATATTATATATTTTTTCTACAAGTAAAATATTACAAATAAACTTGAACAAAAATGAATGTATAAATATAGAAGTATAAATATACAACTTATATGATCTAAGTATAGAGTTAAAAAAGGTTAAAAAGAATTTGAAGTAATTTGCATACAAACTAAAAATTTTTAACAGTGTATATGGGTAAATTATGTGTATAAGTATACCTAAAAAAAAATAGTAAGACCATCGATATATAACAAAATTATTTATTTTTAATTTTTACCTAAAATGTGTAATATTTATATTATATATACAAAAACTAGTGAGACAAATGTCCCTAAATCAAAGTTGCTTCAAGCATTGATTAAAAAAAAAAAGAAAACCAAACAAAGGATTGCTTCAAATGGGAATCAAACCCGCACCCTTGCATACGACAACTAAGCAAAGGATCACTTGGCCAAAGGCCCAACATTGACTTTGTCTTTGTTCATATTAAATTTATTTTAAGTCAAGGTCTAGATCCGCGTGTAAGTTGAATCGGTTAAATCATGTAAAATCGCGATTTTTGCAATTTTGATCCGATTTTACCGATTTTGACCCAATTCTGACCCGATTCTACTTGAGTACGATTTGAATCGATTGGTTAATATAGAATCGTAGAATCGTGCGATGCTACGATCTGAATCGCGATTTTAACAACCATGACCTTCGCCTATCAACTTAAGCTTTTCTAATAGTTGATTCCTTGACAATAAAGTCCATAAGGGTCCGATCTCTCTACTCCACCATAGACCTTCACTTCGAAGTCCAAACTTAAATTCAAGGTACAGTACAATACTTTGAATCGAATTTGTTCTACTTATCGAGTTTTCACACTTTTATTTTATGTTATTTTGCTCAAATATGCAGTGGGAAGACAAAGATACATATAAGGAGACACTAATAAAGCTAGCAAGGCTGTTTAGGAACAACTTTGAGGTGTTCACCAACTACAAGATTGGAAAGGACAACAGTCTCACTGAAGAGATCCTTGCTGCCGGTCCAACCTTTTAATCTGAACAAGGATCTAAAAACAAATGTACTGTACATTTTGTCATATTACTTAATATGAAAAATACTCGGTGCATTTGTTTTTAGATTATTGTTGAATTAAGGGATTAGAGGCCCCAATATGAATAGTTGTCGTAAAATTATTGGGGAGTCGGTAAATAAGAGGCCTCATATGTTATATGTATAAATTTAATCAATTTCCTATTTGTTTCTTTCCGGGGATACCCCGTGTTTTTGTATTCATTTATATTTATTGTAGTCGTCGCATGTGTTTGCGACAAAAAAAGGGGAAATGATAAGATAATAGTTTCATATGTAAAATTGATTCAAAGTTGTTCTTTGATGTTGATGTCTATTACTTTTATAACCAAAGAGGGTACCAACACGCCGTCATTGGATCCCATTAGAACTCCGAAGTTATGTTTGCTTGGGCGAGAGCAGTATTAGGATGGGTGACCTCTTGGGAAGCCCTCACCGTTAGGTTAGGGACACTTGAAAACAGCCTCTCTTTAGGAGTAATACCCTGAAGGGGAAAGGTTGCGTGCATCCGCTCCGCTAGACCTTGCTTAGGCGGGAGCCCTTGGGGCATTGGGTATGTTGCTTTTTACTTTTTTTCTATTACTTTTATGTTTGGTCTTAGAAAAAGAGTATATTTGAACATGGTAACTGTTAAGGACTCCACATGTGACTTTACTAAGATCCTCACACAGAGTTGTCATCACGGGAGAAAAGAAATCAGTGTGTAAATCTAGTCAGTAACTCCACTTAATCTCATTGATTATAAAATAACTTGTCTTGTTGTTTTGCCGCTGACAACAACAAAGGCAAGTTATTATATATATAATCAACTTTTGCACTCTAAGTAAAATATTACTATATGCAAATTTAGGCCTCGTTTGATTGATATAGGAATTGAATTCTTACAGGAAGTTATATTTTCCGAAAATTCAATTCCTGTGTCAACTTTCCAAAAAGTGGGTAAAAGATGTTTGGTTACCGGGATGAGAAATAGAACTTTCTTCGAGAAGTCAGTTAAAAACGAAAGAATTAGAACTTACCTAGAGGGCTAGGTAAGTTACTTTTTACGTTTTGACGGAACTGAAAATTACTAAGTAATTTCTACTTCTTGCATTCTATCAACTTCCTGCCAACCAAACAAGAGGTAAAATATATACTTTCTATGAATTTTTACTTCCTGCATACAAGATGAGGCATTATTATTTGTTTTCGATTACTCATAAACCGTAAATAATCATTATGGCAAACTAGTTTATATTATACTGTACATTTTATATTTTGTATTTTGTATCTTAAAATTATTAGTTGTATTAGTTGTTGACTAATTAACGAGCCAATTTTGTGTGTCTTTAATATAGGCATTTAGCACATGAAAAACATTTGGTTTTCCCTTTTTTTTTTTTTTTTGATAATTGACCCATCATGGGATTTTATTAAAAGGAAGAAAGGTACAATTTACAATCCAGTCAAGAGATTCTAAGCAATGATGTCCTTCTTATGATAATACAGAACCTTTTTGCTTCCCTTATGTAACATAAATTTTGTTGAAGAGTGATGCACAAATCATCAAGTTTTCATCTTTTAAAAATTATATTATAGAAAATTTATTATCTAAATATCTTAATATTTCAATATATACAATAAAGTATCACGTGTGTTCAAAATTCCTTACATTATATATTAGTGTAGGAAATATGAATCGCTGTAAATTAGCTTATTTGTTAAGATATTATTTAAAGTTATATTTTCAAGCGACACAACCCGCAATCAAATACTTTTGTAGTTACTATTTACTACAGAAATAATTGGGTTTTTCTATATTCACTAAAAATTGGGGAACATTCTTACATGTTTCTGATGTTTTCCTTCATAACTAAAAGAATTATTTGAGTGTTGCTATTGTTATAGTAGAAAATGTTACAGTTAGAGTAATGACATAACTTGGAGTAGATAATAACCACACATTTTAAAAAGTTGCTTTGGTATTAACAGTTTTACCATGACAATGACATTATTATTATTATTTTTTTTTTGATACTTTTAAACCATTGTCTAATTTATAAGTTTTTATTTCTCACATATAACATCAAAAAAGATAGAATAGAATAGGTCCGATTCATGGACTTGATATATAATATCCGCATATAAGCATAAGTGGCCCCAGTCAGGAGGTGTGAACAGCTTCACATGGCGCTAAGCAGAAGAGGGAGGGGCCGACCAAAGAAGAGTTGGCTGGAGACGATTCATCAGGACTTAACCCACCTAAACCTAAGAGAGGAGATGGCCTCAGATAAGGTACGTTGGAAGGCTAGCATAAGGGTAGCAGAGGTGGCAGAGTAGTTTAGTGCGGGGAGTGACAGGTAGTGTGAGATCCTTAAGTAGGTATAACCTCAAGTGTAGCTCTTATAGGCTAGTTTAGTATCTGATCATGTTGGTCATCTTATAGGCTAGCTTAGTATCTGATCATGTTGGTCAGGCTTAGCATGCTTCTTCTTCTTCTTCTTCTTCTTCTTCTTCTGCTTCTTCTTCTTCTTTATTCTTCTTCTTTTCCTCTTATTCCTCAAAATCCATTGGTAATTATTTGACGGTTATCTGTAGGCACTCAATTACTTCAGGTTGGAGGTCCCCGGAAATAGTCTTCTTTCCACCCGGAAGGGGTAAGGCTGCGTACATCACCCCCGCCCCCCCCAGACCCTGCTTCCTGTGGGAGCCGCGAGGCACTGGGACTGTTGTTGTATATAAGCATAAGTGGGATTTCGTCCTTAAACAAAATTGATATTTGATAAAATAGCCTATTAGGTTTATTTTGGTATCTTGTCTCTCACAATTTCGATATACAGGCTGCAATTATATTCACATGTGGAATATTTAACACCTATTCCTTTGCTTGTGAGCCTTTTTCAATCGCACCCTAACATTCTCCGATATGTTCTGTGTACCATATGAAGAAATAACTATTCTAAAAGTTCATATTGATGGGTGAAAGCCTAAGAAATAATTCTAACCAATAATGGTAAGTGATTGTATTTATCGCTATGGTAGTGGGGTGCATAATGGTGGTGCCAACCAATAACTAATAACAGATAATCTTAGTAATGCACAATAGTTGTGGCTTAGCCAACACGATCAAAGGGAGTGGTTATTTTGATCTAGGCGGATCATAGTGGCAACAAGCCATGATGGGCAATGGAGGTGGGAAATGGTGTTGATGTGAAATTATAGGGATGGCAAGTCGTGGTAGTGGTTGACCATAATGGTGAGAGGTGGGACTTGGGAGGGCACTTTGCTGGTGGCGACTAATGGTGGTAGATGGTGATACATGGAGTGACGGCCATGATGCAAGAGGGCCGGTAGGTCATGGTTAGGAGTGAATCATTGTAGTGGTCAGTCATAGTAGCCAACGATAGCCAGTGTAGTAATTAAGGCATGGTGGTAGAAATGAAAGTGCATCATGGTGGTAAAAATCTAGGGCTAAAATAACTTTTTTAAAATATCTTTTTAAATAAGCTGTAAAAGATCTAATTTTGTATCTTTTTTGCTTAGTTGTAACACAATATTTTCATCTTTCTGTTTATGCTTTGAAAAAAAGATGTAAAATGATCTTTCTTGTCAACCAAATAGAAGTCTTGTAGTTAACTGGATTTTTTGGCAGCTTTAACCTGTTTAAAAGTTAGAACAAATCGCATCCATGGACGACAACAACAACAAACCCAGTACTTGAAAGACTTCCACCAAGGCAGGGGATGGGGAGGGTGAAATGTAAGCAATCTTACCACTATATAGTGCTACCTTAAAAGGATGCTATTTACAAAGGGCCCCAAACCCTAAAAAAAACAAGAACGAACAATAAGTAAAATACAAGTCAAAGTCATGACCCATCATGAGAGCTTCTTAGTTGGTGGCGTCTCCTACCCATGTGGTCATTACTCAGGGGTCAGGAGTTCGATTCTCGCCGAGGATGTACTCATGACTTACTAGCTCATGGGGATTGTGGGCTTTCTCATGGCCGGGAGTTAACTGGGGCAACCCAGTTCCTCGTTACCAAAAAACAAGTCAAAGTCACGTCACGTAAATAAAATAATACCAGACATGCAAGCATGTAACCAGCAATAAAGTAGAGCACTGTGAACTGATATTGTTGTGCTACTGTCTCCTAACAAAACGCGCCCTTGGACAAATAAAATTTTAAACGTACATTCATTTTATTTCACCCTTTTTGGAGGAAAAATATTTTTGGAATGGGCCACCCATCGTGCTCTTAATTCAATAGTCCAAACTACAATACGGCCCATTATATAACCAGCCCTCAAGGGCGACCCGATAAGCATACGGGCCAAAAAGATACCCGAACTACAAATAACAAACAGTTTCTGGATCATACCGTTTTCTCTCTCTCCTCGCTTAATCTTCCCTGATCGGTTCGTAACGAAAACCCTCGCTGGCCGCCTTTATCTTCTCTCCTTTCTCTCTTTCTCTCTCTCTCTCTCTTAGATCTGCGATTTCCGTTTTCTCTTTCTCCATTACGAGCGTTTTCCGTTGATATAACTTTCAAGATCACGCCTTTTTTGCTTCGTTTTCCGCTGATTTCGATGCGATTTTAGCGAATTTCTTCCCAGGTAATTTGGATTTTTTTCAGTTCGTTTGGTTTTTGCAATTTTTTTGATTTCAAATGGCGTTCGGATGAAAATTGTTTGGTTTTGATGAAATTAGGGTTTGTTTCATCATCTGATACGCTCAATGTGTTGAAATTAGGGTTTCATTTCATGATCACGCCTTTTTTGCTTCGTTTGTTGTTGAATTTCGATGC
The DNA here is from genome assembly GCA_018398585.1 of Simmondsia chinensis. Lineage (NCBI taxonomy): Eukaryota > Viridiplantae > Streptophyta > Magnoliopsida > Caryophyllales > Simmondsiaceae > Simmondsia > Simmondsia chinensis. Next base: position 42,217,372 of record JAGTTD010000002.1, on the reverse strand, counting down.
GATTTTAGCTAATTTCTTCCCGATTTCATCAGGTAATTGTGATTTTTTCCAGTTCGTTCGGTTTTTTGCATTTTTTTGATCTATTTTTTTATTTCAAAACGGCTTTCAGATGAAAATTTGTTGGTTTTGAAGAATTTAGGGTTTGTATCATCATCTGCTACTCTCAATTTGTTGAAATTAGGGTTGCGTTTCGGTTATGTAATGATCGAAGCTTGTTTATAAAATTAGGGTTTGCGAGAGCATCTGCAAATTAAGATTAACTTAATTTTTGGGATTTTCTATTCTCTGATTGACATCAGATATGACGTTTAAATTGATGTGTAAACGTATATTCCACATTGTGCAGCTATCAGAAAGCTTGTTCTTTAAGGGTTTTCGCTGGAGATTTTGGTTCCTCTGGGCTCTTTTGTAGAAAGTTAACAAAAATGAGAGGTTACAATCAAGTAAGAATATATTAGAACTCAAATTGATTTGGACCATGTTGTAATGTATATGACTTGAATTCTCACCATCTGTGGTTGCTGTGTTCATCTCTGAATCTTATTAGGGTCATGAAGATTTAGATGAGTATGAGGACTTTGATGGAGAGGAGTACGGAGATGAAGATGAAGAGATGGAAGAAGCAGCAGCAGTGGAAGAAGAGGAAGAAGATCCGAGGAAGCAACAAGAGGTGAAGGACTACCTTGGGTTGAGGCAAAAATTCAAAGAACAGTTTAGGAAAAAGATGACGAAGGAGAATGGTTCCGGTGTTGGTAGTTCTCAAGATAAAAAGAAAAAATCATCGCTAGAGAAGTGAGTTAAATGCTACATGAGAAGAAAAATTCGATTTATTTCTTTATGTATTGTATTTTGATTTGTGGGGATTAGAGACTAAATCCTTACCGAAGAGGGTGCTGTCACCGGATCTCATTAGAACTTCGAAGTTAAGCGTGCTTGGGCGAGAGCAGTACCAGGATGGGTGAACTCTTGGGAAATACTCACCCTTAGGTTGGGGGCACTCGGAAACAGCCTCTCTTCACGGGTAATACCCTGAAGGGGGAAGCACTCGGAAATAGCCTCTCTTCACGGGTAATACCCTGAAAGGGAGAGGTTGCGTATATCCGCTCCCCCTAGACCCTGCTTAGGCGGGAGCCCTTGTGGCACTGGTTATGTTGCTTTTTAGAGACTAAATCCTTGCTGATCACCCATTCGAACAAACAGGAGACGAAATTGAGACATTCCATCATTAAACCATATGGCAATTGGTGGAGGAGTTGCTCCCTGTTATATATTTTGGTATTGTTTCTCATTCCCCACGATGTGGGATTGCATCAGAAATAAAATAGGGCGTCGGATCATATACTTGCTTATGAATCGGACCTGGGGGTCATGCTGAAATATGTTGTGGGTGATTATTCGTATATTTGTCTTCTTTTAATCTCACACGTTTTGCATCATGACTTTGCAGGTTTGGATCTTTTTTCGGCCCATCCACCCCAGTAATTGCAGATAGAGTGATTCAAGAAAGCAAGTCATTATTAGAAACTCGACATTTGGCTCCAAAAGCGTCAAACTCCCAAACTGATGTATGTATGCTGTCTATATTAATCATTCTCGTCCGCTATTGAATGTGCTTAAACATATGCAAAAGATGTTTTTTGGGGCAAAATCTTCATGTGGCTATGGTGAACCTATTCGTGTCGGTACTCTTAACTTTCTGGTGACATTATACTGACATGTAGCCTACTATTACTTTTGTTTTCGAGACATTTGCATCTACGATATTTTTGTAATCTTCAACCCTAGGGTCCAAAGCAGTATTTTTGGTTAGACTTACATGAATGAGTAGAAAACATTTGTATGCAAGATGGGGAGATGCTCGCATGTTTGTATAAGTGCCAAATTTTTATCTGCGTGCTTGGAAATCTTTTGTTGGTTGATTGCATACATTCCCTTTGCAGAGCAAAAGAGTCATTCCATCAAGCACTTCGGGACAAAAGAATAGAGTGAGTGACAAACCAGCTCAAAATCAGGTAGGTATTTTGTGTATATACCAACTTATTGATCCCAGATGCCACTTGTATATCCTTATTGGTCTGGACTTCTAGCAGGTGCAGCTTAAATCTAAAGTGGAGATGATCAAAGATACAAGAGATTATTCTTTCTTGTTATCAGATGACTCAGAGGTGCCAAGGCCCGCTAAGGATCCTTCTCGGCCGAGTGGCTCAATTAGGCAATCTGGTTTGTTTCATTGTTACATGCGAAAGTGTTTGCTCCAATGTCGCGCAAGACATGCTATTTCTTATCGTTGAAACTTATACAGGATTTTTGCTGATCTTGAAGATGCAAGATCAGCTCAGGTGCCAGCAAAAAGCAGAGAGTTATTGGTGCAGTCTAGCAGACAAGGTCGGCATGAAGGAAGGACAGTTTCTGTGAGCTCCCAAGCCCGACCGTCCCATACGCAACCTCCCCAAAAGTCTATTAGGCCAAATCCTGCATCTCTTGACTCTAAGAGGCAATTGGATTCAAAAAAGCAGCTCCAAGCCAATAAGCAGCTTGGTAGCAGTAATGGAAGTGGAGCCGGTAGGCCCGGTGCCACAAAAGCTTTGCCCCCAAAAAAACCGGCTTCTTCTATTGAAAAACGAGCACCGGCTTCTACCACGTCAAGGACGGTGCCGTTTGCCTTGGTGGAGAAGAGAGCACCCACTGCTTCCGTGGAGAAGAAAGCTGTGGTGAGTTCCATGGAGAAGAAAGGAGCTCCTATTAGTTCTAGGAATACAATGCATAATGGACAAAGGCCTCCAGCAACGAACTTGCATGCTTCTGGTCCGAAGCAGCATGTGGAACATCGAGCTAAGGTTCAACCGAAGCAGACTCTTCAAGCTTCCAAACCTCAGGTCCTGCGAACCTCTCTGATGTGGAACATTGTTTTCTTCTTTGTTGTGATCTACAGAGATTCTTGGATTTTGTGGTGCCTCTTCTCACAACGTATGTCTTTGGGGTTTTCTGTGAATTTAACAGATGACAAAACACCAAAAGCAAATTTCTTCTCGACCTAATGTGGAAAGAGACCACCATCAGAAAAGACCAAAACCTGCTCGACAGTCCCTTGATGATGACGATGCTGAAGCTATGGCAGAGCTTAGGAAAATGCTAGGGTAAGCTTTTCAACTCTGATATTTGAGCAATATTGTCCTTCGTATTGGACATTTTGCTTGCTTATAAGGACGGCTTTTTACTTAAAAAGTTAGATCTTTTATTTGTGTATTGAACATATTATGACCATGAGGTGAAGAGTTCTTCATGCGGAATGCTGCCAGTTTGTGATGCTAATGTGCACTCTTTTGCACTACAACTAGTGACACCACTTACATGGTTTTCTCCATTTTAATTCAAATGAAATCTGAGTTTAATAAGTTGCACTTGCTAATGTTGAATCCTACACCATACATATAACAATAGGAATATAGAGATAAAAACTACTCTTGGTATATTGTGCAGTATTTCAACATATTTTTTGAAGAACTTATTTTGTTAATCTGTCACTTTTTTCACATTAGGCATATATGATCTTCATTGTGGCAATTGGTTTAAGAATTGTGGCTTTTTAGTTCATCAATCGTTCATCATTGCTGAGATGATTTTTCGCAGGGGCTACCATGGGAGACGTCATGACTTTAGTGATGATGATGATGATTTGAGTGACATGGAGGTTGGCTTTGATACCATCATGAAAGAGGAAAAAAGGAGGTGAGTTGAGCTTACATCTTCTGCCTCCTATGATCACTGTAGGGATTATCATGTTATGTGTGTGTCATAGCGTAAAATATATAAGGCTAGACATAATCCCAAGTAACCTAAGCAACTGCTTAGGCCCCCAAATTTTAGTGGTTGTGGTTTTTAAAGTATGAATTGTTAAATTCAATAAGTTCTATGACTACCAAAGAGGACGCCAACACGCCATCACCGGATCTCATTGGAACTCTGAAGTTAAGCGTGCTTGGGCGAGAGTAATACCAGGATGGGTGACCTCTGGGAAGTCCTTACCCTCAGGTTGGGGGCACTCAGAAACAGCCTCTCTTTAGGTTAACACCCTGAAGGGGGAAGGCTGCGTACATTTGTCCCCCCAGACCCTGCGTAGGTGGGAGCCCTTGAGGCACTTGGTATGTTCCTTTAATAAGTTCTATGACTTCGTATTAGTATTATATTGTTGAGAGACAACAATAACAACAAACCCAGTGCCTGATATTGTTGAGAGAAATGTTGTTATATATGAAGGGTCCCATTTTAAACTTCGGTTTAGGCCTCGAAAATGTTAGGACCGGCCTAGTGAATATAGTATATGTTCTTCTGTTATCAAAATGCATTGTAAGAGGATGCATATGAAGACACTGAAGAGTGTGACATCTTTGGAGATATTGAATGCTGACTCTGTGGGTTTGGTTGTGACGCAGTGCGAGGATCGCTAGACTGGAGGATGAGGAAGAACTGAGAAAGATAGAGGAAGAAGAAAGACTGGAGAGACTGAGAAAGAAGCGGAAGATGAGCCAACAACGGTGACTATTCACTTAAATTTGCATCTGGGGGTTCACCTACAATTACGATACGCGTCCAGTGATGGCAGATTCTATGAATTCATCCCGAATGCGAAGGTTTTGCTCTTTCATGCTGACGTAAGAACAAATTTTGTCAGATTTGGTGTGAGGATGGTCGGGAAGAGGCGCGCCGTGAAAGCGTAATAAAAGCGTAAAATAAGAGGGGGGTGTTTGTTGATCTGGGGATGAATGTGCTTGATTTGAGGGGACATTTGCTAAATTGATTTGTCATTTGCTAATGGAAGGGTTTTTATTTAGATTTTGGCAGTTTGATGATAATTATAGGTAGTAATTTAGCCCCTTGTTTGGTTTTTTGTTGGAGAAATCGGTTTCCCTTTGTATCGTACTGCTTTTGTTTCCATAATGGTAAGGAAATACAACATTGCTTTAAATAGAGTCACCAACATCCCGGGAAAGGAGAGAGATAAGTTTTAAACCCGAAACTTCATATTTTGGGTTGGGTAGCCCAATACCCTTAACCACAACATTGAACCCAATAGCTCTTGTATTATATTGCACGTACATTGCTGCAGTACTTGTATTATGAGCTTTTGATAAGGGTTGTGTGGACTAGGTTGCAATTAACAGCTGGGTCGATGTTTTCTTTAGATCAGTGTCTTGATGAATAGTTCCTGTTTATTACTCGATCTTTGTTGATGATGCATTAACTAGAGCTATTTTGATGCCATCTATGTACAAAAATGCGTACTAGATGAAAGTGCCTTGTATTATTCTCTTATAGAAAAGGTTATTTATTAACCAAAATATGCTTCGAGTCCCTATACGCATACTACCAAACTGGGTTGGTCAAGACTTCAAGTAACGAAAATAGCTGTGTGGATCCCTTGGTGTGTTAAGGGCTCTTTTTAGAACTTAGTCATATTATTAGATTACTTCTATTACATTTCACCGTTTATAGTTAAAAAATTGACGAATATAAACACATGCACCTAACTCGGATGTGGGCTTAAGCTAGCCTAGTCACCAGAAGGCGGCACTCACAGTACATCTGCCGCGAGGCTTGGCCATTGTCATGTGCTTTGGAGATGTTCAATCATAATCCAGTGCATAATAGCTTTATGCCAGAAGCCTTTCAACCAAGCGTGACGACCAATTTGGTAAGTCAACAGTTTTATTTGTATTAGATTGAATTATCGGTGCAATATTGCAACAACAATCTAGTGCCTCTTAAGACTCCCATCAAGACAAGGATTTAAAACGTAAGATATGCGTAACAGTACAATAATATACCCAATGCCCCAAGAGCTCCAGCCTAAGCAGGATTTTGGTGGGGGGGCAGGGCGGATGTACATAACCTTCCCTCTTCAGGGTATTACCTCTAAAGAAAGGATGTTTTTGAGTGCTCCCAACTTTAGGGAAGGACTTCCCAGGAGGTCACCCATCCTGGTGCTGCTCTCGCCCAAGCACGCTTAACTTCAAAATTCTAATGGGATTCGGTAACGGTATGTTGGTACCCTTTTTGGTAAGATATATGTAACATTATCATATGTAAACTAATCTGTCTCACAACGGTCTAAATCCTAGTCCGCATTCCCTATTGCAGCAAAAACTTTTTCATATATGGTAGCCATTTAACAGCGAACAACGTCGTCAATACTGCAAATTTGCGGCATAATTCACGCTTAGGAAGTCAAATTCTACGACTGCGAGGGTCTAATCATTTACAACATCGTTCATCAATCGTATCTCCAAGTACGTCAAATTTTATATTGACATCTAATTTCCTGCTTTCTGTTCATAGTTCGCACTATTTACATAGATTTTCGCCTTGATTTTGATCTAAAAAACCTAGAATTACATAGATGTTTCCTTTAGTTTTGAGCTTCTGAAGATTCAAAGACGAGCAATAAGGCAACTTTTGTTGGGATTAATGCTCATTTTTCGCGTTCAAAAAAAAAAATGCTCATTTTTGTATGATTTCCATCGTAGTTGTCGCCTGTAGATTCTCGCACACAAAGTGTTCGACGAAATTACCGACAGAATGTACCCGCTTCTGTTTGTTTATTTCTGTAATGGGACCCATATAGACGATGATCCTTCAAATTTGAAGTGTCAAGAAACTTGAAGTGTAGATAGTATACAGACTCACATCATAGTTGTGTTGAAATTATGTTAATATTAAAAGTGGGGCTTGTTGGAAGTCGAACTCGTGACCTTTTGTTTAACAAAGCTTTGATATTATGTCGCGAAATCAATTGATCCAAAAGTTTAAGCTGATTGGTGAAGGCCGAGGAATTGGGAAAATTGGTTCTGTTGATGGGTTTGCTAGGACAAGGAATTCCTATGAATTATTAGATATTCTTCAAAAGAAGGGGTTTACAGCAGAACCCACAAAGTATGTTCTGTGTAATGTGCTTAATTCTTGCGCTGAGACCATGAATTGGAGCTTAGGTTTACAGGTACACTCACTACTGGTTCGAATTGGGCATGATAGTAACTTAATCTTGAACAGTGCGTTGGTCGATTTCTATGCGAAATGCGATGCGATTGATGATGCAAGAATAGTTTTTGATGGCATGAAGGAGCATGATCATGTGTCGTGGACCTCGATTATATCTGGGTATGCTCAAAATGGGGTTAGATTTCGAGCCGTCTCGATGTTCAAGAAGATGTTAGCTACCCATATCAAGCCTAATTGCTTCACTTATGTTAGTATTATAAGTGCTTGTACAGGGCTGGATGAATCACTTGATCATTGCACATTGTTTCATTGTCATGTTATCAAACTGGGTTTTGATGTTAACAGCTTTGTTGCCGGTTCTCTAATCGATTCTTATTCAAAACGTGGAAGAGTAGAAGACGCTCTTTCGGTTTTTAATGCAGCCGGGGCTAGGGACAATATTCTCTGTAACTCGATGATTACTGGGTATTGTCAGAACCAATATGGTGAAGACGGATTGAAACTGTTTGTTACTATGAGGAATGACGGTTTGAACCCAACCGAGTTTACCGTAAGCACCATCTTAAATGCGATTGGGAAACTAGCGATTCTCCCATTTGGAAGACAATTACACTGTTTGGTAATGAAGTCAGGTTGGATGACAAATGTCTTTGTAGTAAGCGCTCTGATTGATATGTATTCAAAATGTGGTAACATTGATGAAGCTCGATGCGTATTTGGTCAAACAACAGAAAAAAACACCATTACATGGACTGCAATTGTTTCAGGATATGCTCAATGTGGAAGAGCATCCGAAGCATTGGAGCTATTTGATCATATGGTGGAGAAAGAAGGCCTATCACCTGACCATGTTAGCTTCACAGCGATTTTGAACACGTGTAATCATGCTGGATATGTTGATAAAGCTCTCGAGTACTTTGAAAATTTGAGAAAGGATTATGATCTGACACCAACTCCAGATCATTATGCTTGTCTGATTGATCTATATTCAAGAAAAGGGCATTTGATAAAGGCGAAAGAAATTATGGATGAGATGCCTTTTGATCCAAATTATGTCATGTTGAGTTCGTTTCTGAGCTGTTGCAGAACGTATGGCGACGTTGACCTTGGAAGGTGGAGTGCTGATCGTCTTTTCGATATGCAGGCAGATAACGCGGCTGCGTATATAACAATGGCCCAGATTTACGCAGAGGCGGAAATGTGGAATAATGTAGGTGAGATTAGGGAATTGATGAATCGGAAAAGGGCCAAGAAAAGTGCAGGATGGAGTTGGTTTGGATAAATGGAAGAGCATAGGTTTAAGAGTCTGTTTAATCAAGCTTCTTTTTAGGGGAAAAAAAGTGTTTTTCTCTAGAAAGAACAATTTTCGGGTTTTATGGTGTTAGTCTGGAGAAAATAAAAGTGTTTTTGAATAGAAATAGAAGTTGTTTTCTACATATTCTCATAAAGAGTGAGAAAATAGTGCTAGAAGTAGAACAAGCTTAAAGTTCTTCATATAAAAATACCCCTATAAACAACACTTTTACGAAAGTGTTTCCGTAAAAAGTACCTATGAAAAAGCATCTTTTTGATAAATTGGGGAAAAAGCCCTACAAGTAGAGGATTCGAGTTCTTGGCTCAAACATGGAGTTTACAAGTGATTGAAGTGTCCTTAGCAGCCCTGTGAGAAGGGTTAAGTTGATGGATGCTAGTCATGTCAAGCAGAGAGGATGAAGTCGAAAGACATACTTCGATTCATGTAACCAACACGATCAAGCACCGATTAGCCAAAAGGCTGAGATACTTTGATTCAAGTGGATATATGCTGGGTATGTTCCTAAAAGGGTTTGTGAATTCATTACCAAACAAGATAATGTTTACGCTCTTTTTAAACATACTTAAATAAAGTTAGGATAACTCTTTACCTTTCACTTTGAAGGCAAGGGCCAATCAAGAAAATTTGCCATGTCATTATGACTGCAAAGGTCGGAGGTCCTCGGACACAGCCTCTCTTTAGGGTGGCACTCTGAAGGGGTAAGGCTGCATACATCCTACCCCTCCCAGATCCTGCATATACGGGAGCACTTGAGACACTAAGTTTTTTATTGTTGTTGTATTATGACTGCAAAAGTGATGTTGTCAAAGTATGTTTTGATCGATTGAATCCATAAATTTGAAGTCTCAAATATGACCTATATCTATCTTGAGCCTTGACTTCTCAATATTAAGTTCAATCTTCGGTTTTGCCATAATTTCACCAAGCCTTAGCCCCACCCACATGATTGACATATACAAGTTCCACAAGTCCAACCGGTTTTCATTCTAAAACCAATTAGTATTAGTTACAGTCGCCTACTAAGTTTATACGTTGATCTCTTGTTTCTCACAGCTACTATGCAAGATTCTTATTAAACCCACATATAGATCCTTAATAGTTTTTGTAAAATAACTTGGATAAATCAACACCTTATAATTTCTCCTACAAAACGGACCGAAAGCGGAGTGACATGGATAGGCAAGAGATACAAAAAGAACAACAAAACAAACAATGCAGAATAGGGGACTAAATAACATCCAAAATTGAAACAAATAAGCCAATTTTAGTGAAAAGGACTTAAGCCTACATACAATGTCAAAATCAAGTAGCAAACTTACAAAAATCTGCAAAGAAAAAAACAAATTAAAAAAAACCCAAAATATTTCAACTTTTTAAGCCCACAAAATGCATAGAGCAAAAGGTATTCAGGGAACTTTGCAGTATAAAAAGCATATTATATGCATAGAAAATAACATTACAAAGTTTTGTCCAAGATTTACATATCATTCTTGCATGCAATATTTTACATACCCATTTGTCTCCCTTTATGCATATTTTTTGATTTTCCCTTTTTTTTTGGGTGCGAATAAGATATCATTAAAATTTTACTGGACTTTTAAGTCTAATCTACAGAGTTAACATATATAAGGTTCATATATAAATATTAGGTGAAATAGCCCACTATATATGTTAATCTCTTCTCTCTTATAATTGTAACGTGGAATTATATTTCTTACTAGACTTATATGTGAAATCGTTAACATTACTCCATGAGTATATGTTTGGAAAAATTCACCTAATACAGTACACGAGCTAAATATTCGTATTTTGCTAATAAACTGTTGTATGAACTCGAGTTAATATTTACTGTATTTTGTACTAATCCATAAAAACAATACATTTATAGTTGTTATTTTACCCCTCGACCATTTCTTCTTTTAATTTTTAAAAATGTTGCTTATTGTTAAAAATTTCACATGCGAATCTAGTTGAATCCCACCTTGGAGTTATTAGCGAGAGGAGATTAATATATAAGCATAGTAGATTACTCTATCTATGGACTTATACGTGAATCTTATAACTCAACTTCGTTGGTCAAGCCTAAAGTCCTAGTGAAATTTTAACACAAATGAGTGTTATTCTTTTGACTTTTGTGACGGGAGTTACAATTTTTTACGTTATTTTATTTATTTATTTATTATGAGAACACAGTATCAAATTTTTTAAACACTGTATGATATCAACTTAATTATAAAAAGAAAATGGATAAAGAATAAGATAAAAGAGCAAGAAAGCCTGCTATGCAAAGCCCATAAAAGAGATGGTCCCCTCACCCACAACCCATTTGTCAACTGGACCCCTTCTTCAATTTGAAGCACCTGTACTTTTATTTGATATCATTTTTTTAGACTTCTCAGGTCAGGGGTCCTCGGAAACAGTCTCTCTTCAGGGTTGCCTCCTGAAGGGGGAAGGCTGCGTACATCTACCCTCCCAGACCCTGCTTTTGCGGGAGCCCTTGCAGGCACTGGGCTTGTTGTTGTTTGTTATCATTTTTTTAGACTGGAGATACGGATTAGCTTAATTTTGCTAGATTTACTTTTATTTTTTAGATAAAATTATTCTTTTTTTATTTATTATAAATTGTTAATTTAAGACTTTAAACTTAGTTAGAAAAGCTCATCTATAAAAGAATGGCAGCTCGTTAGAGTTTATTATTTAGTTTTATATCCAGATTTTTAATTATGTTTTGTTTTTTTTAGTCCTCCAGTTGAGAAAATTGAGATTAAGAATTTTTCTCTTTGTTTCTCTTAGCTTTTACAAGAGAAATAAAAGGAAAATTGTTGAATCCTTCCGTTGCTAATTAATTGTCTTTTTTGGTGCTATATTTTAAATTACAAAAATGATAATCTAATTTGAATAAATTTACATATATTATTATTTTTTTAATAAAAAAATAAGAGATTAATTTAAATAAATTAATAAATATTATGTTAAATTTTTAGTAAGCTCAACAAATCTGCAGCGTGCCTGCCTACCAAACTTCTAACTAACAAATTAATGCATAACATTTGATGTACTTAAACTGAAATTTAATATTACATTTTATAATCTAGTAAACCTAAGAGGGTACCAACACACAAGCACCGGATCCCATTAAAACTCCGAAGTTAAGCGTGCTTGGGCGAGAGTAGTACCAAGGTGGGTGATCTTCTGGGAAGTCCTCGTGTTGCATAGGTTGGGGGTTCTCAGAAACAGGCTATCTTCAAGATAGCACCCTGAAGGGGGAAGGTCGAGTACATCCACCCCCCAGACCCTGCTTAGGCGGGAGCACTTAGGGTACTGGGAATGTTGCTTTTTTATAATCTAGTAAAAAAAAAACAAAAAGGTTGCTCAGATTGAAATTTCTGGCGTGCTCAGAAACACTGAAGGGTTTAATCTTGTCTTTCCCGGTCTGATTTGCGTTCATTACTATAATTATGCAGACCTGTTTGCGATTCGGTTCACCTTGAATGCTTCATCTTATACGGGTTGATTTTCTCATCATCATCTGATCATTAAGTTTGATTGCTCCCTTACCATTACATGGATCCTCAGCCCCAATCGGGTCAGTTTCGTGGTATGTATATTTGTCATGAATTTAAAAAAATAAACTTGCGCAAGGATTTACCTTGACTTGGGGTAAATCAAGTTTTAATTGCATGTGATTAACTTTCATGGGTCAATTCCTTCTTCACGTCTCCAAACTCTCCGTAACTATCCTTAATGACCATGTTTTGTTTAGCACTCCGGGTAATTCGAATTGGGGGTTTAGTCTTTCTGCAATATCCCATATATGATATAGGCCCCTCAAGCTCGAGCGTTTGACCTTTAGTAGTGTCCCTAGTTACCGTCTCAATTGCTTCCTTCCCTCGAACTACTTTCACTCACGTGCCTTTATTTAATAAAACAACACCGTTTCGACCCGTCGTTTTTCCGGGTACATACAACCTATCGAAGTGGAATTTTTTTGTTTAAAAATTAATAAGAGAGAAAAAATTCTGGCAGCGAACCATTTTTCAAAACTAGAAGTTTCAACGATCGAGAGAACCCCGCTCCCATTTCATCTCAAACATAAACAAAAAGAAGATATTTTTAGCATTTTTCATTATATGTAAAATTAACATCTCGGTTGAGATGTTAGAGTCGGTGTAGTAATTAAACTGACAACCTCTAAACAAAAGATTTTGGATTTAAAATTCATCCCGATCTCTTGATGTTGCTTGTGTCCTATTTATGAAAAATATTATATCCTCCTTATTACTAAAAAAATTTAATATATTGAACAAATAATATAAAAAATTATGACATAATATTTTGAGCTTGTAATCCCCATTGAGATGTTCAAACAAGGTGTAATATCCTCATCCCCAGAAACACATTAGGACAAACCAGAGAGCTAATGGGACAAAAATACTTGCATTTACAAAGAATTGGGTTACTAGATTATTTATATTTTAGTATCAGACGTTTATGAAAATAATAAAAAGGCCCATGATCCTTTCCATTTATTTTTTTTAGTACTTCAAATTCTTTTCGTATTAATAAATCGGACTCTCTCTGACGTTATCACATCACATTCTAGGGACCTTTTATTATTTTTAAAAATGTTAGGATACTAAAATATAAATAATCCTAGTTCTGTATATTGTTGAATTTAACAAGTGTACATAGAGCTAGCATACATGGGTTTTACATATAAATCTAAATAAAGTTTTATTTTAAACCGATTGACATTAGGTAAAGTAACTTATTAAACTTATATATGGATCTCTTCTCACTTATAGTTTATATATTTTATTCTTAACAAACTCGCATGTAAAATTTTTAACATACATAAAAAGCCATGTGAGAAGTGACAATAACAAACATGTAAATTAGGGTAGAGGACACCCACAAAAGGAAGTGATTTTTTTTTTTTTTTTTTATATTTTCAATTATTATTTTAGATTTCGATCTTTGAAGTTCCAATGTTCAAACCCCATTTCCTCGAAGTACTACATAATTTTGAGTTTAGTTAATAGGGTTCAAAAAAAAAGTTCAGTTAATTAATTAAAACTATATGATTTTTTTTTTTTTTTTTGGGTTTTTAGGATGTTGTTATTACAAAGGATAAATTTGTTAATACAAAAAATAACTTTAAAAAAAAAAACATATTCAATGCCTCAAGAGCTATCGCCTAAGTAGGATTTGGGGGCCGGATGTACGCAGCCTTCCCCCTTCAGGGTATTACTTCTGAAGAAATGTTGTTTCCGAGTGCCTCCAACCTGAGGGTGAGGACTTCCTAAGAGATCACCCATCCTGTGACTGCTCTCGCCCAAACGCAGTTCACTTCGGAGTTCTAATGAGATCCGGTGACAGTGTGTTGGTACCCTCTTTGGTAATACTAAAAACAACAATGTTACAAAAAAGGAAAGTCTTTGTTTTAACCGTGTGTTTGGTAAAACTTTCTTTCTTAAAACATTAGTTTTTCGTGAAAAAATTAACTTTTTTTGTAACTTAACTGTGTTTGTCTAAGAAAAAAAAGTACTTTTGAATAGAAATGCAACTCGTTGTTTTGATTTTAAGTAGAAATAGGAAAGCATAGCTTTTTCTTTAGAACATAATCAAAAGAAAAAACTAAAAATTACTTAGACAAAAATATCCCAGTTGAAAGTTCTTTTTACAAATATATTCTTATAGAAAATACTTACAAAAAAATATATAATTTTTTCATAAATTGAACAAACCGACCCTTAATGATATCATTATCTTTACTACCTCTTAACAATATAACTAAATAGTTGAGAACTCTAAAGACTAGAGGTGCCGTGGGAGCTCGATCACCACTAGAGGCATTCTCTTCTCCCCTTCTTACCAATGTCAAAAAAACTATAAAAAAATAACATTATATTTAGAGTTTGTCTAATATATACCTATTGGACATATGTTAATGTTCATTAATTATATCAAATTTATAGTTTTTGAATTAATTTTCTTTCATTCTATTGGACAGTGCAAAAATAACAGAATACTTTTGTTTAATAATATATTAGTTACTACACTTTACTATGTGTCGTCCTGGTACATATTAAAAAAATCTTTATAGTTATTATATAATAATTTTATACCGAAAAACACGTTAAAAAAAAGGGGGGTGGGTGAATGGGTCGAAGCAGTAGAAAATGGCACCAACGTGTGTTGGATAGTGCTCCTTTTGTCTCCTTTTTCTCTCTCTCCTCTTTCTAATATTTTAGTTTCATAATTTTAGATACACATTATTATATAAATATATTTATATTATTACATAGTTATATATGTATATATATATATGGTCGTCCATTACAACGGAGGAATAAGATTCGCCCCTCTCACATTCTCATAAAAACATCACCCCATACATATAAATGAAGGCTCATAGGAATATACCATTACTTTTGTTATCAATTTATTATAGCTTAACTTCAAGTGTGTTACAGTCCACCCCACATAAAATTATATAATGCAGTCTATATCAATTGATGACAGTGTTGCATTTGGATGTTAAGTTTGTGTACAAATAATTTAATAAAAAATTAATGGATTACAAAAATTATATCTATGTTCATGATTCTTCGTATTACTGTACTCAAATTTGAAAATTTTCAATTTCAGTGTCATAATTTTATGATATTATACCTTTAGAATATAAATCTATGAATTGATGCTTATTATTTTTCAGCTTGAAACATCCACCATTCAAAAAATTACGATTTGTATCGAGTTTAAAACAAAATTAACCAGATTTAGATATTAGATGTTAAAATCAAGTTAAAAGAATTAAATATTGATAATATAAATGTGTAGTTCTAAAATCTAATTGAAAATTGCTCGTTCGAAGAACTACTCAATCATAGTGCCAAATAAAAAAGGAGCATACCCAGTGTCTCAAGGGCTCCCGCCTACGCAGGGTCGGGGGGGGGGGGGGGGGGGGGGGGCGCGGATGTACACAACGTTCCCCCTTCAGGGTGTTAACTTGAAGAGAGGCTATTTCTCAGTGCCCCCAACTTAAGAGTGAGGACTTCCCAGGATGTACACAACGTTCCCCCTTCAGGGTGTTAACTTGAAGAGAGGCTGTTTCTCAGTGCCCCCAACTTAAGGGTGAGCACTTCCCAGGAGGTCACCCATCTTGGTACTATTCTCGCTTAAACACACTTGACTTCGGAATTCTAATGGAATCCGGTAACGGGGTGTTGGTGCCCTCTTTGGTGCCAAATAATAGTACCAAATAATAAAGGCACATTAGTGCTAAATACGTGTAATTTAAACATAAGATTTGTTTGGTATTATTTTTAATTAACACTCTTTTGTAAGCTAAAACCCTTGGTTTGTACATGTTAGAAGGAGACCGACTACTGCCCTTATTTGAAAATTTGAATAACTACATAATACGCACTGAATGAGTGGTAAAGGCAGGCCAAAGAAAAGATGAATGAAGCCGATTAGACATGACCTTATGTACCTAAACCTTAATAAGAAGATGACTTTGGAAGGAACTAATTGACAGTTAAAATACGTGTGGCTGGCATGGCTGTTAAGAGAGAGAAGTACAATGATGCTATTTCACAGTGCCCCTAAGCTGCATGTTTGCTATTATTGATGTTTTACCATTGCTTGCCTTTTTGCATATTTGGTACTGCTTTATTTGACTTGAATTTTAGAAATATTGTTCCCTTTTTGCCTTAATGGTTGGAGGCTCATCAGAAATAGCGCTACCTTGAGGGGATAGGGTTGCGTACATCTCACCCTCTCATAAACTTTGTCTTGATGGGAACCCTTTGAGGCACTGGGTTTGTTCTTATTGTAATTGTTGTTGCTCTTACTAGGAAAAGATTGTTAAACTAGGTTAGTATCTCCCATTAGTCCGTAAGCTTTTATTTGTATCAATTTAGTCTATTTACAATAAAAATTATTTTAATCGGGTCCAAAGTTAAAATTAACAATGACTTTTAACTGAAATTGTGACGTTAATTAGCGCTTGTATGTCCTTTCCGCATTAAGGGTGTGTGGGTTGATTCATACATAGAGTGAATATGTGTTGCAAATGCTGATGTGTGTTATGGTTTCAACCAAAATTAATAGTTAATTTTCAATATCTAACTTGATTAGACTAATTTTAATTTTACATAAAATAAATTAATATAATTACAAATTCAGAGACTAAAATAACATAATAAAACAAAGTATAAAGAACTAATTTCGCAAATAACTTTTAGTTTCATTATGTGAATTATGTATGTAATTTAGGGGTGTGAATGAGTCGGGCTCGTGAGCCAGCTCATCATAAAACTTGAAAAGTTCAACTCATTTGAGCTAGCTCCTTTGGCTTACTGAACTAAGTCCAATCCTAATGAAACTCGAGCTTGTAGCCTTGCGAGCCTAAACAAGCTTATTTTTATACAATTTATTAACTTCAATATGTCAAATCAAGCCAAATTTGAGCCTAAATAAACAAAGTCAAACTTAAACAAGCTTAGATTGAGTTTAAATAAACCCCAAAATTGCAAGTTTAGTTTGAAATCCATCGAGTCTAATTCGAGCTCAAACGAGCTGAGCCCTAGCCTATGACAAATCGAGCTTGAACTTGGAGTTTTCAAACTTATCTCCCAAGCTAAACTAAATATAAACTACCCAAGCCTCAAGTTGACAAGCTCGAACTCAACTCAACTCAAATACATCTCTGAAAACATTTTATAAGTGTGAGGAGGCCCCAGCTGTTAGGGGTGCACATCAGTCCAAGACCGGACCGGACCGGACCGGACCGGCAGAAGACTAATGTACATTAAATCACGAGACCAAGGACCGGACCGATTAAAATCGGGTCGGTTAGGTCCAAAATTGGTTAGAAACTGGTCGGGACCGGACCGGATTTTGGACCGATTTTCATACGAAAGTTAAAAATTAGAAAATAATGATAATTTTATAATTTACATAGTATATATAATTTAAGGGTAATTATACGGGACATATACATAATTATTAAATAGTAAAAAATAAATATTTAATTTTTTAATATCTAATATTTTTAAATACATTATATTCTAATACGTTAAAATTATTTACCCAAAATATTTAATATATAATTGATGTTGATCGGCCTTCGATTCGATCCTCAGGTTTTCGGACTTAGATCGGATTGAAAACCAATTAAGCTAATATAATAGGACCAAAGAACGAACCAATATATAGTCTGTTCGGTTCAGTCCTTAACTGAAATGGCCGGTCCGATTTATGTTCATCCCAGCCAAAATCATTGGCCCCCCGAAACGACCAAAATGACAATTTTACCCCAACTTATTCAACACACCAACCCCGTCCGAGGCACGTGGCTCTCCATTTCACAGAGTGAGGGGCATTCCCGTAATTTAACCCACAAGATTAGGTGCCCTACAGGTGAGACAATAGGCCCATGCAATTTCGTCGTTTTCTGGGGGTGGCAAGGGTAATATCGTAATTTCACATTAACATCGGCAGCCAATTGGGCTTTAACCAATAGGCGCTCTACACGTGGGGGGCCACAGTAATCTGACACTGTGGAACCCAGAGGATACGTCCGTGGCAGGGCATATAATTAATGAAAGAAACGGAGGGTAGGATGGTAAAATTGGGGTAATGTTGGGGGGGGGGGTGATCATGATGGTTATAGGGAGCACCCATCCTCGTGTCTGCCGATGTGGGTCAGTCAAACTTGTTTGACCGTCTCTTTTTTATTTTTCACCTTTTATCATTATTACTACTTTTTTATATGCTTTTTGTTTCGCTTTTCATAAATATTTACCTAAAATATGATTATGTTCTTTTTGATCAGGAGGTCGGAAACGGACTAAGGATACTACAGTTTAAACACGATAAAAATATAATAAAGTTCTTTTTGATTAGTGGGAGAGAGGAAAAGAATTAAAGATACTACAGTTTAAACATTAGACAAGTGTAAAAGTTCCATAGCAGCGTCCAGGTAAAGCGAACCACATCGACGTAGACAATAATATTGATACAAACTGAGTATCGCCTGGCCGCTAAGACCTCCTTCCTAGTTACCGCCATCATCTCTACCACGATACGCCCCTGCCCAGTCTACCGCCAATACTCATACAACAACCCAATCACCAACAGCCAACCAGATCTCCATACCCACGAGGACCTATCTCGCCATCCTTTCCGCCAAGCCTCTATACAAGGCAGCACTCCAACTGCACCCAGTTCTCGCCAATGCCCGCTCAGCAGCCTCCCCCTTTGCTCCCGAGACAGTCCTGCCTCAACAGTCACCTCCTTCTAGAATCTTCCATGGCTTGCAACCTCACCTTCAGATATTTTGTAGATATTTCTCTATAAATAGGGAAAGATAAATTAGGGTTGAGATATGTGATGTATTGAGTGTGTTTTCTTCTTGTTCTCCCCCAAACTCCAAATCTATGTCATCTTTCATTTCTTAGCTCTAAATCTATGTCTTTCTTCCTTTCTTTTATGTAAATCCTCCATTATTGGAGCTCATTATCAATATATATCTATATTAGCTTGTGATTTCCATTTATTTAAGCTAGATTATATTTGGTTTGTATCAAATACTCAAACATAAAACAAATAAAGTAACTACTAATGGTTATCAAAGACTAGAATGAAATGACAACGCAAGCTACTAGGATTCAAGCAAGTAAGCCATCCAAAGAAAGTTTGAGATCGAAATATAGAAACTTGCTTAGCGTTTAAATGAGGACTTATATTATAGGACAAAAGGCTTAAGGATCCTCGAGTTGCTGTTGCAGAAAAGAATTAAGAATCCTCTAAATGAAATATAAATGTATCTGAAGAGATAAATATAAGCAGCAAACAAATTTAAAAAAAGTGGACTTTGAAGTGGCTATGTTTTGGTTATCGAGGCAATTAATGAAGATTGTAATATTTTCTTGGAGAATCAAGAATTTAATCAAGAATATTAACAGCCAAGTGGAGAAAAACGCCAATGTTAATGCATTATGTACGTCTAGGAAAACTAATTGTGGAGCCGAGGCAAAATGAACAAGAAGACATCAGATAATAGAGTAAAATTTCCCCTCTTAGTTAGAAAAAAATTGTTATCTTGAGCTTGATAGTAGACCTTTCCTTGGAACTGGTTCCCGAGGAATATTTTGTTTACCAAAATAAGAAATCTTAAATAGAAAATATCACAAGTAAAATAAAATTAATTAAAATAAACAAGCAATAAAATACCAAATTTATGAAAACATTTCTCAATTAGAAGGGGAAAACCACAACAAAGTATCAACTCTCACTAAGCTCTAGATTGCGACTCTAACTATAATCCAAATTTTCACTATTTGAGAAAGTTTACATAAAATGACTCGAGGTTACGATTCTACTCAACATGTCTAACACTAGTATACTAGACCCCACTATGCCACAGGCCTAATTCAATTAGCTGATCAATCCTCTGCTTTATTCCACACATAAACCTATTAAGTATGAAGGCTAATAGTCTCCGTAACAACCATATTTATGGTTGGAATTATTGAAACCTTCGATGGTGATGCTCAGAATTCTCACGAATACATTTGTAAAGACCTACAAAAAAGGGTCATTTTTTGCCTAGTATGATTTGTAGAGGTAAAATTTGAGTGAAATAATGTTGTAAACCTCAACAACAAAAACCCAGTGCCTCCAAGGGCTCCCGCATAAGCAGCGTCTAGGGGAGTAGATGTACGCAGCCTTCCCCATTCAGGGGGCTACCCTGAAGGTAGGTTGTTTCCGAGGACCCCCAGCCTAAAATGTTGGTCCGAAACAATGTTGTAAACCTCATTTTATACAATTAAAATATTATGCTTCTCTCCATGGATTTGAGGCTTACAGAACCATGTAAATTCCGATTTTTTTTTGTTTTTTGCCTCTCAATCCCTTTTGATTGTAGTTGCTATTTTTCGATTTAGAGTTTGATCTCTGTGAACGATGATAATAGGATTTTTTTTTTTTGGTTTAAGTGGAGAGTTGGTGGACAACAATAATAAAGGTGACAACTGGTCATATTTTGTAACAGAACATTGTTCAACAAAGAATTTGCCTTACTTTTACAACGCACACGATATGAATGATTCATATGTGGGGTCTTGCCTCATGCCATTTTGCTTATATAATTGCAACCTTATTTTTTCATTTATATTAATATATATGAAAATATTATTTTTCGTGTATGAATTAGTTATCTCGAAAACTAAATGTCATCAAAGAAAAGAAAGTAACAAATTTTTAAACCGAGAAACTTAAAAGGGCAAGGAAGCGAGCCAATGCCCCAAATAACACAAAAATAAAAAATATTTCCTAAACTAATTTTTTAAGAAAAATATTTTCCAAAATGGCATTCATGTCATCATGTAACTTTTTTATTTTTACTTTTTTTACTTTCTTATTTTATTTTTAATATATTTATAATTTTTTAAATTTATGCTACTTTCTTAATCACAATAAATGAATTAAAATAAATTATTTATTAAATATTTAGAATAAATTTTTCTACAAATAATTTTATATAAAATTTAATAAATAATATAGTTTAATTTATTTATTATAATGCATAAAATATTATAAATTTAAAAATTTATACATGTGTAAAAAAATAAAAAAAATGATGACATAAATGCCATTTGAAAAAATATTTTTTTAAAAAGCTAATTTAAAAAATAATTTTTAGTTTTATGTTATTTTGGGCAATGGCTCCAAGGAAGCAAGGTAGATAGCCTACTTAAAATTTTGAATAAGGGTAAGTTTGACCAAAAACATATATATTTTTTATTTTCTTCAAGGTGCTTTTTATGAGAAAAAGCACTTTTTTAAATTCGTGGATATTTGATTTGTAAAAAAAAGTTTTATTAAATAAAAAATTATATTTTACTCTTGAATAGAATTAGAAAAATAGTACTTTTTTTTTATAAAAAAATAAAAGCAAAAACTAAAAAGTTTCCAACAAAGGTATTTTAATTTTTTTGAACATTAATAAAGGTATTTTATGAATGATCAAAAATAACATTGTTTTTTTTTTGTTCAACTACCAACTATAATTACAAATATTAGCAAAGTAAGACTTAGGCTCCGTTTGTTTCGGGGAAAAATCACATTCTACTAAGTAATTTTTCCCTTTTCCTTTGTTTGGTGCATCATTAGATCAAGAAAAAGGTTGTCCAACGGAAAACATTTCCCCTCCAATGAGGAAAAATGACTTCTCTTTCAAAATGGGGGAAGTCGTGATTCTAAGTAGTTCAAAAACATTCGCGGTTATCATCATGCAAATCAAGATCGAATCAAAATAAACCAGACTGCACTGTAGACATTTACCATCAATATCGAACAAGAATTAGACTAAATAATTAAAAGCAGCTTGGATATTACTTTATTACTATTGCAACAGAACAACTTTAATCAAGTTGAATTATTGTATAATATTATAGAAGAAAATTATTTAGGTAATATTTTAGTATTTATTACATAGGTATTATGATATTTCAGTAATATACAATGATGTATCCTGGGAAGTCCTCACCCTCAGGTTGGGGGCACTGGGAAACAACCTCTCTTCAAGTTAACACCCTGAAGGGGGAAGGCTGTGTACATCCGCCCCCCCAGACCCTGCGTAGGCGGGAGCCCTTGAGGCACTGGGTATGTTCCTTTTTTTTTTTTTAAATGGTGTATCCTGAAGTTTAAAAATTTTCTCATGAATTAGGCATCTTTTGCCAAAATTTAGTATATTTTAAATGAAAACAACAATCTATATGTATCCTATATCATAATGTAGTAATTTCTTTTGTCCAAAAGTGCTAACATGACACAATTTTTGATGATATATAAGTAATTTTTGTTAGAATGTGGATAACCTTTTAATAATATGATATTTATACCACATCAATTTTTTAGCAGAAATTAGCCAAATTTTAATAAAAATTCACCGGATTTTAACACAGTATATACACAAGTGATAAAATTTCTTATCTCTTGACACCTCATTGTATATAATAAAATGACAGAGTATTTAGATGATAAATGTTCAAATTTTAGAATACCTAAGAAATAATTTTTCTAATTTATACAGCCTTGATAGTTAACTTTTTATTTTATTACTTTATATATGTTGTATTATTACTTATATTGTCCTATAAAAAGATATAAAATAATTGATGAAAATATTTTTTTAAAATATACACGAAGACATCACAATGGGGAATTAAGTTTTCCTTTGAAACAAATAACGAAAAACCCCACTTGGAATTTATATTTCCTTGAAAAACCTTTTCCAAAGAAAAATTAATTCATAGATTCTACTTTTCCGTCAAAATATTTTAATTCATAGAACCAAAAATAAATCATTCATTATTATTTTTATATATTTAATAAATAATAAGTAGTGATTTTAAATTAAAATAATAATGAGATGGTGAGTGAAACAAAACAATGGGTAATCCAAATAGATTAAATCACATCAATGAAAATGAAGTGGAAAGCTGAGAAGAGAGAGAGAGAGAGAGAGAGAGAGGAGGAAGGCGTGGTCCAGACTCCAAGAGGATCCCATGCATTTTCTCTTTCTTTTTTTCTATTTTTATTTTTTAAATTATATATTTTTTGGTAATGAGAGACTGGATTGTCCCAACTAATCCCGGCTCATAAGGAGGCCCACAATCTCTATAAGCAGGTAAGTCATGAGTATGTCCTCAGCGAGAATCGAACTCCTGACCATTGGGTGATAACTGCATGAGTAGGAGACTTCACCAACTGAGACGTCCTCATAATGGGCCATTATATGCGGTTACATTACTCTTACTGACTATATAATATTATACATAGGTGTGGCAAGGCATGAAAAATCAATATATAAGTTTAGTAAATATTTTTGTTAATAATTGAGTTGAAGTGAGAAAGGGTGTCTTGAGAAAATAAGTGAGTACAATATTACAAGAAGTACACATAAATATGTCTTAAGTTAGTGGATCAAGTTGATTTGGTAAGTCGTAATTTTGCATCTTTACAAATAGAGTTATTAGACGTCTTAGGATGATCGGTGTTTAAGAGAGGGGCCGAATTTTGGAGGAAGAACTACTTGATGTTGTAGCACGTGGTTTCATCCTCTCTTTGGGGCAATGAGTCTAAGGGTGCTAAGCACGATGTTGGTCTGTCTCCAACCGTTGATCAAGTTGTGAATGGATGGACTCCAGGCCATCATCACCCTACCTTGCCTTCTGGCATGGATTGATCGATGCCTTCCTTCTAACGACGGTGTGTAATATAAACCCCTATACACGCTAGGATTTAGCCATATGTGATTTTCGCTAGTCCTGACAATAAAGAATCTCTTACCAGCTAAGTTTTACGATGGGTCTTTGGAGGTGTTTGGCTTGTTTGAATTTGTCAACCTGCAGCTATACCTTATAAAAAATTGAAAGGCCAGGAAAAGAGTCGAGGAAGTCAAGCACTTTCTTCTATAGCTCCTTAAGGATATGACTTCAAAAGAAAATACGCAAGATGCGTCTGGGTCACCCCGACTTAATGGGATCGAATTAGTAGAAGTGGTAAAAAGTTAAGAAAACTTTTAGTCCTAGGACCCGACAAAATTTCACAAGTTATTTATTTAAACCTGGGCAATCTTTCAATATTTTGTGGTGCCTCAACGTTAGAATAGCAATTCAGCACAAATTTTGAATATGTTTTGCAGCAAAGATGTCGATTTTCTGAGATCTTTTGAACGCGTTCAATCGAATCCAGAGTTCGATTAGTTAGCCTTTCTGGTTCCTTTTGGTTTTTCAGAAATACTCATTACTTTATGAAAATAAAAAAGCTCCGATTAAATTCTTTATACAATTAATAGAATAAGAATATCACAAGCGTTATTTTTAACGCCCTGTGATGCAAGCTTTAAAGGTTGGGTGCTGCTAGTAAACGGTTTCTGATTTTCTCTCTCTAAGCCTGCATATCATCTTTCTTTAATTTAAATTATGAGTAATGTTATTGTCATTACAAAATTATGAATGGTAGGGCAATTTCATAAATCTTGTGACTATTATTCATTACAAATTATATTATTATTCTGATAATAATAATTATTGTCCGGACAATAATACTAACCTAAAATTTTTCTCCATAAAACCAGCAATAATTGGGGATAGCCAAAAATACATTATTAGTTTTTAATATTCTTTTCCCATGTACTTCAATTATCATAGGGTAAATTCGAAATAGACCATAAAATTGAGAATATATAAGCATCAAATAAAAAAAAATAGAATTTGATACGATTCAAATCAGATCAAGCTTACAAACTCAAATCAACCACGAAAACATAAGATTTATATTAAATTGATAGTAAGAGGAGAGAGGGGGGGAGGGGGCGGGGGGAAGAAGACATAGCGAGAGAGAGCAGACTAATACATCACTCATCGTTCATTCATTCCTTATTAACTTTAACTCTAACCCTTATTTATATAAACTAAAGGAAGGTTCTAGACTTTGTTGACGTGGTAGGTGATGTGGCATCCTCCAGTCAGGGTTGAGAGTGCTTCTCGGGATTGGATCAGGGAATGTTCGTATCAATACCTCCGATCCTATTTTAGCTTGTATCAGAGTTATTATTATTAAGGGAAAAAATTGTTATTATTAAAATAATAATATGACTCGTAAATAATAAAAGCTATAAGATCATCCTAAAAACTATAATGTTATTATTTTAATAATAGGATGATTTTTCAAAATAGTAAATATTGATACTTTTATTAAAAAAATAGCACGCAAAAATTTAAAATTACAAAAATAGCATGCCCAATCAATATGCCATGTGGTAAGTTATCACCTAAGCAATGACATTTGATCATTTCATATTTTTCAAAAAAAGGAAAAAGTTTTTGTTTTTGATTTTAGAGTTGCAACAACCTTTCACTAAAATGTAAAAAGTAAATTAAGTGTTGCCTAAATGTTTTTTCTATAAAACTATTATTCTATATGTCAATTTTAAAAAAAATTAAAATTTATTGTAAAAAAATATTTTACTATTATTGCTGTTATATATCTAAGTTTGTATGTAATACAAAAAAATTAGGCAATTTTATTTTACATTTTGGTGAAATATTATTTCAGTTTTTACAAAAAACTTTTTTTTTGAATTTTAAAAAATATTAAATGGCCAAAATGTCCTTACTTAGGTGACAGATTTCAACGTAGCATATTGAATGAGCTTAATCTTTTGGTAATTTTCAATTATTTGTACGTTAGTTTAATAATTTTAAATTTTTACGTACATTTTAAAAATAAAAAGCTTGCGGTGTCAAAAACATAATAATCAATAAAAAGAAAAGAGCCAAAAAAAAAGAAGAAAAAAAACAAAAGAGAGAGATAAAATCAAAACTTTTAGGTAAAGTAGCAAGCCTCTGTCTTATCACATTTTCACTCAAAATACTAAATAGTGCAACCATAATACAATAACAAACTCATACCCACTTTCTTTAATTCCTACAGTTGATATAAAATATGATATTCAAGAAACATATTTATTGATCCATAATTTTTTACCCAATTAGCATAGTTTTAAAAAAAATTATCAAAATAGCACACTTTTAAAAATATTTACCAAAAAGCCACCATTTACTGTAGCTCGTTCAACGTACACCGTTTGTAACGGCGTACGTCGAGTGAACATTTTTTTTTTTTTTTTTACTTTACTTTACGGAAGCACAGCTAATTTGTATTCTAAAAATTATTGCATTAAAACTATTTTATATAAATAATTTAAAATTTTAATAATTTTTTTAAAAAAAATATACTAACTTCATTATGACATTGTATGTGTCTTTTTTTTTATTGTCATGTCATCTACCACATATTCCTTTTGGTTGTCATTTATTTTTTCGACTAATTGTCCTGGTCACTTATAAATAGTTGATATCTTTCATGGTTCTTTTCTAAATAATACTTTTCTTCTTTGTCATTTTTGCAAAGTATGTTGCCCTTACTGTGTATAATATCATTTTTAAAAACTTTCACCATTTATGTTTTCATCCAAATATAATCTTCAACCAAAGAGGGCACCAACACGTCATCATCGGATCTTATTAGAACTCCGAAGTCAAGCATGCTTGGGCGAAAGCAGTAACAGGATGGGTGACCTCCTGGGAAGTCCTCATCCTCAGGTTGGGGGCACTTGGAAACAGCCTCTCTTCAAGTTAACACCCTGAAGGGGGAAAACTGCGTACATCCGACCTTCCCAGACCTTGCGCCAGTAAATGGTGCTATTTTGGTAAATATTTTTGAAAGTATGCTATTTTGGTAATTTTTTTTCAAAACTATGCTAATTGGGTAAAAAATTCATTAATGTACGATAATGTTAAGTTCAGGATACAACAACAGATTCAATGTCTCAGAGGCTCAAGCGGGGTACGGAAGGTATCGATGTAAGCAGCCTTACCCTTTCAGGGTGTAATCCTGTCGAGAGGCTGTTTTCAAGTACCTCCAATATCATAGGCTCGGCAACATGAGGACTTCCCAGAAGGTTACCCATCTTGGTACTACTTTCGTCCAGTCACGTTTAATTTCGGAATTCTAATGTTAAATTCATGATGATTTTTGTTAAAAGTTAATGAGAAAGTGTGCCTAGTTGCTCTAGTCTGCTGGGTCATATATAGCTCCAAGCAATTCAAATAAACGTTTTGGACCCTAAAATTTTAAGTGCTGTAGTATCTAATAGTATTTAGTGTTAATATTAATAAATTTTATGATTAAATTTATAACGAAAACGGAGAATAAGTGAAATGGTTCCCTTGACATATATATTGGCATTTCTTTTACATTCCCATCGACATCGGACATATCAAATATTTTATCAAAACTGGTGGTGTTTGAACAAAATTTTATCTGTAAGTTAATGTGTTTGTGCTAATTATATAAATCAAGAACAATTGAAAAGACCCTTAAGTTAATTATCTCAAAAATAAAATAATGTTATTGGTAGAATAAAAATTTTACTCTAATAGCAATTTTGTAAATTTTAATTATTATCCATTATAAGTCATACAATTATTCTAAAATTAATATTTTTTCCCTTATAATAGCAACCTAAGAGGGTACCTATACGCAAGCACCGGATCCCATTAGAACTCCGAAATTAAGCGTGCTTGGACAAAAATAATACCAATATGGGTGATCTCCTGTAGAGTTCTCATGTTGCACCCCTTAGATTAGGAGTTCTCAGAAACAGCCTCTTTTCAGGGTAGTACCCTGAAGGGAAAAGGTTGCGTACATCCACCTCCTCAGACTCTGCTTAGGCAGAAGCCCTTGAGGCACCGGAAATGTTGCTTTGCCCTTACAATAATAATTTGATCATAACAATAATATTAAAAATTCAAAAGTTGTTACGACTTGAACAAAATTGTTATTATAGCAATTATATGAATTATAAATAATAAGAACCACAAAATTATCTTAAAAACTATAATCTTATTTTGGTAATAATAATTTTGCCATTTCAATAATATTTCCTTAGAAAAAAATTAAGGAGCTATTATTGTCAAAAAAAAAATTATTATTATCATAATAATAATATATAACAAGCAATAAAAATCTTAAAATTATATTAAAAATTATAATCTTACTCCAATAATAATTTTATGGTAACAATAAATTACGCAAAAAATATTCAATAAAAATAAACCCACTCCCCCTTTTTTTTCCACCTCTCACTCTGCTCTACTCTCTCACTCAAATTCTCCCTCCCTCTCTCCTCTACCCCAAAACCAAACACTCTCACAATGCACCTCTTTTTCTCTCTCCTCCTCCTCCTCTTCCACCACCACTCCGCCGCCGCAGACGGCGGCCCTGCTAAGTTGCTCTCGGAGCACCGCGCTCTTCTCAATATCAAATCCGCCATTTCCGGCGACTCTCAGCCGGCTCTCTCCTCCTGGTCCTCCTCCACTGACCACTGCACGTGGCTCGGCGTCACCTGCGACGGAACAGCCGGTCATCGCCACGTCATCTCCGTCGACCTTTCCGGTCTTAACCTCACCGGCACTCTCTCTCCTGATATCCGGTTTCTCCACAGCCTCCAGAACCTCTCCCTCGCTGCTAACTCGTTTGCCGGTCCGGTAACTGTCTCTCTCTCTCTCCTCTCTCACCTCCGTTACCTTAATCTCTCTAACAATTACTTCAACGGCACTTTCCCTCCGCAAATCTCGATGTTGAAGAATCTCGAGGTGCTTGATTTGTATAACAATAATATGACCGGTGAGTTGCCGGTGGCAGTTACCGAGATTCCAAATCTCCGGCATCTTCATCTAGGTGGTAACTTCTTCACCGGTAAGATTCCGCCGGAGTACGGCCGGTGGGAGAATATTGAGTATCTCGCCGTCTCCGGTAATGAGCTCGTAGGTCGGATTCCGCCGGAGATCGGGAATCTCACCAAGCTTAAAGAGCTCTACATCGGATACTACAACAGTTACACTGGAGGAATGCCCCCGGAGATCGGAAACTTATCGGAGCTCGTCCGGTTCGACGCCGCAAACTGTGGACTTACCGGGGAGATTCTGCCGGAGATCGGTAAGCTTCAGAATCTGGACACTCTCTTTCTTCAAGTTAATGCACTATCTGGAACGATTCCTGAAGAGCTAGGGTTTTTGAAGAGCTTGAAATCCATGGATTTATCGAACAATGTGTTAACCGGTGACATCCCTAGCTCATTTGCAGAGCTAAAGAATTTGACTCTGTTGAACTTGTTTAGAAACAAATTACACGGCGCAATTCCTGATTTCATCGGCGATTTGCCGGAGCTTCAGGTGTTACAGTTATGGGAGAATAACTTTACTGAGAGTGTTCCACAAGGGTTGGGAAAGAACGGGAAGCTCCAGCTTCTAGATCTTTCTTCCAACAAGCTTACCGGAAACTTGCCGCCCGAGCTTTGCTCCGGTAACCGTCTTCAGACGTTGATTACACTTGGGAACTTCCTCTTTGGCCCAATACCTGAAACTTTGGGACTTTGTCAATCGTTGAGTAGGCTCAGAATGGGGGAGAATTTCTTAAATGGGTCAATCCCAAAGGGATTATTTAGTTTGCCAAATCTTATTCAAGTTGAGCTTCAGGATAATTACCTCACCGGAGAGTTTCCGGGCACCGGTGGGTCATTTGCGGTTAATCTGGGTCAGATTAGCCTCTCAAACAATCAGCTTTCTGGGCCGTTACCGGCGAGTACTGGGAACTTTTCTGGGGTTCAGAAGTTGCTTCTTAATGGGAACAAGTTCTCTGGAAGAATCCCTTCTGAGATTGGGAGGTTGCAGCAGCTTTCCAAGATTGATTTTAGTAGCAATGAGTTCTCTGGTGAGATCCCGCCGGAGATTAGAAAGTGTAAGTATCTGACCTTTGTTGATTTTAGCCGGAACCGGCTCTCCGGTGAGATTCCGAAGGAGATCACAGGTATGAGGATTTTGAACTACTTGAATCTGAGCAGGAACCATTTGAATGGCAATATTCCTGTGTCTATATCTAGTATGCAGAGCTTGACATCAGTTGATTTCTCATATAATAATCTCTCTGGTTTAGTCCCTGGTACTGGGCAATTTAGCTACTTCAATTACACATCGTTTCTGGGTAATCCTGATCTATGTGGGCCTTATTTGGGACCTTGCAAAAATGGGGTTGCCAATGGCCCTCACCCAGCTCATGTCAAAGGGCTTTCATCTTCATTGAAGCTCCTTCTTGTCATTGGCTTACTAGTTTGCTCGATTGCGTTTGCGGTTGCTGCCATTTTCAAAGCTCGGTCTCTAAAGAAGGCGAGCGAGTCCCGCGCTTGGAAGCTCACTGCCTTCCAGAGATTGGATTTCAGTGTTGATGACATCTTGGATTCCTTGAAGGAGGATAACATCATTGGAAAAGGCGGTGCAGGGATCGTTTACAAGGGTGTGATGCTAAATGGTGATCAAGTAGCTGTGAAGAGGCTCCCTGCAATGAGCAGGGGTTCTTCTCATGATCATGGCTTCAATGCTGAGATTCAAACTTTAGGGAGAATTAGACACAGGCACATTGTTAGGCTATTAGGGTGCTGTTCAAATCATGAGACCAATCTGTTGGTGTATGAATATATGCCAAATGGTAGCTTAGGTGAAGTGCTCCATGGTAAAAAAGGAGGTCATTTGCATTGGGATATAAGGTATAAGATCGCGATTGAGGCAGCCAAAGGGCTTTGCTACCTTCACCATGATTGTTCGCCTTTGATTGTTCATCGCGATGTTAAGTCTAACAACATCCTTTTGGACTCCAACTTTGAAGCTCATGTCGCGGATTTTGGGCTCGCCAAGTTCTTGCAGGATTCGGGCACTTCCGAGTGCATGTCTGCCATTGCTGGCTCTTATGGATACATTGCTCCAGGTGCGTTTTATGCTTCTGACTTGATATGTTCTTGTTGGGATTAAGATGCTTTTTCTGTTATAATTGCTCTTAAGTCAATGTTTTGTCTGTGATTTTGAAACTTTTACAATTGAGACTTGACTGTTGTGCTTGTGCTAGCTGTGATTTTGCATGTCTTTCTCAATGTTTATTTTTTCTGTTGCTGTAGCCTTTTTTGACTTTTGCAATCTACAGTGGATCTTGCTAATGGTAGTCCATGTCAATCTGTCTCATAAGCTCTAAGATGTGATTTAGAGTTTCCCTTTGTTTTAATGTAAAGTTATCATGTCTCAATTCTTTTGGTTTTTTATTAACTTTATAGCAACAAGTTACAAATACCAAAAAAAACCAAAAATTCATTCATGAAGGGGAAATTGACTTCCTTTCAATAAAAGGAAAGTATTTTCAGTCGTAATCTCCTATTATATGCTTTACTTCTTACTCACTCTAATCTCAATTTGACCGAGTGGAAACCTCATAAATTTATAAAATAAAATTATTTTTTTCTTTTAGTAAAAAAGATAACTTTTAAGAAAAAGATAATTTTTAAGCAAAAATATTTTGTAAAATAATATAAATTATTTTCTTTAAACTAAATGGAGTTTTAAATCAATTCAACCTTTTTCTTTATATTAATGTGGGGGACATGTCATTGCTTATTTCACTGTCCATTCAATTAATTATAGACATCTTTGGTAGTAGGGGCTTCATTTCATAGGAAAGCACCTGACGAAAGTTTCGACACTCCAATCATGTCAACCTGTTATGCTCAAAGTTACAATCTCAGCATCAATTTCCATAATCGGACAGTAATGGAATACTACCAATCATGAAAAACTGGTGTTAGTTTTGGCCATTTAAATTTCTGATTCCAGAAATTTTGTGGTGTTTTTCAAATTTATGTTTGATTCAAAAATGGAAGTCTCTGGTGGTATTGGAGGTTCTGGAATTGGTCTTGTATATATATATATATAGCAAAAAAAAACAACATTTCCAGTACCCCTAGGGCTCCCACCTAAACAGTGTCTGGGGGGAATGAATGTAAACAACCTTCCTCCTTCAGGGCGCTACTCTGAAGGGAGACTGTTTCCGAGAATCCCCAACCTGAGGGGTGCAACACAAGGACTTCCCAGGAGGTCACCCATCTTGGTACTACTCTTGCCCAAGCACACTTAACTTCGGAGTTTTAATGGGATTCGGTGCTTGCATGTTGCTACCCCCTTAGTTATATATATGTTGTGTTATCGTTTTTTCCTTCTCTTTTCTTTTCCCAATTTCTTTTAGCTCTATTTATTCAGCTATTTGTTACTTTTCTGCAGAATATGCATACACATTGAAAGTGGATGAGAAGAGTGACGTCTACAGTTTTGGTGTAGTTCTCTTAGAACTCATAGCCGGGAGGAAACCAGTTGGTGAATTCGGAGATGGCGTCGATATAGTGCAATGGGTAAGAAAAATGACTGATGGGAACAAGGAAGGAGTGCTTAAAGTCTTAGATCCAAGACTCCCTTCAGTTCCACTCCATGAGGTAATGCATGTATTCTATGTTGCTATGCTCTGTGTTGAGGAACAGGCTGTGGAGAGACCCACAATGAGAGAAGTGGTGCAAATACTAATGGACCTCCCACCAGCACCCACAGCTGCTGCCACCGCCGCCAAGCAAGGTGGTTCAGCCCCTTTCGATTCACCCCCACCAGCCACCGAGTCCCCAACTCCGGCAACTAAAGACACCAGAGAAAACCAACTACCACCACCACCGCCGGCATCTCAATCACCGCCACCCGATCTCCTTAGTATTTGATACCATCTGTTCTATAGGACTAGCATATCTTTCTCCTAAATGGGTGGGTTGAATTGAGTTAGCTTTTTTTTTTTTTTTTTTATTTGAAGAATTTGGTTAGCTTAATTCTCAGTTTTCTAGTTCAATGTTATTGCTAAGGCAATATTGTTATTGCTTGGGCTATCATTCTCTACAAATTACATCATTGTCCTAACAATAACAAGTATTGTCTCGGTAATAAGAAAAAAGAGAGTTGGGTTGGGTTGGGTTAAATTTCATTTCAGTTTTCTAGTGCTAACTTTTAAGGTGTTTAAGTGAATGTTCAAGTAAGTTTGTTTGTGTACAGTTTTGGATTGGTTGGGTATGAGTTAAAAATTTGCCAAACTTTTGTCTGATTCATTTGCTGATTCAGTTGCTTGCTGTATATGGCACTTGTCTGATGCTTCTAGATCTCTGAAGAAGTAATGCAGAGAGAAAAAACTATAGCTTGTTCCAGTGGGTCACTGTACCAAAATACAAGTGAGTGGAATCATTCAGGACCAGCTGCTGGGGTCAGCGTTTCATTAAAGACTCGCCTTTTCTTAGGTGAGAAACTATCCAATGGATAAAGGTACACGAATTGTTTTATATATTAACATACATCGTTACGTGAATATCCATTGAGTTTAAAACGTGGATACTACATACAGACCCACCTCATATCTTTTGCTGAAATTATATTAGTATTGGAGGGTGGAGAGTGTTGAGATTCAAACTCGTAAATTTTCAATCAATAAAACTTTGAAACTGTGTCAAGAGACAAGAACCAGTAGAAGAATAACTGGCTGCTTCGACTTTATGCCTAATGCAATGTCAGGCCGAGTTTGAATCCTGTGATTGAGCACAAAGATTTCCTTAGGGCTACTTACGTAACCGGGAATATGTTAAGGTGCTCGTAAACTGATCCAAAGAGAGAAGGTAAGGGGGGT
The DNA here is from genome assembly GCA_018398585.1 of Simmondsia chinensis. NCBI lineage: Eukaryota > Viridiplantae > Streptophyta > Magnoliopsida > Caryophyllales > Simmondsiaceae > Simmondsia > Simmondsia chinensis. Next base: position 42,183,891 of record JAGTTD010000002.1, on the reverse strand, counting down.
GGTTGGAGGGTGGGTTTAATGCATAGAAATGTATGTGTATAATAAGAGTAGAGTAGTGTTACTTTCAAAGAAGTAATTGTTAATGTTGTAGACCCTCGAAACATTAATATAAGAGTCTCCTCTACTGCCATTTTTGACAATAAATATTAATAATAAGATAACAAAGAAGAAGATTTGAATACAAATACCGAGACAGTGGGGCTCAAGTGGCCTGGGAGAGACTCCTTTGCTTTTGGGGCACCTTTCTCCTCATTTAATGTCACCCCTTTCTGGCTCTCTGACCCTTTACTCATTTCTCTACTCTATATTTAAATTTTTGGATTTTTTTTCATTATTTATAAAAGTTTAGAAAATTTTTTACCTATACACTAATACGTCGGATCCTATTAAAACTTTGAAGTTAAGCATGCTTAGGCGAGAGTAGTATCAGGATGGGTGACCTCCTGGGAAGTCTTTGTGTTGCCAACCCTATAAGGTCAGGGGTTCTCGGAAACAGCCTCTCGGATGGGTTACACCCTGAAGGGATAAGGCTGCGTACATCCACCCTTCTTAGACAGGAGCCTTTGAAGCACTGGGTTTGTTTATAAAACTTAGAAAAGTTATTACTTTTTATTTAACTCATATATCTTTGTAATTTTTTACAAAATTACTTTTTAAAGTCTAAAATTTTTCAATTAATTATCTTGAATTAATTTGGTAATTATTCATTTAAATATTACGTGAGTTTTAAGTTAGTTTTGGCTTGCCTTTTCTATTTTTTGGATACACATAAATATAAGTTGAAATGTCCACCTAGGTTTGATCTCAATGGGGTTTGAAAGTGACGGGATTTATTTAAACGTTGATAGGGGAAGCGTAGAAAATGTTTTGTTAAGTTTTGATATTTTAAGTCATACTTAATTCATGTTTTAAAATCTATATAAAAATTATAAGTAGGTAACAAATAATTAACAATGTAGTTGATTGAAAACTCTCACACTTCTGGGGGTCATTTTATGAAAAATTAAAAGTTGTGATTTGGTGCAAAATGATAATTTTTTTAAGCTGATATGTTCTAGAGAATCCTTTTTTATACAGAAAATCATATCTAAAAGTAGTTTTTCGATTATCATAACTTTTCAAATTTTGTATTTTTTTGCATAAAAAGGGGGATATAAACACAAATGTTAGTGGGAATTCTTTTGGTAAAATAATATACCTCTAAATGATCTTCATGTACAGCTTCAAATTCTACTACATGCTTCTGTGTCTAGAGATTTGAACTTGCACTTAAAACCACTGTAGTAGTATAATAAAAAACACTGATAGAACCTACTAGGGCTTTGGCACATTACTAGGAGGCAAATAAGAGGATAGAGTGTTGCTTTAGGTCGAAAGGTCTGGAGTTCGATTCTCCCTTAAACCTCTTCTTAAAGAATCTTTGATTTAACTGACCCCTATGATTTATGGGTTACCGTATAAGTTGGGATTTAATTAATTAAGTTCCTTATTACATAAAAAAAATGACAAAAAAGCACCATGTGCCATGCAAGTGAGCTATTTATCAACCCTCTAATTACAAAATGCGCTACGCTAATGAAATGAGATCTAATATGTAGGCGTATTATTTGGCTATACGTGCAAAAATATTGGTTAATAGTTCATTAATTTATAAAAGTAAAAATAATGTTACTCACAATTACAGTAACAAAAACATAATACATAGTAAATGGTATAGTAAATCAATAATTTAAGAAAGTTAAAAAGTGATAAACTTAGAAGGATATAAAATATAGATATTTAATTTATTAATTATTTAGAATTATTGTTTATTTTTTAAATAAAAAATACGGATGCTTATTATAATATGTATATATATATGTATGTACAATACCTAGAAAACTTATTTTACCATATTATTTAATAATAATACATAAACTCTCTTTTTAAAAAGGATTATATGGGTATATTCAAAATATATATTATAATCGAATTTCACTGACATGAAATCAATCTATTGCCTCCGAGCTTTTTAGTGTTCAAAAAAAAAAAAAAAAAATTCAACTTATTAGATTAAAATTAATTTGACAAAAAAAAAGATTAAAATTAATTTTTCCGAATAAATAATTAATTAACGGGGAAAAAGACCAACCAATGATAAAATATTAATGAGGAAGTGGCTGATGTTAGGTGTGTGAGCCTCTGATTTGACATTCTCCTCTTCACTTGCATTTTTATTTTATTATTATTATGTTTTTTCTCTTTATATATTAAAATCATAAAAGAACATCTTGGATTTTTATTATTATTAGAGTAAAAAGTATTATTATAAAGTAATAATTTAATTTATAGTAAATAATAATTACAAGCTTTCATAAAATTACCCAGATATTAATAATTTTTTTGTTAACAATAATGTTGCCCAAAAATTAAGTCAACTAAAAAAATTTTGTTAATCATTTTTACAAAATTTATGTATTAAGTTTAGGCCTACGAACCTATCTTAATTAATTATTTCCACACAATATTTTAGAATCTAAATTTTTTTTTATATTTTATTAGAGAGATTCAAATCTAAGAGTTTTTGTTCTGAGGTTTCAACTACGTTGTTGTACGACTATACTAAAGTTTTATGAATCGAGAAAACTAAAATTCTAAGTATAATACTTTATAATGTGTTAAGTCCAAGTCGTATTGTACACCACATTAGGCATATAAACAACTGTTGAGTTTGATATAACGGTTAAGATATCCTATCTCTAATTAGTGGCGGAGCTGTGTCCAAATAAGAGTGAGCAATTTGGCCACATTATAGTACAAAAATATATTTAATTTGTGTTGTATATTGACAAGTAATACAAGAGAAAAGTGTCAATTGTCCACACTGTACTAAAATAATAATTTCTATTATATTCGATTCCACCAGCTTCAGGTCCTAGCTCTGCCCCTATCTCTAATACGAGGTATTAGAATTGTATTGGTGCCACTATTTGGAGAGGTAGTATCAGGATGTGTGACTTTATGGGAAGTCCTCACCCTCAGGTTGGGGACACTGGGAAACAACCTCTCTTCAGGTTAACACCATAAAGAAGGAAGGCTGAGTACATCCGCCCCCAGACCCTGCGTCCCTTGAGGCACTGGGTATGTTCCTTCCACTCTTTAGAGAGGTATTATTATAACTTTTTGACATTATAAATTAATAAATAAATAAAACACAGAAGTGCAAGATTGACGTGTTTGTCATATCTGCTGGCTAATATGCTATCTCCCTTCAATCCCAATCCATCTAATTTATCTCTATTTCTCAATTTCTCAATTATTTATTAAATATATTTATTTAATTGATTATATTACTCTTTATAACTTCCTCAAGTAACGTAGTAACAAAGCAACATTCTCAGTGTTCCAACGTAGTAATAAAGGAACATAGAAAAAGAAAACATTTTGGTTCAATACAACCTAGGTTTATCTCCTACCAACCTTTTTTTTCGATAATTAGTGAGAGAATTAGTAATACAAAAAGGACAAACTTGTGAAAACGAGGCCTAAAAGAAGTATACAAAGTAAAGAAACTTGTAAATGAAAAAAAGAAACTCTTTCATCAACAAACCGAAACAAAACTTAGAATATCCACCTTTACATTGTTGGCGGCAGCTCGATGTTTCCCAATTTTAATGCACTTAATGTTTCTTGCAATTTCCCCTATGGAGTAAGGAAGTTCTTCAAACCGTGCCTTTATCTAGAAACCGGTCCTCGTCTCAATGCTCCAAAAAGTATTATGTTCAACCACTAACCATCTTAAAAAAAATCCCTTTTTTTTTTCTCGATGATTAGCGACAAAGTCGCAAACAAAACAGGTCACATGACCAAGCAAGACCTGAGTCCACTCGTAAAGAACAAGGACCAAAAGAGAACAGAAAAGACGAAAATAGGAAGACAACCCAAAACAGGCAAAACGCGCGTCTCAAAACACGACTAACGCATATCAACGGCAAACTCGACATCGACTACAAGATCTATCAAACGATAGAAACTTGTATCATCGGAGCGCTAAAGCTGACGAAACATGGGACTCGGGAAAGTTGGATCAAAGCCATTGCCAACATTCATATCGACGTCACCTCGAGTCACACCACAGAGCACCTATTTGTGGTGTTTTAAATAATCTCTTCAGTGGATGCATCGCTTTATACTGAGAGTTGTTTCTCCAATTATTGAAAAAAAAAAATAACCCCTTATTTCTGGTGCTCTTTATCTTTTGTACTTTGTCAACATTAAAACCATGAGCCAATTTGTCAATTCATCATGTTTCATGATCACTTGAATTTATGGATAATTTTGTGAATAATTTTTAGTGTTTTCTACTATATGTTATATATATTTTTTTTATCTGGATTAAAGTTGAATAGTTCATGATTCAAACCCCGATATTTAAATGCTTATTTAGTATCATTTTCGATTCTAACTTATTTATTTTTAAGAAACTAAAATCCAAGTTTTGAAAATAAACTTTAACTTTTGGAATTTATATTTTTAATATTTTACTCAATTAGAAAAAAATTGAAAATACGAAGCCCAAATATAAATAAAAAAAATTCATTTTCAAATACTCCGTCATTTAGGATTTTAAAGCATACCAACTACACTTATGTTTATTCACTTTTTCACTAAATTATCCTATTATTAGATTGATCAATTATTTAATTAATGCATTATCTTTAATAAAAGGGAGTTTATAACATGTGCCAGGCATATGCTAAGGTGTATTAATTGCAATTTTATTCACTCACTTTTTTTTTACCAATTGTAAAATTTATTATTATTATTTTTATATTTAGCCAATCAAATACTAGGATATAGTGCAACTATTGTACTTCAACAAAGACCCATAATAAAATACTCCATCATTTTGGTATTGACCAAATACAAGAAAATTAACTCCATAATAATAAATGAAATGTAATTAATACAGTTTAACATGTTCACCCTAAGTGCATGTTAGACTAATAAGGGAGTTGTTTTTGTCATTACAAAAATTGTAATTGCAAGAGTAATAATATGATTTAAAAATAATAAGAGTCATAAAATTTTCTTAAAAATTATAATTTTATTTTGATAATAATAATTTTACTCTGACAATTATATTACCAAATAAGTGCAAAATAAAGCAAAAGGCCGGACAGCTGTGATTTGTCTAAGCATGGCACATCAAATGACATTTTTTTTTTCTCAAGTTGATTTATTTACAAAGTTAAATCTAATATTGTCGGTCCCATCCACTTTTTTGTGACAAATAAAGTATCTTATGTTAAACCTAATATTTTTATATTTTTTTTATGGACACGCATTTATATTAACTTTTTTAAGTGCTCCTTGGTAATTTAATAAAGTGATGTTCTTGACCCAAAAAAAAGATCTTGGTTAGCTGTCTTGGGCGTTTCATATAGTGGATTAATTTATTAAATTGGCATCGTTTGAAAAAAAAAATTAGGAATTTAGCATGTCAGAAACTAATTTTAGCGAAATGGCAAATCTGTACAGTACTCACCTTACGCACGGCATTCAAAAAGGCGTGCACTTCTTGCAAGCAATGTTGCACGCCATTTTGAATGACATGCATGGCTTGCATGTTATGTAAGCCATTCAAAATGGCGTGGAAAGTAGAGATAGCTTATGTACTCCATTTGAAACGGCGTGTATAAAGTGAACGCCATTTCAAATGGCGTGCATGCAAAGTAGAGATGGCTTATGTACTCCATTTGGAACGGCGTGTATAAAGTGAACGCCATTTCAAATGGCGTGTGCATACAAAGTAGAGATGGCTTATGTACTCCATTTGAAACGACGTGTATAAAGTGAACACCATTTCAAATAGCGTGCATACAAAGTAGAGATGGCTTATGTATTCCATTTGAAACGGCGTGTATAAAGTGAATGCCATTTCAAATGGCGTGCATACAGAGTAGAGATGGCTTATGTACTCCATTTGAAATGAGGTGCATAAAGTAGACGCCAGTATAAACGGCATGCACTCTATGGACGTCATTTCAAATGGCATGCATTCTTAACTATGCTATTTCAAATACTGTTCCTAACTTCTTAGTCGTACGGTGTGCCATTTCGTTGAAATTTTTTGGTGACGTACTATATTCCTAAATTTTTTTCAAAATGTGCCAGTTTGATAAATTAGTCCGAATAGCGTTTATAATTTGTTATGTAACTGATTTCTTGGTATGTTTTTGTGTGTGTCCTTTTACAGTCTCAACTGGTGACTGTGGGTGTGATTCAGTGTGCTTTATTTACTGGTTTTGCGAGAAACTAGTTCTCCCTTCTTTTTTATGGTATCGACGTATTCCTTTTGTGTTTATGATGTCTTATATACTTATATTCTAATTATTAAAATATATCCCTTTTAATAAGTCATGATACAATAAGTGCGTATGAAAATGAAATGAGTCTTGACCCACCTGGGTGTTGCCTTAGTGGTAGAGGCATGTTAGGGGATAGAAAAATGCTCTTGGCCAAAAGGTCAGGAGTTCGACTCCCCGCATGAACCTTTCCCTGAGGATTTACCTTGACTTGCCTGGGCTATGTGGGTGGTGGGTAGCTGCATATACACGCGGTTTACCGGGTAATTGGGTTCCGTGTTGCCGAAAAAAAAAGAAAAAGAAAATGAAATGGGTCTTGTATGACTGTGTTACAAAATTTAGCTTTGTCTCTTAACAGCTATTTTTGAAACTCTGCTTTTTTTTTTTTTTTTTTAATTCATTATTTTTCTATTTTTGAGAAGTTGAATGGAATCGATGGTCATTGAATTTATTCTTTGTTAATATATGTCAATGGAATTACGTTAGACAAACTGAGAGATATATAGGTGGCCAAATTTTTCCTTTTTTTTTTTGATAATTAGAGAGCAAAGCTTAATACATCGGACGGCGGTCTAAAAAGGCTCCAAGAAGCACTGAAAGTGCCAAAATAGGTGGCCAAATGAATCAATTGAGTGCGATATAATATATATAATTGTTAATAATACGGTAAAATATGTATTTTTTATGTTATACTCGAGTGGATAGAATTATATCCATCCCCATTATGCTGGTATTTTAGACATGAATGTATACTATCGATATAATCCTTTTAGAGGTCGACAAACTTTTAACCAAAATTTTTATATATAAATCCAAATAATATACATATATATTGAATTATTTTTATTTTTGATACTTAACTAAGGTTACGTTTGGTATAGCTTTTTAACAGCTTAAAACAGTGAAAAAGATCTAGTTCACTATAAGGCTTGCGTTTTTTTGACAGAAAAGATCTTTTTACATCTTTTTCATAACTTAAATAGAAATATGAAAAAGATGCTTATAACTAAGCAGAAAATATGCAAAATTGAATTTTTTTCACAGCTTATTTCAAAAATATGATTTAAAAAGATTATATTGACATTAAATCTTCGTCACCATGACCTAGTTTTACTTGTTATCACCAACCTCACCTATTACCACCCCTTTTTTATATCCATGAGTCGCTATACTCACCACTCTCCACTACCATGAGCAACTATTATCATGATTCTCTCTTACCTACTATTGTTAATTGATTTATATTTTTAAGTCATTTTTGTGATTATAATACATAAATCTCTTTTTTAAACTTCTATCCAAACACTTTATTATGAAGATCTTTCTGTACTGTATAACCAAACAATTCATAGTAAAAAAGTATAAATCTTAAATGGGCAGATCTTATTGAAATATATAAGCTGAAAAAAAATAAGCAAAAAATAAGTTGAACCAAATATACTGCACTTCCATATTAAGGATTGCTATCTAGTAGTACCCTACTAGTAGTTGGCATATTTAATAAAGAAATTAAGGCCAAATCGACCTCATCTTTAATGGCTATATACAACAACAATAACAAACTCACTACTACAAGAACTCTTGCATAAGCAAAGTCTGGGGTGTAGATGTACGTAGCCTTCCTCTTTTCGGGACCTACCCTGAAGGGAGGCTGTTTCCGATTACCCCCAACCTGATGAGCTAGTCTGCAACTAATGAACTTCAATTAATTTTATAGTACTCGTTTGCAACTAATGAACTTAATTAAAGCACACTAAACTTCCATATTAAGGATTGCTTTTGTTTGATACATTGTGATAACACAACTTGATTACTATATAAATAGAAAAATTATCACTTCGGTACTTAAGATTTGATCATTCATCACATAAGTATCGTGTTTGTGTGTATAATGGACTACCATGAGGTTTAAAATATTTCTTAGAGTTAACTAACTTAAAATTTTAGATTTTATAAATTAAGTACTCTTTTGTTGAAATTGTATACACATTCATTAGAAAATGCTAGAGTTAAACACAATTCTGATATATATATTTAATGACTTTACGCTAAAAATTGCTAATATTTTTTTTTATCAGATAAAAATTGCTAATGTGACACATGATTTTATCAATATAGAGGTAACATACATCAAAATTCAGGTGATTTTTATCATAATTCCCTTAATTTTGCTAAAAACATTGTGATGGCTTACACATATTACGGTAATTATATGTACTATGTTAGCATTTTTTTTACAATATAAAATTAGTCAGATTCTTAAAAAAGTTCATCAAATTCCGAAAAGGGTGGGTACCTAATCGATAATTTTTCCATAACACAATTTTAGAATTAAGATATGATGTAAGTACGTACATTATTCAGTCTTCAAACCTATACCTATAAGCTTTTGAAGCACAACAACAACAAAAAACCCAGTGCCTCAAGGACTCCTGCATAAACAAGGTCTGGGAAGGGTGAAATATACGCAGCCTTACCCCTTCAGAGTATTATCCTAACAAGGTGCTGTTTCAAGGACCTCCAACCTGAGAAGCATGAAAGCGTAAATCATACAAGCATCTAAGTGTAAGAGCATAAATAACAACACTTAACAGGCATATAGAGAGTATAAAGTAGCAAACAGATAAAAATAAATATACAATAAAACAACAAGGCGACACAACAATTTGCAATGGGGCATAAAAATTTGGGAGGTAGTGGAGATAACACAAAGTACATACATTATTGTGAGAGGCAAAGGCCTAAAAAGAGCAAGCTAAAGCTAAGTTGCCCCAAATGCATTGAGCCACTATTGTACATTCTTTCATGTTGTTTCCCCAAAAAAGTGCCACATTTTTCGTGTTTTGATCATATTGTTTAAAAAGAAGTTGCACGAAAGAGCCAACAATAATGGTAAGGTGAAAATCTTTGCTCTTGTTCTTCAATAATTGAGATTCTATTTCTTCAGTTTGCAACATGAAACAAAATGTCTCATCACAATCATATGATTTTATATATATATATATATATATATTTAAATTTGTTATTCAATATCAATACACAGTGAAAAAAATAAGAAGACAGATAAAGTCCATACAATGCGATCTAGGATGATTAGCGGAGGAGTAAAAGGAGCAATTGGATTGCCAGAAATCCAAACGGGTGGGAAGAAAACGCTACTTTATGCAGACAATTGTAAATGGTAATGACTTTTGATCAGTAAGGAGTTGTGGAGCCCATTACCTGTCAAGTTAAAGTTCTCAAACAGAGCTACGCAACCCCAACCACTTTGTTTTTAGCCCATCATATTTTCCCCAAATTCAGCATCTAAACGTGTTTTTAAGCTATTTTTATGTTTTGCTGATAGTACACTGGCAATTTGTAATATTTACATTTTAGGGGTTTTGTTTAGTTTTTCCTATAAATACTCATGTTGGCTAGTTGTTTCACATTTTCCCATTACTCAATACAAAGAAACCTTGATTTCTCTCTCTTTCAATGGATTCCGAACTTACTCTTTAAATTTAATATGCTCAAATCGAACTTTACTTTTCCATTCCGCATCACAACTACGCTTCCATCATTTAAAAAAGAAATGAACAACAAAATTTCTATTTTTTTCTATAAAAATAACATTTAACGAAATAAGAATAAAAAACTAAGAAAAGTCCAAACAAAACCTACCCTAAAAATTCACGTGAAATAAAATCCAACTGTAGAGTTGAGAAAAATTGTCATAAAATTATTTCAAAAGGGCAGTGCTCTTATTCATAATATATATGCATTGTCCGCTTGCTGTAGTATACTACCTCTTGCACCTAATATTCCTTTTAATATCCATAAAAAAATATTTATTTATATAAAATATAAAATGATTAATCTAATATTAATTTTTATAATTAAATTATTTAAATTAGATTACTATATATATATATATATATATAGTGGCGTTCTTATGAGAGGGTGAGATCATGAGAGAGGCGAATCCTAACCATTTATTGTAATGGACGACCAAGATTTATTAGATATTAAAAAGAATAACAATTTAAGGCCAAAATTTATTGAGTATTTGTAAAAAAAATAAAAAAATAAATAATTTTCTATCCTTACCCTTTCTTTTTTTCTACCCTATAAAGGATATGGGCTGTAAATTATTATTTTTTTTTAATTTTTAACAAATCTTGACCGTGCGTTACAATGAAGGGTTAGGATTCGCCTCTCTCACCCTCTTACAAGAACGACATCGTATATATATATATATATAGAGCATATTGTCATGGTCTACAAAATTTTGATTTTACTTAGTTCTTTTAATAATGTTCACTTTCTAAGAGAATTCAATTTCGTAGTAGATCAGTTTGTAAAACAAGGCATATCGAGAACCTTCCCTCTCATGGCCTGGCTTTGGTTTTAGAGCGATACCTTTTTGGGTTATCTCTTCATGTTGTGTACTTTAATATCCCCTCATACAAATGCCTTGTTTGCTTGATGTATGAAGACCGTACTACTTTATCACGAAATTATATTAATATTTAGAGTGTAGTTAGTATAATTCCAATTTGTAATTTCTCAGTCAATAAAATTCTGGTATCATGTCGAAAATTATAACTATCCTAAAACTTAAATTGATTGATGAAGATTCGAAATAATTTTATACTCTAACACGTCTTGGGTGCTAATGTTTAAGTTAGCTGTGATATTGGGTATCCGGGGATGGTTTTTTGCTTTCGTTTTTGGTACTTCTTATGGAGGAGTATATTGTCATTTTTTCCTTATTCACACTTTGTGCATGTCTTTCGGGTCCTTATAAGATGTCAGTTTTTATATCCCGAGCTCTTTTTTGCTAAGCCTTTGGCGAGAAAAGTTTGTGCAAAAGGATAAGGCATTAAAGAAGGAAATAATAACAGAAGAAGAATATGATGATGAATGATGATGACTATACATACATGCATGCATGTGCATCATAAAGCTATTTCTCTTTATGCTATGTTTTAACATATTTAACTAAAGAAATAAAATGAGGAACTAATTTTGACAAACATATTAAAGAAACCAGCAGCGTAAACAACTCATCTAGGATTTGTCAAAGGATCGAAGTGATAAAGAGTAAAATTAAGAACACCGGAATTTACATGGTTTAGTCGATACGTACATCCACAGATGTGAGCGTAATAATTCCACTTCATTTTTGAAAGATTACATAAGACGTTTCAACTATTAACCCCTAATGTTAACATACACAACCCAGTATATGTATAGAGCCACCCGCACTCAAACTCTAGTGTGTTATGGGCATAAATATAATTAGCCTAATCTTCTACCTTATAAATAAGGTCCAATATAACCAAGCTTGACACAAAACCCAACAATACCTATATGTTCTATGCAGTGGTTTGGTTTTCAACCTACAAAAACGCGTTCCTCGTCCCGTCTCCTCCCTATTATATCAGGTACCTCTGTTTTAACAATGTTTACCATTGGACATAATTAGTACGTTAAACAAACTTTATCTTTCTTTTTAATCGTTGAACACTGCTAGTACTGAGTATCAAATCTAATAATAAAGAAAACCCGTAAAACCATAATCAACAACAGTAAAAGATGGATGAATACGAGGGTGTGATTGAAACAAATTAACGTGCCAAAAGAAAAGGAAAGGGGAACATGTGGGGGAATAATGTTGAAGTGATAATGATTTTCTTAACGTTGAAAAGCATATGGAGAGGGGGGCCAAAATCCATTAATATCATATGTTAGTGGGAGTAGGGGCAAAAATGCCTGTAAAGTTGGGGCAAAATCACTTTTACTTTTTGTTTGTTTATTGATTATATATCATAATAAATGTGTCTAATACATCACGTTCAAAGGTCGCACTGTAATCTCGAATCTGAACATTGTATAATAAGACAAGATAGGATGGCTCTAAATGTGTGTGATACAACGCGTCTAAAGGTCGCACTGCAATCTCGAATCTGAACATTCTGTGATAGGACAAGATAGGATGCCTCTAACCTGTCGATCGTACCTAACGATGTTGCATTGAAAGGGATTGGCTAAAACTTGTTGATAATGGTCAATTCATAGGTGTAAAAAACCCTCCTTCTAAGGATAATCTAACATTAAGAATTAATTTTACTTTAAATCAAACTCTGCTACTCCTAGTAATCATCTAATTGTAATAAGTAATCATATTACAAAACGAACTATTCATATTTGTGCATGTCATTCACGCGTCTCCTTGAAGGAATCCGTCCTTGAAAAGGATTGTGTCTTCTAGTTTCATATCTCGATCGGCTTATTCTTATCCTATACTACATCAGTGTGTTATGTGTATAACCGAAATATTATTAATTACTAGGAAGATTATATTATGGCTTAATATCATGTGATAAATTTATTAATTAGATTTTATTATGTTTGGACCTTTATTATCCACGTACTTTGAAGTTTTAACATCTACAACGAGGTATAGTATACTAGAGTTCAGAAATTTTACTACTTAGACACTATAAGTCAAAATTTGGTACATTATTGCTAGAATCTAGAACATTTTTTGCTATAAAGTCGTAATACGGCATGGTATATAACTACAATAATATATATGAATTGCGCCAATGCTTATGACAAAAGTTGTCGGATTATGATGAACATTCATCGACTCCTGCTGGAGGTTACTTATATATTACTAAAATCATGTTCTACGCTACTATCTTTGGAAAAAAAAATTAACAATTTTGAATGTGCATACTTATTTTGTTGGAATTACGTTGTATTTTAGCTTTGCAGACGAAACTTTGCCGAGTCACAACAAATAGTACTTGATTGATAGTTTTTAAACATTGGACTACCTTATTGATAAATTTTTAATCCTCAATATACATACATACATACATACATACATATATATATATATATATATATATATATATATATATATATATATATATATGGTAACGTTCTTATAAGAGGGTGAGAATGTGAGATGAGCGAATCTTGATCCTCCACACTAATGAATGACCATGATTTATTAGACATAAAAAAAAAAAAATTACAACCAAGATTTGTTCAGTATTGGAAAAAAAAAAAAATTTCCTCCCTTACCCCTTCTTTCTTTCTGCCCCATGAAGGGGTATGGGCCATAAATTGTTATTTTTTTAATATTCAACAAATTTTAACTGTCCATTACAATGAAGATTAGAATTCGCCCCTCTTATCCTCTCATAAGAATATAACGATATATATATATATATATATATAGGTAATAAATTTTCAAATATCAAAATACTGTAATAAAGCTAATATCCATAATGTGATAGATCCCAAGCATGGGGGTGAAGTACACATCGCCCATGGGATACATCATGACACCCGTCACTTCTAGACATGAAATTATTGCTATTTATTACTGAAAGTTTCCTTTTCAACCACATTATTTATTCCTTTTTGTTTCTTATTATTATTATATAACATCCATTTTCTATATTAAAATACTTTATAAGACTTTACTATAAATCATATCTTCGTTAAATTTTGATATATACAAAGTCTTATTAACATTAGGTTTATCATTATTTTTTGCAAAACTAATATGACTAAAGATTGAAAGGTAAAATTTGGTCATTCGTTTTACGTTCTGTTTTAGTGGTCCATTCTACCCAATTCTTGGTTTATTTCTATCACTAGGATAGATACATTAGGTTGATCCTCGAAAGAGGACCTAATGCTTTTTTAACTATTTAAAAAGTAGGTTAATTTAGTTATATATGCTGTAAAATAAAACAAGGTGTTAGCTAGCTGAGCTAATAAAATATCTGAGGATAGTTCCCGAGACCAAAGATCAAAGCCACCTTTATTAAGGTGAGACGATTTATAGAAATTGGGAAGGAGTATTCCATTGTGCCATTCAATCGGACTTCTTACTGTTTGTAAAAACGAAAATGGTGTAAAAATAAAAGAACCACACACCACCGGCGCCAAGCCCCACTAAGTAGCACGCGTAATTTAATTGAAAAGTTGATGAAACATTTATTATGATTACTAATAAAATGAACAAAGAGGGTCCACTTTTGTTATTTGGGCTACCATTATAGCATTACAGTGTCCAAAACGCATCCTGGGCTTGGCCCATAAAAGCTCACTATCCAGCTCAGCCCAATACAAGTTGAGCCTCTATGTAATTAGGTCATGTCATATCCGTTGTTGGGCTTGATTTGGGCCTACGTCCAACCTGATTTTCTGTAGGTGTTTTCAACCTGATTTGGGCCAATATTAATGCATCACGGGGCCAAAATGTGTCCTGTGCTTGGCCCATTTAAAGTCGGCCCAGCCCAGTTCAAGTTGAGCTTCTATGTAGAGCCTGATGGGGTCATGTCATATTCGTTGTTGGGCTTGAATTGGGCCTAAGGCCAATCTGATTTTCTGTGGTGTTATCAATCTGATTTGGGCCAATATTATAGCATTACAGGCCCAACGTGTCCTGTGCTCGGCCCATTTAGAAGCCCTTCCAAAGTCGGCCCATAAAAAGTAACTATCAGGCCCAGCCCAGTTCAAGTTGAGCTTCTATGTAGAGCCAGACTAGGTCATGTCATGTCCGTTGTTGGGGTTGATTTGGGCCTACCTCCGACCTGATTTTCTGCAGGTATTTTCAACCGGATTTGGGCTAATATCCAGCCCAAACCAGTTCAAGTTGAGCTTCTATGTAAAGCCTGATTGGGTCATGTCGTATCCGGGGTTGGGCTTGGTTTGGGCCTACCTCCAGCCTGAGTGTTTTTAAGGTAATTTGGGCTAATGTTATAGCATTATACGGCCCAAAAAGTGTACTGGGCTCGGCCCATTTAGAAGCCCTTCCAATGTCGGCCCATAAAACCTCACTATCCGGCCCAGCAGTCGAGGTTCAATGTAGAGCATGATTGGGTCATGTCATATCCGTTGTTGGGCTTGATTTGGGCCTACGTTCAACCTTATTTTCTGTAGGTGTTTTCAAGCACATTAGATTTGCATGTTTATTTATTAACTTTCATTAGGGTGTGCCATATTAGTTCACAGTGTTCCTAAACTTGTATTTTTGTTATTATTATTGGTTTATTTAATATAAGTAGTGCTTGTTTACATTACACATGCATATTTTCATTTGACTTTAGTATTATTTTTAAGATTAGGGACCCTTTGAAAACCACCCCTATACAAAGTTGTATGCATTTTATAGTCTTACCCTTCCTATACTCTATCTTAGCAAGAGCCTTTTTTAAGGCACCAGGATGCTGTTGCACTAGGGCGTGCCAGGTGGAGCATGAAAAGGCAAAAAAAAAAAAAAAGTCTCTTTCTCAAGAAATGTAGGCACTATTGTCGAACCATATAAACCTTGTAACTTGTTTTCTTTTTATCATACAATATTTTGTATTCTTTTATTTGTTTTCTTAACTGTACCGGGTCAAGTCCAAACTCTAAAGGGCTGGCCTAGTATAGGGTCAGGAATTTTATGGCACCAAGGGGAGCATCCTTCTCAAAAATTGGGTAAAATTTTATTATTAGCCAAGATAAATATAATCAATTAAAGACGGATTTAGAGAATCACATTTTTAATGCCAAAATGCTACTCTTCTCAGGTTCCTCTAAAGAATATTATGGGATATGTTTGACAGAAAACCTTTTTTGTCTCAATTGTATTTTTCTTTACATGAATTCATAGTAACCGCAAATAAGGAAAATGTTCTCATCCACTGATAGGAGATAGGAAACACATTTTCCACAGTGATCTAATGTTCTACTACCTCAGCTTAGCGAAGCGTGAATCTAATACAAACTTATAAAATGAAACTATTTTCTTGGCCAGCAGGATAGAACTTCAAAGTAAAAATATATTTAATTTAGAAAACTTATGAAAGAAAATTTTTTATAGGAAAATGTTATACTTTGAACCAAGTAGAGCCATAGTTTTTTTATTACATACAATGCTGCTAATTTTGCACATAAAATCTAGAGCTGATGGTAGAAGTACAACCTTCTCATTTCCTTGCGAAAGAAACTCCTTTCTGAATACTGGCTGCTAACTCTTTCTTTGCCTTCTCCAGACCAACCCTGCTCAGTTTCATGTCGTAATGTCGAATATTATTGCCTCAAAATTAGAAACTGATCATGAAAAGGTATATGATTTGGGTGAGATTTGGATTGATTAGATTACCCAAAGAAAGGTTGAACTTTGAATAAGGAAAAGCGTAGGAAGTTACAGTATAAAAAGGGCTTGTGGAAATGGTTAAGAAGGGCACTGCCAGCAGGAAAAATGTGAGCAGCAGTGTAAATTTTTAAGGAGTCACAGGGAATACTCCGAGAAGGGGGGAGTGTGAAGAAGTGTTTGTGAGTTCTTTGTGTGTGTGTGTGTGTGAGTTTGTATGTGTTTAATCGAGGATGAAGAATGTCATGTTTGAATGATTTAATTGAGGGTTTGCAGCTTTTCTATCTAAAAGTTACAAGCGAAATACTTTGTAACTTCATCCTTACGGAAGTTACACTTCGGTTGACAAATTATGAGATTGGATTTCAGGATAATTAGATATTGTAATCCAAAATTTCATTAGTCAATGAGAGGTCTGTTTAACTCCTATTGTTTTTTCTCTGGTTGAGAAAGGATTTCGTCGTAAAATTTTAGTGTTGTTTGGTTTAATTTTGCGTGACTTTTCCCAACACTAAGGTAAAATCACAGAAAAAAGGAGAAATCACAGAAAAAGGAACATAACTGACCTCTCGTACTCGTTCAAGGGACCCAAAGGGAAAATCTCTTCAACACCACTTCGACCCAGTCTCACTTTCGTCGCAAAGAACGGAAGTTCGGTCACCTGCCAGTGAAACTGATAAATATCTGAGGACTCCAAGTGTGCTTCTAATTTAACAAGTCCCACTTTAGAGATTTATGGTTGGGAAACGAACACGTAAGATTTACGTGGTTGAGCCATTGTGCCCACATTCATAGAAACTTCTGAAAATTGTACAAATAATTTTTATTAATCCGACGTGAATTGAACAAAAAGGTCCACATAAGGGTACTCCACCTATTATAGATTGATTTTATATATATTGATCTCATGCGCTAATTCTTTGGGCTAGGCTTGAACAACAACAACCGTCCCAGTGCCACAAAAGCTCCCGCCGAAGTAGGGTCTAACCTAGAAAAAAATTCAAGCAAGACCACTCAAAACCCCAAGCAACCCAAATAGTTGTTTGGGAGGCCCAATTTTTTCAGGATCTCTTCTTAAAATATGTTACATCATCAATTTGCTTCTACCGCATGTCGCCATTCATAATTGATGAAATTTGTTGAATTTGGCTTAGACACCTCAGTTATCGAAAAAAGGGCCCAGGATCAAAATTCCTTTAAACCTCTAAAATCTCAAGATCAGCCCTGATTTCAATTTAGATCAATCCATCAAGATAGAGGTAAACATGAACCCGTGGATGCAGAAGAAATGGAAGCTTTTTATTTGAGAAGAGAGCAGTTTAAACATGCCTGAGAAGCAACGAATGCACATTCAATAATGCCAGCATCTCCTCTCAAGCCCCTAAGGCAAGCATCTGCGAATTTAACAGCAGCATATGCCTGCATTTACGAGCACCTTTCGTTTGAGTCTCGGTCCTTAATCCATGATTAATTAAACAAATGAAACAGGTAGCAATTGTAAAGATTTAAGATGAAACAAACCATTGATAATGTTGCAGACCCAGTTCCTGCTTTTGCCTGCCACGTGTTGTCAAAGCAGTCAGATTTACAGTACTAATGGACTCTAATTTGTGTTTTCCTTGAAACATGACAAACATGTCAATTAGCTAAATTTGCTTCAAAAATGATACGGTTGTATGGCGATTGAGTCAAAATCAATCACGTTGTATCATATTTGGGTTTTCCTGTGACGTACTACTAGTTACATAATTCCACCACAAAGGTCAGTATATCACTAAACTTAGGAGTTATTTACTTCGGTGGGTTCCTGATATTAGTATATATGTCCAATTTGGTCCCTCATCTTTCATTTTGTTTAGAATAGTCTTTAATGTTTGTATTTTGTTCAAACAATCTTTCATCTTTCCTTTTATTCAAAATAATCTCTAATATCTTATTTCAAGATAAAAATGGTCTCTCACTTAGTGACTAATTTAGGTGAAGATTACAAAAGATAAAGGACTAATTTTGTCATAAATAAATCATTAGGTGCCATTTTGAACAAGAAAAAATGTGAGGGACCAATTTGAAGGAATTTCTAAAAATTTGAGACTGTTTTGAACTCAAGAAAAAGTAAGTGGGCCAATTTGAATAAACGTTTCATGTAAATAGAGAGACACATGAGGGCCTGTTTGGTTAATCTGTGAAAAAATTGTTTTCTTTCAGAACCACCTTGTAGAAAGTGATTTCAATAGGGCTACTTAGAAATATTTTAGTTTTTGTTTGTATCAATTTAAAAGCTTAAAAGACTATCTGCTTCTATTTAAAAGCATTTTTCTTTGCAGTCCAACCACCTCAATTTCTAGAGAAAGTTATTTTCTCCCTCGAATAACACACTTTTTTTTTCCCAGAAAAGAAATTTAGCCAAATCGGACATAAGAAGCAACAATGACTGGATGATCATGTGGCCATGATACCCTCCAAGCTACAAAGTCAATAAAAATCAGAACGAGTTGCAAAAATTTCAACAGAAAGTAGATAGTAGACAAAGGAAGTTATCATATCATCAGCATTTGAAAGAAAGCTATGGAGATCAAAAGAAATATGTACCTCAACAACTTCTGTTCCGCCATTTTGAATGCGATCAGTTAAGTAGTTGATTTCATCCGGGGTAAAGGAACAGGAAGGTTTAACCTGTGCTTAGTGAAGAGTGTTAAAATAGCTTTACCATAAAAAATCAAAAATACAACAACAAACCCAGTGCCTCCAAGGGCTCCCGCAAAAGCAGGGTCTGGAGGGTATATGTACGCAGCCTTCCCCCTCCAGGGGGCTACCCTGAAGAGAGGTTGTTTCCGAGGACCCCCAGCCTAAAAAGCTGGTCCGCAGCAAATAAAAAATCAAAAATACCAACCAAAAAAGAACAAAATAACAAATTTAGACATATGGGTCAGTTTCCTTAACCTGAGACAAGAGCGGTAAAATAGTGACACCAGCATGCCCTCCTACAACTGGGACATCAACCTCCCTCGGATCTAGTCCCAAAACCTCTGCCTGTTTGATAGAAAAATAACAGAAAACTTTCAGAACTTCAAATGTGAGTAAAGATAGATGTCCAATATCGGAGTTGTGGGAGAGATGATAACAATATACAAGCCTAGGTGCCACTCCATGTAATGCAATATGGTCTTTATACGAGGTGGCTCTTTTGCATTGCAACTTCTCGCTAATAATCAAAAAAAATGCTTCAAGTCCATACGCAGATGCCAACATTGCGTGCAAAAAGCTACATGATGCCTATTGTGCCGAACACCCACAAGAAACCATAAAGCACACACTGAAAATAGGAGACACAAGATTTACGTGATTCAACCTTGATGATAAGCCTACATCCACGAGGGCAGCAAGGTCATATTCACTATTTTCAATTTTGGTGAGTACAACTACAACCCAAATTCCCTTTAAAGCGAAGAATAATAGAAAAGGCGACCTTCTCCCTTGACGGTTCTCAAATGCCCAGCCTCTTCTTTGCTCATTTCTCCTAGTTTTTTTGCTATGCTTTAGGGCTATCAACGCAAAAAAGGGCCAGAATGCAACACAAAGATTTCTATATAGTCTGGCTGCAACCTCCAACGAGCCAAATAACAAATCAAGCCACGTTTTAGGTCATACTTGCTATTCATGCAATCTTAATACATGACATCGCAGATTTACAGATGATTTATTCTTCAAACAGGTAATCAGGCCACAAGCTGGCGATCGAGCTAAGAGAATCACTTTAGAAGGCTAAGAAAATAAGCACAAGTTAGCAACACATACCACAAAAGTATTGGCCCTCACAACATCAAGCATGGTCACACCCAACAGTCGCTTGGGATCATAGGTACCGGCTTTCTTGAACACCTCCGCAGCAATCGCAACGGTCGAGTTCACTGGGTTACTGATCAAGTTGACAATTGCTCCGGGGCAGCACCTTGCAATCCCTTCACAGAGAGTCTTGACGATCCCAGCATTGATGTTGAATAAATCGTCTCTCGTCATCCCTGGCTTCCTTGGAACCCCAGCTGGGATGACCACCAGGTCCATGCCAGTGAGTGCCTCATCTAGCTGCTCTTTTCCTAGGAAGCCACGTACCTGTAATTGACGACCTCATAGTCAGTCCTATAACAGGAAAGTCGAAAGCAGCTAGGTTCCCAGTACGAAAATTCTTTCTGGGTAGCCTAGGTGTCCAAAACAATTTACACGCAATTTAGCTAATTGCTAGATTGCATACGACAGAGTAAGTTCTAGAACAAAAGACCCTATGAGTGACGCTAAGTAATTGTTTGCACTTAATGGTAAGATTCAAACTCTATATCTAATACTTCATGAGACTATATCTAATACTTCATGAGACGCTAGATCCAAGTGCTTACTACTTAAAGCTAATCCCTTGGGGGTTCTCAGTGAGAATCCAAAGCTTCAAGTTTCGCATTAAACCACAAAACCCTCTGTTCTGTTTTTTGAAGAACTTTTAAAAAGTATGATTCGAGCAAAAATAGATCACTTCAACAAACAACCCCCAACGATCCTCAGTGTGCTGTCGGCTAATCAGAAATTATTCCATCGGAGATTGCCAGTAACAACTGGCTCAGTAATGGAGCCAAGAAACCATACTTCCAATAATAGAATCAAACAAAGGCTATTACATTACGGCCAAGCTAACTGTTACATGATTTACAAATACACGACGATACTTTTATAATAATCTCGTTTGTCATATACATTGTATATTGTTTTCTATAACATACTTCCAAAATGTATTTGTACGTTCAAATCTATCAAATAGGAATAAAATTTAATGATTAATTATAAATGTATTTGTATATTTGAAACTATCAAACGGGTATAGAAATCAGTAATTGAGTAGAAATTCATTCAATTTTTGCAAATGCAAGTTTTAAAAGCAATTTAGGTCCTCTTAAAAAACCCAATGCTATCGCAACTATCCATTACGAAATGTCCACTATAACCGCTTCTATGACACCATACTGGCGACCATTATATAACCACAAACATGAGTTGATTCCATACTTGGAATGGAATAGGAATCGTAGCAGCTCCACTCTCAGTACCCAAATTGCAATATTCATACTTACAATTAAAACTCCAATTAGTTTCTTTATTGGGAAAAGAATATCATTAAGCTAGACAGAATATACAAAGAAATAAGAATAAGATGCCGTCAGTCATCAAATAAGAAAACTCCAGACAGTTGTTTAATTCAAACTTAAACCAGCTCCAAAACCCCTCCAGCTCGAGGCTTGATTCCAATCAGCTTAAGTCACTAGTCTTTGCAATCAAAGTGAATATCATCTGAATTTCAATTAGAAAAACTTAACAAGAAAAAGAAAAACCCCGCAAGCAAATTGAGATGTCAAGCAATACCACAGCGCCGGTGTCCATATGGCTGAGATCAGCGGTGACGCCAGGGGTGTTGACGACATCGTATAGATGGAGGACGGAGACCAAAGGGTTCATCTTCATCAACATGGAAAGCGGTTGACCGATACCACCGGCTGCTCCCAGTATCGCAACCTTGAACCCTGGCGCTGCTCCCTTTGCCCGGCAATTCGCCCTATTCAAATTCGAATTCCCTTCCATCTACACGAATAACCGGAAAAAGGTTCAATATCAAGGCCGATAAGTGAAGGCCCGAAATTGATTTTATACTCTAACAATGCCCCATCATGCAAATTCCCATTAAACTTGACGTGAATACTGCACAATTCCACCTCATTCCTTGTACTTAAATTATGTTAATATAAAAGTGGGAGTTGTTAAAATTCAAACTTGTGCCCTCTTAGTCATCAAGGCAGTAATACCATGTCACTGTACTAACTATTCAAAAAGCTTAAACTGATCAGTGAAGTTTCATAATTGACTTTATACTATAACATTGTTAAAGACTCTTCATGTAAGTCTAGTAGCAATCTCATGTAGGAGTTATAAGATAAGAGAGATCAATATATATACTTAGTAAATTACTTCACCCAATGTCACTTAGTTTTTGATGCAACCCTACTTAAACTTATACGTGGATCACATATATCCCAACTTTGTGGATCCTATTGAAAAGCCAAGTGAAAACTTTAACATAAACGAAAATAAAATCATGGCACAAATTCGAATTCCCCTCCATCTAATTCATTAACCTATGAATCAATTCAATACCATAATTCAATCCCAAAAGATCGACACCAATACTAATCATCCTCCACCTAATTAATTAACCTAAAAATCAATTCAATACCATAATTCAAAATCAAAAAATCACCCATCACAAACACACACACACAAAGACAAAACCTGGAGATTCGGAGGGTGAAGATGAGCTGAGAGTCTCGCAATTCGTTGATTAGCTTGCGCTGTCGGCTGCATCTTCGAATTCAGATAGATAGAGAGAGAAAGATGAAGCTGATGATGATGATAATGAATGTGAAATTTATGGGGGTGAGGTTTCTATGTATGAGGATGAAGATTGAAGAAAGATGTGAACTTTTTTGTATGATTTTGGGTATTGAAAGGTGCGCCCCCCCCCCCCCAAAAAAAAAAGAAATAAAATGTATAAGAAAATAAAATTATTTACGCTTTAGGTATTTTAATATTTTAAAATAATAAAAAAGACTCTAATTTTTTTAAAATTATTAAAAAGGCCTTTGAGTTTTTACGGTATTAATAAAAAGGCTCTTTTTAAACATAATGACATCATTTTTTTACGAAAAAGCTGATGTGACAACTGCTTTTTATTAATACTACAATAAAATGACTTAAAGTATGCTTTAACTCCATCATTCTTGATTCATAAGCAAGGCATTCGAGATATTGTATTATGTAGAAGCTATTTATTTTCGCTTAATTTGTTTCAAAATATGGTTATTAAAGGATATTTTTGTTATTTTAGTGCAGCATTAATAAAAACTCAACTATCACCTCAACTCTGTCGACTAAAAATGATATCATCAAGTCAAAGAGGAGTCTTTTTATATTAATGCGACAAAAACTTAGTGACCTTTTTATTAATACAATAAAAACTTAAGGTCTTTTTAATAATTTAAAAAAGTATGTTCTTTATATTATTTTAAAATGTTCAGAAATTAAAATATAAATAACCCAAAAAGATAAGAAAAGAAATTAATAAGAAATTGGTGGTGAGAGAATTGAAACTAGAAAAGGGCCCCCTTATCTAGAGATGGATTATGTCCAAATTGGTATTAGCCTTCCGTTTGATTTATGGTTCATATTTTGTAATCTCCATTTTTGTTTCTCTTCTCACCTCTATGGTTCGTATTTGGTTAATATAGGAATCGAATTCTTATAGTAAATTTTATTTCTTTTAAATTTAATATATGTGTTAACTTTTTTAAAAGTTAGTCTTAAAGCTTTTGATTATCATTTTGGGAAATAAAACTTGTTAAAAGAGGTTAGCTAAAAGGAAATAAATTAGAACTTATTTATGAGAGATTAGTTAAGTTACTTCCTGTAAGGAGATGTGAAAAGCCCTTGACTACACTAGGTAGGAGAGGAAGAGGCAGGCCAAAAAAGAGATGGTTGGAGACGATCTGAGAAGACCTCACCCACCTAAACCTTCGGTAGAAGATAGCCTTAAATAGGGCCCAATGAAGGGCTAGTATAGGGGTTATAAATGCTCCAGTTGGAGTAGGGTAGTCTAGCTTACTAGTGCTAGGCCTTGACATCCTCCTGGCGCACTTAGGTTGTGTACTTGCTCTCATGAGCTGCTACTCGCGTACTTATCCTTTGATTTCTGCTTGTTGTGGCTTACTTTGAGTTTGTTGTTTTGCTCGCCGTATGTTTTGCCCTACTCATGGTTTGATGCTCTCCTACTGCCAAGTCACATGCTCTATGCTACAAACTAACTTCTCAGGTTGGGGGTCCTCGGAAACAGCCTCTCTTCAGGGTAACCCCCTGAAGGGGAAAGGCTGCGTATATCTACCCCCCAAATCCTACTTTTGTGGGAGCCCTTGCAGGCACTGGATGTGTTTTTGTTATTGTTGTTGTTGTTGTAGTTAAGCTACTTCCTGTGTTAAAAAAAAAGGGAAAATTGCCAATGAATTTCTAGTTATTGTATTCTGCTTATTTCTTAGTAACCAAACAGGATGGCAAATGTCCACTTCTCATATCAAGACTCTTGGAGTAGTGTTATTATCATAACAATTTTAACATAATAAGGTTCAACAATCTTTATCAATGTCATGTTGTTAACAAAAAATATCACAGCAATAACACTAGTCAATTTTTGTAAGTTATTCACTCCACTGGTACTTGTTGCCTTAAAATTTGTTTAAATTAGGTTCTTAATTTTTATTCAAAATGGTCTCAAATAATTGTAAATTTCTACGAGTTAGCCCCTCATTCTTTTCTTATTTAAAATAGTTCTTTATATTTTGTCCTATAATAAAAATTTGTACACGGTTTTTAATTTTTTTTAATTTTAATCACTACGTAGAATATAAATTTTATAATAAGATAAAACAATAGCTATTATATTTTAAACAAGGGAAAGTATTATCCATTATCGTTACTGGGCTTTGCACTCGGCCCGCGAGAACACTTACTATTTTTAGAATAAAAAAAAACGAGCATACCTAGTGTCTCAGGGCTCCCACCTATGCAAAGTCTGGGTTACTATTTTTAGAATATCATTTTAAAATAATGGTTAACATGGTCCTGAAATTTAAAATATGTGGGTGATAAGTGCAAGCCCACCATAAGGTGAGACTAGAAGTGGCCAATGGACTGGATTGGTGTACGAACAGGCCCGGCCCATCCTGTTGGGGGCTTTTGCCTCCAGTGTTTAGTATCCGTTTGGGCATTATAACTTATTTTATATGTGTATTTTGTATTTATATTGTTTCAATTATATTTTTTAATAAGTTGTAATATATTTAATTTTATCAAACATATTTGTAATTTTATAACGTACTATTATACTATTGTAGTTGTATTTTTTTAACAAGTTATAATATATTTTATTTTATAAAATATATTTGTAATTTTATAAGATACTATTATGATTATATTATATGTTATATTATATATATATGTGTGTATATATATATATCCTCTCTTAGAAAAAAGGGCTTGGTCGGGATGGCCACCACTAGGTGAGGCCTAAAATCCAACTCTGGCAGCGGGCTATTTCACTACGTATTGCCTCAGTGCTTATGTATAGCAGTGCTAATGAGTCGAACCGGCTCGTAATCGCCCAACTCGTTTAAAGGCAGCTCGATTATGTATAAACAAGTCAAATTTTAACAAGACTGATTCGAGTCGAAAAGCTTACAAGCCGGCTCATTTATCAACTCACGTGTCTATTGAGCCACATGGACTTTCCTGCACCGTTCGATGCTTGTTGCTATTTGGGTAGTTGAATGTTCCTTAGGGTTTGGCCTTTAAACCCCTAGCCCCCTGTGTATGTGTGAGTCCGTTACCATAGAAAATAGTGGGAGAAAGAAAAACCTAACAAATTGCCAAGGAACAGTGAACTTAAATGAGTTTGATGAGCCTGATAAATGAGCATAACGAGCCTGGTAAATGATTCCTACGAGTCGACGTATAAATGATCCGAGAAAGGTCGACTAGTCAGCTCGCCAAATAATCAAACCTAAATGATATTGATACCGAGCAGACTCGACTTGTTTGTCTAGCCGAGTAGAACACAAAATATGTGATTTGATTTGATAAATGATACCAAGGCGAACCGGTCTCTTGAATTAACGAGCGAAGCCAAACAAGCCATGACTCGACTTGGCTCGGGTGATTTGCAACCCTACTTATATAGTAGAGGAAAGCATGTTATCCATCATGATGATTTAATATTTTAATACATTTAGTTGATGAAAATCAATTCTCAAAATATCTAAGGTTGGTAAGGAGGTGAGGGTATTTTTACTGCTAGTAGAATTCAATTTTAGGTACTGTCTTTAGCCCCGTGTAATATTCACTTTTAGACCAGATTATATTTAGTAACCAAAGTTTAATATCAATAACAAATTTTAGTATCTTATTTTATATATTTAAATATTATATTATTTAATGGATAAAAATCAAATCTCATAAGATTTAAGTAATAAATTCATATTAACCAAAGTGTCAATAACAAATTCCAGTACGAGACAGATTCCAAAGCAATTGATGCTTTACACCAAGGCAGCTGCCTCCGATACACAGACATAGAGGTGGCCACCGGTCCGGGCTGGCCCGGAAACGAAATCAGTCCGACCCGGCCCGCACTGTATCAGGCTGGGCCTCGGGCCTTTTTTTTGGCCCTCAGAGCCCTTGGGCTCTTTATTTAAAAAACATACATATATATATATATATTTTTTTTTTCCTATAAATACTTAAACTTCCCCGACCCATTTCCTCACCAAATCTTCAATCCTCTCTTCTCTCTCTATATATTTATCATCTTCCATCTTCTCTAACTTTGCTAATTGCAAAAATTGTGCTCTAAAGTTCGAAGTTCGTAAAGTATTTGGCTGAAGTTTGAATTTCATTGTTCTCTCGTTTCGGTAATTTTAGTATCGCAATTTTATTTGATTCGCATTTTTAGTTATTTAATTTGCATTACTACTTGCATTTTATAAATACTAATCACTTATACTAATATGGCACACAACTCTTCATCATCCTCTGGAGCCGGTCGTGCTAGTTCTAGCTCTTCTCGGCCACGCAGAATCCCTAAAAGGAGTAGAATTGTCTTACTTAATACTAAAGAACGAGCTTTTATACAACCAGACCCATCACCCCCATACACTGATGATAGCGTAGATTATGACTTTTCACAACAACAAGATTATCATGAGTCAGGTGGTGGTAGGGTTGGAAACTCACAAACTGATGAGGAACCCACTCCCACCACCGTAGCCCAGCCTGAAACTAGTACCGATGCTAGTACGCGTACAACTAGTGGGGTATGGAAGCACTTTACCCTTAATAAGATAACTAATAAAGCAACTTGTAAATTATGTGACCCACCTAAGGATTTTAGTCATCAACCTGGTAGTGGAACGGGCACATTAAACAGACATATACTTAGGTGCCACCCCGAGCAATACCCGGAAAAGAGCCAACAACGTCTAGTACAGCAAGTGACCGGTGCATTTGCTAATTTTAGATTCTCTCAAGAGAGCAACCGAAAGAGGTTAGCTAAATATATAATTTTGAGTGAAAGGCCTTTTAATACCGGCGAAGACCCAAATTTCGTCTACTACTTCCAACGAAATGTGAACCCTGCCATTGTAAGGATTCCTCGGAACACCGTAAAGCGGGATGCTTTTACGTTGTACCACGGGATAAAAGCTGGGGTCTTCACACATTTTGCGATGAACACGGGCATGTTCTCGTTGACGTCGGACGTATGGACGTCGAAACCCGGCCAACCTTATATGTGCATAACGGCACACTGGACCGATGAATCCTTCATCATCCAAAAGAGGATAATTTATTTTGGACTTTTAGATTGCCCCCACAATGCCGAGGTAATTACGGGTGTGATTATGTCGGCAGTTCGCGACTGGGGCATAAAGCGACGTATCTTCAGTATTACGTTCGACAATGCTACCAATAACATTGCAGCCGTTACACATTTAATTAGGCAAATGAGACCCATGTTAGGTGGGAAGTATTTTCATATTCGTTGCATTTGTCACATTTTGTATTTAATGGTAATGGATGGTTTAGATCTTATAAAAGCATCCCTTACCACCTTAAGATCCGTAATAATATCTGTTAAATCATCCAACACTAGAAAAAGAAAATTTAAAATTTATGTAGGTTGCATAATGTAGAATATAAACAATTTAAATTAGACTCCCAAACTAGGTGGTCGTCTACGGTAGAAATGTTAGAGCGCATTCTACCATACAAAGACATTCTAATGGAATACGCCCAGAAAAATCGTGCAGAATGGAGCGATTACAACCTGGCCGGTATAAATTGGGAGACAATAGATCAAATTTGTAACTTTTTTAGCATGTTTAAAGAGGAAACGACATTTTTTTCGGGTTGGTACTATCCGACCATGCCTCAAGCAATATCAAGATTGCTTGATATTGTCAATTGGATGGTAGGTAATGAATCCAACCCCGTTTTGTTCATATCGATTCAGGCAATGAAAGAAAAATTTGCCAAATATTATTCTGAACTACCTCTTACATACTGCTTGACAACTATTTTAGACCCTCGTTATAAATGCAGGGTTTTCAACTTGTTTTGCCAACATTTTTTCAAGTATTTGCATCCTACTCTTAATATCGACACTTTTATTGCCGATATCGATAACGACTTGCATAGTTTATTTTCTCAATATTCCCGTCAATTAGCGTCCAATAATCCTAGTACTGCTGCAGTAGGATCTTCCACATCTAGTGGAAGTAGTTCACACACGTCATATTCGTAGAAGCAGTTGGAGCAATTTACGCCCACGGTAGCCCTCACATCATGTGACGAGCTAGATTATTATTTGCGGACACCGATGATCCATATTTTCGGGCCCCCGGCCAACCCGCATTTTGACCTTTTACAATGGTGGAACACAAATCAAACCCAGTATCCCGTGCTTTCCACCATGGCACGTGATATACTAAGTTGTCCGGTGTCTTCAGTAGCATCGGAGTGTGCTTTCAGTCTTGGTGGCAGGTTGCTTGGAACGAAGAGGGCGAAGCTATCGCCGTCAAGCTTGAAGATGTCCGTGTGCTTAAAGGATTGGCTACTAGCAGAGGCAAGAGATCAACAGAGAATGAAGCTGGATTCATCGAGCGATGAAGAAGACGACCGCACAACTGATACCTCAAATGATGGCCTAGATACCCCCCAAGGCGACTGATATCAACACTTTTGTATGTCAATTATTTACTTTTAAATATTTATGTCAAAAGACGACCGCACCCCCCATATGTCAAACTTTGTGTTTTTGATAAACAAATTTGTACTTTTAAATATTAGGCCTCAACTGCGTTGTATTTGTACTTGTATTTGTTACGTTATTTATGTACCATTATTTTTTTTGATAAGATACTTACCATTACTTATTGTATATTTTATTTTATTACATATATTTAACATTATTTTTTTTTGTATACTTTTGTATCTCATATTATTTATCAATGAATTACAATAATTTTAGTACAAAATAACTTTGTATTATTTAAAATTTTTTTTCTTTAAAAAGGTGGGCAGGGCACTGTGGCCCGGGCCGGGCCTACCCCTTGAGGCCCCTGGCCCGGCCCGCTACAGTGGCCGGCCGGCCGGCCGGGCCTGGCCCGTTGGCCACCCCTACACAGACAAATTCATTTATTTATTTTTTTGGACAAAGACAAATGCATTTATTAATTATTACTAATTTACAAATTTATATTACTGTCATAGTATTATTATCAAGATAAAATTATTATTATTACTAGAGCACGATTGTAGTTATTAAGGTAAATTCTTTATCGTTGTTATTTGTAAGTTATATCATTACTTTAGTAATAACAATTTTAGCCCTGGCACCAACAATTACTTTCCAAAATACTAAGTATAACATTTCATACTCATTGCTCAATGCTTTTTCTTTTATTATATATTATTCAAGTTAAATTAATTTTGATTTTAAGTCTCTAGTTGAGTGTAAAATCATCCCACTTTCTTCACGCATCATCCAAAGATTCTAAAACAGTTGGATTCCCTGATTACAGTCTTGTTAATCAAGAGATCGCTAGTTTAAATCTCGAGCATAAAGGTATGGGCGAGCACATGTATTATCCACACTTTAAGTCTTAATAGGCACTTGTGTGAGGCATGTTAAAGTGTGAAATCATTTCTAAACTTTTATCAATCAGCTCAAACTTTTTAGACAGTTAGTATCTTGATAAGAATTTTCAGTACTGGACTTGAGCATAGGGAAAAAGTCAACCAAATAATTTGAAAGTCTTCAGGAATCTAAGATTTTTGAGGTGTTGTTTTTGATGGTCTTTTGTAGCGAGGTTGGAGGGATGTTATAGGGCTTAAAGCCGGTACTTATATGACTTGAATATGTTTTTATTTTGTAAAAATTAAGTCCAGGGGTGAAAGATCTGACCATGGCTCAAGCATACGGATCCACTGCGAAGCGCACCAACAACTGCTAGTTATAAATCTAGCATTTTTTGTTGCTTTTTTTTTTTGATAATTGGATTTCCATTAATTTCCAAAAATGTACATATGCCAAATCACAAGACTTGTCCAAACAAAACATCAAAAAACTATCCATCCTATACAAAATGTGGATAATCATATACATCAAAAAGAAGGACACTAAAAAGAATGATACCAACAATACACAATCCTCCATAAGTATGACGACAAGCCACTGTAGCCAAGCAATCAAGGGGGAGCATCTTAGAACCGCATTCTTGGCAAGGGAATCGGCTAGCTGATTTACTTCTCTCTTCTGATGTATGATGGAGACCCACGTTCGAAGTAGTTGGATTCTGTTAATAACAAAGTTCATCATCCAAGGGTAAGAATCTAAGTTATTTGCCCACGACACTGTATTTCTTGAGTCCGATTCGATTATCAATTTGTTGCTCTTGATGTTATCATCTTGGTAGGAGTACTCAAGGGCTAGTCTTATGGCTTCAATCTCAGCAAAGTTTGAATCTTTAGTCTCAATTGGAACCGAGAATACACAAAGAATATTACTTTGCCAATCTCTTAGGACACCACCAACTCCTGCATCTCCCGGCTTCCCTGTTGACGATCCATCCACATTCCATTTAAGAGTCCCTATTTCAGGAGGAGCCCAATTAAGTTCAGATCTTGGGCTTTTCGTTTGC
Organism: Simmondsia chinensis; assembly: GCA_018398585.1. Classification (NCBI taxonomy): domain Eukaryota; kingdom Viridiplantae; phylum Streptophyta; class Magnoliopsida; order Caryophyllales; family Simmondsiaceae; genus Simmondsia; species Simmondsia chinensis. The sequence continues at coordinate 42,152,560 of JAGTTD010000002.1, read as the reverse complement.
TTCCACTTGGATACCGTATCAATATCAGATATGATTTGTTTACTGCCTTAATCCATGAAGCAACTCTGTATTTTGCATTCTCAATGATGTCCTTTGTGTTTATTTGCTTGTCTTTGAATATAAGGTCATTTCTAGCAAGCCAAATAGACCAAATTGCTGCAAAAAAGGTGATATACCAGCATTTTCCTATGAAGCACCCTGTGTGTACTCCTTGCCATTGCTCATACCTTGCTGTGATTGAAGCTGGAGCTACCATTTTCTGTTTCTACCAGTAAATTAAGGCACACCACACCTTCCAGGCAAATGGGCATTGGATGAAGAGGTGGTCAGATGTTTCAATTTCCTGATTGCACAAGCTACAGATGCTCATCTGATCTTCAATAATACCCAGCCTAGCAAGCCTAGATCTTGTATTTATTTTGTTGAGTAGAGCCATCCATGTAAAGAGTTCAACTTTTGGAGGGACAACCCCTTTCCAAAAGCCTTTGATGATATGATTTTGCTCGGTACCCAGTCTTTGCCACATAATTCTGCAAAATGATCTAACCGAGTACCCACCTCTTGCTTCAAATCTCCAGCAGCAAGCGTCTGTTTTGTCTGGGCGGAGGAAGACAGGTCCAAGTAAGTGCAGCAGTGAGTCTCTCATTGTTATTTCAAAGACAAACAAACGCCTTCTCCATATGAAATTCCATTGGCAACATAACCCATCCCAGCACCCCATTTCACCAATGCATTTTCCTCTTTGTTCTGATATGCTATAGAGTCTCGGGAACCTTTCCTTCAGTGGCATGTCATCAATCCAAATATCCTCCCAAAAAGAGGTTTTCAGCCCGTTTCTTATGATGTGTGTCCATCCTTCTCTAATGCACTCTTCAATCTTTTGGGATCCATTATGGAAATTGAGGATGTCAAACCACAATGAGGGAGCAGCAGCTTTGTAGCTTCCAAGTGTAGCAAAGTTAGTAGGTGTTCTATGGATGCTTGCCACAATTCTCTTCCAAAATGCTTGACAATCATCAAAAAATCTCCACCACCATTTGAACAACAACCCTGCATTCTTCATTGTGACCTCTCCAACACCTAATCCTCCTAATTGCTTAGGCCTTTGAACGATTTCCCACTTAATGAGGGACATGGCTTTCTGATCTGCTTTTCCTTGCCAAAAAAATTCTATTTGCAATTTATTGATCTTCTTTGCAACCATCTTAGGCATTTTGCATAAAGAAATATAGTATGTTGGTAGGTTTTGTAGCACCGATTTGATGAGCATCAGCCTACCAGCTCTTGACAATGTCTTGGCTTTCCAACCAGCCAGCCTTCTTTGAATTTTATCAATTATAGGATCCCAAGTCCTGATTCTCTTGCTAGTTGCTCCTAAAGGTAATCCAAGGTACATGATAGGGAGGTTACCTTTTGAGCATTGAAAGGATTGTGCAGCTTTTGAACTCCACCGGTCACTCTTGTTGAGTGCAATCAGCACGGATTTCCTCATGTTGATGGACAATCCAGACATAAGGTGGAAGCAGGCCATTATTTCTCTAAAGCTTCTGATTTCCTGTCCTTGAGCATCACTTTTGTTGCGTATAAGCGATTACTGGTTCCAATAATATTCGACAACCTTGTAAAGGTATTTGAGCCGAGTATCAGGGATCCAGCAAATTTCCCCATGCTCTTATCGGTTTTGTTTGCAATATTACTACCATATATGCACGAGATTCGGACAAAACTACAACGTTCCTTATACTAATTTGTCCGGTTCTCAATCCTCAACTACTTTGTCTGATATGAGTCTATACTAATTGTCTAATTTTGAATTTGCATTCATTCTCTGATTCTAAATTTGTACTTTCCTGCGCTAAGATTTGTCATACAAAACCATATTGATCCGCACACTAAATTGTCTCATCCAAATCCATACTGATTTGTCATATCATAATGTATTAAAACATGGATGCTACTAGAACATCGGTTTAATTCTCATCTTATACTATCGCAACAAGGGTATGTTAGGCCATGATGGAAAATTATTCATCTTTTTCATACTTATTTTTCCAAAATCTGCACTGATTTGTCGTGTTTTGATCCACTAAACAACAAATGCTACTACAATATTTGTTTGAATTTTTTTCATATATTACAATAACAAAAAGGTCTCAGGTCGGGGTCCTCGGAAACAGCCTCTCTTCATGGTAGCCCCCTGAAGGGGGAAGGCTGCGTACATCTACCTCTCCCAAACCCTGCTTAGGCGGGAGCCCTTGGAGGCACTGAGTTTGTTGTTGTTGTTGTTACAATAACAAAAAGGGTATGCTTATTGAAAAATTATTGCCTTTTAGAATCACCTTTTCATAATTATTTTTTTAATTATAACTGAGAACATTTATGTCTTAAAAGTTTCTAATTCTACTTTGTTATACTTTGAAACGAGAACTATTATTTTGCTAATTCTCTCTAAAAATAGAAAAATAAAATTTTCTTCTATTTAGTTGCTGTAGGTAGGCCAAATATTCACCAACACACAAGGCATGTATGCTATCGGTTTTCTTAAACTAAAAATTAGGTTTTGAAAATAGTTTTTTTCTGGTTTTTAGTTACCTGTTTTAAATTTTTAGTCAAATTAGATAGGTGAAAATATTAAAACCAAAAACTACAAAAAAAAAAAAAAAAAAATCAAAACATAATCTTTAGTTTCTACAACATTAAAAAATATAAGTAGAAAATGATATCAAACAAATATGATTTTCTTTCACGAAAATTACTCTCAAAGGCAAAAGATCTGACAACAAGCTAAGCATACAGATCCACAACTAAGTGCGCCAACCAGTATTGGCTAAAATCTAGTGTTTTTGTCGTGTATAAGAAATTAGTGATTGCAAAGAATTCTGAGACATTTTTTGGATCCTTGTAGAGATATTTGAGCCGAGTATTACAGATTTGTTGATTTTTTCCATATTCTTACAAGTTCTATGTGCAATATTACTACAATATACTCAACAAATTCGCACACAAGTACATTGATCCCAGCAGTAATTTGTCTGATTTTAAGTTCTCACTAATTATCTAATTTTCTAAATCTGTACTGCCATGCTTTGAGAATCCACTAATTTTGTCGCATTCTTACCGTCTCTTGTTATAATAATACCGGCATATATGCACCAGAACCATACAAAAGCATGTTAAACCCCACACTTTTTTTCGATAAGTGACAACGGAGTGCCGATACAAGACAGGCGAGCTCGAAAAAAACGAGGCCTGAGGCTAGTCGAAAGACGACCAGACAACAAGAAAGAGAAAAAACAAAAGAAAAAGGAAAACAGGGCCTCAAGTGAAGCCAAAGGAACACAGAGAGGCAAAGACCCGGCATGTTAAGCCCCACACTAATTTGTCAGTTTCTAAGTTCTTGGTAATTTGTCCCATTTTGAATCCATACTGGCAAGAACCACTAATCCAGTATTTCTCTTGTATATCTACCATTTATGCTTGAATATAACTGAAATATATGTTTTTTCCATGAAAATTACGGTCATAGATAAAAGATATCAACATGACCAGGCATGCAGATCTACAACCAATGCGCCAACCACAATTGGCCGTAAATCTAGTAGTTTTTGTCGTACATAAGAAATTAATCATTCTAGTGATTCCGAAATATTTTCAAAACCTTGCAGAGATATTTGAGACACGTATCACAGATCCATCAACTTTCCCCCAACCTTACCAGTTCTATTTGCAATACTACTGCCATACACACACAATAATAATACTAAACTATATTGATTCCGTACTAATTTGTCTAATCCTCATGGGTTATTTCCATTTTAGTACCCGATATTTTTGAAAATAATGAAAAGGACCCTAACCTTTTTAAATTATTATAAACGCCCCTAACTTTTTGTCGCATTAATAAAAAGGCTTCTCTCTAACGTGATGATGTCATTTTTAGTCGACAAAACTGATGTGACAGCTGTGTTTTTATTAATGCTAGAGTCAAACGATAAAATACCATCTAATAACTATATTTTGAAACAAATTAAGCGAAAATACACCCTTAGATTGAGGGCACTGGGAAACAGCCTCTCTTCAGGTTAACACCCTGAAGGGGGAAGGCTGCGTACATCCGCCCCCCAGACCCTACGTCGGCGGGAGCCCTTGAGGCACTGGGTATGTTCCTTCCTTCCTTCCTTCCTAGATAGCTTCTACAACATAACATAACATCTCGAATTTTGTGCTTATAAAGGAATAATAAGGGAGTTGAAGATTATTTTAGGTTATTTTATTATAGCATTAATAAAAAACAATTATCAAGTCAGCTCTGTCGATGAAAAATGACATCATCACGCTTGAGAGGGGCCCTTTTATTAATATGACAAAAACTTATGGGCCTTTTTAATAATTTAAAAAGATTAAAGTCCTTTTTATTATTTTCAAAAACATCAATGTACTAAAAATATAAATAACCCAATTCTCAGTTCCTACTAATTTGCCTGATACCGTATTCATAGTAACGACAGACCAAAAAAGACAGCAAATAAACCCTAATTAAAAATGTATTAATTTCAAGAGAAATTAGCGTCCTAGTATTCCGGCAAATCTTATCGCATAGAGTAACGCAAAATGAAGTGATAAAAATTTTGCATGAAACCGAAGACTCTACTTTTCCAGATTCGAATGCCCTCTCACATTAACCACCTTGCTTTCTCACGATTTACAAGCACCCATTACAAGGAAAAGTAATTAAAACGCCTTTCTTTTCTTTTCTTTTTTTTTTTTTTAATAATTGAATGTCGATACTCAGCATCAATACAGGTGAAATCGATATCGATATATTTGATGTCAGTTGTTAGCTTTTAACTGTTGGTTGCTGACTGATGATTATTGACTTTTAGTCCGTAATTGTCAATTGTTAGCTGATGATAGCGGTTGGTTATTAGCTGATAGTTGTTCTGTTAACTGATATTTTTTAAAAAGTAAATTTTGAAATAAAAATATATACTTAAAATGTGTGTATATTGACAAGTATTGAATAAAGTTATTATTTTTTTCCTTTCAGCTGGCTTTTGAAAGCAAAAAGCTACTTTTCATAAATTTTCAATAGCTCGTCTTTTAGCTCCGAAAAGGGTATCTTCGATTAATATTGGATCTAATTGGATGTAATTTCCAACTAGATTAGAGATTGTGCGGTGAGGCCGTGTTAAGGACTTTACATGTGAGTTTATTAGAATACCACATTGGAATTGTGAGAGAAAATAGATCAACATATAAGTTTAATAAATTATTCTACCGAATATCAATTGATTTTAAAATATCACCCCGTTTAGACTCATACGTCAACCTCATATATGCTAACTCCATGAAATTGACATTTACACTGTTACGAACAACCAACGATGGAACCCTATTGATTTTAATGGATTATTCTGTCTAATGTCAATTAATTTTAGAATAAAACCCCATTTGAACTTATATCTTAACCTCATATATGCCAAATCTATAAATTGAACCTAAGACCTCATAAAATTTAACAGTTATACCGTTACGAAGAGCCAACCAACTAGAGCAAGTTTCTAGAAGAAAACCACACATAGAAACCACGTTCACAAAGCTAAGTAGAAAAGGCAGGAAAATGGGATGCCTTTACTTGCAGCACGATGCCCTAAAACAACGTAGTCCATATTTTGGTTTTATTGCTTTTTTTTTTTTCAATAATTAGTGATAGAGTCGCAATATATAGCAGGTAACTCAAATAAGCGAGTCCTGAGTCAACCCGTAAAAGAAGGGGAATCAAAACAACAAAAAAATACAAACAAAAATAGGCAAACACAAAAAGTTTCAAATACCACTAAAAAAGACACGGAAACATGACAACCCATATTCCATATTTTGGATTTATTGCATAATAATAAAGACAAATTAAAAATTAAAACCCAAATTTTTTTTATTAAAAAAAAAAGCAGTAAAATATTCCCCTAATTTTCTCACCTCTCTTTCCATGTGAACTGTTTGCCCCGTTTTCTCCCTTTTTCCCTTCCCCACCCAAAAATAAAGACCTTTTTTTTGGTTAATTCAGAAATTTAATTTCTATGGCTCCTCGGGCGTCTTCTTCTTCAAAAAAAAAAAAAAAAAAAAAAAAAAAAGAAATTTAATTTCTATTAAAAGCTATATTTTGTAAGAATTTAATCAAAGGTACCAACATGCCGTCACCGGATCCCATTAGAATTCCGAAGTTAAGCGTGCTTGAGCGAAAGTAGTACCAAGATTGGTGACCTCCTGAGAAGTCTTCATCCTCAGGTTGGGGGCACTCGAAAACAGCCTCTCTTCGGGGGTAATACCTTGAAGGGGGAAGGCTGCGTACATCCGTCCCCTCGACCCTTTTTAGGTAGGAGGCCTTGGGGCACTGGGTATGTTGCATTTTGTAAGATTTTAATTTTTGTGTTAATTTCTTATAAAGTAGGTATTTGTGTTTCATTGTTAAAATAGAAAATAAAATTTTCCACTAATTACAAAGTATGTAAGTTAAGTTAATTCGTGTGTAATAAAGGAATTAAAACTTTTTAAAAATTAGAACTTTTTGTGATCTATGAGTTTCCTAGTAACCAAATAAGAGACCAAATATCCACTTTTTATGGATTTCAAGTTCCGGCGTTACTTTCTAGTAAACAAATAACTCCTAAGAGCTTGGTCTCCTTTCCTATACATAATTTTTTAATTTCAGAAACTAAAAATTAGATTTTGAAATAGTATTTTTTAGTTTTTAGTTTTTACTCAAATGAAAAATAAAACTAAAAAGAATTTACTAAAACCAATAAAATCATTTTCAAAATATGGTTTTTAGTTTTAGAAAAATAAAAAAATTGCAAATAAAAAACAATATCGAAAAAGTCTATAGTGTTTTTTTTTTCCCTCATTGATGTACAATCAGAGATCATCTCTCTCAAATATGAAAAAGTTAATCAAGAAGGGATCAGTCGAGCTTCTATAGTCAATAATTAGCTGGGAGCTCTGATTGACAATGAAGCTAAGTCTGCCTAAAAGGGAGAAGCAGCACTCGATATCTATTAAACAACGCCAATTACACAACCAATACCTGGTCTTTCGAAGAAAATAGTAATGATCGCCATGAATGCTTCCTTCGGGACATGTATCAAATTTTAGGAAATATTTACATATTTGAATATTTTATCATTTAATGTTTTGACATAACTGTACGAAGTTTGGAAAAAAATTACCTTGCAAAACCGAGGAGGTAGCTCAATGTGTCCAAGGTAATTAATGAGAATAAAAAATGATTTTATACTTACTTTATTATGTACAGTGTTAATTTTTACTTATCGATATACGTCCAGAAATCATCTATCTCAAACAGTGGAAAAAGTGAATCAAGAAGGGGTCATTTGAATCTCAAAGGAATAGCCGACAGTTGGCTAGGAGCTCTGACTGCAACAAAGCTAAGGCTGCCTGGAAAGGAGAAGCAGCACTCGTCATCCATTAAACTACACCAAGGAACCATACCTTGACCTCCGAATAAACTTGTGATGACTCCCATGAATGCTGCCGTCCGAGCATGTATCAGGTATTATGAAATATACACATATTTGAATATTTTGCCACTTAATATGCTCTGACGGGATTGTAGGAAGTTTAGAAAAATTTACCTTACAGAACCGAGGAGGTACCTCAATGTGCCGATGGCATTGCAAATTGGCCAAATACGAGATTGAACAAAAGACCAATGCCGATTAGCAATTGATTTCTTACGTCTCAAATGTCTTCCGCTTTCCCATTTTGTTTTATGGTCCTCTGCGGTTCTCATCTTATGATCTTTATTTTCTCTAAATTTTTTTGCTTTTGTCACCCGGTGCTGGCACTCATTCGGTCAGCCTATATCTTATAACATCGAAGAAAGTAAAGTTTTGCCAAAAAGCAATTAATTGCGGCATCATTCCACTGAAAAATTTGTCATATCCAATCAAAAGATAACAAGTTTGCCAATATTGTCATGCAACTGTCTATTCAAATAGATGAGTGAAAACTTTAGAATAGTTTTACAAACAATATTCTCTGACATAAATTCCCCTTAGGCTTAAAAGTGGGGTTGTTGAAATTCGAATTCGCAACCTCTTGGTCAATGTAATCTGACACTATGTCGATAGGTCAGCTATCCTAAAACTTTTAAGACCTCTTTAACATATGATTCTCTATTTGTAATTTTTTTGTTTTTGGTAAACAAATAGCTAGTCTCTAAAAATGAGTTTTTTTATTTCCAATTTTTTGTTGACGAGAAATCCGGTTACACTGTAAACCTTAGCCTGGGCATCGACCCACACATCACAAGAGCCAGTTAAGTCAGAGATTTTTCAACGAGAGGTTCAAGGGAGAAATTGAACTCCAAACCTTTTAGCATAGAGTAATACACTATTTCCTCACTTGTATCCTACCATTATAACAAATTTAACTGATAACAGGAAAAAAGAAAAGAAAATCAAAACAATTTCAAAAACTGATTTATAATTTCACAAAAAAGTAAATAAAAAATACATAAGTTAATAAATGAGGATCAAAAATGATATTATATTTACTAAAAACTTCGCATAATTCCCAAAACCCTCTACTATTTAACTGCGCTTCCCGGTGTTCCTGTCCCTCCCTGCCTCCAATTGAATTCTCCCTCCTCCCTCCCAAAAACGGTTACTCTTCTCTCTCTCTCTCTCTCCCCCTCCCGAACCATGTCACTCTCTCTCCTCCAATTTTGCAGTTCCATTTTCTCTCTCTTCTTCCTCTTTCTCCTCTCTCTTTCATCTCTTTCAATCTCGATCTTCACCAGAGACTCTGAGATCTTGCTCCGTGTCAAAAATGGCGGCATTTCCGATCCGAATAACCGTCTTTTCAACTGGATTGCCGGTCCGCCGTGTAACTGGACCGGCATTACTTGCGCTCGTAACCGCTCTGTGATCGGCATTGATTTGAGTAATCTCGGATTATCTGGACGGTTTCCGGTCGGATTCTGCCGGATTCGGACTCTCCGGATGCTTAAACTCGCTTCTAATAGCTTTAATGGTAGTATTTCATCTCAGTTCCTCTCTCTCTGCTCTCAGCTTCACCGTATTAGAATCTCAGAGAATGTGTTCACCGGAAACTTACCGGATTTCTCGCCTGACTTTGTGAATCTTCGTCAGTTGGATTTCTCGTGTAACAACTTTTCCGGCGAGATTCCGGCGAGTTTTGGACGGTTACCTGCACTCCGGCTGCTGAATTTGTCCGGTAATGCTTTGGATTCCAATGCGATTCCTGAGTTTCTGACTAATCTCAGTGAGTTAACTCACCTTGAACTGGCGTACAATCCGTTTAGACCGAGCAAAATCCCGTCGGCGATAGGAAACTTGACGAAATTGAAGGAAATCTGGATCGCCGGAGCGAATCTGATCGGCGAGATTCCAGTCACCGTCGGTAAACTTCTCTCTCTCCGAAACTTCGATGTCTCAGGCAATTCTCTCTCTGGTAGAATTCCTCACACGATCGGACGGTTACAGAGGCTGGTGCAGTTAGAGCTCTACGAGAATCGGTTCTCCGATGAGTTACCGGAGAGTTTAGGGAATCTGACGAGCTTGCGGATGTTTGACGCGTCCGAAAATTTCCTCTCTGGCGAGATTCCGGTCAGTCTCGCCGCATTACCGTTGATTTCATTCAATCTCAATGACAATTTATTGACAGGCAAAATTCCGGTGATTTTAGCATCAAATCCGAATCTGATTCAGTTGAAGCTCTTCAACAATAGCTTTTCAGGCGAAGTTCCGTTGGAGTTAGGTTTGCGATCGAACTTGATGGATTTTGATGTTTCGACGAATAAATTATCCGGCGAATTTCCGGTGAATCTCTGCTACCGGAAGAATCTACGAAGAATCGTGGCGTTTGATAATCAATTTTTTGGAAATTTCCTTGAATTGTACAAAAATTGTGCAACTGTGGACTATATACGATTGCAGAACAACAATTTATCCGGTACATTGCCGGCAAACTATTTTAATTTTCCAAAACTTTATCATTTTGAAATCTCAAACAATAGATTCTTCGGTGAATTGCCAAACGCATTCTCAAACGATTCAAAATTCGACACTCTTCTCTTTTCCGGCAACGAATTCATAGGAAAATTACCTTCGGGATTGTGTCAGTTGCAGAGACTCATGCAACTTGATCTGAGCACTAACAATTTCTCCGGCGAGTTGCCGGATTGTTTGTCGGAATTGAGAGTTTTACAAATACTTAATCTAGCTGAGAACAGATTCTCGGGTGAATTTTTGATCAAATCAAGAACTTGGACTCACTTAACCGAGTTGGATTTATCAAAGAATCGGTTATCAGGACCAATTCCAAGTTTGCTTGCTGATTTACCAGTATTGAACTATCTCGACTTGTCGGAAAACTCATTCTCTGGCAAGATCCCGCCCGAATTGACAAAACAAAGGCTCAACCATTTCAACATTTCAAATAACAAATTGGCGGGAAAAATTCCATCCGGATTTAACCGCCAATTTTACATTGATAGCTTAACGGGTAACCCAAATTTATGCAGCCCGGATCTCGAACCCTTCCCTCCATGCTCCAAATCCAAACCCGTTTTGCTCTACTTGATTTCCATCTTGGCCTCAGTTGCATTTGTTTTATCATTAATCTCAATATTGTTTCTCTACAAAAGAAAATTGAGTAAAAAAAGGAGCTCCAAACCCAAACACCCATATAAAATGACCACATTTCAAAGGGTCGGTTTTGATCGGGATGAAATATTCCGGTCCTTGACGGAAGATAACTGGATTGGAGAAGGCGGGTCAGGTCGGGTTTATCGGGTTGGGCTTCGATCGGGTCAGACCATTGCGGTGAAGAAGCTTTGGGGCGGTGTTGGTGGGCGGTGGTTGGATTCGGAGGCGGTTTTTCGGACAGAGGTGGAGACACTAGGGAATGTGCGGCATGGCAATATTGTAAAATTGTTGTTTAGTTGTACAGGTGAGGATTTTAGGCTGTTAGGATACGAGTTTATGGAGAATGGGAGCTTAGGGGATGTATTGCATGGGAAGAAGGGTGGAGGATTGCTGGATTGGCCTAGGCGGTTTGCGATAGCGGTGGGCGCCGCTCGAGGATTGACTTACTTGCACCATGACTGTGTGCCGACTGTTGTGCATCGGGATGTGAAGTCAAATAATATTCTGCTGGATGAGGAGTTTCAACCAAAGGTTGCTGATTTTGGGTTGGCTAAGGTGTTGAGACGCGGTGAGGCTAGGGAGACTGCCGAGGACATGTCTAGAATTGCTGGATCATATGGCTACATTGCACCCGGTGAGTTTTGAAATCTTCCTGCTTTTGCTTTTTTCTTAACATTTCGTCTACTTATTTTGTGCATATATTTTTTTATCCAATAAGAAAGTGATTGATTGACATGATAAGAATTATAGTACAACAACAGTCTCAGTGCCTTAAGGGTTCCCGCGTAAGCAATAAGAAGCATAGTATACTAAACAATAATTTGTTTTATGCATATTCAAAAATTATGATAGATTCCATAAGTCGTATGCATAGAAATATGAATTAAATATTAATGTGTAACAATCTTTGTTGGGAGTCTTATAGGCAATGAAAACTTAGACAACAAACTTTATTTTGGACCCAAGTAACCTATATATATATATAAGCACAACGACGCCCGAAGGCTAAGTAATCTTATATATAGATTTCATAAGAACGAGAAATTTTAGAGGAAGGAGTCGAACTAGAGCAACGAGAACTGACGAGGGCACCCACATTTTTTAAGGAGACTACTGACGAGGGCACCCACATTTTTTAAGGAGACTAACTATTTGCATATAATCACTTAGTATAATTGTGTAAAATTGCTCACTATAATTTAGTAGTATAGGTTAAAGGTTCAAAGTTCATATAAATTTCCGTGAAAATGAAAATAAAATTAAAATCACTACAGTGAAAACTCTGTGCATGAGTTGACTTTCACTCTTTAAAAGTTTGGGAAAATATTTAGTTGAATTGTTTAGGATGTATGACTATCAGACATAAGAATTTAGACACCTCTAAATTCATGTGTTATTATGAATTCTAATTCGTGCTAAATCTTGTTGTTTATGTATAATGATTGCAGAGTATGTTTACACACTCAAAGTGACTGAGAAGAGTGACGTCTACAGCTTCGGTGTTGTTCTAATGGAACTTGTCACAGGAAAGAGGCCCAATGACCCTTCATTTGGTGAAGGCCAAGACATCGTAAAATGGGTATCCGAGATAGCTCTTAAATCTTTAGAAATAGATCCCATAGCTAGTCACAGTGAAGCTTATGGTGTGAGTCCGAGTGGAACAAATCAGCTCGTTGATCCTAGAATGAATCCAGAAACATGTAACTATGAAGAGATCAAGAAGGTTCTAGGTGTTGCACTTTTTTGCACGTCATACAATCCCATGGACAGACCTCCCATGAGAAGGGTGGTTGAATTGCTTAGGGGCCCTTCTTTGGCTCATCAGTCATCTAAAGTCGCCGCTTATTTGTGTTGATCAAGCAACTTTCTATCCTTGTACATGCTTAAAAACTAGGAGTGACATGAAATTAATATTTTTTTTCCTTTTTTTTTCCATTTAAAGGTTTCGGTAGAGGTTAACTTAGAAGGGAAGATGGATTTGCAGTACAAGTCTAACCGTATTCGAAATTGGATCGATCCATAAGGGCTTGTTTTTATTACGATGTTTGGTTTTTTAAAAACTAAAAATTGGACTTTAAAACGACGTTTTTAGTTTTCTTTTAATATTTTTAATTTTCACCTAACTGAAAAAAAACTTAAATAAACCAAAAATCATAATAATTGTTTTAACATATGGTTTTAGTTTTTAAAAAAATCAAAAATTGTAATATGAAACAAGCCCCGGGTCTATGGTATGATCGCAATTTATTTATACTATACTATAAATAGTTAGGAGTTATGTGGGGATGCCTTGTGAAGTTTGTTTCACTGTACAATTACAGTGTAAAGTATGCATTTATTTGGGGATATTTGTGTATATTTTAACAGGTGTATGTGACTAATGATAAAGTTATACTGTACTCCTTACATTATATTGATCGTTGTCCTAAGTTGGAATTATTTTCTTATATTAAAAATAGTGAGGATACACGTTTATTTTCAAAAATTAGTTTACAAATTATATGGTAGTTGTAAAATGTATATGTTTTAAATAGAAACTATTTATTTAATGTGATCATTAATTAGAAACTTAAGATAAGGATCTCTAATACAATATAAAAAAGCTTGGATTATTCTTATTTTTGTTTACATTGATAAAAAGCTCGGATTATTACTATTGTTGTATGTTGTATTTGTTGACCCAAAGGGCTAGAAAATCCACTAGGGTGGGAAAAAACCTATAGTTGGATTATAGAATGAGTGGTGAGCTCTGTACGATTTCGTTTGGGTTTTTTGAATTCTGTACGGTCTTGTTATATTGGTCCAAGTATACAAACGACCTAAAAGAGTGGTAAACTCCACAATACAACTATTCCTTAAATTTATCTTTGATTCATTCCTTCCATTTTCTTATGATTAACCACTCTTGTAGTTTGTTTTTGCTTGAGATTGAGGTGTTCGAGATCAATATAAAAGTTCGTGCTTGTCTTTGTTCCTTCTCGAATATGATTCATTTCGAGTTCAAGGTCAATTCTGTTCCAATTCGAGGCTGATTCCATTCAAGCTTGCATTGCCCTTATTCAAGCTCAATATTCGTTTTGCTCGAGCTATGCTCTGTTTGAAGCCTTGAGTTTGCTCTTTTGATTTTAGTTTGTGGATTTGGATTTCCTATTATCTATCTTGAGTTCTGTATACATAAGTTAAAAAATATTTATAAATAACTATATTGTATAATATACAAAAGTTAACTTTAAATTGCATTTAAATCTTTCTATATCTTTATTTTATACTATTTAAGGATAAGTTACACATTAACACCATAAGATTTGATATATTAATTTTATAGTCTAAAAATTTTATAAATTAATAATTTAATTTAAAAGTTATATATATATAATAAAATAGCCCATTATTAGTATGCAAGGGTGTAAAATAAACTTTTCATCCAACTTTTTTTCATTAACAATATTATAATTCTGTGGTTCGTATTTGAGATAACAAGAATAATTAGGGAACAAAAATAACAATAAATTTAATAACATTATTTTAACTATTTTATTAACTTTCTGTAATTCTTAAACTAAAAAATTTATTTTACAAAATTTATAAACTAAAAAATAAATATAATAAAACTTAATATATTAATATTTCAAAAGAAGAAAACCAATTACCGAAGACGTGGGCGGCATGCCCTAATTTGAAATTTGAAATCACCACACCGGCAACCGGAAGAAAACCGATGCTCCGTAAACAACGCCAAAAGAAACTATGGTTAACACACACCTCCAAACATGGTTAAATCTGGCCAATCACGTTGCCTTGCTGTCAACCATGGTTAACTCTCAGAGATTTTTTCTCTCCCTTACTATATAAAGGAGGATGTAAGGCTCAGTAACCGCTCCGCTTCTAATCTCGAGATTTGCCCGAAAGGAAGGCGTCTTAATAAACGCCTTCGCCTCATTTCTCTCTCTTCACTCACAAAAATTACTAGGGTTTCGATTCGATCAGATCTGCGAAAATGAGAGAGTGCATCTCGATTCACATCGGTCAGGCTGGTATTCAGGTCGGAAATGCATGCTGGGAGCTTTATTGTCTTGAGCATGGCATCCAGGTATGTTAGCTTTTGGATCATTCTTTGCGGTTTCATATTCTTCAGATCTGTGTTCGTTTGAGGTTGTTTCGATGATTTGATTTGATTTGTGGTGTTTAGTACAATGGCGGATTGATTTAGGTGATGTTCGTCTACAGCATTTGCAAATGCGAAGTTTCACAATGTGCTATTCTTTCTGTTTTGTGGATCTTGTTTTTTTTTTTTCCGTATTTCGTTAGATCTATGTTCGTTTGATCTTCTTTCTGTGATTTGATTTGATTTGATTTTTGCTGATTATTGTGCGATTGTTGAGGTTGTGAATTGATTTAGCTGATGTTCCTCTACATTAATTGGAATGCGATGTTTCACATCTTGCTGTTCCGTAAATCTTCTTTTCCTTTTCGTATTTCGTTAGATCTATGTTCGTTTGATGTTGTTTCCATGATTTGATTTGATTTCTGGTGTTTTAGTGCGCGATTAAAATTGTGAATTGATTCAATGAGGTTCCTCTACATCCTTAGGAATGCGAAGTTGCACAATGTTCCATTCTTGCTGTTTCGCTGATCTCTTTTTTCACATTTATTTAGATCTGTGTCCGTTTGATGTTGTTTCTGAGATTTGATTTGATTTCTGTTGTCTAAGTGAGGGATTAATGCCAATGTGAATTGATTTAGGTGACGTTCCACTACATCATTTGGAATACTTTTCTCACATCATTTGAAATGCAAAATTTCTAAATGCTTTCTTGCGTCCATTCAGATCTGCATAGGATCATTCTTATCGTCATATTTTTGTAGGAGTTCAACGTGCTTTGGTGTTTAGTATTATTCATTAGTCGCAATGGATGCTGTAGATCTTTCTTTTTCATACATTGTGGTGTGATTATTCGTTTTTAAATCCGCTTCTTTCTGAAAATTTTGATTTGTTGAGATAAAATTTCGCTTGGATCTGAGTGTTTGATTCACACGCTTACTGAACCCCGATCTGAAACACTGTCAATTGTTTGGTTATAACACTTGACGTGTATAACTACAATTACTTCATCTAAAGGCTTATATCAAACGGATATAGGAAATCCTTGTTTTTGGAGGCTAGCATTTTAGGTTCATGATTTGGTGACATTTTGATCGATTCATCATTACAAAATCCAATTTAGTTTTTTCCTAATCTGTGCGTTCATTTCTCTAATTCTTTGTAGTGTAATGCTGCAGCTTCTAATGTCTTCATGCAATTTGCTTTGACAGCCTGATGGACAGATGCCTAGTGACACCACTGTTGGTGGAGGAGACGATGCCTTCAACACATTCTTCAGTGAAACTGGTGCTGGAAAGCATGTCCCTCGTGCTGTTTTTGTGGACCTTGAGCCCACTGTCATCGATGAAGTTAGGACTGGAACTTACCGCCAACTCTTTCACCCAGAGCAGTTGATTAGCGGCAAGGAAGATGCGGCTAACAACTTTGCTCGTGGCCATTACACAAGTAAATACGCAGCTCTTCGCATTGACCCTTTTTTGGTTATTTAATTTTGCAAATCTGATGCAAAATGGATGCATGGAATTTGATTTCAACGTGATGAGATTGAAACAACTCGGAATCCACCAATAAATAGGGAGAAAATGCTATGGCTCCTATTAGATGCAAATTTATAGCGATTAAAAACTGCAACCATAAAGAGTATGTACAGGAAAAAAAAACTAGCAAAAATGCTGTAATATGAGATTAAAAAAGTGCCACAATACAATCCACAAAACACAAAAATGGCTCAGAAACATGCTTAGAGGCGGAAATTGGGAAAATAAATGGGCCAGCAGCAAAGTGGTTGGGGTTGTATAGTTTGCTCAAAGAGCATTGTTTTGAAATGCGATGGGTCCTATAGCTCCTTATGGATTTAAGTTGTGGCCATTTGAAGTTATAATTGCAAATCAATGTTTCTGGCCTAGTCGTTTCGGTTTTTGGTAGTACAATGGTTCTGAAAAATCTTCAGCTAGTCATCATACATCAAAATCTGACTTGATAAATGTGGTATGTGCAGTTGGCAAAGAGATTGTTGATCTCTGTTTGGACCGTATTCGAAAGCTCGCTGATAACTGTACCGGACTCCAAGGTTTCTTAGTGTTCAATGCTGTTGGAGGAGGCACTGGTTCAGGTCTTGGGTCTCTTCTCCTAGAGCGTCTCTCTGTTGACTATGGCAAGAAGTCCAAGCTCGGGTTCACCATCTACCCGTCACCTCAAATTTCGACATCTGTTGTTGAGCCCTACAACAGTGTGCTATCCACGCACTCTCTTCTCGAGCACACCGATGTCGCTGTCTTGCTTGACAACGAGGCAATTTATGATATCTGCAGGCGCTCACTTGACATTGAGCGCCCTACTTACACTAATCTTAACCGCCTTGTTTCTCAGGTAATTTGCTCCGCCCTTGAATTCGTTTCTTTTTCAAAACTCTGATTTGAGCATATCATCTAGGTTTTCCTTTTTCATATACACAATAAGTTACCTGGTGTTTGAAAATTCTATCATATGAGTACTTTATGTTGCCATGGGTGTGTGCCTGTAGGTGTGGGTGTTTTTTTTTCCTTCCGGGGGGGGGGGGGGTTGTGGGGTGTAAAATTTAATTAAGCAAATTATAGATTTTGAAGGAAGCTACCTATATACTGCATAGATTATGTGTATCTTAAAGTTCTTCAGTAACATATCATCATATTAGGTTCGTGTTTCATGTCAACATTTTGCAATGAAAATCAAACAAATCCTTCCTGAAGAGTATTTGATTGATAAAATAACCTCTTTAAGTACCACAATGATAAAAATTTTAAGACCGAGGGTGCCTCATATATATTATGATGTCAGCCTATATAGACAATACAACAACGACAACCCAGTTCCTCAAAGAGGATTCCACTAAGGTAGGACCTAATAGACGATAAGTGTTCAAAATCTAGGCACCTAAGTTACAAATTCCCCTAATTTTACCATTCAACAAGTCCCTTACGTCTCACATTATGCTTTGTTGTCGTCAAGGTTATTTCTTCTCTGACTGCCTCCCTGAGGTTCGATGGTGCTCTTAACGTGGATGTCAACGAGTTCCAGACCAACCTGGTCCCCTACCCGAGAATCCACTTCATGCTTTCGTCTTACGCCCCAGTCATCTCTGCTGAGAAGGCATACCACGAGCAGCTCTCTGTAGCTGAGATCACCACCAGCACCTTTGAGCCCTCATCTATGATGGCTAAGTGCGACCCCCGCCATGGCAAGTACATGGCTTGCTGCCTGATGTACCGAGGAGACGTGGTCCCCAAGGACGTCAACGCTGCAGTGGCCACCATCAAGACCAAGCGCACCATCCAGTTCGTTGACTGGTGTCCCACTGGGTTCAAGTGCGGTATCAACTACCAGCCCCCGAGCGTCGTCCCAGGTGGTGATCTCGCCAAGGTGCAAAGGGCCGTGTGCATGATCTCCAACTCGACGAGTGTCGCTGAGGTGTTCTCGAGGATTGACCACAAGTTTGACCTGATGTATGCCAAGAGGGCGTTTGTGCACTGGTACGTGGGTGAGGGTATGGAGGAAGGAGAGTTCTCGGAGGCGCGTGAGGATCTTGCTGCGCTGGAGAAGGATTACGAGGAGGTCGGAGCAGAGGGTGCTGAGGATGATGAAGGTGATGAAGGGGAGGATTACTGAGCATGGAGTTAAAGTTGGTTGCTATCTAGTAGTAATGAAGTTTTAAGTGATTTGTTTGGTTTTCTTAATGAGAACTCTGTTTGAATCACTTCGCGTGTAATGGGCATTGCTTTGTATTTTTCTTAATGTGAACTCTGTTTCCATTCAAAAATGTCTTATTTTTTTGAGCTGACATTTTAAGATGTCCTAGACTCTAAATGATAGTGAGAATTAACAAGATATGCCTAAATTGTAACGTGACAATAAAATCAACCGTTTAAGCTACTATTCTCTTCTGATATGAGAATCCACAACATCACTGTTACAATCTATATGCATTAAAATTAAAATGAGCTACTATTCACTCACATAAGTCTCTCTAAATCTTTCTCTCTAACCATGCCAATTTGTCTACAGGTTATCAAGAATCTATGTAATTGTGTTAAAAGAGTTTTCAATAAACAAGGCAATATAAAGAAAAGAAAAACAAATTTTCCTATACTTACTACTAGGCTATGTATTTGATGAATATTTTTGGGACATTAAATTATTAACCTTCTCCTTGTCAAGAAAAAGAAATATTGTAACTTCCATTTTTTGCTTTTATCAAATGAAGATTCAGCATGGATTCTCCATTTGTATCATCATTGTTGTTATTGTTATTTAAGCGTACAGCCAATTCAAGCGATTTCGCGTACTGCTTCACTTCACTTGTCTCCCCAGCGTGCCACTGCCGGCCGTATTGCAAATCTCCATCACCCAACACCCCCCCCCCCCCCCCCCCCCCCCCCCCCCAAATAAACCCGTGGTTCGTTAGATTCCAAGTTACCTCCTCCACATGCTCGAACAGCGATATGCCAAGGGATTTCACACGCTGCCCTATTTTACTTCTCTCCCCGCATGCGCAACAACTGTACGTACATGTGGGAGACAAGTGAAGCGGGACAGCGCGTGAAATCACATGGCAAGTCGCTGTGTAAGCATGTGGACGACGAATCTTGGAATCTAACAGACAACGGGTTTAGAGGAGAGGACATGAGGGAAATTTTCAATACAAGCAGTGGTGTTGCATGGGGGGGTGGGGGGGAGACAATGAAGTGAGTTAACGCTTATTTGCGTAAATAAAACTTTAAGTAATAATATTTTTATACCTCAAGATATTTCATTATATAATTTAAAATTATAACACACCTAATCGATAAATGATCAAACCTCGAAATACACTAGTAATAATTTCCCATAAAACTAACAAAGGATCGCAATACATTCACATATATCACTTAGTTTTCAAAAAAAAAAATTACATATGTATTACTTGGGTTTTGAAGAGAGATGGATTTGTGGGCCAATGGGCCGGCCCAGATTAGACTTTTCGAACCCAAACTACCCCCAACCATCCCTATTTAAGCAGATTCTCGAGTAAAATCACAAGATCACATTTTTTGTCTTTCATTGAGCTTTGCAGGTTAGGGGATAATGGCGATGACAATGGCGAAACTGAGATCTGGCATTCAATCCGCCGTGCGCGGCGGCCGGAACTCCGGCATTCTTAAACGAAACTTCTCTTCGTCCGCTCACCACGACGTCGCATGTAACTACTTTTCATTTCTTCGATCTTTGTTTGTTGTTCTTGTCTATGGTTTCGCATCTAGTTTCTATGAATCGGATGATCTAGGGTTTGTTTTTGATTGATCGTTATAGAAATGGTTATGTGTTTTGGTGATATTAGTTTGTTTGTTTAATTGGAGTTTTGAGTTTGGTTTTGATTCGTATTGGGATCTCTAGGGTTTTCTGGTAATTGATGTGTGATGAATGATGATACAACCAAAACAAAAGATGTTTGGCGAGATTGTGATACAATTAGTTTAGATTATATGTAGATTTGGCTAGTTTAGAGAAGAGAATATATGAGAGAGAAATAGGAGAAGAAGATGAAAAGAATAGGAGCGGAGCTGAGAAATGTAGACAACTTTAACCCTAACGATGTAGGTAACTAACTAAAACTATTACTACCAACTCAATCCTAGCTAACATAACGATTTTAACTACCATTCGTGTCAAGTAATTGGTTGTAACAAATTGTTCTCTTCGAAGTTTAGTTGGGGCTGATAGTCTGAATTGGGAAGGGGAAATAGAGAAGAAATTGCGGGAGAAGAGATGAAGAGAATGGTAGGGTGAAGAGAGTTCAGATTAATATTCTCCATTCCTTTATGCCCATACAACCTACTCACATTTTATACTTAAATTGGGTGAGGGAGGAGCCACTACAACCCTAATCATCCACTAGAAAGGAAAAGTTACTTAATGGGTATGGGGTTAAGGAGGGGTAACGGTTAAGTCCTTGGAGTTTTAATTTGGCTTTTGATTCGTATTGGAATCCTTAGAGTTTTCTGTTTCCTTGTCTCCTTTTTGTTTGTTTTTGATTTCTGGACATAGAAGTTTTCTTTCCTTATCAATTGATGTTTGATAGTTGATGATACGATTAAAATCAGGAACAATGGCTAGATTGCCCTCTTTAAAGTTTTGCTAGACTTGGTAGGGGAAAAGAGAAGAAATTGAGGGAGAAAAAAGAAGAGAATAGTTGGGAGAAGACATTTCAGATTAACATTTTCCATTCCTTTATCTCCATTCAACCTAGTGGCATTTTATACTAAAATTGGGGGTAGGGTAACCATTCCAACCCTAATTATCTATTAGAAAGGAAAATTTATCTAAATTATCACTAAATAAAACTACATACTGAAATATGATTAGGTCACATGGCCTGCATGTTATTAGTTCATTTTCCGTGCATCAATTGATTGGCTGTCTGTTACATGTTATGCTAGGAAGCATGGATACGGATGCGGATACGAGATACGATAAAATACTGACACACTGATACGTGATTTTTCAAAAAACTAGGATATTACACCTTGGGGACAAGCTACTTAAAAAATATGTAGTTTTTATATATAGTCCATATAATTGATTAAAAAAAAAAACACGAGTTTTCATCAAATTAACAATCAATCATTGTTTATATATAGGTATCACTTAATTAGAAAGTATGGTAACATCAAAATAACTAAACAAAGACACATTTTAGAGTTGTAGACAAAAAAAAGCAAGAACTTCATTTGCTTTATTTCTCTGCCAAACCCCTATTTTTCCCTCTCTTACTCCTTGGTCTCTCTTTCTCTCAATTTCTAATTGCCCGCCTATTTTTCCTACCAAACCCCTCATTGTGTTCAAATTACATAGAATAAACTAATATTACTTTATTTCTCTGTGAAACACAGCTGCAAAACTACTAATTTATTATAATATTAGTTTGTTTTTTTTAATTTGATCTAAATATAATCATATTTAAATGTATACGATATAATTTAACCTATTTAATATACATTCTAAATGTATCGGAAGCATGTTGGATGCATGTCGGAAATTCAAATTTTAAGGGAAAAAATCCGATACTTTTTTCATGTATCGGAAATTGTTGGAAACGTGTAGGTGTCGGATACCTGTCGGACACTGATACTTTGGCCGAAAAAGAGTATCAGTGCTTCCTAGGTGTGGGATAACTTACGAGTTCTTATGAATTGTTGTTTTGATTTATCTTTTGCTCCAGATGAGGCTCAGGAGGCTTCCAAATGGGAGAAGATCACCTATGTTGGCATTATAGGTTGCACGGTCTTGGCAGCGTACAACTTGTCCAAGGGTCATCATCACTTTGAAGAGCCTCTAGTAAGCATTCTTCCCAACTGCTCTGATGAAATTTACTCCATCGATTGAATCCCTTCCCAAAACTCTATTTATACCCTTATTATTGTTTATATGAATTTGATGTTGATCAATATTTGAAACAGCATAAATCTTTGTTTCTGGGTGATGCCGAATTCCTATAAGCATGCATTTGTTTATATGAGAATGCACACTGCATATGATATTGTTAGGATCACCCACATACATCGAATGAAATATCAAGCACACATTAAGGGCATTGGGAAAAAATCAAGACCAAAACTTACATGGTTTCCACACACCGAAGGAAGCACAACAATTTTACTATTTTGAATATAGTATAACAGACAATTTTCAATAACGCACTATAACTAACACAACCCTAATATGTTTATAAAGTCACACACTAAACCCTAGTGTGTATTTGGGCCTGAAACGGATTGGCCCAATCCTTTACATCATCATAGACAAGACCCATTAAAACCAAACTCCACGCATAAGTCTAACGCATATTGTTTGTGTCCTTACTCTTGTGGTTGTATGGAAAAATGATGTTTTCGTAATATATCTTTTCGTTAGAGACATTCTATATGAGAGTCTCTCATTGTATGCCCTTTTTCTGTTTTGCAGGCATACCCATACTTGCACATTCGTAACAAGGAGTTTCCTTGGGGTATGATTTCTCCTTTTCCATGTTTTGTGTGATTTTGTAGCCTCGGTACATGTTGTTATGTCAACTGTCTTATGTATCAGTGCTTCACTCATGAGTTCAAAATGTGAAGTCTAATTCTTCCACTGCTCTCCACTCTGACTTGATTATGTTATGGCTTCAAGTATAAACGTCAGTTGATGTCCAGCAAAAAAATTTTTTTTTACCACGCACACAATTTAGTTTGACCAATTAAAATACTAAATGCTACATGAAAAGTTAGCAAAAAAACCTTCTCTCAAACATATTCTGGGCTGATAATATTTTCATTTAGGCTCTTTTTTGGGTAAGTTAGCGGGGGTGGAGGTTTCAAACTCGCTACGTTTGTTCAAGGGTGTTTTGTTATTTCCGACCTCTTGATCAATTAGAGCTTGAAAAATGAGAAATTATCAGTTGGGTAAATTTCATTTCCTTGTGATTTTACAACTGTGAACATCCATCCAAATAATCATGTATCGCGATTTTTCACGTAAAAGAGAAGAAAAATCATCTTTAATCTTCGTTTTTGTCATACATGTATCGTTTAAAAGATCCAGGACTCATTTGAACCAACTCATCAAGTCTTAGTGGATAGTTTTTTCAGTGTATAAGAATTCCTTCTAGTTTCTATATGCTGCGAAATTTAGGGGTATGATTTCTAAAATAGTGAGTTGGTCATCGGAGTATACTTGGTTTGGAAGATACATGTCACATGCTAGGATTTAAGGCTGATTTTTTTCTAAGAATTGCACATTTGAGTATAGTTAAAATGTCCCACATTATAGTTGTAAGAAAAGAAGAGATCAGTATAGAAGCATAGTGAGCTACTCTATGTAATGCGTATTAGTTTTAAAACGGAATTCTACTTAGACTTATATACGAACCTCATGTATGCAAAACTCCATGAATCGGGCCTATTATTTTTGGTTAGTGACTGATGTGTCCTTTGTAATTTCTAGGTCCAGACGGGCTTTTTGAGAGCAAACACCACTAATCAAGCTGGTTCCCAGTGCTGAATTTCTCAGAATTATGATCCTAATCATTTTGAAGCTATGCTCTTAAAACTACCTTTGATGCTTTCCATCTGCCTTATGTACGAAAGTTATGGCACACTTTTCGCATGATTCTTATGGATTTGAATTGTTTGTTCTGGGTTTCAGAATCATCTACTTCCACTGAAATAAAAGTTTTGTTGAATTTGGAACCACATTGGTTGTTAGCGAATCCATTCACCCTGGATTTCGTTAAATTTGAAACATAAGCTCATCATAAAACTTGAAACGCTTGACTCGTTTTGAGCTCGAGATTGTAGCTTCGAGAGTTTAAATGAGCATATCTTGATACAATTTATTAGCTTAAACATGGCCAATTAAGCAGAGTTTGAGCCTAGATGAGGCAAATTTAAGCCTAAACGAGCCTAAATAAGGCAAGCATTGTTTAGTTGAGCCTGTATCTATGATGAGCCGAGCTAAATGCAGATGAGTGAAGCCTTGAGCCCAACGAGTTGTTTGCATTAGGTTTCCTAGATTTTACTGTTTCATCAGTTCTGTACGGTGTCGCAGCAGCTCCGTCCTCGTACTAGCAAATCAAGGATGGTCGATCTTTCATTATGTATGAATGAATCACTTTGCATTTGAGCAATATTTATTCTTGTCGTACTCCCTTAAAAGAAGACCTGACAATAGATCGGAATTTTATTGCGAACTCGTATTTTGTTTGTACACCGCCTCCTTTGGAGGTACCATCTTCAAGGGGTAAGGTTGCGTACATCTTACTCCCCCAGACCCTGTATTAGTGGGAGCCTATAAGGCACTGGGTGGTTGTTGTTGGACATATTTTAACGATGAATACAGTTTTTTTTTTTAAAAAAAAAAGAAATTCATAACTTGAGTATAATAAATAGAATGTATTTTGTATGATTTAGTACACTGTATAATTATTGAATATATATTGTGTCTACAAGTATTGTCTTTTTTTAAAATATATATTCAACAAATGTGCAATGTAGTAGATAACATATAGTAATATATTTTAATAACATGGTATGTATAATATATACTTCAAAATCTGTTTGTAAAAGAATCCAAAAGCTTGTATAGATATAAATGCTTTGAATGCTAATAGAATATGACTGATTTATTGCAGTTTTAGCCTATTACATACGGAGAATCAATAAATCTTTTCCTCGTGACTGAGGACAATTTAAATTATTTCGCACATAAATAGACTTATATGTAATATTAATTTGTATTTACCATTGGAAGCACAGATCTACCATCTTTTGCCCCTAATATTTAATGCCCGTTTGGATATTATAATTTATTTTATGATTATATTTTGGATTTATATTATTATAATTGTATTTTTTAATGAATTATAATATATTTAATTTTATAAATTATTATTTGTAATTTTATAAGGCACTATATATATATGTATATTATATCTTCAAAAAAAAAAAGAGGGCCTGGCTCGGCCCATGACCACCTCTAGATCTACCAGTGGTCACATAGGTCCATGAGATCGTGGTTTTTTTTTTTTTTTTTTTTTTTTGATAATATGTTAGAAGTCCTAAAGGTACAAAAGTACATAATAGGGTCCTCGAAAGCCGACAATGAGGAAATCGAACAAGAGAAGGCTAGCATGTAAGTTCATATTATTATATACATGTATTTGTAGCACAATACATATAAACTAAATGTGGAAGAATGCATGCCTTGTTGAGCTATGACTTGTAGAATTTTGATAAACGATAAGATGTGGGTAGATCATCCTGTCCTTCTCTCTAATAACCATCTATGGAAATAGTAAACCCTAATAGAGAGAAGGGAAGACCTAACATTTTCTATTTATAATAGTTTGACGGGCCCACCCATAAAAGGCTTTGTCATATTTATGGGCCTATACTAAATAACATCCACATAATAGAATAATGAGATGAGCCTAATCCAATATGATCACACAACCCGTCTGTGAATCAGATATTCAGCCTAACGTATTTTGTCAAAACTGAAATATAATTAACAGAAAATATTCCAACATAGCATCCTCACGGAACAAAACCCACATCCTTAAGTGATTGTGGATAATCATTACAACAACAACAGTCCCAGTGCCATAAGAGCTCCCGCATAAGCAGGGTCGAGGAGGGTGGATGTACGCAGCCTTCCCCCTTTAGGGTGCTGCCCTGAAGGGAGGCTGTTTTCGGAGACTCCCGACTTGAGGAGCATATTATCATGGAAGCATAGTAGCCTGGAAGCATAAGAGACACATAGTATTAGAGCAATACATAGCATTAGCCAAGCATTATGAAGCAAAACTCAAGGAAAGATAACTGCAGACAAATAGTCAGCAAGTCGGCAAGTACGCAAGTGCTCAAACACACAAATAAGCAAATAAGTGCATCAAATTCATCCACCAACATTTAACAGTACATGACACAGACAACCCTGAGCAAGCTTGACAATACAATACAACATCCAAAAATGACATCTTATCAAAATCACTTAAGATGGCACAAACACCTAACATGAGCAGTATAGGTTGGTTTTCACTGTCTACTTTGTCATCTATTTGCCTATTAATATGTTAGTGTAAACCTAAATCTATGTTTTTACCGAACAACTTAAACATTTGGGATAGTTAATTCGTTGATACATTAAACTTATTGATCGAGAAGTCGCAATTTTAAATCCCAATCTCTTTTTTGATATTAATACTAATGTAATTCTGAGTATAAGGTATTAACTATCAAGTGGTCTCCTTTTTATTTATGTTTCCAATTTAATGACCATTTACATGAAAGAGCGTCATACAATATAGAAATACTTACAAACCTTCATCAAACAACTTAATCGAGTACATTGTTTTGGTAACAAATTACAAATATATGTTGCTTGAAATCTGTAACAAGATGTTAACTTTGCACCAAGTAGACCCTGAACACTACTTCATTGCACATTCATTGTGTTCAATAATAGATTCAAAAAGCTCGTCTCCCCAAATAATGAATGATTTTTTATTTCTCCTCCTTTTGTTGACATAAAACAAGCAAGCATTTCCACCACGGACATCGATATGAAAAAGAAAGATAGAAACAGTTCTAATTAAACTGCTCTAATACAATGTGAAAATATAAAACTACATGATTGAATAATGAACGAGGTTACCGGCATCCACTATATACAGAGAGAGCCAAAAAACATAGGATTAAAATATCCATAACTAGATGATACAAGATGCAGATCTAGTGACAAGACAGAAACAAGAGATGAAATCTAAGTAGTAGATATCCTATAAGATAACAGATTTGAATCTCGATAGGATGTCCTCTAGTAATTTATTCAAGTAGCAAGAAAATAAGGTTACAAAGCTTTTAACTCAAGTTCCCGTGCAAATATAAGTAGAATAGCCATCTTTATACAAGAATATAGCATCATATCATCATAGAACACAACCCAAAATAATCAACTACATTAGCCAGTTCTTCATAGAGTTAAAAACAACAGAAAATTAAAATATTAATTCTGAGTAGTAGCATCAATGAAGTTAAAAAAAAGGGCTCTTTGAACTGCTCTAATATGTAGGATTACTTGGCGATTGCATCCTTACTGTGGGTTCCTTCATTGCCGGTGTCTGGCAGAGTTTCCAGATCGGTTCGAACATCTTTTGCTTCTTGGGTAATTGAAGAAGCATCGGATTGATCATGGTGCTCTATGTTCACATCTTCGTTTGTACTTGATGAAGAGCTTGAATCGTTGGTAGATTCATCAGATCGACGATGATGCTCTGCGTTCCCGTCTTCATTTTTGGTCGAGGAATCCAGTTTCTGATCTTCAGCAGTGGAATTTTTGTTTGAATCGTCAGATTGATCATGATGCTCTGCGTTCCCGTTTTCATTTTTAGTCGAGGAATCCACTTTCTGGTCTTCGGAGGTCGAATTTTTGTTAGATTCATCAGATTGATCATGATGCTCTGCATTTCTATCTTCATTTTTAGTCGAGGAATCCAATTTCTGGTCTTCAGAAGTAGAATTTTTGTTTGAATCATCAGATTGATCATGATGCCCTGCGTTTGCATCTTCATTTTTAGTCGAGGAATCCACTTTCTGGGCTTCAGAAGTAGTGTTTTTGTTGGAATCATCAGACTGATCATGGCGCTCTCCATTTCCGTTCTCCTTTGTAGTCGATGAATCCACTTTTTGGTCCTGGTAACTCGAAATTTTTTTATGATCATCAGATTGATCATGGCGCTCTCCATTTTTGTTCTCATTTTTAGTTGCTGAATCTACTTTTTGCTCCTGGTAACTCGAAATTTTGTTAGAATTGTCAGATTGATCATGGCGCTCTACATTCTCATCTTTATTCTGGTCTTGGGAACCGGAACTTTTGCTAAAATCAGATTGATGATTGTGCTCTTGATCGGTATTAGCCTTTGATGAATCCTCCTGGTCTTGAGAATTTGAACCCGTGTGATTGTGTTGATCTAGTTTTGAATTTGACCCGTCATCAGATTGATTGGTGGAGGAAGTGTCAGAGTTCTGACCGGATGTGTCAGAGTAGGCAATATGCGTGGAGTCTCCGTCCTCGGATTTAGTGTCTCGAGAAACATTTGTATCGTGTTGATTAACGTTACCAGCTGTTTCTGTCTTCTCCAGTTTCTCTGACACAACAAGATGCGCATTAGAATCAGCTCCGAATGTTTCATTATGAGCTTGAGCAGCGTGTGTTTCATCACTGTATGATATCGTTCCATTGCTCGCTTGCTTATCTTCATGAGGTTCTGTACTCGTATCTGAGCTAGAATTCGAACCCTCGCTGCTTTTCTCTTCATTTGAAGAATCATGCTTCTCACCAGATTCACTTTTATCCGAATGTTCATTCGCTTTGTAGGTCTCGTTTTTCTCATTACTGTCATTTGTGGATTTCTCGCCCTCGGTTGAGTTTTCTGATGCATTTTGTTTTGATATAGCTTTGTCATCCTTGTTAACTCCGTCTTTAACCATACCTTCCGAGGAACCCAAATTCTTGATCTGATTCTCCTCTTTCCTCTCCGTTTCCTCACTTTTCTCACCACCCTCTTCTATAGTTTCCTTTGCTTCGCTTTGCTTTTGTGACTCCTCTCCACTTTTTTTGCTTTCCTCTTTCTTTCCCTCGCTCTCCTTCGATTCATCTTCCCTATTGATCGCGACATCTTCCTTTCCATTCTCACTGCTCTCTTCCTTCTTCTCATCGGTTTTGTTCTCTTCATCATTCTTCCTCTCCGCATCCTTCTCTTCGGTTTCTCTCCCTTTGCTCTTCTCGTTGTCCACAACACTATCATTCACCGCAGTTTGGTTCATGGTGTTCTCTTGATTTTGCGCCTCATTTTCCTTCCCTAAACCTTCTCCTTCCTTGCTCTCTTCTCTCTCTTCCTCTCCCCCACTCTCTCTATCATTTCCTTCACCGCTATCCTTGTCAACGCTCTCCTCTCTTTCTCTCTCTCCCTCACCCAATCCTTCCCGCGACCCACCATCCTCGTCAGATCCACCATCTACTCTTCTCCTGGCATCATCATCCTCTCCAACCCTCATATCCTCGCTTTCGTGTTGTTTGTTCTCGTCCTCTTCTTCTTGTAAACTAGGGAGATCTTTCCTTCCCAACTTGATTTTATCGAACCCATCTTGTAGATTTTCCGATACCTTGGTTTTTGCTTCATATGAACCCTTACTGTATGAGCGTTGGACCTGGTATATCAGCCAGATTCCAACGCTGAGCAAGAGAATCAACTGCACTGCATGCTTCACCTTGAAACCTTTGGATCTCTGGTTTCTCCGAGGCGATAGCTTGAACATGGTTGCAACCTATCCCTTGTATGTTTGTAATTTCCCACTCAAAGAGACAAACTTTATGCACGTCTTAAGCCCTATGGACAAGAAGAAATGTAACCACAAACTAAGAATACTTTGATATGTTAAGTTTCCAATTTATCAATGAGCATAAATGTTATAGAAATGAATCCAAAAGGACAACCAAAACTTCAATGAGAAAAAGAACTAAGACAAGATTTACACAGTTTGGGCAATTGTGCCCACGCCTCATGGAGTTGTCGGGATTTTCAGTATTCCTAGGAGATTTTTCCAAAGTTTTCTTCTTTCTCACCTAGTTCTCTCAAACCCCAAACATGATTTTTTATAACCACGCAAGGGAACTTAACCGCCTCAAAATAAACCCTCAAATGGACTTGCGCCCGAACCTCATCCTCCGTTCCATGGACATAGCCCATTACAGTATATAAGAAACTGGGCTCCACATTTGAAGCCCGATAATAAATTCATGCAACAGTTGGTAATCAAATACAACACCAGCCTAATGCACAGGCGATATGACTAACACCACGTTAAGTGGTTGACCAAAGTGGGAAGAAATTTGCCAGACATGGTCACGGAGAATGAGGAGTGCATTGTCCTTCCACTATCTGTTATGGGATACTCATGATCTGCCATTTTGTATTTTTATTCAGTTTCAATTATTACTTTAATATTCAGCCCACGGACTGGTTATAGATAGATAACTAATTGTATTAGAAGGTAACCAGATAGCGAATTTAGTGTCAAATGTGGATCATTTTTGGCAGGCACGTGGAGGAATCGAAGTAGAATCACTTCGGCATCTCAAGAGGATTGTTTGCACTGACGCACTATGCAAGATTGTGCATCCATAGCTCTCATCTAATGCTCTACTTACCTTCTAAAAAGAAAAGAAGTTATGCTTAGAAATAAATTGTTTATTTATTGTTTACTCATAATATCTTTAAACTTCTGCAAAATAATTTATGTGCAATTTAGGTCATAAATTACGCAACTTTCTCAGCTATTTTTATGGAGAGGTTGTCTCCTAGTTAGCACAGTACCAGCCACACGTAATATAAGGTAGTTTTAGAGCCTAATGAAGATATGATTCATATTGCGAAATAGTGACATACTTTCATTCAAGTAAAACATCTAACACGAAAAATGGCGAAGATTGTTATTTTGGGGAATGGAAAACAAAAAGTCCGATCGAAACAGAGGAATCTTACAAGTATAATCACTACAACCACAACAAGAAGAAACCTAGTGCCTGAAAAGCTCCTGCCAGCTACCAAGGCAAAGTTTAAGGAGGGCAAATTTATGCAGCCATACTCCTACAAGTATAATCGTTGTTAATCATTATTCAAAGCAATCATGCTAGCAGTAAATCAATGACTAAGGAGAAAATCACTATAGATCTTCCAAATCCAAGATCATGACAAATCTCAAATTCACACCTCTATCGTTCAATCAGACATGGATGAATCTATAACAACAACAAACCTAATGCCTCAAGGGCTCTCGCCGCTGCAGGGTCTGAGGGGATGAGATGTACGCAGCCTTACCCCTTCAAGGTGCTACCCTAAATGGAGGCCCGAACACGGATGAATCTCTATTTCATAATTCCTAATTCTTTACCCATCTTTTGATACAGTTGGTTCATTGACATAGTATCAGAGCTTTATTAATTGAGAGGTCACGAGTTTGAATCCCCATAGCCCCTCACTCTAAATATTAGTATATTTCAAGCACAAGGTATGACAAAGGGCCTATATGCTTCAAGCCCAATTGGGACACTGTTAGAGCACAAAATGATTCTTGAACCTTCATCCATCAGCTTAAACTTTTGAGATAGTCGGTTCTTCACGTGGTATCATAGTCTTGTTGACCACAGGCTTCTAAGTTTGAGTCCCAATAGCTTTCACTTCCAATATTTACATAATTTAAGCCTAAAGTATGAGGCAAGCATGTATAATAACCACGCTTCAAGCCCAATGGACCATTAGCATAAAAGAGATAAAATTATTACTTTCACCCATCAGCTTAACCTTTTTCTTACAGTTCGTTCCTCAGCAAACACACATAACCAAATCAAACACACATCATACTTCCATTTCCAAACTTGATCTACCTAAAAACAAATTAAAACAGCAATTACCTTCGAAGAAATCAATCAAATGCAACCGCAGTAACGAAAAACCACCAATTTCCTCATTCAGAACCAAAAATAAGCAGAAATCCACGATTCTGATGATTAGAGCACGAATTCAAGCGAAGATTGAAGATCTAAATTTTTAAAGAAGAGATTGAAATGTCGGTGAGTTGCGATCTCGCATTCAATCGCTCTCTAGTTATGACAAAGATTCAGATCTGAGATTGGAAGGAGAGCCACTAGAATTCTCAGTTTAAACTGCAATTTAATCAATGCCACTCGAATATAATATTATTTATATTGTTTTTTTTTTTTCATTGTTCTGTACTCTATAGTATTAAATATTTATTGTTTTTTGTTTACAGGTTTTTGTTATGGCGTAAACAAACAGATTATTCAATGAACTATTCGTGTTTGAAATCGATTACAGCTCATTCGTGTCTCTTATGGTGCTTTGATAACTTTTGAGACAAGTTCGAGCAAGGTTAATAAGCTTAGCGAACTAAGTTTAAATAAAAGGGTGCTCGACTCCTTAACATTCGCAAACAGTTTGATAAAAGCTCGTTAAAAGCTCGATAGAAACTTGTTAAAAGTTAATTAAGAACTCATTAAGAGCTTGTTATGGGCTCATTGATGTTTAATTTTACCTCAAAAATTGTTAGATAATAGCTCGAAAATAACTATAACAGCTGAGCTCAAGAAGAAGCTCGATTTGAAAACAAGCTTGGCTCGATTATATGCTCAATTCAACTCGATAACAAGCTTTGTATCTACTCAATTAGCCTAAGAGCACGCTAAAATCTTACCGAACGGAGCTTGAACAAAGGTTCATAGCTCAATAAGAGCTCGGCTCGACTTGAGCTTAATAACGCTTATCGAGCTCGAGTTCGAACAAGGGGGTGCTTCGGTCAGGTCGGCTTGACACGTCTACACCCCTAATTTTTGTTTTTGAGAAATTAGAAACTGATTTTAAAACTTTTAGTAGTAACATTTACCTCTATTGGAGGAAGGATGTACGCAGCATTCCCCTTTTAGGATATTAGCCTTGAAGAAAGATTGTTTCTAAGTGTCCCCAACCTGAGGATAAGGACTTCCCAAAAGGTCACCTATTTTGATATTACTCTCGCCCAAGCACGCTTAATTTCAAAGTTTTAATGGAATCCTGTAACGGCGTGTTGGTATCCTTTTTTCAGAATATCCTACCAAGAGACTGAATTTCACCAATCGGGTTAGAAGTATTACACTACTAGGTGGCATATTACAATCTTTTTCATCGTGTTTTCAAATATATGCTTATTTTAAAGGGTATGACACAATGACATATTTATTTGTGATAAACATACTAAGTATAATAAAATAAAAAATGCATATGTATCGTGGTTATGGTTATCAACGAGTATTACTTGCAACTCAAATAACTATCTAATAACTGTTCGTGGTGTATTTTATATTTTCAACTCCGGGGAATTTATTGATGTTATAGAAAAGAAAAAGAATATGACAAATTTGGGAGAACAATGAGAACTTTTTTTACACTGCTGTTAATGGTCACTTTGCACATCTATGATACTATGTTTGCATTTGATTGGCAAAAAAAATTTTTTTTATATTTTTTTTATAATTTAAATAAAAAGATGAAAAAGCTTATTTATAATTAAGGAAGAAAAAAATATAAAATTGAATCTTTTTCACAATCTATTTAAGAAAAATATTTTAAAAAGACTATATTAACATTAAATCTTTATTATAATACCTTACTTTTACTTGTTTTCACTACCCTACCTACCATCATTCCTTTTAGCTAATAGGTTGCTACGCTTACCACTCTCTACTACTGTGACAAACTATTATCACGACTCTCTCCTACCACTATTATTAACTAATTTAAATTATTAAATTATTTTTGTTATTATAATAGATAATTTATTTTTTAAACTTATATCCAACACTTTTTTTTATAAAAAAGATCTTTCTGCACCAAACATCCATAAAAATTCCTTAAAAACATATAATTCTTAAATGGACATATCTTATTAAAATAGAAAAGTTAAAAAAATAAGTTGTACTAAACGCACCTCTTTTTTGGCTAACGAGGAACCCTATAAACCTTGGCACATGCAGCGTCACACATACCATAGGAATCAATTAATTCAAAAATTCCTTATAAAGAGGTTCAAGAGAGAAAGCGAACTACAGACTTTTTAGTTTAAGGTAATACTAAACACAACTCTTAGGGTTTGCTTGGGATTGCTATAAAAAACTGTTTATTTCAAAAGCACTTTCTGTAAAAACACTTATGTGAAAAGAGCTGTTTTAAAGAAGTAGTTTGTATTTGGCTCAACCAGTCAGAATCACTTATTTATTATTGTTAGTGTTTGGCCAGTGTTTAAGAAAAATACTTTTTTGATCAAATTACCGAAAAGGACCAAATTGGTTGGGTAAAAGGTTAGGGTTTTAAAAGATGATAGTATATGATGTAATTTTAATATTGGTGTATTTTAGTCCTAAAAATTTTAAATTTTTAATTATGATTCTGCTTATAATCAGAAGCATCAAATTTCTGCTTCTACTTATAAGCAGAAAAACAGCTTCTATGTTTAATAAAAAATGCTTTTTCATACACCATTCAGATTCTAAAAAAATATTTTTTTTAAGAAAATATTTATTTTTTTTAGAATAAGTAATCCTAAATAGACCTTCAGTAACCCTTTTGAACAAATGAATTTTAGAGGGAGGGAGGGAGAGAGAGAGAGAGAAGAGAACAAAGGGGGAGAGAGACCGCCCATTGATTCCTCCCTCTTCTCACTTCTTGTTTGATCAATTTGATTCTCCATCCTTATCCCTTCTCTCTCCAGAACCTTCTTTCTCTTCGCTATAGATATTCTCATCAATCAGCTCAAACCCTAGTCCTCTGCGTAAGATCTCCAGCTACAGTCATTGAGATCAAGAGAGAATCGGAGCTCCAAGGAAGCAGTAATGGCGTCTTCTTCAGCTCAGTTGCGTCTCATGTCCGATCTCAAATCTATCGTCAACGAGCCCCCTGAGGTATTGTCTTCATACTTAATCATAATCAGGTTTGTTAGAATTGGCAATTTAACAATCGAGGTTGCAATCGGATGCTGATAGAATATAATACGGAATGCTCTAATAACTGGGGGCCTAAATGGGCCATGCCGGCTCGCGAGCCCTCGTAAGCCGGCTCGTCAAAAAGCTCGAAAGGCTCGGCTTGCTTCGAGCTCGAGCCGAGCCCGAGCCTAGTGAAGCTCGAGCTCGTAAGCTCGCGAGCTTAAACGAGCCCAAACGAGCTTTTCTTAATATAATATTTTTGATTAAATATGACCCATGAAGCCAAATTTGAGCCTAAATGAGCTGACCCGAGCTTAAATGAGCCTAGATTGAGGTTAAATGAGCCGAAATATTGCAAGCTCAATTCAAGCTTTGTGAGCTTAGATCGAGCCGAGCCCGAGCTTTTGATGAGCCGAGCTCGAGTTTGAACTTTCCGAGCTCGGCGAGCTTCAAGCCGAGCCCGAGCCGAGCCTCGAGCCTGCCGAGCTCGGCTTGGCTGAAATACACCCCTACTAATAACTAGTAAAACTATCGTAGATGATGTTGAACTTGTTAAGTACTCGACATTTGAGTCTAGCAAAAATCTCATATAGAATATAACAACATATAAGCATAATGAGATACTCCCACTTGGACTTATACATGAACCTTATATATTCCAATTTCGTGGGTTGGGCCTAGAGGCTCGATAAGAAATTTTAAAAAATTTCACCCGGGTTATAGGCCTGACTCACGGAGTTTGCATATAAGTGAGGTTTTGCTCTAAAATTGATGATCATTATGTGGAGTAATCCAACTGGGAATTACATCCACTTGGATCGAACATTTACGAGAGAGGCTCTCGGTGCAACATATTCATATACACCCCTCTTTTAGGACGCGATGTGTTAAACAAGATTCACGGATCATCAAGAGCGGATATCGTGTTAAATTTCACCGAGTCCTCAGGTCCGATTCACGGAGTTGGCATATAGATGATCCACATATAAGGCTAAAGTGGGATTCCATTCTAAGACCAATTAGCATTAGGGGGCCTAATTCACCGGGCTTATACATGCCGATGTATTATCCCTTACAACTCCAATATGGAATTCTTACTAGACTCACCAGATGAGTTGTTAACCGATGCTCTTTTGTCTGATAGTACGATTTTGAAACTGAGTTTTACTCATTTTACAGCTGAATTTCACCCATTCAGTTAGTTCTCTTGTTCACTTGTCCGTCTTTCTCTCTCTTAGGGTTGCAGTGCGAGTCCATTGCCCGACGATAATCTCTTTGTATGGGCTGCCACCATCTTTGGCCCCGATGAGACCCCTTGGGAAGGTGCTGATCTAATTTCTTGCATTCCTCTACTTATTAGTTGTTACTAATATCGGCATTTTGTTCTTGATTGGGAGTTATGACTTGAGTAATTATGGATATACACAAAGCATGTTAATTTGTGTACTCCATCACATGGTAAAATATTGTTGGATTATAGAGAAACCATCATTTAATATTGCTTGTTATCATCTTATAATTCGGATAATGTTATTGTCAGGATAAAATTCTTATTGCTAGAATAATTTTGTGATTGTTTTTCTGTATAAGTCACACCATTTCCTTAACAATAAAATTTTCTGCCTAGCAATAAAAACTGCCTATAATTTTATGCCACATACTTGTGTTGTCACGTCCGGCACGTACATTGTGAAAGTTAACTAGGCCTTGGGCCCGAGCCACGAAGTTGGCATATGTAAGGTTTACATATAAATTCAAGTGAGATTCATTCTCTATAAGTCACATCATAGCCGTAACAATCACAATTTTTGTGTAGTATGTTTGGCATATATAATGTGAAAGTTAACTAGGGCTTAAGCCCAAGCCATTAAGTTGGAATATTTGAGGTGCACATATAAACTCAAATGAGGTTCAATCTCTAAACTTATATGTTGATATGTTCTCTCTCACAACTTTAATGTGGGACATTTTAACTAGACTCATGTGTGAAGTTTTCTGCATATAGGATTTTCCATCTAATTTTTGGATGAGCGGGAGATGGAAAGTGATTTGTAATTTCTTTCAGGTGGAGTTTTTGGCTTGCGGTTGACATTCGGTAACAATTACCCAGAAAAGCCCCCTCGAGTTAGGTTCACTTCTGAGATGTTCCGTCCTAATGGTATGCTCGTTGAATGTTTCTGCACTGTGATGATGACAAGAAATGCTTTAATTTATGGACCCTAGAGAGTTCTTTTTTTGTGCCATAATTGTGCTTGCGAACAATCTTTCTACTTTTAGTTCATTATTTGTAGGTTCCACTTGCTAAAATATGACAGAAGGGAATTAGAAGAAACAATTTCGATTCTTTTAAACGAGGATATGCATTATTGCATGGAACTTGCATTTTTCAGACATTAAAATGGAAGTATATGGCCAGTAAGTGACATGAATTTTGATAGGCGGGGTGTGTCACCAATGTGCTTGACAATTTTGAATTTGGTATGTGAGGT
Source organism: Simmondsia chinensis (assembly GCA_018398585.1). Classification (NCBI taxonomy): domain Eukaryota; kingdom Viridiplantae; phylum Streptophyta; class Magnoliopsida; order Caryophyllales; family Simmondsiaceae; genus Simmondsia; species Simmondsia chinensis. The sequence continues at coordinate 42,115,199 of JAGTTD010000002.1, read as the reverse complement.
TTGTGATTTGAATCTGGAACTCTTGTTATAAGTCTTCAACACTTGATCAAGGCCTCATTAAAATTACACTTCCTTGCAATTGACTTTGAACCTTGAATACATACTTTGGCCATCTCCGAATTAGACGCCCGATTAATTTACACCGTTAGTTTCTCATGTTTATAAATTTTTTCAATTGATCCCTCATTATTTTTCTTTACTTCAAAATGGTCCCTTTCATTTCTTGACAAATAACAAAAATTAGTTATTTATTTCTCAAATTAATTGCTCTTTTTTTTTTTTTTGGTTCAAAATAGTCCCTCACTAGATCAGGGACCTAATGTGGGTAACCTGGTGAGGAACTAAATTTTTCAAGAAATAAAACAGAAGGGATTATTTTGAACAAAAGAAAAAACTAGGGACCAATTTGACACCTTATAAGGGACCAATAGTGTGAATAACTCGTTTCTGGCCTAATCATGTTAAATATTTAGCAAATTTGGTGCTCTTCGGGTTTGGGCAATGCTGTAAATCGGAAAATGATGTCAGCGCCAGCCATGATAGAGAATGAAGCTCAAGAGACTGTTTACTTGGTTTCGGATGGAGAAGTAGCTCCTGTAAATGAAAGTACTAGTCCCACATCTTTATAAGGTTAAGTCTGAGTGAGGACAAAATGCCCAAAACGCTTGGTTCGCTTATGATGCTAGCTGCTTCTCGGGGCTGGTCCCAAATTTATAGGGGGTCTAAAGCAAGTTTTAATTGATGGGCCCTATTTTGTTAACATAGATTTTCTAGTCAACTCCAGCACATCTTAACTATTATATTGTTCTACCAACGAACAGGGTAGTCTTTTATATGACTTATATGCATATACCTTTACAGTTTGTTGTACTTAAGTTGTTATTTTGCCAATTAATAGTGCTATGTTGTAGAAGCAAATTGATAATGTAATAATTTTCAAAATGAGTCTTTAACAAATTGAGAGCCCTATGCGACAATTTGGGTTACTTGGGATCTTGAACAGCCGTGCTGCACCTTGCTAAAGGCATGACTAGGGGTGTATTTGAGCCGAGTCGCGCCTGAGCCTGCCAGGCGCAAGGCTTGGCTCGTTAGCTTTAAGCTCAGCTCAAGCTCGAGCTCGGCTCGTCAAAAGATCTGGCTCGACCCGGCTTGATCTAAGCTCGGTGAGCTTCAAATTAGACTTGCAATAGTTCGGCTCATTTAAGCTCAATATAAGCTCGTTTGGGCTCGGCTCGGCTTATTTATGCTTCAATATGGCTTCATTATTTAAGGAAATATATTATACTAAAAAGAGCTCGTTTAGGCTCGCGAGCCTACGAGCTCGAGCTTCACTAGGCTCGAGCTCGGCTCGATAAGCTAAATGAGCCTGCTCGGCTCGGCTCGAGCTCAAAGCGAGCCGAGCTTTTCGAGCTTTATGACGAGCCGGCTCTCGAGGGCTCGTAAGCTGGCTCGGCTCATTTACACCCCTAGGCATGATATATGATACAAAGCCCGGTTACGTGGCTTATTGGCCTACAACTTTGGCAGTGGGTCAGCCCCACGAAAGAGACGTTTTTGCTTTATGAAGAATTATGTAACATATCAAGCTCAGTTTAGGCTTTATGGATGTCCTTTTGTGTCTTACTTTTATAATTTTCTTACATGTATAACTAGTACCGATAGTGCAAGAAGGCAATCTTTTCCTATATTGAGGAGAAAATGACCTCGCTAGAAAATGAATCTCTTTTTGGTTTTAATCTTACATAAGGTTAGCGAGTTGGGGAAGAGAGAGCCACTAGATCAAAGCCTCATTGGCGTACGCCATCAATTTCACATTAACTTCAAATGAACCAAACACAAACACTGTTCAAACTTCATACAATTATATTGATTTCCTAAACGACACAAAGGAAAATTTTGCAGAAAACAAATTATAGTTAAAAATTTTTCGAGGAGATATATTTTTCAGTATAGTTTTTCCTCTGACCAAATGGAGCATTAGTCCTGGTTCAGATTAGACACCCTTGTAAGGTGTAGAGTGGGATGGGCCTAGGTGGAACATTTACTCAATTTACGACCTCTTATGCCAAATTAATTGTGCGGTCGGGTGGTGGGATGGAGGAACATAAGCTTCGAATCCAAAACCTCTCGCTTGGGGATGGGTTAGCTTAACCAGTGTACCAACTCCAACAACTTAGTCACTCATCTTGTGGCATGGCCCATAGTTCACTCTCCGCGCTTGTGCTAATGCCGTTTTGAATACTTCCTTGGGTCCAGTTCAGCATTTGTGCCTGCACTAACTTGATATGCAACATATTATACTCCTTGAGACTATGTAATAACCTTATGGTTACGTCGTGCTCTGAATTTCATGTTCACGCAGTTTATCATGATGGTACATTGTGCATGGATATCATCCAGGATGCCTGGTCTCCCTGCCACAACGTAGCTACGATCTTGACGTCTATTCAGGTATATAGTTATCCAAATTTGAATGCCTTATTAGTGAGGCGCCGGTCAAGACTCTTGAGCAGTGGAAGCAATTGCTAGGGGCCCCCAATATGTTACGGGCTCCCTTGGAAAATTATGTATTATTAGTTTGTTTATATAAACATATTAACATTCATAATTGCAGAGATATTGACCCACGTACGATACCGTATAAACACAAATATACATGTATGTCAATGTATTAGCCAGTGTAATAACATAAAGTGGATTCTTTGAGATGTGCTTAAACTGTCCTAAACACTTCGTTTACTGTAAAGGAGCCTATTAATCAAACTCACTTGGGCCCCCAAGTTCTTGGGATCAACCTTGCTTAGTGGTCCTGCACAGACCACAAGCATGAGGTCTTTGCTTATGATGTTACTGATTATATTGGTTGCAGTCTCTACTCACTGATCCGAATCCTTCCAGCCCTGCGAATCTCGAGGCTGCACAGCTCTATCAGCATGATAGACAAGCCTATAACAAGTGTGTACTCTTGCATTACATTGACTATCGATTCATTACCTAGAACAAAATTCGCTTTACATGTAGGTTAGGTGTAATACGTTTTGGATACGCTTAGCTTTTGAGATGTCTTCTTCTAGTATTTTTCCGGGTACTTGTATGCTTATGCTGTCAGTCCACAGTTAATAGCAACTGACATGTTACGTCCAACCAAATAAAAACGCGCAGTATAGAAGAAAAAACGACATCGTTATAGATAGCAAGGTTATATATATGTTTGATAGCACAAAAATCAGATTTTGCCCAAAATATTCTTCCATTGTTTCTACTGCAATCAGATGTTTTTCGGGGTGGGTGGGAGCATTCTTGTCATTTTTCGTATTACTATTTTAACTAACATGTTAGTTGCTACTAACAATGGGTAAATGCATCGTGTTGAGGACCGAGAAAAAACGTGTCAAAACAATGACGGGTACTTTATAAATTTTACATCTAACTTCGGGTTATTTATAAGAAATTTCTTCTTCTTTATATATATAAATTTTAACTAACATGTGCGTGTATGCGTGCGCATACATGCCCCGACAAAATATGGTCTGAACTAACATATGAGAATGGGGATCTTACAGAAGGGTTCGAAGATGTGCGCGTAGATCCATCGATTGTTCCTGAGTCATGAGAGATCGATTCTGAAGGGTTCCGCATTCAGCTTTATCATCATCATCATCCATGGAGTATGTAGCTCGTTCAATTATTATGTGAATAAGTTAATCTTGTTGAATTCGTACATGCTTTAAAACGTGGGAAAACATATCAAATGTGTCATTACTTAAACTTTCTTAGAAATGATAAGCTTTAGCATTTCTATTCTCTGGAATTGTAGGTCTGCTGAGCAAAGGGCCAGAGAAAGTTTATAGTTATGAATCGGGTATGTCCTGTTTGTGTTGTTATTATATCGTGTCGTACTTTACAAGACTTTTTTTTTTTTTTTTTTTTTAAATATTTGGTAAGAATTTCATATGAGCTGCAGAAAGAGAAAATCCTTCCCAAACCCTGTTAATCCCCACTCCCCTAATGAAGGCGGCATTTGATCTCAGGTCTTAGATACCACTTTTTAGAGACTTTACTAGACGAGCTAGTTGGCACTAGCAGTACAGTCTCTTTCTAGAAATACTTTCTTTACAGGCCCATGGGCTTGTTGGTGAGCCCACAATGAGGCCCATGGGCTTGTGCTGCTACTTGGGGAATTATTAGTGTATAAATGGGAAGTATAAACAAGTGGGGACACAGAAAATGTATGTACGTAGATGACATGTTTTGTTGGGGATTGTAATAAATGCAGCAAACAAGGACATGACAAAAGGGGTGGTGGGAGAAAACACAAAGTACAGCATCATATACTAATAAGGCAGTATTTGGTCAGTTCTCCTGTCATCTTCTCTCATACTGTGTTGGTTCGCCGTCTCCTCTACTCCAAACCCATCGCTCTCCGTGTTATTTTAGTCATGTGGTATCTGTTTTTATTCTTTTGTGCATATTTTTTTGTTTTTGCCCTGCTTTCCTATTTTCGTATTTCTCTTTCCCGATTTATTCGGGTTCTCTTAGGCCTAGCTTGCTCGAGTCGTCTGTTTTATATTGCGACTATGTCGCTAATTATCGAAAAAATTGAAAAGCTTAGAAAAATTTAAGTGTGAGTGTGACATTGAAAAATTAAAAAAATAAGATAATTTTTAAATCTAGGTATTAAATTTATATATTTTTTCGTATAAAAAAAAAAAAAACCAGATAATAATGACAAGTGATAGTAAGGATAGGGACAGAGTGCAAATTATATGGGGAGGGGGGGGCTGGCTCGGGTGGGTGCATATGATGATGCCACCCACTCTAATTACAACACCAGAGTTCATGTCCACACACTGTATGTCCTTTTAAAACATACAAATACAACTAGGCTAGGCCCCTCACCCCACCTGTCTTCTCCACCATATTCGGGTTTTTTGCATTATATTTACGAAGTGAAAAAAAAGAAGTACTATACTAGTATTAATAAATCCTTTGACACATGACTATATGAGTGATTTTTTAGCACTTTATGCTTTTTAATGCGAATAAATAATAAATGATTAATATTATACTTTTGTGCATCAGTAAACATAAGATTGACACGTTATTTAACTTTTAATATCAGGTTGGTATGATATTAGATATTAGAGACAAAATTAAACTATGCAGTAGTTGGTACAGTAATAAATTATCAGTGAAACGTTTCTTAACCATAATCGTTTTCTCTTTCAAAATATTTGTTTAAAAGAAAAGAAATCTCAAGTTGTAGTTAGTAGCTAAGTGGTCATGACTATGTCCACAATTATATTATTTGAGTGGAAAGATTCAAAGATTGGCAAATAATTAAGGATAATGACATTTTTGTTGAAGATTAAAAGGAAAAGAAAAGACTTCTTTTGAATCGTTTGAAACTATGAAGCATAGAAAATCCTATCGCATACAATTCAAACGCACAACTCGGGTATGTGAAATTTTACTGGGTCTTCTATATTTGTCTAACGGAGTTGGTATACATGTGATCTATTATTCACATATAAGTTTAAGTAACGTTTTATCCTAGATTCGATTAAAATTAGGTAGAGTAACATACTAAGCATATATATGTTGGTTTCTTCCCTTTCACAACTTCAAATATTGGAGTATAAAATCATTTCTGAGTCTTTACTCATTAGTTTAAGCTTTTGAGAGAGTTGGTTTCTTAATATGGTATCAGAGCTTCGTTGACTAGGAGGTTACAAGTTTAAATCTCAACAATCCTTACTTTCAATATTAAAATAATTTAAGCATAAGGTATGGGATGGGCATGTTAAGAGTATAAAATCATTCCTGGGCCATTATTTGTTAGCTTAAACTTTTAAAAAAGTTGATTCCTAACAATAACTTCAACATGGATTCTTATTAGACTCATACATTAATTTTTTAGCAATGTATATAACAATATTATAAAAATACTACTAAATTATTATTTTGGACACTAAATGAATTGGTTATATAAATCATGTATATGTTGTGAATATATATAAAGGAACATACCCAATACCTCAAGGGCTTTCGCTTACGCAGGGTCTAGGGGGGGTGGATGTACGCAGCCTTCCCCTTCAGGGTGTTAACCTGAAGAGAGGCTGTTTCCCAGTGCCCTCAACCTGAGGGTGAGGACTTTCCAGGAGGTCATACATCCTGATACTACTCTCGCCCAAGCACGCTTAACTTCGAAGTTCTAATGGGATCCGGTGACGGTGTGTTGGTGCCCTCTTTGGTTATGTTGTGAATATATATAATATAGTTAATAAGATGCTTGTTAACTAAGGGGATATTTATTATATTTGTTCCCAAAAAAAAAACTTAGGTAATTCAGCCATCATTTTCGGGGGAATAAGAATCACTCAACGGTCAGTTAACTAACATCCCTTCCTTTATTATAGCCGTCACGTCCGTCTGCTACTAAACCATCCAACCACTGTTCATTTTTGGAAACTTGTAGATTTTTTTTTTCTCGCAGGTCAATATGATATGAAGATAACATAATTAGGTTGGGAGTCCTGAAAAACAGTCTCTTTTCAGCTTCATATCCTGAAGGGGGAAGGCTGTGTACATCAACCCCCCCAGACCCCGCTTTTGCGGGAGCCCTTGAGGTACTGGGTTTGTTGTTGTTGTTGTTGATGATTTTTTTTCCCTCGATAATTTGTGCAGGAACTCGAGAAATAAAAATCGATATCGTATAAAATAAGACCCGAGAGACATATACAATATAAAGAAGAAAAAAAAATAACATAAAAACCTGAGGATAGAGGCTTACAGAAGGCACTTCTCTCAAAAAAACTTCTAATATAAACAAGAATATTGACCAGTGGGTTTTGCTACATGTATTTAATTACATACTCGTGTTTCCTGAGCTTAACTTATTACACGTAAAATAAAACTTTTAACAGGTGGTACATACAACTAAGGGAGTAAACGACGTGTACATAGATAAAAGTAACAACTAGTTCAGCTGATAAAGTTTCCGAATTGTAGTATGCTTTAGTTGATTTTTCAAAAAAAAAAAAAAAAAAAAAATCAAACTTTAGGTAATAAAAATCAAAATTTATCTAGAATGGGGCAGTATTATCATTCATTAAATTAAAAGCCCACCTTCATATGATAATAGCGATGACATGAGCGACACTTAAATTAAAGTATGTCTAAAGAAAAATATATTAAGGTTTTATAGACATTTAATAATATGAACAAATGATATAGCTTTGAATGATTAAAAAATTTACTATATTCATAAAAAAATATATCCAATTTATATATCATATTATATGCATTAATTATTTTGATATTGTGTATTTCTATGATTTAATAATTTTATTCTATATTATCCGATACAGAAATTTGATTAATTCAGAGCCTATTTTGACATTTTCAGTGTACTAAATGAACATTTTAAAAAAGATTCTTTAGATATAATAAAATTTCTCTTAACAATATAGTGCCAATACACCAAAGAGGGCACCAACACGCCGTCACCAGATCCCATGAGAACTCCAAAGTTAAACGTGCTTGGGCGAGAGTAGTACCAGAATGGGTGACCTCCTGGGAAGTCCTCACCCTCAGGTTGTGGGGGCATTGGGAAATAACCTCTCTTCAGGTTAACACCCTGAAAGGGCAAGGCTACGTATATCCGCCCCCCTAGACCCTGCGTAGGTGGGAGCCCTTGAAGCACTGGATATGTTCAATATAGTGCCAATACAACAAATTATAAAAATTTGAAACTTTAGAAACACAACTTCTAAAATTTGAACCTCATAAACTTTAGGCGCCTTAAGCGATTACTTGAATTGTTTCGAGTTATATCTGATATGAATTAATTTAATATTTTTGTAATAATAATAGTGCAATCCAACCATGAAAACGTGTAAAAGATAAAGAACATGCATGCACACACGTAAGCATATAAAGAATAGTCCCCACGTATATATTGTTAATATAATGTCACCTTTTGATTTATTAAATTAATTAAAATACATATTATTATAAGATTATATTATATGACTTGCTTGGTTCAGAGGGAGTATCATTTATTTTAATATAATGTAATTGATTATATAAAAAGTATAATATAAGGTAGAAAGCTAAGGGCACCAACATATCATTTTCAACATTATCCTGAAAATGGATGCTATAGAATCGCCGACAAACTCTCCTTGGGAAGACAAGTGTGTTGTTTGTACAACCCAATTATGTGTTTCTTTCATTTGTGGTCTATAATTTGCTCGATCTGTCAAGAAATTAACTTTTTTGTAAGTTTAAACTAATAAGTAAAGGTTTAAGATTAGTTGTATAATTTAACATGCTTCCTCACATAAATGTTCATTGGGTTTAAAACGTGAATAATGTATAGGTCCACCTGTATCTTGTGCTTGAAATATATTAATATTTAGAGAGAGAGTTGTTTAAATTCGAAAACTTTGATATCATGTTAAAAAAACTAATTTTCACAAAAGCTTAAACTGATGAGTGAAGGTTCAAAAATAGTCTTATACTTTTTTGCTAACGAGGAACCCGATTACTCGTGACCCATGTAGCAACCCACACACCACATAAGCCAGTTAAGTCAAGGATTTCTCAGGAAAAAGTTTAAGGAGGAATCGAACTCATGACTTTTTGGCTTAAAGCAATACTCTATTCCCTTACTTCCCATAATAGTTTTATATTTTAACGGGGTCAACATTGTCTTCACTTCCTTCAAAATAATCCGGCACGGGGACTTTTATTTTACTTCACTTTGTTCATCTTTTACGCCACATACTTTGCGTGTTAGGTCGATTTTGCTTTTCGGGTACATCTGATTTGTATTTCGACTTCACTCGCTAATTATCAAAAAAAATTCCAACACAAAGGGTGTGTTTGACCAAATTTGTGAAATTTTAATTAGGTATAAAATTTAATTTATTTTGTGTATAAAAAAGAAACTATGCAGTGAAAAAAAATGTCTAACGAGAAATAGAAAATCAATTTAAAACAAAATTTGTTATATATGTGGAAGAGAAATTTTCAATAAATAAAAATCCTTTTGATTTTCCATTTATTTTACTTTTCTTTAATATATGAGGGAAACGCATAGGATGAAACCCCACCACGGTTTTATCAAATGAGAGAATAAAGTGTTACTTTAAGCCAAAAGGTCTGAAATTCAATTCAGCTCTCGAATCCCCCCCGAGGAATCCTTGATTTAACTGGTTTATGTAATGTATGGGTCGCAGCAAGGGACGGGATTTACCGGATAATCAGGTTTCTCTTTAGCAAAAAAAAAAAAATGAATAGGATGAAAAGAAGGCAAGCCTATCCATTTGAACCACTTTCTACTTAATTTTTTATCATAATTTATGGTTCAATTACGCTTTCAAACATGAGGTTTTGGGTTCAAGTTTATTTTTTTCATCTCTGCGTACCGGCGGCTTTATTTAGAGTTATTTATGCGAAAGGTCTTTATACTTTTTTTCTTTGTATCAAGTTAGTTATCATATTTTTAGTTATATTAATTTAGTTCTATAGTAAAAAAAATTGAAGCTAAATTCACGACCACCAGTTCACTCACCCGTTACCCAAACATTAAAAAAATTTCATCAATTTAATATCATTTTTGTGGCCAAACGGCAAGAGCATAGAATATATATATCAAAGAGAGAAACCACGAAATACAACGCCACTTATCAAAAAAACGAAACCGAAGACAAGAGGCTCAAACTAGCCCACACCAAACCAACACCAACACAAAACCACACTACTCCCTAATCAAAAAATTGACATGACACCAGACAATTGAGATAACCGACTTAACCAGAACATCCATGCTAGACTTACATTTCTTTCTGTCTGGATAGTATAGAAAGAAGCGCCAACAACAATCCTTTTGACCTTACTTTGCCTCAACCTGTTGCACACTTTATTCCCGAGCCACCCCATAATCTCCTTCATTGAAAAAAATCAAGGAGAGGTCAAAAATCTCGGCAACATCCATCCAAACCTGCGATGAAAAAGGGCAACGAAAGAAGAGATGCTCAAGGTCTTCACAGCTCATCTCACACAAACTACACCGACTAGGAAATGACTATCCCATTCTACGGCGTCTGCCCTGGGTAAGGAGCCCCCCACACAGTGCAGGCCACATACAGATCCCATGACGCGGAACAGGAGAACTCCAGATAGACCGACACCAATGCCCAATCGTATCTCTCACACGAAGATGCTCATAAGCTAACCGAACCTTGAAATTACTAGCTGGAGCACAGTCACGAAGTCTTTTATCAACCAACTCTCGATTTCCCCAAACCTTGACCCAAGCATCTCTATAGTACAAGATAGCTTTCCATGAAGCGGAGTCATGAACCCGACTATCCACAAAGTAAATAGTATAAGGACTAAATTGATATAATTAAAAATATATAAAATAAATTAACACAACAACAAGCCCCTTGCCTCAAGGGCTCCCGTATAAACGAGGTTTGGGAGGGGTGGATGTACGCAGCCTTACCCCTTCAGGGTGTAACCCTGCCGAGACGCTGTTTTCGATGACTCCTAACCTTATAAGGTTGGCAACATGAGAATTTCTCAGGAGGTCACCCATCCTGGTATCATTCTCGTCCAAGCACGCATAATTTTAGAGTTCTAATAAAATTCGATATCTTAATACCTGATAAATAAACCCTATAAAAAATAAATTAACACAATAAATAGAATGCATAAATTATTTGGGTAAATAACCCCAAAAGGGGATAAAAAAGCAGGGGCAAAAAGGTCAAAGGAGTCACGCCATAAGAGCGACAAAAATGGTTGACTATTCCTTTCTCCTCAGCTTCCTAGAAACTTCTTCCCCTCCTTTTCATTTTATCATATATTTTATTATTTTTAAGACGAAAAAAATAATATTTTCAATATCCTCAGAGCTCTCATTTAAATAAGGTCTGGGGATAAATATATGCAATCTTACTCATTTAGAGTATGCTGTTTCTGATAACCTCTAATCCGAGGGGTGCGACCCGAGAAATTCTTAGAAGGTCACCTATCTTGGTACTAATCTCGTTTAAGCACGCTTAACTTCGGAGTTTTAATAGGATCTGGCGTTTGCATGCTGGCACCCTCTTAGGTATCATTTTTAAAATAGTTTGTTTTTGTTATTTTTAAGATAATGTTTGTTAATAACAACAAAATTAATTCTTCATTAGCTTTTACAGGTGTATAATTTAAAATAAAATTTTTAGATGCGTAAAATATTTAAAATTATTTTAAATATAATTTGAATTTTTTAAAATTATTTTCTTTTAGATTAGTAAAAATTAACAGATATTGATTGAAAATTTTTAAAAATTTAGGTATGATATTAAAAAATTTAGATAATTTTTTGAAATTACATTTAAAATATAGGGTTATTTACGCTAAAAGTTTCTGTACTTTATCTATTGTATCAATTTAGTCCTTGTACTTTTAATTTTATCAATTTAATCCTTATACAATTCAAAATGTGTTAATTTAGTCCCTAGAAAAAATTTTATATTAAGTTTTAATAAAATTTTAATAGTTCGATCACGAATTAGGTTAAATTAGGTAAATAGATGAATTTATAATAAGCTACTTGCGGCTAATATAATTTTACCGTTTAAAATAACGACATTAATTTAACTTAGATTTGAAAAAAGACTAAATTAACATATTTTAAATTAGTCAAAGATTAAATTAATATAATTAAAAATATAAAAATTAAATTAATATAATAGATAAAGTATAAAAACTTTTAACGTAAATAACCTTAAAATTTAAGTAGTTTAGGCAAAATAAAGAGGTAGAATAAAAGGACCACAAAAGATACTGTGGCCTATCATGGAAAATTGTGAACTCTACTCTCCAATCATTTGTACCCACCGTATCTCTCACGTATTCTTTTTTTTTTTTACTATTATAATTATACTTTCCATTATGCATTCAATCTCAACCGTCCATCTTCAACATCCCTTGCTTATAAAATATCAGATCAACGGTCTCAAAATTCAAATGATTATTAGCCTAATTTTTAGGATTCTTGGTGTATGTAATTTCAACATAAATGGGTTGATGACCCATGTATCAATTTTAAATTAAAGATTCAAGCTAGTTTAACTGGTAAAATTTCTAAAAAGTTTGCTTGAGATTTAAGATTGGATTCTTATTTTTATGTTTAAAAAATGGGTTATTTACGTTAAAAGTCTTTGTATTTTATCAATTGTATTAATTTAGTCATTTTATTTTTAATTGTATCAATTTAGTCCATATATAATTCAAAATGTGTCAATTTTGTCCTTAAAAAAAATTTATATTAAGTTTTTAATAAAAAATTTAATAATTTATCGGGTTAAATTGAGTGAACTGATAAATTTATAATAAGTTATTTATATCTAACATAATTTTTTTGTTCCATACGATATTAACTTAATTTAACTTTGACCAAATGACTAAATAAATATAACAGATAAATTAGATAAATTTTTAGCATAAATAATTATTAAAAAATAAATAAAAGAGAATAATAGTAGTGTAGGTAGGAGATGCATGAGGATAATGAGGGGTGGGGACAGGGGGGTCACGTGGGAAGGATGGTCCCACAAATTCAGGGGCATCTCACGTGGGGATGACCCCCCTATCTTTTTCTCTCTTTACTTAGTCTAAAGTATAATCCATGATTCTTGTCAATAAAGTCTACCTGATTAGATGTTATTATTACAGTAAAATTATTATTAAAATAATATTATAGTTTTAAAAATAATTTTATAACTTTTATTATTTATAAATTATATTATTATTTTGGTAGTAACGATTTTTGTCATAACAATAACAATACTCTAAGAGTATTGTTATTGTTAGAATATAGTCTCTTTATATGTTAGTATCTTGTGAATATAAAATTGGATACATTTTATCTCTTAAAATCTGTTGCGGAGGGAGCCTCTATGAGATACTAAGAATTTGTATATTGTTATTATGTGAATAAAAATTATACTATATATAAAGTCGGGTACATTTTTATGTCTAACAAAGAGGGTACCAACACGCCGTCACCGGATCCCATTAGAACTCCGAAGTTAAGCATGCGTAGGCGGGAGCTCTTGAGGCACTGAGTATGTTCCCATAAAGTCGGGTACATCTTATCCCTCAAAATCCATTATGGAGTAATATTATTATTAGAACAATATTATTATTACCAAGATAATGATTATTTTTTATAAGTCACATTATTGTTCTTTTTTTGACCAAAGAAAACGGCCAACGGCCTCAAACAATATATACATTATAGAGTTTAGGCGGGGGATAACCACCGCCTATGATTACAAGAGTTAACAAAGTGGATCTTTGCTCCTATATGCGCTACTTTATTACAAATACGAGACACCCCTCTAAAAAATATACAACTAAAAGCAAATCTAAGTTTCAAAATGTCCTTAACGATGGGACTAATAATCCACGCATAGTCGTACCCTCAATTGATAGGTTCAATAGCTTATAAGCAACCTGATAATCTTACACCCTCTAACAATAACAATTTTTATCCCGCACAATAAGATTTCATTATTAGGGGCAGCTTGCTTTATGAAGAAGCATAAAAATAAAAGAGGAGGGAGAGAGAGAGAGAGATCCACGTGAGCTAACCTCTTTTTTCCCTCTCCAACTGCTTCATCATTATTTATCCCCCCTTGACTCCCACCTTTTTCCCTTTTCTTTTTTTTTTCCTTTCTTCTTTTTCTTGCGCCCTAATTTTCTGGCTATTGACCCCCACCGTGTGTATTTATATTCCCACTGTACATATATATTATATTTATGTCTATCTCTATCCTTATCTTTATCTTATCTGTTAATTTATACCTGGTGTGAATTGCTTTTAGTTTGTGTTCTGCTCGTCGTGTGTTTTGTCCTACTCATGCTTGATGCTCTTCTGCTATCAGTTCTTTTGCTCTATACCACGGACCAGATGATCATGCTGAGGGTCCTTTTAAACAGTTTCTCTTTAAGATAGCCTCTTGAAGGGAAAAGGCTGCGTACATCTACCCTCCGACCCTGCTTATGCGGGAGCCCTTAAAAGCTCTGGATTTATTGTTGTTGTATATATTATTAAATTTATGTATCGCATTATTATTTTAAAATTGCAAACTATGTAAGTAATACATTTTTTAGAAATAATTATTTAAGATGATACAAGTCTTTTTTTTTTTTTTTTTTTGGATCAAAATATAAGTCCAATAAATAAGAAAAGTTGTGTTTGATTTTCAACCATCCACATTTTATATTAAGAAAACTGTACATGATATTATTAATCTTCATCAACGGTCATATAAAATTTTGGATATTTGATTTCATAATATTGTAATACAGTTTTGTTGATAAGAAAAATAATATCGAATTCCACTTACCTTTGTTCCAATATTAATTTATTTTCAGCATAATATATGAGATGATATATGTATTATCAACGTTTTGAGATGTCACATGATGGGTCAATATATACGATTAATATTTGTGTGAGGAAAAAAGTTAACTATCACAAAAGTAAAAAATAATATTATTATCAGAATAAAATTATTGTTGTTAAAGTAAAATTATAATTTTTAAGTAATTTTATGACTCACTATTTGTAAGTTATAATTTTTTTAACAATAATAATTTTTGTTATAATAATAATAACTTAAAAGATAAATAAGAGAATAAGCAGGAACAACCGAACAAGGTAAAAATAATGAACAAATTAACTTTATCTATGATTAAAGATAAAAACTTTGAATGATTATCGAGAATTTACAACCACAAAAGTATATCAAACCATTATCTCCAGTAATTCCTATTTAATTTTTCTACACAAACTAATTAATTAATTAATTACACTAACCATTTCCCCCATATTCTTGCCTCTATTTTTCCTTTTTCTTTTTTAAACACATCACCGGAGAAATAAAATACATGAACAAAATCCTATCGGTAACCGTCTCGCCGGAGCAGAAAAAGATCGATCCGGCGAGCGATTTCATCTAATTAATCTACCAATCTTATCCTAATTACTTCGATTCATCGATCGAATTCAGCAAGCAGCCGATGGATTTGTGAAGGAATTGAAGAAGTAAGGCTTTGAGCTCACCGCGAACGCGCTCTTTGATCCGCCCGTGCCGCCGCCGGAGACACCGGCGGAACCGGCCCCGGCGCCGATTCTCTCGCAGGAAGGACACATAGTGAGAGTCGCCGCCGGTAGATGCATGTAGAAAGGATGCGATCGATTAACGGCTTTTAATTCCTGCAGTTCCTTCTGGAGTCTTCTGTTCTCGTCAGTTAGGGTTTCACAGAATTTCTTCAGGTACTCGCAATCAACTTCTGTTTGTTTCAGCTTTGTCCTGTGAAATTCATATTTATGTTGAGATTTGCTTTATTTTGGCATCAAATCAAGGCTTAATTGTAGTAATTGTTTGAAGACTTAGAGAGATTTGTGAAGAACACGAACCTAGCGCGTCTGTTTTGGAACCAGACCTCAATTTGCCGCGGCCGTAGACTCAATCGGTCAGCTAACGCTTTCTTTTGCTTCTATGGATCCAAAATCAAAATGAAAATCATCAGATTCAACTCAATTACAATCAAAACAGAAGAACAATTTCAAAATTCGTAAGTTCAAATTGAAATTGAAACTGAAATCAACGTACAGGATTCAAAGTGCTCTGTTGCTTGAAACTCTCTTCAAGCAAAGCAGACTGCTCTTTCGTAAGCCTCAGCTTCTTCCTAGTACCAGTATTCGTAGCAGTAACATCATCATCTTCATCGCTCGCAACCTGATCTCTCTCTCTCTTCACCGTGGTGTTAGAGAGAGAAGAGGCAGCGCTACAGAGCGGTGAGGCAGAGGTGTACAATTCACCACCGGAAGCCGGCGGTGGAGGTTCCTCGGAGCGGTTACCGAGGCTCAAAGTGAGCGAAGGCTCAGGATCCGCAACGGAAATCTTCACCTGCTGCTTAGGAAGATTGGATTTGGGAGGAGTATCAGGCTTAGATGTGAATCCGAGGCCTAGAGAGAGAGTTTGATGATCAGAAGCCATTGATTTTGAGAGAGAGAGAGGGGGAGAGAGAGAGAGAGGTGGTGGAAATGAGGAGCAAAGTGGGAGGCTTGAAGGGGGAGAGAAATAAGAAGAGCAGAGAGGGGAGGTGGGGTGGGGTGGGTGGGTGGCCATGATTAGTTTATCAATTAAAACCAAACTACTGTGTAACAATATTATAATCTACCTAATTTTTTGAATTAAAAAATTGTCTAATTGATTAATTTTATAAATTAAATAATGTTTATTTACGTATATGTATATAATTTATATTTTTATGAGGCCAATAATTAAGTACAACAACAACAACAAATCCAGTACTTCAAGGGCTCCGGCCTAAGTAGGGTCAGGGGATGGATGTACGCAGCCTTACTCCTTCAAGGGGTAATCCTGCCTAGTGGCTGTTTTCGTAAGGCCTCATTTGGTATGTAAGAAGCAGATGCAGGAAGTAGAACTTCATAAAACATACGGATTTAAGCTATTCTTTAGTTAGCAAAAGTAGGCAAAATGCGTAGCAATTTTTAATTCCTTTAAAATGTAAGAAATAACTTACCTAGTTTCTTAAATAAGTTTTATTTTCTTTATTTTTAACCAGCCTTCAGAATAAATTTCTATTTCTCATTCTAAAAATCAAAAATTAACATAAGAGTTAAATTATTAAAAAAAATATTATTTTTATAAGTGTGGACAACAAAGTGTAGCAATTGTTCAACGAAGGGATTAAGTGGAGAGAGAATGGTGTAAAAGGGGGAATGATGAAACTTCCACCTTTTACTCGTGCTGTTCTTACAAATAGGTTTGACCCTTTGAAACCTCGCTCTACCATTCCTCTTCCACAATCTTACTTTTATGCTAGCCCAAGTAGTCGGAACCGTTTAGGCACTGAATCGTTGTTGCTGTTATTATATATTAGCTAAGCTAGCCTCATACCGTGCTTCGACTGGAGTCTTTTAGACAGTGGGTCGTTATTGTTGTTATAGTATATATTAGTTAAGTTAGCTATTCACTTCAAGTATGAGACTTTCTGCTTTTTTATTTCTGTATAAATATGATTTTATTTTGAATATTATTGTCTTTTTTATCATTTAACGAGTCTTAATTTTAATAAAAGAAGTTAAGAATTTATACAAAGATATGTTGGAGTTGATGCAAAAGTTAGAGATTTTGTGGTTAAAAATTCATCTCACACTCTTTTAATTGATATCCACGTTGAGAGAAGAACTTGTATTATTTTTACCTAAGGAAAGAGTCAAACGATTATACTAGAATAGTTAGCTTTCGAATTTTCAGCCGTAATTGGGTGATTTATCACTATGTAATCTCTTTTTTTAATAATTAGCGAGAAAAACTCGAGAAATAAAAACTTACATCTCATGAAGAGATGCAAAAAGCGCACACAAGGTGCTGAAAAAGGGAAAATAACAAGAACTACCTATGAAAGTTGAAACTAACAACTCAATACACACAAAAAAAAAAAAAAAAAAAAAACTCCCAACAGAATCCCAAAGCCAAACCGGAAAAGAATAAACAACCCAAAACGATATAAAAATAGTATAAAAAACCATTAAACTAAAAAAAGTTTGCGTAATTAATAAGGCCTTATTAATAATTTTCAACAGCTATAAATTTATATGTAGCATTATATAAAGTTGTATTAATAATAATTTGTTTAAAAGTAATGAGAAGGCCAAACGTATTAATATAAATAATTTATCCAAATGAGTTGGTTTATACTTTCATCTAATTTAGTTAGTGTTTGATTGCCTTCACGAAAGCCATAACCAACTTGAAAACAAGGACTCAACTTCTGATTGAAGTGCATAATAATACTTTTAAACATTGATAATACTATAATAATAATAATAATAATAATAATAATAATAATAATAATAATAATAATAATAATAATGAAATTACTTAGAATAACATATATTACCCTATTTATAAATAATAGAATTATAGAAAAAATAAGTTTTTTTTTTATTAAAAATCACTTAAATTTAAAGGGTAGTTTTAAGAAATTACTTAAATTTTTTTTAAAAAATCACCTAAACATTCCAAAATTTTACTATATTGTACCTTAATGTTAACGCTGTTAATATCTTTTAGTTTTTTATTACGTAACATTTAAAAAAATATTTTTTATAAAAATTATTTTTAAAACGTATATAAATTTTTTATATATTTAAAATATTTTAAAAAATATTTAGAATTATTTAAAATGTAAATTGAAAATTTTAAAAATTATGTTTTCTTTTTTTTTTAAAAGCCACATAAGTAAAAAGCTCACTTATATTAATGGTGTTAATATTAAGATATGATATTAAAAAATTTTAAAAATTGAAGGTATTTTTTTAAAAAAAATATAATTAAAATTTTAAAATTATATCTAAAATTTAGATAATTTTTAATAAAAAATTGAAAAAATAATAGAGGGTGAGGGAAGGAGGACGTGGATAGGATAGCATGGCAGTGGGAAACACATCAGTTTCTTTGCATGATTCGTCACCCCCACTTTATTTTTTGCACTTTCCCCCTCTTTTTTTTTTAATTAAGTTATATTTGGCTGTACTTAGACCGGAAGAGAGGGAGAGGACGGTAAAAAAATAACATGATAGAGATAATTCGATAGAATCTCATATATTTCAACCTAAATGAAGAGATGGCTCTAGATAGAACTCTGTGGAGGTCTAGAATAGGTGTATCCGATATAGCGGGATAGGAGCATCCGAACAATGTTGTAGTGGTTCGGGCACATTACATTACGAGGAGACCAACCACTGTCCCAGTCAGGAGATGCAATCAGCCCCGTACCACGCTAGACAGGAAGGGAAGAAGCAAGCCAAAAAAGGGATGACTGTAGGCGTTACGGCAAGACCTCACCCACCCACCCAAACCTACAGGAGGGGATGGCCAGTGATAGAGATAGATAGAGCTAGAGCTAGATGGAGGACTATCATAGGAGTAGTAGATGTAGCGGTCTCATACAGCTGCTTATTCTGCTATATTAGTGTTCCTAGGTATAGTACCTATTAGGGTGCACCTATCCGTCTATCTGTTTACTATATGTATACTTGCTTATTTGCTTATTTGCATGCCGTGTCGCGCATTATATTGCCTTAAAGTCTCTTATAGAGTGTTATGCTTCATAATACTTACTTTATGCTTTATCCTGCTCTTATGCATTGTTGCCTCATTTTGCTCACAAGTTGTTACGATGCGATGATGGCACGACTCTCAGGTTGGGGATCCTCGGAAACAGCCTCTCTTGAGGTTTAACACCCTTAAGGGGGAAGACTGCGTACATCAACCCCCTAGACCCCGCTTCTGCGGGAGCCCTTGAGGCACTGGGTCTGTTGTTGTTGTTGTTGGTGGCGGCTGTACCTATTAATTATTAATATTTAATTATTAGCTAATTAATTAGCTATTAACTTTAGCTGATGGATTATATGTTTGGTAAAATTAGATATTAAAGTTAGTGAATTATTGTAAAATGATAAATAGAATTTACTTACACAAAGTTTGACAAGGCGAAAGCTAAATTGTCTAGCTTTTGAAATAAATGTTATAAAAATAGTAATAATAAAATATTTATCAAATAATATTTTTATTTATTTAACTAATTAAAAAGCTAAAAGTTATAAGAAATGGACTGCTGGACATATTAATTTAAAACTCTTTTTCTCTTTTTTCTTTTTTCCTTTCCTAGGCACCAATTATAATCACTTCGTGACTGGTATAAGCATTTCAGTCAAATAGCAAATAGGAAATTTCCACAAGCAACCAAAAAAATATGTTAAATTATATTCTAATATATACTATATAAAATTATTAAATTATAAATTTATTATTGAATTAATTATTTTTTTATATGATGATATATTATATTTTGTTAATTATGTAATTAGACATACATTTTAAAATATGTAACATTTACTTAGTCAATAATCGCCATTATGTCCTTTTGTCTATTATTAGTTGGTAAGCAGATTGAGAATTGAATCATATTTTTAATACTTTATCTATTACTCGATTAGCGTATAAGAAAAAATATTTTTAAATAAAAATAAAATTTATTTTTCTACTTACAATTAGAATTAGAAAAATAGTTTTTCACTATTAAAGTAGAAGTAAAAGTAAAATAAATTAAAATTTTTAAAGAAAAATGCTTTTTTTTCTAGTATTTTCAGCATCCATTACAAATAGTTTCAATAACAAAAACAAAATAAAAAAGAATAGTGTTATTGTTAAGGTAAAAATATTATTATTAGATCAAGATTATAGTTTTTAAAATAATTTTATACCTCTCATAATTTATAAATTATATTATTATTTTAATAAATAATAATTTATATTTAGATAATAACATAATAACAACAACAACAAACTCAGTGCCTCCAAGGGCTCCCGCAAAAGCACGGTCTGGGCGGGTATATGTACGCAGCCTTCCCCCTCTAGAGGGCTACCCTGAAAAGAAGTTGTTTTCGAGAATCCCCAGTCTGAGAAGCTGTTTCGTTACAAAGAGTCAAAGACCCGGATCAGTCGGCTGATAATAACAATTTAAAAAAATATAGGGTAATAGACAGGTAGGGAGATTAATGTAATAAAGAGGGCAATAATAATGAAGTGTTTTGTCTAGTATGTAGATGACACAACAACAT
Source organism: Simmondsia chinensis (assembly GCA_018398585.1). Taxonomy (NCBI): domain Eukaryota; kingdom Viridiplantae; phylum Streptophyta; class Magnoliopsida; order Caryophyllales; family Simmondsiaceae; genus Simmondsia; species Simmondsia chinensis. The sequence continues at coordinate 42,094,465 of JAGTTD010000002.1, read as the reverse complement.
GAACTGTCCCCCATTTCATATGCTTCTACTCACCGTCGAGGATCGCTCTTGAAAATTTTGAAGCTTTAATCGAAACTTTTAAATGAAATCTTTTATATATAATTATATTTCTATTAATAGTATAATATTAAGATAAAAATTTATAATAATTTTTATTATAAAACTTATTAATATTAATATTTAATACTTTAAAAATTACGGGGTTAAGATTTGACTCAAAAAGCTACAAATCAAAGTGGGCCTCCATCCAATCCTCCAACTTTTCTTAGGATAAAATTCTTCCCACTTTCTCATTACTGTGTGTAGATGTTTCTATAATTTTATTTTTTTTTAATTTTTGAGCAATAATTTTTATGACTATTACATGTGATTTTCATTTGTTTACAATGAATATATTAGAGCATATTAGTGCCAAACTTTATAGGGTACATGTTGTCCCTATTTAAATTCATATATGCTAGTATATTTAAGTAAGTAGTCAAATTGAACACGCTATTTTCTTTATCTTTACATGCTAGGATTTTACTCTTTTTTTTTAGTAGAAAACCAGTGCACCCATCGAAACGGAACCCGAGAAAGTCCGAAACACCTAGACTTCGTATTTTATTATCTACATGGTAGTTTTTTTTTTTTGATAATTAGTGAGGAACTCGAGATACAAAAACTGGCACCCATTAAGTCCAGAAATGGAAAACATTTTCCTTTTCTCTGGTCGGGAAAAGTAGAAATAGATTAGTGGGTAGGAAAAAAATAGTGAGTAGACAAAGTTGAAAAAAGGAGGGCAAAAAAGATAAGCAAACCCACTTGATGAAATATAATGAAGTTAATGTTGGAAATTTGACTTGTTTAGGTGTTTCATCATTTGCAAGTGGGAAATGGAGAGCTAGAAAAAGAAAAGGTGAAAAGAGTGTCAAAAAGAGGTGGAGGTGATAATAATTGGTGGCCTAGAATTTATGAATATACCTTTTCCGATAAGTACGGTATAGGTCTAAAAAGGTGCAAACGTGTCAGGGAACGATCGAAGGGAAGAAACGGTGAGATAGTTGAACAGCATTCGAACCCCAATGAAAGACTAAACTAAACCCAGTATACAAAATCCCGAACAAATTAAGACTAATAGACAGAAGCAACCGCACAGCTAGACAGGGGATGTTTGCTTAAGTAGAAAGTTGTGATGGGGAGGGGGGCCCCTCTCATGGGTGTTGGATGAAATCCCAATTCAATAATGGGGTGTCGGCCGATGATATTGCTCATGATGTGGATGTTAGGTCACCCATTCCTCCTCCATGATCTTGCCTCTACATTCTTAAAAAAATTAAAACTAGACAGTCGTTGCTCTGACAATAATAATTTTCGCAGATAGATAAAGATTCGATAATAATTGTATAATGTCTGTTATGCTTCAATTGTGAATAACGTACAGGTCCATTCGTACCTTGTGTTTTGGAATATATTGATATTTAGAGTTTGGGCTATTAGGGTTTGATTTCACGATTTCTTGGTCAACATGGCTCTAAATGTCATATTTATGAACTAATTGTGTCAAAAGCTTAAGTTGATTTGTTGAGATTAAGAATGGTTTCGTATTCTAATAATAATGATGTGACTCATTGAGAATAATGAATATAAATAACATTGCCCTATAGATGTATATCGTAACTGTTTGTGAGAGTTGGTGCATTGAGTTGGCTATCTTTTGATAGTTTGTCCGACGTTCTTCTCACGAAAAATGTAACAAAAAAGAACATTAAAGTTTTGAAAACAATCTTTAACCATAGCTCGGGAACCCGATCTCATACTCTTTCAACCCAAATGTGATTTTGCAAAGACAAAGCTACAAATTCTCCCACAATATAACTTTTGCATGGAAAAAGATACAAACTCTCGTATGTACAACTTTTGGATGAATAAAGTTGTAACGCTCAATCAAGATAAACGAAGCACAGTCAGATCAATCACACATGAACCAATACCCACAATTACACTCTCCTTTCGTTTGTGGTACCCTCGAGCACCCCTTAAAAAATATAATCTAACATCTCACATATTTCCTCTCTAGCGATAAATCCTACTCACACCCCGTAAATTCATTTAGATACCTAATTTCAATCTCATCAAAATTTTAAAATAATTTAGATACTTGAATCTTATTCAGATATTAAACAGATCTCTCTTTATTTTTATTTTTTTTTGGCACAAATGCAAAAGAATACTATATGTATCATTAATATTCATCTATACAATAAGTATATCATCGAAAAAGACTCCAAAGTAACCTAAATCTTTTTTTTATTTTTTACTATTATTTAGTAATTTTAAGAATATAATATCCAACAAATTTAAATCACTCTAACTCAACAAGAAATGTATACCTAACTTAATTTAATGACACTCTCACCAAAAAGCCATTGTCACTTTCTTTTTTTTTTTAAATAATTAGCTACAGAGTCGCGATGCATTTCAGGCAACTTGAACAAACGAGCCTTATATGGGGATCAAAACAATAGAAAACAGAACAATTAGGAATACAAGAAAAAACAGGCAAACACTAAGAGCCCTAAACAACGTCAGGGAGCACTCGTAAATAGGTCAAAATAAAAGACAGGAATATTGGACAGTCAAGCCCCTAATTTATCAAAGCAAAGCACTCAGTATAAGCGGATCATAGCCATCAAAACCTAGTCTTAGTCTTTTCCCCATCTTAAACGCGGGCTTCGCATCAAGGATCTTACCAGCATCTTTAACACTATCGCCCCTTTTCATCAAATTCCTCTCTTTTTGTTTGTCAAAGGCCTTCGTTGATCTCTTCGCGCTGTTCTTAGGCAACATGTATTTAAGAAAATTTTGTAGCTCCCGCTTAACTTGCTCTTTCATCTTGCGCTTCAAAGCTCTCCTACCCTTTTTTGTCGCGTTTTCCTTTTCAACATGTCCTTAGGGATCTGACGTCCCGCCAACACTTTTTCCTTTTTCAAGATTTAGCGTTTCTTTTCTATATTTTGAAGGTATGGAAAAATGGTGAGAAATTTCTTTTTACTAATCGAATAAAGAGTTATATACCACATTAGTTCTCGTACCTGGCCTACTATCTCAATTTAGTCCCTGAAATGTTAATTGGAACAATTTCAATTGTGCAGTGACGAAACTGATGCAATCAAAAGTTTAGTGAGTAAATTAACACAATAGATAAAATATAAGGACTAATGAAATAAATAATCGTTTAATAAACTATTTTCTTGAATAAGAAACAATTATATTAGCCAAACCTAATGATGAGAGAGTAGAAATCATGGAACAAATTCAAAGTTGCTTGTGGGAACTGCAATCTAATTTAAAAGAGTTAATTAGTTTTAGTATCAAATATTAGAATATTCTATTGTCTTTGAGCTTTTCTATCAATGATTCACGGAAATTGATTTTTATTATTGTCAATTAGGGACTATATTAATTTATATAATAACATCATTACATTATATAACTATATTAATTTATATAATAATGTCATTGCATTATATAAATGGGTCTCATTTGGATAAGATTTTTAGTTTATTTGGTTCCATATCGGCTTTTTGATAATGATGTCTGGTATTTAAATCCCAACAGCTTGTGATCGTAATGTTAATTATATGACTTTGTCGAAAAAATATAAAGTAAATATTTGCACTATCTATGTTTCAAACAATGAAAATTTACGTGACAGAGCATATTAGGGTACAGAACTAGGGCCTATTTGACAAGTTTTGAAGAACTTTTTTTTATAAATACTTTTTACATAAGCACTTTTGTAAAAAGTTCTTTTAATAAGCGCAATTTTGTTTGAAAAAATTTTAGCTATTACTTCTGTTAGAAATATAACGTGCACAACGACAATACTGCGTATAATAATTTGTAAAATACTACTCTATATTACCGAAAATTAACGAAAAATTACAATAAAAATAACCCAAAAAATACTGATGAAAATTACAGTAAAATAACCAAAAATCTGCAGTAAAATAACCAAAAAATACTGTAAATTAAACAGTGAAAATTAGTTAAAGATTCAGCGTTAAGATTCGGTATGATGCAGTAAAATTCCAGTAATTTTGTAACGAAAATCCGCAGCCAGATAAATGAACACGACAATCAAATTATACCGAAAGAGGAAGAGTAGATTAGAAAATGGTGCATACAATGGTGTCTGCGGCCGTCCTCCAGGATTAATACGGTCCGACTATTAACGTGCACTCGTTAATTGTCGGGTAGGAGAGAACGAGAACTTTGCCCAGAATGACGAAGAAAGGAAGACGAGAACATGAAGAATGAAGACTGGAAGAGTAGGATGATATTGTTCTTGTGTGTTTTGCAAGCACCGATTTCTTCACTATTTATACAAGAGCCGGATGTGAATTTCCAATGGACTGATTTAATTTAGAGCAGTAACCGACACCTAACAGCTATAATTTGATTAATTTTGTAGTTAATTATGTTTGCAACAGCTAAAAACGTTCCCTGCAGCATTCAACGGTAAAGAGTAAATTTTCCGCAAAATAAATATACCCGTTATGAAAAAGATCACCCATACCCTCGCCCGAGCACGGTGCTGCGAGCGGCGCGCCCGTGTGGTTCCCACCATTCCTTCACCCAAGATTTAATTTAAATGGGTTAAAAACATACACCCTTATAAACCCAACTACCCCCTTTAAATTGTCAATGTGGGATTGCGGACCTTTATTTTGTATTCACAATGTGGGATACAACTTTCTACCAATTTAGATTTAGCTTGTGTTATTTTTCTAACAATTTTTACTTCTGTTTAAAGGAAAAATACTATTTTTTTTGTATTTTGTAAAGCAAAAAAAATAGTTTTTACTTCTATTTAAAAATATATTTTTTGACACCAAACACCCTCAAATCTTAAAAAAATATACTTTTTCTAAACATTAATTATTTATTAAAAAAAAAAATCCTAACCATAAGCCTTTGTATCGCAACTTAAATTTTGGATAATGATAAAAATAAATACTAATATATACAATAAAATACTAGTTATATCTACAGTAATTTATCTTATATTTTTGTCATCTTCAACAAATGACATGTACATTAGTATATACAAATTAAAAATTTTCAATACATATAATAAAAATAAATTTGGCCAAAATAAATCCTAACCATGAGCCTTTGTATAACAACTTAAATTTTGGTTAATAATAATAATAAATACTAATATATACAAGCGTTATTTATGCTAAAAGTCCCTGTACTTTGTCCATTGTGTCAATTTAATCTTATATTTTGAATTGTGTCAATTTAGCCCCAGTACAATTCAAATTGTGTCAATTTGATCCTTAGAAAAAATTTTATGTTAAGTTTTGATAAAATTTTTAATGGTTCGACCATAAATTAAGTTAAATTAAGTAAATTGATGAATTTATAATAAGTTGTTTGCATCTGACATAATTTTGCCATTCAAAATTGCGTAATTAACTTAACTTAAATTTGACCAAAGGGCTAAATTGACACATTCTGAATTGTTCAAGGATCAAATTGACACAATTAAAAGTATAAGGACTAAATTAACAAAATAAAAAAAAGTATAGCGACCTTTGGTATAAATAACATTATATATAATAAAATACTAGCTATATCTACACTAATTTATCTTATATTTTTGTCATCTTCAACAAATGACACGTACATTAGTATATACAAATTAAAAATTTTCAATACATATAATATCTCAAAGATTATAATAAAAATATATGCAAGATACAAAAAAAAAAAAAAAAGGAGGCAAAGAGAGATTAGAATAATAATTAAAATAATTAGGTATATTTTTGCAAATGATTGCAGCTAATCCCTTTGGTGATGTGTGGGCCGTACTAACTGACAAACTTCGATTAGACATTTTGACTTTGACATCTACATATTATACCAAAGCTTATATCATATATTATATACTATATATTATATTATATTATAATGTTTCATATAATTGTAATTTGGCCTAACTTTTTATACACTAGTCCATCATCCTCAATTATTACTATATCTTTATGAACTATTGCTAATCCTATCCATACCATACACTTCCTCTATTCAAAAACCGGATCATGTTTCTAGTATATTTTAAAATTGGTGTTCAATATCTGTATAAAATATATACTCGTTAAGTATAAAAATACAAGATTTATGGGCTACTTTGTCGAACTGTGAAAAACCTTTTTTTCATAAGCATTTTTATAGCACTTTTTTCTGATACAGTAATTTTTATCTAAAAATTTTTAGTTTTTACCTTCTATTTGTACTTTATTTGGTCAGTTTTAATTCATTCGTTTTTAACGAATCTTGCTAAGAAGTTCCTTTTTTTTATCTTGACAACCAAACCTTTTTTATTTACTTTACGAAAAGTTGACACGGTAATTGAATCCCTTGAAATATAACTTCTCGTGTGAATTTTAAATATGCATATTCATGTGACAATCAAACGAGTACATATTTACAACAACAACAACTCAGTGCCTTAAAGGGCTCCCGCATAAGCAAGTTCTGAAGTGTAGATGTATGCAGTCTTTCTCTTCCCGAGGTAAACGAGTACATATTTATGAGGCAGTATTAAATTTAAATATGTGTTAATTTTAATATATGGTTTGGGGAACAGTACACTTTATTTTGTCGTCTTTAAAGCATGATTAGGCGGTGTGTTGCTTCCTCTGCAAGGGAGCGCTATAACTTTAGGCATATTCTAGTCAACTCTGTCCCCATGCCCACCATATATTTATTATTACATCTAGAAAAATTTATATATTATATTATTTGTGTTTAAAAATTATTATAATATATTATTCGGTTATTTATGCCAAAGGTTCTTGTATTTTTCTCATTGTTTTAATTTAGTCATGCACTCAAATTCAAGTTAAGTTATTGACGAAATTTTTTGTGGCAAAATTACGTCAGATGCAAGCAAATTACTAAAAATTCATCATTTAACTCAATTTAACCTAATTCATGGTTGAACCATTAAAAGCTTCATTAAAAATATAACGTAAATTTACTTGAGGGACCAAATTGACATAATATTAATTGTAAAAGGGCTAAATTGATACAATTACAGATACAAGGACTAAATTAATACAATGAATAAAGTGCAGGGACTATTGGCGTAAATAAACTTATATTATTGTATTAATTTAATAATATTTAATATGTAATTTGATACATAAATTTTGTATATAAATTTACTTTATTTTGCTTTTTCTTGTTTTTTTTTTAGAATTATATGCATCTATTTATTCTTAAGCAGGACTATTAACATTTAAAAGAGATTGGAGATCAATTTCGAACTCAAAATTTATACTTAAAGGTAGATAGTCTGAACTCTATATTAATAGTCTCTTATGTGATGATTCTAATATAACTTAATATTTAATCTGGATCGTTTTTGGGTATTGAAATAAATTGATTGTAATTAGACGACAAGGATCCAGTGCATTTACTTTCAACAAATGAACCATACATTTTGCCACGTTTAGTAACTTTTAAATCAACCAAAGAGGGCATCAACACGCCGTCACCGGATCCCATTAGAACTCCGAAGTTAAGCGTGCTTGGGTGAGAGTAGTACCAGGATAGGTGACCTCCTAGGAAGTCATCACCCTCAGGTTGGAGGCATTGGGAAACAACCTCTCTTCAGGTTAACACCCTGAAGGGGGAAGGCTCCGTACATCCGCCCCCCTAGACCCTGCGTAGGCGGGAGCCCTTGAGGCACTGGGTATGTTCCTTTTAGTAACTTTTAAATCACTTATGTACATATAACTTTTATATATATTAAAGTTACCTAATATGGCGAAATGCATAATGAATTGGTTAAAAACAAACGCACCGGATCTTGTCCCGTACATAGATGTCCTTGAATAGGACATATAAGACTACAATTGAATTAGGTTAATGTTATTGCTACGGTAAAATTATTAGTGCCAGACAAGATCATAGTTTTAAAGACGATTATATGGCTCTCATTGTTTGTAAGTCACATCATTGCTCTGATAATAATAACTCTTATCTTACAATAATTAACTCCCATAAATTTAGATCCAATGTTTATTTTATTTAATTTATTTTTTGTTTGGGTTTCATTGGGGGTTAAAGGATAATAAAGAGGGTTGAAGATTTGAAATTGGCCCCCTTTTAGATTGGACTTCTAGCCCTATGGAACTCTCAAGGGGCAATCATGTCTTTTTGTTAACTTTTTTATATATTTTTTTTAAAATTTTGAAACACAATATGGCATAAAAAAACAAGCATAAAAAATTAACAAATTATTTGGATTAAAAGTGATCTAGTTGATATTAGGAAGATATATGATATAACTGTTAAATTTCACAGGACCTTTAAATCCGACCTATAGAGTTAACACATATGAGATCTACATATAAATTAAAGTGAAGTTTTATCTTAAAATTAACTGATAATAGGTGGAGTAACCTACTAGGCTTACATATTGGTATCTTCTTTCCCATAACTCATATGTGGAATTGACATTTTTACTCACAGAAAAAGCTAAAAGGTACGAGTAATATGGCACGAAAAGAGCATGAGGGGGGGTTTCGAACCCCAATCCTCCCCGTGTAAGGCACTCTCAACCATCATTTGTGCTACAACTCCCCTTGTGATTCACTTGGATAAATAAAATATATAAATTTTTTTGCAATGATGTCACCTTGTGCATTTTCGTATGTCATATTCTCGTGACATATAGAAGCGTCCTTTTACTTACATGTGGAGTTTTTATTCTTAACATTAACGGTGATTTTATGACCTTTTATTCGTCACGCTAGACAGTTTGATTTATCTAAGTAATAATCAACTGGATCAGATTATATAGCTACTAATATTATTATTCATCCTTTTATTTGATGAAGTAGAGTTGCCTGAAACAATCCGACCCAAAATCAGAAAAATGTTGGGATATTATTACCTTAAAAGTAGATATTGCTGAGATTTGAGTTATATTTTGTTAAGTGATGTTTCGATAAGATTTAATTTTAGAATTTAATTGGGATTAAGATTAAATAATTAAATTGTCAAAGCGGCTTCTAAATGGGTGGTCGGAAAAACTAAAAGGAGAGGAAACGTGTTAGAGTTATGTAAAGAAGTGCCTTTTCGATAGGGGGAATGAGTGAGTTCTGTTTATAAATGCTTTGACTGTGGTATCTTAGATAGTTTGCAGCTTCTTTTGTCCAAAGCTACAATAAGGAGAGTTGATGACTTACAGTGCAATAGCCATATTTGAGTTGAGAGATGTGAGATGAAGTTTGAGGTTTCAATTAGAGATTGTAATCTTAAATTTTATATTAGATAAGGTACTCATTTGGGTTCCATCATTTTTTCCCTCTAGTTGAAAGAGGGTTTTTACGTGATCCTTTGTGTTGATTGTTTCGATACTTTGAATGATACGAATTAGTCTCGAGCCATATCATCATTGAATGCCACATCATCAACCGAGCGCCACGTTATCAAAACCCTAATTACCTAGTTATCTAGTATAAATAAGTACTTCGGGGAGTTATTTGGATTATGTTGAGATATTGTGTGTTGAAATCTCTCTCTCCGCCAATCTTCTTCTGGATCTCCCCCTGTCTTCTTCTATATCTGCCCCCTTTCCTTATCAATCTTATACTATACAATACTTAATACCAATACTTGTATAAATCGAGGCTTATACATACAAAGATATACTACAATTACTCTTATTTGGTGGTTGATTGTGTTCTTGATTGATTGCGTTTGAGTTGTATTGAATTGCTATCATTGATACTGTACACTCCCGTTGTCTTGTCTGTCAATGTTTTCTAGCAAATAGTTAATATTGGCAAAAGACTTTGAATGTGAACGGGGAATCAGATTCCAACATTAAAGTTGAAAAAAAAAAAACAAACAGATCAATATATAAATTTAGTAGACTATTTGAACAGACTGCTCATCAGTTTCGGAATAAAACTTGGCATGAAGGACCCACAAAAGAAGGGAAAGGGGACCAAACAAAGTAGAGGGGCGGTAGTGAAGTGAAAGTGGGGGAGGTTAGAGTAGCGTGCTCAGATTATGGGCACTCACATTCATGCACTTCCCACATGTATGCTTTTAGTGTCTGTTAAATTTCATCGAGCTTTTTAGATCCGATCGATGGAGTTAGCTTAAATGAGATCTACATATAAACTGAACCCAAGTGAGGTTCTGTTCTTAAAAAAAAAAAAAATTAAAGGTTTTAGATGGAGTAACCCACTAGGTTTATACGTTGGTTTCTTCTTTTCTACAACTCTTATGTGGGATTTACATTTCAACTTACTTGTGGAATTCTCAACACAGGCAAATAGATCAGTGGATTGATTAGCAAATTTGGGTTCAGAGAGTCTAGTTTTTTGGTGTGGCAGTGCTTGCCAAGTAGAGATCTTTGCTCTATCATGAAAGCTGATTTCTTGGGTTTCCCCATCATTATGGACGTCCTAAGGCTGCTTTGACCTTACCGATTCTTTTTAAAAAAGGCATTTGGAGTCCCAACAACATTTACTGCGATCCATTGGTGTTGTCTTGGGTCAACACCTACACGATGCCATTATTAGAGCATATAAAGTCTTATACAATAAGATAACATAATGATAGCAGATTAAATTTTATTGTTATCTTAGTCGTATTAGTTTTAAGACTTTAACTTCTATTTTATCTGTTTGCTTTCTATATATATGAAGATCACCGACTCTAATGCTCAAGTTAACTATTTTATTAATTTTAACGACGACGAATACAACAATATGCTACTAGATTTAACACAAACAATATTCGACTTGTTATTTTCAACAAATCTAAGTAAATTTTATGTTTGCTATATTATCAAGTTTAAAGACTGTTTCTGTTACATATGTTACGGAATTTACATGGATTATATAAAGGACAATCTTCCTTAAAAATCCCTTTAAACCCGCACCCTTTGGTGAAAATAGAATCCCATCCCAAATGTCAAACATCAGCTTTTAGAAAATTTTACCATTTGAGTCAGCCGGCACATGTTAAGGACTTTACATGTGAGTTCAGTTGAATCTTATATTAAAGTTGTGAGAGAATATAGATCAATATATGAAGCTTAGAGGGTTACTCAATCTAATACCAATTGGTTTTAAAATTAAACCCAACATAAGTTTATATGTGAATCTTATGTGTACAAACTCCGTCAATTGGGCTTAGGCTCGGTGAAATGTAACAGTTGTTGACGTTTGAAGACATAGTGGGTTGTCACCGCGTTAAGGAGCACACTTGGTGGTGTTCCACTTCAGCATGTGGTACGTGGGGCCCTTCTTACTGTTTTGGTTTTACACTGTTACTTTTGTGCACCATATAAGTTTTGTATGTTTCTTGTCGCTTGTCGTTTACGGACATAACTTAGTAGTGTAGAATATCTTCGATTTATCGTTATCCGAGTTCGATCTTTATTAGAGACTTGTAGCTTCCCTCTATGAAAAATTTAAGGGGGTTTTTTCATCCCCGATAGTACCGATGTTTAAAAAGATGTTCCATCACTTATATCATAGAAAAACTTGGCGTGTAACTCTCTTGTCTTGTGGGTCTCATACATATCTCCAGATTTTGACAGGATTTTGTGTGGCACCTTTATTCTAACTTTTCTTAATGTGAAAAGTGATTTTTTTTTTTCGTTATGATAATTAACGACAAAAGCCATGATATAAAATAGGTGCACCCGTATCACAACAAACTATGCATACTCAAGAGTAATACTAGAATGGGCCGGAAGCCAACCTTTAATATTAAGGGCCGGTTTGGCTGGACCTTTTTTATTTTAAAAGGTTTCTCTTTCTTAAAAATAACGACTTTCGAGATCGAGGAGTCTTTGGTATAAAAAGAAAAGTATTTTTAAATGGAAATAGGAGTTATTTTTTGATTTTTAATTAAAATTATAAAAATAACAATTTTTCTTTAAAGTATAAATAGTAGCACAACCTAAAATTTTTAGACGCAAGTACTCCCACTGACATCACTTTTTTTTTCCTGTTTTTCTACAGTTTGTTTAAGTCAATTGGGCCTTGATGGGATTGGGCCTACCTTTGTAATGTTTGGGCCGACTTTCATAGCCGATAATAGAAGCCAGCCCAATTTCCAAGGCCTAAACAACATTACTTCGCCCATTTTCATCACTTAAACGTACATGTAACTTCATTGCCACAGACTAAATTAAATTTATATAAAATATATATAAATAAATGATTTTTTTTAATATGAAAAGTATCTTTTAAAATATTTATTTTTCACTTAACTATAATAAATTATAAATTTTTTAAAAAATCACCTCCAAAAATTTAAAACTGTACAATCTACCACCTTAAACCATATTGTTAATTGTTTATTACATTGCAATGGCTTTTATGTTTATTTTAAGGTGTTTATTAAACACGATTTAAAATATTTAAGTTGACAAAACATTTTTTACCCTCCTCTACCGAGGTTTGAGGCTCACCTTTTTAAAACTCCCTCAGGATCAAAGTTAGTTGCGGGAGGAGGACATATGAAATTCTTATTCTCTACACGCAAAATTCGAGATATTGTATTATGTAAAATCTGCTTTTTTTTTTGCTTAATTTGTTTAAAAATATGATTATTGAAGGATATTTTTTATTATTTTACTATAATATTAATTAAAAATGATGGATGAGCTCACTAGACATATCCAAGGGGAAGTACCTTGGTGTATGCTTTTTGCAGACGACATAGTTCTGGTAGGGGAATCCCTTGTGGACATAAATGAGAAGCTGGAGCTATGGAGAGGTGCATTAGAATCGAGGGGTTTAAGGATTAGCAGATCTAAGACCGAGTATGTGGAATTCAAATTCGACCATTCCACTGCGACCAGCACCAAGGAGGTTAAGATTGAATCAGAAACCGTACCAAGTAAGGTGAGCTTCAAATATCTGGGATCCATGATACACCAGAATGGTGAAATGGATGAGGATGTCAGCAACAGGATTAAAGTAGGCTGGCAGAAGTAGAGGATGGCATCCGGGGTGCTGTGTGATAGAAAGTTCCCGCTAAAGTTAAAGGGAAAATAATATAAAACGGTAGTAAGACCAACTATGCTATATGGGGCAGAGTGTTGACCAATGAAACAAAATCAAACATAGAGGATGAAAGTGGCAGAGATGAGGATGCCACGCTGGATGTGTGGCCACACAAGGAAGGATAGGATTAGGAATGATGTGATACGAGGTAAGCTGGGTGTAGCCTCGATCGAGAATAAATTGAGGGAGCACCGCCTAGGATGGTTTGGGCATGTTAGCAGAAGACCGAATACAGCCCTAGTCAGGAGGTGTGAACAGCTCAACACAGCGATAAGCATAAGAGGGAGGGGCAGACCAAAGAAGAGTTGGCTGGAGACGATTCGTCAAGACCTAACACACCTAAACCTAAGAGAGGAGATGGCCTCAGATAGGGCACGTTGGAGGGCTAGTATAAGGATAGCGGAGGTGGCAGAGTAGAGTAGTGCGGGGAGTGGCTGGTAGTCTAAGATCCTTAGGCAGGCATAACCTCAAGTGTAGCACTTATAGGCTAGCTTAGTCTCTGATCATGCTCCTTCTTCTTCTTCTTTTTCTTCCTTTCTACTACTTTTTCATCAAAATGCATTGGTTATTGATTGGTAGTTTATCTGCAGGCACTCAACTACTTCAGATTGGGGGTCCCCAGAAACAGTCTCCTTTCCAGCCGGAAGGGGTAAGGCTACCTACATCACCCCCCCCAGACCCTGCTTTCTGCGGGAGCCGCAAGGCACTGGGACTGTTGTTGTTGTTGTATAATATTAATTAAAAAGAGTAATTGCCACGTTAACTCTGACAATAGAAAATGACGCCATCACATAGGAGTGACCTTTGTATTAAAACGATAAAAACTTACGAGCCTTTTTATTAATTAAAAAACGCTAAATTTCTTTTTATTATTTTCAAAATATCGAAATACAAACATATAGATAACCCAAATAAATAGAAATATAACATAAAAATTAGCAACCAATGGGGTCAAACAGAGGCTGAGTCAAGACAAGAGCAGAGAAGAGAGAGAGAGAGATAAACCCTAAAATTACCAACTTCCCAAGTTTTCAGTTGTGCAACCACCACTCGGCCCCGCTTCTGCCCGCCGGCGCCGCCAGCACCGGAGAGAAGAAGGAGAATGGAAACCGCCACCGCCGCGATTCGGCTGAGTATCCCCTTTTGCTCTTCAAAGTTCGATGCTTTTAACGGTTCTCCTGTTTCTCCTTTCTGCTTTTCTTCCTTTGCTAGAAAATCCTTCCAACCGCTCTCTCTCAAGGTACTCTCTCTCTCTCTATCTCAAACCCTAGAATTTTATTGAAGATGTACTTGATCTTAGCTAAGTGTTGTATATGAAGGAAATTGCTTGAATTGGTCCTTTTGTGGTTTATTTCTTAGCATTGGGGTCATTTCCTGTACGTTGGATTCATTGTTGAGGGATTTTCGTGTGAATATTTGTAATTTATCGTCTTTGTGCTTCTCGCTCTCTATAAGTTATTTACAGAATTGGTCACTAACGTTTTTAAGCTTGTTCAAATTGATTTCTGATGTTTTAAAATTTATTCAAATTAGTGTTCGTCCTTTCTTTTGTTGAAAATGGTTCCCCAGGTTTTAGTTTATGACAAAATTAATCCCATAGTACTTTAATTTTTCTTAATTTAGTCATATGTGAGTGACCAATTTTGTTATAAAATAAAATATTATGGACCATTTGAATAAAAGAAAAGATGAGGGATTGATTCGAATAAACTTACAAACATTGGAGACGATTTTGAACAAACTTAAAAATAGCAGGGACCAACATGAAAAAAAACTCTGCTTCCTGTAAAATTACTCCCATGCTCTCTCTCTCTCTCTGAACACTTGATTTCTACTCTGGACGTATTTGGTCCTTTCTGGTCCATTTCCAGCATTCGTATCATTTTTTGATTCATTATTGAGGGAATTTCGCGTCAATATTTGCGAATATTTGGCTTCGAAGTTTTTAAAAATCAGCCTACATTAGAGGGCTTTATGTTATTAGTTTATGGCTTTTACTCTTGCTTGTTGTAATTTGAAGACATCTTTATCTCTAACTCTTTGTAGATTCTCTGCCTCTTAATACTATTTCTTGTTCCGATAAAAAAAAATGTAATTTGTTGCATTTTTCTTGTTTACAGCCTCAACATCAGCAGCTTCCGTTGGGTTCTGATAACACTGCTTCGGCAAGATGTGATGCTACGTTGTCTGATACTTTCAGGTGTCTGATACTATTGTTAATAAATTTATTTTAATTTCAGAGCAGTGATGGAACCACTAGAATACAATTGGCAAAACATTTCCTTGACATTAACAGAAAATGTGCTGGCAGTAATACCTCCATAATTTATCAAGAGCTAGTGTATTCTACATAGGCAGTGTCGGCTTTCTGCCCTTTTGTCTTCTGGATGATCATAGTGCTCAGTGACGATTTGTACTGGATGCATGGCGCGTCGATTCAGTTACAGATGGATGAGATTGTATGAAGAGTGTTTATAGTACAGAAAAAGGAACAAGAGATATGCTTCCTTTTCTTCATTTAACATTGTGTGTCAACTGTGTAAGGAAATTATTTCATGAGAAGTGAAATAACCTATTGAAGCTTGTCCTTACACATTCTATTATTTGAGGGCTTTCAAGGCTCTTGTGATACTAAAAGGGTGGTTGATATGATATTCATAATGGATATGATCTCTTATATGTTTAAGTATAGATGTAAATTGAACACTTTTTAGGGGTTTGAAAAGAGAGCATAAGAAGAGTATAAGGTTTTCTCTATAGTGAATCTGTGATAGTTATTTTGCTGAATATTGTTTGTAATTACCTTTTTCTTTTACTTTGTTGAAGTTGTACTAGCATGTCTTGTGTTTACCTTTGCAGTGATACATCCAAATTAGTCGACATTGACTGGGACAACCTCGGATTTGGATTTATACCTACCGACTATATGTATATTATGAAGTGTACTCGAGGTGGAAGCTTCTCTAAAGGAGAACTAAAGCGATTTGGAAACATTGAATTGAGTCCATCGGCTGGTATCTTGAACTATGGACAGGTCAGTATAGTATTTTTTAGTCCAGGCGTGCATGTAGTATGGTATTTTATACTTAAATATATATGTATATTTTGCTCTCGTGGATGCTAGAGGTATCAAGTTCATTTTTTATAATAATAATAAACCATTGCCTATGATTTGAGCCTCATATCAATTAAGGAATTCTTGACACCTTGATTACTAGCTTATTCAGAATGAGATATTTGGATGAGCGTTGGTTTTATGGCACTATTACATGTATCTTTATTTGGGTTTGCTCATCTGCTCCATTTTAAGTATTCCGTAAAGAAGTTTTTGTTATGTCGCAAAATTTTATTCTATTTTCTCAAATGCGGCTGTTGTATGTGTCCTCAGGGATTATTTGAAGGTTTAAAAGCCTACAGGAAGGAAGATGGCAATATACTTCTTTTTCGCCCTAGTGAAAATGCATTACGTCTCAGAACAGGCGCAGAGAGGATGTGCATGCCTGCACCGACCATTGAACAGTTTCTTGAAGCTGTAAAGGAAACAGTGCTAGCAAATGAGCGTTGGGTAAACTAGCACCTTTTACTGTTGCTTGAAAAAATTGTTGACTAAATTGAGCAATAAATATGCTGGAGTATTTCATTTTATTTTTATGTGCACCATGTACTTACCTCATTTCAGATTCCCCCTTCGGGTAAAGGTTCTTTGTATATCCGGCCATTGCTAATGGGGAGTGGTGCAGTGCTTGGGATTGCTCCTGCCCCTGAGTACACGTTTCTGATATATGTCTCACCTGTTGGTAACTACTTTAAGGTTCGTTGATTTTCCAATGGTTATGCCTTTTTTTTCCTTATCAGCTTGTTTTTTCCTCCTTGATCGGCTGATATTGATCCCTTTTTTACCTGTGATATCATTTGATTCAGGAAGGAATTGCCCCCATAAATTTGGTGATTGAAACTGATTTTCATCGTGCAAGTCCTGGTGGAACTGGAGGAGTAAAAAGCATTGGAAACTATGCAGCGGTAAAGGCTGCATTGTTATTTTTTTTTTCTAGTATTATTTTCTTCATTAAAAGGATTCAGCCTTGTCTCAGTCCTCATGACCATGCTAGTATCTGCGATGGTTAGCAATTTCCAGACGCTGAAATAGGAAGGAAAGAAGAAAAATCTCAGATTGCCCATCATCAGATTCTTCCCCGTTTCACATTTATACAAGCCTAGAAAGTGTGGCTTTTATGCCGAACAAACATGATGTCATTCTTTTCTCTCACCATTCTCACTTCGTATTTGACTTGATCGTCAAGCAGATCATCTTATGGTTTTTTGCACCACAGCTCATGTAAATGTTAGAGTCAATAATTCTAATTTAATACGCAGTATCCTTTTTTGTGTGTCATATTTCCTCTTAAGCCATATACAGAATACGTGATATGTGGTTCAAGACTTCAAGTTACTGCTTCATTGATGCGTCTTGTTCTCCTTTCTGGAGTGCAGCCTTCCCCCCCCCCCCCCAAAACCATGGCCTTCCATCAGAGCTTTGCTGGCATTGCTGCTGCACTTCGTCAAATGTGTTTGAAATGTTATTTTATGGGTCTGCTCAATTTGCTCATATATTTAATATCTAAGGCAGCAAATTGTAGTACTTAAAACTTGTATTCCAATTTTCATCTTTTTTATACAGCGATAACTTTCAAATGCAATAGCACTTATCATGTATAGGTTCAGCTCGCTGTGGCATTATATAGTGGCATGAATATGTGTACTGCTTTTGCATTGTTTTGTGTGTGTGGCTTAATTGTTACTGAAAGTATGGGTGGGAAGGGTACTTGAGCCAAAGAACTCAAGCTACTGCAGGTTGTTTTGCCGTGATCTCAAACTAATACTTAACATGGATAGGGTATTACCGGCTGGGCCTGCTGAACCTGTGTGAACTTGTGTGGCACAGTTGACTATCTAGCCAACTATATAATGGATAAAATATTTCCTATCATCCTAATAGGCTTAAACTTTAGATGTGACGTAACATCCTTGTGTTTATGTCTTGTTGTGATGTGATGAATTGATGTTGAAGCCTTGCTTTCCCTCCTGTGGCACGGCGGGAAGTGGCTAACAATTGTTCTGTTTCCGCATATAATTGTTTAGTCCTTTCAGCGATATTTATAATTTTATACAGCTTATGTCTCTGAGTAAACCAAAGTCAGCAGAAGTCTGGTTGGTTAGATGTTTTTTCTCCATGCAGTTTTGCTCAGGTACTATGTTAGGTTTACTTCACAGCTTGACATGTAAGTGTTGGCACTCAATCCTTGTACTAACATACAGGAAATCTAAAGATATATGGCACAGCTTCACATTTCCTTGTACTTTCTGAGGCTTTTGTTTCTTTGAGTTGGTTCATAAATGGCTGTGCTATGTTCATGGTGTATAGTTGGTATAATCATAGGTGATAAGTGCAGGAATGATGAAATACTCCATTCCTGTTCTTGTTCCCCTCACACCCAACTCAGAACTGGAGCCTATGTTAGTTTTGTAAAATTAGTTTTGTAAAACCATCTCTCTAAGCATGTGCAAACCATCTTTCCACCATAGCCAACATTACCTTAAGCATTACCATACCCACCTTTCATTAGTTGTTTCAAACAGTTCCATCTTACTTTCACATTGCGCAAACATTTTTTTGGTTGGTAATCTAAGTTTTTGAGCCAACTTATGTGCACTTTGACTAATACTTAGAGTTGCAGATACTGCTCACACGGAATTTCCCTGTGTGCAACATAGTAAGTTGGGCCCAAAGATCCATTGGATGGCTCCTAGAAAGTGTTGCGCCCAATTGCAAGATTCTATCCCATACCATATATTTTATGAGGCATTAGGTCCAAGTGCTTTACCACTGGTGTCAACCCCTTGGGTTAGTGCATTGTTAACTTTATGACGAGTAACTGTTCTTATGAAATTACGGAGTTGGTGAGTCGCTATGTACCTGGCATTGTTCCTTTTTTGATTTGATCTTGAGCCAAAATAACTATGAGTTACCCATCCTTCTGGCCCATTAAAGTTCTTTTTTATATTTTATAAGTTGCTGATTTGCGTTAAATATTTCCAGGTTCTGAAGGCATGTACAGCTGCAAAGGCCAAAGGTTATTCTGATGTGCTATACCTAGATTGTGTTCACAAGAAATACCTGGAGGAGGTTTCCTCTTGTAATGTCTTTGTTGTAAAGGTATGTTGTCTTGATGTTTTGTCGAAAAGTTTGTTGTGACAATTCGAGAATTTACCCTGTTGCGAAATCTTAATGAAACAAGTACTGCAAAGATTTTGTTTTATTGTCGTGATTGTTTGGATTTAAACTACATCGCATGCTTGGTGTACTATGATTCTACCATAGGCCTTCTAACCTTACTCTTTACTGTTACCATAGGCCTTTTGCATATTATTAAAGTATCCCCAAATTAGAAAATTTTTTAAAAAAATAAAACAGGTCTTTGGTATATCTTGAATTATGATGTGGAAAGGCAAGAATATATGAGTTGGCCCCGCGGGTTCCTTTTGAATTTAGTCATTTTAGACAATAGGCGCTGCTTATGGGGCCATTGATATAATGTGCACCTATATATCTAACGATCTAAGGCTGGATCGGATCATATTTTATCCAAAGAAAATGTTTCATTTTACATTAGATTAATATTAAGCATTGGGATACTAGAAATCGAAGTAAGCTAATTTGATTTTATTTGTCTGTGCAACACATGAATGTTTTACTTATTTAGTCCCATAATTTCTTACTTCAGCTCATGTAGATAACATCCTTTTGACTTCTTAAGTCATTTATCCCTTAGGCTCCATTTGAAATTCAAAAAATGTTGTGAAAGGAAAAATTATGGAGGAAAACATTTTTCCGTGTTTGAAATACTAGAAGAAAAAGAAGGAAAATGTTTGGATGGAAACTTTAACAAGTTACAATGGGCTATGGGGAAATTCATTTTCCTCTTGAAACATACTAGAAAATTGGAAAAGAAATTGCAGCCCAAACTCGCTCTGACCCAGCTCCAGCCCGATGCTTTGATCCAGAAGGTCATTTCCCAACCTTTTCATTTGCAGCCTATCTTTTTCCAGTTTTCATTTGTTGCCCCTTATTTTCTAGAAACCTACTTTTTTCCTTGTTTTTCCATGACATTAAGATGAGGGAAAAGATGCTCTTCTTCCCTATTCCTTTCTCTTGAACTTTCTCTCTTTATTTCATTTTTCTTTCTTCCAAATTTTCTAGATTCCAAAATGGAGGCTTAAGAGGCATCTCTCTTTTTCATATGCTTGTTTCTATCATGCATACAATCTTACTGTTTAGTCTTTTATCCCATGGTAGACTTGTTCAAGTTTGAATTCTTTGAGTGCTTTCATTTCATGCTGAAGTCTTATAATCATGTGCTTCATATCTTATGAGAAGCATTAGTACAGCCGCACGATACTAAGATGCTACATCTGTACTTTCCAGGGCAATATGATAGTTACTCCGGCAATAAAAGGGACAATTCTTCCTGGTATTACGAGGAAAAGCATAATTGATGTAGCTCGCAGCCAAGGTTTTGAGGTAACTAAGCAACTCCTTCCCCCCCCCCCCCCCCCCCCCTCCTTTCTTCCACCCCCAAAGAAAAAAGAAAGAAAGGAAAAAAAAAAAAAAAAAAAAAAAAAAACTCATGTTGCTTGGAACTTGCAGCAGACAGATAGAAGTCGCAATCGATGGTTCTTTGCGTGTCATAAGTATTGTGAGAAAGTTGAAGTATCCTTAAGCTAAATATTTGGAGTGCCCTTTTCTTGCATGTGGAACTTTGTCTTTTTAGCACATGTTGAGCTATTATTTATTGTTTCCTTGATGATAAAATCAGTATTTTATTGATGAATGTGAGCCTTTCCCATGTTTTGCAGCAAACTTTTGATGCCTACATTAACAATATTTTTATTATTTATCTTTCCTTCTTTTCTGGTCGCGCGTTGGGGGGGTTGGGTGTTGGGGGAGCGGGCTTGATGCTTCTACTCAACAAAAATGTGTAAAATTCTCAGGATTGGTTGATCGTACTACAACTACTTGGGATTATGTATGTACAATTAGGCATGCTTTGGCTAAGCTTTCTTTTCTAAAAGAAGCACTTTTTCTAGGATTTTAGAGTATTTAGCCTGTAAAGATTAGTGTTTTTAAATAGAAGTGGAAGTAAAAAAATAGTGCTTCCCTTATTAAAATAGAAGTAGAAGCAAAAACTAAAATTTTTTTTTGATAAAAATACCCTTATTAAAAGCACCTTTTACGAAGAAAGCTGTTTTTTCACACCTTGACCAAACATTATCGTTAACATTACCATTGTCGGGATCATCTTCATGATAATTGTGTTTGTTACGATTCTTTAAACCTTCTGATTGGGCGGTGAATTGGGATTGGGATTTCATTGTGCCAATTCTGACTTTATCCGAGGATGCACAGGACAGCACTTGACACGCCACTGCCGGGCTTATTTCCAAGTTATTTGTCGATTACTCACACACGAACGGGACTAATATTTTCAATGATATGTATGTAGGTTGAGGAGCGGCCTGTTACAGTGGACGAATTGCTTAATGCGGATGAAGTATTCTGTACAGGCACGGCTGTGGTTGTATCACCTGTAGGAAGCATCACTTATATGGGTGACAGGTAAATTTTAGTATTTTTCAAGGACTTAACCTTGCTGTTTCAGCATTAGCCTTAATTCATGAATCACTGGACCAATATGTTCTAGCTACGTGTGCGGTGCTTATGCAAGATGGGTTTCTCATTGAAAAAGTAATGTTATAAGGGAATTTATCAATTGGGTACTTTGAGGTTTAAGCATTTATCACCTAAGTATGTTAATATTTCAATATATTCAATGAGGTACCTTGAGATTATCACGTAGGTATCTTGAAGTTCAAAAATTTTATCAA
Source organism: Simmondsia chinensis (assembly GCA_018398585.1). Taxonomy (NCBI): domain Eukaryota; kingdom Viridiplantae; phylum Streptophyta; class Magnoliopsida; order Caryophyllales; family Simmondsiaceae; genus Simmondsia; species Simmondsia chinensis. The sequence goes on along the minus strand of JAGTTD010000002.1, from coordinate 42,072,422 downwards.
TTAAGTATCTTTTACCAAAACTCAATGGATTTTTATTAAAAATTGCTAACGTAGAACATAATTAGAACAATCTCTACATGTTTTCTATCATAGATGTTATGATTTTTTGTTGCCAAAATGCTACCATGAAACATTAGTTTGCTTATAGATATCTTCCGTCATTAATCAATGACTTTGTCTCATAATGTACCTGATTTTTGCTGAAAACTTTAGTATAACCCATATATATCGTCGTAATCATGTAGTACATCAATATTTTATGGTGAAAATTAGCCAGATTTTGACAAAAATTCACCAAGTTCTGGTGTAGGGCATCTATGATAAAATTTTGAAATCTCAGATATTTCATTGCATGTATTAAAATGTCAGGTTAACTAGATGATAAATACCCAAACCTCAAAGTATCTAAGTCATAAATTCCCTTGTTATAATGAGAAAGCATGTGCATAGGGTTTGAAAAGAAATTCACTGGTTTTATAGGGCTTTTCCTACAGCACTATGGGGTTTCCCCTCACTTTCCTATGAACTTCTCCACTGCATTACTGAAGGAAGGCCTTTTTGCTGTGTTTGTAGTTCTCTTCACGTGAGTAGGGCGCCCCTTAGAGGTTTTTTTTTTTTTTGGGTATCATTTTGCCCTTTTTTTTTTTTAAGAGGTCCTCAGAAACAGCCTTCCTTTAAAGTAACAATTTGAAAGGATAAGATTATGTACATCTCACCCTCCCTAGGCCCTGTGGCACGGATTTTTTTTTTTTTTTTTTTTTTTTTTGGAGGAGGATTGAATTGAAGAGAACTACTCCTGTATGAGGAGAGGGAGATCAAGAAAGACGATTAGGATATAGAAAAGATCTTATTTCATGGAAGCTGATGCATTTTGTAGATCATTATTGCATGACTCTACTGTCAGGTTCTTTCACCCATGGCTTCTTGTCATGTTGCCTATGTCTATTAAGAGAAATGCATATTAAATATATATTATTATGTAGTCAGAAATCGTTGAGCCACTTTTATATTCTAATGAGCCTTAGGCTCAAGGCTTGGATCGGGCTTGCTCGAACCTAGCATGTCAGCTCTGACCTAAGCTGACCAAATGTAGGCTCATTTAATTTAGTAAAGGCTTGTTTATGCTCAATCTTGCTCAAGCTTAGCTCATCCAGGCTCAAACTTGACTTGTTTGGGCAAATTTAGTTACATAATTGATGCCATGGTTTGGTCATAAGGCTGCAAGCCTCCGTGCTTGAGCTTTTACCAAGCTTGGGCTCAAGTCCAAGCCTTTCAAGCTTCTCAAAAAACCTCGTGAGCCGGTTCCAAGGACAAGTCTCCTAGATTATAGGGGCCTAAATCAAATTTGATTGGTGGACCTTTTTTCATAAGTAGTGTCCATGCCAACGTAAGAACAATTTGAATAATTCACTTTATATTATAATATCAGCTAATTAATATGGAGGTTTTCTATATAATGTATATAACAAGAAGAAACTCAATGTCCCAAAGGGAAGGTCTGGGGAGAGTGAGATGTATGCAGTCTTACCCCCTATAGGGTGCAACCCTAAAAGGAGGCTATTTCCGAAAGTCACCCTACTCAATGTATGTATATATTTGTGAATAATATATATCACATATAAGTCGTTAGTTCTCTAATTATAAGCAATGATATGCGTGCATCCCATCCCAGAATCTCATTTGGAGAAGGAAAAGTTGGGTCGGTTTCGCAGCAACTGTACACAACACTGACAAGACTACAGATGGGTCTTGTGGAAGACAAGATGGGCTGGATTGTTCAACTCAAATAGCTTTCTTGGTTAGCCTTCTCTTCTAATCTTTATTATATTTCCTAATTTTTGTATCAGGCTTAGGGTTCCATACAATCTCCCCATATAAAATGTTAAAATGTTTTGTCTTTTTTTACTTCATTTGTCAAGTTGTTCCAGATAGTTTGAGATGTTTTGTGCAAATTTTGTTTGTTTTCCAGTGCTCGTCGGTGAGTTATTTACTTTAAAAAAATGTCTATAAGGCTATTCGAATTGATCTTTCATCTTTTTTAAAAATGTTTTTAATGTTCTCTTATAAACATGAAGGATTACTTTAAAAAAAAATTTTAAAGGGTTAATTTGAATAAGCTTATAAATATTAGGGACTAATAGAGTAAATAAATTGCTCATTGGTCTACAATTTTTGCAGCGAGTTTGTGGATGAAAGTATGGGAGTTCTGCTAGCAAGTTCAATTGCAGAAACCGGACATGAATCTTGTGTCCTATTTGGTGCATGGAATTGCAGCTTGGAATTGTAATCTAAAATCTCAGTGTTATTTTATTTGTTAGAATTGGAACTACAATGTCATTGTTCAGTTCCATGAAATTAGGTTGTAATTGAAAATCATATATTTCAATTTGTTGTGGTGTGGGGTAAAAATTTATAATTTTATATTTACTCTGCTGACATGAAACCTAAATTGAGCCTACTCAATTGAGCCGAAGTCCAAGATGACTTGAAACTAAAACACAATTTATAGCCTGAATTTGAGTTTAAACTCAAAATGACCTTACTTGAATAATTCAAATCGGAATTGTTCTAACCCAAGGTGAGACATAATTCCAAGTAGCCCAAGCAACTATTGGGGGTCTCCAAATTTTTGGGTTGTGGATTTTGAAGTATCAATTGTTAATACTAATAAGTTTTATGATTATATACGTAGGGCCCCATTTAAATTTTTGCTTGATAGCTCGAAAATGTTAGGACTGCTTCTGATCTAACCTGATTTGATTTTGATCCAATCTAACTCAGTTTTATTTAAACTTGAAATGACCCTACTTTTTTTAGATCTAACTTCAATGAGACCCAACTGACTCAATCGAGTTGATCAAAAACTCGAAACCTAATTGACCCAAAGCCTCGAGGTGATTCAACAGAGCTGAACAAAAATTTGAAACGATTAGTGATGGAATTACGATTCCAACTTTCGGTGGGTGAAACAAATAGGAAAATTAGAATTCTGAACACTAATTTCATGTGCCAAACAAGATGTTTTATGTTTTGGAAATGAAAATTAGATGCCCTTGTGATGAGGCCCTTAGGGTTGGTTTGGCACTCGATTTAAAAATATGTTTTTGACTCGAAGCTTGTTGGTTTGCGTGGTTGAGGTGGGGCTCGACTAGGCTCGTTTGACTTTGAACGTAGCTTGATTAGTTTTGAACCTTAGTTTGATTCATTATGGCTCGGTTTCAATGAAAAATATTTGAATCTCTCTTATGTTGTCACGTTACATAACTTTATATGAATCACCACAAATATTAAAAATGTTCCCTCTTTTCTAATTTTGCTATATTTTCTTTCTTGCAAGGAAAATAGTTTTAGTTTTAATCTCACGTAATATATTTCATTTTAACTTTAACTTGTTTAAGTGTAAATTGTATATGAATTTTTAATGGAGAACCATTTTTGTTAGCTAAAAAAAATTAAGAAAAAAAAATAGTTTTAATTGAATTATTGTATAAAGAAAATATTTTTCATTAAGGAAAATGTTTATGGTTCAACTAAACGGAGCTTTAGAGTTGCTTAGGCTTGTTTAGATTAGTAATTCAACTCAAGCTTGATTTTTCATCCATATTGAATAATGGTTGATCAATCGAATTGTATCTATGAGCACCCTAAAAAGGGGAAGGGTTTCATATTTTGTTGACCTTTTTACTTCTTTTCTCACGTCCTCCTTCCCCAAGCAACCTCGAGAGACCGATTTGTCACAAAGGCGAAGCGCAAGTAATCGGAGTACCAGAGGATCAACCCAGAGTCGTGTCAACATCGATTGAAGGAAAACCAATAGGACCACTAGAAATAATGTGAGTATATATATAAATATTCATGTGTAAATTACAAATTATAAGCATAAAGAAAAGGACTTCAAATAAAAAAAAGAGAAAAAGAATTTAAATGTGTATACATAATTAAAGAACATTTACAATGATTCAAATCATTTCTCCCCCCCAATACTAAACAAGATTCACTCAAAGCACACAAATTAGTTACAAGTACTTAATTGCTTTTAAATAAAATGATATATACAATATGAATTTTCTTAATATATATATACTATTTAATGTGACAGGCTATCAGTAATTAAAAGAAGTCAAACGAGAGTTAGTTACACTTTGAAAGTTGATTTAATACAACATCAATCCCGGCTAACTGATATCATTTTGTTTTTAGTTTTAGAAACTAAAAATTGATTGTGTAAATATTTTTTCCAAAACCAAGCTTTTTAGTTTTTTAAAAATCAAAAATTGCAAGTAAAAAATGATAGTAAATAAGTGCACAGTATAGATATATTAAGAAACTGTCTTAATGTATGTACCATTGCTTCTTGTTAGATTTGTGCAGATGGGTGTTTGATCTATACAAAAGTTTGGCGTCGGACGATGATCGGAAGGCCTTTAGGGAAATCAACAAAGGGGAAAGCGAGAGCTTCGTCTTTATCAGCTGGTTCCCAATGAAACTTTAGAACCAAATGGTGGATAAAAATCGCCATTTCTAACTTGGCGAGTTCAAACCCAGCACAGAGTCGCGGTCCTCCCCCAAATGGCATGAAGTTACTACCGCTACTAGTAGTTGTCCCGTCTGTTGAACTAGTAGTAGCGGAAGAGGATGTCGAAGAAGAAGAAGATGGCGATGATCCTCCGCGGTGACCGTTATTCTGTTGATACAATATTAGAAAATTTTATTGATTTTTATTCTTAAAAGTGTTTTTCAAAATAAAAAATGAAAAAAGAACACTAAAGAAAAGAAAACTTAAAAATAGAAAATAGAAAATAGAAAATAATTTTTCTTTCAAACAAGGCCTCAAATTCAATTTGAAAAGAAAAAAATTTATATACAGAATTTAAATAAATAATATTTTATATTTGTAAAATGTCCTTTATATCCTAATATTTTTTTGCTTAACACAGTTAACATCTCTACATCTGAGTCCAGTAAAATCTTACGTGAGAGTTGGACTTGGACGAGAGAATGATCATATAAGCTTTGAGAGAGTTTTTACATCTAAAATCAATTGATTTATGATAAATTTTCACTTAGACATTACTCCATATTCAAACCGATGTATACCTTCAAACTTCAATGGATCACTCAAAATGATGATTTTTTCCATTTTGAAAGAGAAGTCATTTTCCCCCATTTGAAGGAAACAGTTTTCCGTTGGAAACCCTTTTACGAAAGAGAAGGCACGCCAAACACCGAAAAAGAGGAAAGCCACATTATGCTATGTTTGGCAATAACTATTAACTGAAGAGTAATATTTTTGGTAAAATTAGTTGCTAAAGTTGGTAAATTATTGTAAAATGATAAATAAAATTTGATCACATAACGTTTGAAAAGCTAAAAACCAAATTGCTTAGCTTCCAAAAATGTGCTTTTTAAAAGTTAAATGCTATAAAAAGTGGCAACAACAAAATTTTTACAGAATAATATTATTAACTGTTTAATTCGTTAAAAAGCTAAAAGTCGTAAAAAACGCTATAAAACATTACTCGTCAAATAAAACTTTAACGTTAAAATAAAAGGCAGGCGGCTGAAAGGGAAAGAAGCCACCAATCATGAAAAAAGGGGGGGGGGGGGGGGGGGGGGGGGGGGGGGGGGGGGGGGGGGGAGTGCACGTGCATTATTAAATCTGCCCCACGTGGCCTCCTTTTATCCCCCCACTCTCTCTCCACTTTTTTTATAGAAATAAATATTCAACTTATATAGAATTACATATTAATGTTATAACTTTAATGTATTAATTTTTTAACACATAAATTTTATAAAAATAATATTTTATTTTAGTAATTATATGTACACATACAATAGTTATGTATACGGCTAAAGAGTGAGAGAGTAAATACTGAGAAAGGTAAAAGTTATGTTTAATAAATATGGGTAAAAATTAAAAAAAAATAAATAAATAATTTAGTGTAATAAATGACAAAGAATGACATTTTTTTTTTAGTATAGTACAGCCTTGGGGGAGGGGAAGGAAATAAACCCCTTAAATTCTTTATAAAGAGAACACAACTTTAAACTTTGTGGGATTCGATCCTGGGTCACCACGTTGGCATCTGGCGATTATAATCACTTGGCTATGTCCCTAAGGAACAAAGAATGATATACTTTTAGCCCACAAATTGTCAAATAGGAATAAAAATTTATTGAGCTACTTACGTGGAGCCTTATTTTGAGCCCAAATGGAGGGCTAGATCCATTTTAACGGGGACAATTAGGGTTTATTCCGCCTGCGTCTATATAAACGCTATTTAGAGTTTAAGAGAAAATGATGACCTCATAAAAACTCTCTGTACATCGTGGCCATAGTCATTTCAAAACGAATCACATAAATCTTATGTATTTCTTTTTATTTTCTCGTTAAATCTTTTATTATACTTCAACCATTGCGTTTTCTAATAAGATTTACTCCCATTATCCTGATCCCTTTTTACCCTATTATCAAACAGAAAGTTTGAAAAGAGAGAGAGAGAGAGACAACAACAACAACAATAACAACAAACACAGTGCCTCAGTAGCTCCCGCATATGGAGGGTCTAAGAGGGGTGGGATGTACACAGCCTTACCCCTTCAGGGTGCTACTCTAAAGAGAAGTTGTATCTGATGATCCCGACAAAAAAATAGAGAGAGAGAGAGAGAGAAACCTGCCAGCGCCAGGGGTTAAAGAGGTGAGGGTGGTGAAAAAGGGAAGAATCCAAATGCACTGCTGCCAACACTGGTAACACTTTCCATCCTCTTGGTATGTCATACCCTTCACATTTTTATTTTTAATCCCCTTACTATTTTTATAATATCAAATAATAAAATAACATTATTAGTACTCCAAGGACTCCCACCTAATCAGGGTTTGAGGGATGGATGTACTCAGCCTTCCTTCTTTAGGGTATTACCTTAAAGAAAGGCTGTTTCCGAGTACCCCCAACCTAAGGGGTGAGGACTTATCAGGAGGCCACTCATTCTAATACTACTCTTATCCAAGCACGCTTAACTCCGGAGTTCTAATGGGATCCGGGTACTTGTTTATTGGTACCCTCTTTTATTATAATATCAAATAATAATAATAATAATAAATATATATGAAAAAAAAGAAAAAGAAAAAGAAAAGGTACCTTTATAGTGAACGTCTTTCAGAGCCTTCCTGTGAAGGAACCTCACCACGTTGCCTAGCCTCAGTGTCTCACTTATCACCTGTTTCCAAATTTATCATTTAATTTTTTATATTTATTATATAATAAATTAAATAATTACTTTTGGATATTAAAGAATACAATTACATAATTTTTTTTAAACTATTTATAGCGTTACTCTTATCCTAACCCATTATTGAATATGTATGTATGTATGCAAATGTCCAATATATTTGCAAAGTTAATTTGAGAAATTTTACGAGGTTTTGCGTCCGAGCCTACTAATTGACATTAAATTGAATGTTCCACTAAACTTATATATTGATCTCTTAATAGACTCGTATATCAAGTTCTTATTTATGTAGATTTTGTACTAAAATTTCTACTTTTGCTAGGACAACACTATTATTTTCATTTTTTTAAAGCAGAAAGTAGATTTTATTCTATTTCAAAATCAAATTATATATTAACCAAAGGTTGAAAAACTTAACAACACGCTTTTTATTAAAAAAAACTTACGAATAAGTTATATTCTAATAGCTTACGATACACTGAAAATCATTTTTTGGTTCGCAAACTTTTTGTTTGAAATGTGAGATTATTACACCAAAAAATATAATAACATATGCCAGAAAGGTGTCATTGGTGCTTACACATTGGGTGAACTCCATCTTCTTGTAATCCTCCCAATTCAATTCAATTTCTCCTGCTTCCTTCTTTACTCTTGCAATCCTTATATGCTCTTCCTGAATCAATAACCCGAAACAAACCCAAAATTTAAAACCTAATGTGAGTAAAATGTTGAACTCTACATAGGAGTTGTAGGAAAGAAGAGACCAACATATAAGCATATAGTACGTTACTCTATCTAGTACCAATTTATTTTAGGATGAAATCTCACTTGGGCTTTTACGTGGATCTCATGAATGTCAACTCTGTGGATTGGGTCTAAAGGCTAAGTAATATGACACAAATCGTACAAAAATAAAACCAAAAAGGGGCTGAGACATAAATAGAACAAAATTGAGGGGTGCATACTCTAATTTGTTGAAGAGCAGGAGGGCAATTCTGCAAAAAATAAATAGCCAAAGCAATTGCAACAGAAGAAGTTTCATGCCCAGCAAAGAGCAAACTGAGAATCAAGTCAAGAATTTGCTCTGTTGATAAATTTGAATTCATCAAGACCCATCCCAGCAAATCTTCTTCTAATTCTTCTAAATTGTTTTCTGCCCCCTTTTTGTTCTTCATCTTTGTTATCCTCTCATTCATCTTTCCTTCTATGAATTTCAGTATTATTGATCTTGACTGCCATCATCAACAACAAATTAATCGATTTAATGTTAGTGAGTGAATGAACGAATGAATGAATGGTGAGATGCAATAAAAGAAAATACGTGCAATGGGTTTTGAAGTTTTTTGGGTTTATGATTTTAGGAAGAAAAATTCAAATAAACAGAACTAAATCGAAGCAGTAAATTGATTGAAAATTAAATGGGGAAGTAAGAAGAGATAGAAATGCTCTCTCGGGTTAGGCCTGTTTTTTTCTCACAGGCTGCCATACTGTTACCGACTCGTACTTATTTGGACATGTATCATACCAGAACGTTGTGTAAAAGGGTTTTGTATAACACAATTGGATAGGGATCAATTTTGTCACGGAAAAAAGTACGAGAGATCATTTTAAACAAAAAAGACGATAATATAAAACTATTGTAATATTTATACCAAAATAAATAAATTGAAGTAAATGGGTCCTTAATTTTTTTTATAAATGTTGATTACCAATTTAATAAAAGAAAACAAACCTTGAGGGCCTTGCGGTAAGGAGTGCCAGGAAAATTGAGAGGAGGAGAAACAACTCCTTTCATGAAAGTAATGTACTCTTTCTTCAGTTGTTCTGTCTCTTCTTCCCCTGCCTCCAAGCTCATTATATGCTTTGCCATCATATTAAATGTAAACTACAACAAAAACCCATCATTTAATTTCCATTTTTACACCATATTTCATCTCAAAATCTTCAAAAAAATAATTGGGTTACTGCACATTCGGGTAACTTATTAGACTTATATGTTCGTTTTTGCTCTATTCCAGTCAGGGGTAGTACTGAGAGTTTAGGAGTCTAAAGTAAGTCTTGCTCGATGGGCTCTTTTTTGGCGACAAAGATGTCTTGATTAGCTTAAACACACTTTAAATAATTCATTGTATATTATAATACTAGTTAATAAATGAGTTCTTTTATTTATCTACATACATGTACCTTTATAATGCATCATATAAAGGTCGTTATTTCTGCATTTACATATGGTGTACTTTGGTTACTTGGAGTCTTGACCGACCCTCATTGTATTTCAAACATGAGTTATTTTAGTTATACTCGCACGTGAAATTTTCAACAGTTACTAACCTTTTTGGCCTCATCTTGAGCAGAAAAGGGGGAATGTTCCTTCCAGGAACTAAGTACAAACAAAGTGTGCTTCTCAGCCATTTTAAGAAGTTGTGTTCTAAGCCTTCCATGGCTAAGGAAATTGAGAGAAATTGACCTCATATTCCTATGCATTTCTCCTACTAAAACAAGCATAGACCATTTTCCAAGTATCCCACCAATGCTGCTTGGATAACTGCACTCAAATAATCTCCCTTCATTCTGCAATATGAATCTATTTAGCCCTGAATCTGCTGACACTATCGTTGGCTCCCCGAACAGATTCGACTTGTAGATTTTTCCGTACCTGTAACAGAAGAGGTTGTTTCCGATATTTGAACCCGTATGAGTTAAAAATGAATTGGGTTTTGTGTTTTAATTGATTTTATGGTGATTTTGGATTCTGGGTGTGTAATGTAAACTTGTAATGAGTTAAAAATGAATAGGGGTTTGAACACTTGACAGAAGAGGTTGTTTTCGAGATTTAAACCCGTGAGTTTTTCTTTTTGTTTCGAGCTTAAACGAGTTAAAAATAAACCGGGTTTTGTATTTTAGTTGATTTTGTGATAATTTTGGATTCTGGGTATGTAACGCAAATGTTCAGGAAATGCATTGGCCTCTATTGTACCTTCATGATCTTAAATGAGTGGTGGGTGAATTGGGTATTGCGTTTCAATATATCTTGTCGTGAATTTGTGTTCACAAGTTTAATGTAAGTAAAGTTAAATTGTCCTCGCCAAGAAAAGAGCCGACTAAAACTAGTATTTTGTATCGGAGTCGTGAGTACAAAAGATTAACGTATAAAACTAGTAAATTACTCTACCTAATACCTATCAATTCGAGACAAAAACCCATAAGTATAATTTAATTGTTTCTTATTGAGTTATGGGAGAGAAAAGGTAACGCATAAAACCAATGGGTTACTTTCCTGACAATAATTGATTTTAGAACTTCACAACCCTTAATTTACATGGTAAAAAGTCGAAGAAAAGTTCGCAGTAAAAACAATCACTTATTTTAAAACATTTATACTTTCAGATAAAGACACGTGAATAATTTTATACTGTAGCATTACGAGGAAAGAAAAAAGAGAGAGAAATTACCGAGAGATGTGGTGGTGCATGAAAGAACCAATGGAAGTAGCAGCGCAAGGCTTCAAGTAAGCAAGAGTTTCACCAAGAAGAGGCCATCCCATGTTTCCTGGTGGCAAATTCATTGCATTTTTCTTTCTTTTTCTGAGACTAAGTATCAAATAAACTCCCAAAATTGATGAAATTAAGTACAAACAAACCTCCATTTCTGACATTAATGCCACTTTCTCTCTCTAAAATTGGACACTTGAACGATGCAATAACTCAAATTTCAGATTCTGGGTATCAACAAAAACACTCGTATTTTAGTGGGTAATCTTGAAATTTGAAAATTTTGCACTAAAGAATGTGAATTTGCAGAGGTTTAGAGAGAGAAAGAGAGGTACTTTGAGAGTAAGGAAGATGAAGAAAAGATTGTTTCTTTTTGGGGGTATCAAAAGATGAGTGTCAAGTCAATGTGCAAAGAGAAAAGCCAGCAAATTTTTTTAATTTTTTAAATTAATTTTTGGGAATTTAATTTAAGAATAAAAGAAAAAAAAAAAACAAAAGGCGGATAGAGAAAATGGTAATGAAATTATGAAAGGTTTTGGAGCCAATAAGTGGGATTTTATAGGGTTCATCTTTTGTTTCCTACTTTATATTTAATGAATAATTAATTAATATTTTCCTAAATTATAAAATTAAAGATCAGTGTTCAAAAACAATTAGAAAATTAAAGATCATGACATAAATGTTATTTTTTAATGTACGCCGAGATTGGTGAATGGGAAATGAAAGATTTGAACTTAAAATATTTTGTCCATTTTAAGGCTCTATTTGGTAAAGGGAAAATCTTTTTTTTTTCCTTCAAATATTTTCCTTTGGAAAATATTTTTTAAAGAAAATCAAATTTCACTTAGGTTTTTTGTTGTTTATTTTAATGGAAAACTTGTTTCCATTTTACGATGTTTCTTTGTTTATTTCAAAAGAAAATATCTTGCACCTATCATTTTATACCTTTTAAAAGTCAATAAAAACTCAAATAGATGATTAACATGAGGCTTTGAAATGATAAAATTACTCATTTTATAAGAGAAATTATTTTTTACCTTTTGAGTAGAAAACATTTTTCTTTGAAAAATCTTTTCTATCAAAAATGCACTTCATATAGTGAAAACATGAAAACCAATTTTTAGAATTTTATTTTTCTTCTAAATATATGAAACCTAATTATCTTTTCGGTAATAACAGAAATTAAATTTATAAGTTTTCTAAATAAAAAAAAATAAAATACTAAAAATTATATTTTAAAAGTTTATTTCTTATTTTTAGTTTCTTACTTTTAATTTTAATCTATTTTAGTCGAACACTCAAAATAAAAATTTTTAAAATAAAAGAAAATTTTCAAAATCCGAATTTTAGTTTCCAAAAAAATCAAGACTATACACAAAACATTTCGGGAAACATGCTAACTCTAAATGTATGCAATTTTGGGTGTCATTAATGTAGTAAAAAGATTAAATTATTAACTTGATTACTTTTCTAGAAACTAATTAATTTTCAGTATATGCATTTGATATACATATTGATATATAAATGAATATAAGATTATTTATGTCAAAGGTCCCTGTACTTTGCCTGTTTTGTCAGTTTAGTTTTTATATTTTTAATTGTGTCAATTTAGTATCTGAACAATTTAAAATGTGTCAATTTAGTCATTTGGTCAAATTTAAGTTAAGTTAATGTCGTAATTTTGAACAAAAAAATTACGTTGATACAAGTAACTTATTATAAATTCATCCGTTGACTCAGTTTAACCTAATTCGTGACCGAACCATTAAAAATTTTACTAAAAACTTGACATAAAATTCTCTTCAATGACCAAATTGACATAATTAAAAGTAGAAGAACTAAATTGATACACTAAATAAAGTATATGAATTTTTAGCGTAAATAATCATGAATAGTGACCAACATTGCTCAATATAAAAAAATTGTTCTAACTCGAGAGTAAAATTTTTTAAATGTTATTTATATTAAATATTCTTATATTTTTTTATTATAATAAGTTAGTCATTCTACTTTTAATTATGTCATTTTTTTCCATTTATAATTTATATTATGTTAGTTTAGTCATTTGGTTAAATTAAAGTTAAATTATTAATGTAATATTTAACGGTATAATTAAGTTAGATGCAAGTAATCCATCGTTTAGTCAATTTAACCCAATCTATGTCTAAACTATTAAAAATTTCATTACAAACTTAATATAAAGTTCACTTTGAAGAACAAATTAATACAATATAAATTATATATGGACTACATTGACTTGATAAAAGTATAAGGACAGACTTGACACATTAGGCAAAGTACGTGAACTTTTGAAATAAATAACTATTTTTTTAAATATTATTATAAGCAATTTTAAAGTTGATATTATATTTTAAAACTTTTAAATGAATTTATTGTGACTGAACTTTATAAAGTAGAGAAATTATTTCGAGTTATATATTTTCTATGGTTAATATAAATCCATATACTTTCTTATATGCCCAATATAGTCTAATTATATAGAAAAAATTTTCGTATATTTATATATAACGACTAAATTAAAGGAAACAACTCTTGAGAATTTTGTCAATATAGTTAGGAGCACATTAAATGCTTTATTATTCTATTCTCTTTGAAAATCGGTCTTACATATTGTCATAATAAGCCCTCTGCCAAGCCCATCAAACTCGAGAATTTGGAAATAAATTAGGCTTAAGTAATGATGGTCCTGATGTTGTGTCCCATGTCCGATCCTAATAGAAGTGTAGCTCAAATTGATGTGGGCTACTTCGAGGTGTCCTAAGGATGTTCATGTCATGTTTGGGGTTTACGCCAAGGAAGATGTTATTGATTTGATTTTTTCTATCTTCAAGAATTGGTAAATGTGCGATCCATTTTTGCTTTTTGTGTCAGTAGTTAGTGCGGGTATAGACATCTAGGCTTCTTGGGTTATGTACATTGTTGTACTTCAAGAGTTAGAGTGGTGATAGACGCTTAGGTGATTCAAGGTTGTTGCTATGTTTTCTTCCCGCTCTTTTAGTCTTACTCGGGTTCCGCTTCAATGGATGCGCCAATTTAGAGCTCTCTCTCTCTCTCTCTCTCTATATATATATATATATATATATATGTATTCTAATATTTTATATTGCTCTTCTCATATTAGGGACCTGTTTGACCAACCTCTGAAAATATTATTCTTTTCAAAAGCATTCTTTTTACAAACATCTTTGTAAAAATATCTTTTGATATAGTTATTTTTATTTGAAAAATTTTTAGTTTTTACTTATACTTCTATCCTAAAGGATCAATATTATTTTTTATTTCCATTTAAAAGCACTTTTCTTCCTGAACAAAACCCGTTAATATTGCAAAAATGTGTTTTTTAAAAGAAAAACATTTTTCTCAAAAAAAAAGTTTGCTCAAAGAGACCATTACTTCTATCTTTTGTTCCGTCGGTTTTTATACAGAAATGTCATTAAGAGGATGAGGGATCGAACCAAGGATCCCGAGAAACTATCGAGACACAAGGGCATTGGATCAAAAAAAAAAAAAAAAAAAAATTTAAAGAACACATAAAATAGATCTTGAGGATGCTTCCACGAAACCTTGTCAAACTTTCTATTTAGGATATAAATCCTATCATATATATGATTAATTTTTATTTTGAACTGGTCATATTAATTAATTTTTTATATTTTCATTACCAAAAGAAAAGATAGTCTATTTATTATATTGCTAATCCGGAGCATCAAAACCAATGGTATTGGTGAATATTGATACTGAACGAAAATGAGAAATGAATTTTAAATATGTTAAAATCAAAAAATACTCGAAATTCATCAAAAAAGAGAAAATAATTTGGGTTTTGCATTCAATATTTGGTGAATGACCCATACGACAATTATAGCGAGTATTTATACGCAATCAAGAAACTCTAAACTATCTGAAAAACATAGAAAATGGCAAAAAAGCACGTTCAGAGGCCGAATTTGGAAAAATTAGGTGGCGCCAACAGCGAAGTGGATGGGGTTACATAATTCAATTCGATAGTTTCAATTTAACAACAGATCAAAAGTTATGGCGATCCAACTGCTTCAAAAACTTTTCAGCTACTCATCTAAAATCAGACATACAAATATATAATTAAATCATAATCATATAAAAGATATTAGATATTTATTTTAATAACGTAATAGGATCATACTATAAAATATTAAAATAAATATAATTTTGTATAACCATAGGCCCTCAGCACGACACGTTGACCTTGCTTCTGCACGGCTTAAGGCCCAAATTAATGATTTCTTATATTATATGCCTTTTTTAAAATATAATTTTATTTCAAATTTTATGTATCTTACATAAATATTATTTTTAGGAAGATAGTAGCTAATTAATAATAGAAATCTATTTTATTTATAATCAAAGTAAATAACCATAAGTAGTTTTTTAAAAATTATTATTTTCCTTTTATGGTTACTTATATTATTAACTCGAGTACTCTGCTTTGTGGTACTGTAAAGGTTGTACTTTTAATTGAGTTAATTTAGTTTTTTGAGTAACCGAGTTTGTTACAATCAAATCTAATATTAAAACTAATGTTATTTTTAATGAAAGTTTCCAATACTTCTTTCATGTGGAAAGCACTTATTATTGTTAATTAAATTAACGTAATCAGAAATATAATGACTAAATTAACATATTAAATAAAGTACATAAACTAATGGCGTAAATAACCCCTCCCTGTATAATAATTGAATCTAATTATCACACACTCTCTCTCTCTATATATATATGCAAAAATCTAATTATTTAATTTTTTTCCGAGGGATTAAATCTACTCTTCCTCGTAGTGGCAAGCATATCATATGGATAATATTTTGTAAAAATATTAATTATGCACATACTTAATTATGCAAATACTCTTAATCAATTTTTTTGAAAATTTTAATTAATTTTAAGCCAGTATTATTTAGTGTATGTATTATACTCATAGAAGAGGAAAACCTAATTAATTATCTATAGAATCTGAAAAATACTTTTATAAATGAAGATTTTGGTGAATCAAATCTTCGTGGATGTAACTTAATTATTTATTATTAAATTAAAATAGAGAATTAATTATGTTATTGTAATATCATTTTTCTAAAAAAAAAATTATAGATAGATTATGTTTTATTCATCTTGTCTTCCTTATTTAATGTGAATAAAAAATTATTTGACTTTCTAGGTTTTTATTGTATAGTAATAAGGGTTATTTATATTATAGATTTATATGCTTTATCTATTATATTAATTAAAATTCTTCTATTTTAAATTATATCAATTTAGTTTTATAATGAAATAAATTAAAGTAATGACTTATTTTTGAACGATTAGATTATAAATGGGGTTAAATTGGGTTCTATTAGGTGATTTACATCTCTTTTGATTATACGGGTAAAAAGTACACCATCAATTAGCGTGAATTTTTACCAAATTGAGATAAGTTTTTTTGTTTAAAATATATAATTAGACAGATAACTATTAGTACAAAACCGCACATCCACCGAAACAAAGCTCGAGTAAGCCCGCCAAAGAGGGCCAAATTGACATAATGAACAAAGTCTAAGAATCGTTGACATAAATAACTCTAAAAATAATTTAATTATGTCAAGTTCGTACTTGTTTTAGAATATATTAAATTTGTATTTTATCACGTCGGATAAATGCTATATTTATTACATTGATATATATAATTTTAAAGTATTACGAAATACTTATCTTAAATTATTAAAATCAAAAACGAACTTTTACATTATTTTTTAAATCTAATTTTTTTTTATCAAACTATACCAAAGAGGGTACCAACGCGCAACTATCGGATTCCATTAGAACTCCGAAGTTAAGCGTGCTGGGGTGAGAGTAGTACCAAGATGGGTGACCTCCTGGGAAATCCTCGTGTTGTACCTCTTTGGTTGGGGGATTCTCGGAAACAGTCCCTCTTCAGGGTAACACCCTGAAGGGGGAAGGTTGCATACATACACCCTCCAGACCCTGCTTAGGCGGGAGCCTTTAAGGCACCGAGAATGTTGCATTTATAGCCATATGGCCTCCAATTACACTGTGGCCAAACGCTTAGGGGGAAAAAAAGTTTAAATGTCAAATATCCATCCAAATTATGCCATCTTCATCAAAAGACTATAATTTTTTTTGTCATTCAGACAAAATTTGCGACAGTGTAAAATCTTTTTTGAACCTTTATCTGATATTATAAATTTTTTTAGTTCATTAAACATAAGGTTTAAGTTTGAATTTCAGTTCGAATTTTAAATTTTTGTATATGTTCAAGCATATGACATATAAGGTGAGCTTATGAATTATCCACGCTTTATATTGGATGAGCTTTTGCTTCATTTTGTTATACGTAACACTGCGGATGCCTTTATGCATTCCTTGATTGAAAAACAATGAACCTCTTGATCGAATAAGAACTCGATTGATAAATTGGAGCCTACAATGATCAATCCGGTCATGTTATTAATCAATCTTTTTGGCTCTACCAATCGAACTTATGCTATAATTTTTTCTCTCTTTTGTTAATTATATGTATTTACTTTTGGATGCAATAAACTAGTAAAGATTAAACACTAAGAAGACTCGTGTTTGCTCTTACCACTTAGATGTGAACCTGTTGGAATATAGAACCGTTCTTGGGTTTTTACCCATCAGCTTAAACTTTTCAAATAGTTGATTTATTAACATAGTATCATGTACAAGGTGGGCTTATGCATTATTTACGGTTCAAGCACAATCGGAACATAAAACTATTCATAAGTCTTCAGTCTTCAGTTTAAGTTTTTGAATAATTGATTCATTGACAGATCAAAATGTTCTCCACTTTACTGATTGTAAGTCATCTTAGCTCCATTCAAACAGTAAGATAATCTTTAACATTACTGGTGTCAGTTTACTTGTCACACAGCTTTAAATTATCGAATCGACATATATAAAAGATATGATACGTCAATTTTATAGAGAATTTTAGAGATACAAGAACAAATGGATGGGAAAGTAGTAAGGATGCCGTGCATTTAAAACAAAAGTACAGCTTGGCTCTTTGTGTTAATTCTAACCCCACATGACGTGGATTGGTCCTCCTTTTTTGTTTTTGTTTTTTTATCCAGAACTCGTAACACAAAAACTGACATCTCATAAAAGAAGACTCGTGAGACACGCAGATAGTGTGAAAATAAAAAAATAAAAAAACATAAAAACACCCAAGAGACACACTCACAAGTTGATGTAGGTACAGACCTCTCGATTTTTTTGGGATATGCTATCATACTTCAGTGGTTGGCTTATTCGTAGGCGTTTAGGGGTTTATTATTTTGTTTTGCTTTTCTCTCGCTCATGCGAGCTTTCTCGGGCTTCACTTCGGTGGGTGAGCCAGTTTGTATTGAGAGGTTTCTATCTAATTATACAAAAACAGTAACCCGCTAAGGCTATCATCTTTAACTTTTGATCCAACCCATACTAAAATCATCGAGTTGACATATATAAGATTCTAATATAAATTTTTTTTTTTTTTTAATGACTCACATATGACATTTTTAACGTGATTGTCATTTTAAATCTTCTCTCACTTATTTGACCTCTCAGAATGCCTACGTAGATTGATCTCTACCTCAAGATTTGGATTTATTGGCATGACGTCCATTTTATTCAAAGTTATTATATAAATCAATTATATTATTTCATGCGTATTGCCATATAATTGGTATTATCAAGGAACCATCTTTTTTAAAAGTTTAAGCTAATGGATAAAGGTCCATAAATAATTTTATACTCTAACATGCCCCCTCATGCAAATGCCTATTTGGGCTTGAAGCACGGATAGTGCACAGGCCCACCTCATACCTTGTGCTTAAATTGTTTTAATATTGAAAGTGGGAGCTGTAAAGATTCGAACTCATGACCTCTTAGTCAACAAGGCTCTGATACCATATTAAGGAACCATCTTTCCGAAAAGCTTAAGCTAATGGGTGAACGTCCAGAAATAGTTTTGTACTCTAACAGGTATATTTTTAAGTGTCTACAAATTATTTTTATTTTTCTAACAATTAAGAGGATAAGGTCCTTAGAAGAGTACATAAAGAGATTCTCCAAAAAATACGAAACTGAAAAAAAGAAAAAGAGGGACAGAAAATCTCAATTTAGTTGCACATCATGGCCAAATCTTAGCTAAAACATCTGGCTTTACCCGTAGTCTGCATTTAGGGCACTGTGTCACGGGCCGCCTTTGGCTGACACTATCCCTAGTGCTCAATAAGCAGACATATGCTATATGGGGTCTCCTCAGCCTGTCTGATACTAATGCACATGGGTTATATGTAGGTGTATCCGTGGTATATCGTGTATTTTATCTCTTGAAGGTGTATATTACTGCTTGTTGACCATAGGGAGTAGGCTGGCCCAACCCTAGCCTCAGGGGCCTTGGCGCATTATGGGTGATCTGCGCTCATCCCGTGACAACAGGCTATGATTAATGTCTATAAAGATAGTTGAGTTACGTGTGACAACCAATTTTGGTCTAGATCTGAATTTAAAAATATACAACAGTATTTATATAAATAATGAATGTACACTTCATACTTAATATATTTAAGAATAAAGTACTATAAAAATATATAAAAGAATTATTTTTTAGAGTACAAAACTATTCATGGGCCTTCACTTATCAGCTTAAGCTTTTGGGACAGATAGTTCCTTGACATAGTATCAAAGCCTTGATGACCAAGAGGTCACGAGTTTGAATCTCAACAGCCGGGGAGCATATTAGAGTATAAAACTATTTTTGGATCTTCACCTATCAATTTAAACTTAAAAAAAAAAAAAAGTTGGTTTTTAATATTATTTAATAATAAATATATACAAATTATCTCATTTTCATTATCCTAAAAAAGGTTGTGGGGGTGGTGACAACTAACAAGTAGGAAAGAATCACTTAGAGAAAGACTAAACTGTCCCTTCAATACCCGTTGTACTTTTTGATGTAACTTAATTAAGTGTTATCAAATGTACTAATAATTTTAATTTAGATTTCTAATAATATTACAATAAATTATTATATTAGTTACTTTTTAATAATAATTTTTTTTTCTCTCAATATATATATATATGGATCCCATTAGAACTTCGAAGTACAGTGTACTTGGATGAGAGTAGTACCAGGATGGGTAACCTCCTGAAAAGTCCTCATGTTGCTAATTCTATAGGGCTGAGGGTCCTTGAAAACAGCCTCTTAGCAAGGTTACACTCTGAAGGGGTAAGGCTGCGTACATCCACCCCTCCCAGATGACATTTATGTGAGAGCCCTTGAGACACTTGATCTGTTATTATTGTATATATATATTTTAATAAGAATTTATTGGATATTTAGATATTTCCATCTGGGATTCAAAGATTTGGTCAATTATTTCCTCCCCATCCTTTGCTTTAATTAGGAGGATTCGTGTTTGTTTCCTGAGGTCGCAATTACATTAATCTATATAATATAATATAATTGTGAAGTTTTTCTCCTAAAAAGCCCCCTAATTCCCAATTCTTTTTTTTTATTTATTTATATTTTTCCTTTTTTTATTATATTTTTTCTATTTTTCTTATTTTGTTTTTTCCTTTTTTCTTATTTTACTTTTTTGGTATTTATTTATAGATTAAATATATTATTTTTTTTATAATATTGATAAATAATTGGATTAATAAATTTAAACACGCATTTTATAATTTTAAAAGTTAACTATATACAAAATAAAAAGTAGTGGATATGGAGCGGGCCAAGCCGGGTCCCCGCTTATACCCATACCTGCCCCAAAAGGAATGGCTACCCACGAACGTCATACCATGTGCTACACTGAACTACCAATTCAGTATCTTTTAAAATCAAATTTTTAGAGCATATTTTTGCATACAAAAGTTGTAGCTGGGTTATTTTGATGAAAACCCTAGCGCACTATGCCAAACGTATATTCCTGGATAAAGCAATAAATTTTTAATTTAAGTATTCTCTTATGTAATCCAAAAACAGGCCGCGGGTTAGACCCCTAAGGACCCAAAAAAAATTAAATTTAAGACTTTGTATTTAGTCCACGAAATGCAGCATTTCGCATGGCTACGGTAACGAAGGATTTATTTTTACCCGGTGAGATATGTGAAGTTTGACTTTAGTTTAGAAGATCTACGCATTAGAGAACAAAACTAAGATACAACAAAACTTAATTCATTAAAGTTCCAAAAATTAAAAAAGAAAACAAATTTTTAATTTAAGACTTTTCATATTTAATCTATAAAAAAATAAAAAGGATTCCCGCCATAAGTACGAAGTACATACCCGTACCCTCCCGGCGGACACAGACCCGTACCCCTACCCGCCTCATTGCCCGTGAGTATCTATCGCCAGGCCCATACCTCCTTAATGTGGGTACAAAACGATTATCTATATTCGCTCTTATTAGTTATTTAATACTGCTTTTAAAAAAATTATTTATTTATAACATTGATAAATAATTGGGATTATTAAATTTAAATACGCATTTTTCACTTTCAATTTTAGCTGTATACAAAATAAAGCGCGGCGGGTATAGAGTGGGCCAGGACAGGTACCCACTTATACCCGTACCTGCTCCAAACGGGGTGGCTATCCGCGAGTAGCGGGTTTCACCCGCCCCATTACCATCTCAGTATCTCTTAATCAAAAAATTACACAGCTCTAACTTTTCTATAAGAAAAGTTAAAGCTAGATAGTTTGATGAAGACCGTAATGCACTATGTCAAATGTATAGTATTGCATGAAGCAATAAATTTCTAATTTTAGACTTCTCATATATAATCCAAGAACAGGCCGCGGGTTAGACCTCCAAGAACCAAAAAAAATTAAATAAATTTAAGATCTTTCGTAATTAGTCCACGAAATGCTGCATTTTGCATGGCTACTACGATGAAGAATTTATTTTAATTCGATAAGATATGAAAAGTCAAAAAAGAAAAAATAAATTTCCTGTTTAAGACTAAAATAGGAAATATTTTTAGAAATATTTTTTTTACATTTTTTCGTTTTTCTTATTTTTCTTTTTCCAATCCTACTCTTAAATACCTTTTTATCTCTCTTTTTTCTTTTTTTTTATTTTTCAAGAAAAATTAATAAAATAATTTCATCACCCAATTATTTTGTATATTTTTTTACTAAATAATACAAACCAAAATTTTATAAAATAAATAAAATTTTAATTTAAGACTTTCTGTATTTGATCTATAAAGAAAAAAAATTCACAAAAGAACGAAGGGAAAATAAATTTCCTTTTGAAGACTTAAAATAGGAAATACATGTAGTCATATTTTTTATTTAAAATTTTTACGGTATACTAATAGTTTTCTCACTGAAATTGACTCAATACCATTTAAGTTCACCATATCAAGATATACATTATTTTCTTGATATTTATAACCAAGCAAGTGTTCAAAGCTCTACACATGCATCATACTTCGCAATCAAATGTTTGGGTCATCAAGGAAAAAATTGACAAAAATATTTTCATCCTCAACCCACATCCTTTTTCATGGAGCAAATCTCAATTAATTGCAATTATATTAGTACGTTAATATTTTTCTTTAATAGTTTATAGCATCTTTGATTAAATTAAAAATGAAACGAGTTATAGTGATTTTCACTAATAGTTTAGAGCCATTAAGAATGAAATTATAAGTTCGGTGCCACTTTAATTTTGATTAATGGTATAATTCGAGATGTCTTTTGGTATTTATACTATAAGAAAATTAATCTATTACGACTTTGCTTGATGTACTCAAAATATCAAATTAAATGTTAAAATATAAAGAGATTCACATGTAATTGTGGTACGAGAACATTGAGATATATGAGATACCGGAGGCATTGTGGGTAATTTAGAAAATTTTTGAATCTTAGGTTAGGAAAAGGCCTCTACAAGAGTTTAAAATATGGTTCACTTTATATTTTTCAATCAAAAATTATATTTCTTTTAGTATTTAATTTGTTTGGGTCATCGAGGGAGCAATTAATGTTCAAAATTTTTTTTTTTATCAATGGAGCATTTGACAAAAATCTTTTCATCCTAAACCAACATCATTTCTCACGGAGCAAAGCTCAATTAATTGCAATTATATAGGTACGTTAATATTTTTCTTTAATAATTTGTAGCATCTTTGACTAAATTAAAAATTAGGGCAGTTACATTGATTTTCACTAATAGTTTAGAGGTATTAAGGATAAAATTATAAGTTCGGGGCCACTTATACCCATACCTACCCCAAACACAACTGTAACTTTTCTATAAAAAAATTATCCAACTTCATTTTCATACAAAAAAAATAGCCAACTTTAACTTTTCAACCAAAATAAACCGGAGCGTCATATCATACACTACACTTAACCACCAATTCAGTATATTAAATAAAGTTGGGTTATTTTTTGGTTATTAAATCAAGTTGGATGATTTTTCGTATTTACTCCATAAAAAGAAAAAAATAAACCTCCAAGAACCAAACATAAAAAAAAAAAAAAATTTTAAAACTTTCTGTATTTAATCTATAAAAGAAAAAATTCATAAAAGAAAAAAGGAAAAATAATTTTTTTGTTAAATACTTAAAATAGGCAATATATTTTGTCATATTTTTTTATTAAAACCTTTTTACGGTTACTACTATAAAAATTATGTAAACTTAACAAAATTGTGGACAATTGATCAAATAACATATTAGTTTGATACACAAAATTTGGGCTATAAAATACATTAACCGTATGCACGGGAAAAAAACTAGTGACTAATAAAATGAAAGTTATTTGTTGAAGCGGTTATAGAGATCGAGACTTTAAATTGAAATAACAAATAAGAAAATAATAAATTGAAAAAAGTTAAAAACACCAAAATTTATATAATTCGATTGGAGCCCGCCTACCTCCGCAGAGGTTCAGCAACAAGTGAAAGAAAAGACCCGAGGCAGGTGTTACTGTTCTAGCAGAGCAAATGATACATAGGAGGCGCGTGAGCAGCGCGTGGCAGTGTTTGGCTGCACATGGTGGTGAACGGAGGTGCATGAGAGAGGAGGGATGTACTGATATGAGTGAGAATGTGTCATTCAACCAATTTCCAAGTGAGAGAATTATTTGGCTTATGTTTGGCCCCTGGTTTAATTAGCCTTTTTTATAAAGTTGAGGATCGGGCTAATTTGTATTAGTTTCATTACGCACTAAGATTTAGTGTTTAACCCTATATATACTCGTGGGGTTGTGAGAGTTGAGGTGCAACGTTAAAATTGTTTCGTATACAATTCTCAAAATAGTACAATCATTGTGCCTCCTCTGTGGAAATAGGCTTTAAATGGAGCAACATAAATTTTGCTCATTTCTATTTTACTCTATAATCCCCTTTTGTCAGCATTTGTTATTTCGATTCAAGGTACTTGGTATTTGTGGTTGGTCTTAATATTATTCAAAGTAGTACCAAACTAAATATAATTTATCGTTTCCTTTCGAACGGATACTTCTTTTCTTTTTCTTTTTTTTTTAATGGTGAGGCCAAATTCGCGGCATCTCATGGAGAGATCCACAAGACACTCACAAAATGTGAAAAAAGAGAAAATAACAAGATACAATGCCAGATATAATAGCAACCGAAACAAGACTGAACAACCCAAAAAACCTTAGACCCATACACCAGTTCCACACCTAATCAATCTAGAATATAACATAACCCAATCTACAACTTTGATACTGCATTGCATTGCACCCAGTTCGATGAATACTTCTAAAATGTTACGGTTCTCCAAATCTATATGGAGCAAAACGAGGTTGAAAACTGCTAAAAGTTTTAAATTATACTAGTCGTATAACTAAACTAGAGAGCAACTATCAACTAATAGGCAACACTATATATTAATGTAAGCATCTAATTACACTGATATTAGTATACTTTTTTATCTGATATGAAATATTTACTAAACTAACATATGAAATTATAACAACAACAACAATATACTCAGTACTTCAAGGTCTCTCGCATAAGTATGGTCTGAGAGGGATGGTTGTATGCAACCTTACCCCGTGTGACCCTGGCGAGAGGCTGTTTCCGAGAGCCCCCAGTCTGACAGGGTTAACAACACGAGAATTTTTCATGAGGTCACCCATTCTGGTACTACTCTCACCCAAATACACTTAACTTTAGAGTTCTAAATGAATCTAGTGTCTTAGTACTTGATAAATGAACTCTGATATGTGAAGTTATAAATTAATAGAAAATAAAGTGAAAAAAAAGGAGTGAAGAGCATCCGAGAAAGTTGGGGTTCACGTGGGGGAACTAAGAAATGACAACTTCATCCATTTCCCACTGTCCCACCCCTCAACCCCCCCTTTTTTTTCATTTTTCTAACGAAAACTTCGATTATCTGATAAATTTTGTCTTATACAGTAATTCATATATTATAGAAGTCAGTTAAATCAAGAAATTTTTAGGTAAAAGTTCAAAGTAAGAATCAAATTCCAAATCTTTTAGTCTAAAACTATATTCTATATATTTCCTTACTGAGACAAGACTCCGATGGGTCCACTGTTCCACCCATTTCACATGCTTTATGTTATGTCTTAGAATCATAAGTCCCCCTTTTCTTTTTCTTTTTTTAAATTTTTTTTATAGAGAAAACAAGGTTTATTATATGTTTTGTTAGAATATAAAAATATTACTCAGATCTTAATCTAATAGTTTAAACTTTTAGAATAATTAGTTTCTTAATTATACTATATAAGTGTGAAAGAATTGCAATGCTCAATTGTGTTGAATAATAAAAGAAGAGAAATACATAACATATATATATAGAACTAATTCTATATGGTAAGAGAGTAAATCAAGAAATAAATTAAGGGATTATGATTGTATAATAATTTGAATAAATCCTAGAGATAATATACTCTAATAGGCCCCCTCAATCTGAAGGTGGAGCAGCGACATGAAGATTGTTTTTGTGATAGTGGAACAAGGTAGCACCGAGTCCTTTGGTGAAGATGTCGGCTATCAGTTGAGTTGTGGGAGTATAGCGAACTTGAAGATCTCCTTTGAGAACTTTCTCGCGAATGTAGTGAAAATCAACGTCAACATGTTTAGTTCGGTCATTAGAGATAGGGTTGGCTGCAATATATGAAGCAGAGACATTGTCACAGTAGATGATGATAGGGCCGGAGTGTGTGAGACCGATGTCGCGCATGAGGTAGCGAACCCAGTCTGCTTTAGCAGCGGCTTGGGCGACAGCACGATATTCGGATTCAGTGGATGACTTTGAGACAGTAGCTTGTTTCTTGGCTCGCCAGGAGATGAGGGTGGACCCAAGGAAGACGGCATAACCAGCGGTGGAACGACGAGTATCGGGGCATCCTCCCCAATCAGCATCAGCGTAGACAACGACAGATGTGCAGGCACCAGGAAGGATCGTTAGGCCGTGATCTGGGGTGCTTTTGAGGAAGGATCGTCAACAAACAAGAGAGAATAATTAGAAGAGAGTCTCCTTTGGAGGCTCTGATACCATGTGGAAGAATTTTAATGCTCAATTGTGTTAAATAATAAAAGAAGAGAAATACATAACCTATATATAGAGCTAATTCTATATGGTAAGAGAGTAAATCAAGGAATAAATCAAGGGATTATGATTGTACAATAATTTGAATAAATCCTAGAGATAATATACTATAATAATAAGAACCCTTATTCACATAGAAGATTTTAGACTTTTTAAATCACAACTATCATTGACATAGCTTATATATATTAATTTAAGCATAAGATATAATGTAAATTCGTATATTATTCATTTTCAAGTCCAGCGGACGATCATGTAGCCATTCACAGACTTTCATTTAACAGTTTAAATTTTTTAAATAATTGATTCTTTTACATATTCGAAGAATTCTCTCAACAACAACACACATTTTTTTTTCTTAATTTTTTTCTCTCTTTGAAATGGGATTGTTTAAATAGAAATCTGTTAATTCAGTCTTTGGTAGTTTTTTGAAATTAAGTACTGTCTTGTATATGATGTTATTATCAGAGTAAAAAATATTATTATTAGAATAATGATATAATTTATAGTGAATAATTGTCCCAATTTTTTTATAAAATTGCTCTAATATTAACTTTTTTTGTTCTGACAATAATATTAACATATATAGCGTCAGATTAGCTTGCAAGTTAGCCATGTGAAAGTTGGCAAACATTTTGTCATTGAGTTGAGGAAAAATAGTATCTAATTGGATGCTTCAAATTATTAAAATCATGGAATTAGAGCCTTTACTCATCAGTTTAAACTTTTTGAAAGTTAGTTTTTTGATATGGTATCAAAGACTTGTTGATCAATACGTCACAAGTTCAAATCCCGACATTTCCACTTTCTATATTAACATTATTTAAGCACAGGCATGAGACAGGTCTAGGCAACATTCATACTTCCAAGTCCAATTACCATTTACATAAAGAGACATGTTAGAGTATAAAACAATTATGGATCTTCATCCATCAGCTTCAACTTTTAGTAAAGTTAGTTTCTTAACACAGCTTACCGAACTAACATACATATACAAGGTGTTATATACCAAAAATCACAAGATTTAAATTTAATACAAATAAATCGAGCTATTTTCTTCACTGATCTATCATGTATATGTTTATTCAAATTAGTCACTTATCTTATTTTTTTATTTAAAATGGGTTGGTGGAGCCAATGTTCAATTAGTGGAGGCAAAGGCCCCCATTGATTAAAAAAGTTATAAAAAATAATTCTAATTTTATTATTTATCACAGTAAATAATCAAAAATTATGCTGGTGAATTTTATGAATTTTCCATCAAATAATAAAATATTTTCCACTATTTTTTGCAGAAATTGTATTAAAAATGATCTTCTACGTATCTAAATTTTGCAGTATTTTCTCACTACAATATCCTAATACTTGTTTTTGTCAATGTTTTAGTATATGTCGAATTTTTTAGTTATAGTAATCTTCATGTAAAATTTTGCTACAACTTACCATATATTCTTGTAATTGCCCCCGATGCAAAAAAATTTTGAATCCACCACTGGCCCCAAGTTTGTAAGTTAATCGAAATTGGTATGAGATGCCAATTTTTATCGTACAATATAAAAATATATCCCATAAAATTTGTATATGTTAGAGCAATTTTTCTAACAAGTGCTCAAATGACATCACTACAAAAAAAAAAAAAAAAAGTCTATCGTGATATTAGATTTTAACTCTTGTTACGCTTAAAAGTGTATCTAGCCATCCTAGCAACACTTTTATTAGTGTTGCAGTTGGCTGTGTAACAAAGGCTATAAATACACTTAAAAGTGACCCAATAGCATATTTTTTCCTAAATTACCTTTGAGTCTTTGACACTTATTTAAAAATATCGCTAGCTTGGTGTTCCAATATCTTGATTTTGATGTAATGCACATGATAAAACCATAATATATTTAGATTAATCATTTATTTTTTTGATAAATTATTTCATTATTATTGGGTATCATGTCCTATAATTAACGCTTATACTAGCTGCCTTGAAGGGAAGGTTTTGCCTCGTAGTCTCCTCTAGGACGTTATGCTTTGTATTGCTCATTTTATGCTATGGCTTACTCTTTTGCTTTCATGCCCTATTACTTACAGATCACAATAATGCGATGAAGACATATCTCTCAGGTTGGGGGTTTTCGAAAACAGCCTCTCTTCAGGTTGACACCCTGAAGAGGGAAGGCTGCGTACATCAATCCCCCCAGACCCCGCTTTTGCGGGAGCCCTTGAGGCACTAGGAATGTTGTTGTTGTTGTGGTATGTCCTATGATTAACATGATGCATCTTGATTAAAGGATATTGCATATGTTTTAAAATATACAGAAATAACACTTCTTATTATCTCAAAAAATAAATAAATATGTAAATTTATTATATCTTACCGAGTGTTTTTTTGACACTCATTAAAACACAGTTGTACTTTGTCCAAATGTCAATTTAGTCCCTCTACTATTTATATTGTGTCAATTTGGTTCTTATAGTAAATTTATGTTAAATTTTCAGCAAAATTTTTAATGGTTCAACCATAAATTCGGTTAAATTAAGACAGTAGATGGATTTATAATAGGTTACTTATATCTAATATGATTGTGGCATTAAAAATTATGTAAACAATTTATCTCAAATTTAACCAAAAAATTAAATTAAGATAATATAAATTATATAACAGACTAAAATAATATAATTAAAACTGTAAGCATTAAATTAATATAATAAAAAAAATATAAGAACCTTTAATATAAATAATTATTTAAAAAAAGAGAGAAAAAGATAGTATAAATGGGGAGCCACTCGTGCGGGTAGGAAGTACACCAATGATTGCAGCTTTAATAATTCAAAAAAATAAAATAAAAAAAAAGGCACGTAGGCAATCATAATGCCCACGTGTGGTGACAACACTGCATGTCCATCACCCTCTCTTTTATTGTCCTCCACCACTTTTTACACTCCTAACAATAAATCAGTCTTATCTCGTATAATATACTAAAAATATTTATAAATTTAAAATTTTAATACGTTATATCTATAGGTTCTTAATGTTTTAAACTTAAATTGTTATTTTAAACTTCTTAGAAGAATTTGAGCGTCATTTTTATTTTTATTTTAAACTTTTACAATTTAAGTTAATTTGAAATACTATTCTGTATCTTTTCGGACCCAATAGAATTTGATCGCCACTTTTTGTATCTGAGCATTGCTCATTTATATCAAAAAAACTTCTCAATAACCTAATTTATTTTTTTCAAATCTCAATTATGTCAATTATTTTTTTCTTTTATAAAAGATCTAAGCCTTTTATAGTTTGTTTTTGAGTTTTTTTTTTTTTTTTTAAAGAAAGGGAACTTTTCTATAATATACAAGGATTTGGACTCAATATTAGTTATATATAAATTTTTTTATGTGTTTAATAAATATTAAATAATTATTTATCTTAAATATTAAATTTTTTGAATTTATTATAGTTGTAAAAAAATTAAAATATTATATAAAATAATAAAATAATTTTGAAGAAAATAGTGGTAAAATTTTTCTTAAAATGGAATTTTAAAATTTTTGTTTTTAAGTTAGATTAAACTTTTATATGTATAAATATTCTGTCAAATTTATAAATATTTTATTTTATAAATAATACAACAAGCGTGTATTACACGGGTTTCGGTAGTAGTAATAATAAATTTGGAATCAATAGTAGTTATATATTTTAAAAAAGTATTATTGGTATTAATATTTTTTGATAGTAATATTGTATTAATTATATTTTAAATTGACTTACGATAGTAGTTTATATATTATGTTTATGTGCTAATTTATTTTTATATTTTTAAGGGTTTTTTAGTGAAAATTACTTATATTTTAAGTGCGATTTAAAAAAATTATCTAATTTTTTAATTTTTCACTGTTATACTTAATGTTGATATCGTTAACTTTTCATCAAATGAAACGCCATATTTTGGAGTATAAATGCATAAAAACACCAAGTTTAACTTAATTTAATTAAATTATATTAAGTGATGAATTTTATAAATGATGAAATTACCCTTCACATCTGAATTTGTAAAATTATTAAGAGTTTAGCATGCTGCTACAGCCTTTTGCCACCAAAAAAATTTGGACGTATTTTTTCTTTGTAAAATTATTTATAATTCATTAAAAATTCCAATTATTGGACAAAAATTTCTTAAAATTAAAGAAAAAAGAGACAAATTTAAAAAAAAAAAAAGAGTTGAAAAATAATTAAAAATTTCAAGGTTAGCTCTAAGTAATGGAAAAATCCCAATTATTTCAAATAAAAAAGTCATTTTTTTTAATTCATTAAAAAGCAAAAAAGAAGTTTTATTAACGGTAATTTGGTAAATTTCTAGTTATTTCAACGGAAAAGTAATGATGACAGTATTAGCTGTGACATTGAAAACTTTTTGAAAAGTTTAAATGTGACTTTAAAAAGTTAGAAAATATTGAATATTTTAATAAAAAATATATTTTAATCACTTTTATTGAGTATGAAGAAAGAGAAAATATTTATCTTCCATTAAATATTGAAATTAAATCCTTTTGAAATACCCATTTTAAATCTTGCTTTCGTTTACCATTTCAAACTTAATTTTGGTTTGATGATGTTATTTATGTTGGTAAATTTTTATCGAATGGAAAGAATTATATTTAATATATATGATAAAAATTTACCAAAGAGGGCACCAACATGCCGTCACCGGATCCCATTAGAACTCCGAAGTTAAGCGTGCTTGGGCGAGAGTAGTATCAGGATGGGTGACCTCCTGGAAGTCCTCACCCTCAGGTTGGAGGCACTGGGAAACAGCCTCTCTTCAGGTTAACACCCTGAAGGGGGAAGGCTACGTATATCCGTTCCCCCAGACCCTACGTAGGCAGGAGCCCTTGAGGCACTGGGTATGTTCCCATATATGATAAAAATTTAAATCTAGCTTTAGAATATATATTAAATTAATTTATGACTAATTTGTAGTTTTAAATTTTAATCATAATGCTAAATTCATTGTCCATTACCCAAAAAAAAAAAAAAAAATTGAATCTTCTATATATTATTTCCAAGTACTCCCACTCCCAAAAGCCTCCAAACCTCAATTTAAGTAATTCTAAAGGGGTATCACCGAAAGTCTCTAAACTCCAATATAAATAATTCTAAAAAGGTATCACCAAAAGTCTCTAAACTGCAATATAAGCAACTCTAAGTGAGGGCCATTTAAGCAATTCTAAAGAAGTATCACCAAAAGTCTCTAAACTCTAATACAAGCAATTCTAAGAGAGGTCATTTAATATTCGAGATTATTGAAAAAAAAAAAAAAGAAATTCAATATTATTTACTACGTAATTTTGTAAAATATATAATGTTGTATATTTTATAAAATTCAATAAAATTCCAATGTAATTATATATGTATATTATATTTAAAAATATAACTATCCTTTGTGTATCGCACGGGATAACACTAGTATCTTTGATGTTAAGTTTTAGGTCGTATTCCTAGGGTTTAAACTTACTAACTTTAGTTCTTGAAAAACGTCAATAACAACAAACATTCAACACTTTAGATCTTGTTCAAGAAACCTGTAACTATAGTTTAGCAAGATTCATCCAACACCGAACACATGCACAAAGAACACAGCGATAACAACGAGATTTTACGTGGTTCAGCCTTTAAAGAAGGACCTACTCCACGGCTCCCTATTTCTAGGGAAGTCTATCCACTATAAGTCGAGTTCAAGTATTACAGACCAGAATTCAACGATATACAACTTTATACAAACCGATCCTTAAGGCTTCTAAGACAGAAACCTAAAGACGAACGAAATAAAGAGTAAGGGAAGAGAAAGCTCACAACCGAAGCCTACAAGGCTTCATACGTGCTCCAAACTACCAAGATTTGAACGAGCAAGCCTTAACGCCCACGGATTTACTCAATCGCCTTCGATCTCCTCAAGATCGCCAGAGCAAAATAAAAAGAGGCGGTGGCTGATGAGAGAACAGAGAGAAATGCAAAAGCGTACGACAAACCCTAAAAAGGGTCGGTATATATAGGCAGCAGAACCCCGATCCGTGGCAAGGCTCCAGGTTCAATCTCGGCCGTTCGTACGAACCAGATCAACGGTCCATAAAAGCCCACAAGAAACACAAATAGTTGTCCCGGATGGCTGACGCGTGGCAGCCACTAATAACAGATTCTGGGAAGCTTCCTTGAGAAGCTTTGGGCAGCGGGCAGTGGCACGGGCAGATAAATTTAGCACACGGGCAGGGGCAGCAACGTCATCTTACCACTTTACCTTATTTAAATGAATTTTAACTGCTAGGTCCAAATAATAACTTTTACCAAAAAATTACAACTTATGCCACTTGACATTTACACCCTTTGATCTATAATATTTGAACATTTCTTGACTTAAATTTTCTTGACATAGTTAAGTCATATAGGGACCAATTTTATAACATTTGAAATCTAAGAGCCAGGCTTTTCGGTTATTGTATTTACTAATCTATCTCTATATATTATAGAGAAGTTCCCATTCCTTAAAACTCTCCGAGCCTTATTTCTAGCTATGCTAGATGGTGTCTTTTAATAATTCATCTTTATATATTATAGAGAAGTTTTCCTTCCTTACAACTCTCCAAACCTCATGTCTTTTAGCAATTCATAAAAAAAGAAATCTCTGTACATTATAAAGAAGTTTCCCTTTCTTAAAATTATCCAAACCTCATCTTTTATTTTAGCAATTCATAAATAAAAAAAAGAAATAAAACTAAAAAAAGTTATAAATTATCATAAATCTTCCATTAAAAAAATAAATATATAACATCCAGCAAAAAAAAATTAAATTAACTAAATTATTTGTTGAATTATGTTTCCAATACTGTGATAAAAATTAAAATTTTGTGATATTACATTATTATTTGAAATATTCGGTAATCAAATAATATACATTTATGTCAAACCCTATTTTCAACAACAAAAAATGACTTAGATTCATGTACATTACGAATTGGCGATGCAAACACTTTATGTATTGCACGGGATAACACTAGTACAATATATTATTGCAAAGTCTCCCCATTTCAAAAGCCTCAAATATACAAACCAACCAATTTTAGAAGGCCACTATTTAACTTTCTCTTGGAGTATTAAGCACATGTTTAGCCAACCTTTTTTTTTTTAAGTATTTTATTTTTGTAGGAAAAAGCTTGTTTCACGATTTTGGATGTTTGACCTAGCAAATTAAATTAAATTGTGGGATTTGCTTAAAACCATAATTATCGCTAATATAAAATGAATTCAATTTATTTACATAACTCATAAATACACAAAAAAATACAATTTAGGTAAGAAAATCAGTTCATGCATCACACAGGGAAAAAAAAAAAAAAAACCTGGTAAATTCACATTATTCTAAAGTTGAAAGTGTGAGCAAATAGAGTTAAAGTGCAAAAAATAGTACGCCTCCTTTCAAACAAATATCATTACAAAAGTTTAGTTTGTTAATTTTAAACCAAAAACAAAATAGTTTTTTTTTGCTACTTTGGCTAAGTAAAGTGTAGTGGAGGCTTTGACTAAGAAAGTGACAACTTTGTAGTTGGGCATTGTATTCTAGAGGCGGCATGGCGGTACCTGCTGCACCAATATTTGGTCCGACGGGGGCGTAAAACCGTTTTAAAGAAAGCGTAATTCATGCCTCTTCTAACTATATTTTATTATCATTGATTGTGAGTTGTGAATTTTGTGAAGATTGTACGTGCTTGGGAACAACAGAAAAGTTAGGTGATTTTCTGAAACCGCACCTAAAATGTAGGTCATTTTTAATAAAAAAAATCTTATTTTTGATTGTGTTTGTTTAATACCTATATATTTAAAATTATTTCAATTAAGTTTAGTATTGAAAAAAAATTTCAATGTCAATTACAATGTATATGGGAAGAGTTTCAAGTTTACATTGGATGAATATGTGGTTTAAATTTGATACGAAACTCTGTCCCCTTGAAAACATCCTCGTCCTCGAGGATCTGCAATAAGGGAGTCACCTAGGAGGTGCAGGGACTAAGTGGGATGGCGTACTTCTATGGGCCAAATTCCACTTTGGCTCGTGTCAAAATTTGAATCAAAAATTAATTTTATATTCAACATTGAACATCATTAACTGAAATAAATTTATTTGTATATGGGCTAAATTAATATAATAACTAAAATACTTGAAATAATAGCATAAATAACCACATATTTTTATTGTTCATAGGTGTTACAAATGTTTATTGTATACTCTATAAACTTTATGTTTGTCGAGAAGCGGTGTGGACTGTTGATGGAGCAGATTGAGGATCGAACAGTAGAGGATGCTTTAGACAAATAACAAGGCTCAACTACTCGTGGAGTATATAAACCGTGTGTTTTTTTCTCTATAGTAGGCATGAATTCATTTTCTTCTCACATTTTCTCCATAAAAATACTTCAGCAATCGAAGTGGCTTTTGTTCATTGTCTTTTGCACTTCAGTGACAGGGTTTCGGATGCTCTAAGAGTTCTAGGCTTACTAGAAGCCCCTAGGATTCACTATATAATGCTTTTATTGCTAGGTGGTGCCTATAATTGATCGTATTTGTAATCATTATCGTAACATCAGAGTTATAAATACGGAAACATTAGATATAAATTTAGAATATTGTTTTTGTCAGAGAAGAAAATTATAATTATGAGTGTGGAAGAGTTGCAATGCTCAATTGTATTGAATAATGAAAAA
The DNA here is from genome assembly GCA_018398585.1 of Simmondsia chinensis. Classification (NCBI taxonomy): domain Eukaryota; kingdom Viridiplantae; phylum Streptophyta; class Magnoliopsida; order Caryophyllales; family Simmondsiaceae; genus Simmondsia; species Simmondsia chinensis. The sequence continues at coordinate 42,037,343 of JAGTTD010000002.1, read as the reverse complement.
AGAGAAATACATAATCTATATATAGAGCTAATTCTATATGGTAAGAGAGTAAATCAAGGAATAAATCAAGGGATTATAATTGTACAATAATTTGAATAAATCCTAGAGATAATATACTCTAATAGGCCCCCTCAATCTAAAGGTGGATCAGCGACATGAAGATTGTTTTTGTGATAGTGAAACAAGGTAGCACCGAGTCCTTTGGTGAAGATGTCGGCTATCTGTTGAGTTGTGGGAGTATAGCGAACTTGAAGATCTCCTTTGAGAACTTTCTCACGAACGTAGTGAAAATCAACGTCAACATGTTTAGTTCGGTCATTGGAGATAGGGTTGGCTGCAATATATGAAGCAGAGACATTGTCACAGTAGATGATGATAGGGCCGGAGTGTGTGAGACCGATGTTGCGCATAAGGTAGCGAACCCGGTCTGCTTCAGCAGCGGCTTGGGCGACAGCACGATATTCGGATTCAGTGGATGACTTTGAGACAGTAGCTTGTTTCTTGGCTCGCCAGGAGATGAGGGTGGACCCAAGGAAGACGGCATAACCAGTGGTGGAACGACGAGTATCGGGGCATTCTCGCCAATCAGCATCAGCGTAGACAACGACAGATGTGCAGGCACCAGGAAGGATCGTTAGGCCGTGATCTAGGGTGCTTTTGAGGTATCGAAGGATTCGCTTCACAACCTGCCAATGACTAGTCCTGGAAGCATGCATAAACTAGGAAACAAGATTAACAGCATAACATATATCGGGACGAGTCATGGTGAGATATTGTAGAGCCCCAACCGCACTGCGGTACTCAGTAGGGTCTGGCAATACGTCACCCTCAGTCAGGGATAGATGGGCCCGAGCCAGGAGGGGGGTTTTAATGGGTTTGGCATCCTCCATCTTATGTTTGCGGAGGAGGTCAATAGTGTAGCGATGCTGGGAGAGAAACATGCTAGTGTTTGTCTTTTGGGCCTCAATCCCTAGGAAGTAGTGAAGGGGACCGAGGTCTTTCATGGCAAATTGAGTGGAAAGGGTGCGAATGAGGGTGTCAAGGGAGTGGGGGTTTGATCCTGTAAGAATTATGTCATCAACATAGAGTAACAGGCATATGATATCATTCGTAAAGCGGAAAAGGAAGAGAGAGGTATCAGCTCTACAACAGGTGAAGCCGAGGATGTAGAGGAAGGTACTGAAGCGGTGAAACCAGGCCCGGGGGGCTTGTTTGAGACCATAGAGGGCCTTATGAAGGCGACATACATGATCGGGGAATTGGGGGTGTATGAAACCCTTAGGTTGCTTCATGTAGACTTATTCCTTAAGATGGCCATGAAGAAAAGCATTTTTAACATCGAGTTGTTTAATTTGCCATTTATTAGTGATCGCAAGTGTGAGGACAAAGCGTATGGTAGAGGGCTTGACGACTGGACTAAAGGTCTCCTTGAAGTCAATACCTTCACGTTGGTGAAAGCCTTGGGCAACAAGGTGAGCTTTAAACATCGACGGAGCCATCCGCTTTGTATTTGACCTGATATTTTCCAGTGCTTCCTACAATGTTATGTTTGGGATTGGGGGGGACAAGTTCCCAAGTGTTATTTAGAATTAGGGCGTTAAATTCATCTGCCATAGCCTCTTGCCATTTGGGATTTTTAATGGCTTGGGAGTAACACGTAGGTTCTTGGATGACGGTAATGGATGATAGGGATAGGGGATATCGAGTTTTTCGAATACCATCCTTGAGTCGAGTTCGCATGGGGTGGACATTAAGGTTGTTGTTGGGGTTGGGTGAGGCCGAGTGTGAGGGCTCGGGTGGTGAGGGGATAGGGACCGAGGGGGAGGGGATAGGAGGGTCAGGTGGAGGAGGCCCCGACGGTTCTGCCGAGGCAGGAACCGAGATGGGAGTACAGGTGGGTTCGGGGAGAATCGCAGCCTCAGGTTCGACAATAGGGATGTCGGGGTGTGGGCTAGGGTCTTGGTTATGAGTGGAGGGACCAAGGGCCATAGGGCTGGGGAGAGGAGGGCTAGGGGGAGTAGTAGTCATCCGGAGAGGGAGGGGTTCAGTTGGCGGACTTGGAAAGGTGGTGCCTGTAGTCGTGGTTACTACGAGCGGGAGAGGGAGATCAACGACAGTGGCTGTACTACCAGGTTTCGGAAGCGTGAGTTGGGTTAACTAGTTCAGGGTAGGGGAAGCTAGATTCGTTGAACTTAACATGTCGATTGGTATAAATTTTGCCTGTTGTGGGGTCAAGACATTGGTAGCCTTTATAGCGTGCCGCATATCCTATGAAGATACATGGTAAAGAACGTAGAGCTAATTTATGAGGGGCACGGGGTGTGATGTTAGGATAACATGCACACCCAAAAACGCAAAAACTAGTGTAATCCGGAAACCGTTTGAAGAGTTTTTCAAAAGGAGATGAGTTTTTAAGAATAGGGGTAGGGAGACGGTTGATAATGAAGCATGCAGTACACGCAGCATCATCCCAGAAGGTGTACGGTAGGCGAGATTGGATAAGGAGCGTTCGTGCCATTTCAATAATATGTTTGTGCTTTCTTTCCGCCACTCCATTTTGTTGTGGAGTATCAGGACATGAAAGACAAAAGTGAATGCCATGTTGACGACATAGGGTGTGCATACGACGATGATCAAATTCACGACCACCGTCGCTTTGAAAGATTTTTATTTTGGTTGAAAATTGATTTTCAACAAGTGTTTTAAAAGTTTCAAAAATGTCAAAGACCTCAGATTTCTGTTTCATAGGGTAAAGCCATGTGAAGCGAGTGAAATCGTCAATGAAGTTAACATAGTATTTATAATAAGAGTTTGATGCTACAGGAGATTGCCATACATCAGAATGAATTAGATGCAAGGGAGAAGTAGCGAAATGCGAAACACGTTGAAAAGGTAGTCTATGTGACTTACCCAAATTACAATCTTGACAAAAAGCAGTAAATCGTGAGCTAGGGATGAGTTTGCGGGAGCAGAGAATGTCTAACATGCGACGGCCTAGGTGCCCTAAGCGACAATGCCATAAGTGTCTGGATAGGGTTTGTGCCATAAGTCCGAGTGAGTGAGGCGAGAAGCTGTAGAGTGCACCGTTACTGCGAGCTCGAAGTAGAGGGGTCCCCGTAGCCTTGTCCTTAACACAAAAAAAAATTTGACTCAAATTCAACTGTGCATAGGTTGTCATGGCATAAGCGTTTTATAGATAAGAGATTATGAGTTAGGTTGGGAACTAACATAACATTACGAAGTTGTAATTGGCGAGTTTTAGTGTTTAAAGTTGAAGAGCCCACGTGGGTGATGGGAAGAAGCGCCCCATTCCCAGCTAAAACACGTTTTTGGCCACGATAAGGAAGAAGAGAGCGAAGCATACGTGCGTTTGGTGTCATATGATTGGTAGCTCCCGAGTCGGGATACCAACTGTAGTCTTGTGAGTCAGCGATAGACATGGCAGCAAGAGAGTGGGAAGGATCAGGGTAGGAGGAATGATCAAAGCGGTACGGACATGAGACAGCATTATGACCAAGTTGATTGCAGATTTGGCATAATTTGGGCCCGGGTCCAAGAATACCGTGAGAGATGGGCGAAGCATTACCCGGTGGGCGAGGTTGAGGCAGTTGGGGGTGCGAATTATGATGTCCCGATTGATGTTGTTGGTGTTGATATTGTCCCCCGTTTTGGCCCCCTCGGTTACCACGGCGGCCTGAGTTGCGTCCTTTACCTCGACTGCGGCCCCCACGACCGGAGTTGGATCCTTGAGTACCTGCATTTGAAGCCACTAAAGCATGGTGCTGATCAGAGGTGGGGCGACCCTGATAACGATTCTGGGCGCTTTCCTCATTAAGAAGATCAGTCTTGACCTTTTCAAAAGGAGGTGTGGGAGAAGTATTGCGAGTTAGAGTTGCAAATGCGGCATATTCGATTGGAAGCCCATAAAGGGCATAGTGTACTAGTTCTCAATTGGCTATGGGTGAGTCTATGGCAGCAAGGTCATCAGCAATAGATTTTAACTCAGAGAGGTATTTGTCCATTGTTTTGCCATCCTTTTTAAGATTAATTATTTGAGATCTCAGTTCAAACTCTTTGGCCAGTGAATGATCTCGGAATCGTTTGACAAGGGCATCCCACATGGCTTTTGATGTGGGTTGACGAACGATGTCGTTAAGGAGGGATCGGGATAAAGTAGCGGCGATACAAGATCTTAAACTTTGGTCAGTTCAGACCCAATTTATATAGTCGGGGTTAGGGAGAGAGGGACCATTGTTGGTTTTTATATAAATGGGAGGACAGGGAAGGGTACCGTCGATGTAACCCATAAGTTGATGCGAAATTAAAAGCATAAAAAATTATTCTCGCCAAGCAGTATAGTCAGTAGCATTTTCCAATTTTATTGTAATTATGTTGGAAATACTTGAAAGAGGAAGTAATAAAGGGGTACTTGTGGTATGATGTAAATTAGGGTTTATATTAGGGAAAGTAAGGGAAGGGAACCCAGCCCCAGCCCCCGCCCCCGCCCCTGCTGCTACGCCACCAGCGAGACCGGCCCCTAGTGCACCACCAGCGTTGCTGGTGTGCAGGCTGCTGGTGGTGACTAGTGCAGCACCGAGGGGAGGGACAGTGAGGTAGGGGTGGGAAGGGTCGAAGGGGAGGGAGGTGCAGTAGCCACCAACAGAGGTGGTGGTACCGGCCACCGCCAGTGGGGGTAGGGAGGAGAGAAGGGTAGGGATGCCCGAGCCAAAAGATTGAGAAAATTGTGGCCTCGTGGTTGCTAACGGGCTACCGGGGATGGCGACACCGGTACTCGTTAGACCATTGAGGGTTAGACCTGAGGATATGGAGCCGATATGGGAAAAATTGGACACAGCCATGGATCCCACCACCCGGAAATCGACTGGGGAGCCGGCATTAGAATGGCCGGTCCCGATAGTGACGGGGGTGGTGGTCGGCCGACTGGTGGCCGTGGGTGGGGGGTAGTATTGTTGTTGTTAGCTGCCATAGATTTGAAGTAAAGCAAAAAAAATAAAATGTTACTTGTAAAAAAAAAAAGGAAGATAAGAAGAGGGAGAAGATAGCCAATCGAAATACTAGTAAAGTAGAGAAAGAAAAGAATTAACGAACAAGAGAGAAGAATTAGAAGAGAGTCTCCTTTGGAGGCTCTGATACCATGTGGAAGAGTTGCAATGCTCAATTGTATTGAATGATGAAAGAAGAGAAATACATAACCTATATATAGAGCTAATTCTATATGGTAAGAGAGTAAATCAAGGAATAAATCAAGGGATTATGATTGTACAATAATTTGAATAAATCCTAGAGATAATATACTCTAATAATGAGAATAATAATATAATTTATAGTGAATAAACACAACAACAATAGTTCCAGTACCTCAAAGGCACCCGCTTGCGTAGGGTTTGGGAGGGGTAGGATATACGCAGCCTTAGGCCATCAGGCTAAAGACCCTGATGAGAGACTATTTCTGAGGACCTCCAACCTGATGGATGAATTTGTAGTGAATAACAACTATACAATTTTGCAAAATTATTTTGACATTAAATACTGAAATATTTACCAAGCACTAGGCACCAGATCCCATTATAACTCTAAAGCTAAGTGTGCCTGGGCGAGAGTAGTAACAAGACGGGTGACCTTTTGGGAAGTCCTCGTGTTGCCAACCCTGTCAGGCTAGGGGTCATCGGAAACAGCCTCTCGCCAGGGTTACACCCTGAAGGGATAAAGCTGTGTACAACCACCCCTCCCAAACCCTGCTTATGCAGGAGCCTTTGATGTACTGGATATGTTGTTGTATTTTTAGGAGTTGTTATTGCCAAAACAAACCTTGTTACTGTAAAAGTAATGATGTGACTTATAAATAATAAAAGTCATGAAATTATTTTAAAAACTATAATTATTTTAAAAACTATAATTTTATTCTGACAATAATGTTACTTAAATGGCACGGTTTTAAAATTTTTTTACCAAAATGGCACGATTCAACAAATATTTAACAAAATGACACGGTTTACTATAGCTTCTTTAAACTGCTTACGACTCGGGTATGAACAACGTACGCCATTACAAACGGCATACAACCAAAAATTCACAGTCATACGTCGTTTGAACAGTTTTTTTTTAACAGAAGCACAACTAATTTGTATTTTAAAAATTATTGCATTAAAATTATTTTATATAAATAATTTAAAATTTCAATAATTTTAAAATTTTTTTAAGAATATATATTAACTTTTTCATAACATTGTATGTGTCATCTTTTTGATTATCACGTTATCTACAATATATTTTTTTAGTTGTCATATTATTTTTTTGAGTAATTATCCTGGTCACTTATAAATAGTTAATACCTTTTCCTAGTTCTCTTATAAATAATATTTTTCTTCTTGATTGTTTTTGCAAAGTATGTTGCCCTTGCTGTGTATAATATCATTTTTGAAAACTTTCACCATTTTTGTTTTCATCCAAAAAGTAATGCATAATTTTCATGTATATAATATTGGTTCAACAAAATTTAATGAATATCTAAATGACGAAATGACATGTATATATTATCATTATTATTCAATATATTAAATATAATAAATAGAAAGTAACATACATTTCCAATGCTCCAATGGCTCCTTTCAGGCATGGCTATAAGTTCTATGATAGATTCCCTTATATGGTCTTTTTAAGTATAAAGAATTATACAAATAAAAGTATCACAATATGATATGGTTACTTTTGAAAAAATAAACAGTAAAAATACCAGTGTGCTACCTGTAAGAAAATACAATTTTATTCTTTTCCTAAATTTTGGAATTGGTGTTATGAAATCAACCATAAACTTTGCGCAGAGTTGATCATATAGCTTAGTTAAATTTTGCTCCACTTTTAGTGAGCAACATTATCTTTGTCACATTTTGTAACTAAATAAGGAAGAAAGAACAATGCCAGAGAAAAAGAATACTCTTAGTAAAGAAGATATTCGGATGCCAAAGGATGCAAATACCCATAAGGCAATCTTTGGTATTACTTTCTATTTGTTATTTGTTATTCTTATAAAATTTTAAATTATTTATGTAAAATAATTTTAATGCAATAATTTTTAAAATACAAATTAACTGTGCTTTTGTAAAAAAATACTGTTCATATGCCGTTACAAACGGCGTATGATAGTAAAATTTTGGTCGTACACCGTTAAACCGCGTAAGTTATTCATACCCGAGTCGTATGCCGTTTTAAACGGTGTACATTAAAGAAGTTACAGTAAACCGTATTATTTTGATAAGTATTATTTTGATAAATATGTTTTGAACTGTACTATTTTCGTAATTTTTTTTAAACACTCTATATTTTTTGCTTTGTCTACAGCGCAGAAAAACGATTTTTTCGTACTGCATAAAATTTAGTTAAATTCTGTACAAATTTATAAACTATATGTCAATACACAAAAAATTATATACCGACACATAGTTCACAAATTTTCTAAACCATAGAAGCGTCCTACATTCTTATCATGAGAGAGAGAGGAAGCACGCACACGGGCGTCATGATGGGATGACCAACAAATCATTGCGCACGCGCCGCTCTCCTCCCTCACTTCCAACTATTTTCTCTCATCTATTATACTTTGTATAATAATTATAAAATTATAATCATTAATATTTTCATATTTTAATACATTTAGGCTAATTTTTTTTTACTATTGTCATAGCATTTAAGCATTTATATTCTTTTAGTGTCTCATAATAATAAAAATTATTATTTATATTAAAGATTCTTAGTTTTTATTAGAATATAAAATCATTCTAAACCTTTTTTAAAATAGTTAATTTTTAATATAGTATCAAAGTCTTGTCAATAAGATCATAATTTTGAATCTCAACAACCCCCGATCTAATTATTAATATGTTTATAACACAAGATATGGATGGACTTGTATATTGTTCAAACCCTAATATTAATGATATAAAGTATAAATACCTTAATATTTTTATATGGAAGTATTTTTCTGATATATAAATACTAAAGACTATAATATCAACTTTTATTAGAATAAAATATAGAATAAATTATAGAAAACTCTCATATCTTTTTCTTCAAAAATAGAAAATTTTCCTCACAAATAAAAGCACTCATAAAGCCCCCTCACTTTGAAAAATTTATCACTTAACCCCTATGTACCTTATTTTTGACTATTTTGATCATAATGTTTAATTTTATTTTTAGAAAAAGATTTTATATTATTAGAAAAAAATTAAATATTTTATATTTTTAACAAAAAAAATAATAAAATTTTCTATATTTATAAAAATATAATTATTTTAATTAATTATAGTAATATTATATAAGTTCAGAAGATAAAAAGTATTTTTAAAATTTTTAAAAAAAAATATTATGAGATAAAATATAAATTTTTTTAGTTGAAGGATAAAATGTTCAAAAAATTTTAATTGGGGGCAAAGTGAAAAATTTTTAAAAGTTATGGGGTTTAGTGAGTGATTTTATTTATGAGAGAGATTTTTTATTATTAAAGCAAAAATAAGGAGAGTTTTTTGTAATTTACTCTAAAATATATCTTATAATTTTCTTATATCAATTTATAAATCAAATTGTTTAGAATTTATAAAGTAAAATAATCTGATGAGACAACACAAAAGAAAAAAAGTGCATAAGCCAAGTTCCAATTTGTCCCCCTTTGACTCCTTTCTTTTATTCTTTGAATTCTTCAAGTGCCTTTTTTATTTAAATATATTAGGCTTTGTCAGTAAAATCTAATTTTATTCTGTAATGAGTTATAATTATAAAGCGAAGAATTAGACTAATATAGTTTTATTCTATGTCGTTAAAAAATTTTGGGCTTCATTTTAGTTAAGGCCTGTCGGAGTATTTTTTTTAGATGACATTAGAGATTGCGTGATTGTATATAATCTTATTGAGGATCTATGAGGGTTTATGTGAGAGAAAAAAGGAACACGTGTCTTGTTTTCTATGTAGATTATGTGTTTCATTTTCTGTTTCTTATTAAATTTTCCTTTACTCTTTTGTTTCGTCTCCAATAAAATCCTTTTTTTTTTATAAGTAGCAAGTGAACTTGAGATACAAAAATCGACATCTCACAACAAGAGACCCGAGGGATACACACAGTGTGGACTCTAACACAATTCTAATGAGTTAACAAATAAAGCCGATCTCACACTACTGGAGAAGAAAACAAATATCGATATATATAACAAAGAATTACTTCACTATCGCCAATTATCTTTAGAATAGAAGCTGTTTGATATAAATTAAATTTCATAAGAAAATAAATGCCAATTTTTTTCATGTGCATGTAGGATAGAATTTAAAGATTGCGATAATTTAACAAATTAAAATCATCATTAGATTCGTTTTATTGATTGAAAATGAGATCAAACTAAAAAATTTAAATTAAAAAAAAAAAAAAACGAGGCTTGCATTTTGCAAGATGAAGCTTCCTTGGAATTTAAATTAAAATAATAAGTGGAATTTTATAAATGTTTTCATAAATTGTATTCCTTTTCGGCCAATTTATTAAAAATAATAATAATATTAATGATGAAATTCGTGTTCACATTTTATAAGTGGTATGAATGGCAATAGAGGCATTGACTTGTATTAAGATATTAATCAAATGAAAGATTATTATAACCTAGCTTAGTTACCAAACTTCCCAAATTTCTTGAATTTTTCTCCTTTTTAGGTGCCTTATAACTCTCCTCTCTCCCTCTCTCTCTCTCTCTCTCTCTCTCTCTCTATATATATATATGGTAAATATCAAATAAGAGTATTTGACTATAGTGAGATATGAGAGCTTAAATCTCAGCTATTGAATTCAAAATAAAGGGCTGAGATTGCACATATAAAAATGGCTTAAAAACTTTCTCTCTCTGTCCTCCTCTTTATATGTGCAATCTCAACCCTTTATTTTGAATTCAATGGATGAGATTTAAGCTCTCATATCTCACCATAGTCAAATGCTTTCATTTGATATTCACCCTATACACACACACACACACACACACACACACACACATATGGTGGCGTTTTTATGAGAGTATGAGACGGGCGAATCCTGGCCCTCTATTATAATGGACGGCCAAGATTTGTTGAATATTAAAAAAATTAACAATTTATGACCCATACCCTTTTACGGGGCAGAAAGAAAGGAGTAAAGGAAGGAAATTATTTTTTTCAATACTCAACAAATATTGACCGTAAATTATTATTTTTTTAATGTCCAATAAATCTTTGACATCCATTATAATGAAAGGACCAGTATTCGTCCCTCCCATAATATATATATATATATATATATATATATATATATATATATATATATATATATATATATATTTTGAACGGCACAAAGCCCGGAGGCTATCATCTCATATATAAGTCATCAGAAAAAATGGAAAACACATCCAATGAAATAGACAGCCACCAGTTGTGATCAAAACAAAACGAGGAGTGCATTCTAGCCACATAATGGGCCGCACGACTACAAAGCCTAGGAATCCAAGCAAAGGAGATGACAGAAAAGGAAGACTAGACCAAAGAAATATCTCTAACAACAGCAGCTACCTCACTCGGAACAGAGTTTTCACCCTGAATCGAAGAGATAAGCTCTTTACAATCATACTCAATGATTATAGACCTCCAACCCTGGGATTCTGCTAAAGAGCACGCCGTCCTGATAGCCAAAGCTTCCACAACACGAGGGGAAGCCACCAAGATAGAGTTACACCAGCCACCAATAACAGCCCCCGTCCAGTCGCGAGCAACACAACCAATATGTAGCAGATCTCTCACCGCCCTCTAACCACGAAGCATCACAGTTGATTTTAAAGTGGGAGAAGGGTGATATCAGGTCTAAGAAAGATGAAGTTAGCAGCCAAATAAATGATCCATAATGTTCCATCTTATATGTAAGTATGTACATAAAAGTATCATAATATATGCACGCGAAGAAATTATATTTTAAAAAAGGATATAAAGTGACTTAATTTCCGGTCACCACACACCCATCACTTTTCAGATTGTTACACCATCTACTTTATAATCTTGTGCTTGTCGCATTATCTTTTCGATTTAATGCATCATCTTTCTGACTGTTACATTAGTATACTAGTTGGATATAATAAAGGTGTTGCCTTTTTGTTCTTTTTTCAAAAATCAATATCATCCTTATTATGTTTTTTTTTTTTGATAAATAGCGTTTGAACGCATTACAAAACAGGTGCACTCGCAAACACGAGGCCTAAACCAGATTAAACATCAAGCAAAACAAACAAAACAGAAAAACAAAAGAACAGAAAAACAAAAAAATTGTAGAAGTGCAGCTAAAATTACATAACATCATTCATTAACATAAGATAATTTCCAAAAAGTGCCTGCAAGCAGTGAACCACCACTAGCAACTGTAGAACCAAGAGCTGACAGTCGGCTTATGCGCCTGGGACCCATACATTCGACCATTTCTTCACACATTCGATGTTCGTTGCAATGTCATCCGGGGAATATAGAAATTCCTGGCACCATGCTTTAACCCAGAATCCAACTCTCATTTTGATACTCCAAAAAACCTCATTTTCCTTCTAACTACCATTCCCAGAGACCACTTTGTTCCTAGAGTTCCACACAACCCAGATTACTACAAAAACAATGTTATCCAAACCTTCTTTTGAAACTTTCCGCCTACATAGCATGTGAGTCATTGTTCATAAAGATCCTTGACATTTTGTGGTACTACCCAATGAAAGCCCCACCACTCAAGACATTTGGTCCAAAATGGACCAACTACAATAACAACCTAGGAACAAACGATCAATGCTTTCTACTTCAACTTTGCATAACAAGCACCATTTATCCCCTTCTCCAACAATATCTAACTTCTGTAGCGTCTCCTTGGCGTCCATCTTCTCCAATAGGACCATCCACACAAGCAGTTCAACTTTTGAAGGCGCCAAACCTTTCCACACCCCACAAATAAGGTGATCAATGGTCGTACCTGCTAAAGATCGGGACCAAACAGCTTTTGAGAAGGAACTAGCCGTATAGCGTAATGACAAATCGTGTACCCAGCTTGCTGAATCAGTGGAGTCCTTGATTGGTTGGACTGTGTGGAGCACATTATGAATACAATTAGTATTATAACATTCTATCGAAAAAAAAGTACTATAGCAGTGAGAGAGTTTGTTGTTTTTATCTTTCAAACCTACATTGTGGAGAATTGGTGGCACTGTCAAGGAGATTGTAATTTCAAACTTCATATTAGGTGAGTTATCTATCTAGATCCCGTGGTTTTTACTCTAGTCAAAAGAGGGTTTCCATGTACATAATTGAGTTGATATTTTGTTGATATATATATGTATATATAATTTTAGAATTATTTACATTTTAATATATCAATATTTTTAGAAATAATAAAAGAGACTCTGACCTTTTTCAATTAATAAAGAGGACCCTGAGTTTTTATCGTATTAATAAAAAGGCATTTCTCTAACTTGATGACGTCATTTTCTATCGACAGAGTTGACATTGCAATTGTTTTTTTATTAATACGTTAATAAAATGACTAAAGTACCCTTTTACCCTTATTCTTGCTTTATAAGTAAAATTCGAGATGTTGTATCATGTAGAAACTATAAATTTCACTTATTTTGTTTAAAAATATAGTTATTGAAGGATAACTTTTGTCATTTTATTATAGTATGAATAAAAAAATAATTGTTATATCAGCTCTGTCAACGAAAAATGACGTCATCACTCCGGAGATGAACCTTTTCATTAATACAACGAAACTTATGAGCTTTCTTATTAATACGACAAAAACTTATGGACTTTTTTATTAATTAAAAAAGTTTAAAATTCTTTTTATTATTTTCAAAAAATTTGTGATACTAAAACGTAATAACGCATAATTTTTTTTACTAGGGCACAGTCCAAAAAATTAAATGACCAAGCAAACGTGCGCCAGAGAATCAAGGCTAAGATTATAATAATCGAGTGAGATTCTAGAAGAAAATCACTGGAAAATCCAACATATATCTATTTTGAAATTATTTGGCTTTAAAAAATATCTCTAAATAAAATAATTCCAAAATTTTCCCATCAATCAGTTCCCTTCCATATTTGAAATGTTCAAAACATTACATTACATCCCATATACTATGCTGGAGCAACAAAACAGATAAAATATAACTCTGATCAATAAAAATATCCCGAGATTTAAATTTTCATGGAAATATATTGATGCTGAACAATCGCCATACACACAATTAGAAACATCCTATGCAAAAATATGGTGATATTTTTTAGAAAATGCTGTCAATATTTCGGTATAGGAGTCCAGTGAACTTTTTTGTTAATTTGAAAAGTTGACAAGGAGCGTATATATTATAGAAATCATATACATTCCAACATCTTCGGTGAAAATTGAATTTTGAGAAAAGGTCACTAGACTCTAATAATTTACACAGTAGCTCACCTGTGTTACTTGTCGATTGTGTCAATTTAGTTCATGTACAATTGAAATGGTTTCATTTAGTTAATATTGAAAACTGATCATTAATATTTGCTAACAATCACAGCGATCATCAGCATTTGCAAGGCATATTGATCTTGTATAAACGTCAACCCACACCCCTTAACGTTCAAATCATAGGTAAGCACTAACTGATGTTATAATTTTAATTAATAATCAATATTCATTTCAATCTCATACTTAATTAGAATAATTTTAACTTTACATAAACAAAACTAATGCAACTAAAAGTTTAGAAATTAAATTAATGCAATGAAAACTTTACAGATTAAATTGACACAATAGGTATAATACAAAGACTAATGATGTAAATAACCTTAAAATGCTAACTCCCAAAATATCTCTTTACGTACCTAAATGATAAATATTCAAATTACAGAGCATTTAAATGATAAATTTCCTTAGAAAATGATTTCGCATACCGAGTTTTGAGCCTCTCCTTGAAACTAAATTTAAAACGGAGGTAAAATTTTTTAATACTTTCATAAAATATATTCCTTATCAATCAATTTCTAACAAAATGATGAAATTACAGTTCACATTTCATAGTTTTATGTGATTATCAATCGAAGCATTGACTTCAACAAATTAGTTATTTTTTAATTCAGAAGGACTTAGGCTATTTTCAACAACGATTACTTCTCATATTATAATATGTTGAGGCTTCGTACTTGGATGGAAAAAGTGTTTTTCAAATTTCTATTTTTTTTAATCACGTAAGTAATTATTGCAAATACCACTAAGTATCTTGAGCTATAAGTATTTAACAGAAACATTTAAATATATACTGTGCAATATTTTAAAATTTAAAATTTTGTCATTAAAGTATCATTCTTTGGTCAGAAGAGCCAAACTCCGGGTATAGAGAAAGAAAACAGGACCAAGTTTTAGGATGCTTGTAGGTTGGGGTGTTAAAGAATGCCCCCTCTTGTGTTTTGGTTGGGAAGAGGTATCTCTAAGGACATCTTTTTTTTTCGATAAGAAGCGAGAGGAACTTGCAATACAAAAGTGGGTACCCCAAAATCGTGGGATCCGAGGTAAAGACCCACAAAAAGAAGCAGAAGGAAAACGGAACAGAGGGACAGAAAGACATGATTTGCATTATCCTTTACTTGACAACCCGATATCCTTAGGGATTTGTGTATTTAGAGCTCAGACCACATATTTGGTACTTGAACCCAGGTGAACGAGTGTGTTTAGAGGCCACATGGCAAGTAGATTACCTTTAGTGAGCATCACTGGAAATGGCTAACATAAAAGACAACAAGGGTGGATAGATTAAGACGGAGAAAGTTGGCAAGTAACATATGAAAGCGGAGGAAAGCGAGTAACTTGCAAGAAGAACATAGAGCCTATTTGATCAAGTTTTGAAAAATTACTTTTTCTAGAAACATTTTTTTGTAAAAAGTACTTCCAACAAGTGTGTTTTTATATGAAAAATTTTGAGTTACTTGTGCTTCTACTTTTAAAGGAGAAACATATCTTTATACTTCTACTTAAAAGCAGGAAAAAAAAAATAGCTTCTATTTCTATTCAAAAGTACTATTCTTTTCGGTCCTAACTAACACAGAGTATTGGCCTAATTTAATTAATTAGTTTTCTTAATTGGATCTCATTTAACTAGCTTAGTTTTATTAGCTTAGAAGCCTTTTATTTTATTTTAGAGTTTTAATGTAGTAAGGATTTACCCTTATATTTACCAATTAGAGTTTCATTATGTTTATCTTTTAGAGTTTTGTCTATAACTATAAATACCCCTTGAAGTGGGTCTTGTAGGTTGGTCATTCATTATTCAGTTAAAATATTCAATATTATAGAGTGTTCTTTTTTATTTCTCTTTGTGAAATTTAACAATTTTTCTGTATCATTGATCTAGCTTACTTAAGTGGTGAAATTTGCTATGCTATAGAAGGGTCACTAACCTCACTGTGAATAAGACCTACAAATTACTTGTACATTTCACTGTAGTGGGCCTTATAACCTCACCACAGCCGCCACCTATCAATTTCCTTATTTGTTCCTACCACACATTCATATCCTTAAAAAATACTATGTTCTAAGAAAAAGCTTGGCTAAATAGATCTTTAGGTGCACTATTGTGTCCTACATACCGAATCCCACAAGCCTAATTCATGCCTCCTTAGATAAATGTATAATAATGCATCTTGAATATTTTTTTTAGTTGGATTATAAAAGACCCAATAACAATACATCTAGTGCTTAAAAAGCTCCCTTCTTATTTATACAGGATACTATCTTAAAAAGATGCTATTTTTGAAGACCTTCAACATGAAAAAGCAAAAAAAATAAAAATAGAACAATCCAACAACAGCAACAACAGACCCAGTGCCTCAAGGGCTCTCGCCTAAGCGAGGTCTGGGAGAAATGGATGTATGCAGCCTTAACCCTTTAGGGTGTAACCCTGCGGAGAGGCTGTTTCCGAGGGCCCTAATCTTATAAGGTTAGCAACACGAGGACTTCCTAGGAGATCACTCATCCTGGTACTACTCTCGCCCAAACAAGTTTAATTTCGGAGTTCTAACGGAATTCGATGTATTAATACTTAGTAGATGAACCCTTATATAGAACAATCTATATGAAATAATAAAAATTAAGAAAAAAAGGGAATTAGATTCGAAAATGACAAGACAACCCATTGGACCTTTATTTAGAAGCAAAACATTATCAACACTAAAAAATAGAATAAATTACCAAAGTGGCATATTTTGCAAAAAAAATTACCAAAATGGCATAGTTGAAAAAATATTTACCAAAATGGCACACTTTATTGTAGCGTCAATAGGAAACGCCGTTTCAAACGGCGTTCGTTGAGCAGGGGGAGACGAGACCTGTCGGACGCCGTTTCTAACGGCGTCCGTTAGGAGTCGTCTAACGGACGCCGTTTCAAACGGCCTCCGTACGCCGTTAGACCACACACCTTTGTATAAAGTAGAAAAAGTTAACAATCCTCCTAACTTAATTAACAATAAAATGATAAAATAAAGTAGAAAAAAATTTAGTAGAGTTACATTATTTAATGTATAAAGTAGTAAAAAAGGAAAAAATGCGCTATAATAATAGATTACAAAAACCCCCTGATGTAATAAAAAAGGGTGTCGATGTGATCCGGGATATGTTGCGTTAATCCAAACTGACGCAACACTCTATCAAAATGGCACCTTTTGCAAAAAAAATTACCAAAATGGCATAGTTGAAAAAATATTTACCAAAATGGCAAACTTTACTGTAGCGTCAATAGGAAACGCCGTTTCGTTGAGTCATATTTGGCGATATTAGGGTCCAATGATATGCTTTGGCATTGTAGAGCTGCATTGCCCTGATAGAGTATTGCGTCAGTTTGGATTAACGCAACATATCCCGGATCACATCGACACCCTTTTTTATTACATCAGGGGGTTTTATAATCTATTATTACAGTGTATTTTTTTCCTTTTTATTACTTTATACATTAAATAATGTAACTCTACTAAATTTTTTTTCTACTTTATTTTATCATTTTATTGTTAATTAAGTTAAGAGGATTATTAATTTTTTCTACTTTATACAAAGGTGTGTGGTCTAACGGAGTACGGAGGCCGTTTGAAACGGCGTTTCCTATTGACGCTACAGTAAAGTATGTCATTTTGGTAAATATTTTTTTAACTATGCTATTTTGATAATTTTTTTTGTAAAATATGTTACTTTGATAATTTATTCAAAAAAATAACTAAGTATTAAATCTAAAAACACTCACCAACCTTAGAAGGATAGGGTAAACAGTGAAAATTGTTACAAGTGGGTGGACAAAAGGGAGTCAAAGGGAAGCTACTAGTACTAATTGAGAGTCACAGACAGTCCCAAAAGTGGGAAGCCGTGATCATAAACAAGGGCATTTAATGTCCTCTCTGCACCTATCATCTGCCCTACGCTAGCGGCCTATAAACGTTGTCTATTACGCCCCCCAATCCTCAAGGAAAAATAAATTAGGATACCACTGTTGTCTGATCAAATATCAGTATAGTTAAATTATGATAATTATAAAAGTGGGAGAAAAGAACTGCGTAAGTATGAATAGGTTTTATGACGAAATCCATACCTGAACGTATATATGTACCTTATATATGCTAACTTAGAGTTGGATATAATCTCAAGTAATTCAAACAATGGTTTTAGGCCTTTACATTATAGAAATTATATTTTTAAAGTATTGATTGTTAATATTAATAAGTTTTATAATTAACTTTTTTATGATTTGTTGTATTAGCATTATCTGGTTAAGGAAAACTTAATTACATGTGAAAAGTCCCATTTAAAATATTTTCTTGAAGCTCCAAAAATATCAAAACTAACCTTACACCAACTCCATATATTAGGTCTAAAAACTTGGTTAAATTTTATTTATGGACTGCTCTAGTCTATCCAACCATTAATCTCCTGATAATTGGTGTCTTTTTTTATGGAAAAACCGTATTCTCTTTACCGTTGTAAAAAAATATTACCCGAGTTCGATAGGAAAACATATATTACTATGATTATATTTACTTTTGTATCCAAAATATATAAAAGTCTTTCAATCCATATGAAGTTGCACGCACGGCAGCTTTCTTTTCAATGCATACATGCAACCTAGAAAGCATAAAAAAGTGAAGACATAACATTAAAGAATATGACAAATTGCACACAGAAGATTAAAAAAAAAAGAGAGTAGGATTTAAAAAAAACCTTTTTTCTTTTGTCACAAAGGGGGACTTTGAGAGCCAGACTCTTATCAACTTTTGCTTTCGGCTGCATCCCCTTCCCACCCACCACCGGTCCCCCCAACAAATGCCTCATCCTTGGGATTCGTGCCTCACATATCGTTCTTCGATTCACATCTATCTCACCATCCGAAGTCAGTCCTGAGAATTTAGGCAAGTTCAGGCCAATGAATCCCTTTTTTGGTAATAGAGGTGTTCATATGGGTTTAAATACATATTAAATACTTCACTTTACAATGACAGTTACTATGTAAATCTTTTATACTATGCCTTTTTTAACAATAAGAAATTTATTCCATCCTAAATCATCATACAGAGACAAGAAAATGGCAATACTAAATATCGTACAACTATGACAGCCACACAACTAATGGACGACTACTATGCACGCTGTTTTTAACAAGAGTATCTGAATGATTGTTTGCTTCGCTCATAATATGGGTAAATGTGATGGACCAAAAGGTTCTTTTAAGGAACTCGATCTTATTCAATAGGAACCTCAATCTCCACGGTCTGTCATTGTTCCTGTTGATCCATGCAATTGCGTGAGATAAATCTGATTCGACTACAATACCCCAATTACAAGTATCACCATGGCGAGCTGAAAGCTCAAATGCATAGCTAATGGATTCTATTTCTGCTTGTTCAATTCCACAGTTCATGCAGGAATTGAGAGGACAGCTAGGGATCTACCGTTATAATCACTTTTATACTATACAGGTTACATATACAAATAATAATATGCAAAAAAAGCAAATTCATACAATATAATTTAACTTTTAAAAGAACCCTTAACAAAGATGAGTTCAAGCGATTAATTGGGTTACTCTGATTTTTAACTATAGCCTGCAACCGTCGCTATCAGGCTCTCTGTGACATTTGATTAATATAAGCAAATAAGAAGTTTACACTATAGGATAAAAGATGGTCCCAGATTAGTGTATAAACTAAGGGCAATAGAATAGAATAACATATGATCTTAGTTAAGTGGGGTATTGATTGGCCGAGAATATCGGCTTTTTGAGCTCATTGTAACCAATTGTATGCCTTGTCCTATCAGTAAGGGCAAGAGTTGGGAACTTAAGCTGTGATTAAGTACCCCTGTGGGCTGTGGTTAAAACTAATCCATGCATAGCCATCATGATTTTAGGCGAAATATTCACGATCTAGGCTGATTTAAATATTAATTTGTAGATTTGAGAAAAGATAAGAACAAAAGAGAGAAATTAATAGAATAAAAAGGTGATTTAAAAACCTCTAATAAGGAAAAAAACCATAAGTAGAAGGATAAAAACTTTCAATAGATGTGGAACGGAGGATACAAGAGACTTACAATCACTCTTATTGGGCAAAAAGGCCCTAGGAAATAGTATATATAGAGAGAAACAAAAGCCCCAGTATCCTTCATTGGAGGTTAGTCTTGGCATAGGGTCCTGTGCCCAAAGGGCCTTGTCGCTCCGCTCTGCTCCACCACAAAATTCCCTTCAAAATCCAAATGAAAGGTTCAAGACATAACACGAATAATGATAATGAATTTCTCATAGCAATGTTTTGGATAAGAGAAATGCTTTATACATAATTTAGGTGACCGATTAAGCACCGAGCATCGAATAATGTATCACAATAAGATCACATTAATTGACTGTCTTCTTATAATCCAATTATAATTTATCATATGTGCTGTTACTCAAATTGGGTAGAACTTGTATAAACAATGACCTTTGTGAATGGAACAAGAAAGCATTGTAAAAGGTGTTCCCTTTTTCTGATCTAAAAAGAAATATCATTAAGAGAGAAAAAGCGTATAAAGAATTAAGAACAAGATGTCTTCAAAACACAACCAAAAAAGAAACAAGTGAAAAAAGCAGCTAATAACATGAAACCTTCCAATCCCTCTGCAAATCAGCTAAAGCTATATCAACAAAGCCCTCCAAGCTCCTGGTCCACAAAGACTCTAAAAAACCACATTTTCCCACAAGAAATGAACTGATATATATTGGTCTTTGAAAATCCTAGCATTCCTTTCCAACCATATACACCCAAGAATAATAATTTTGGTTGACGAGAATAGCATTAAGACTTCTTTCCTCTTCCTTATGCCATGAAATTTCACCGCAAGGATATTATCAACGAATCTCTAGAAGCTACATAAACATATCTGGAAGCGCTAGCTTTACTCCAACGGTAAATTATTATCAAATTTGGGGTTCTTGGATTGGAGGTCCTAAATTTGAATACTTTTCTTTCAACTTTGCTTGCTTTAAAAGACTTGTATTCACTTGATGCATAGAATTGGTATATATGAAATGCACATATAGACTCAAGGTTCTATTTCAAAACCAAATGACACTAGGTGGATAACTTGCTGTACTTATATGCTGATCTCTCTCACAACTCAATATGTGAGGTTCTCTACAAGTTACTAGATTTAAGTTCCTCTTCCTCAACCAGCTTAATATAAGAAAAACTCTCCATGTAAGTTAAGAATATGGCTTTAGCACCAAATGCCAAATCTGGGAAGTGCACTTACTATATTTGAATCCCTATCCACCTAATGCCAAATCTATTAATGGGGTCTAAATTTCGTTCAAATTTTACGGTCTACATGAAGTGCACTTACATCAACGGTTAAAATCTTGATCACGGCTCACAATGTCAAGGCAGGGCAACATGAGGAACATGGCTTTACCACCACCAAGGTAATATAAAGTCTAATGTATTCTGAAGTCTTGGAGTCTCAATCCCAAATAAGGGGGTAAAAAAGTCAAGTCACTTTTGAACTTCTATTCGAACACGATATGGATATTAGCGTGTTCGATACTCGACTCAATTTGGCTTGTTAGCTTAATTGAAGCTTGTTACCCACTTATAAGCTCGATTTCACACAATAATATAAAGTCATAAGTATTCTAGAGTCTTTTAGCACCAACCAAGATAATATAAAGTCTTATTTATTCTAAAGTCTTGGGGTCTTAATCACTACTAGGGGGTGTAAAGGAGCTGAGTCACTTTTGAACTCTTGTTCGAACATGATTTGGATATCATTGTGTTCAATACTCAGCTTAACTTCGCTCATTAGCCTAATTGATGTCCATCCAAGCTTATTAGTTAGTCAAGCCAAACTCGTTATCAAATCAAATTGAGCTTATAATCAGCCTAAACCTACTATCTAATCGAGCTTGCTACTGAGCCAAGCTATACAAGTTACTATCAAGTCATTATTGAACCATTTTCAAGCTAATACCAACTACTAACAAACCCTTATGAAAATATTCATGAACGTTAGCGAGTCAAGCACCCATGTTCGAACTCCACTCAATAAGCTAACGAGCCCTCAAAAAGAACATGAACGAACCATAATTGATTTTAAACATGAACATTTATCAAACGTTTGATTCATCTGCACCTGATTCCTAACACTTGGCCTATGGAAAGGACACTGCCTTTGCTAAATAAGGCATTCCTATCAACATATTATAAGTCCAGAGACGGTATGTGCAGAAAACCATAAGGTAAGAATGGAAATAATGAATGGAAACACAGAAGACGCGTGAATGGAAATAATGTTTAAAATTACTTTACCAGGCAAAGGGACAAAAATAGGAGATGAGGGTTTAAGAGGGAAAAGAGGCCAATTTCTCCTCACTATAATTAACCACTTCAGGAAGAAAGGATGTAAAATTGATCTGGGTACTTTGAATCAAATAATGGCCATTTGTAATGGAACAGCCATTTGCAAAAAAGTGCTATAATAAAGGTATTTTTGTGTGAAAACTTTTTAATTTGTTTCTACTTCCACTTAAAAAAAAAAAAAAAACACTTCTTTCTTACTTCTGTTTGGAAAAAAAATCTCGTCCTTCTATCTAAACCACCTTTTTTTCAAAGGCCAAACACCCTTCGAATTTGCAGTTTTCTTTTTTCAGAAAAGAAGCTTGAACAAGTAAGCCCTTAATTCCATGCTAGGCATACAGATGTTGAAGCACAATATATCAAAATTATTAATGGAAACACAGGTTCATGAGAACATATTTTATTCAAAGCTCGTCTGCTCTTGCCATTATTCTTAAAAATTGTGATGCTAATTTGGTTCATGAATCACTCAATATTAAGGTCAATTCACATGATAGGATAATTGAACACATATTTATGTAAATTCAAGTACACATTTTCTAGGTTCACACTTATTCTTAAGTTCATGCATTGCTTAATTTCATAAATTGAAATATTTAATGTTACTAATGTAAAGGTAGACTATGTATAGACGAGTTATGTAAAGATGAAAATGTGTGGCAAAGATATACCAAAAGATGTAGCCTATCTCCTCCTTATAATAAGTTTCGGTTACGTTAGTTTACCATCTTTCTAGAATTCCAACTTCGTATCTTGCCTTGGTTATCGATCTTGGGTGTATAGTCTAGTAGACTTAGCTACACCACTGGACAGTGTTTAGTCTCTCAACAATAATCCACAAAAATGTCACAAGTAGGGGTGTAAATGAGTTGAGTTGAGCTGAGTCGAGCACCCCCTTCCGAACTCAAGCTCGATAAGACTTATCGAGCTTGATTCAAATCAAGCTCTTTTCAAGCTTTTGAACCTTTGTTCGAGCTCAATTCAATGAAATTTAAGGATGTTAGATACTTGGCTTGGCTCCGATCATTAGACTAATCGAGCTGAGTCAAGCTTGTTATCGAGCCAAATGAAACTAATAACCAAGCTGAGCTTGTTATCGAGTTGAGCTAACTATTGAAGTTCCTACCGACCCAATTAAACAATTTTCAAGCTGATATTAATGGTTAACGAGCCCTTATCAAACTATTTTCAAACGTTAACGAGCAAGCATCCTATTGTTTGAACTCGGCTCAATAAGCTATTGAGCCCCAATAACAAACATGAACGAGCCATAATTGATTTCGAATACGAGTAGTTTAAACATTTGGTTCGTTTGCACCCATAGTCATAAGATTTAGGTACACCCCTAGGTCTGACTCATACAAGCATGAAGAGGTCACCAACTCAGTGGATAACAAAATATATTAAAATGGCTTAACTAAGAGTAGAGAAACACAAAAGGAGGGGTAATGAAAATGGAAACCACATCATTGTGTGCAAAAACACGGAAGGGAGAGGTAGGTTATGTTCCACGAACTGAAAAAGAAAAGGGAGAAAAGACAGCAATGGGATATAATCAAAGAGTAATACTATATGGGTACACTACAACTTGAGTATATAATGTAGAACAGTCACTAGGTTACAGAAAAAGAAAAAGAGAATTTATCACTTAAATATATTTATAATCTATGTATTATGATATTTTAATATATAGATAGAGGTATCTTGGGGTCCAAAAATTTTGTGGCTTAGGACCCTAAAGTTAAATATTTTATCAATTAGGTACCCTTTGTCAAAAAAATATGGTAGGTTTTTATTAGAAATTGCTAGCATTAAATATATATATATATAGGTGTCTTACGTCATTCTATTAGGATTATTTTTGTCATAAAATACTAATATAACATATTATTTTGCTAATATATAGATACTTATGTGATAAAATTTTAAAATCTCGGGACACTTTATTGTTTGTGCTTCCCTTTAGGGTAGCACCCTGAAAGGGTAAGGCTACATACATCCATCCCCCCCCCCCCCCCCCCCCCCCCCCCCCCCCGCCCCGACCCTGCACTTGCGAGAGCCCTTGAGGTCACTGGGTTCTTCATGTTCGTATTGTTGTAGGGAACTTTATTTTGCATGTGTTTTTATATATATATATATATGAAACCTAAATAATAATAGAAGTTCTATGGTGCAAAAAAAAAATTTTTTAGGTGCAGAAATGTACTCAAAATCACAAAAAATATACTCAAAAATACGAAAAATGTACTCAAAATCACCCCACTTTGTGTGTCAACACACAAGTGGGTGATTTTTTTAGTACATTTTTTATGTTTTTTGAGTACATTTTTTGTGTTTTTGAGTACATTTTTGATAAATTTGAGTATATTTCTGCACCTGTAGACATTTTTTTTTCTGTACAGTAAAATCGCCTAAATAATAAATGTTCAAGTCTCAAAGTACCTAAATGATAAAATCCCAAAAATATATTAGTATTATCTTTTTGTAAGCCCATGGTTTTCGTAGGCAAACACCCAAGAACTAGATTTGGTTTTGATGCGAAAGAAAATATCCGAAAAAAATTGAAAAGAGAAGATAACAAGATAAAATAATAATGCATAAATTTATATGAAAAACCCTCAAATTGAGGGAAAACCCATGGGAGAAGAAAGCAGTCCATTAATGATCTAAAGAAGAGATCAACCCGAGGAGCAAATAAAGCCATATATATATATATATAGGGAGAAAGCTAAAACACTAATGGGTCCGTTAACCCAAGACAACGTAAGGGTCCAGGCCTTGTATCACCACATACCTCGGTTTCTAAATTGAGATAAATTCAAAACACCACGCAACATACCTCCGTTTCTAAATTGAGATAAATTCAAAACACCAAGCAACAGTAATCTATGTGTCTTGATTAGTCATATATATATTCAAACTATGCATACAAAATATTTTCCAATAATCAACCAAGTACTTATTCAAAAGCAGGCTCTCTATAGGGTAGAAAGCGTGAGGCTACGTAAATTTTGCCCTCTTTAGATTCTACCTTGACGGGGGAGCCTGTTTAAGGCACTACTAGATTGTTGCTGTAATCAGCCAAGTGCTTAACAATGTCCAATATCAGGCAGACCATCACTATAACAAAGAAAGGACAAAAATAAACATACAATGCATAATTCGTCCAATAAAGAGGCTACTAGGGCCCCAGCTGGTTCCTTGGAAGGAATGTGTCAAAGACATATCTTCATTAAAAATACCAAACATGTTTCATGAGTGCCACCAGTTATCTCCACCTTTCCTCTTTTTTACTCATCTTAATTCCTATCATTATATCATTAGACTTTAACTTCAGTTCTTTATATTATATGAGTCTTTGACAAATTAGTATCCAAGTAAAGCATACAGTATATCCAAAGATACATTAAATTTACTAAGTCAAATGCACAGGAAATACAGGCGCAACTGAATACTTTACCTGATACATTACTTGATTCTGTATCTGCTATCTTTATGCATAAGGGATGCATCCAACAAAATATTCAAGGATATAGTCAAAGTCAAATGCCATACATGCACATAATTTGAATGTTTAGAGCTGTTAGGCAAAAATACTTCCAAAACTATATTTAATTTAGATACCAAAACAAGATCAAAATTTAAAATGAGAAGAGATGAGAGAAAGCAAAACAAAGACACCGAAATTTTGTGGAAAAACTCTCAAATGAGAGAAAATCATGGGCAGATGTAGAAAGTTTCACTAGATCTAGAGATGGAGGTTACAAGGATTTTTACCCATTGAAAGAGGCAGTTTTCACCGACTCAGAGAGGCAAAAGCCTTTAACGGGTATTTATAGGTAAACTCACAAGAAGCCGTAGCTACCAAAAATCAAAGGAGGGCATAATGAGTTGACCCGAATTCAAGGGTCCATATCATGGTCGTGTAGGGCTATGGTCTCCGCTCCCTAATAGACATACGCTTCTAAATTCAGACTAGAAATACGAGACATAATACAACAAAGGCCTATTTGGTATTATCTTTATTTTGCATTTTTTGATTTTTTTTAAAATAAAAATCATATTTTTAAACGAGTTTCTTATTGGTTTCTTTTTTTTAGTTTTTTTCTTAGTTTGAGTGAAAACTAAAAATAGAAGAAGAAAAAAAACGCCTGATTTTAGATTTTGGTTTTTAGTTTATAAGATACCAAAACTATAAACAAAAATGATACAAAAGAGACCCTTAACAACCTCAAAAATATTTATATTTTTGCCAAATTCAAAAATAAACATCAAGACCAAAGCTCCCCAAATAAAAAGGCCTTCAAAAATCTATCTAATACACGAAAATGACACTCAGAAGGAAAAGGATTGACATCAAATTAAGAAGATTCATCTAGAGTAGCATCATTTATGGCCAAGTCATAACTAACTTATTTGTTCTATATTTCAACATATACCTCTATTGCCCCTGGTATTCTAGAGTAGCATCCAACTTTAACTGGATGTTGATCTAGCTATTATACGACGAGCCGTTATGCAATAATAATTTTATAATTCCATTTTGCTTCTGTATTTTGTTTCTATTAAGACATATGACAAGTATATTCACATTTTGCAAATATAGGAAACTTATTTTCCCCTGAAAAGCCCAATGTGGTCGTTATGATCCATTACATAATGTTTGAGACGCCACGATTCAGTGACAACTGCACGAGGTGACCAACAATTGTGACTTGACTAAATGATTGGGAAGCCAAAACAGTATTGCTGGAGTTCCAAAATGAGATTCGTTGCCATTCCTGGGTCTGAAGGTCTCATTAAGTGTATTAGTGAGGATTTTCAATGGTTTGAGATCAATTGGGAGAAGCTATGCTCTGGATTTCTCGCTTAAATCTTCACGGTAGAGCAAGTATGGGTGTAAATAAACCGAGCCAGACGGCTCAAAAGGCTCAACTCGAAAGCTAGGCTGGAGTCTAGAAATGCTCGAGCACATTGGCTCTTGAGTATAAACAAGTTTAAATGAGCCTACCTTAATCTTAAGTATATCTAATTGAGCCCATTTAGCCTAAATGAATTGAACTTGAGCTAACAAGCCCAAATTAAGCTTAAAGAGCCTAAATAAGGTAAGCATCAGTTCGTTGAGCTTGGTTCATGCTTAAGAGATCCGAGCTAAGCCTGAGCCTTAAAGTTTCCAAGTTCGACAAGTTTCAAGATGAGCCAAACACAAGCTAAATGCAAATGAGCCAAGCCTCAAGCCTAATGAGCTCAACTCGGCTTGGCTCATATATACCCCTAAAAGCAGGTCATGTGGGCTTTGAAAAGAGCCTATCTAACTTGGTCTGGGCCAATCAATTTAAGTGCAAAATTTTTCGTGACCCAAAATGGCAAGGCCAAGATCTAAACTTTAGTAAGTATTCAAGAAGCTGATAGGGAAATTTGAAATTAAGCCATCAGCTTTCAAATGTGAAATAGATATCTACGTTTTCACCCGCACTGTTATGTTTTTAAGAAAGGATTAAGAGAAGGAAATGGATAAAAAATAATCAAACTAGACATTCTCCACTAATGCGGAGCATGGAATGAAATTGTCGAGGAAAATATGCATCATGAAGGTCATCACCTAGGTACCATTATATAATGTTAATCACGTAATGACTTTGCTCAATATCCATTGTGTAACGACTATTATGTAACATATCTACCTTTATTTGGTTCCATGATGCATAACATTCTAAATCCAAAAATAGCAAACACAAATAAAAAGATCGGGGGAAGAACACAACACCTGAATTTAAGTGGCTCAACCAAAACCTACATCCATGAAGAGGGAGCAACAAAATTCACTACATAACAGAGAATTACAAGCTCCTTGCTTGCACTCTAGCTCTCAATGTTTTTCTTTTTCTTGGTTTCCCCTGCTACACAAGGCACAAGAAAACACTACTCATAGGTCACTATGTAATATACTGAAAGCCAACATCACCATTGGAGGCCTTAATAAATCCAATCACAACTATGTTAAGAAGATCATCAATCTCCATACTTAACACATTTGACCTGGTGTGCTGAGAGAAAAAAATGCTACTTCGACCCAACAGTTGATGCCAAATTGCAAGGTCTTGGACCGAAGTCGCATATTCTGAGTCAAGGTTAAAGTTGGTCACAAACCTACAACTTCCATGAAAATAGAACAAAAGGCTGATATAATTCAAATTTTAACGGGAATGTAATGAAGTATGTTACACCATGCTCACAGTGGCCCTGGAACAGTTGAGTCTAACACATCATTGATATAATGATATATCTACTTACTGCTAACAAACTGTTTTCTCGACAATAAGATGCAGTTGCTTGCCAATAGCCTGTAAGGAACTAAGAAATGCACACTATAAGTTTACTGTTAGGAGTGACAATCCCTCGAATCAAAGGACTAACTGCCCCAAGACTAGGTGCACTAGAGACATACAATCATATATCTAGAGTGTAAAGAAGTCAAGTCGAGTCATACATGTTTATAATTAGAGAAATAACATCCTATCACATATATACATATATAACTCAAAGAGCCACACATTATCTAGTATTATAATATAAAGTAGATAACTTCAGGTATGCTTAAATTACCCTGAATACTTTGAATACCAAAACTGGTCCATTGTTCGAACTTGCTTTGAGCCCCTAAAATCACAGAACCGGTTTGAAGATTGCAGAAAAGAAGTGGATGGCCACATGCCATAGGTATGCTCCATATCTTCATATTTTGACGCATAGAAGTGGGATATCATCAAATGCCCAGAAAACATGGCACAATATGTAAACTCACAAGCTCTACCTTCACGTCATACCCATTACAGACTTTATGCAAGATTACATGCACAGGCAAAACGCTGACAAAATCCTCAAACAACATGCTTCCATAAAGACAGGGCCAGTGGAGACCCAAGCAACACAAGTTGCTACTTGGGGCCCTCAAATTATTGGAGACTCTTAAATTATAAGGTCTTTAAATTCGGCACATACATAATTCTTTTTTATTAATTTATTTAATTAATATTTATAATGCTTAAGGAAATGTTAATATATAGAGAGGATTCCATTTAAAATATCTACTTCAGGCCCAAAAATCTCACATCGGCCCTGTCGTAGATCTTTCCAAAAATTTAAGTTTTGACACCTTTTGTTGCTCATCCTAGGCACCTTTTTTTTATTAAAACCTTAAGGCATTCAACAACCGGTACTCCCACGAAGCTTTTAATGAAAGAGGATTGAAGCAAGAAACAAGGATAAAGAACATGAAAGGAAAAATGAAGCGACTTGCCACTTAGTGTAACTGTTAGGAATATGCCTCAAATTTCTGTATCTAGGATTTATGGGTTGCCGAGGAGTCACCGATCGATCGGGGATGTCCGATCAATCGGGTGATTTAAGGAGAAAATTCAAGTTTTGCAGCCGCAAGGGGGCCGATCGATCGGCCAGTACCAATCGATCAGGAGTCGTTTTCGCCATTCAGTATAAATATGTGCCTAGGGTTTACGTATTTGGCATCCAATCAAATCCAATTAAAATTAAAAGAGAGCCGCCGTCACATTAAGATTTAAGAGCGTCACGAGAGTTTAGAGGGAGTGATTCAGTAATTCTCCATAGATCTCGTTCAGAGGAAGTGTCGTTGTAATTCTTCCATTATTCATACTCAATAAAGAATCTCTATCTCCGCTCGTGGTTTTCTTCCCTCTCGATTGAAGAGGGGTTTCCACGTAAATCTCTGTGTTCTTCGTTTGTTCTTCTTTTACCTCTTTTGATTACTTCTCTTGTGTGTTATAGTATTTGAATCGAATCCAGTTCTGGGGTGTTAAGTTCCGCATTAAGGAGGTATTAATTTCCTAACAAATTGATATCATAATATGTCAAGTTTGTTCAAGATTTTTCCTTACAAATTGATATCATAGTATATCAAATTTGTATAGATTACCTCAACAATTAGCATCAGAGCCTAACAGTAACAAATACCCAATTTGACAAGCATAGATATGATGAGTTTGGACCAATCAATAAGATAGAAGGAAGCCGACTAGAACATGTGGAGGATATTGAAAAAGGGTGCAAGCGAAGGAAAAAGATCCACAAGTGACTTAGCAAGAGAAGGGGTGAGTTTCTTGAGCAGGAACTACGATAGCATGAAGAGAATATTTAAGGGTCTCAACTGCTATAAAGGTTAAACAAGATCATGTCGATATATACTAATTTCCCAGCCTTAAATGTTGGAAATGTCACAAAGCTTTTCAATCCCACGTTGAAAATTTAAGCTTATGCCTTAAGTCCCATGTCCCACGTTGGAAGTGCATCTAAACAAACTTCACTTAATATATGACCTCGAGAACTAAAGCTTTGAATTAAGTAGAGAGTAAGACGTAGATGGAAATCACATGTGTGTGCGGGCAGCCCACCACGCCGAGCCGGGTGAGGGTGAGGCCAAGCAAGTGCAAGAATTAAACTTTTGGTTAGAATTGGTTAAAGTTGTGAAGAGATTTTGCCTACTTGGTAATAGATATTTTAGTTTTGTGATGGAAATTTAATATAATATAGATGGGCTATTATAGTTAAGAAGATGTAATTGAGGGCATTGATGAGGAAAAAATGAACTGGGTCAATAAGTCAACCGCGGTAAACAGACCTGGTGGAACATCCCCTCCCTGAGTTACCGTAAGCCATGGTGCAGCCAAGCTATAACGTGCCCGGCACTCGGTACCGTTCACCTCTATCCCACACCTAGGCTCCCCGTACCGCCTGCTTCCTCCATCATAGGGTACCGCCTGCCATAGGCCTTGGTGCCGTCAACCTTGGCTACCGCCTAGCTTGCTACCGCCCACTTTCCTTAACACTCCCGGGCGGTACCGCCCCGGGGTGTCATTACCGCCTCACTCCCGGCCACTCCAAGGCGGTACCGGGTCCCAGGGGTCATTACCGCCCCTCTCTTGACCGCTCCTAGGAGGCACCCGGTCCAGGCACCACTACCGCCCCGAGAGCCACAATACCGCCTGCTTTGGCTACCGCCTATAGGCCTCGGTACCCATTCTCCTAGCTCCGTGTACCAACCGGGCAGTACCACAACCGTCACCACCCAGGCTGTATCACCGCCTCTCTCAACCAGTCGCCATGTAGACTGTAGCACCTCCCTTCCAACCAATCATTCACCTTCACTTCTCCATTAAGTAATGCCAGGCGGTACTGCCCCTAGCCCGACTCTACCGTCCAGCACTACCAGCTCCCCCTTTTCTATAAATACCAACCTATTCCCCTCATTCAACCCAAGCTCCTCTGGGCATCTCCACAGGCTACCCTTCTTTCTCATCCGGTCTGGGGCCCCACGCCCCTCGCGGCCTAACCTCTCAGGGGCCTCACGCCTCATATCCTCCCCAAGAGACCCCCCATCTCTCTCTCCTTGCTAAGACCACGGTATTGCCTCTTTCCCTCCATGATTATTACCCGAGGCGCTCCCTTCCCTCGGTTAGCTCATTCATATTTACCAGGTATTATCTACTTTACGTATATTTATTATTGTTACCGCTTCTCCTACTGACTTCGGCATCAGAGGGGTCTCCCGCGGTCCAAACCACTGCGGGTCCCTCTGACAGCCTTGCTCGTTTTGCAGGTGATCCCGGGTTAAACGCGCCAGCAGCTGCTTCCTCAAGTGACGGTTGAGTCCCGCTCTCATCTAGAACCTAACCAAAAAATCCGAAACAGGCATGAACGAAATACAAGAATCCTCTTCCTTTTATTAATTTCTTCTCTCGCTGTTCTCTCTATTGTCCGTATGTCACTCTCTGTTCTACCAATTCATGTTCTTATATTGTCTCCGTGGACAGTAATGCAATGAAAAAGACACATGCCCGTGACAAATTACAATCATAAAGATTTTGCCACGCAGTTTGTTAAGTAGGAAGAAACCCTTTCATGAACCTTGAACAGAACAATTGAATCTCATATTCGGGTTGCAGTGGATGCTGCAGCTCTTTCTTTTTTTTTTTTTTTTCTTTTAATTAAGCGGAAACTATTGAGGTTAAAAGCTTGATTCCTTACTGTTACTAAAAATATTTGTATTATTTTAGATAGAAAAGAGGAGGCAAAAGGCTGAATGTCATCTATTGTGCAAATACCGGAAGCTTGATTATGCTCCCCCTAAGGCAGAACAAGAAGAATGGAGGAGAGTATTGACAAGTTCAAGCCACTACAAACATCTCGTCTTTGAATACCAGCTCTCCTAAAGAACCTTAGTCTTTAGATGTCCTTACATCACACATCAGAACACACCTCAAGAATCCCCAAAAATCCTCTAAAATTCCCTCCCAAAAGTTCTCTAATATTCCCTCAAAAAATTCTCAACTCCTTCCCCCCCCCCCCAAAAAAAAAAAAAATCTCTCAAAAGAATCTCAAATTCTCTATTCTACTCCTCTCACAAGCTTGAGTCCGGCTCTCCTAATCTAAATAACACTTCTAGAAACACTTACTGTCAAGACTCGGTAAAGGGAAACTAATAGAGCTGTCAACATCAATATTTACTGAGCATCCTCGCCTAGATAGAGTTACCATAGGGTTATTTCCCCTTTTAGATTGTTAAGACCAGATGCAACCAGGCGATCAAGGAATGAGTCACTGGATACTTGACTACATGCCTCCTACACAGGTATGAGGCATCCCTATTACAGCACTGGGGAGGAGGGCATGCGCTACTGCACAGCGGTATTAAAATGGTCTTAGAAAAACTCACATTTTAACTGGCCTTCAACTCTACAATTAGACTAGAAATATACTGGTATCCTTAGTCTCAGGGGGAGTTAATAGCAGTCATGTGCATGCCCAAAGCACAGAGCTGTACTTGATCTGTATAATCTTATAGGGAGGGGAGAACTTCTGTTCTACTTAAACAATACACTGCACTCAAGAACAAGATATATTTGAATGATGAAAATGGTGGCCTGCCAAATTCCAGCTGAATGACTCTGGGGTCACAGAGTCTTTGATAGCCTTGCACAAGATTGATTAGGTAAAAGTCTAGGAATAATTTTTATTGTACTAGTCATGAAAAGTCACCTACTAAATTTTGCCTATAGATCTCCTGGTAAGGGAGCTTAGAAAACTGAATTTATCTTTTGAAGGCCCCATTTGAACTACTTCACAGTGGTATTTATTAATCATTTTAGCTTTGCATAGAATTTCCACGCTAATTGGAACAGATCCCTCGATAAGTCAAGCAAAGATACTTCAGTTTTATTTCAGCTCAAAATGCTTATTTTCGAGTTGTCCAAACCATATCAGCAGCAACCTCGGAAGCTAAAGTCATGACCAAATGGGAGTTTGCAATCATGTCGATTTTTCAGATTCATTTTGGATGTAAGGTCTACCATGAAAGGGTGGGACTTCATGTTGCTATGGGAATGATGAAGAAGAAAAATAAAAGAACCCATGAGAAAAGTGAAAGTATGACATAATGATTACATGGTCAGTCCAATTGTGCCCACGTCTATAGAAATGCAAATATTTAGGAATCTATAATATAAGAACAGCTTAAGCACAATAGCACGTAGAAG
This sequence comes from Simmondsia chinensis, assembly GCA_018398585.1. Classification (NCBI taxonomy): domain Eukaryota; kingdom Viridiplantae; phylum Streptophyta; class Magnoliopsida; order Caryophyllales; family Simmondsiaceae; genus Simmondsia; species Simmondsia chinensis. The sequence goes on along the minus strand of JAGTTD010000002.1, from coordinate 42,003,834 downwards.
CCCTAGTGCATATTTTTATCTCATACGTAGAACGCTAATACACCAAATCATCAACTCCATTGACATAGCCAACTTTAGTAAAACTAGGCTCCACACACATCTTGATGCGATGTGAACCATCCTATTTCTGAAACTAGTGTGCAACTCTCACAATGCCTCGTCCAAAAATACATATTTTCATGATTCCTATAAGAGTATGAACGTGCTGGACACTTTACAGCAGCAACAAAGCATTAATATTGTAAAATTTCACTGGTTCTTAAGTTCGATTATAAAGTTGGTATATATGAGATCAACATATAAACTTAAGTAGGGTTTTATCTTAAAACCAATTAGCATTAAGTGAAGTAACAGATAAGGCAACTATGTTGATCCTTTTTTTTCCTCACAAATCTAATATGAGATATTTTACCTATACTCATATGTGAGTCTATTTGGCATTTTGATTCTCACTTGTGCCCTTAATTTTGCCAAGGTAAGGACCATCATCCTCTTTGGATTTGCAGGCTATGGTGATGGGTGACAAAAGGAAGGATTAATTGTAGCAAAGAATCTTCTACTCGTTCACCGGGCTTTAAACCCGATCTATGGAATTCCATATATGCAGTCCATATATTTCTCTTTTTAAATGGTGAAGACCCCGCTTATGCGGGAGCCTGTGAGGCACTGGGTTGTTATAGTTGTTGTTGTTGTTGTTGTTGAAATGGTGAAGACAGAATTTCTTAGGATTTCCCTCATTTCAGGGGGAAATCTAAGAAATCAGCACAAATAAGAAAAAGGAAGGCTCTATACAGTAGGTTATCCCGCACCGTGATGCCAGAACACCAACCAATCCGCCAATCTATTCGCTTCCCTGTTGCAGTGTTTAAAGAAACCTGACCATACCGGTGACTTAAAGGACAAATGTCTTCAACAATGGTAAAATGCTAGAAGGAGTCAACTATGCAATCCATGTATAAGCCTAACTCAATTTTTTTTTCTAAAATCAATTGACATTGGTTATCTCACATGTGAAAATCTCAACAATTTCAACGAGACAAAAATAAGGACAACAAGAAGCACAAACACACTGATACATGCCTAAAATAGATATTTAGGTCTATAGTATAGGATAGCCTAATAGGTAGTATAATCGGGCTCACCCTAGGGAGGGGGTTATTCTATGCATAGGAGTAATGAATTATATTATAAACTATCCAGTGAAATCAAATGTCATTTATTATGTTTTCTTACTTATCCCTTTACTTTTAGTATTTTACAGCTTTATTTTAGTTTCAGTCTATTTCCTATTTTCAATTGTATCACATACAACATCAGAGATAGAGAGAGAGAAAGCGCGCAGAAACATACCAGCGGCTGCTCTACTAGCTTCAACTTCGTTATCCTCCCTCCCTCTCTCTCTCTCTCTCTCTCGCCTCCCTCTGTCATCCGCCGGAGATCATCGCGGCCAGTCTCCGGCCACCGGAATTGGCGGATTCAGAGTACTCTTCAAGCTTCTAGATTCAACAATCTGCAATCTCAAGTGACGGATTTTGACAAGGAGTGGAATTTGAATGTAGAAGTTGAGAGCGCTGATTCAGTTTTGCTGAACTACAATTCCATAACCGTCCATTGATTGAATTTGAGTGAGCAGAGCAGAGATTGTGCGGAGTTGGGATGCCGTTATCCCTATTTGTAACCGCTGTTTGATTTTTATCCTTTTAATATTATGAGGGTGTTATTGTCAATTAAAAAAAAATTATTATTAAAATAATGATACGACTTCTAAATAATTGTCGCAAGTCTTTTTCTATTTGATGTATGGTCGTCATGCATTTTAAAATATTTAGAAAGGCTAAAACTTCTTATTTATCTTCAAATGAGCTGAATTTTTCAATAACAACAACAACAGAGAAGTCGTCTAATTTTGTAGGGTTGACAACACGAGAACTTTTCAGGAGGTCACCCAACCTAGAACTACTTTCTCCCAAGCATGCCCAAGCACGCTTAACTTCGGAGTTCTAATGGGATCCGTTGTATTTGTGTCTAGTAAATGGACCCTAAATTAGCTGAATTTTTCCTTAACTATTATTTCCTGTATATTTATATTAATTGTTGCAATGTACTCTTTTGTAAATATATATATTTTTTTGTTATTTTCATACTAATAATCATTTATTTAACCGTTGTTTCATACATAACTATTACAATTTAAATATATGTTTCTTATTTTTTTTTCTTTTATTTTTGTAATATTTAGCAGTCAAAAGAGGGTGGTGCTTTATAATTCTTTGATTAGGGGTATGGAAGCGTTTGGAAAGTGAGCAACTTGACAATAATGATATAGAAATAAAAATAAATAAATAATTTTTTTGTAATATTATTCAAATTAATATTTTATTGTACCAATAATATTTCTTTTTTTTCTTTTTTTAAATGGGGATAATAAGAAGTATTATTGAGAGTCATAATATATGGGAATGGAAAAAATGAGTTTAAACTTAAGATCTTATGCTTAATGTAGAAATGTTATAAAAATTGATCTCGCTAATAAAAGGATAATTGTTATTTGTAAGAGTACGATCAATAGCTTCAGTATTAATGATCAATTACTGAAGGGTGAGGAGTACAAGGATGAATTGTACCTACTATCATCTCTTTAATTTTTTTAAATTGTTTATTTCATTCGTAATGATTTCTCAAATTTGTTCAAATCGATCTCAGATTCCCCCCCCCCCCCCCCCCCCCCGGGTTCAAAATAGTGTTTAATGGTTATGAATTTTTAAAAATAATTCATTGTGTTTTGTTTTATGATAAATTTGATCCTCATTTTTTAAGGTTTTTACAACTTTGGCTGCCAAACAAGGAACTAATTTTATAATAAAATAAAATATTAAAAATTATTTTAAAAAAAGTTTATAACCAACTTTAACAAAATTATAAAAATTAAGCACTATTTTGAACAAATCTATTTGCCACAAATGTCAATCAGAACGGATCCATCCCAACCTCAAATTTTTGAGGCAATGTTACAAGAAAAATTCTTACGTCACCCGAGATTATTATGCATCCTATGTAGAGAAGAAAGAAAAATTCATAAACAAAAAGAAAGAATTAATAAAGAGAAAAGAAAAAATTCACGTACATGAGAATCCTGAGTCACATAATAGTTTCTCATATTACAACCTCAAATTTTTGAGGCAATGTTACAAGGAAAATTCTTACGTCACTCGAAGTCATCATGCACCATATGTAGAGAAGAAAGAAAATTTCATAAAAAAAAGAAGAAGAAAGAATCAATAAAGAGAAAAGAAAAAAATTCACATCATGAGAATCCCGAGTCACATAATAATTTCTCATATTACAGCTTACAACTAGTGATGTATATGAGCCAAGTCGAGTCCGATCTGTTTTTAGTTAGCTCCGCTCAAACCTTATCGAGCTCGGAAACTTCAAATTTGAGCTTGACTCATCATAAAGCTCAGGCTCGACTTGACTTGGTTGAATTCAAACCCGGTCTTTTAAGCTCCAAACTAAACATGTGATTTTTAAGCTCAAACTAAGCTCGTTTAGGCTCAAACTTCACTTAATTGGACATATTTAAAAAGATAAATTATATTAAAATAGACTCGTTTAGGCTCATGAACCAATGGACTCAAACTCCATTAGGTTTGAACCCGACCCTATAAGCTAAACGAGCCAAAATTTTCAAACTTTATGCACTCACAAGCCGACTCGACTCATTTACACCTCTTACGACTAAGCCAAATCAGGGACTCAACTCATCCTTTACCTTGTGCATGTTTCATCGTGATAAACAAACACTAAAGCTCCACCTGCGCAGTTCGTTACCGGTAAGATCAGGTAACCAACCAGAGAGAGAGAGAGAGAGGTGCGTAGATGGGGAATAGTAGGGAGAGAGAGAAAGATCTAGAGCTACTGATACCGGTGACACTTCCACCGCCATTGGTAACCGCCAATGGCACCTCCAAGTCTTCTTCTGCCTCCTCTCCTTCCTTTCATCAGAACTCCGGCAAAGAGGTTCTTCTCTCTCTCTCTGTTTGCTCCTCTTTGATCGTATTCGTTTCTCCGTGTTCTTCAGATTGTGTGATTTTTCGAATTCGATTCGCTCGATGTGATTTCTGTAGGATTTTCCTTGTTTTGATTAGCGGTTAGTGTTTATGTCAACCTTAGGGTTGGATATGGTTTGCCATTGTATTGGTGCATTGTCGACTGGAAATGAATCGTTTCTTGATGCAAAATTAAGGAGAAAAAGTTATCGGCTATGAAGAAAATGAAGATGCATGTGGAAACTTAATGAGAACTTCACTTAAAATGTATCCTATTGGAGTTGTGATAGATTACACATGATAGCAGAAACGAAGATGCATGTGGAACTTGTTAACGTTACATGTTAGTATAGTTAAAATGTCTTATACTGAAGTTGTAAGAGAAAATAGATCAACATATAAGCTTAATGAGTTATAATTCGAGTCATCAGGCTTGAGTTCCAATGCCCTTGGCAGATCAAAAATCGAGTCTCTCATATCTTTCCTGAAGGGAATGAGGCGGCAGATAGGGTAGCAACTTTGGGTTCAAATTGGCAGAGCACTACGGTTTCTGAATTTGCCAGCAGCTTCATTAGATTGTGCAACTCGAATCGTGAAGCATTCTTATCTCTGACTAGGTGGTTTAGTGTACTCCTTACCTCATAAAAATAAATAAAACTATAAGCCCAATGTGAGTTACTTCATCTAATATCAATTAATTTTAGAATGGAACCTCACTTGAGCTTATATTTGAGTATCTTATATGCCAACTCCATGGTCAAGCTTAAGGCTCGATTAAACTTCTCATAACTTTCAATTGTTCTAGTAGCGCATAGAAGGAGCTCCATTTCTGTGAATAGTCATTTTATATTGAAGAATATTGGGCGTAACTCCTACAAAATGGGCTTGCAAAGAGACAAAATTTTCATCGTATAAGTTGGACCCTATCTATACTCCTGATTATATGGTAACACTTAGAGATTAGAATGCCACATTACAAGCAAAAAGATTATTGAATATCTATATCATTTAACTGATACTATTCCGCAGGGGAGTGCAGATGAATATCATTAAGAGTGATGCCATTTCTGGTGCTAAATTTGAAACAAGTTCTATGTTCCACCTTGGGGTTTTTCCTAGGTCCAAATATTGCTTGGATATGCAAGAGAAGTTTCTGTAAACTTTGGACAAGGAAAGGCATGGAAAAACATGTGTGGATTATACTTATGGTTACATTGACAAAGTCTGATTTCCAGATGTCAATTTCACCTTGTCTGTACGCTTCTAAGGCTCATAAGAACGAGGGAATATTGTAATCATTGCAAGAAAATAGGGTTGCAAAACAAGTGCTAAGAGATTCTATCGAAAAAACAAGCACTAATAGACTAGACATTCAACTTCGGTGAGTTAAAATTCAGAAGATGATATATTTCCTTTTAGCTGACTCTAAAACTTAAGCCATTCGCATTTGTACAAGCTTATTATTTGCGCAAGATACATGGTTTATGTGCAATGACACTGCATATTTGTTATAAATTGGATACTGTGCCATGGGATCAAAGTTGACTTTTCAAAACATTTGATCTCACTTTCCTTTGATCTCTCCTTTGTGTTGTCTGGTATGTAGTTTTGATGTGATGTTTCTACTTGCATAAGAGTGAACAATGTCATGACACAGTTTCATGTACAGGCATTTTCTAAGGTGATTCGCAGCTGGGCTTCTAAAAAGTTTATGAGTGGATGGTAAGTCAATTACTGTAGTATGATTTATTCCTCTTACATTCAGTATTTGTGTAATCATGTCATTTTTCAATTGTCATTGCTTTAGGCGGTAACATGTCTCCACTTAACGATCATGGCATGCAATGGCGCTAATGGAACCTTGGTCTAGAGTTAAAATACCAAGGTTAAGGCCCTTAACAATAGGTCTTAGGTTATTCACCAACTCTATTTACCTACCAAAAAAAATAACAGTGTGTTACAACCTCTTGTGCCCCTTCCCAGGGCCCATAAAGACCCTAAGCAATCCAAGTACTTCCTTAAGTATCCTAATTTTTTGACGGCTCATTTGTGAAAACTAATTATATTATAAATTTGTTTTCAAATATCATCATTTACAATTAGAGAAATAACTTGTATATAATACATTATACATGTAAATGTACATGTGCACTTAAATGATTCACATATTAGCTAGTATTTAATATAAAGTGATTATATAATACGTGTTTGAATTGACTTGGACACCTCTGTTGTCCAAAAAAAGGGTCCATCAATTAGACCTTACTTCAAACCCCTAAAACTCAGGACCAGCATTGCCCCTTCCTTTTGCTTTCTAACCTAGTTGAGCCCCTTGTTCATGTTGCATGGAAAAATCTGCATTCAAGCAACGATGGCAAAACATGCACCACATGATCATCCTCTAGCTGTAACCATTAATTCCTAATCTTTATGCAGTGTGATTCTGCTTCCTATAGCCATCACATTTTACACTACTTGGTGGTTTATCCGTGTTGTGGATGGATTCTTCTCCCCAATATATACTCACCTTGGGATAAACACATTTGGTTAGTACACTTCTATCTGCATGAATTTATAGGCTCTGTTTGGTGGAAGGGAAAACAATTTCTGTATGGAAATTTTATTTTTTTTTTTTCAAAATACTTTTATGCTTGTTTAATTAAAAAAATTAATTTCATTTTAAAAATTTGTAAATGAATTATGTTCTATCTATTTATAGTTCATTTGACGCGAAGGAGTAAGATTAAAGCACTAAAGATTTTCCCTTCTGTGAAGGAAAATGTCATTCCCTTTATTGAGAGAAAGTCATCTTCTCTTCCATGGAGGAAAATTTTTTTCCTTCAAGCCTATTTTTACTAACTATTCACATAAGAAAACTATTGAAATGAGATGGAAAATAATTTCCGCCAACGGAGTCTAAGTTTCAAAAAACTGCAATTTAGTGAAATATTGATCCTTGGACTTTATGCATTTTCATGTTGCTGTCGTTAATAAAGCTTCTATTTCTTGGTAGGTCTTGGCTTTGTCACCTCCATTACATTCATATTCTTGGTTGGCATCTTCATGTCATCATGGTTAGGAGCTTCTCTCCTCAATCTAGGAGAGTGGTTCATCAAGAAAATGCCCCTTGTTAGCTATATTTACTCTGCCTCCAAACAGATCAGCGCCGCAATCTCCCCTGGTAAACACTCCCTCGCTCCGTTGTTCAGAAACAATGCTATAAATACACAATAAACTTAACCAATTTGAGTATCTGATATACATGATAAACTATTATTGGATCATGGAGAAACTAACTATACTGGAAACTCCTAAAATTGGTAATGTTTCATATTCAGAAACGCGATTCGGCATTTCAAAGGCGTATCAAACTCAATGGAGACATGATTTGAACCATTGTTGAATCATTTTGATAAAAAGATACTTATCAAATGATTTGTTTGATAATTACATTCCTTGATTCAAAAAAAATTGAATTGTGCGGCCATGTTGGAATCAATTTTTTTGATTTTATTCATTGGAATACTCAATTTTTACAGTCATTACTTAGTAATCACTTCTTTTTGATATATGGTGCTTTAACGGTAGAACTAATGACATAATATATAGACTATAGTAATATAACCGCTCTCTTCATGCTTCCATGGAAACCTCTATGAATACCTGCTCTTACTCCCGCTTCCACAGCGTGCAACTATGGGAGAAATAGTCATCTAATACTATTTCTACATAGTTCAGCAATTTTTGTCACGTGTATTGAGTACTCAAACAAATATGTAAATTACGTAAACAAAGTATTTTCCGTGCATTTTACAGATCAGAACTCACAAGCATTCAAGGAAGTGGCGATCATAAGGCATCCCCGGGTGGGTGAATATGCACTTGCATTCATCACATCTACTGTTACTCTGCAAAGCTCCTTGGGTGAAGAAGAGCTCTGCTGCGTTTATGTGCCCACAAACCACCTTTACTTGGGTGACATTTTTCTTATCAGCTCCAAGGATATTATGAGGCCTAATCTTTCCGTCCGTGAAGGAATAGGTAATTCTCTCTTTACTATTATCGTCAAGTATAAGCATAAAACTATTATTCAAAGGTAGATCTTCATCCGGTAACTTGGGCTTGTTTGGTTTCATTTTCTGTTTGTGAATTTTTAACTTTTAAAAATTAAAAACCATACTTTCGGTTTCTTGTTTTCAGTTCTTTACCTAATTTGAGTGAAACTTGAAAATCAAAAAATCAAAAACTCTAAAATAATTGTTTTCGGAACTTGGTTCACATTGTTTTTCAAAATCCAAAAATCAGAAACAAACAATGATACTAAGTAAGGAATAGTTAGTTGTGTAATATGGTATTAGAGTTTTTTTAATACGTATTAAACTTCAATCCATGAACCTAATCTTGCACAAGGCAGAACACCAGGCCTTGGGTCCGATCTACGGAGTTCTCATATATAAGGGCCATAAATGAGCCCGAGTGGGCCGTTTCATCCTAAAGCCGACATTAATTGAAGTAGTCCACTAAACTTATATGTTGATTTCTACTATCGCACAACTTCTATCTAAAATTCTTATTAGACTTGCATCCTGTGTTTTAACAGAACGATCTCTATCCAAATGCATAAGTTCTTTCAAAACAATTGGTTCATCGACATTTATTTGATGAATTCTCATATATATAGGAGTGATAACCCGGAAAGTCTCTCCTTTTTTTTTTTTTTAATTACTGAAAAGCAGAAATTGTGATCTCGGGGGGCATGTCAATACCGCAGATATTGACAACGGTGGAAACGCAAGGACTTCATGGAGTGAGAATGGGGGCATGATAAAGTTCAGTGATTTGATTTCCAAACAAAATGGTTCAAGTAGCAGAGAGAGAGAGAGAGAGACCAAGAATTTCTTTTTGTAGATATAATTAGAAAATAAAGTGCAGAAATTGAATTCTTGATTCATTTACCAACTGTGATATATGGGAAAGGAAGAAGTTTCTTTACTTTTTTGGCTCTGAAAACATTTTCCTAGTTATCCATTTTCCTCATTTTTTTAATTCATAGTGGCACTTCTTTAATAGTAGTGCTAGAATATCCCGAGGGTGTCAACTAATTCAGCAGATAAGGTCTCTAGGAGGTGGTGTCTGATTGAATCTTGCCTTCATCACGGGGATGTGTGGGGGGCTATTCCTTTGTGCCGCCCATTTAATGTCCTACTTGTTAAATACATGGATGAAATGTCCATGAAATTACATTAGAGAAACTTGAATATAAGAACTGATTCAACTTTGACACAAGAGGAACATGATCCGCTCACTTTTTTCAGTAAAATATTTGTTATATTTTACCATACTTCAAAATGAACACACTTTTAAGATGATTATATAGTTGATAGAATATGAAGAGCTGCATTGTTGATCAGTTCTTGTACTTGGTGGCTAAGTTGGGCTATTTTATTTTCCTTTTTTGGTCTCCTAATCTTTTTCATTTTACTCTCCTTTGATTTCTATAATTAGAATGGATGTGTTAGCCTGTTAGTTTGATCATTTTCTCCAAAGTTTATATCATATTTAGGGTTTTTTTTTTAAACTAAAAAACCATCTAAATTTTCTAATTTTTCAAAAATCACCTAAACTTCTCAAAAATTTTCAATGTCACAATTTTTAACGCTGTTAACATCCGTTAGTTCTTGCTCATGTGGTAATTTTTAAATATAAAAATTATTTTTTAAAAATACATAAGAACTTTTAATATATTTACAATTTTTTTAATATCTAGAATTATTTTAAATATAAATTCAATTTTTTCAGAATTATTTTTTTCAAAAGCCATGTAAGCAAAAGCTAACGGATGTTAATGGTGTTACCATTAAGGTGTAACATTAAAAAAATTATAAAAAATTATAAAATATAGATAATTTTTTAAAACTGAACCTAAAATCTGGATGGTTTTAAGTAAAAAAAAAAACCCTTATTTGTATGAAAAGATAAGGAAAGGAACATACCCAGTGCCTCAAGGGCTCCCGCCTACGCGGCCTTCCCCCTTTAGGGTGTTAACCTGAAGAGAGGCTGTTTCCCAGTGCCCCCAACCTGAGGGTGAGGACTTCCCAGGAGGTCACCCATCCCAGTACTACTCTCGCTCAAGCACGCTTAACTTCAGAGTTTTCATGGGATCCGGTGACAGCATATTGGTGCCCTCTTTGGCATTTGTATGAAAAGATATGGCCGCAAATTGTAGGCTAGATGGTTGTTAAAATTAAAGTCTTAGCTACCATTGACAAGAAGTCCGTTGTCGTCCAGCGGTTAGGATATCTGGCTTTCACCCAGGAGACCCGGGTTCGATTCCCGGCAACGGAATTCCTTTTTTCTCCTTTTTTATGCATTTTCCTCCTAAGTAGAAAATATCCCCGTTACTTTAATTCTATAATTTCTACGCAACAATACTCTTTGTTTTGTTAAATACTCTTTAGATTATTACATGCTTATAAACCTACAGGATAATATTTAATTAATACAATAATAATGTTAATTACCTAGTCCAAATTTGTTAATAATAACACATGCTCTTCTTTTTACACCCCAAACCCTGCATATGCGAGAATCCTTGTAACACTGAGACTGTTATTGTTGTTCTTCTTTTTACAACATTGGCATTAAGAAATTTATATCATTAATCTCCATGAATTGCCAAACCCCAAGCTCAAAACCAGCTCAATAAAAAATTTCATACTAACAAGTTTCAAAATATTGTCAATCCATCCTTCTCTAACAGCTTGTTTGGTATCGTTTTTTATTTGCATTTCTTGTTTTTGATTTTCTGTTCCAGTTTTTACTTAAACTATAAAAAAAAAAAAAAAAAAAAAACACTAAGAACAGGAATCCAAACACCAAAGAGAAAAATCGTTTTCAAAACCTAACTTTTAGTTTCTCAAAGACCAAAAGTTGGAAACAAAAAACAATACCAAACAAACAGACAAGCCCTGAGCAATACACAAAATGAAAAAGTGAGTTGGCATCAATTCACAAAAATTCACTCCCCTTCAAAGCCTTGTATTCCTCTAAGGCAAACATCCAAAATGAAGAGGGATGATGATTGTACCCCCAAAATAACATCAATTCTCTTCTTTTGTTACAACCCTCAGTTTTCATTTCACCATCTTCAAATGCCACCCCCCAAAAATAAGAAAATAAATCCTAATCTAAACATCTAGAAGCTTCCATTTCGGCCATGAACGAAACGTAACGAGGGAAAGGGACAAGAGGGTCCCGCGTTCATTCATGGCGTCCAACTACTTTAACTGTTGACGGTAGACAACATGCCACCACTAGCCGTTGGCACGACTACCTCCCAACCGGGCCCCTTGAGGGGGACCGCGTTCTTCTCAGCCTCACGATTGTTACCAACCAAGTCGCTTCGGTCCATGACTTGCTCGAGATCCTTGTCACTGATGTCTGTCTGAACCCACTTGTCTTCTGCATCCTCCTCATCTCGGAGCAGTGTCAGTATATCTTCCTCCTGCAACAAACAGACCATATGGTTCAGGTTGAGATGCATCCGCTAAAGAGCACATTGCCAAGAAATCCAATAGTGAAATTCAAACACTTAAAGGCAAATCTATAGAAGAAGAGCAACTATAGCAAGCTCCAGTAGGGGTGTAATAAAGCTCTAAAGAATCAAGCTCGGACTCCTTTAGCTTACTCAGTTGAAAAACTCAAGTTTGTAGGCTCGTGAGCTTAAATGAGCCTATCTCAATACAATGTAAGCTTAAAAATGCGCAATCAAGCGAATCTCAAGCCTAAGTGCGCCGGACTTAAGCCCAGATGAGTCCAGATCGAGCTTTGATGAGCTCAAATAAGTTGAGCTTAGTTCAAAGCTCAAATTGGGTTTGATATCAACTGAACCAAGCTGGTCCTAAGCCTATGGCTGTCTAAACTCAAGCTTAAAGTTCGCAAGCTCAACGAGCTTTAAGCTGAGAAAAACATAGACAAGGCGAGCCTTGAGCCTGACAAGCTCGGCCCTAGCTTAGCTTGGCTTGGCTCGGCTCACATGCACCCCCAAAGCTCGAGTGGGAATGAGATTACTCATTCAACAAAGCGAGCCAAGCCTGAGCTCCATGCTGGGGTTACGCTACATTACAACTCTAATTGAGCTAAAACTAGAGCCTAAACAAGCATAAGTGAGCGACAATGAGATATAGGGGACTAGTTCTCTTTTGTCACTCCACATGCGATGCACGACTCAGTGAATCCCTGAGACCTTCTAATTTAACAAAGCCCATATCTCTAATCTCATTCATTTTCGATACATACCGACATGCTATCATTAGATTTAACCCTTTCTTGCTGGAATTGACCTTTCCCAATCACTACATGCTCCAGCTTCAGCTTGCTGAAAGCCCTTTTCAGGATCCGACCCTATGAACAGAAAACTTCTCAGTTGCTTCATAATATAAGTTACACCAATATATCGATATCTTAGTCGCAGAACTGAGAGTACCTCAATAGACTGAGCCGTAGCGAGTCTGTAAACATGAACCGGCTTCGTTTGACCTATCCTATGACAACGATCCATCGCCTGCAAGTCCATTTGAGGGTTCTGGGGAGTACACAAAAATACATGAAATTTATAAGCATGAGTGAAGCGATTAGTGGGGAAAACATGCAAGCGAAACAAGAACGAAAAAGTGTGAATAATACAAAGCAACTATTACCCAGTCGCTATCGTAAAGGATACAAGTATCAGCTGCAGTAAGGTTGATGCCCAATCCACCAGCCCTGGTGCTCAGAAGAAAGATTCTATAGTTGCTATCTACGTCGTTAAACTCCTTGATCTGTTGATCCATGCAAGAACATGATCAAAAGTATTGAGAAAGTGACAAATTATACGACTGACAATCTATCGAAGGTACAAGCAGCTCTAACTAAAGAACAAAGAGACTCAGTTAAACAGAATTCGGTTGTTGGCACAGAAATTGGAGGGAAATGTATACCAAAAGGAGTTTTATACTTGTTAGACCAAAGGCACCCAGCTCGAATGTAAAACAGATAAGTACTCGTCAAAGCCATTACAGATACTAGACTCTGCTAAACAATGTCATGGCCAATGCCATTGGTTACGTTCATTCGCCAAGTTTCAGCGCTTATCCATATGAGGAGAAAACATAAGCATAATTGATCTCATAATCATCTGATAGATGCCACTCTTGCTAGAAACATTCACTTTTTTTTTGGTGCTTCTTTGTTCCAAATGACCAAAAAAAAACAGAAGATAAGATTTCTCATTTAAATACAATAAAATGAAAGTATAGAATTCTCAAGAAATGATAACATGGACAGTGAACAGAAGAATTAGAGTACTGTAAAAACCCTCATATAGCCTAAGCCAGCTGAGGACTCACCTGTCTCTTCCTTTCATCAAGTTTCACAGACCCATCAATTCTGCAAACCTCTAATCCTTTCTCGCTGAAGTAGTAATCCATTAAGTCCAAGATTTTCGTCCATTGAGAAAAAATCAAAACCTACAAATAAACGGTGGAGTTAATTGGAAACCACGACAGTACATGCAAATAAGTCCTTTTCTATCAAGTGATATGATCTGACATATCTTAAAGCATACCTTATGCTTCCATTCAAATAGTCGGGACAACAACTTGTCTAGCAACCGGAACTTGCCACACTGTCCAACTATTTGATCTACAGGTGGATAGAAAACTGTGGAAAAAAGCAGCTGAAAGATTAGCAGAAAAGTAGAGAGGATTTAGGATCTCACAACAGTGCCATCATGCTCTCTAGCTACTTACATGATCCATCAAAAGCCGATTCCAGAAGGTCAGGATGGTTGCAGTTCTTCCTAAGTTGAATCATTAAGTTGTTGAGCTTCCCTTTAAATCCACGGCCTACAATAAAGAGAGTATTGCACTTCAGGACATGAAGACTTCGCAGATAATTTAGAAGAATATTGGAGAGAAAGGGAGAAGTGGCGATAAGAGTAGATACAACAGACTTTTTATAAAACGAAAAAGAGAGAGGAAATAAAAGCAGATCCTTAGCTGTTTCCGCAAGATTGCTCAACATAGGAAAGAATCGATTTCATACCGCATAGAAGGCTCATAAGGTAAACCAAGGAAATTTCAAAAAATATAACAAGGCCAAAGATTATGCACTGCCATCGTAAGGCAACAATATGGAGAAGACATTGCATAATCCAGCCACCACGCAAAAATATTATAAGTCGGTCATCAAAATATGCTGGATTTAAAGGGCAAACATGGATTATGTATGAGCTACTTGGCAATTTCAACATCACAAACAAAAACTAGCATATCATCCAGCAATTTTTTTTCCCAGGGAAATTAAGACAACGTGCACTCCAAAATATTTAACTACATGTTTTCAGTTCAAATTAATGCATACTGACCCCTTTTTTTCATATTCCTTTATGCCACGATATTGAATGTTTCCATCTGACATGTTTTCCCAGAGGAATCACATCGTCAGTACCTCAGTATTCTATGGAACTTCCAACCCCATAATTCAAAACTAGATCACATTAGCTGTAGCAAAATAGCAGCATTTAACTTTTAAGAGAATAAATTTCTTCTCAATCATCACTTAATAGAGATGATATTGTAATTCCAGCATTCAGTTGCAACTTGAAGTACCAATCTCAAGGAATTAAGATATCCATGTCCTCATTCAGATTCCTATTCAATTAATTGAGCAGCACCAAAAGTGCACCTCAGAAACAGATAAAAACCCAAATGCAAGAGCAGTTCCCAAGGAAAGTTGATTAATAGACAATCCTCCAACTTTAGCCAAATCTCCTTACCACATTCAACGTTCTCTCTCATATAATCTTCCAATTTCATATTTATTAGGTGATCCTGAAAGTTCTTCTGATGCTCAGTCATTGTAGCATATAAAATAATCTCCTTTTTCCGGGGTAGCATTTGCTCCACATCTGACTTCATTCTCCTCAGCAGAAATGGACGCAGAATGGCATGGAGCTTTGCCACCATCTATAACAGTAATAACATGCCATCAGAACTAAATATATGAAACAAGTCACCAAACAAAAGGATGATCCGAAGATCCATACTTCCACCCTTCTTTTCTCTTCTGATTCTTCATTGCCACACTTCCCAGAAAGATCAAACCTGTATGTAAGGGAAATACTCAGGGCAACATCTAAGATACAGTTATTTGACTTTTGACACACCTATAAACAATTAGAATCAGACAGAGTACAAACAAGTAGTTAGACTATCAACAAACAGCAAGTATGATGCCAAACAGATGCCAACTTAGAGCAACGTTTGCCTAAATTTGGAAGAGTAACCTCCGGATGCTAAACAGCAAGCTTCATGTAAAACAATCTTCAATCGAGCCACACCATCCCCAAAAAGATTTAAAAAGCAAATATGATCACGAAAGTGAAAATCAGAATGAATAAGCAATCTCCATCTTGAAATATGGTCGAAAAACAATTTATAGAAACATATGTACCATGATTCAAATTCCTGATGTGATGAAAATATGTCAGGCAAAATAAAATTCAGCAAAGACCACAGCTCCACCAGGTTGTTTTGTAGGGGTGTGCCTGTTAGGAGGAGTTTGTTTTCCATGGGCAACCACTTCAATTCCCTCAGCAGTTTACAATTTGAATTCTTCAGACGATGCCCCTTCAAATTAAAAAAAAAAAAATATACGATCACCACTATAGACTGTAGAGAATAGTATGAAGAAAAGCAAAAATATTAAACAGAAAGGAAGAACCACCCTAAAAGTCAAGTTTTCTACTAAGTTACCTCATCGACCACAACATATTTCCAATTGTAGTGCCTCAAGTATTTGCGAGCATCAATCATAGCAACCTCATACGAAGTAACAACAACTGGGAATTTTGGACCTATCGCTCTTGGCATATGCTTCAATCGTATTGCATTCCTTTCATTTTTATCACCGTGATAGATTATTGCACTCATGGAGGGAACAAACCTGAAAACAACAGTAATCTTGTTACATATTATAAATGTCAAAGCAGAGACCAACCAGTGAAATGTGAAATAGTACTATACCTTGAAATCTCATTTACCCAGTTTGATAGAGTTGAAAGAGGAGCAATAACTAAGTATGGCCCATCCAAACCCTTCCCCTTGAGATGAGCCAAAAAGCCGAGGGTCTGAATTGTTTTTCCAAGACCCATTTGATCAGCTAGGATCCCATTTAGACCATTCTGCCAAAGTGAAATCAGCCATTTCACTCCTTTGATCTGGTAGGGCTTTAGCTTTCCACCAGTCAGCAAGGGTACAAGTTCAGACTGCTCCTTCTCAACTCTCTCTTCTTCGGTAAGGTTAAGGTCTTCAGCAGCTTCACCTTCTCGAGATCTTGTCAGCATTGCTGCAACTGCTTTTTTAGCTTTTCCCTGAAGGCATGAACACAATCATCACATAATTGAATAAACATGAATTCAGGAGGTAAATCACCATCATGTTAAAATGGACGAAGACAGTCTGCAGAACTGTTCATGAAGCTGTCACTCCCATTTGATTTGCACCCACAGGCAATATGCTGGATACTGCTTCTTTCAACAGTTAAAAAATGGCCGCAGAAAAAGACAGTTGCTCAAATTTTAAAGGGTTCTCATCGACTAATAATCACTATTTATTCATACAATAATGGACAAAAGTAAGTTGCTATCATTAATAGCAAAATTACAACAATGACCAGTAGAAGATTATAATTCAAGCAATCATCAGAAGGAGGTAAGCTTCTCACACCCCTCTTTAGGCGCAAGTGGAAATCTCCCCATTCTAGAAGTAATCAACCAATTAGCGTGAAAGTGTAAAGAAAGGTTGGCACTTAACCATAGTCTTTAAGAGCTCGTTGCATAAAAATTAATTCTCAAGACAGATTAGGATGCTAACACATCAATGATATTCCATTAGTTTTGCAACTGCATTGTCATTAATAACAAGAAGACTCAAACCAAACTTCTGCATATTACAATCTAACACTTGATTAGTGCCCAATTATATTCATAAAAGAAATCCACATTAAGACTTCCAAATGAAGGATCGTAGGGATGGCATACATTACTGTAGTTAGTAGAAGCTTTCCGTTTCCTTCCCCGTCCCTTGCCTTTCCCTTTATTAGCTTCATTTTCTTCAGTCTCCACCCCATTCTAGCAACAGAAATAGCATGTGTTAAAGAGGGCTTTAAAGAAAATAAGAGATCTAAAGACAACTATTCAATAACATACAAATGTAATGTCTTCCATTTTTTCAAGCAGAAACTCTGAATACAGCTGTGTTTGCGTTAGAAGCTCATCTAATTTAGAAAACTGAGTTTCATTCAGTTGAGGTGCCTCTTCAGGCATTTTCTCTGCCTCAGAACTCTCTTTCTCAGCTCGAGCTTCAAGTAACTTTACTTCTTCTTCTGCCATGCCTTGTGATATAATTGTAGAATTTCCACTTTTTGCATCATTCAGCAATTGCTCCTCAATTTTAGCTTCCACTTCCTCAATGCCAATATCCTATGTCGTAAAAAAGAAAAATTAACATAATACAATCTCCGGATCTTAGTATTAGTGATGGTGAGAACATCGAGAGACAGCATATCAACCAAACATGTAGGAAAAAGGGCTTTTGTCCAAAGATAGAAATTATATTTCTTTATAGTGATCAAAAAGAGGAAATTCAAGAAAAATGAAGCACAAAGAATTTTCCTTAAACTAAGAGATGATCAATAATAATGATGATAATAATACAACAACTTAGTGCCTCAAATAATAATGCCAATAATACAAAGTAATAATGCAGAGTTAAGAACCACTGTATTTCTTTGGTTTCAAAGCTTTGTTTGGTTTGGAGGAAGGCTTCTTATCTTAATTTCTATGGAAGTGAAGTTTACTTCTTCTCGAGGAAAAAGGAAGATTTCCTTCCATAAATGTGAAAATATTTCCCATTACGAATCTTATATTCAACCTCAAAGTCAAACACCAGCCTTGTACAAATTTATATCATGAAATCATTTTCCCCAGTACGACAAAAGGATATTTTTGAGAAAAAACATTCTAATTCGACTCCTTGCAATCAAATAGATTAATAAGGTAAGAGAAACTCTTTATTATGCATGGGGTGGAAATTAATTCTCTTCATCTATAAGGAAACTGCATAACGTACATAAATTGTAGAGTTGTTGGAGTTAGTATAGTAGTTAGGCTTATCCAGCTAAAGGTCATGGTTTCAAAGCTCATCTTAATGCCCTTGAAAGCCGGTGCCTCTAATGAGGGAAAAGTTGTATCCTCCTTACCATTTTAAAAAAATGTACAAAAATCAAAATGTTCGACAACAAAAATTTCCAGAAGAGAAAAATGTACATAGATTATAATGCTCAACAGAGCCTACATCTTAAGGAACAGACTTGAAGAGGGAAATAAGAAGGTGAAACGAGATAATATGATTAAGTCTACATTGCAAAACAAAAAATCCCAACTACGGATCAATGAATTCATGAAAGCAGCGGAACACAAACTATAACAACGACCGCAATCTCCAATTTTCTGTAGAATAACCCCGCGAAGCATGTCAAGGAATTAACAGTGCCAAATGCTTAAACTGATGGATAAAAGACCAAAGATAATTTTATACTCTAACATAGCCCCTCTCACAAATACCCATTATGCATGAAGCATGGGTAATACGCAAGTCCACCTCCTACATTATGCTTAAATTATGTTAATATTGAAAGTGGATGCTATTAGAATTTGAACTCGTGTGGCCTCTCGGTCAATAAGCCTCTGATACCATGTCACAAAACCAACTATCCCAAATGCTTAAACCGATGGATAAAAGTCTAAAAATAGTTATATACCCTAACAAAGCACAAAACTCGCTTCCCTTTTAGAGAGAAAAAGTGAGCATAGAACACTTAAAATGAAAGAATAGAACACAAACCTCCTCTGCAAGAACAGAAGTAGGAGAATCCCCGGTAGGTTCATTTTTCACCCCGTTCTCGTCCGCCATTTCCAAACCCTAATCTGTACACAATCAACACAAAAACATCAAAAACAACAATTTCGAACAAATCCGAACAGAAACAAAAGATAACTCAAACAATCCAAACAACACAAAACAAAAAAGAACTAAACTTTCCACCAAATTTCAAAACGCACTATCTCAATCTTCGACAAAAACCTAAAAACGCGCATCAAATGAAAACAACGAAAATGAAACTAGAGATTTAGAAGATGAACAAAGATAGCTTACAGTGAAGCTCGTCCAGGGAGAGAAAATGGATAGCAATGGCGGGAGAGAGAGGAGGAAGGAGAGAGAGAGAGGAGAGAGAATGTTGGGAGTTGCAGGGACAGGAAATGGGGGGAGTGCAGAGTCATGGAAAAAGTGGAGGAAAAAGAATGGGTGGGAATTTTAATTTAATTAATTTATTACTTTTTTTTTATTTTTTTATTTTATTTAAATAGTGTACTGACCGTGCGGTGCTGGGCGGGAAATTGAACTTTGATTTCCATTCTTGCCCTTCATTTTTCTCTTTATTAAGGATGACAATGCAACCCGAATTCGTTAGATTTTTATCTAACCTGATTCATTTAAGATATATTTAGATGTAATAAATGAGTTTTATATGGATTTGAATTTAGATGTTAATAAATGGGTTTTGGGTTGGGTTGGATTTGGATGACGTCAAACTCAACCCGAACTCGACATTAATTAGACCCGAAATTGTGTTTAGTGTATGATAAACTTTAGAATTGTTGAATTTTGAGTTTTTAACATAATATTGTATTATTATTATTATTATTATTATTATTATTATTATTATTATTATTATTATTATTATTATTATTATTATTAATAAATGAAAAAACAAAACATTTTAGTGATTTGTCTAAATATTGCTTTTTAGGTACTAATATTGCATTATTAATGTTATACAAATTAACATTAGGTTGCATTATTATAATTTATTCTAAGATTTAAATGGGTAATGGCTTTGAGTCGGATATCCATTTCACCCGATGGATTTGGATTTGGGTTGGATTTTTATGAAATAAACTGATTTTTTTCCGAATTTGGGTTGGGTCAGGTTTTTTCTGTGTTGGATTTGGATGAAGTTCCCATTGCCATCCCTACTCTTCATTTACGTTGAAGCTTTGTTTGGCATCTGGGTAAATAAGGCTAAAGATCGGGAAAGTAAAGTGATGCAACCCCGCCTCCATTGGCAGATAGCTTGGCAGACGAGTCATTGGCAGGTTGGTGGCTATGGCTTGGTAAGCCCAAGAGGGATGCGGTTTGAAGAGGAAATGCGGCTTTAAAAGTTTAACATCAATTTATGATAGCTTATATTTGTATTTATTTATTTATATTTATTCCTTCTATTTTAGTCTTTTATTTTAGTAGGAGCATACGGATTGCAAGAGGAAATATAGGGTTTAGCATTATTCATATTTTTCAGATTTAATTTCAAGAGATTCTAGGGTTTTCTATTTTCTCAGGTTATGAGAAATTGAGCTACTTTTTTTCCCTTGTTTTATTATTTTTGTAATAAAATTAAAGAGAAAGCCGTTGAACCTTCCATTTCCAAATTTTTCACTTTACGCACTGCATCATAAAGTATATCCTATCCTTATTTGATAAATAGGTTATCTTTGTTTGATAATTGGATAAAATAGTAAGGATATAAAAAGTTATAATTAAAATAAAGATAAAAGTGTCCAAAACTTTTTAAAATGTTATTCTCCCTCCCTTTATCCACAAACTGGAGGGTAAAGAAAACGAAGGTAATGTGGGATGATACGAGTTGGAACTTACCCCTCGTTATCCTTCATTATTCTTCATAAGAACTTGTAAGATAGGGTTAAAGAGTTACCTTTTATTATATGTACTTGTATTTACTATGTCGCCAACTAGGGAATAAGTTGTTGACCGCATGTTTTGTATGCTGGTTGAGCTAAACTCTTCAAAATAATAATAAAAGTAATTGTATAATTGATTATATTTTGGTATCATGAAGTTTAAAAAGTAATTTTTTCAGCCTATCAACTTTTATTTTTAATATTTTAGTTGGTAAGTTGAGTATCTTACATTAGAATTTACAAAATAATTAAAATGCACAGAAACCAATAGCTCAGCTCCACACCCCTTCACCGATCACGCACACACATCCCAGCCTCTTGTTTCTCCAACCACCTTCATCCGGTTCCCTCTGTTCACTAATCACTATGATAGTGAGGAAGTTGGTAATTCGACACAAATGCTGGTGATTCACCCAATGCTTGAAACCTAAGGGATATGAAGAATCACTCAAAGTTTGACCCACAGACTCCGAAGTGGGCCCACTAACGTCTCAATCCAACTGTAGATTCTCCTCCATCCCGGCCTCTAGATTCCCTATAGCATTCTGAATTCCAGAATCCTGTATTTTCTTGCCAAACCGCAATTGAGGAAGAGCAGCATGACAACCCTCCAAATGTACAAAGTCGATGCAGATAATGTCATAATCATCTAATCCCTTCTACTTGGTTTACTATTTCAAGTATAAATACTTGTAATTAATAACAAAGCTAAAGCACAAATTAACATACAAATATAACGAAATCTTCAACATTTTCTGTAACATCATTAAAAGAAAAATATAGTTCCAAAAACTAATGAACGATATTTAAGATGCCTATAATTTTTACAGAACAAATTTAAAATGCCCCCACCCCCCCTCTTTTGATCAACACTCCAACTGTTAAGCATATAATTTTATAATACACATATATAGGCATTCTCATAACAACTCATACAAATAAAATAGCTTACACAACGCTTCATACAAGAAATCACATTATACACAATAACCGACATTACAACACAGATGAAAACCCAATATTTCTTTCTATCGTTATTGTTATTACTATACTAGAACTCTGGTCTCATCATACACCATTCTAATCCCCGAACCTCGTTTTGTTCCCTCTAAGCTTGCACACCGAGTTTCCTCCCATTTGTCTGATGAATATTGAGAAAAATTAGATCTTGTTTTCAGTTGCGCACTTTCTATACACATGAGAAAAAGGTTTCTCTACACAGGTTTTCCTCCGGTGCATAGAAAGTACATAATACAGTACAGAATAGACCTCGTCGATATCAGAACTGTTTGCTACGCATTTCTCTTGAGTCATCACTAGAACTAGATGCATTTAGCCCATACTCACTGGTGGTGCCATATTCACTTCCAAAATCTTGGGTCGCAAATGCCATTTGCCTGAACTTTTTCAAGTCTGCGCTGTATGCGTTAGCGTCATAGTCTGAGCTACTATTGGCTAAGCCATAAATGGTGCTTTGACCGGGTTTCGTGCCTTCGTTCAAGTCATCCAACGACACATCACCCTCCAGTGCTCGTACAATCTACAAAGTTAGAAAATGTTATATGCATCTAATTTCGATATATGATAGTTTTGTATGATAATTAAATTTGATGCTCGGTATCAGAGCAAAATAAGCAAATGTAAAGATGGAGAGAATGCTGCAACCCCATCTATGTTGTCCAACGGAAAGAAGCCAAAAAACACAAATGATATAGTAGGAAATTATAAGGTTACAAAAATAATGTTAAAAGTATTCGCATGAAAGGACATTTTGATGCAACCCGTTAAGGGGCTTGGCGAGACAAGACCTAGCGGAAGCGGAGCAAGCGTGACACGGAAGTTGGGTTTGAGAAGTAGAGTTTGATTAGAAGTTGCGTTTTAATTTTTCAGATTTAATTTTTGAATTTTGAATTATCTCTTAGAATTAGATTAGTAATCTAATTACTCCTCTATATATATTAGAGAAAAATTAGGGTTTTTCGGGAGTTCACATAAATTTTCATATTGTTTTCTATTTTGAGCCTCTATTATCGGGTTGTGAGAATTAGGTTTTGATTTTCCTATTAGAGTTTTGCTAATTCATTAATAAAATTAAAGGAAAGGCCTTTGATTCCTTCCCGTTCCCCAAAATCCCACTTACGCGCTGCATCACATTGTAATATCGCTGAAAACCTATTTTTTAATTTTCTGTCAAGTAGTATACGATGGTAAACAAATGTTATTACGTGTATTTTGAATGTTAGCATTTTACAGAAAATGATGCTCCATTATCCGAGAAACTAATAAATTTAAGAGTTATTTACGTCAAAGGTCCATGTATTTTTCAAATTGTGTCAACTTAGTCATTGTACTTTTAATTGTTTCAATTTAATCTTTCTACAATTCAAATTGTGTCAATTTAGTCCTTCATTAAAATTCAAGTTAAATTATTGACGTATTTTTTGTGCTGCAATTACGTTAGATGCAAGTAATTTACTAAAATTCCACCATTTGACTTAATTTAACCCAACACGTAGCCGAGTTATTAAAAATTCAACATAAATTTTACTAAAGGGACCAAATTGACACAATATCGATTATAGAGGGACTAAATTGATACAATTAAAAGTATAAGAACTAAATTAACGTAATGAACAAGTACAGGGGCTCTTGGTGTAAATAACCCTTTAAGTTTATATTACCTGGCTCATTTTTGGGCGTTTCTTAGCAGAATGACGAATGGAAGCAGCAGCACAGGCCACCATGCGTGCCATTTCTTGTGTATTATAGTTCCTCTCAAACCGTGGATCTGCTAGCTGATCGTAATTGTGGTCTTCCATTGCCTTTGCCAAGACCGGCCTCGCCTATTTGTCGCCATTAAAAAAAAACCGTAATAAATAACAGATAACTTGTAGCATTTAATACAGAAAGACGAGTCAAATTAAACCATACCCAGTCGACCAAGCTATCTTCCATGTATTTCATATTAGCATCGACTGGCCGACGTCCAGTAATTAGCTCCAAAAGCATAACACCGAATGAGAAAACATCCGATTTCTCTGTTAATTTGCCACTAGAAGCGTACTCTGGAGCCAAATATCTGTTGTTTACATGTAAAAATATTAAAGCATGTAGAATAATTCTTTTTGTTTTTACCACTTAATTCATATATATATATATTTACTAGAAAAAACTGAAATATTGTAATTTTTTTCTTAGGAAAAAAAAACAAAATTTACCCAAATGTTCCCATGACTCGAGTTGAAACATGAGTGTTGGTATCAGTAGTAAGCTTGGCCAATCCAAAATCAGCGACCTAAAATTCAATATATACATTTTGTTAGCTGATAATATATAAAATTACGCGAAATATAACATATACGAGTCTAGTAATATATTGTATATATGTAGAGTTCGAAACAATATAGTTCAACACATAAGTTTAGTGTGCTATTCAACTGTAAAATATAACCTCAGTCGGACATGCATGTAGACTTCACATGCATGCTCGCTAACAGAGCTTAAAGTTTACATATGTCAAAAATCATAGATAAAAGACGGTGAAATGTGATAAGGGTATCTTCAGCTCCTATATCGGATGGGCCACATAGGCTCGTTTACCCTATAGGCACGCACATTACGTTGGATAAGCCTCTTCCCACATCACACTTAACAAAAATAAAAATACAATCGATTGATTTTGGCTCTTGATCGATTGTTCTTATCATGATTCATCGGCAATGTAAGTTATTGCGTTTCAATTCATTTTATCGTAAGTTAATTTTTAAACTTGCAAAGGATTCCTTATTCATACTATTTTTATTGATCGTGTTAGAATACAAAATCATTTATGGCCTTTCACCCATCCGCTGTAACTCTTACAACAATTGGTTCCTCAAGTATGACATAGACATGTGTACTATCTATATTTCAAGTTCAATTATATTTGTATATGGGGACATATTAAAATATAAAATTATTTATAAACCTTTATCCATTAACTTAAACTTCTTTAACAGTTGATTCATTGACAGGTTGCACCTTAGAGCATTCAATTGTATATTTAACATAAAAGGTGAAATGTTGTAAGAACTGACCATAGCTTCAAAGTTCTCATCCAGCAAAATATTGGCTGCTTTGATGTCACGATGAATGATCCTAGGGTGACCTGTATTTTTAATAACAGCTAATTATAATTTATAAAACAAAAAATAGATATGTAGAAAATATGTCACAATTAGAGGTGGCTATAGACCGGGCGGGGCTGGGCCCGGGCCCAGGCCCACGGTCCCAGCACCAATCCGGGCCCCCCTCTTTTATATATATATATAATTAGTGCCTTATAAAATTATAAATATATTTTATAAAATAAAATACATTATAACTTGTTAAAAAAATACAACTATAATAATATAATAGTAGGCTATAAAATTACATATTTATTTTATAAAATTAAATATATTATAATTTATTAAAAAAATACAATTATAATAATATGAATACAAAATATAACCATAAAATAAACAATAATGTCCAAACGGGAACTAAATATTGGGGCACCCGTTGGCCACCACTAGTCACAATAGATGGTCTTTTCTGTATATACGCTCGGGTCTCGCTCTTGTAGGTGCGCTTGTTTTATATCGTGACTTTTGTAACTAATTATAAAAATAAATAAAAGAAGAAAAACGTACAATCTTCATGGAGATAGGCGAGTCCCTTGGCCGATCCTAAGGCGATTCTGTACCGAGTTGAGCAGTCCAACGGTGGATCTCCCCTTTCTATCATCACAATTACAACCCACCAATAATACAACATATTAATGTTAATAAATAATACACTGAAAATTATCGGTCGATTTGATATTATTTTTATAGATTTGAATTTTTCAAAAACTAAAAACTATATTTTAGAAAAAGAAACTAATTTTATTTTTGTTTATGTATTTTTTTTATTTAAATGAAAAACTTCATACAAGAAATAAAAAGAAAGAAAATTTTGTTTTCGAAACCCACTGTTTAGCTTTTGGTATTAAAAACTGCACAAAAAGGTACCGAACGAGCGAAATGGGCCCTAATATATTTACCAGGATGGGTGACCTCCTAGGAAGTCCTCACCCTCAGGTTGGAGGCACTGAGAAATAGCTTCTCTTCAGGTTAACACTCTGAAGGGGGAAGGCTGCGTACATCCGTCCCCCAGACCTTGCGTAGACGGGAGCCCTTGAGACATTGGGTATGTTCCTTTACGGTATAGAGAAGAAAATAACGATAACATGACACTTACTGTGAAGGTGATACTCCAAGTTATTATTAGCAACAAACTCGTAAACCAACATTCTCTGTCCTCCGGCTATACAGTATCCAACCAAAGACACCAAGTGACGATGATGAACCCGACTAATTATATCAACCTCCGATTGAAACTCTCTCTCCCCCTGCCCGCTACCAGACTTCAAGCTCTTAACAGCAACTTCCTTGCCGTTAGGAAGCACCCCCTTGTGGACGAACCCGAACCCACCTTGGCCTAACATGTTAGCTTGGGCGAACCCATTGGTAGCCGCGGCTAGCTCCTCATAGGAGAAGGTACTCTTGTTGAACCCGAGTCCTAGGTTCGGGGTCGGGGGTGGAAGTGGGGTCCCGTGGGAGCCTGAATAAGGGCCGCTCATTTCACCACTGTTCGTCGTGTGAGGTGAAGGGGTCGGGTTCGGGTTCGGGTTCGGTGATCCCCACGTGGCAACCATCCCCGTAGGGGGGTGGATCTTGACCGCGTGCTCTTGATGGGTCGACTGCCAATATTGACCTATATATACCAAACATTATATTAATTTTCTTGCCTAACCTAAGAGGGTATCAATATGGAAGCACTGAATCCCATTAAAATTCTAAAATTTAAGCGTGTTTGGGCAAGAGTAGTGCTAAGATGGGTGACCTTTCTGGGAAGTCTTCATGTTGTACCCTTCGGGTTAGGAATTTTCAGAAATAGCACCTTCAAGGAGGAAGGCTGAAGGGGGTCGCTGCGTATATCCACCCCTCAGACCCTGTTTAGGCGGGAGCCCTTGGGACAATGAGAATGTTACTTTTTATATTAATTTTCTTGCATGTATATAACATGTAGGGTTATTATGAGATTTTAGTGATTCAAAGTAAATTTTAATCAGTGGGACTTTTTTCGGTAGTTGAGATGTATCCAGTCTAGTTAAAGCACAACTCAAATAAGTCATTTATATAACAATACTTGCTAATAGATAGGTCGTTTGTATTGTAGTATACATAGATTGTTATTTCTCCAATCTTTTTAATTCATGATCTGCAATGGAAGTAAATTGATAATATACTTAATTTTTAAAACCAATATTTAATAAATTAGAGGCCCCAAACAAGATTTCGGTTAATTGGGTTTTGACCAACCGTATATAAATACGAGAAAATTAGTTTTATACTCTAACAAACGAAGATATGTACCTTCACCAGGAGGAGCAGGGCCCCAGCCATAGGGTGGCAAGTCATGGCGCTTCTTCTTCTTCCTTCTACAGCAAACCAAACACACCACCATCATCAGCAACATTATTGCTCCAAATGCCACTAACACTCCTATCTCCACCGGCGCCTTGCTGCTTGATGAAGACGACGACGCCACCGACCTGGAATCCGGCAAGGACTCCGGCGAAACATACGTCGAGTTCTCTGCCGCTGCCGTCGACCCATTTTGGCTGCCGGAACTCCCAGCTGCTACCGGTGGTGGCGGGGAGAATACTCGAATGGCGGATGGTGGGGGCGGGGACCGCACGATAGTCGCCTGCTAGAGGGCATGTTAGAATTTTGGACTTAGTTAATTGGGTTAGCACGGGGATTAAGTTAGCACGGGGAAATAGGGACGAGAGTCCAGTTCATTACGATGTAAACTTGGCTAGATTATGTGTTGTGTTGAACCCATTGTGACAGGGCTTTAGGGTGGTTTGTGAAGGCGCAATTGGAATATACAGGTCCGTGATATAGATTTGAACGTTTGCGTATATAAGAGCTCAACTATTCCAAAAATTTAAACTAATGGATGAATATCCAGGAATAGCTTTATACTCAACATGCCCCCTCACATGAATGCCAATTGGGCTTAAAACATGGATAGTACACAAACATGCCTCATACTTTGTGCTTAAATTATTTTAATATTGAAAGTGGAGGCTGTTGAGATTCGAACTCGTAACCTCTTGCTCAACAAGACTCTAATACTATGTCCAAGAACCTACTTTTTCAAAAGTTTAAGCTGATGACAAAAGTCTATAAAAGATTTTATACTCTTAACAAACCCTTCCCTATACAAGGGATGTCTTGGCAAACTTTCCATCATTTCTCATTTCATGGTTAGTGGATGTTATTGCAGGGAAAAAGCAGTGCATCTCAGGTTTCACCGTCGATTATATTTGTCAAGGAGCCATCTATCTCAAAAGCTTAAGCTGATGTGTAAGGGCCCAGAATTGGTTTTATACTCTAACATGCCCCCTCACTCAAATGCCCGTTTGGGCTTGAGGCGTGGACAGTGCATAGGCCAACCTCTTACCTTGTGCTTAATTATTTTAATATTGAAAGTGGGGCCTGTTGAGATTTAAACTCCTAACCTCTTGGTCATCAAGGCTCTGATACCATGTCAAGGAACCATCTATCCCAAAAGCTTAAGCTGATGAGTGAAGGCCCAGGATTGATTTTATACTCTAACAATATTTAATAGATCAACAAACCATGAATGCATATGATATCTTCGGTTACTTATATGTGATTCAAGTTAGTTTCGTAACTTATAATCTCTACCATATTCAAATGATGAAACTTACGGGGGCTTCTGGGGGCGGTGGTGGGGAGGCAGCGGTGGAGTTTTCAGGTGGCGGCGGGGATGACTGGGACCCACTGTCATGGTCAGAGGACGGCGGAGGAGGGGTCAGAGATTGCGGTGGTGGGGGGGACTTGTCGGAGTCGGAAGGTGGTGGCGCCGAGGAGGAAGAGTCGTCGGAGGAAGGCGGTGGTGGTGGTGGAGATGACGCCGGTGAGTCACCGGAGGAGGAATCAGGGGAGGACTCAGGGGATGAACCGTTGGCCATGATTCTGAAAATTTGACCGTTGGCCGGTTTGAAATTTTTAGCAAAACTCACCCCCTCCCCCTTTTCTTCTCACCTAGTTTATCTTGGGGCCCTGTTATATTCAAATCCACATAGGAAAATCAAAAAATTAATGAGTAATTTTATGTGGGTAATTTGAGTTTAAATAAATAAAAATGTTAAATGGGTATGACATATTTGGATATATTATGTTGGACCATACATAAAAGCACAACCGAAGCAAAAATTAACAAAAAATTGACATGAACATTTACTTGGAAACTTTTCCCAATCAGAGGGATAAATCATGGGAACGAAACAAGTGTTGCATCCACTATTAAATTTGAAATTACAATATCTAGTTATAACTGTAAACCCCATCTCCAATCCCTCAATCCAAAAGCTACTCTTGCATGGTAAGCCACCAATCATCGTCAATGTAGTTGTCGATAAAGGAAGCTGCAAATTCTTTCAAGATGCAACTTACGAAAGCTTGTAGTTATAAACCCTCAATCAAACCAATTCGAACACAACTCCCCTCTTCCGCTGCTCTTACAAAACCCAAAAACTCTCACGCGTTCTCCATCTCTTTTAGTAGTGAATACTAGATATAAAATAAATGATGACGTATAAGTCCAATAAGATATATTACTTTCAATGGCAACATGTTTTAGGAAGAAACAGCAGTCATAATTGCAGCTTCACAGGTCAAGTTGGGTCTCAAAAGAAATTTCAATTACAACAAAAATCGAACCCTGACCAAAATAACTTATATAAAATTCCGTACATCTAACATTCGGAAAAGGACAACAATGCACATGACATAATGCAAATGAATCATGTACAAGTACCATTCAACATGTGATGATAATCTTGATCTTTAAACCGAAATGAATGAATAAACTAAGAAGAACAAGACGAAGAAATGAGAGAGAGAGAGAGAGACCTGAGAAAGGAAGGTTAAGAAATGAAGGAGAGGGGGGAAATGGGGATAATACCATCAATCTTAGAATATTAACTCGTATTTCTCCTATAATTTTGGCTCTCCTTTTTTTTTTTGTTTTTTTTTAAATATCGAAGGGCAAGCACTAATTCCATTAATCATTAAAAAATACTTACAACCGATTTACAACCAAAGCACTAATTTTGGCTCTCTCTCTCTTTTTTTTATTAATTTCCTTTTTTTTGGATTTTTATATATTGATTGTTTGTTTGTTTTGGTTAATTTTAGGGTTGTCTTTTGACCAAGTCCTTTTTTTTTTTGTGTTCGTTCCTTTTTTGGGTATTAAGAAATATATAAATTTGTATATAGTAGCGGTCTGTTGTATATTAATCTTTCAGTTGTGTTCAGACAATCATCGTGTATTTTATATTATTTCTTATTTTAGTTACTCTGTAAAGAAGTCGAGGTCTCTTTTTTCATACCGAGGATTGACATTCACATAAGGGAGTAATTCAGGGATAGATATAACCTCAAGCAACCATTTAGACCCCCAGATTTTAGGGGATTGAAAATTTTCAAGTATTAATTAATTCTATATATTATTACCAAGTCTCTCACTCCCTCAAAAAGACTCAAACCTCAAATTGTGCAATTCTAAAGCCCCGCGTGTAAAATAATAGAAAATGAAGCAAGGAGAAAATGGTGAATATTCAAAGTATAATATAAAACTTAAAGAGTAAATATGATTGATAAAATGAAAAAAGAAAAAAGAGAAAAAGTGAGACTTTGTACAATTACAGTGTCATAATATATAAAATAATTTTTTTTAATACAAACCTCCGTGCATTGCACGAGATAACACTAGTTGTTATTATTAATAAGTTTTATTAGTACAATTTTATAAATTGTTGCAATAATATTATGATGTTAAGGGAAATGTTAGTATATATGAAAAGCTCCATTTGAAACTCTCAATTGGCACTCCGAAAATGTCAGGACTGTCATTAAAGAGCATATTAGAGTATAAAATTATTAATGAGTTTTTACCCATTGGCTCAAGGTTTCAAAGTAATTGGTTCATGAACATTGAATCTTCGCATCTTGAAAGAAAGAGGAGGAAATCTGTATCTTATTGTTGACGAAGTTTAACTTTTAAATGTTGTTTTTGCTCTTTTACGCCATGAAAAGATGACTAGTCAGATTAGAACTTTCATTTCCTAGTGACTAAAATCAAATAAAATTAAAAGGAACTAACTTTGTTATAAACGAAATATTAAAGATTATGGCAAACAAAAAGAAAAAAAACGAGACACGTATTTAAATACACTTACAAACATTAGCAATCAACGTAGTAACTAACTCTAAGACCAAGAATAGGGAAAGTATTATAGCTTAGAATTAGCCAAAGCACTCGTCCCCCGGGAGTGGTCCAGGAATGGACCCTTTCTCTATAAACTGTAACCCAAACACAACTATGATCCCAACCAACACCAAGTATGACAACCCCTCAACCGCACCCAGCAACCCGAACGGCCCGTTTGGCAGACCCGACCCAGTCTTCGACTTCGTGTATACAGACCACCCCACAATCCCAGCTACCACCAGGTAGCTCACCCCTTCCAGAGCCCCTATTGCGCCACCGGGTCCCGGTGGGAGGCCACAGCCCGTTGTCTTCAGCGTGTATAAGGACCACCCAATCACTGGGGCCGAGACTAAGCCACCCACTATTGCCGCCTTTTCAATGACGCCGTTGGTGGCATTGCCCTCCTTGGCCATGGCCACCACCGTCCTCGGTGGTGGAGTTGGTCGTCGGTGGGTGGTGATTTTGAATGAGTGTAAAGAGGGGGGTGGGGAAGAGAGTAAAACTATCTTTGCAGAATCCATTAAAGGGTGTTTAAATTGAAAGGGGTGAAGGGGAAGAAGGTGAAGTTTGGGAGATGCAAGAGCATTGCATTTGATTTTGCCTTATCCTTACAAAATAAGAGCACAATTGATAAAGGGTAGTACGGTAAATATGTTAAATCTGTTATTGGGCTTGAGGCCCAGTTTTGTGACAAAGCTGCTTCTGAAGCGGGCCACTAAACAGCCCATTTTGATTCGGCCAAATGTGTTGCTGTTTCCCAGCCAATGAACCGCTGACAGGTGTCATTTCCTATAGTAAGAGCAAATCAAATATTAGATACCCAATTCGAATCCTAAGGACCGCAATTATCATGCCTGTGCCCTGACATCATAAACAAAACCAAAGCTGGCACCTGTATCCAATAATGAGCTGCCACGTATGCACATTAAGGCAAGCAACATGATGAACAAATGGAAATTATAAGATAAGATAGTAAAATGACTAAGATACCCAGTTGACCACATCATAATAGCAAGAGGAGAGAGAGGGAGAGAATAAAGTACAGGGAGTAGAGAGAGAGGCCCGTTTTATACAGAAAAATGTCCAATTAAAAACTTGCTTGAGCTAGCAAAAATTAGAGCGGGAACCAAGCACAATTTTTGAGTGTTCCTATTTGCTCTTTTTCCCTCCCTAAATATACATATATATTATATATTATATATTCATAAAATAGGGTTGGAAAGAGGGGGAGAAGAGAGGACAGTGAACCGTTGTTTTAACCGACATTCAAATATTCAAAGAGCAACGGCTAATTTCCATATATCATCAAACGAGCGGGAGCAAACACCAGTATTAGCAACGACCTTTTGAACAATATTTTCAAACCCCTGATTCAAGTTTTCCCTCCTAATTACTAAGAAACCCCATCAAAGGAAAAAAAGGAAAAAGAACAGTCTCTTTTTTAGACTTTGGGCTAAAGCTACCACAAGTACCAACACCATAGCAGCAAAACTCCATTAGCGGTGCTTCTTCAAAGCTCTTCTGTCATCCTCATCTTCGTCTTCATCGGAGGAGTCGTCACCATCATCATCACCATCGTCTCTCTTTCTTTTCGGGTGGGGCGACGAGGATGATGGGAGCACCTGTACTTCACCCAGATCATCATCGTCCTCATCCTCCACTTCATCCTCTTCACCATCATCGTCGTCTTCTTCGTTGCCCTGGTCCATGTCACTGCCATCTCCACCTTCAATGGCAGCCTGGGGCTCCGCCTGTCTCACTGGCTGAACCAAGTATCCGGCCCCACAATCTTCGTCCTGTCATTAAAACAATAAACATTTAAGCAGGAGGGGGATGTCCATGAGCAGATTAACGGAAAAACGACAAAGAAACACAAGTAGCAATCACAAAAAACAGATTGATGGAGCAGAAAAACAACAAACACTACTAAATTATGAAAAGCAAAATCAACGCATGTATGGGAAGAAAATTAAGGCAAACCTTTCAGAAAGCTTTCTTGATAAGCCACCCCAGTTGAAGGAAATCATCATTCCAAAATTCATTTCACAAATATAATGAAATACTACCAAAATGGAGAGCTTAATACACTCGGTTTCTTGCGAATAAATCCCCTCTGTCCTAAACCAAAATGATGAACGTAAGAGCCAAAACAGGTAAAAATGACAGAAAAATAACTATAGTCAATTTCATGAAATAATAAGAAATTTAGGCTCTTTTCACTTCCATACCAACCACAAGGAAAGAACACAAAATATTACATTCATTGTGGATCTAAAAAGTCAGATTCATGAATCATATTTCAATTTTTCCCCAAGAAACATGCGACAGAAGCATATTGATAGATTAAATTCAACTATATCTAACCTAGCCAACAGGAATCAAATATGCCGAAACTACCAATTGAAGTACTAGGCTCATCTAGAAACCCGATAAACAGACAGCTTATGACATATTATGATATTAATGCGAAAGCACAAAAGGTGTTCAACAACCAGCAATAATAAATAAATATCACAGTTCAACTATAAACACAAAGAGATGAAAAGAGAACGAAGCTGCAAACAAATATCAATACAACACCATCGTCCAATCACGATCCTCAGCTTGCAAAACCAAATTCAATTTCAGATTAGACTTTCAAACAAAAACCAAACATTCCAAGAACCTAAACCAATTGCATACAAAGATATATACAAGCACCATACATAAGAGAAGCGCAAGACAGAAACTAGAGATCTCACAGATTGCAGTATGAAGATGACAAAGACTGTAAACATTAAGAATATTTTCTAGAAGAATATTCCAGTTTCCTACTTTTACTCTAATAATTTATCAATAAGGATCCTACACTTTTCTCCTTTAACACATCTACTTTATTCTTATTGATAAATTGTTGCAACCAGCCCAGCCAAAGGACATGTAAGAACACTCAAAGAAAACACTACAGACCACACAAAATCATAATTTTTGCAGAGCATAGGACATAAAAGCAAGAAAAACAAACAAGAAAAAAGGGGCATAGCTGAAATTCGTGTAATAGTCGAATAAATCGTAGGAAAGGAAGTTCGAAATAGATGGAAAAACCTTCATAATCAAATTCAACACGCAATCAACACAAAAAACACGAGATAGAAAAATTATACCTCCTCGCCCTCATCTTCATCCTCAAACTCCCCCTCCTCTTCAACACCCTGCTCCTCTTCTCCGGTCTCTCCATCATCATCCTCGTCATCCTCCTCACCTTGCTCATGTCCATCAATCTCTCCTTCTGTACTCGTCAATCTCCCTGTACTTGGTGCCTCGGCCAAATCCCCCTCCTCATTATCAACCTCCTCAACCTCATCCTCCTCGTCATCATCCTCTTCATCCTCATCCTCATCCCCATCATCATCATCATCACTATTCCCGATCTCATGAACCTCTACCACATCATCATCCTCACCCTCATCCTCGTCAATCTCCTCACCTGACTCGTTCTCATCGTCCTCTCCATCATCTTCCTCCTCATCTCCAACCTCGCCAGCTGCCGAAACCCTAAACCCATTAGCCCTATTATGCAACCCATTCTCTCTCCTCCTAGAAGTCTCCGCTTCCTCCTCATCCGCATCACTCTCGTCTTCATCCACATCAACAATCCCCTCCCCACCACTAGTATGCCCATTCGACATCCTAAACGGCCGATCCTCCCCATCAATCTCTCCACTCCCCGGATCATCATCCTCCTCGTCTTCTTCCTCTTCCTCCTCCTCGTCATCTGATTCGGGCCGCTCGTTCCCCTCTGAATCCATCTTATCCAAATACCTTAACGACCTAATCAACCCAAAAACCCTAGTTCTATAATCCTTAACCCTAGTAACCGGACACTCATACAGATCAAGCGATACAAGCCTCAATTGAGCCAAAGGCGCAAGATCATCAATTTCCTGAATCCGATTATTCGACAAATCGAGGTCTCGAAGCGATTCAAGCCCAGCCTCGACGAGATGCTCCAAACCTCCAGCAATCCGATTGTCAGAGAGAATCAATTTCTGAAGATTAGGAAGGCGCGGAAACTGCTCTAAAGATGAAACGCCGATGTTCGCAATCGACAGGTGTTCAAGGGATCGAAACTTTTCTAGAAGGTTCGGCGCAGGTAAACGGCCGTGAAGACACTTGACGGCGCTGTCTAGGGTTAGGGTTCGAGCCGATGCGGGGTTCGTTTCGCCGTCAAGCGCCGTTTCAACCGCTCTCTCCCAGATCTCGTCCATCAAATTACCAAACCAAACCCTAGAAGAAACCTAAATTGCATAAACAAAAACAGCTTCGCAAACCCTAGAATTCGAAAACAGAGGAGAGAAAACCCTAATTTTCACTGTTATCAAGATAAATTCAAAATAATCAGCACCAAAAAAAAAACCCTAATTTTGAGGTCTCTAAAGCTTTTTCTCTCTCTTCAATGGGGATTTTCTCTCTCTTCTGGTTTTCTCTCTCTATTAAACCCATTAGAGTGGGTTGGGGGTACAGAGACGGGTCGGGCTAGGGCAAGTGGAGATTCGGCGTGTTTTCCCGGGAGAATAAGGGCCGTTAGATGAAGTAGGTGCGGATCGATGACGTGGAGAGATGAACGGTGGAGATTGGAGGTAGGTGTGTTTGTTTTCCAGAGGTGTGTATATAAAATCAAGATCGACACGTCTTGTGTGGTGTGAAATAACGGAGGGTGAATAAAATAAGTGCCCCTGGAGATTGGGAAAATTACGAGATTGCCACTGTTGTCGGATCCGCTCCTTGGGGAGCAAGGACCAATTTTGTTAGGAAACTAATAATGTTGTAAATAAAATTCTAGTTGTATAAATAAATATGGTATGAATATAAGGAGCAATATTTTCAGTGCTTCAAGAATTTTTGTCTAAATAGGATCTAGGACGTGAATGTACGCAGTCTTCTTCCTTTAGAATGCTATGAAAAAAGACTGTTTTCGAGTACTCCAAACCTGAGGGGTGCAATATGAGGATTTCTCAGGACGTCACTCATCTTGGTATTACTCTCACTCAAGCACGCTTAATTTTAAAGTTCTAAAAGGATCTGATACTTGTGTATTGGTATCTTCTTAGGTAATATGGTATGAGTATCTAATTCTTAAATATTTTTATATTCTAAAGATTAAATAATACATATAATAGAATACTATTATATAGGTTAAATAGATTCTTTGTGTTTGTATTATTTCTCTTGATATTTCATAAAAACTCTAAAAAAATTTGATTGTATATGTTAAACGTTTTTGTATTTTGTCTATCATACAACAACAAAAACAAATCCAGTGCCTATAAAGGCTCCCGCAAAAGCAGGGTCTGGGGGGTAGATGTACGCAGCCTTCCCTTTTCAGGGGGCTACCCCGAAGAGAGGCTGTTTTCGAGGACCCACAACTTGAGAAGCTAGTCCGCAGTATGGAGCATCTATTACTCCTATACTAGCCCTCCATTGGGCCCTATCTAAGGCAATCTCCTCCAGAAGGTTTAGATGGGTGAGGTCTTGTCAGATCGTTTCAATCCATCTCTTCTTTGGCCTGCCTCTTCCTCTCCTGCCTGGTGTGTTCGCACCTCCTTACTGGAGCGTTGTCTGGTCTCTTTCTAACATGTCCAAATCACCTCAAACGTTGCTCTCTCAATTTATCTTCAATGGGGTCAACGCATAATTTGCCTCTTATGACGTTGATCGTCTTGATTTATATATCATATTTTCAATTATCTTAATTCAAATCGTATACATTTTACATTATGTTAATTTTGTTCTATGGGAAACATGAATTTAGTTTAACTTAATTTTTAAATGATTTTAATGTTAGATGCAAATAAACCGATACAAACTTACATGTTGGTCCAAATTAAACACACTCGTGACAGGAGCATTAAGAGTTGTCCTGACTAAAATGAGACAGTTTAAATTGTATAGAGTCTAAATTAACACAGTTAAATATATAAAGTCTAAATCAAAATAGTGAACAAAATATAGTGACCTAAGACACCAATAACTCTATATGGTATATTAAAGTATAAAAATATAACAATATGACTACTGAAGTATAGTTGACTTAAGATTACTTTGACAATAACGAAAGTGTCGTAGCAATCTCAGTACCTCCTCAACCAAGTATAAAATTAGAAGACTCAATTAAGGCTGCTATAACTCATTGTTTAAGAGAGAAAAACAAGGTAAACTGATTGGATTATAAAGTTTGTACATTCGACTTTGTTCCTTGTCAACAGATCAGATCCATATTTTGGGCAAATCCTTTATAAAAAAGTGAACCTAAAATTTTCTTGCCATAAAAAAAATACGACGATATCATATTTCTCTATTTTAAATGTTAAATATGATGTTATGTAACTTGATGCATAAATTTTATCATATACTCTTATTCAAAAATAAAATGATTTTATCAATATTATAAATTTAAAATATAGAATAGGGGTGTAAAATAACACACATAGGTCCATATATTTGTTGAAATACTCATATCATATGTACAAATTACTTTCTCTATATACTTTTTGGTTTTTTCGGATAGCGTTATTATCATGACAGTTTTGTTAATGCAACAATAATAACAGACCCAGTGCCACAAGGGCTCCCGTGTGAGCAACATCTATTCAGACTTCAAATGTTTTTATAATTGCCCTTATATAAAAAAAAATAAAATAAACCTAACAATAATACTAATCTTTGCTAGTTTCCCGACCCGTTTGGCCAAACTATTAAAAAAATTGTTTTCTTTAAAACCAGTTTTTACAAAAACACTCTATAAAAATTATATAGAAGTATTTTTAGTTGAAAAAAAACTTTAACGTTTACTTAGGTTTTCGCTTTAAAAAGAAAGAATATATATTTTTTTGATTTTATTTAAAAACAGAAAAAAAATTTATTTATATTTAAAAACCCTTAACTTAGCCAAACACTCTCACATTATAAAAAAAGTATTTTTTTTTTTCTTGAAACGAAATACTATTTTATAAAAAAAGCTTGCCTAACAAAGCGAGCCGTTGCCCGAAATAGCCCAAAAATAAAAAAGTATTACCCAAAATAACATATTTGCAAAATTATTTCCTAAATTGGCTCCATGTAAGATTTTTTATTTTTTTATTTATTTCCTTTTTTTTTGTTTGGGGGAGGTACCCTTTTTTTGATAAAAAAGGTGCCACTTAATTTTTTTTTATAAAATTATTTATTAAATAAAATATATTAATTTACTTATTATTACATTATATTTATCTTTACAATATATTTGTTCAAAAAAAACCTTTACAATATATAAATTATATTTAAATCATGTATATAACTTATAATAAAAAAATTTAAAATTAAGGTATTTATTAAATATTAAATTTTATTATAAACACATAATTTTATATTTTGCTTATTAATAAAACTATCTAATAATAGTCATTTTTTACTATAAAATTTAGCATAAATTATTATCTTTAAAAGATCATTAACTCCTATCCTATTTTAAATTTATAATTACTAATACAACTCTCTTCTTTCATTGTCAACAATTTTTTTTGAACAATAATCTTTCAATTATTTATTCATTCTCAATAATAATCTTTCAATTATTATATAAATACATAAATAATTATGTAATTTTTTTAAAAATATTGAAAAATTATTTCTTAGGCACTCTTACAACAACAACAACAACAAACCCAGTGCCACAATGGCTCCCGCGATTCTTAGGTACTCTTAAATTTTATCATTTATTACCTAGGTTGCTGTGTTCTTGTGGCTTGGTTCCGGTTTGTTGTGCTGTTGTTTTTGTTTGAGCTAAGTCGCTGCAGGTTTCTTTGGATCTGGGAGATTTGTTAGGTTTTGGTGCTTCGCTTTTGAGTTTTGATTTTTTCTTTAGGTTTCTTCTTATTTCCCCTTTCCCACACTTTGTGTGTGCTTTTTCGGGTCTCTTGTTTGAGGCGCCGACTTGTGTATCGCGAGATTATTCTTGCTAATTATAAAAAACAAAGGTATCTAGACATATCAATATTTATAATAAGGTATAATTAATATATTTTATTTAATAAACAATTTAATAAAAAAATAACAAAAATTAAGTGGCAGGGTCTGCCAAACTTTTTTTTTATCAAAAAAGGGTACCTCTCTCTGGGGAGGTATCCTTCAAAAACTCCCCCCCAAAAAAAAAGAAAAAAAAAAAAAGCTGACATGGAGGCCAATAGTTTTGCAAATATATTATTTTGGATAATATTTTTTATTTTTGGGTTATTTCAGGCAACGGCTTAAACAAAGCTTCGTGCCAAATGACCCACTGAAATTTGTTTCATATCACAAAATTTTACTCCACAAAGAGGTTATAACCACGATGGTAAAAACGATCATAGAAAATAGTGTGACCTCACTGAAGTATTAAAATATTAATAACAAAACTAATTAAGTTGAAAGCTGATAGAATATCAAGATTATAGTACGGTAAAACTAGAGGTTCCCTGCGTGATGCAGAAAAATAGTCAAGAAATCAATTATTATAAGAAGCTTAAACTAATGAGTAAACGTTCAACAATAATTCTATACTACACTATGTCATGTCATAATAACGTCCATTAAGTTTAAAACATGAATAACATGCAACAGCACGTCATACTTTATACATAATATCACAGTTAAGGAAGAAAGTTGTTTGGGATCCTAACTCCAAATCTCGGAATAAAGCACAGGGGTGTAAATGAGTCAAACTAGTTGCGAGCCCGTCATAAAACTCGAAAAGATCGTCTCGTTTGAGCTCAAGCTGAGCCGAGTTGGCTCGTTTAACTTATTGAGCAAGACCAAGCCTATGACCCCATTTTAATATAATTTATTAGCTTAAGTACATCAAACCAAGTCAAATTTGAGCCTAAATGAGCCAAGCCCGAACTCAAATTGAACTTAAATAAGCCTAAAAATAGCAAGTTTAGTTCAATATTCATTGAGTCGGGTTCGAGCCCAACTGAACCAAGCCAGCCTATGACAAGTCGAGCTTAAATTTGAAGTTTTCAAGCTTGGAGAAATTTGAGCCAAGCCTCGAGCCTAACAAGCTCAGACTCGGCTCGGCTCGACTCGAATGCAACCCGAGTCTAATGAAGCTAATATCACGTCAAACAACACAACATGTATTTCACCATATTTTACCTTACTATAAACCCCCTTCACAAATTCTAAACGAAACCTAGATCAGATAATCACAACACAACCTCATTTGATCCATTGACCTTAATCTAACGTTTCTAGTATGCACATCTAATTCGTTCACCTTAAATTTGCCGAATCATCTCACCTAACTTTCAAATTTTATTCGAACCTTAAAACGAGGGGGAAAAACAAAATAAATTACGACTGTCTGAAGAAGAATCATCATCAAGTGGATGATTTTTTTGGTCAATAAGCTCCGAGGGCAAAATTATTCATTACAATCAAAAAGTCATAATTACACAATCCCAAACAACGCAACCTTGCCACCTCATGCGCAACTAAATTAGCCGATCTATCACACCAAGAAAAAGAAACAGAAGAGAAAGAACCTAACAAAATTTTAATATCTGAATCCTTACCTTCCGTAGTATGTTTATATAGCGAAGTGACTCAAACCCAGGAAGAATGAAATTTTAACTACATTCATAACAATGAGTACATGTCTTGTCGCAAAGTAGTAAGAAACCGTATGGCTGCTACGCAACGAATAAGCTAATTTTCATTACGTAACATTATTTGAGTCAATGAGTAAAACATAATGAACTCACTATAACTTCACAATTTCTGTTCATAGATTTTGCAGCACCAGAACAATTTTTAACAGTCAAAAATAAGGGCAGGATGAGTAATGTTTTCATACACTTTCCATCATCAACTACTTACTTGCTCTGCTTACTTCCGTCTTTTGAATTTCAGCATGCTTCAAACTCAATTCCCGAGCTCCCTAATGGCATACGAATAGACATAAACAAGAAACTTATCAGCATCTTCCATTAATTTCTGCAACATTAAGCTGAAAAGTAAATGAATAAACGAATAATACGAAACGAGCTTTCTTTTACATAAATTGAGCATATATATCATAGAAGAAAACATTGGGATGTTATCAACTGAAAATCTTATGTTAGTATCTTAATAGAGCAAGGTTGAGTGTTGGAGTATAAAACCATTATGTACCTCACTCAATAGATTTATCTTTTGGTATAGTTGGTTCCTTATCATGGTATCAGAGTTTTGTTGACTGAGAAATCACAAGTTTGAATTTCCAACAACCCCACTTTCAGTGTCAATATTATATCAGCATGTGTACTATCCACACTTCAAGCCTAATGAGCATTTAAGCACAACAACATATGGTAGCATATTAAGACCATTCATAAACATTCGTTCGTTAACTTGAGCTTTTTGAGATAGTTGGTTTGTTGTCTTTGTCTTAGAGGTCAAAACGCAAGAGATCTTACGTTCAAATCCCAAGCCTACTTACCTACCAAAAAAAGTTTCAATGATAGTTCGTAAATGTGTGTGTGGCAATTATTGGATGCATTACATAATACCCTCCAGAACACCAAGATCTTAAAATTCTGCCCATGATGTGGAGACGACGAGTTGTTTACTCCATTGGTCTTAATCTTTTTAGATTTGTTCAAATTAATCCCTTATCTTTTCTTTTATTCAAAATATGGTCCCTAATGTTGTAACTTTATTCAAATTAATACTTCATCTTTTCTATTGTGCAAAATGATCCACAGACACTTCAACTTATTGGATTCCATTTTCTCCACTGGATATACTTGGATTGCTTCTAAATTGATTCTAAAGTCGACAGATTCAGTTAGTATTCTCGCATAGTCATGGGCGGGTTGCATTTGGTTCATCCTGAGGTTGAGCCATTCAAGAGTTACCTGTTCTTCGATGAGCTCAGTTTGGCTCTACATGAATATTTCCCAACCCCTAACCTACCTCAGTTACTTTTCTAACTCGTTTCTGTTGTCTAAGCTGAATAATAACATGAGATTTGTAATTTCTTAAAATTCTGACTTACAGAATTTTACACAGAAAATTAGAATATCAATGGAATTTCAAAGCCATACATCATAGACAGTAGACACGCCAACTTTTATTTCAAGAATATATAAAGGACATTACCTCCCTTCTTAATATGACCAAGGTTTTATCTAGGTAAACCAAAACCAACACAAACTACTCGAGGGTATGTATTATTAGACCCAATTAGAATCAATACGTAATAGTTACCGAAACCAATCCAACCCAATTTAATTGGATTTGATAGATTTTTGGCAATACCCAAACACGATGCATAGCCCTCCCACATTTACGATTAAACCAAATCAAATAAGTCCTTTTCCCACTTTATGGATCAGCAAACGGAATCTTAATCTGCCATTATTCTCTGTTTAGGGCCATCCGCTTCTGTGACTCCTAAGAGAGCAAGGTCTCGTTTTGGAATTTCCTTCAGAAGTTTCTTAGGCATATGGCCTACCCTTTTCAGACTACCGTGAAGATTACAACTACTACCACATCGCTATGTATGAGTGACTTAGCCTCCGACGCTGAGCAATACTTCGGCCAAGACAAAGAAAAATGAATTTCTGCTGAATGACTGCCATACAGTCTAGAACTTTCTAGAATTGTATCGAAATTGCCTTATAGTTCCAGTCAAAGCCTAACCATGAAGACCACATATCACATCTTCTAATGTGCAGCCTGCTTCTAAAAGCTGCTATGAAGTTTCTTGTTTATCATGCAGCATCCCAAATCCCTACCTTTTAAGATGGTAAACTTTGTGACCAAAGTTTTTGCCCCTCTCCCCTGGAAAAAGAAACTGATAAAAAAGAAATGTGCAGGAACAAGCGAAAAAATAGATGAAAACCCAGCAAATATGACGGATTCATGTTTAACTTCTTATATTAAAAAAATTAACCAAATTATTGGGTTTTCCCCTCCCCTCCCCACTCAATCCAACTTAACAGAAATCACATGAACTTCGAAACTTTCGTTATAACTAATGTCCGGACACCAAGTACCACCCCCAACATCTAACTTCCTGAAATTAACAGCTATCAGCAGCAAATTCCTACAAGTACAATGGTTACACAGGTTATAGCACTAAACAAAATAATTCCTATCACTACATCACGAAGAATGTTGCTCCCTTACCACAATTTTTTTTTTTTTTTTTTTTTTTACAAAAATGAAAACACAGCAAGAAAAAGTGAACAAACAGATGATTCAGTTCAATTAAAAAAAAAAAAAAAAAAAAATGAACATTCAGCGCGTATGAGGAACTCATGCTGAAATTGTTATCTATATCCAAAATATAACCGAATCACTATCAGCAGCAACTTCCTATCACTACATACCCCATTACACCTAAATAATAACAAAAATAGAGCATATTCAACAAAGAGCTTTCGGGGCTTCCCTGACATGAGTCCTGGCTGATTTGTATTATTAGCTTCTGGTTTTTTAATGTCTAAGAACATCTTGCTTCTAGCTCTTTATATATTCTTTCTTTCTGAATAATATTTCTTTTTTCAATAATAATAATAATACAATTGTCAATAGTTTGAATATGTCAATGGCAAACACATGCTGCTAGTTGATCCACAGGCCACAACATTGCACTTGAGTCTCAAACATCTGCGTTCCATCCCAAATCCTTGGTTACAACCCAAAAAGCAATATGATCACCCTCTAATCAACTTAAAAACCAGAACATAGAACCACAACCACTGTCAGTAAAGGTCAAGCACGAAGCATGTTTAAAGCAATGAATGCCAAAAGCAATGGCCCATCACTCATCATCACAACAATAAATGCCCCATAATTTTACCATGGTCACTGCACTATCCAGAACTCCGACACCACCCAGCACCAATAGATGTAAGTCCACAACACCATCTACTCTCAAGAGATAGATTCCAGTTCATAACATTTGAGTCTCTCAGAAAATTAGCAAGAAAATAATGTGACTGAATACTCTTGGATCCTCTCCCCTACCAAGATCAATGGGATT
Source organism: Simmondsia chinensis (assembly GCA_018398585.1). Classification (NCBI taxonomy): domain Eukaryota; kingdom Viridiplantae; phylum Streptophyta; class Magnoliopsida; order Caryophyllales; family Simmondsiaceae; genus Simmondsia; species Simmondsia chinensis. The sequence goes on along the minus strand of JAGTTD010000002.1, from coordinate 41,959,523 downwards.
AAAGATACATCAAAGGATGAAAGGCTTGAGAAGCACATGAAATTAGAAGATGTTTTAGGGCAACATTGTTTCCCCCAAATGGCCAAAACTCTTCCAAATGAAGGTAAATGGATGCTAAAAACAAGCAAAGTATAAACATGTTATTTAACTCGCATTATATCTACGACAGCTCAAGACCACTGCCTTTCTAACTAGTCCATCCCCATATCCTAGAGGCAACCACTTCCCTTCTTTTTCCACTCAAAAGCATCTTGTATTTTCAGTCCATCTAAAAGTAGATTATCTCATCTCAGACAGTTCCAAGGAGCTTTTGAAGCATTAGTAATTGGATCTTTCTACCTGAAAGACATCTTTCCCCATAGAAAATGCAGTTTTTACCATTGGGACCCCACAATAGCTACCACATAACTACTTCCCACAAGATTGTAATGATCAAATATAAGATAATCCAGTAAATTCAGCGCAGGTTTATATTTGAGCTTGCATACTCTTTCACAAAGAGCATATACACTTGTTACTTCCAATGCTATATTCACATGCCCACTAGTGCCAAAAGGTTAACAAAAGCAATTGATTGAAACACATTCCAAAACCGATGAAATGTGCCTGATTTTGAGGCTTATTTGTTAATTGACCCATAAGAACTGGCAGGGGGCAGCCCCATGAAGTGAAAGTTTGCGCAGTTGAGGGTAGTTGCATATACCTACCAATGCCAGAGGGTCAAGCATGTTATTTTGCACCTTTTCTCATCCCCTAAGCACAACTAAGGCGAACTCGATGAAAAAAGCCACCATGATTGAACAGACTATGGTAGTTTTTCAAAGGCTTCTTCTCCTTTGCAAGAATTGAATGTAATTTCTACTTTTCTACACACCAAAAGTTGAAATACTGAGGTCATCCTGTTACTCCGGTGAACATAGGCCCAACCTTAAAACCAAATCACACAAATCCCATAAACATAGCCTTAACCGTAAAGTTGAATCACATAAATCACGAGTCTTCTTTTTCCTTGTGTTTTTGTTTACGTTCCAGTGGATGTTTTGGATCTATTAAATACTATTTTTATGTAAGTTTCACCATAACCCCAGCAAATGAAACAGATGCACCCAACACAATAACTGCGCAAATTCTGAAGACAAACACGACTAAGCAAGAGCTTGTGAAGTATACGGACCATAAATTGGATGGGAGGAAGATCCAGATCGATAGAACGGATGGACATCTTAGTGATCTCGGCAATGGCAGCCTCACGGACTCCAGGCACATCACTAGTCATATCCTCATACGCTGCCTCAAACGCCTGCTGCCAGAACCGCGGCAACCTGATCCGGCGGCTGTTAGTGTACACATCCCACATGTACTTCACCACTTTCTCTCTCTCCTCCATCTCCTGCGATCAAGGTTGTCAGAACAGGGACTTTACCTAGGATCATTAGGGACTCTCGGAATCGGAATTGTAGGATTGAATCGAGAACCGTAAAATTCTACTATGGTATTAAAATTAATTACATGACCTTAACTAAAGGTATTTACAAGAAATGTAACTATATAAAATTACACATTATCATATAACATAAATGTGTCACACTATGCTCAAGTGATTGTCAAAACTTTCAAGATCATAATGCTGCTAATCAACTTTTATATTAGCTAATTTAAGTTATAACTTAAACTAAGTCTATTTTAAGTGTCATTCTACGTTTAATTTAACTTCCTTTTTACGCCAGGGTAAGAAAGCTTCAATTTTTACTTGTTAACTTTTTATTGATATGCCTTGACAGGATCGAGCTAACATCGGTAGAATAATAAAATCGTATCAATAATCCCATCTTTTAAACTCAATAAATTGGAACATTCTACAAAATTAAGATTATACTTCAAATCACAGCATCCTAGCATCCAGATCAGAAGTTTAATAACAAATACAATCCGAACCACCTAGATTCACAAACCCAAACAAAAAAAAAAAAAAAAAAAAAAAAAAAAACCACTAAACAACACCATAAACACTTACCAGCACATCAAGATCGTCACTAAGGGGAGCATCAATATCATCAGAGAGGCGGTTAAGGTTACCGGCGGACCACCGGAGAGTGACGGTTCCGGTGAACATGGACCAGAAAGCGAGGAGCAAAATCGCAGCTAAAGCCCAAAATTTATACCGACCACGACCGAATAGAGCGGCATCGGAAGAATCCTTCTTGGATGCAGCTGCAGCTGGCGGTGGCTTGGATGCAGTTGAAGCGGTTACTGGAAGAGAATCGTCATCCTTCATCGTAGAATCTAATCTAGGGTTTCGATTAGAGAGAAAGAGAGAGATGAAAGGAAGATTCAGGGGGAAGTTAATCAGAAATTGATGAAAGTGAGCATTTTTGGGGAAGTTCTCGTCGGTAACCTAGAAATGGAAATTGAATGAAGTGTTCGATCTGATACGATACGACACAGAGAGAGAGAGAGAGCGGGGGAGGGAGATGATGTTTCCTGGAGTAGTGATTAGTGAGCGTCGGTGACAAAGCTTTAGGCTTTATTCCACGGTAACTGTTAACTATTAGTATTTAATTATTAATTGATGAGTAGTATATTTGATAAATTCTATATTAATATTTTAAAATTTGATATATTAATTTTTTAGTATATAAATTTTATGAAATAATTTTAAGTTTAAAAAGTTACATGTATTTAATATAATAATCCAAATAATGATATAAAATAACAAAAGTGAGACCTATTTTGTACCCTTATGTATTATTATTTGGATTATTTTATTAAAAATATATAAATTTTTTGATTAAAAAATTATTTCATAAAATTTGTGGACTGAAAAACTAATATGCCAAACCCTGAAATACTAATATATAGTTTACCCCTTTTTAAAATTTTTTTATACCTTCTACGGTGTTTTTAAATATATTTGATATTATTTTTTGGTGTTGTTAATGCGGGAATGAAAACTATTATTGTTAGAGTACTAATATAATTTATAGTGAATAATAATCATATTTTTTTATTAAATTACTCTAATATCAATAATTTCGTTCTAATAATAACATTATCTTTATTTTTAGATAGATTATAGCTAGGTAATACGGTATTTGACAATTTATCAGCCAAATAACTTATGGTTTTAATATATATAACGAAGTGTCGAGAGATTCACTAATTTTATCACTTAGATATCTAAAATTTTAAAATTTTATCAATCAGGAACCGGCTTACCAAGTTTTGACAAATTTTCGTTGGAAAGTGTTAAAAGTGAAATATGCGTCCGGCAATATACATGTAACTCTCATTAGATTTTGATGATCTTTTGCCAATAAATACAGACGTGACGTAGAAATTTCAACAATATAAATCGTATATCAAAATCCGGGGAATCTTATTGTCATCCACTGAATTTTTATTGAACCTTTGACATTATATATATATTTATGTGTGTGTGTGTGTGTGTCTGTGTGTTCTAGATAGAATCAGTTAGATGTTATAAAAATTTATAAAATTTCGACATAGGATGCCTTGATGATTAACTATTCAAACTTCTCATTGCATATATTAAAAAAATTAAAATATCGAGGGAACATGTTTTTTTTTTTTTAACAAAAGTAGGTGGAACATGTTGAAACTTCATATTGCTCAGGTAATAATTCTCGTATTTTTATTTATAATTTATAATTTTAAAATACATCTTTTATTTTTATTTCAATTAAAAATAATAATAAAAATAAAAGTATTTTAAAATATAAATTTTAATTTAAAAAAATAAAAATTAGAAGCTAAAAACGATATCGAAGGAGCCTTAATAAAGAAGCTGTGGCATGAAATTTTAAAGTGAGATGCTTTTGTTTAGAGCTTTAATCTTATTAATTTTCTAAACAAGGACCAATAACGCCTTGACAATATTTATTAAAATAATAATTAAATATATATTAAGGTCTTATTCAATTATTAGAAAGCAAACGCAAGAAATCAAAATTTATTGGAAGTTGATATTTACCTTCTTGTTTAGTTACTAGAAAATTGACAGAACGTAAAAAATGAAATTCCTTGACACTTTCCAATTATTTTAAAATGTAGGAAGTCGCTTACCTAACTCCCTAGGTAAGTTCGAACTCTTTTGTTTCTTATCTGACTCCTATTGAAAAGAACGAGCTCTTCCATACTTGTAGTTACTTTTCAATTGGGTCATATTTAAAACTTCAATCACCACCGTTCATCATCTTTGAAAAGCTTCAATAAATAACATTAACAGAAAAAAAAGCAGGACAAGACGTGATAATTCCTTTTGATACTAAAGGCTTTCCATTCCACGTACGAAATGAACAAGTCAATCAATTTATAAAGAGCTTTCATGACGTATAAAAATAAAAACCCAGATAGTGTATACTTATACATTACAAATCTTATTAAAATATAAAATCATTGTTTACTGAATCTCACATAAAAATTTACAATACTGATTGCCGTACAACCTCAACATTTCCATTAAAAGGCAAAAATACCTCAAAAGAAGCACACCATTACAATATATATACACATGAAGAACTATATTGTTTGCAAACGAACCGAAAACACGTACTTCGAAAAATGTCCTCTTTCTTCTGTATAGATTAAACATTATGATTTCTTAACATTTTCTTAAAGGTATTGTTATTTGCCACAATAACAATTATTGTCAAAGTAATAATGTGACTTGTGATAAGTAATAGTCGCAAAATTTTTCACAAGATTACTCAACATTTTTATCCTGACATTGGCATTACCCTTTCATTATTATTATACTCTTTTATATATTCTCAGCCTAACTCAGAATATCAAACTAAGTATAAAATAGATGAGGATCTGATACATTTATTTTTAACAAATGTAACATACATTTTGCAATATTAAGTAATTTTAAATCATATATAGAGAGAGAGAGCATGACTCTCAGGTGAGAGAATAAGAGTGAGAGTGAGAATTTTGGGCCACATATTTAACTGCTGACATCATCCTACTCCCACTCGACACCACCCCTCCGCCTCTTCAAACAAATGTGCAGTCCATAATTCTCCCTCTCATTTTCACTCTTTTACTTGAGTCATGCCCTATATGTATATAGAGTAATGTTACTGCCAAGGAGAAATTATTATTGCTAGAACAAGATTGTAGTTTTCATGCAATTTTGTGACTTTCATGGTTTATAAGTCACATTATTACTCTAACAATAATAAATTTTACCGTGACAATAATAACTGTATATATATATATATATATATATATATATATATATATATATATATGAGAGCATGAGAATGCCGAATCCTGACCCTCCATTGTAATTGATGGCCAAGATTTATTGAACATTAAAAAAATAACAATTTACAGCCCATACTCTTTCATGGGACAGAAAAAAGGGGTAAGGAAGGAAATTATTATTTTTTTCAATACTCAACAAATCTTGACGGTAAATTATTAATTTTTTTAAAATCCAACAAATCTTGGTCATATATTACAATGGAGGGTCAGGATTTGCCCCTCTTACGCTCTAATCCTTTCATGAAAACACCATATATATGTATAGTTACTTATACAACAAAGTATATGATCCATTTATTTTTAATAAATGCACCGAACCCATATCTATTCAATCAACCCTCATCCCATTCAATTTCTTCTTTACCTTCACTATAATCTATTTATCATGTGACCCATTTTTTTTTAGTTTGAATTTCAACCCCAAAATCCTCACTTTTACTGCACTTACCAAACATTGCTTCAATCTCCTCCAACGATTTCCCCTTCGTCTCCGGCAAGAAGAAGTAGAAAAACACCCACGCAACCACCGTGATCCCGGCGAACATAAAGAACGCGCCGCCGATCGTAATCGCCTTGTATATCGATATGAAACTCATCGACACGGCGGCGTTCATTGACCTGTTCACCGCCACCCCGATACCCGCCCCGATTGCCCGAAACTTCAATGGAAAAATCTCCGACGTATACACCCAAGTCACGGGTGCTAACCCGATTGAAAAGAAGGCCACGTAGACGTACGTGGCTGCTGTTGAAACTGCTAGTGCCCACATTACCTTGTGGTCAGATTTCTCAACCGTGGTTAGTCCCACACCAAGCGCCGCCAGGGCGATGGCGGTGCCAGTGGTGCTGGTTAGGAGGAGAGGGCGACGGCCGACCTTGTCAAGGAGGAAGGTGGCGACGAGGATGAAGAGTGTCTTGGTTAGGCCTACTCCGACTGTGGCTAACAAGAGCTTTTCCTTGTCCAATACACCTGTTGCAAGAAAATAAATTAATTACGAATTATGTAAATGAGAAAATAATACTTTAGTGATAATATAAGTAATTTTTTAACTTATGATAATTAGGATTTTAGCTATGATTCTCTTCTCCAGTCTCTTTATAAGCATCTATTAGACTTAGTGAGCGTAAGACATGCGCAACCTTACTCCTATAAGTTGCGACTCTGTAGAATGGTTGTGACAACCATGGAAAGAACTAATAAAGCAGCAACAATAACAGATATATAGGCCTATAAGCACTATGAATTGGCATCGGTGTGCTCCTCTCTCCTAACCGTTATGTCGACAACAAGTATTTTTAACCGCCACTTAACTCTCTCTAAGGCTATCTTTTCATTAAAGTTTAGGTGGGTAAGATTACATCTAGTCTCCTCTATCTAGTTTTTAAAAGACATGAAATAAATGATGAAAACCGGACTCTCTCTCATATTCTCTTCTCTCTCCCTCTGATTTTCTTTCCCTTCTTTCTTAATTTTTCTTATAAACCCTAATTAAGCTTCTAAAAGAACAATCCAGCTGGTAGAGTATAAAATCATTTCTGGGCTTCACCCATTAGCTTAAGCTTTTGAAAAAAATGATTCCTTGACATAGTATCAAAGCTTTGATGACCAATAGGTCACAAGTTCAAATTCTAACAGTCTCCACTTTCAATAATAACACAATTCAAGCACAAGATATGAGGCGGGCTTGTGCAATATCCACGCTTCAATTCTAATAGACATTCGCGTGATGGGACATGCTAGAGTATAAAATCATTCCTAAGTCTTTGCTCATTAGTTTAAATTTTTTGAAAAGATAGTACCTTGACACTAGCCACAGCTTTTGATTTTAAATGTATTACCTGCTTTTCTGAAGATTCTGGGGCTGTACAAAATGACAGCTTCAATGCCAACCGCGTGCTCGAAGAAATGGATGCCAACGGCGGAGATTAGAGCCCACCGGAGAGAGGGGGTGGGGTTAAAGATTAGGTCTTTCCAGAGTTGGAGTTCGCTGTGGGTTTGTTTAGGGATGAGTTTTACGGTGTCGTTTTGGAAGCCTTCGGGGATTCCGGCTGCGGATTTGATGGCAAGGAAGCGGGTGGCAGCCTCGTCGTCGGTGTTGGAGACTTTGGATAGGACTTCCCTGGCGTCAGCTAGGCGGCCTTGCATTACGAGCCACCGTGGGGATTCCGGCATTTTCAGGATTCCTCCTGCCAAGGCGAGGGATGGGACCGCGGCTATGCCCAGCATCAACCTGGTTTAAGCACCCAACATGTGAGAAATATATTCTAGTTATGATAAAAAAAGACTAATGTTCTTTATATATATATATATATATATAGACAGCAAGGAAGTTATATTGGTGGTATAAGAGACAATTTTCAAAACTTCCGTGAGCCTCTTTCCCAATGACAAAGGTGGGACTCAATCGTAGGTCTCAGGTATCACCTTTCAGAGCTGGCTAGTATCTTATTGACACTATATAAATCCATGCAAGATTGACTTTAATTGGTTAGACAAGTACTTTGAAGTCTCATGAAGTGTCAATCAATTTTTTAATTTTATATTATAAGTAAATAGCTCATTAGGACACGTAAGCCGAGTAGTATTTTCTTTTGTATTGTAAGAAAACATAACACCATCCTAAACAAGACCATCAATATCACAACAGGAGGAAAACAAACTTTGAACTCAAATCTTGTACTCAAGATCAAACATAATCCCAAGCAACTTAAGCACTCGCTTGGAGCCCCCAAATTTTAGAGGTCTGTCATTTTTAAAGTAACAAATTATTAATATTAATGAGTTTTAAAAGAAACATTATTATATATGAAGGGCCCCATTTAAAAATTTTACTTAAGGCCCCGAGAATGTTAGGAACAGCCCGGCCTATACTTACCGGCGGATATCTTAACTACTATACCAAACTCATTAGCTCAAGACACCACTAGTACGTGGATTACACTTTTAAGTTGTGCATAGAGCTCATGAATAATAGACGGTACCTGCAAGTTGGGGATGAGTTGAGGTGCAGATGCTAAGAAAAACTTTTTAAAACGTGGTGATATTTTATTCCGTATCATGACAATTAATTTTAAGATAAAACCTAGTTTATATTCACAACTGAATTGAAAAAGATGGAAACAAATAAAATTGCCACAAACCTCCAACCAAGCTTCAAAGGCAACTTCCCAAAGAAATAGTTAGCCACATATCCAAGCAATATCCCTAAGCTGATACATAGCTCCGGCAACGACGTCAGCTTCCCTCTATGGGTGGCCGACGATATCTCGGCCGAGTACACGGGCGCAATCATGAGGGCGAACCCCACCCCGACGCCAGCGGTGCAGCGACCAGCCATCAAAACGACGTAGTTTGGGCCATAGCCCATCAAAATGGAGCCCACCATGAAGAGGGCAGAAGCGAGGACGATGGTGTATCTCCGGCCAACGTAGTCGGAGGTTCTGCCGGCGGCGAGGGATCCGGCGAGGGCGCAGAAGTTGAGGATTCCGGCGAGGATTTCGATTTGGGTGTCGCTGATGTTGAGGTCCTCTTTTATGAATATCATTGCCCCGCTCATTACTCCCGTATCTGACAAAAAAGATCAAATCATAAATGCTAAACTTTCATCTCTTATTGTCATCAAATTATAAGAATATTCATATTCTCGTAATATTATTTGAGGTTATTTATAAGATTAGTTGCTTTATTTTATTTATTGTTTTAATTAAATTCTTATAAAAATGTTTACAACTTATCCACGATACTAGTGCTAATTAGTGTTAAAATTTTTACTACAAATTAGCATTATTTTCAACATTTCATTAAATTAAAATAATTTAAATTGTAAAGAGACTAAATTAACATAATAACTAATTAATAGACTAATGAGGTAAGTAACTCTATTATTTTCATATTGTTGGTTTATGAACAAGGTTATTCCCAAACATAACATACATACAAGTTAGACTCTATTAACAATGATTTTTGAATATACCCAGTGATTCAAGAGCTCCCGCCAACGCAAGGTCTGGGGGGGCGGATGTACGCAGCCTTCCCCCTTTAGGGTGTCAACCTGAAGAGAGGCTGTTAAAAGCAAATCTCGGAGAACATTGTTAAAAGCAAATCAAATATCTAATAATTATTTTAAATAAGTTAAAATAATTTTCTAGACATTCAACACATTAATTGAATAGAATAAGAGGTCATATTGGATTACAGTTTAGATTACGAACCTAGTTTGCATTAGCTTTATAATCATAATTCACGTATTGTTCTTATTTTGAAGGCAAACATCCAAAAATAACATGAATATATAATATCCTCGACCAAATGATTCACAATATAAATAGGTTAAATATGATTTTCTGTATTATGTTGGTTTAATTAATATATATAGATTAGTAGTTGTAGATTTGAATATTTATTTATATAAGAGGTCACCCTTTCACTACAATGAGACTCGTCATTTTCTCTAATTACAAATCAAGGAAAGTTCGTAAAAAATAGAAATAAAAATTAAAAAAAAAATCAAGGAAAGCTTGAGAGAGCTCTCCTATTTTTCTCTTCTCCCTGTTGCAATTCCCATGTGAGGTGTACATATAAATCCAAGTGATATTTCAGTTTAGTACTAATTAACATCAAGTGAGATAACATATTAGCCAGTCTTATATGTCGATTTTTGCTGTATATGATTTCCTACTAGACTCATATATGAAATTTTTAAACCCAAATGAAGTACGTACTCAAATATGACATAGAATTATCAAGAGAAATTCAAATAAACATTCACACAAGTCAATTTTGATACTAATTCAACACACGTTAAAGTTTCAGAAAAGTTTATTGTCTTTATTTTTTATGATAATTTCAAATAAAGTATGAACTCTAAATGAATAAAACACATACAAGATAATCAATACTCAAACAAATAATAACCACCTAGATCATCATTGTTTTCAATACCATGAGTTTTCCAATAATTACCGAAAAATAGTTATTTTCAAGAAACGAAATCGATAACCGTACCGTAACCGAAGATGATCGAGATGATAGACGCGACAATCGCACAAGCACAAGCATACTTGTTCAACTTCTCCTGATCATGATTTCCGCCATTGCCTTCCTCCATTGAAGATCAACACCAATTCTCTCTCCTCTCTCTCTCTCTCTTACTCCTTACGTAAATTCGTGTTTGTATTCAACTTCAACTGAAAACTCAATCAATCACAGATCTCTTTATATACAGAAATCCACAAAGAAGGACAAATTATCTGGACTCTTCAACGATTGATTGATCATCACTGCTGCAAATTTGAAGAAGTTTCTGATATTTTAAAGGTCGGTTAAATTTGGTAAGGATTTGATGATTTTGACACAGGATAAGAACAAAAGCAAGTGAAAATCGCAATCGTACCTGTAAAATTGAGATCGTGTTGCATTTGCATGGAAGCGCCTAACAGAAAGGGAATGAAATTGATAATGACCAATTGGTAACCGCAAGTGCAGGAATTTGAATGCCTTATAGATTTGACACCTGTACTCTCTTCACTGCATGTTGTCACCTCCCCAAAATATCCTCTGCGTGGATTGTTATCGTGTCGTGTTTGCGTTTGTATCAGATACAAGGTGTTTTATAAAAGAGATAAGATCAAATTTGATTTGTTTGTTAAATGAGAGATTTTCTGAGCTATTATTTGAACTTATCAGTAACCAGTGTCCCATAAGTTATCGTGTCGTGTTTTTATACACGTCAGATACGAGGTGTTTTACAAGAGGGATAAGTTTCAATTTGATTTGTTTATTAACGAGATAAATTTTTTGAACCATTATTTAAACTTATTAATAAATTAATAATCGAGTTTCCTATAAGTTATCTTTTTTTGGATAGATAACCAGCCAAAAAAACCGCACATAGCAGAGCGCACCCCCACAATATACTGAGAAAACATAGAAAGGTAAACGGGTATCTTATTCACTATGAAATTTAAAATTATAATACTAATTCAAACCCCAATCTCGTCTCACATCTATCATCCCAAATATGGCTGATGCGCAATAAGGCGTAAATTATATTTATTGTAACTTTAAATAAAGGAAGTTATAAACTCTCGTTAAAGCATTTGAACATGACTGTACCATTCATGCTCGAGTGAACAAACACAAACAAAAACACATTCAAAATCTTAAGCCACCAATATGGTACGATAAAAATATTGTAAGCTAGAGCAATTCAGTGAGATTTCATATTTTTCTATGGATCACGTTATTACCATGATATATATATATATATATATATACATGTTGGTGTTCTTATGAGAGGGTGAGAGCATGAGAGGAGCGAATCCTGACCCTCCATTACAATGGACGATCAGGGTTTGTTGGACACTAAAAAAATTAACAATTTATGGCCAAGATTTGTTGAGTATTGAAAAAAAAAACAATTTCCTTCCCTTGCCCCTTCTTTTTTTCTGCCCCATAAAGGGATATAGGTCATAAATTATTACTTTTGTTTAGTGTTCAACAAATCTTGGCCGTCCATTGCAATGGAGGACTAGGAGTCGCCCCTGTCACGCTTTCATCCTCTCATAAGTACGCCATCCTATGTATATAAATCTTCTATATATTATTGCCCAATACCCCCACTCTCAAAAATCTCTAAACCCCAATTCAAGCAATTCTAAGAGATGTGATTAAAATCTTTCAAATTCCAATCTAAGCAATTCTAAAATCATATCATTGTCAGTTATAGAAAAGAAAAAAATAAGAATTCAAGTTTTTTATTATATTAATTTTATACATTCAATAAAACTCCTGTGATAATATATTAATAATATATAAATTATACTTTAAAAAATACAAACATGATCCGTGTATTGCCGCACGGGATAACACTAGTATTATTGTCATTGTCAAGTTTCTCCCCCTCCCAAATACCTTCCTACCCCTAATCTAACAATTATAAAGCATCATCTATTTTAATTACTTAACATCTTACTTTTACAATGTACTTAGTAATACAGTACAAAACTAATATAACGTATAATTCAAATTAAGATAATAATATTATTTCCGATCTCAAATAATGACAATACATAAACTAAAACTAATTAGATATAAACACCACCCTGGGAGAGAGACTAGTCTATCTTATACATTATTGTAAAGTCCTCGTTTATTTTAAAAACCTTCAAACTCTGATTCCAAACATTCTAGGCCACGCCTTCCTTATTAATAATTTCACCCTTACATTCAAGTTTGAGACTTGCATTTTTTGAACATAAGAAGGTTTTGAGTCAACAAACTTTAGGCTCATTTAGTATGATATTTTTTAAAAAATAGTTTAAGATTTAAACGAAAATTTCAATAAGAAGTAGTAGTTAGAACTGACAATTTAAATTTAAAACAGCGAGACATACGAACATAATATTTTTCAAATTATAAACATCTTTCATGTATCGTACGGGATAACACTAGTGTATATTAATTAGAAATCCTCCCTTCTAAAAGTCTTCACTCCCCTATGCTTTAATTTTAGGCTATCATTTCACTTCCTCTCCTTTGAACCTCAAGTCCTTTAACCGCATTTATATTTACATCTATATAAAAAGTTTAATTTGTAATAAAATTAACCTTCTTCTCATAATTTATATATACAAAAAGTATCATATAGACAAACTCTATTTCTTAATTATATTAATAATATAATTGATCAAGTGAACATATAAATAAACCTATTTAAAATTTAAGTACACACTATATATCACACGGAAAAAACTCTAGTATTTATTATTCCAATGATAATATTTCATGTGCTAAAAGCAAAGCAACATTCCCAGTTTTCTAAGGGTTTTCGTCTAAGCAGGGTCTGAGAAAATGGATATATGTAGCCTTTTCCCTTTAGGGTGCTACCCTAAAAAGAGGCTGTTTCCGAGTATCCCCAACCTGAGGAGTGAGGATGTCATGATCGGGTAATATTAGAATATAGAGATTAATAAGTCATTGATTGTAATAGGTTAGCTTAAGTCATTAGTGGTCAAACAAGTGTTCTTGTATTAGCTTTATGCTTAGCCGTGTTTGGCGCCAATGCTTTTGAATGTCGGTTAGTTAGTTAGTTAATTGTTAGTTAGTGGAATATTGGTTTTTGGCGGGAAAGTCTTTTGGCGGGAGTTTCTAATTGGATAGGTCGGTTTTCCATGTGTCCAAGGTTGATGTATCTAGATTTCTATAAATAGGCTACTCATGTGTAAGGATATTTATTCAATGAAAATTCAACTATCTCTTTGAGATATTTTCTTTCTTTTTGCATTTTACATTCCTTTATCGCTTTCTTGCATTTCTTTCTAGGTCATGACTCGAGTTTGATCTCGGATCATGACAGAGGACTTCCCAGGAGGTCACTCATCCTGATACTATTCTCGTCCAAGCACACTTAACTTTCGAGTTGTAATAGAATTCGGTGCTTGCATATTGGTACCTTCTTTGGTTTTAATGTGCTGATAATAATAATTTTATTATTTTTATATAATGTAATATTTGATTCATAAATGCCCACCTCTGGGGTGACGTCAGCGTTGCCTTTGTGTATTGTCTTTATTTGTGTTGTGTTAGGATTGTATCTTACTGGGTTCCAAAATCCTGTCAATAGTTACTGCTTTTGGTCACGCCAAGAGTCGCTAATAGCCTAAATTGATGTCGGCATTATAATAATATATTAATTTAATTTAATTTAATGTTACTAATATTAAGTATTTTTTAAAATATTTTTAGATCTTTTCCATTCATGCTTGTTTGCTTTTACCTTTTACCTTAGTTGCTATGCTTCTATGCTTACATGTTTATATGCTTACTTGCTTACATACTTTACATGCTTTTCATAATCTCTACACTTTACGCATTTTTTATACATGCTATACATACTCTACTTACATGCACTTTTTAACCATAAACTATCAGGATGGGGGTTCTCGAAAACAGCCTCTTATCAGGGTCTCACTTGAGGGAGTAAGGCTACGTATATTCTACCCCTCCTAGACCCTGCGTACGTGCGAGCCCCTGGGACACTGGGACTGTTATTGTTGTTAATATAAAATACTTTTAAAATTCAATATTAATTTATAATATTAAATATATAAATTATGTATATTGTATATATTATAATTTTGATGTCAATTAGACACTTTATGGTACATTATCTGCAAACAAATACACCGAATCCTCACACCATATTATATATGCAAGAATTTTCTCGGTTAAGTAATATGATACTATTTCTTGTTCTTGACGTGGATCTTCAGTAAGTTTCGAAAGATAGCATAATATATAGGTGCTGTAGCGGAGAAGCAAAAAATATGAAGGTGCTAAGTCACCCAATCAAATGCAAATTAGATTGATTTTTGAAGGTCTTGCTTGGTATTGTTTTTGCTTGTAATTTTTGATTTTTGAAAAGTTAAAATAAATTAAGGGCTAAAATAATTTTACCTTATTTTTAATGTTTTATTTTCAATTTTATTTTCAATCAAAGTTGAAAAAAATGAAAAGAAAATCAAAAATAGAAAATAAGAAAAATTTATCGTCAACATCGCTTTCTATTTCAAGAATAAGTATAAAAAACTGATCATAATTTCTATTTTCTCAAAAATAAAAAACCTCAAACAAAAAGAGACATAATACTGAAATTAGTAAATAAATAGGTTTTAAAATAATTATTAAGAAATATCCGTCACGACACTCTTTTCAATTCATTATTGCAATAAACTTACAACAATACTACCCGAAAAGATCTTTTTTAAAGTGTGGCCTTGTATTCTTTTAAGTTTAAGTAAGAAGATGGAGATGCCTCTTCGCGGAGTCAGAAAGATTGTGGTTAAAACTGGTAAACGTAGCTCTTGAAAGCAGTGCGAGTTAGGCGCGAATCGAATCCCCCGTGTATTCATTCAAATCAGATCCCTGAGAAAGTTATGGGCACGTTCACGTAGTTCAGGTTGAATCAGTTTCCTTTGGTTCGGTGGAGAAGAAGCGAACAAAGGTACGCTCGCTTGTTGTCTTGTTCTCTGCCGCGAACTGGGATCGCTCGCCAGCTAGGATTAACAAAAGTCTCTCTAAAAACCTTAACAACTTGAACTTGCCCTAGATCTGGCGAGCAAAGAGCCGCTGGTTTTTCGAGTAGTTGCTCCAGGACAGAAAACCACCCAAGGGAGAATCCAATCAATAAGCAGGTTAGGAGAAAAAATAGAATATCCCTCGCGTACGAGTATACAATTGCATCCGATAGCCTAAATTCCTTGATTTCGGAAAGGCCTCATGGAATGGCCTTGGAGAAGTGGCTTGCTTGGTTGTGAAAACCTCGAATATTATGTCCTATTTCTTTCCTCAACTGTCTTTGCCATGCATTTTTTTCTTCTTTTGGCCGTTTGTCGCACCCAATTTTTATACCTAATTTTATATATTACTATTCAAAAATCACTATATAATATTTAATTATATTTTATAACATCATTAAAAATTCAATTTAAATGTGTAAATTATGTATGCTTAGCTTTTTTTTCCCTTTTTTTCCCCCCTTAAACTTACTATTACAAGAAAAAGATCATTAGACCACTACTACTTAACATTTATTTATTTTTTAAACATTATCTTTTAGACTATGTTTGACAAGCAGCCTTTTATAACATTTTTTATAGCATTCAGACTAGTCAAACAGCTAATATCACTGTTCGGTAAAAAGTTAGCATTTTTTAAGGCATTTAACTTTTCAAAAGCTAAATATTTAACTTTTAACTTTTTAAATGCTATGTATTTAAATTCTATTTATCATTTTGTCCCTCATTTTTATTTTAATTTACCAAATATATTATCCATCAGCTAACAGCTATCAATAAACTAATAGCTAATAACTAAACACTAAACGCTAATAGCTACAGTCAAACAAAGCGATAATAATACAATATTCAAATATTTCTCAAATTTTCTGGGCCTACTTTTTGACGGTCACGATCGTCCAGGTGTTTCCCATTTTTGTGTTGCACATGAACAAATGCAGGTACACTGGCAGGTATTGTTAAAATTAAAATTAAAATAAAAGTAAAATTAACACTTGAACTTGAGTAAAAATAAATTGTAAAATATAATTTTAATAAATTAATATTTGATAAATTAATAACTTTAATTGAATAATATTTTTGGCCGGTCCTGACTTGGGATTAATGTGATAAATAATATCTCGATTAATTAATAAATTTTCATGATTTCAAGAGTATTAATTTATAAAGGTTTAACTGTATATTGCTTGATGATGAACCAAGATACAATGATCCTACTTATAGAAAAATACAAGGAAGAAAATGAAAAGTCAAAAGATGAAAAGCCTAAAGACTAATCGAGAATCCTAAAACACATGTAAATGAAGCAGTAATCATGGGAAAAGGGCCATAAGTGGTCGGTTACATGAAAGAGGAGAAGGAAGAGACTGAACCTAATATAACTATACATGTAAACTAGAAATATGCAGTATAAAATACAAAAATACGTGTATAAAATATAGAAAAATATCCCAGTATTCAACAGGTATGAACATATTATATATATATATAGGGATAAGTTTTATGAAAGGGTTAATTTTAGGCCATATATTTAGTTAAAGTGGGAGAAAAGAGTGATGTCATGTAGTTGAAAGATGCTATAAGCAGTCAAATGAGTAGTTTAGAATTCACTCTTATCCTTTTATTTGAGTCATTCCTTATATACATATATATGTTATAAATACAATATAATATATCTAATATACATACAAAAAAGAGAAACATTATTTTAAATATAGAGCTATAATTATTTATAAAAAAGGATAATCATAGACTCTTTAAGATGCCCTCTTTGAAGAGGGAACTTTGAGGCATTAGCATAAGAGTTGGTAAGGAGGGCTCGGGAGAGAATATGATCCGAAATTGAAAGATCGGAGCCCTTATGACTAGTATTGGCCAGCCAATCAGCCAATCAATCTGCTTATTTGAAATAGTGATTGAAAGAAATATGCTTAACTGAAGTGCTAAGAGCACGAATATCTTCTACAATTGTCAGATATCAGCAGACATGGAATAAGTGTCCACATCATTCATCATATCCTTTTCGATAATCATGACATCTCTCCAATTTTCACGTTATCATCTACGTGATTCATATTGAAAACACTATCCTTCTTGCCTTCATGAAGCATTTTGCATTCTTTTACTCTTTTTTTTTAATTTTTTAGAATATAAACCCTCGTAATTCTAAATTTTATTACCTTTCTTGTACCTTAAAATTGTTTTTTTTTTTCTTTTCTTAAATATCTTTTTTCCATAAATAGTCATGCCTCCAAAAAAAAAAAAAAAAATTATAAATGCATATCAAAATGCTAAACTTTTTTCATAAGATTCATAAATAATAAATTATATCAAATATAAGACAGCAGATATAATATAATAAAATAATAAAACACCATTGATTGACGTAATAAATCACTAAGATGATCTTGTAATGCAGCTTAATGTGGCGGTCAAGTTTGTAAATATACAAAAGTTATCATACAAAAATCCCTTCAGGGTGGGAGTCCTCGGAAACAGCCTCCCTTCAAGGTAATCCCATGAAGGGGGAAGGCTGCATATATCTACCCCCTAGACCCTGCTCATGCGGGAGCTCTTAGAGGCACTAGGATTATTGTTGTTATACATACAAAAATCCAAAACAATAACCCCAATTAACAAGAGCACCTACTCCCCAAAAGTGCCTAACCCGTCACTTTTGTTGCAACTTTTGACTTCATATTATGTCAAGACTTTTTAGGAGATTATTAGTAAGATTTTATCATTATTATTTAGTACTCTAATTTTTTTATGACGTTTTTATGAGAGGGTGGGAGTGTGAAAGGGGTAAATCCTGACTCTTTATTGTAATGAATGACCAAGATTTGTTGGACATTCAAAAAATAACACTTTACGGCCAATATTTGTTGAGTATTGAAAAAAAAAAAAAATTTCGTCACTTATCCTTTCTTTCTTTCTGCTCCATAAAAAGGTAGGGGCCGTAAGTTATTATTTTTTTAATATTGAATAAATCATGGCCGTCCATTATAATGGAGGGTCAGGATTCGCCCTTATCACGCTCTCACCCTCTCAGAAGAGCACCACCATATATATATATATATATATATATATATATATATATATATGGAATGACTTGAATGAGAATGAAAGTTTTATGAAAATACTTGAAAATTAAATTTATACTGTTGGATCTTAAGTAAGATTGATCAATAACGAAACTTAAAAAGGAAAGGAGAGAGGAAAAAAATTGGCGGAAACTTTTATTTTTAATCAAATGTGGAAACTTAAAAAGGTAAAAAAAAAAAAAAGAGTAAAAAGATAAAAAAGAGAGTAAAAAAATTGGTAAAAGGTTCAAAAAGAGAAGAAAGGAGAGAGAGAAAGTTAAAAAATTCGAATATAAAAGGACGGTGTAGATTGAATCTTCTCATATTCTTACAGACCTTTCATTCTGATTTTAACCACTTCCTATATCTTTAAAATTTAAACATTCTTAATGAATTTTTGATCAAGACTTGCTAAATTGTTATTAAACATATTGATGTATATTACATAAACTATCATAATCCTTTTTTTTAACAGAGATTATCATAATATTCTACCATATCAATATTTTCATTGTGAAATTGATAAGATTCTTACATAAATTTATTAAATTTTATTATAATATACCAAGGTAATAAAATATTCAAACTATATATATTAAAATGTCAAAATATCAAAATAATAAATATTCAAACTTCAATATACCTAAATAACAATCCCCATATTGTTTTTGATTAAATTCTCTAATCAAATCCTAATATTTTTTTTATAATTTTTAATACTATTCACAATCTTAGAAAATACATTTCTTAACCAAACTTACTAAACATATTCATAACAAGACATATTAAATTATAAATTATTCTTAAATTTTAATCCAACACCACCACAATTTTAGAATAGTAAAACTTAATGATAAGATCGTCTTGATTTATCATCTCAACGAATTCCATACAAATATAATTATATTAAAAACTTGATATTCATAAATATTGTTCCATTTTTTCCTTTTTGGATAGATGTTCGATATAAACAGTTTTCATCAGGGCAACAACCTTTAAAGATAAGGTTAAGTACATTTTATCCTGACACCCTGTTTTACACGATTCTTTTAAGCACTAAATAAGTTATTGTCGTTGTCGTATAATTACATTAAGGGATGACTTATCCAAAAGTTCAGCCTAAGCTGTTACAATGTGCCATTTCATGTCACTTACCTCATCCTAAATCTAAAAAATTGTTAGTAAAGTCAACGCCAATCACTTCAAAAGTCAAACCTTAATCCCCATTATCATCATTATTACATGAGTTTTGAAAACGTAGTACTTGATCAATTACTTCAATACTAATTTAACTCAGACCATTTCGTTTTCTATTTGTAGTCTACTTCAGATCTTAAAAATAATAAACCAATAACAACAATAATTACAAATTCAATATCTTAAGGGCTCCTGTCAAGATAGGATCTATGGAAGGTGAAATGTACGCGGCCTAATCCCAATAAAATGCAACCCTGAAAATACGCTGTTTCCCCAAAGTTTCCAACAACAATAAACCATATTTTTAAATTAATTTTGATTTTTGAATTCAATTTCTTCTTATAGTTCAAAAACTAAAGATAAAAAAAACGGAAATTAGTTTTAAATTCTGATTTTTAATTCCTTAAAACCCGAAGACTGCAAATAAAAAACGACATCAAACCGACTGATTAAGAAATTTAACTGAAATCATCCCTTAAGTCTCCATTTCCCCCTTATAAATACCTCATTCCTTTATCCAAATTTGAATCTCTTTAAGGAACAAAAAAGTTCAGTTCACATCCATTAACTTCAGACTCATCAGTCGGCTACAATGAAACCTCACGTTGCCATGCTGGCAATCCCGGCTGCCGGCCACCTCATCCCCTTCATCGAGCTCGCCCGCCGCCTCGCCGCCATCCACAACACCTCCTCCACCATCTTCGTCCTCCCGATCGAGACAACCGCGGCTGAATCCCGCCTTCTTCAAACCACTGCTGCCACCGCGAACGGCTTCACCATCAAAGTACTTCCAGCACCAATCGATCTCCTGCGCCACATCAAGCCCGGTTCTGATAACATCACCCATCGCACTATAACCACATGCCACTCCCTCCCGATCCTTTGCTCTGCCATTGCCGCCATGGACCACAGTCCCTGTGCCCTCATCGTTGGCCTCTTCGCTTCCGAAGCCATTAAAGTCGCTGATGAATTGGGTCTAAAGAAGTACGTTTACTTTGTTTCGAGTGCGTGGTTCTTGGCTGTCACAGTTTATTTTCCGCACTTTGGTAAAAACATTAGACGTGGCGAACCAGTAAAAATCCCAGGTTGTGAAGAAATCCAACCGGAGGATGTAATCGAGTTGGTTTTCTATCCAAACAGTGAACCATACCAGGAATTTGCTCGGACTGGGCTACAAGTAACGACAGCAGATGAGATTCTGGTGAACACCTGGGACGATCTGGAGCGTAGAACGCTAGATTCGTTCAATGAGGATGAGTTTTTGAAACCGATTGTCAAGATCCCGGTTCATCCAATTGGACCATTGGCTAGATCAGTTGATGGGAAGGCCGAAAGGGGCGAGTTGGTAGAGTGGCTAGACATGCAACCGAAGAAATCGGTTGTTTATGTCGCGTTAGGAACCGTTGGATCCCTATCAGCTCAACAAACAATAGAAATGGCATGGGGGCTCGAGCTAAGCCAACAGAGATTTATTTGGGTTTTACACCCTCCCACAAACAGCCATGAGAATGCTGAAGAAATCTCAAAGTGCTTGCCAGACGGGTTCTTAGACAGGACACATGTCATAGGGAGAGTAATTCCAAAATGGGGACCACAAGCGGAGATAATGGCCCACCCATCAGTGGGAGCATTCGTGTCTCATTGTGGGTGGAACTCAGTCCTTGAGAGCATGGTCAACGGAGTTCCAATCATCGCTTGGCCACTTTATGCCGAACAAGATATGAATTCTACCATGGTTACTAAAACCTTAGGGGTTGGTGCTAGGCCTGAGTTGAGGCCATCGAAAGGGCTAGTGGACCGAGCAGAGATAGCGCAATTGGTGAAGTCAATTATGGTAGACGAACAAGGAGAAATGATTAGGTCGAGGATGAAGAGTTTGCAGGACAGTGCGAAAAAGGCTTTACGCAATGGTGGTTCATCGCATGCCACACTGGTTAAGGTTTATGAGCGCTTGGTTAGTCATCGCGGCGGAGATCATCACACGACTTGAATTATTATGATATTTAGTGTTTTGCTATACAATTAACACGATATTGTATGTCATGTAGGTTTGTATTTTTCATATATCAATTCTATAGAAAATAAACGGGGAATATGTACAGTTCTTTATCCTGCGTTTTGAAGGGACTAGAAGTCAAGAAATTTCCACTATCTATGTTCTGCCAAATTTTTAGTAACCAAATAAGAGGATAAATGCTCACGTCCCATTAATTTTGATTTCTTGCATTTATTACCTAGTAACCAAACGAGGCTCTAACCTAAGCTATTCAATGTGCCATTCAATGTCATTATCTCTTTTTTTTTCGATAAGTGGCGAAAACGCCTTACAGGGCATGACATTCCAAAAAAGGAATCCGACCCACTAAGCAGTGGCTGTAATATGGGTACAAACTTCCAGATCAAAACGAGAAAAATCAATTACCATAGACAACACAGAAAACCGGGACAACATCACACGAACAGGAGAGGACCAGAACTAGCAAGGCACTAATTGAATCCGAAGCGGAGACACACACAACCATACCTCCCAACAACGAGCAACAACCTCAAAAGGGTGGAAAACAGGAGAAGAAATTCCCCCCTCCCCCGCATTGCTAGCAAGGTACCACGTATGGGACCGGACAGGAAGGGTACTGAGCCAACAACACAAGGAAGGGGAAAAAAAATCTAGATTGGCGGGTGAAGAGGTCAGGAATTGCTAGTGAAGTCATTATCTTATCCCATATTTAAAAAATTGCTAGTGAAGTCAACGCTACCAAAAAGGGTACCAACACGCTGGCACCGAATCCCATTAGAACTCCGAAGTTAAGCATGATTATGCAAGAGTAGCATCAGGATGGGTGACGGCCTGGGAAGTCCTCACCTCTCAAGTTGGGGGTAGTCGGCAACAACCCCTCTTCAAGGTACCACTCTACAAGGGAAAGCTGCGTACATCCACCTCCCTAAACCCTATTTAGACGGGAGCCCTTTGGATACTGGAATTGTTGCTTTCTAGTGAAGTCAACGCTAACCACTTCAAAGTCATACCTATGTCATCATCACCCCATGAGTTTTGAGCACGTAGAAATTGATCACTTAAACACTAATCCAATTTAGACCAGTCTTCTTTTATTTTCTATTTGTAATTTTTTAATTATTATTTATACCATTAATGTATATACTTTATCTTTTGTGTTAATTTAAAATTTAAATTTTTAATCGTGTCAGTTAATCCATGTACAATTAAAATTATTCTAATCAAGTTCAATAAGCTAAACATTAATTTTTGATTGAAATCATAAAATTAAATAACTTTTACAAGACATGTTCACCCTATATAAACATGTATTCGCACCCTCTTAGTATGGAAAACATATGCAATATTAATGTAAAAAGTTAATTTCAATTATACATAAACTAAATTGCCGCAACCAAAGGTTTAGAGATTAAATTTACACAATAGATAAAGTATAAGAACTCATGCAATAAATGACCCTTTGACCATATTTTTAAAATAATTTTTGGAACTTTTTATTTCTTAATATTCAATTTCTTTTTGTTTGATTGAAAACTAAAAAACCAAAAATCACAAACAACAAAAAATCCAGTGCTTGAAAAGGTCCCAGGGTTTGCCGGGGTGAAATATAAGTAGCCTTACCTCTATAGGGTGCTACTTGAAAGGAGGCTGTTTCCGAGAGCACCCAACCTGAAAAGGCAAAATTATTATTTCTAAAATCTAATTTTTAATTTTGAAGAAACCAAAAACTGAAGACAAATCGACTAAAATTTTTGGCTGAAGTCCATATTTTGATATTCTATTTTCCCCTTTATAAATATAACTCCATTCAAATTTTACCCTCTCAATTAAGCAAAGGAAAACTTCAACTTCTCCCATCAATTTCCTCACTCTCTCAGCTACAACAATGAAACCTCATGTTGCCATGCTGACAATCCCAGGCGGCAGGCACCTCATTCCCTTCATCGAGCTCACCCGCCGCCTTGCCGCCTTCCACGACACTACCTCCGCCATCTTTGTCCTCCCGGTGTAGGCAACCACCGACGAATCCCACCTTATCCAAACCACCAAATGCACCAACAGCTTCACCATCGAAGTACTCCCACTACCAGAGGATCTTATCAAGCCTGGTTCCAATAACATCACCCTGCACTATTACCACGGGCGACTTTCTTCCAGTCCTACGCTGTGCCATCGCAGCGATGGACTGCCACCCTTCCGTGCTCATCGTCAATCTCTTCGCTTCTGAAGCCATTAAAATCGCCAACGAATCTGGTATCAAGATGTATGTATACGTTGTTTTGAGCGCATGGTTCTTGGCCCACACGGTTTATTTTCCCTACCTAAGTAAAAACATTAGACCGGGTGAACGGGCAGAAATCCCCGGTTGTGAAGAAATCCCACCGGAGGATATAACCAAGTTAGTTTTCTACCCAGGTAGAGAAGTGTACCAAGAGTTTGCCAGGATTGGGCTATAGATAACGACAGTGAATGGGATTCTGGTGAACACATGGGATAATTTGGAGCGTAGAACGCTAGATTCATTCAAGAAGGATGAGTTTTTGAAACTGATTGTCAAGATTCCGATTCACCCAATTGGACCATTTGTTAGATCGGTGGATTGGAAGGTCGGAAGGGGCGTGTTGGTAGAGTGGCTAGACATGCAACCGAAGAAATCGGTTGTTTATGCGGAGTTAGGAACCGCCAGACCCCTATCGGATCAAGAAATGATCGAATGGCATGGGGGCTCGAGCTGAGCCAACAGAGGTTTGTCTGTTTTGTATACCCTCCCATAAACAGCCATAAGGATGCCGAAGAAATCACAAAGCACTTGCCAGACAGGTTCATAGATGGAACATCTAGCACAGGGAGAGTCGTTTCAATGTGAGGCCCACAGACGGATACAATAGCCCACCCATCCGTGGGAGTGTTCATGTCTCATTGTGGATGGAACTCAATTCTACAGAGCATAGCCAACGGAGTTCCGATTATTGCTTGGCCACTTTACGCTGAACAAGATATGAATCCTACCATGGTTACTAAAACCTTAGGGGTCGGTGTTAGTCCTGAGTTGAGATCATCGAAACAGCTAGGGGACCAGGCTGAGATAGCAAAATTGGAGAAGGCGATTATGGCAGATGAAGAAGGAGAAATGATTAGGTCGAGGGTGAAGAGTTTGCAGGAGAGTGCAAAGAAGGCTTTAAATGATGGTGGTTCATCGCATGCTATGTTGGTTAAGGTTTATGAGAGCTTGGTTGGTTGTCATGGCGGAGATTATCACACAGCTTGATTGTATGATATTTAGTGTTTTTCTATACCATAGTGTGGTATTGTACGTTATGTAGGCGTGTGCTTCCATGTATTGATTCTACAGAAAATAGAAGGGGAATATATACTGTTCTTTATGTGCTATTCAATTAATGCAAAAGTCCATATACTTTATTCATTATGTTAATATAGTCATTATACTTCTAATTATGTCAAATCTGTCTATGTCAATATATGTTATGTCAATATAACCTTAGTACACAATTGAAGTTAAGTTGACAAACTTGAATTTTAATACTCAGTTGATTAGTGGGTTTAACTTGAGTCAACAAACATGTTTGTATTTGATCACTCGCATTTGATATGACCAAAGATTTAACTTCAATTTCACCATACAACTATCTTTTAGATAGGAAGGTGCAAGGATGAAAGCCTCAAAGAGAATACAACAGGGAAGGGATACGAGAAAACTCATAAAAGAAAAGATACAAATGAGGATATCTGTGAAAGCAAAATGCTAGAGCACACCATGATCAAAGGACTAAATTGACACAATTAACCGTAGAAGAACTAAATTAACACAATTAACCAAATACAGCAACCTTCGGCATAAATAACCCTAAAATATACAATTTTGAGCCCTCTCCTATGAACATACTCCTATTAAGATTTTGCCATAATTCTCAAATGATGTAAGGCAATACAATACAACCAACAATAATAACCCTTAATTCTTTCTTTCCCCCTCCTCACATTACTAATCCAACATGAAAACTCCACTCTTTTAACATCCATAAATCTTAGACTCAAATGGTCCAATCGTCTCCTCGACATGTGCCATGTTACAGAAGGTACTAGAATAAAAGATATCACCCAAATACAACTAGATTCACAGCTTTACGAGGCACCTCATAAAATGACCCTAAGATGAGGGTTTTTACTCAAAATCCCAATCCCCGCTTAGTACCAAGGGGGGGGGGGGGGGGAAAAAAAAAAAAAAAAAAAAAAAAAAGGGGCACAAAAGTTACGCGCAAAATGTCACTTTGCAACCAAGGAATTTACACAAGTCCCAGACTCCCTACACATCGACACAAACTACTAATTTCACACGTTAATAATCCATCAGATGAGCAGCAAAATGCTTATAGAAAATGTTGAAACTAACATCATGAAATAACTTTCTTATCATTTTTCCTCGCTACTGAAGAAACAAGAAGAATACATAGAGCTACAGGATCATATATGCTAAAAGTAAAAGGTGCTTGAATCAGCTTAGGTAAACAGCAGAGTTCATCGGCATACCTTGCTGTTGAGATGTTTAATTTCCAGATGAAGGTGGTGGCGGAATATTAGGAGGCGGTGGTGGTGGCATGGACATCTGATGCATAGGTGGTCTCCCAGCCATTTGCTGAGGCATTGGCATCGGCCGCCAATTAGGAGGTGGTGGACCACCCATTGCCATTGGTGGTGGGGGTGGCCTTGAAAAGCCTGGCACTGCCTGAGGGGGTGGTGGTGGTGGCATGTTTGGAGGTGGTCTGAACTGTTGAGGTGGTGGTGGCGGTGGCATTGATGGAGGGGCTGTTTGACCCGGTTGTGGTGGTTGACCTTGCCAAGAAGGTGGTCCGGGCATCGGCATTGGTGGAGGGTAGACTCCCACCTGTGGGGGTGGTGGTGGTGGACGGAAGGTGGGAACTGGGCTAGGAGGAATAGCACCATTAGCGAGGGGCCTTGGAGGGCCTGGGTTGGGTACAGCGCCGTTGGCCTGGGGAAGGGTTGGCGGACCGCTAGCAAAGAGGGTGTGCGGTCTATTCTTCTGAGCACTTGGGTTACTTGCAGCCAGCACTCTCTCTGCAAGTCAAGTCCAAAAGCAGATTAATACCGATATTGACAACATGTTTAAATATACAAGCCCTGTTAGTAAAATACAGTACATAAATTAAACGAGATTGGACATATACATGTATTATGTTCTTTCAGGGTTGGAGCCCGGAAATAGTCTATCTACATGGTTGAACCGAGGTAAAGCTACATACATCTTAACCCGCCTTGGCGGAAACCTCTTTGAGACATTGGGTTGTTACGGCATATAAGTGTATTATGAATATGATTCCTCATTCTTGTTTGAAATAACTCATTCTTTTAACATAAACGAAATGGGAAGAGATATGATTACTTTAATTCGACTTATTTTTCATAATGTTAGCGAAGATAGCGGTAGCAAGAAGAATAACACATAGTAAAGTATAATAAAAAACTTTGGACTTGAAATAATAAATTTAGCAAAGTACAGAACATAGATACTTATTTACATGTTAAGTACAACCATTTTCAAGTATCATTTGTTTTTTTGAAAGGGACAAGTACAGATAATGTTATAAGACGTGTACATGCATATTATAAAAAATATATTGTACCATATTATCATCAATTATACATAAGCACTCTACTCAGACATGAAAATACATATACGTGCTCAATAGGCATTGTATACACATTTTTACTAATAGAACAGTACGCAGTTATGTAGAATCCTCGGCAAAGCAGGAAAGGTAAACTGAGGAACAGTGAAATCTAACCTGCGGGAGTGCCATGCCGCTCCCCTTTAGTGTCCTTTTTGTATGCGTAAGATACTGTTATTTGACGGTTGCAAAGATATTGACCATTCATTGCCTGAAATATTAGTCATTCATCTTAAAGTTCAGAACTCTTTCAAATAAGCGCAAGCTAAGCAGCAGCAACAATAACAGTCCCAGTGCCCTGAGGGCTCCCGCATAAGCAGGGTCGGGGGGGGGGGGGGGGGGGGGGGGGGGTTTGGATGTACGCAGCCTTCCCCCTTTAGGGCGCTACCCTGAAGGGAGGCTGTTTCCGGGGACCCCCAACCTAAGAAGCGTGTTATAATGGGAGCACAGTAGCCTAGAAGCATGAGAGAAACATCGTATTAGAGCAACAGCAACATATAGCACTAGCCAAGCGTAACGAAGCAAAACTCAAAGGAAGGTTACTGCAGGTAAATAGTCGGCACGTCGGCAAGCTAAGCAGCAAACATACTGAAATTAGGACTCAAATTTATAGGTAGAAAATTATTTTTGAAAAGTCGCTGCTAAGGAATCAAGATCTGTGCTAGGTTTACTGACTTGGGTTTTTCAAAAATATACACGAAATCAAGGGAAACTAAACAAACAATAAGGTCAGATTCCACCATATTCTCTTACTACCATTCTTGACAAGCCAATCTGAGCATGATGCACATACCTCGATAGCTGCATCTGATGCCTCAAAAGAATCATAGCTGATGAACCCAAAACCACGAGAATTTCCAGTCTCCGGGTCTCTCATTATCTGAAAAAGAAATCACCATAAATCATGATGACGGATATGAATAATCAGTCAGTGTGGTGATTTAAGTTACAAACAGTCGAACAATGATTCAGAGAGCTTTGCCTTCACTAAGAATGATCAAAAACAAACATATCACATCCAACTCTCAGACAACCCACCTAGAGCCAGTGAAATATTTCATCATTATACTACAAGAAAGCTCCCAATTGCCCTCAAATGAGAGATCAACCTCAGCAGCTCTGATAGAGAAGCAAGCACATCTATATTCCAAGATAAAATTCTAATGTCTACGATACAGGCCCTGTAACACATACATATTATCGGCTGAATTGGGCGCTGTTGTCGAGACTCGATAGGGTTCGGTGCCCAGATCAACCAAGACGTATTTCTGTGTTTTCTCATAGTCACAGAACTCACTTCCAAGTAGCACAGCCAGAACAAGGAATTATGAGCCTGTGAATTCAGATCAGCAAAGACCAGAAACAGAAAGGGCTCGTAATCAATGTTGCCAGTTTCATTTATACTAGTATCTATCAAACTGGAGACTTCTCAGAAATGATGGCTGTTACTTTACCAATAAGCACCGAAATAATGAGCCTATTGCATCCAAAAGGACACAAAAATTCCATACCTTGGGATTGGTAACAATAACTCCAAAAGCGCTGAAAGTATCATAAAGTAGTTTCTCATCAACATCCTACAGCAAAATCAAACAATGTTATAGTCTTAGAGTGGCAAAAATAATATAGTCGCCATAATCTATACATATTAATGGATTCTACGAGGAAAAATACAAAGAATGGAAGGAAGTGCGCAGCATTTCAAAGAGTTATAACTGCTCCTTACAGGGTCAAGGTTTCCAACGAAAAGATTTGCTCCCACATCTAAGCTCTTCTTGTCTTGAGAAGCCTGGAAGAGCAGAAAAAAGAAGTGGGAAAGATTAAGTTCACATTCATATGCCTAAACTCTGAAAGACTGCTATGTAATGTACAGGCAGCCCTACCTTGTTTACACGTATAGGTTTACCGTAAAGCTTTATCATGTTAAGAACCTTGATTGCCTGCATTAACCAAGAAATAAGCCATCATAAAGAGGAATTTCAACAATAAATAAATAAACAAAAAGAAGTCAATAAAACTTCAAAGGTCGCGGTGGCAGTTGCAAGAAGCCAAAAGAGCTTACATAATCAGCATCTTCTTCACTCCTGAACTCCACAAATCCATAACCTTGATGAAGATTTGTCACTCTGTCTTTGGGAACATAGACATTAACTGAAAGAGGAAAATTGAATTAGTATCTTTAAATAAGGTAACAGGATGGGAAAACGCTTACAAGTTACGAAACAATTAATTCATAGCATACAGAAAACTTGAAAGAGAACTCACCAACAGGTCCTGCTTGAACAAACAACTCCCACAGCAGCTCCTCTGTAACCTGCAGCATGATAGAACATAGATGATAAATCAAAATTTTCTACTTAAATCTTTCTCAAACACTTCCTTTCATGTTTTAAGAAAGACATCCGACTGATCAACACTGATTCCATAATGTATCTTTATTATTTCTCATTTTCAGTACAATCAAAAGAACAGAGAATTGGATAATATCAGCAACCCATCTTCTCAAGTAGGATTAAAATATCAACATCCCATCCACAACAATGGCAAAATAACTTGCATATAATCACTCAAATTGCATAATGACAGCTATAGAGTCCACTAGAGCAATAATTTTAACCAGCAACGCAATCGTATAACCAACGATAAGCACAAACGAGACTTTCATTAGAAAAATTTTTCCAGTTCATCACAGTTCTCCAGCAAATTTCACTATCTCAAACATTTATCTGAATACCGTTTGTTAACCACTTTTTAGGAAATTCCGTTTCCAATAATTAAATAGAGATAAAATTCTTGTCATGGATCATGATTTTTACAATCAGAATACTTGTTCATACCAGCATAATTCGGACAGCAATATGCTGTTTCCCGAGCTTATGAACTATGGACAACAAACAGTATGACCAGCATGATACATGGGTCAATTACGAGCACAAGCCAGATAAAACATAAAGCACCATGACAAAAAGAATACGCTAGATTCAGTTAAGCAAAAGAACAACAGGTGAAAAGGGAGAAGAGAAGACGGATGGAAAAAAGAAAAAAAGGAAATCAAATAAGCTAAAAAGATACACAAGTAGGAAAAGGAACATAGTGTTGGACACTGACCATAATTCAATAAGTCCGCCACTTTGATAACTCTTAGTTTTGGGAAGTGGGAAATGAGAGGACTTTAGCGGCCCACTCAATTAATACTACGGTTCTCATGGTGATATACTATGGCAACAAAACAAGTCTAAATCCAATTCCGCAATCGAGGTATTTCGTAAATTTTGTGTTTATATTACCAATATCTTCGTACAAATAGGATAAATAAAACCTTAAAACCTGTAAAAAAAAAAAAAAATGACACAAGTAGGAAGAGGAACATAGTATTGAACGTTGATCGTAAATCAATAAGACTGCCACTATTTGATAGCTCTTGGTTTTGGTGATATAGAAAACTAGAGGACTCTAGTCGCCATCTTAGTTAATACTATATCCTCACGGGGACCCACTAAAGCAGTAAAACAAATCTAAATCCAATTCTACAATCGAAGAATTCCCTAAACTTTTTGTTCATTTGACCAGAATAGAGTTTTTCTTAGGGTTGGGGACCCTTCGAAAACAACCTCTTACCGTGAAGGGGTAATGCTCCATACATCTTATTCTCTCTAAAACCTACGCTGGCAGGCCTTGGGTTATTGTTATTGTATAAGATCATAGTTTTCAAGGCAGATTAGGGGGTCTCATTGTTTATAAATCACATCATTACCCTAACAATAACAATTTTCACATGAACAATAACAATTCCCTAAAGAAAACCCTAAAAACAGTAACAAGAAAGGAAAAGAGACAAAGCGAGAGGCGACCTGAGGGTCGAGGTTGCCGACGTAAGCGGTGGCGTCTTGGTTGCGCTCGGCAGCGTGTTGACCTAGCAGGTTCGCTCCCACTCCGGGTGCTATCCTCGTCGTCATCCTTTACCCCTCTCTCTCTCTCACTCTGTGAGATCCTAGTTCAGTTTCGATTAGGGTTAGGGTTCAAATAGTATCAGTGGTGCCCCTCTCTCTCCGCCGTGACAAGGGGTTCAAGAACAGAGATTATTAACACTGCGGAGTGCCATTGTAACTCCAAACCGCCATTTTCATTTCTTTAGAAATGCCCTTGTTAGGATGACAATACGACGGATAAAACCTACTATTTACGGGCACCTGCTTTAAATGAGTATAAGTGGAATGGGCAGTGGGTATTGGTTAGGTGTATTTGCTCTGTATTTATCACAGGTATAGAACGGGTACGGGTATAGTTTTGTACCCGTCCAGCCCTGTTCCATACCTGCCCCGCCTTGCCCCACCACACCATATACTCGCTTTATTTTATATATAGTTAACATTCAAATTAAAAATACGTGTTTAAATTTAATAACTTAAATTATTTATCAATGTTATAAAAAAAATATAATTAGTTTTTAAAAATAGTATGAAATAACTAATATGAGCGAGTATGGATAATCGTTTTTATGCATATTGGGGAGGATACGGGACGGGTAATGGATACCCGTTAGATACCCGCGGATAATGGGGCGAGTATGGCTGTGGGTTTGTATCCGTAGGAGCGGATATGGGTATCCACTTCATACCTGGGGTAATAAGGCGGGTACAGGTATAGAATTTGAGTGACGAGCACGGGTATGGAGGAGGCACTCCCTTACCCGCCCCGTCCTATTGCAGTCCCTAGCCCTAGTAGCTCACGGCTTGTCCTTTTATTTTTGAGCCGAAAAGAAAAAGTTTTTAATGGACCCTATTATATTGTAAAATTATAAAAATTTTGATTATAAAATTTATTAATATTAACAATTTATACATGAAAGATTGCAAGTTCAAAATTTAATATGAATTGCCCAAGCAGTGACTTATGTTGCTTCGGGATAGCCTTCTCTACAAAATAAAGTTAACTAAAATATTTAGATGATATTATTGTCAAAGTAAAGTTGTTATTATCAAAGTAAAAATTTTTGTCTTGATAATAACAGCTCTGGAATATTTTAAAACAAATCAATGTGATATTCTTCAAATTATTTTTTCAAAATAAGCATAATTCTTATATTTTTAAGTAAAGACGGTTACTCCAAAACATCATAATTAAACACAAATTATCTGTGTATATTTAGTTTGCTATTGAACGTATGATATTAAATATAGCTTATCTCTCACACATTTTATTTTCAAAAATAGTTCCTTAAATTTTGTTATTAAACTCATATGATGCCCATATTAAATTTAATCCATAAATTGAAAACAATTTATCCCTTTTCTCTATTTTTAATAAATAATTCATCAAATAACACTAATATAAAAAATATTTTAAAAATTAGTTTTATTTAAAAATTATTTTTTAAATAAAAATATTTCTTCAAATGGCATCCATGCCATTATTTGACTTTTTTTAAATTTTTTATTTTATTTTTAAAATATTATAATTTTTTAAATTTATAATATTTTTTAATCATAACAAATAAATTAAATTGTATTATTCATAAAATATTTAAATTAAATTTGTCTATAAATATTTTTATTTAAAATTTAATAAATAATTTAATTTAATTTGTTTATTATAGTCTAGAAAATATCATAAATTTAAAAAAGTATAAATGTATTGAAAACCAAAAAAAAGTAAAAAAATAAAAAATAAAAAATCAAATGGTGACATATATACCATTTGTGGAAATATGTTTTTTTTTTTAAAGTTAGTTTTGGAAATATTTTTTTATATTGGTATCATTTTTGATAATGGCTTATTTTGAACAAATGGTCACTTTCTTAGAAGGAGACAATATGACTATCATTTGAACTTTAACTAAGGATTTTAAGTATGCTTGGCAGTTAAGAACAGTTGTTGAAGACATTTCGATTCTTCTTCAGCAGTTTGTGAAGTTTCAGATAACTTATATCTATCTTCATGGTAATAAAGCGATAGATAGAATGGCAGCTTTAAACATTACCCAAGTGAGGGATAAATCAAAATCCTATTCGCGTCTTCTTAGTTTATTACGAAATAAGTTGCTAGGCTCTACTAACTGTGTGTGGTAAGTTTGACGTTTTTTTACCTATTTAAAAAAAATGGTCGGTTTCTTATTTGAGACATGCAAAGGTGCACTAACTTAAAGAATAGTTTTCAGAACAACAAAGGCATGCCAAATATAGAAGATGAATAAATGCTTTTTGTTTTACCTTTTTTTAATAAAATTGTTAATTAACCTGCCTCATTTTATTTGTTGACCCTGTGCAATCTTACATTTTTATTAACTATGAGTTCTATTGCAAGATATTGAATTCATAATTCTATTCCCTGTCTTTTATTTGTGATTCAGTGATTAGTCCTTTCAATTAAATTGTAAGTAGAAAATTTTTTAAACATTTCTCATGAAATTACAACAAAAACGACAGAAGTAACCCGGTGTCTTATAAAGGCTCCTCTGCTACGGCAGGGTCAAGGGGGCCAAGATGTGCATAACCTTATCTCTGAGGGTGTTACCGTGAAGAGAAACTATTTTTAAGGTATTAAAAAAGTAAAGCAAAGCATGAAAGCTACACAAAGGAACAAAATAAACACGCATGCATGCTTAGAGGTACGATGTTTGCAAAATTTGTTGAGAGTATTTTCTTAAAAATATTTTTAATAGATATTTATGTTTGAAATTTTTTAATTTTTACTTTCACTTTTATTTTGAAACAGAAACATCAGTTTTCTGCTCCTACTTAGAAGTGGAAAAATAGTTGTTTCAATTTAGCAACGTGAGTTTTAACATTTCAATCCAATACGCCTACGTGCTGATCCAATTTAAACTAGTAGTAAACAGATCATTAAAAATTCCATCACAAATTTAACATCAAACTTATTATAGAATCATATTGACATGATATAAATTATACATGACTAAATTGAAATAATTTTGAAGTGCAATAACTAACTAGTCGTAACGATTTAACATGACCTCACCCACCTCAACATAAATGAAGAGCCGGCCCTAAATAAAGCGGAGTGAAGGGCCAATATCAACGTAGCCAATATAACAGTTTAGGATAGAGCAGCACAACCAAGTACAAACACCCTTAAGACTTATATGCATGCCTATTTGATTATATTTGCTATTAACTTGTGTTAGTTGCTTGTTGTTTTGTTGCTATGTTGCTTCATTGCTATTGCTACTATATACTTTCTATGTGCCTTCGTTTTTCTGCTTTTCAAATTAGAAGTCCTCAGACACAGCCTCTCTTTAGGGGAGCACCCTAAAGAAGTAAGACTGCGTACATCCTATCCCCCCCAAACCTTGCACATGCGGGAGCCCGTAAGGTACTAGGTTTGTGTTCTTTTTACTAGTAATGAGGGATTAGATTGCCCCAACCAACCCATGCCCGTGAGAACGACATACAAGCCTCTATGAGCAGGTAAGTCATGAGTATATCCTCAGCAATAATCGAACTCCTAACCCCTGGCCGATGACCGCATAGGTAGAAAACGCCACCAACTAAGACACCCCTTTGTATTAACTAACTAATCAAACCAAATAAAGTACAGAAATCTGTAACATAGACAACCTCAAAGAAATAAGCAATTCTATATGTCTTGATACATGCACGTTAAGTTGCATAAACGAGGACTAGACTAAGAAGCAGCACCAAAAGCAACTTCAATTAGAAGTCACAGACTCAAAGCTATTCTAATATGGTTTACAACAACAACAACAGAGTCAGTGCCTCCCGCATAAGCAAGGTGTAATATAATACGGTTTATTACAGTCAAATCATCTAGTCCAAGCCCTAAACAGAGTAAGACTGAAAACCACTAAGGCTACCAAGTTCCAGTATCAAATTAAACTAATTCCATTGCAAAATAGTGTTACAATGACAAGGAATTGAGAAACGGATCTAGCTACTATCTAAAAAGGACATCAATATACTCTGCTTATAACTAAAATTACAGAAGAACTAGTAGTATAAGGATCTTATTAGCCATCATATACTCCCTCTGCAAACTTATTTTCCGGGTAGTATGTCGCCACCACTGGGTTGCCTCCGAATTTTCTTCCGTTCATCCCCGCCCTCGCTTTCGTGGCGCTATCCACTTCTGCGTACTCCAGGAACACCTGATGAGATATAAGACGTGATAAGTAAATCGAATGACGAACTTAAATTCTAGGTTTGTTCTATTTATTGGAGAGGGGAATGAAGGTATGTGGGACTGGAGGTTTAATAAGCCGAGCCAAGTCGCTGAAACTTTATCCAGTTTTATAATCTTTGTCTGACCTCAGTTTAATAAGATATTTATGTTTGGTACTAGACTCAACTGGTTAGTCTAATTGAATCAAGCTAGCTTGCTAGCACACGAAGGTCCCTGTTGGAGATATTGAGCTGAACTATTTGAGTTACTGTTGACCTATTATCAATCTAATATGAAGTCAGTGACAAGTACTTAACGAGACATTAACACATTTTTCATGAGCCCTTGACAAGCTCTTATCAAATCGTACTCAAATGTCGAGTTCAACACGGCCCTATTCGAGCTCGGGTCGGCTCATTAGGTTTATTGAGCTTGCTTGAACTTGCTTGATAAGTTGTCAAGCCCCCACAAACGATACAAACGAGTTTTAATCAATTTTTTGTGCAAGTATTTTATTGATCGTTTGGTTCATTTACACTCTACGCGATGATCAAATATATCATTGCAACCATGACCTTTCTTAAATCTTTACCCAAAATCTTACACTTTTCAAACAATATGTTCTCTGACATCTTACGCTGTTCAAACAATATATTCTCTGACATGGTGTGTCAAAAGTTTCTTCGATTGAAAGGTTTCACATTTGAATTCCAAACAAGCCCTAATATAATTTTCACATGAACATATGACATGCACTTATACAGTATTCACGCTTTAAACCCAATGCAAATTCTCTTTCTTGGGTTTCCACTTAACAACTTAAGCTTTTGGATAATTAATTCTTTAAACTAACCTTCCCAACTCCTGGAGACGGTTCACGATTTGCTTGTGGCCGTGGGATGACAACGTTAACCAAAGGACCTGAAAAGGCACATTTAAACTTCTGTCATGTGTGTCAAAACAATCAGAAAAAACTGAAATAAAGGGTAAAAAGGTTGGTAAGAGATATTAGGAGTCGATCATTCTGCTTCAATGTTTAGGGCTGAATCTTTATTGCAGGATGTGGTACTACAAAAAGCTGTAAAACAGAATTAAACAAACTGATATGAATTTGAGTGTTTTTTTTTTTTTTTTAACCTAAGAAAAAAAAAGACAACTGTAAATTAATCGAAAAGCAGTTACCGAATTTTCCGCCTTCCATTCTCATGTCCTCCATAATGTCTTCATACTCCTCGTCGTCTCTGAGCTCATCCGGGCTCACGCAGTTGGTTAAGCATACAACCTTAGTGGGAAGGCCACCTGGTTGGAGCATCATTTTCTGCAACAAGAAGAACGAGGGTTAAGTAAAATGTGCATAAATACCCAAAGAAAATGCTATGAATTTTCGGAGACTAACCCATTAAAGAAGAAAAGGCATGGTATTCAAAGTAGCAACAGGCAAGTGGCAAAATTAGTGGCTAGCTGTACCTACCCCCCTCTAGACTTGCAACAGGTTGCCAGTGTGCGCGGGAAAAATTAACCCATGCGAGTATGTATCATATATATAATCACATATAAGTACGAGGGGGGTTTAGATGAAACACGCATCAAGTTATAAATAGATATTGTGATACAAGTGGAAGTTTAATATCTAGATCACCCCCCTCCCCTCGGACGAATTATGTACTGCAAGGAAAAAGACAAGGGTTAAGTGAAAATTCACATAGAAGACCTAAGAAAATGATATGAAGTTTCTGAGAAAGATGCAAGAGGCCATAAGGGTGCACGGGCAAAGTGAGTGCGAGAGTGCGCAGAAAGATCAAACCATGTGAGTATCAGTGCATATATTCGTGAGCTTCCACATGATCACATTACGAGTGGGCTTTTTGGGTGTACAGTTTATCGTACTTTGGGGTGCAAATAAACAGTGTAATGCAAAATTTTATAATGGAAGTTTGACACTCGTTTAGATCCCATGGGTTTTCCCCTCAGAGATTGAGAATGGGTTCCATGTGAATTTGGTATGTCCACTTCAATGTGTTTTCACTGCGGGCATACTTCCAAAACATGAAGCAGCCATGTAAATTCCAAACAACCCCTCCCCCCAAAAAAAAAAAACCGCCACCCCAAAAAAAAAAAAAAAAAAAAAAGAGAAAGAAATTCCCCTTCTTCACTAACCACCATCATTTTGTGATAGAAATTAAGCACTTCATGTCCCTAATCCAGGTTGATTCCTTGGCATCCCTGTGCTTAACACAGTTCGAATAAACCTATGCCCAACTAAATAAGCATCCATGTATTTAGCTTTAAGCAACCTTGTACTTGAGAAATAGAAATTTTGAATTATTTATATCATAATCTAAAGATTTGCCTTTAGAGTCAAATTACATTAGCATTTATAAAGATGAAACTAAAGTCCTGATAAAAAGGGACTCCTAAACTAATAATAACTAATCTAATATATCCAAATAAACATAACTTAAATCCTAATAAAATTCCTACCTCATTAAAAATTTTAAAATACCAATTATCAATAATGTAAATTGTCATCACATATCTTAAATCTACCTAAGAGGGTACCAATACGCCAGCACCAGATCCCATTAGAACTCCGAAGTCAAGTGTGCTTGAGCGAGAGTAGTACCAAGATAGGTGACCTCCTGGAAAGCCCTCGTGTTGCACCCCTTGGGGGTTCTCTGAAATAGCCTCCCTTCAGGGTAGCACCCTCAAGGGAGAAGGTTGCGTACATCCACCCCCAAGATCCTGCTTAGGCGGGAGCCCTTTGGGGCACTAAGAATGTTGCTTATCTTAAATCTAAATCTTTTCTCCTCCATCTCCACCATATATCTTAAATCTAACAATATTCATGTAAGGAAGACAAAAATAAAATGGGGGAAGAATATGTTACCTGCAGTGCTATCTGCTGCTGTGCATGCAATAGCACATTCTCTTGCTCAGGCTTAATTTGTTGAGCTCCCTGATTTGCACGCCTCACCGTAAGAGTTTTATCTCCCATTTTAATTCCGTTTAAGGCTTGACATACAATGTCTGTAACTGTCAGATCTTGGTAAACACAGAATGCATAGCCCTTTGAGTTGCCAGTTTCCCTGTCCTTAACAAGATCAAAACCCCTGAGTGGCCCAAAGGATTCCAACAGTTCTCGAACTTGAGCCTCGGTGAAGTAATATGGAAGCCCACCCACGAAAATCCGGTCAGGACCTTCAAGACCACCAGTAGATCCTGGTGACAACCCAACAGCAGCCAAGTTCAAGTTCGGGTTGGGTTGACTTGGGCCAAGTGCTGCAGCAAGTGACGGGTTGTAGTCACTAGGTCTCCTCACCTTAACAGGCGTTCCCTGCAACGAGAACAATGCACCAAAAAGTTGGAAACAGTACACGAGAAAGAGTCTTTGGGTTTGTAGGGTGTCATTTTCGTTTGTTTTTTTTTTTTTTTTTTGGGAAAAACAAAAACTAGGTTTTAAATATTTTTTCTAGTTCTTTTACAGGTTTTTCAAGCTTGAGAGAAAACTGAAAAATAGAAAACCAAACACAAAAGAAAATGTCATTTTCAAAGCCTAATTTTTAATTCCTTAAAAATAAAAAAGTGCAAACAGAAAATGTTGCCAAACCAGCCCTAAAAGAAGAGAAGTGCATTGACAATCCACATTTTTTAACTTGGGATGCAAAGCAAGTATATTGCAAGAAATGAGGGAAGCTAAAGTCAATAGATTCTGAAAATGTGTAAGACAAGCATATCCAAACTTCCCCAACCCTTTCGGGAATTGTGGGATCTCTTCAGCATAGATCCTGCAGAATCATGTAGGTAATACAAGTAAATCAAAAGGACCAACGCAAAGATGGATGGTTTTGTTTCGGTTTGTGTATGCATACACAGTGGTAAACATAGCCTGACTTTGAAAATCTGCATCAAGAGAAAAAGGAATATGC
The DNA here is from genome assembly GCA_018398585.1 of Simmondsia chinensis. NCBI lineage: Eukaryota > Viridiplantae > Streptophyta > Magnoliopsida > Caryophyllales > Simmondsiaceae > Simmondsia > Simmondsia chinensis. Next base: position 41,920,087 of record JAGTTD010000002.1, on the reverse strand, counting down.
GTTTACATAGAAATTTAATTTTCCATATTCCCCTTTGCTGTTGAAAAGGTCTCAAGCGAAGCAAAACCTCCACTATCTATATGGCAAGTAGGGGTTCAAATCAGCCAAGCTGTGTTAGCAAGCTCTTGTGGGCCTGCTCATCATGAAGCTTAAAAGGATTGGCTCGTTTCAAGCTCAAGCTTGTAGGCTCGCGAGCTTAAATAAGCCTATCCTCATACAATTTATTAGCTTCTATTTGCCCTATCGAGCCTAAACAAGCTCAAACAAGCCTTCATCAAACTCGCCGAGTTGAGTTTGAGCACATTTGAGCGAAGCTGAGCCTAAGCCTATAACAAGCTGAGCTAGAGCTTGAAGTCTCCAAGCTCGGTGAGCTTCAAGCGCGACGGGCTCAAACTCAACTCAGCTCATACACACCCCAAGCCACAAGGAGCCCCAGAAGTGTCACCAGTTGAGCATAGAAATGAGGGTGGATCCTAAGCATAGAAAACTGAAAACACAAAGTTCCAAACACAGCAAGAAATATAAAGGAAGACAAAACTAACATGACAACAAAAAAATAAGACAAAACGCAGGAGAACTTCAGCGTTTCTAGCTTGGAAAAGAAAGTACCTCAAATATGATGCCATCTAACGCCATAGCATTACTGGCCTCCTCAACAGATCGCATCTCCACAAAAGCAAACTTCTTTTCATGGTTAATATAAACATTGACAACCGCATCACCTGAAATTGGAATAAAACATACCAGTTCACACGATATTTCTCTGAAGGAAAAAAGTTAAATATACAGATAAATGATAATATAAACTTTGTATAGAACCTGGACCAGCAGTGTTCCCTCCTATGGTTGCCATAACATGGCTGAAGTAAGTTGCGACAGACTGTGGCATAACATTCCAGGAGAACAACATTAGCGACATTTCCAATTCAATAGGCAGAATAGGACCAAAAGTGCAAAGCAATTAGAAAAAACACCAACATGAAGGCTCCATTTGTTTTGACAGAAAATATTTTTTGTCTCAATTTTATTATTTCTTTGCATAATTTCAACAATCATACAAAGGGAAAATGTTCTCCTCTATTGACAGGAAATTGACTTCCCTCAACATTTTCCTCCATCAAGGGAAAAATTCTTTCCATTCTAATCTCACATCAATTGATTCACTTCAACCTTAATTTAACTAAACGTGAATCTCATACAAATTTATAAAATACAAGCATTTTTTAGCTAGCAAGACACAAACTTTGGGGAAAAGATATTATTAATTGAAAATATTTTGTGAAAAAAAAAATTCAAAAAGAAAATGTTATCCATTGAAAAAAATGGAGTCGAAAGTCATCAAAACCAACTACAACTGTGAAATATACTCCAAATATGATACATCACAAAGAAAGTGCTGAAAAAACATTATCAATGCTAGAATTGGTGGGAAGGACAGAAACCTGCTCATTTGCTGTGGGAGGAAGCCCGCCAACATAGACTCTCCGAGCATGTCTAGTAGCCTGCAAACTAATATCAGTTAGACACTTTGATAATAGAAGTCAATGATTAGAACTAGATTAAGCAAAAAGAAAAGAATCTTCATAAAAATCACCGGACCTGCTGGGTCATTGCTTGAACAGGCATAACAGGAAGGGCTCCAAGCTGCATAAAGATATTGACATTCAGAAATATTATAATAAGCAGCACTTGGGTTTAACAATACAGAATAAGACATACTGATACATACTTGTGGTGAAGCTAATGGAAACATAGTAGGAAACATCCCAGGTACAGCCGAAGTCATTCCTGGAGTTTGTCCTGTAAGATCAAATAATTGTTACAATGCTATAGAAGACATATTTGCTACCATAATCAATTTTCAAGGAATGAATCTACTTTCGGTTTTTTTTATAGTACTCAATATTAATTTTAATATAGATTTTTAATTGAAAATTTTAAAGTAGATTAATTGGAAAAAATAATAAATGTGAAGTGCTGAAGCTAATAATTATAAGACTACCGAAAGCATGCATTAGGCACCAGTTAAAGATGAACAAGACCCAACCTGAGCACTGGTTCTTCCTTGTACATTAAAGCTACAGAAGTCGGCTCACACCCAATGTCAGCACAGTGGGTCAAGTAGCCCAACATTACCTTCTTAGAACAAAAGAGGAGACACAAACAACAAACAAACACCAAAAACAAGAGAAACGAAAAAGGTCTCTCAGTCCCATAAATATTTCACCGAGAAAAAGAACTATAAACAGTAAAGCAAAAAAGTAGAGGCTGTTATTAGCCACGGCACTAGGCACTAAAACCAGATATGAAGCGAGAATAAGCTTACCCAAATGAAACCACGTAAGTGACATGAACTTTCCACACTAAATCAAATCAAAGAAAAAGATGGCAGTTATAAGCATAAATTTACAATCAGCATGAAGGAAGAAATCCATATACCTGGAGCAGTAGCACCTTGTAACATTGCAGCTGGAGGAGCCATGTCAAACCCACTAATCCTTTTGCTGCAAGAACACAGAGTCAATAAGACAAAAGTACAGCATATATATAAAAGAAAGACAATTATGAAGAAAAATCCGATAAGGGAGAGTACAAAATGTGGAAAGTAGCATAATCCGATCATAACAGCAAGTAATAAGACGGTACCATCAATGAATATTATCTTGAAAGGTAAAAAAAAAACCTAGAAGCCACAAAGTACAGCAGAGTTGCATGGGTTTTTTCCTTGCGCAAATGAGAGCACGGGAAGGGAACATTTTCTTTCGTTCACTACAAGAATCATCCAATGTTCACCTTTTCCCCATCAAAGACGGAAACGGGCCAAACATAGAGCTAATATCAAATATAAAAGACAAGTCATCTCCATCATTTCACCAAACTGGTCATATCATTTCCACGATCAAAGTCTCCAATCCAACTGCTACTTAAAATCCTTGACAGAACATAAGGAAATTAGCAACCTACTATTATTTAGAACCATTTCCAAGTTAACATTACGTACGATGCAGGGTAAATATCAAGATTCCAAATTCTTGGCAAAAGAAAAGAATATCAACATTCCAAACATAAGAAAATTTTACCACATCCATAAACTATATTCAGCCAACTATCCTTTGAAATATTAACTGAACCAGGACTCAAACATACCAACTCACCCAGCAAAAAGAGAAAAGCACCTTTTTCACGCTACCAGGTACCTACCTCAAAATCTCAAACACCTTTAAGATGGTCCTTGAGCTTAGGTAAGAGAATAACTGGAATTACACAGTGAACCCTTTCAAGCATACACAAAAAATTCCCAACTTTCACATACATTTGGCATGATTTGATGAAGCAAGCCCAATTATTAGTATCTCCCAGCCTTTCGGTTCCCAACTAAAGAAATAGTTGAATTTTAAGAACTTCAAATTATTTACTGGTGCATGATTAAAAAAAGGAGCTTCATAATAAAAGGGAAAGATTTCTAGATAATACAAATATAGTCCACATTCTTCGGAAAACAAAAGGTTGATTCTCTGAAATATATGAACATTGAGAAAGTTGACCATATTCAACATTAAATTCCCAAATCTGATCATGAGCACTTTTGAAACCTTAAATTATGTAAACATAAACATGGGGAACATCAATATTTTTTCACAAGTTAGCCAATAGAGAGGAAAAGAAAAGGGACATCATGATGCCTATCATTACTAGCCAACTTAAATGAACAGCAGCCCAGATTTCAACATAACATGTCACAAGATTCAGTCCGCATATGCGGAGGCCCTTGAGGCACTAGGTTTGCTGCTACTGCTGCTGTTGTTGTATGTCACAAGATTCAGTCCATTCAAATAAACTTACCTCTTAGAGCGTGAACGTGAGCGCGACCGTGATCTTGAACGTGACCGGGACCGGGACCTTGACTTGTGGTGAGATCTAGCCCTAGAATGGGACCGAGAACTGCGTCTATGCTTTTCATCTCGGTCCCTGTCATAGTCTCTTCTTCTGCAAATGAATATAAACTAACATGATGTTGTGGTCGTAAGTAAATGAATTAAAGCATACCTTCAACAGGTTGTTGAAAGTGCAACATACAAAATAGAAACAAGGCCGCAACATATATTTGCCAAAAGCAAATAAAAAATGGGGCACAAATATTGAGAGGGGCGAAGTTTTTTTTCCATGAATTATTACCGGTCATGATCTCGACTTCTGTAGTAATAATCATCACCGTCTATATCCCTGCTCCGTTCCCTTCTATCACTCCGATCCCTGTGTCGGTCTCTGTGGCGATCACGCTCTCTGTCTCTCTCCCTATCCCTGTCTCTATCCCTGTGTCTGTCCCTGTCCCTGTCCCTGTCCTCCTTATCTCGGTCCCTGTCTCTCTTTCTTTCTTTGTCACGCTCCTTGTCTCTTTCCTTTTCCCTGCTTCTGGACGACTCTCTGTCATGATCTTGTGAATCGCGCTGTAAAGTCATCAGTATTAGCATGTTCTGCTGGAAGTCAAAATTGGAGAAATAGCATGCTTTCAAATAAATGCAAGCAATATCCTGACGATGCAAATAATGAAGCATAATATCACGACTTTCACAAGGAGGGAAAGGACTACTTAACACCACTCACAGAGACATCGAAGAAAGACTATTGAGATGATGTGTGAATATTAATCCATACCCAAGCATGCAAAAAAGATAAAAATTTATTCAAGAAAAAAATCTTGTGCAGAACTCCGTCACTAAGTACAGAAACCCAAGTTCACACACTGAGATATTAAGATGGAAAAACACAGAAGCCCTGATTTTATAATTAAATCAGCACAAAACCTTTCCAATCCACAGTCATGACAATGAATTACTCCCTTAATTATCGACATCAAATTGATGCATGCTTCTGAAAGTTCTTTTTCTTACACAAAAAAAAAAGGATACCACAAACCCATCTTATTAACTGCGAAGATGACATTACGTCCTACAATAAGTCATCATAAAGAAAATACATGTCTAACAATACGAAATATCTATAAAATTAAGGCCTTTAAGCATCATCAATGTTTTTGAAAGCGAGAGACGTTTCATCCTTCACCAACAAGTTAATAAACTGAAAATAGTTGGTACCCATCGAAAGCACTTAACAGCTAGCAGCATCCTATTCAGGTTTAAGCTAATTTACGTGACCGGAAGATCAACCTGAATCTTGTCATCAAGATGCTCCCAAGTCTATCGTTCCAACATATTCAACGAAACCCTAACTTAACGAACCTAACTTAAAACAACTCCCTATAAGCAGATAATTGAACTAAACCTCGTTATTCCTCTCATATCATCACCCAACCTATTTTGCCAACCCCACAATTCACACGTAGTGTCCATGAAGCCTGGCCTAAGATTGATCCACGAAGTCTGACCTGAGATCGGTCAGCTATTTTCCTTTTATTTAGTTACTTTCTTTTTATTGGGCCTAACTTAATTAACCCAACTTCTAGAAGCTTTCCCAGGGTTCGAATTAGGGTTCTATATGAGTATTCATCCATTACTACCCCCTTAGTGTGAGCTATGTAGTCATTCAGGATTCATCATTTTCAATTGAAATTCTCAATAGTTGAGCGTTCTCCTTTATCTCTATGTGGGACTAGAGAGTTTCCTATATCCTTGGTTTAGCTTACGAAGGTGGTGAAACAAGCTTTGCTGCAGTGGGGTTTCTAACCTTACCAGGCTCAACAACCTATCAGTTCTGTATCCTTGGCCTCGCCTACCAAGGTGGTGAAAATCGGCTTTGTTGTAGTGAGATTTCTAACCTCGCCAAAATCAGCAACTTATCAATTTGCTAAAGTGGCGCGCTTTAACTTCTAGCTCTAAGACGGAGTAGTCTTAGTAGCAGTAGGCTTCTAACCTCGCTAAAATTAGCAACCTATCAATTATGTATCCTTGACCTAGTTTACCAAGTTGGTGAAAATTGGCTTCACTGTACCAGGGTTTCTAACCTTGCCAAAATCAGCAACCTATTAATTTGCAGTAGCGGGTTTCTGAGCTCGCCACTATCCGCAACTTATCTAACACCTTTTACATTCCTACGTCAGCAATTGTACTTCAAATTAACATTACATAGACAACAATTGAAAACACAAAACCCTAGATTCATCCACAGAGCTCCACAATAAACAATAACGTCAGAATTTCACCAATAGAGCATAAAATTAAAAGATCTAAAACAAACGCGAAACGTGCCCGTGATTTGGAGTCGCTGTGGCCGTCAGCATCAACATCACCACCACTGTGTTGCCGAGGCGGCGAAACGTTTTCGTTACCGTTACCCTCGTATCTATCGTCGTCGTTGTGAGACATCGTAGTTTTCTCTCTCCTCTCTCTCTCTCTCTCGACTCGGAGGCTTTCTCTCTCCTCCAGGAAACCGCTGCCTGAGGAGCTCAGTTTCTCTCTCTTCGGGAGGAGATGCTGGAGCGTTCTTCTGGACTCGGTGTCTACGAGTTAGCTTCGAAGCTGGGCCGCGATGAACCCCACCCACAAACCGACCCAATATAACATCAAGAGTTACTTTTTGTTAGTGCAAGAATAAAAATAATTATTGATAAATTAATAATGTAACTTATAGATAATAAAAGTTATAAAATTACTTTAAAAACTACAATCTTACTAGAGATGATAATAGAGCGGGTCGGATACAGGGATGCCTCCTTCATATCCTTACCTGCCATCCAAATTCATACACATACTCGCCTTATTACTTGCCACGAGTATGAAGTGAATACTCGAACAAACTCATACCCGACCTGTTACCCATGGGATCCAACGGGTATCCATTACCCGCCCTAGTGTGGATAGAAAATGATTATCCATATCCGCGTATATTAATTATTTAATACTATTTTTAAAAATTCAATTATATTTTTTATAACACTTATAAATGATCTAGGTAATTGAATTTAAACACATATTTTTTAATTTAAAAGCTATTAGATACAAAATGAAACGGGTATCATAAGTATAAGGTACGGTAGGGCGGAGCAGGTAAGCGGGCATGGTACAACCCTATGCCTATACCCACCCAATACCCGTGGTGGGTACATCCTGCCCTTACTCCGCTGCCCCTCCCCCCCAAGGGATGACTATCCGCAGGTAACGGGTTTTACCCGCCCCAACGCCATCCCTAAATCTTACTTTATAAATTACAATTTTGTCTTTGCAATAGTATTACCCTTACTTTTCCTTTTTATTTTATTTCCCCTTTTTTTAGATTATGCTCGCTTTATTTTAGATTACGGTCGGGATTATTTTATTTTTTTTATATTTTTTACCTTAAAATTAATATTTACATGAGTCTCTATGTGATGTACGTTGATAATTAAATTTTAAATAATTAAATTTAAATATTATAATTTATAAATTATATTACTAGCATATATAAAAATAAAGTTTGCCTAAATTGTAATTTCTCTTTCTTTTCTTGTTTGGATTTATTTGGACAGTGCTATCTTTTATTTCAGTTATTCACACATAATTAATACTTTAAATTTGTTTAAAGTGAGTTTTTATTTTTTCTTTTATTCAAAATGGTTACTAATATCGATAACTCTGTTCACATTAGTTCATAATTTTTTCTTTATTTGGATGGCCTCTAATGTTTTATTTGATTACAAATTGCTCCATTCTCTTCTTAATTTTGGTCGAACTTTAGCTACTATGTGGAGACCAATTTTGTCATAAAATAAAATATTGAAGATCATTTTGAACAAAAAATAAAAGTTGAGGAACCAACTCGAATAAATTAAACATCATGCATTGATGTTAATTCTCTATTATTTTTGAGTCCTTGGATATTGTTTTTAAAGGTAATTTACGTCAAATGTTCTATAATTTATCGCTGTGCTCATTTAGTCACCGTACTTCTAATTCCGCTAATTTAGTAATTGTATAAGTTATATCGTGTCAATTTAGTCACTAATAAGATTTATGCTAAGTTGGTGATAGAACTTTTAACTGTTTGATTAATGTTGTATTAAAATTGTGTCAACGGGTGAGTTTATATTAGTTTACTTGCATCTAACATTTTAAATCAATATTATTGTTTGTTCTTAACTAAAAAATCAATACTATCGTGTTAATTAACACTTAGATATGATTTTCATGTCAAGAGGATGTCTGGAAATGCTAACATTTATATAGAGTGACTATATTTTTACAATTTGAACCGAAAATTGTCACCAGATTTTTGCATGGAGCTTGGTTAAAACAATTTCAATCATATGAGAATTATATCAACATAATTAAAAATGTAAAAAATAAATTAACACGATAAGCAAAGTACAGTGCCTAACCAAATAACCTATAAACAAATAAAGAAATATTAAACATGAAGGGTAAATTATATATTAATATCGTGAGATTTAATGTATTAATTTTTTAGTCCAAAATTTTGCAAAGTATTTTTTTAGTCTTAAAAAGTTACATATATTTAATAAAATAGTCCAAACAACTATATAAAAGAATGAAACCGGGGCCTTTTTTATACCCTTACATATTGTTATTTGGGTTACCAAAGAGGGCACCAACACGCCGTCACCGGATCCCATTAGAACTCCGAAGTTAAGCGTGCTTGGGCGAGAGTAGTATCAGGATGGGTGACCTCCTGGGAAGTCCTCACCCTCAGGTTGGAGGCACTGAGAAACAGCCTTTCTTCAAGTTAACACCCTGAAGGGAGAAGGCTGCGTATATCCGACCCCCCAGACCCTGCGTAGGTTGGAGCCCTTGAGGCACTGGGTATGTTTCTTTTTTTTATATTGTTATTTGGGTTAAAATATTAAATATTTATAAATTTTTGAATAAAAAAATTATTTTATAAAATTTGTAGATTAAAAAAATTAATATAACAAATATTGGGGTAATAATATGTAATTTTACCCAAACAAGAAATGGGGACATATTTATAGCAGTGGATCGGCAATAACGAGGAGGCCCATTTAGTATAACAAAACGCCACTCAGCCCAATTCGAGGAAGCCCTAATCGCCATCCGGCCCAATGATCTCTATTGGCGGCAGAAACCGCCAATTTCAGAGCTCGTTTCTCTGTAGCGAAACGACGAACAAATTTTCTCCGCGCAAAACGTTTCTGAATGACTTTCTCACGCCTCCCTCTCTCTCGATCAGCCGGATTACACAGCGAATCGGAAGCAACCGAGTACAAGGTGGTTCGATCGAGAGATGAATCTCACAATGTAAGATTTGAGAAATCGTAATGATTAATCTATATGGAATTTTGCAGTAAGTAGGTGTAGATTTTGATGTTTTTTGTTCTGACAGTTATCTATTGACGAAATGCAGTATGGATTGGAGTAAATCGCAGTGTCCGTAGATTGCGATTTCTTGTTGTGTTTGTCAAACGAGGCGCAATATTTTGCTGCATTATGGTGGAGGTAATTTCTTCGTCACTTCAGAAATTATGAATTGCTGTTTTGGAGTATAAAATCATTCTTGTATTTCACTTATCAGCTTAAGTTTTTAAGACACTTGATTATTTGACTTGATATTGAAGTCTGATTAGTTGAGAGGTTGCGAGTTCTACAACCTTCACTCTAAATATTAATATATTTTGAATCACTTTCTCACGCCCCTCTCCCTCTGCCGGATTACACAGCGAATCAGAAGCAACCGAGTAGGAGATGGTTCGATTGAGAGATGAATCTCACAATGAAAGATTTGAAAAATTGTAACGATAACAACTATGGAAGAATGCAGTAAATGTAGATTATGATGGGTTCTAGTTCCGACAGTTGTTTTTAACGAAACGCACTGCAGATTGGTGTAAATCGCAGAGTCATTAGATTGCGATTTCTTTTTGTGTTCGTCAAACGAGGTGCTATATTTTGCCGCATTATGCTAGAGTTAATTATGAATTTCTGTGTTAAGTATTAGATCATTCTAGCATCTTTGCTCACGAGCTTAAATATTTGGGATGCTTAATTATTGTGATATGATATTTAAATCTTATTAACCGAGAGTTCATGAGTTCGAATTCTTATAGTCTCTCCTCGAAATATTAATATATTTCAAGTATAAGGTATGAGAGCATTTGTGCATCATCTACGTTTCAAAATCCAATGAGCATTTGCACGAGGAGGCATGTTAGATTATAAAGCCTTTTTTGAAACTTTGCCCGTCAGTTTAAACTTTTAGAATAATTGGTTTTTTGACATTCTTGTTTAGCTACCTATTTTATACACTTGTACTCTATTGACATAATTGCAGGTTCCTATTATATTTTTGTTTTTTATATGATGTGGAAATCAAAAGTTTTATCGCAATTGATGCATTGACTATTTTCCCTTTGGTTTATGTTTGTAGAAGGATTACCTAGATTAGGAGAAATGAACTTAAGCTCTAGGAAAACAGCTGGGCTGGAGAGTTTTTGATGCATTTTGAGAGAATCCAGGGATCTTTAGGTGCTTTTTCATGATAATTATGGCTAGATGGGTATTTATGGTATAAATGGCACATGCTTTTAGTGTGGCATAGGGGTATCCGGAGTTCTCAAGGCTGTCCAAATTTTAGTTCCACAGCGCCTCTAAGTTTTTCATGTTCACTATTGTTGTTGCTTTACTGTTGTTTGCATGCTTGCAAGTATCGTATTGCTTTGTTGTACTTGACATTGACTTGATTTATAAATATTGTTCTGTTTTGCTTTTTCGGGTTAGGGGCTATTGGAAACATCTTTTCTTCGGGGTAACACCTTGTAGGGGTGAGGTTGCATACATTTTATCTTTTCCATAGCTTGCCTTAGTAGGAGCCTTTTCAAGCACTAGGTTTGTTGTTGTTTTTGTTGTATTAGGGATCTGGTATTTTAAGGTTCATTTACTAGGCACTAATGCAGCCGGATCCCATTAGAACTTCGAATTTAAGCGTGCCTGGGCGAGAGTGGTACCAGGATGGGTGACTTCCTGGGAAGTCCTCGTGCCAACCCTATAAGGAAGGGGGTCTTCGGAAACTGCATCTGGACAGGGATTACATCCTGAAGGGGTAAGGCTGCATACATCCACCCCCCCTAGATCCCGCTTATGTGGGAGCTCTTGAAGCACTAGGTCTGTTGTTGTTGTTGTAGGAATCCAGTATTTCAGGTTGGCATGTTTATGGTCAACATGCATTCGTCAATCCTCTAGGACCTTCTTGTTTATGCTTCCAGTGATCGCACAGCAATTGTTATTCTCATTCTCGTTTGATATTGTTGGTTCCATTATGCAAATGTTTTTTTAATAACAGTTTGGTTTGATGAATTAGTTTTGTGATGGAAATTGTCCTTTTTTTTTTTATGTTTGTTAGGGTTTTGTGGGTTACTGTCATGTAGATATAATAACAACAGATTTAGGGCTACAAGAGCTCCCGCCAAAGCAAGTTCAAGGGAGAGGAGGTGAGATGTACACCGTGTTACCCCTTTAAGGTGCCACTCTAAAGGGAGGCTGTGTCCAAATAAAGAAAGCAAAAACAATTGAAGGGATTATTGTTTGTAACAAAGCATTATGCCATATTCAAGCTAAAGTGCCATAGAGCCAAATACTATATATGCCATGGATTAAGCTACTATTTTTTTGGAGTTGCCAGTTGTTGAAAATTTTACACGTGAGTACAATTAAATTGTCTCACATATGAGTTTTAAGAGAAGTAATCAAAATATTAGTCTAGTCGGCCGGTGCTAATTAGTTTTAGGATAAAGCTATTCTTGGACTTATATGTGAACCCTATATATGCTAGCTCTGATACCATGTAAAATGTCACTAGGCCTTCATTAAGAACAATCTTCCTCTTATTCAACGACTTGCTTGGATAATCAGCTTAACAAAATTATTTTTTGGCCTGCAATCCCAGTTCCATATTGTCAGCATAATTCATAGTTATAAGTATCATGATAATGAGTCGCTTATGTATTCTACAGCATTAATACATTTTTTTTTTCTATAATTTACAGCATGAATACCTATTTCAAAGTAGCGTATGGAGTGTAGGATATTATTAATCGGAGTACAGAATCATACTATCACATGCCCCTTATGACAGTTTGGCTTAGAGGCATAACGGGAAGATTCTTCCTTCCACTAAACTAGGCATGCTACTTGCATATGGTGCTTATGGGGTCATAGAATCTTTCCCTTTTCCCCTTCTGCTCCGCTGAGTTTTCCTATACCCATTTCTATTGTTGGGGATTTTGTCACATGAATATCCTGATATTTTAATGCAAATGATTGGGCATGAGGAGTGCTGTTATATGTCCTTGACTGTTATAAAGTTTACAAAAACGAAATTATACAAAATATTAGCATTTGAAAACTTATTATTCACATCCATAATTGTTGATATACTGTGTTTTAAGTATGTGACACACCTCACACCCATTATGATATCTGCCCACATGAAGAATAAAAGAAAACAAGAAAAGGGATGCGAAAGTTCTCTGTTACTCCTAAGGATAATGATAGAGAAAGTGATTAACCAATAGAGACGGGGCAATCTCTTAATGGAGAAGCAATTAAGCCTACCTATCACGGGCCTAAAGGAGCATACTCAGTGCCTCAAGGGCTCCCGCATACGCAGGGTCTGGGGGGGCCGATGTACGCAGCCTTCCCCCTTCAGGATGTTAACCTGAAGAGAGACTGTTTTCCAGTGCCCTCAACCTGAGGGTGAGGACTTTCCACGAGGTCACCCATCCTGGTACTACTCTCGCCCATCCTGGTACTACCTATCACAGGCCTACATCCTACAATTGGGCAAACATAACACACACATCTATTTTCATGCCTAATTTAGATTATTATGGACAAGACTTTTGTCATTATCTTTTCAGGCTAGCAAATCCATTAACTCCAAAATTCCAACGGTCTATTACAGGTCAGGTTTTTCTTTTGAAGGTCTATGATTGTAGTTTGGGTGGATGGACCAGCAGAACCTTGTTGGCTTTATTGTGATCTCCATAGATGCTACTTCGCTTGCATCCTCTTTTGTCAAAGCTATTGTGAATGTTATCTTTTGTTGTCCCCATCCACTTTGTTTAAGCCTTTTTTGACATTCTTTGCGTTGATAAAAATATGAGACCGAGTACACCTACAGTTCTTATCCACCTGAATATCGGGTCATCGATATCAGAAGGACTTTGAGAATCCTAGCAATACAGTAGTCGCGTAGAACCGACTACTCACTTTAAATCCTACTCGCCAAACGAATATTTGATAACTCACATGCCAGGACAATTAGTTCTATAAATACCTGTTCGACTCACCCCAAATCATCTTGAGCACACTCCTCACCACCTCCCTAAACTCTCTGAAATTTGTCCTAAGATCCCCTTAAAACCCTGGTCTTGCTCTCATCTTTAGAGCTTGAGTTCCTAATATGAAGAAGTCTTCTAAAAACACTTTGTGTTATAATTAGTTTCACTTTTTTTTTGTTTAGTCATATTTAGATAAGCCTTTATTATTACCATTCCTATTTTATTACACTTGGTGTTTGCATATGGAATTTTATAATGTTTTGACATTGATTATCATTATAACAATGTGTATTGCATTCAGCAATGGTAGTCCATTTGTTGGTGGAAAAACAGATTAATCATATGCAGGACATTTAACTTATAGTTATTTTAGTAGATAATTTTATTTTAATGGTTATTTAGTTGATTTTCCCTTTCTAATATGTAATTAAGATTTTTAGTCGTTCCCTCTCCAAGAGGCATCAAGAATGAAAATGAATGAAATATAAATCTCTCTTCTCGCTACTACCCCCGCCCACACCCTCCAAAAAAAAAAAAAAAAAAAAAAAAAAAAAATATATATATATATATATATATATTCTACCATCAACACTAGTTGAATTTCAAAAACGACAATTTAGCCGCTCTTCTTGTTTTTATCTATAACACCTTGTCCAATCGATCTTCTTCTTCTTTGGGAGAGTTAAATGATAAATAAATAAATTTCTAGCACCTCAATGTGATGAATGAGCATTTCAAAGGAACTCGACTGCTTTTGGTAATTTTCTGTTTGCTTTTCATCTGACTGTTTCCTTTGCTTTGTAATACGTGTGACTTTGCTTCGAGATATAGCATGCTATTGTATTTAGAGGCTGCTATTTTTATTTTGCTCATAGCTGAGGCGCTTAAAAAGGTCAATATATCACGATGATGCGGACATGATAAAATTGCACTTTTTGAATCACTAAAGGGTTGTTTAAAAATTAAAAAAAAAAGTTTATTTTTTAAAAGTTTGAAAAAGTCGTTTAGAAGCTTTTTTTTTTTCCCTAACTGAATAAGTTGAAACATAATTTTCCAGTTTCCTTTTTTTTGGAAAGTTCAAATTTGTTTTCAAAAAGTTTCCACTTCTATGTTTTTCATGATTATCTTCTTGTTCTTTCTCATTCTCAATTTTCTTTTTTTTTTATGTCTTTTCACTCTACCGTCCTTTTCTTACTCACATGCCCTTGCCATTAGATATACACGAACTGGTCATTTTCGAATTGGTTATCTTAATTTTTTGGGTCGAGTTCGAATCAAATACTAGCTTTTCGAATTAAATGGTATCTACTTGTTTTTAGTTTTCAGAAAATTGGAAAATTGGGGTCTAGAAAACTATTAATAATTTTATTCCTAAACATATTTGCCAAATGTAGAATGCAAAGGGAAAACTAGAATCGGGAAATGTTAAATGTTTTCTATTTCAAAAGAGGGCTGAACTGACTGGATTATACTTTATTTAAGAATGTGTAAGAAAATATACGATCGAGAAGATAAGGAAAGAAGGGAAGGGATTGTAAATGAGATGAGCCAGCTCGTCATAAAGCTTGAAAAACTCGGTTCGCTTTTAGCTTGAGCCAAGCCAAGCCCGAACCTAGTGAAGCTCGAGCTCGTAGGTTCGTGAGCCTAAACGGGCCTAAGCGAGCCTCTTATAGTATAATATATTTGTTTAAATATTTCCCAATGAATCCTAAATGAGCCGAGACCGAGCTTAAACGAGCCTATATTGAGCTGAAATATTGCAAGCTTAATTCGAAGCTCGCCGAGCTTAGATCGAGCCTAGCTGAGTCCGAGCTTTTGACGAGCCAAACTTGAACCTGAACTTTCAAAGCTCAGCGAGTTTTGAGCCGAGCCCAAGCCAAGCTTATTGCTAACGAGCCGAGCCTTGAGCTTGGCAGGTTCGGGTTCAGCTTGGCTCAAATATGCCTCTAGGAAGGACCTTGAAAAGAAATAAAAATTGGACTCAGGAAAGCTAATAAAGCATGTGGAAAGTACATTAAGAGGAAGCTTGAAAGTATCAAAAGATATACAAGCAATTATAATCACAATGGATCTTTTATAACACCCCACAGCCGTTGATGCATGAGCTCCTTTATGCAAAGTGAAAAGATGCTGCAAACTTTCGCATCTTCCCTAGTTCTTTGATTTTAAATTATTTAATGGGCCACAAATAGTCTCCTCTTTTTACTTTGTATAAAGTAAACCCAAAAACGTGTTTCTTTTTACTAAGAAACACAAAAATGAAACTAGAAAAAGTGGCTAGATTTCTCATTCGAAGTTCATCTAGGGTTGATTGTAGGCTTTATGTTGATCTCCTCTCTTTCACAACTTTAATGTGGGATTTCTTGCTAAATTCACATGGACTGTCCCTCTCCTCCTCACATGAGGATCTTCCTTAATCGCATCCCTTGCCTTCTTCAGTCCAATTGGATCTAACATTCATCAAAGAGTCGCTCTGTGCATCAAATTCAAATTTATCCCTCTACTCGTTGACATGACAAGAGCCCAAGACCTTCAGCCTGCTTTGACTGTGTAAGATTTCATCGGCCTTAGACTTGGTCCACATAGTTGGAATATGCGAATTGACCATACAGGTGGAATAACTCACTAGACTTATATATTGATCTTTCCTGTCTCACAACTCCAATACAAAATTTCTCACTACTTAACCCACAAATTGCTGTCATTCGGTATAGTTACGTTGAACAACATGCAGGATCAACATGCCCACTTACCTGTTATTATTATAATGGGTGGGTGGTCTCTGACTTATTCCATCTGAGAACAAAAAGAAGAGCAATATTTGAGATTCGACTCGACATTATCCACTCCGCTACAAATTATCCTCACCACTTGTTTAAAGAATTATTCAAGTTGGTATTTCGGTTCTTGTGTGGAGCTTGATCTTTTTCCGTGATGAGATAAATTTATGGAGTAGAGGATAACGTAGATGGTATTTTGAGGTGTATTAGTATTTTATCTGGCTATATATATCTTTGCCTAGGGTTTGCGAGGTTGGATATGTGAGAAAAAAAGAAACCTCTTGTACTCTTTCCTGAAAATAGTTCAAAACCTCTACAACTTTGGAGACGTGGACACAGTTGGTCGAACCACATAATTCTTGTGTCTTGTTTTCTTTTTTTCTTGTCGATTTTTCATTGTTCTTTTGTTTTGTTTTCCTAATAGCGTGTCATGTATTCAAGTAAAATGTGTGGTTATTTTTTTGTTATCAGTGAAGCAAAATAGACAAAAATTTGTTATTTTCTTTACCAGAATCTGGATATTCAAGAGTAGATCTTAAGTTCATATGCTAAATGGGCCTATTTAAAATCTCAAAAAATATTGGTAGAAGCTATTAAGAATGAAAAGATCATACAACTGGAATACTTTGATTTAGCATTGTTCTGAAGGTATCTGAAGAACTCATAATTATTTAAAGGGTTATCTACGATAAAGGTTCAGATATTTTGTCCATTATATCATTTAGTCCTGTCCTGTCGTCCCTGATAGTGTTTGAGGCTCTTAGTGTTTGCCTATTTTTGTTGGTATTCCTGTTTGTTCTATTTTCTGATATTTTGATCCCTGTCCCTACATGGGTCAATTCAGGCCTCGTTTGTTCAAGTTGTCTGTTATGTATTGCGACTCTGTCGCTACTTATCGAAAAGAATGTCATTTAGTCCTTTTACATTTTAATGCGTCAATTTAGTCTTTCCATAGTTTACATTGTGTCAATTTAGTCCTATAGTGAAATTTAAGTTAAGCTAATCACATAATTTTTAGCGGCCCCTTCATGCCAAATGCCAAGTGATTCAATACATACTTATTTGTTGACCTAATTTAAACACATTTGTGATCCAACCATCAAAAATTACATCACCAACTTGACATCAATGTTATTCTAGGATTAAATTGACAACATTTAAATTGTACAATGATTAAATTGATATAATTAAAAGTATAAAGATTAAATTGACAATGTGAACAAAGTACAACAATAACAACCACCTAGTGCCTCATAGAGGCTCCTGCCACTGCAGAGTCTTCGGGATGAGATGTACGCAGCCTTATAAAGGGCCCTCAACCGTAAAAAGAAAAAGAAAAGAAGGAACAACATAGAAAAGAGTCAAATGAAGAAAACGACAGAGGCAGGCATGCAAACAATAACAAGCAACAAAGTCTATTTAGATAAGTTGGCACAAATAACTCTAAATTAAAAATAAAAAAATTATCACTTCGGTATTATGAGGTTTGAGCATTTATTACTTAGGTATCCTACCATTTCAATATATATATTTAGGTACCTTGAGGTTCGAATATTTTATCACTTAGGTACCTTTTGACGGAATTTGATGAATTTATGTACGAATTTTCAATTTTATACAAAAAATATTGATATAATATATATATGAATACGATAATATATATAAGCTAGTATCAATATTTTTATCAAAAATTCAACGAATTGTGATAAAATATTCATCGAATGTTAATATAAATCATCTAAAAATTACCATAATTATGTGTCATTTTTGTATTTTTGGACAAAAAATCATCAAATTCTAATGAAGATATTTATATATTATTGTTCTAATAAAAATTATCAAATTTTTAATAAAAAAGTACATAATTGATAAAATTTTAAAATTTCAGAATATTTAAGTGATAAAATATCTAAAATTTCGTGCACCCCATTTTATATATTAAAATGTTAAAGAATTTAAATAATAAATAATTAAATTTTAGGATATCTAAATAATAATTTTTCTTAAAAATATGAGTTAGATAAGTTGATCAAAACAACCAGATGGAAAATTTGGGCTGCAAGCAAGAACAAAGTCTATCCTTAAAATCATTACATTTGGGATTCTTATACCTAATGATTAAATTCTCATCTACTCCTTCACCCCACAACAGCTACCACCTAAAAGGTGAATCCTAGCAATGTATTCTCGGTTTGTGCATAACTTGTGCCTCGTGCAATTGCTTTAATAAATGTTCAGAACTGTGGGCCTCCCACTTTTATTACTAACTTGTCGAGGTCTTACAGTCTCTACTTTTTATTGGGTTTAATATTTAAGATTGTTTGTATAAACAAAAATCTTTTAAAATTTTGTCCATAAAAATCTTTGTAATGTGCTTTCAGAGAGGGGGTAACGCACCGCCATATTTTTGCAATGGGTAGCAGCTTGAGATTTATGGTGCAAGCTTTTCTCTCTTTTTGGTTAGAAGTTGGTTACCCCAAAAATAATTGAGAGTGATGATAAAAAAAAAAAAGAATAATTAAGTGTCCTTTTGATGAACAGGAAAAAGGAAAGACATTTTAGTGTTATTTTTCATAGTTAAGATTGTGATTCTCTGGTATATTTGTTTAGAAAGGTTTGTTGGGACATTTAAAGACCAATATAGATAAGTTAATTTCTTGTGAAGATGGTGGCATTTTTAGTAGCTCTTGGGACAAAAAGTTTTGAGGCTTCGCTAACATAGCCTTAACTAATTTGTAGAGGAATTTGACGACTCTATGTTGCTAATTCTTTGTTTCTTTTTAGTATTGAGTATTCTATTTTGAGATTATATTATCTTTAACTCTTTGATATTTTTTTCTCTTAATAATATTTTTTGTTTTTGGATAAAAAAGGACTAGTATCAGACTTGATGGAATTTTCCCAACAAAGGTTGGGGTATTGAAAACATAGAATAAAAAATTATGACTGGCAATCTTATTGTGTGTACTTTGTTTTGTATTATATAATCCACTCATCAGATTTGCATGAGCACGTGCAATTGTTGTACGAAGATTAGGTATCTGCTTAAAACCTAGCACTACAAATTGCAGGCTGTGCTTCCTGCGTAATGTTGATTTTATTTCGTAATATGTCATGTCAAGGAATCAACTTTTTTAAAAGTTTAAGTTGATAGGTGAAAACCCAAAAATAGTTTTTTTTACTCTAAATGCCCCCGCACGCAGATACTTATTGGGTTTGAAGTATGGATATTACACAGGTCTATTTCATACCTTGTGCTTGATTTATGTTGAGATTGAAAGTGAGAGCTTTTGAGATTCGAATTCGTTACCTCTTGGTTATAAGGCTTTGATACCACGTTAAAGTTCATTGAGTTGGCACTTACGAAGTCCACATATAAGCCCAAGTGCGATTCGATCCTAAAACCAACAGGCGTTAAGTAGAGTAACTCATTAAACTTATATGTTGGTCTATTTCTCTGGCACAACTCATATAGACTCATATATGGAGTCCTTAACATGTATGGAGTAGCACAAGTCCAACTGTGGGTTTTCTAAGCACATTAGGGTTTATATGACTGTATATATATTGTAGTCCAGATTTGTTAAGAGGACATAGTTATGGAGTGTTGTAAATATATTGATGGATGTTTGATCTTGAAAAGTTCCTGAATTTCTGTAAATTTGACGTTATCATAGTGTCTGCAAGTTCATTTGTTGGATGCAAGAAGGGTATTTGAATGCCTATAAGTTAAGGAGGAATCACAATAACAATGTCTTTGACAATATAAGTTTGAGTTGTGCCCTCTTTTTTCTTGTAAAATCATTAAAATGGGGTGGGGGAGCATATTGAAACAAGGTCTAACAGGCCATTTTTTCTGTCAAAATCAATTGCAGAAAAAGGAGATGGAATCGCCTTTTTTAAAATGACGAGGTAGACGGAACACACTCAGCTGATCATCAGATATGCATTCTCTCTCTCTTTCCTGTATTTCTTTTTCATCTCTGTTTATTTTGACGTAAAATATTTTCCTTCTTAAATTTATTGTTCTGTCACATGATTTCGTAATAACGACCACGTATACGGAAATTGTTTTATGTTTTCCGTTGTAAGCTTTATATCGTATGTCATACTTCAACTTCAACTTAGTCAAACGTAAATCTCATATAAACTTATAGAATGAACCTATTTAACTTAGCTAGAAAGACAACTTTTTAAAGAAGTTTAGGGAAACGATGATAAAGGCATGGTGCCGGGGGGGGGGGGGGGGGGGGGTTGGTTGGGTGTCTATAAGCAGAGTTAGATTGTATTACCAAAGTATAATGAAATCAAATATTGTTCTCTTTTTAGTTTCAGCATTTTTCTACTTTATTTTAGTTTTAGTCTATTTTTAATTCAAGATACAACAACAACAACAATCCTAATACCTTTTTTCTGCAAAGAAAGTCTCTGTCTAATTAAGAGTTTTGTCTTCCTTTTCTGGATCTTTTGATTATGTCTTCTCCTACTTATCTTCCATGATGTAGCGCAATTGCTACTGAAAAACTCAACTGTATTTGATTTCTTCGAAACTCAAAACTAAAGCTATGTTTATATTGAGTAACCAAAGAAATGAAAATGAAATTAACTAAAAAAATTACTTATCTAAAATAAAGCATAACTTACCCAACTAATCAAAATAAAGGTAGCTAAAATATCCAATTATTCTATTCAATCCTATCAAATAGCCTAACAAAATTTTATAAAATATTGTCTATTACAATCAGTAAATCTCTGATGCATCACTTTGTTTGCAATCAAGTTTACACTAACATGGCTAAAATATAATGGCTACCATGAGCTTGCTGGCAGTGTAGGTGTTGGACTGTTTTTATGTCTGTTAGTAGGGATGACAACGGGGCTGGTGAAACCCGTTATCCATGGGCATCCGCCCCGTTTGGGGCGGGTATGGGTATAGATGATGCGGTTAACGGGTATGGGTAGGGTACACATTTTAATACCCGTCACGGGTATGGGGCAGGTTCAGGTATAGGCTTGTACCCGCCCCGCCCCGACCCGCCCCGACCCGCCTCGTACCTGCATGTATCCGCCCCACTCTTCCCCCTACCCGCATATCCCCGTTGTGTTATTTTATATAAAATAAATTTCTCAGGCAATTTATAATTATGAAGTCATGGTTATTATTAAAGGGAAAAAGAAAAGAATTTTATGTGTAATAAGTTGGACAATGGATAGGTAACAAGGTGGGTACGGGGAGTGGGTAATAGGGCGGGTAATGGGTATGGGTTTGTACCCGTCGGGGCTGGTACGGGTACCCACTTTATGCCTGTGGCGGGTAATGGGGCGGGTACGGGTATAGAATTTGGGTGACGGGTACGGGTATGGAGGAGGCGCCCCCAGTACCCGCCCCGTCCCATTGCCATCCCTAACTGTGAGGCTTCTGTTTGCTTCATATTGTTGGGTTGTGGTGCTTTGTTTAGGAGTGCTTTTGTCTAGTTTCATAGGGGTGTGTAGTTGGGATGGATGGGTGAATTCTTGTGGTGTCTTTGTCTTGTTTTCCTTTTGTCACACTTTGTGTGTCCTTCAGGTCTCTCGAGGAGATACTGATTTTTATATCATGAGTTTTTTTTGCTGTTTATTGGAAGAAAAAATATTTCTCTTCAATTTCTTTTCTTTATACTTAGCTGTTTTTGGCTGCAAATAAGATATTATCCTCCCCTCCCCCCCCCCCCCCCAAAAATCCCCCTTTTCTGAATTTTTGCTAGTTTTAAACACAACCTGTGCTTACTTCTTTACGTTTGTGTAATGATTAAATATAAAATGCAGTGAGATTTGAAACATGTAAGGAACTCTACATTTCGAGACACGGAATCGGAGCTGTGATAGCATTTAGGACGTGTTTGGTCGAATTTCTGTTCAGAAAATGCTTCTTTTAGGGCTTAAAGGTGTTTGACTAGGAAGGAAAAGTGCTTTTAAATAAAACTATAAGCTATTTTCTACTTTTAAGCAGAAATTATTCTTCTTTTTTAAAGTAGAAGCGAAAGCAAAAATTAAAAAAAATTTAAACAAAAGACCCCTATTAAAAGTACATTTTACTTACTTTCATAAACAGTGTTTATGAAAAAAAAAATAATTTTTTTACAGCTTGACAGCATGCTTCATATTATGACATTTTGTTCTACTTATGTGGTTCGGTGGTCCTAGCATTCCATCCATCCAATAGTGGCAAAGAACTTGTTTGAGCAAAATATCCAAAAATTTGATTAGGATGAAGAGCAAAGATCTTTAAGAAATTGAGAAGAAAAGAGAGAGAAAGAAAAACAATAAAATACAGATTTACGTGAAAAACTATCAGTCTAAACCGATATGTAGAGAAGACAGCAATTTACGAAACTCGTAATAGGAAGAACATACAATTGGGTTTCACTCAAATCTTCATATATATACATCTTGAAACTTCAATTTGTCTTAACCGGCCTACTAGATCGAGACAAGAAAATAAAAGGTGCAGACCGTCGGAGGCCACCATTGATCTTCATTTATAAATCAAGATATAAATTCGAGGTACAAGATGACTCAATTAAACCTTTTCCCGCTTTGAAAGGTAACTAGAGGATCTTTAGAATGTTGGCTATTCTAGTTCTATTCTCGTCTTATCGCTTTTTTGGGTTTGAAGTTCTAATCGGTGAAGGCTTAAGAATTGTTTATAATCTTGCATGCCCCTGCATGTAAATGCCGATTGGCTTGAAGTGTGGTAGTGCACACATGTCCACCTTAATACATGGTGTTTAAATTATATTAATATTTAAAGTGGGGTTAGAATTCTTACTCGCAACTTCTTGGTTAATTAGAGTCTGATATTATATCAGTGACTTAACTATTTAAAAAGTCTAAGTTAATAGATGAAGATCTAGAAATAGTTTTATGATATAATATAGGGTAAGTGTGGTCATTATCCATGAAGATTCGGTGCATTTGTTTTTACCCTTTTATTTATATATAAATGGTTTAAAAATTACTTAATATGACAAATGTATAATACATTTGTTAAAAACAAAAATGCATATGAACTTTATCCGATCATTATACTCTTATTATATCATATAAAAAAATTATTTATATTGAACAATGGACAATCTTAGTTAATTTGTTTGAAAGAAATAAGTCATATTGAGTTCTGTGTAAAAGTCAAAACTATATAATTATAATCTTATTTAGGCTTCATGAAATCTTTTACATCTCAATTTCATTATTTATTGGGACGACTTCATAGTAATAATTAGAAACTATTTATGTCTCAACTTGGTTAAGCATAAACTTTATATAAATCTATATTGCATGAAAGACAAAAAAAATTTTAGGCAAAAACTATATTTTTTCATTTAAAGTTTTTACGTAATAATTCAAGAGAAATGTTAGGTGTGAACTCCTGGACTTTGTTTGCTAGCAGCTCTCTCACTCATAGCCTTCAAATCATACACCTAATTTTAGGCTCCGTTTGTCTGGAACTAAGATGGTTTTAGTTTTTTTATTGCTTTTTTTCTCCCCATAAAATTAGCGATACAGTCGCAATATATAATAAGCAAATTATACAAATGAGACTTTAGTCAATCTGTATAAAGACAGAGTTCAAAATAGACAAACAACACAACTTCCCAGCCCGAGAAAACAAAAATACAAGAAAAATAGGCGACATCAATATACATTATATTGAGAAGTTATACATAAAACATTTCATATTAGAATTATGGGAAAGAAAAAATAAAATATGGACCTAATTGGCTATTCCACTTGCTATCAATTATTGATATGACACTCCGTTTGAGCTTATGCATAATATGGCACTCGGTTTGAGCTTATATATAATCCTCATATATTTCAATTCCACTTGATGCGGAATGGGATCATAAAGTTCTGTATTGAAAAAGTCAAAATCATAGGAGATCAGAATCTGCTGAAATTTGAGAAGACACTAGATTGTATTTAGAACTGCTGGAATGAACAAGATGACTGTTGCGAAGGGCTATTTATAGCCACCAACAAGAAATCCAAAAATTATAAATTACAAATTCCGCTTCTTTAGTGACAAAACATAAAAGTGGTTCAAAATGCTTCTTAGAGATTGAATTTTGCAAAGTGAGTTGTTTTAAGCTACAAGCGTGGATCAATGTATCCGAGCCGCTTGTTTGTATTTCCTACCGTCTAACTGCTCTATAAACTTTTTGGTTACTCATCCTACATCACAATCGATTAGGCATAAAGTCCAGTGAAATTCCACAATACATATGAATGGGTGTCTTTTCCTAATAGTTGCAGCTTATGATTTAACAGTGTTGCATTAAGAAATGGAACAGTATTTTTTTAGGTAAAATACACATTGGTTCCTAAGCTTTGGTATATTAATTTTTTAATCCACAAATTTTACTTAATGAAATTTTATCCTAAAAGTTATTCTTATTTAATAAAATATCCAAGTCCTAGTTTGTAAGTGTATAAAATAGACATTTTTTTCAAATCTTTTTCATTATCAGTGTCACAACATTGTGTTTATGAGTGGGACAAGGGGAATAGTGGGAGTATATATGGTAGGTTTGTCGGCAAATAACGACAAATTGTACAGTTCAACACTGTTATTTGAACTATTTTATTAAAAAAATATGTAACTTTTTGACAAAAATATTAGTTTATAAAGTTTGTAGATTGAAAAAATTAATATTTCAAACCTCAAAGGTATTAGTATATAATTTACTCCTCTGTTTTTTTATCTTTTCTTATTTATATGCATGGCATTATATTATATGATAAATTATTTTAATGATCCATTTCTCTAGAAGCACAAATTCTGGAACTTTTTATATGATCTTTTTGAAAAATATGTATGAACTTTGTGAATATTCAAACTGCCTCAACTTTTTTGCTGAGAAAAACAACATAAAAATAGGAGTATTTAGCCAACACACAATCTCCATACTTTGAATTGTGAAATCTTATCAAATGGGTCGTGTAAACATATCCTTACTGTTTGACTTGTTTGTTCTCTTTGTGCAATGGCCAGTCTCGAAATTTTAACTATTCAAAGTAAGTTTTAATCTGATACAGCTGTTAATATCACACTCGGTGGGTAGGGGTTGGTGGCGAGGTGGATGCAGAGTTTGATTTTGATTAGGATTAGTTTTAGTTTTCAGATTTTATTTGAAATTATCTTTTATTGTTTTATTCTTAATCAACTAGCTTCTCTATCTAGCAAGGAAATCTAGGGTTTCCGCTATTCAATTTTTAGATTTAATTTTAAGAATATCTAAGGTTTTCTCTTTTTCTCGAGTTGTGAAAAATTGAGCACATTTTTTCCCTTATTTTATTATTTCATAATAAAATTAAAAGGGAAGGCCATTGAACCTTCCCGTTCCCAAATTTCCCACTTTATGTGCTGTATCACAATCGGTAGCCCTTTCATGGTAAAAAACATTCCAGATTTTGTTAGCATACATTGAATCATATTGTATTATAATATTCGTTAATACTTGATTCTTTATTGTATACATGTGTGCATATGTTTTAATTGAAATATGCATACGTCGTTATTTATTCAATTATAAATGTTTTAGTGCCAAAGTTACTATTTAAATTGCTTGATTGTTGATAGTTCCCTGCTTGATCTGGCTCACCCTCATTTTTTCTCACATTTTACCAAAAAATAGTATTTTATGTGAGGGTTGTTAGAGATTGTTTCGGGCGGTTGTGTCTGAACTACCTTTGGTAGCAGAAGCTATTGTTATTTGAGTGGCTGTGTTTTTGGCAAGATCTGAAAATTGGAATCATACTATCGTTGAATCTAACTGTGAATTAGCTATTGATACGTTCGCTAAGAGGCGTGCCAGTGGTCATTGGTCTATTCAGGCCATCATTGATGATGCTCCGGCTTCTATTTGTCTTGGTGATACCGTGTTTCGTTGGGCTCTTGGCTATTGTGACCAATTAGCTCATTTTGTTGGTTCTTGGCATAGTATTGGTGATTGTAACCATAGATATTTTTTTTTTTGGGGGGGCACTTTTGTTCAAGTGGGGATTAGAACCGAGATGGCCATATGACCATTGGTGTTCTCCATCACTAGACTATGTCCCTAAGGGACGATCGTAACCATGGATGGTGGTCTCATCTACCTCTCTCTTTTAGAACTTTGGTTGTAAATGATCTTTTGTTTAGTTAGTCGTTCGTCCTCTCGAGACTTTTCTTGGTGGTAAAATAAAAAAAAAAGTACGGGTTAGGAGTAAGGTTGGCAATGAGTCAGGTTTGCCTTCATCCAAATCTAACCAAAAAAAAACCCGACCCGACCCAAATCCATAAAAACACATTTATTCCGTAAAAATTCAATCCAAATCCAAATTCATCGAGTGAAACAGATATTCAACACAAGTCTATAAGCCATTTAATCCTACAACAAACTATAATAATAGAATCTAATATTAATATAAAAATTACAATGCCATTTAACCCATTTTTTATGTTATTATTTTTACAAAGTATATTATAGTGTCAGAATAAACTCCAAACAAAATATTGGCAAATCCAAAAAAAAAAATTTGCACACTAAAAAAAATAGTTTGTCATGTTAAAAACTCAAATTTTAGTAATTTCACAATTTTACATGCACTAAACATAATTTCTGGTCGGATTTGGGTTAGATTTGATGTCATCGAAATCCAACCCAACCCAAAACATATTTATCAACATCCAAATATAAATTCATTTAAGGCCCATTTTTTGCGTCGAAATCCATTACAAATAAATTGGGTTAGATGAATATTCGACAAGTTGGGGTCCAATTATCATCTAATACAGGATAAATAAGTTAATTATGAGTTAGATATATGATTAACCAGTATTTTAGTAGATAGCCTTATATTAATGATAATATAGGTAATTTTTTGTTTTATTATATAATTAAGATAGTAGTAGTATTAGTTAGTAATTTTCTCTCTCCATCTATAAATAGGGACGTAGGCTTACACGAAGCTAATAATTTTTGAAATATTAATCAAACTCCTTCCCTCCCTCACTATTCTCTTTATATCTCCCTCAAATTCTTCTCTACTTCTTTGTATTTCTAAATTGATATAGTTTTAACTGTATCATCATTATTTATTTCTAGATTAATTTAATTTTAACTATAGTATCATTATGTATTTCTAAATTGATATAGTTTTAACTGTATCATTATCATAGTTGGAAGTGAAATGAAAAGGTGGAAAGAGGGGTGGGGCCAGATGACTGTAGGGTTGGATTATAAAGGGAGGGGGACCCCTTTGAAAGTTGATTAAAATTATTGAACTTTTGTTACTTCCACAAATTAAACAAGATTTGTTTTTTTTTTCTTTTTCTTTTATTTTTTTTTTCTAGTCAATGTAGGGAATGATGCGTGTGTAGGAAAAAGATAAAATGGGATGGCTTCCTTATCTTCGCTTCTTTTTATTTTGTCCCCACACATTTCTTCAACGTTTATCTCGAACTTGAATTTATGTGAAAAGTTATATTTTTAGATTATTTGTAATAAAAGTTTTTATATTTTATTTATTATATTAATTTACTTTTTTTTATTTTTAACTGTACGAGCTTGGCTGCAGGACCTTATGCTTGGCGGCATGTTGATCACGGCATATCCATCACGGTGTATACCTCCTTACGGTAGCACCACACCACTGCCAACCCGCATAGTCATTCATCAGTCACCACCCGCCTAACCAATCATCAACCGCCGCCCAGCTAGCCAATCATCACCCAACCGCCTACCTTTTCCTTTTACATTAAGCAATCGTTATGCCAACGACTACTGCGAACCCTCCAGCCACCTTTACTCCTCTTATAAATACCATCCTCCTTACCCAATCTCACCAAGCTCACCCGGGACTTCTCCCCTTTTTTCTCCAGACTCCCTCGTCTCTCTCTCCTAAGATCCCAAATCTCTCACCAAGCTGACCCAAGCTTCCTGCCCCCCTCTCTCCCCGAAGTTCTCCACTCGAGGTCTCTTTCTCTTGAGATCCCTCATCTCCCTCCTCCTACTCATTAATAACAATTTCCTATTTACGTCATGCTATTTACCTTACACATATTTACTATTATTACTGTGTCTACAGACTTAGGCATCGGAGGGGTCTCCCACGGTCTACCCCGCGAAGCCCTCTAACGGCCTTACTCGTTTTGCAGGTAAGCCGAAACCAAATGCCCAGTGGCTGACTTCTTAACAAGAGCTTGAGTCCGGTTCTCATCCTAAAGAACCTATTGATTCTTGTTTGGGATAAATTGGGTTAAGCCTACCCATTTAAGCTACATGCTCAATTTATTCTGAAACAGGTACAATCATGTTAGATGTAAGTAATCCACTGAAAATTCACCTATTGACTCAATTTAACCCAACTCATGGCCAAATCATTAAAAATTTCATCAATAACTTAACATAAATTTTATTCTAGGGATCAAAGTTACACAATCCAGATAGTAGAGGGACTAAATTGAAACAATTAAAAGTAGAAGGATTAAATTGACATAATGAATAAAGTACAATGACTTTTGGTGAAAATAACCCTATATTTTTTTAGTAATTCTATTTTTGTGTCAACCTTTTAAAAAGTATGTACAAAATATTTGATTGTTAGGATAAGAAATAGAATTTTATAAGAGAGACTAGTAAAAACCAATTGAACTAGAATTTGCTTAGAGAGGCGAGATAAGTCACGTTTAAAAGTAAAATCGAACACTTAGCACTCTCAATTTTGAGGGGTAAAATACTCGTAAAAAATTGATTTGAGGTAAGGAGACGTATTTTTTAAAAGTGAGAGGTTTAAATGTTTGATTTTATATGTGATCAGAGTTTTATATTATAAAAATAAAAAATAAATTTTTTTTATAATTTATATATTATTCTAAGTTAGGGCTTTTTAAAATAATAGCAAACATCAATTTGCTTAAGAGCGCCCACAGGCCAAGCGTCAAAATGGTCATGTATGCAAATACTCCGTTGGGCTACCCCTCATCCCTTCCAATACAATTTTGGTATACCAGAGCTAAGGAGTAAACAAGCGAAATCGAGCTTCGGGCATTTTAATGTTCAAAAAAAAAAAAGGGAGCCAAATCGAGTTTTAATCAAAATTTTCAAGAATATTAACGAGCCGAATACGTCCCCGTTCGAAATTGGCTTGTTAAATTTATTGAGCCTGCTTGAACTCGGCTTTATAAGCCATCAGGCCCTCATAATGAACACGAAATGAGCTTTAATCGATTTCGAACATAAGTTATTCATTGAATGTTCAGTTCATTTACATCCCTAGAGTGCGACGTTTAATAATGCCATTTTTCATCCGATTAATCACATACATATTTTGATATCAAAATTACACGTAACGAATTCTATAGTAAACAATATAATATTGATATCATTTTTGACTTCTTTTTTTTTGACACAAAATTTTTGTTTATAGTTTATGATTTTTTAGAAATTAGATACTTCATTGTGAAAATAAATTGTTTATGGTTTCACTTTTTGGTTTTGGTACTTTTCTTATTTGATCGAAAACTGAAATAGAAAACCAAAAATCAAAGAAATCGTTTACAATATCTGTTTTTTAGTTTTTAAAAAATTAAAACTACAAAAAAAAAAATATGACACATGTTTTTAACATTTTGGATGCAACATATTTAAGAAGTTTGGGGGAAGAACGCCAGTTCTAATATTTTCACGATTTTAAGTAAAAAAATTGAACTCCTCTTATATAACAAATTATAAAAATTTTAATCTTCAAACTTACTCATATTAATAGTTGATATTTTATAAATCAACAAATTTCGAGACCCTTTAGGTTATTTAAGTCGCTTGGGGTTACGTATTGCTTTGTTTGTTTGTTTGTTTTTTTTGTTTTGTTCGTAGAAAGCAATGTGAAAATGAAGAAAAAATTGTAATAAAGAAAAGGACAAGGAAACTAGCATTTATGCCAAACGACAAACAGCACGTGGTCCTCAGCTGCCTCCAACCTGGCTTGAATTCCCTCATTTTGACTTTACCATTGTCTTCCCTTCTTTTTTTTCTTTTTTTTTTTTGTTTTTGTCTTTTTCGAAAATACAATTTTATTTATATAATAATTTACAATTTAGTCCTTGTATTTTAAATTATATCAATTTTTTCCTCTAATTAAATTTAAATTAAGTTAATAATATAATCTTAAACGTTAAAATTATGTTAGATATAAGTAACTTATTATAAACTCATCTATTTACTCAATTTAACCCAACTCGTGGCTGACCAATTAAAAATTTCATTAAAAACTTGATATACATTTTCTCTAAATACCAAATTGACATATTTTAAATTATACGTGGATTAAATTGACACAATTAAAAGTACAATGAGTAAATTGACACAATATACAAAATACAATGACCTTTTACGTAAATAACACTATAATTTATTTATAATTGTAGAACAAACAACCCCATTGTAGTCAAATACCCATTTAATTAACGTACTAGATGTCTATTAATTTTTTAATTTAAAAAGGGATGTTTATGTATTGTCAATAAATCAACTGTCTCATAAGCTTAAATTGTGGTTGAAAGCTCAATTAGTTTTATACTCTAACACGTCCTCCCATGGAATTGTCTATTGGATTTGAAGCATGGATATTGCATGGCTTACTTTATATCATGTGCTTAAATTATATTTTATTTTTAAAGTAGAGATTGTTGGGATTGTGATGTCTAAGGTCATCAAATTCTGATACCATATTAAAAAATCAACCATTCCGCAAGTTTAAGTTGATGGGTGAAGTGAAGGCCTAATATTGGTTTCATATTCTAATATGTGTTATTATCAATAATACGTTAAAATATGTGTTTCTAGTTTTAAGCGTATAATACATGTTTTAAAACACAAATTCATGTTTTCTTGAGTAAAAAGTTCATTATTAGTCGAACATAATTATACTACATGTTTTATAATCATACAATATGTGTTTTATAACGTAAAAATATAGGTTTTAATTATAACACGTGTTCATATTTTCTTCAGTAAAAAGTTAATAATCAATTGAAACCGTTAATCACCCTGTATGTAAATTACGTATTTCTATTTTATATTTTGTAAAATTTTTCATATCAACATTTAAACCATTAACTACCAAATATATTTACTATGTATTATATTTTTTTGCTACCGTTATTACTGATAGCATCATTAAACCGACAATTAAATTTATAGAATTATATCCATTTTCACTCTATTAGTATTTTACGAGAGTCGATGTAGATATGCATATAATCGTATGTATTTTTTGTACGTCAACTTTTGACCTTTTTCGTATATAAAACATGATAATATATGAACATATCAAATAATATTTAGTTACCTTAGTGCATTTATCTATTATGTTACAGTTTTTTTATATTTTTTGAAAGATAAGCAACCACTTGAGGACCTCCAAATTTTAAGAGGCCTAGAATTTTTAGAATTGTGATTTATAAAATATCAATTATTAATATTATTAAATTTTGTGATCAAAATTTTTATAATTTATTGTAACTAAAGTACCCCATTTAAACTTTTAACTTAAGGCTCAGTTTGGTAGGGGGGAAATCCTCTTCCCATGGAAAATATTTGGAAAATCGTACGGATTAGACCTCCCAGCCTCCCTAATTTTTTTTAGACCCCTCTAACCTTAAATAAACTTTTTTGGACAAAATTGTCCCTCCCACTTCAAAACTCCACCTGTCCACTCTCTCTCTCCCCTTCTTTCTCCTCATTTAATGCAAGGCAGTATTTCATTCTCTCATTTAATGCAAAAGGAAACTTTTTAATTTTCTTCATTCTCTCTTTCCATTCTTTTCCCGCACATTTGCTTCCTTCTCTCATATCTTATTCTCTCTTCTTTCTTCTTCTTCTATTATTTTCGAATTTTTCCGTCAAAAAAAAAATATTATTTTCGAATTTTCGAGCTCCATTCTCAGCGTCCTACGTGTTTCCTCGTCCTACTTAGGCCCTTGGGTAGTTGTTTGTGGTGGCTTTGGAAGAAGAAGAAGGCTTTGTAAGAACGGGTTTCAAGCATTGTGACATTGCGGTAGGTTCAATGTTGAGTCATTACACATTTCACGGTTTTCAGATCAGACATTGAAGGTAAAATGATCATTTCATGCATTGGTCGTTAATGGATCTCTATCATATGAGGTTGGTGTGTTACAAGTCATTTATGGTGCATGATTGGTGTAAACGGTGTATTATAATTTTCTTTTGGTGTGTTTCAACTTATTAATGGTGTATGATTAATCATACACCGTGTATGATTGGTTTAAATGGTGTATTATCATGTTGTGTTGGTGTTTTTAAGTCATTAATGGTGTATGATTAATTATACACCGTGTATGATAAGTGTTAATTGTGTAAAATCAACTTATATAGTTATATTTCAAGTAATTAGTGGTGTATGATAGGTTTTAACGGTGTGAAATCAGCTTAAATAGATGTGTTTCATGTAAATAGTGGTGTATGATCAATCATACACGGTGTATGATGAGTTTTAATGGTGTGAAATCAACACTTGCATGTTTTTTTCAAGTTTTGCTGGTATAATAGTGTAAAATCAACCTTTATAAGTGCGTTTCAAGTAATTATTGGTGTATGATGAATCATACACAGTGTATGATGAGTTATATTGGTGTAAAATCAACTTATATTGGTGTATTTGAAGTAAATAGTGGTGTATTATTAATCATACAAGGTGTACGATCAGTTTTAATGGTGTGAAATCAACATTTGCATTTTTTTTCAAGTTTTGCTGGTATAATGGTGTAAAATAAACTTTTATAAGTGTGCTTTAAGTAATTATTGTTGTGTGATGAATCATACACAGTGTATGATGGGTTATATTGGTGTAGACTCAACTTATATTGGTGTATTTGAAGTAAATAGTGGTGTATGATCAATCATACACAGTGTATGATGAGTTTTAATAGTGTAAAATCAACATTTGCATTTTTTTTCAAGTTTTGCTTGTATAATGGTGTAAAATAAACTTTTATACGTGTGTTTCAAGTAATTATTGTTGTATGATCATATACGGTGTATGATGGGTTATATTAGTGTAAAATCAACTTATATTGGTGTATTTGAAGTAAATAGTGGTGTATGATCAATCATACACAGTGTATGATGAGTTTTAATGGTATAAAATCAATATCTGCATGTTTTTTTCATGTTTTGCGGGTATAATGGTGTAAAATTAACCTTTATAAGTATGTTTTAAGTAATTATTGGTGTATTATGAATCATACACGGTGTATGATGGGTTATATTGGTGTAAAATCAACTTATATTAGTGTATTTGAAGTAAATAGTGGTGTATGATCAATCATACACGGTGTATGATAAGTTTTAATGGTGTAAAATCAACATTTGCATTTTTTTTCAAGTTTTGCTGGTATAATAGTGTAAAATAAGCTTTTATACGTGTGTTTCAGGTAATTACTGTTGTATGATGAATCATACACGGTGTATGATAGGTTATATTGGTGTAAAATCAACTTATATTGGTGTATTTGAAGTAAATAGTGGTGTATGCAATCATACACAGTGTATGATGAGTTTTAATAGTGTAAAATCAACATTTGCATGTTTTTTTCAAGTTTTGCTAGTATAATGGTGTAAAATAAACTTTTGTACGTGTGTTTCAAGTAATTATTGTTGTATGATGAATCATACACGATGTATGATGGGTTATAGTGATGTAAAATTAACTTATATTGGTGTATTTGAAGTAAATAGTGGTGTATGATCAATCATACACGGTGTATGCTGAGTTTTAATGGTGTAAAATCAATATTTACGTGTTTTTTTCAAGTTTTGCTCATATAATGGTGTAAAATTAACTTTTGTAAGTATGGTTCAAGTAATTATTGGTGTATGATGAATCATACACGGTGTATGATAGGTTATATTGGTGTAAAATTAACTTATATTGGTGTATTTGAAGTGAATAGAGGTGTATTATCAATCATACATGGTGTATGATGAGTTTTAATGGTGTAAAATCAACTTTTGCATGTTTTTTTCAAGTTTTGCTGGTATAATAGTGTAAAATCAACTTTTATAAGTGTGTTTCAAGTAATTATTGGTGTATGTTAAATCATGCCTTTATATTTGCTGCCATGTGGACCTTGAATCTTTTATAGAAGGAATAAGTGATTTCTGGTTTGAGCCATGGAAGGGCGGATGAGAGCTTCTGAAAAGGGAAAGGGATGATAGTAAGTGAAAGAATGAAAGTTGGCACAGTAAAATGAGTGTTGTATTATATTGGATGAAATACATACATCCAATAATCAAGCTATTTACACTCATAAACAAGATGGGGAAGAATAACTGTTGGCAAAATACAACAAGTTTTATATATTTCCCCCGTTTTTTGGCTAAATCCATACGTCTATCACTCAATCAATCATACACTTAGTACAAACCCATAACAATCTCAACCAATTCACTAACATATCAAACGAAAATGATTATTTCCTAGAGTATAATGAATACAATGTAAAGAATACGGGAATATACAACAATATGGAAATATACAATAATATATACACATCACAACCTTTCTATTCGCTCGTATATATTTTCATTTGTTTCTTTCTACCGTGGCTGTACAAGTATATACATGTACTGGTCCGCAACGTCTCCATCTGCTCTTGCGTGCATTGGAAGACATCGAGACCATTCGTAAACAAAAATTCTACAAACTTCAAGACGAACATGCCACAATCACTGCTGCAACTTCTTGGGCCTGTCTTCCTTTGCCCAAATAAAACCGACTCCTGCTGCTGGAGATTTGAAGCAAAAGGTGGGTACTGGGTAAGATCCTTCTGCAGGGTTATGTGGCAGAGACAATGTTCAGATCAAACACATATAATTAAAGGATTTTGGAAAGGAGCTGTTCCCCCAAAAGTCGAACTCTTCACTTGGCTTGCTCTACTAAACAAGATAAACACAAGGTCTAAGCTTGCTAGGCTGGGTATTATAGAGGAGTAGATGAGTACCTACAGTATGTGCAATCAAGGAATTGAAACACCCGATCACCTCCTCATACATTGCCAAATAGCCTGGAAGGTGTGGAGTGCCTTAGTTCATTGGTGGAAGCAAAAATTGGTGATCCCAGCTTCTATTAGAATGTGGTATGAGCAGTGGCAAGGAGTACACGCAGGGAGTTCCAGAGGGAAGTGCTGGTATATCACCTTTTTTTGCAACAATTTGGTCTATTTGGCTTGCTAGAAATGACCTCATATTCAAAAACAAACAAATAAACGCGCAGGATATCATTGAG
The DNA here is from genome assembly GCA_018398585.1 of Simmondsia chinensis. Lineage (NCBI taxonomy): Eukaryota > Viridiplantae > Streptophyta > Magnoliopsida > Caryophyllales > Simmondsiaceae > Simmondsia > Simmondsia chinensis. Next base: position 41,884,732 of record JAGTTD010000002.1, on the reverse strand, counting down.
ATTGTAAAATACAGAGTTGCTTTGTGGATTAAGGCAGTTAATGAAGATCTTCCCTACACTATCCAACAAATCATAGTAGATATTGATACGGTATCAAAATGGAAGAGAACGAATAGCTCAAGATCTGAAATCAAGTGGTCCCCTCCTGAAAGAGGATCTCTGAAATGGAATGTGGATGGATCATCATCAGGGAAGCCGGGAGATGCCGGAGTGGGAGGTGTCCTCAGAGATTGGCAAGGTAACATTCTTTGTGTGTTCTCGGTTCCGATTGGGATCAAAGATTCAAACTTTGCTGAGATCGAAGCTATAAGATTAGCTCTTGAATAGTCCTACCAAGATGATAGCATCAAGAGTAACAGACTTATAATCGAATCTGACTCAAGGAATGCAGTTTCATGGGCAAATAACTTTGATTCATTTCCTTGGACGATGAATTTTGCTATCAACAGAATCCAGTTGCTCCGAAAAGAATTTACCTGGGTCTCCATCGTACATCAAAAGAGAGAAGCAAATTAGTTAGCTGACTCCCTGGCAAAGAATGCTATTCTAAGAAGCTCCCCCTTACTTGCTTGGCAACGATAGTTGAATACAGCTACTTGTGAATTGATGTGTTTTGTAGGATCCTTCTTTTTGATGTTCATGTTATCCACATTTTGATCAGGGTGGATTTCTTTTGTTGATTTATTTGGGTGCTCCTATGCAACTAAACTTATGTACATTTTTGTGATTAATGAAAGTCCAAATATCCAAAAAAAAAAAAAAAAAGGCCATAATCAGACCTGCATTTAAATATAATACTATTGACTTGAAAGACACTAAAACAAGTTGTTGCACACCATTTAAACCCTGTATGATCAATCATACACGGTGTATGATCAATCATACACCGCTAATGACTTAAAACACACCAACACAACTTGATATCACACCATTAAAACCAATCATACACCGTGTATGATAAGTTATACACCACTAATTACTTGAAAAATACCTATATAAGTTGATTTTACACTATTATAATCCATCATATAGCGTGTATGATTCATCCTACACCACTAATTACTTGAAACATACATATACAAGTTGATTTTACACCATTATACCACTAATTACTTGAAAAAACTTGCAAAAGTTGATTTTATACCATTAAAACCTATCATACACCGTGTATAATAAGTCATACACTACTAATTACTTGAAACATACCTATATAAGTTGATTTTACACTATTATAATCTATCATACACATTCATCATACACCACTAATTACTTGAAACATACCTATGCAAGTTGATTTTACACCATTACACCACTAATTACTTGAAAAAACCTGCAAAAGTTGATTTTATACCATTCAAACCTATCACACACGGTATATGATAAGTCATTCACCACTAATTACTTGAAACATACCTATATAAGTTGGTATTACACTATTATAGTCCATAATACATCGTGTATTATTCATTACACACCACTAATTACTTGAAACATACCTATACAAGTTGATTTTACACCATTACACCACTAATTACTTAAAACATACCTATATAAATTGATTTTACACCATTAAAACCAATCATACACCGTGTATGATTGATTATACACCGTTAATTACTTGAAACATATCTATATAAGTTGATTTTATACCATTATAACCCACCATACACCGTGTATGATTCATCATACACCAATAATTACTTGAAACATACTTATAAAAGTTGATTTCACACAACTATACCACTAATTACTTGAAAAAACCTGCAAAAGTTGATTTTATACCATTAAAACCTATCATACACCGTGTATGATAAGTCATTTACCGCTAATTACTTGAAACATACCTATATAAGTTCATTTTACACCATCATAATGCATCATACACCGTGTATGATTCATCACACACCAATAATTACTTGAAACACATTATAAAAGTTGATTTTACACCATTATATCACTAATTACTTGAAAAAACCTGCAAAAATTAATTTTATACCATTAAAACCTATCATACACCGTGTATGGTAAGTCATTTACCACTAATTACTTGAAACATACCTATATAAGTTCATTTTACACCATTATAACGCATCATACAATCATACACCAATAATTACTTGAAACACACTTATAAAAGTTGATTTTATACCATTATACCACTAATTACTTGAAAAAACTTACAAAAGTTGATGTTATACCATTAAAACCTATCACAGACCGTGTATGATAAGTCATACACAACTAATTACTTGAAACATACCTATATAAGTTGATATTACACTATTATAGTCCATAATACATCGTGTATGATTCATTACACACCACTAATTACTTGAAACATACCTATACAAGTTGATTTTATACCATTACACCACTAATTACTTAAAACATACCTATATAAATTGATTTTACACCATTAAAACCAATCATACACCGTGTATGATTGATTATACACCGTTAATTACTTGAAACATATCTATATAAGTTGATTTTACACCATTATAACCAATCATACACCATGTATGATTGATCATACACTACTAATTACTTGAAACATACCTATATAAGTTGATTTTACACCATTAAAACCTATCATACACCGTGTATGATTGATGATACACCATTAAATACTTGAAATACACATATACAAGTTGATTTTACACAATTAAAACCTATTATATACTGTGTATGATTAATCATACACCACTAATTTACTTGAAACACACCTAGAGTATTCATTTCAAACCATTAAAACCCATCATACATGGTGTATGGTTGGTTACTTAAAATACACCATTAGGTTGATTTTAAACAATTAAAACTTATCATACACTGTGTATGATAAGTTATACACCACTAAATACTTGAAACACACTTATACAAAGTTGATTTTACACAATTAAAAATTAACATACACGGTGTATGATAAGTTATATACCACTAATTACTTGAACCACACTTATACAAGTTGATTTTACACAATTTAAACTTATCATACACCGTATATGATAAGTCATACACCACTAAATACTTGAAACACATTTGTACAAGTTGATTTTACACAATTAAAACTTATCATACACGGTGTATGATAAGTCATACACCACTAATTACTTAAACCACATTAAAACAAGTTGATTTCACACTATACACCAGTAATTACTTAAAAATTATGCAAAAGTTGTTTTTACATAATTAAAACTTATCTACACCATGTATGATAAGTCATACACAATTAAATACTTGAAACCCACTTGTACAAGTTAATTTTACGCAATTAAAACTTATCATACACCGTATATGATAAGTCATACACCAATAATTACTTGAAACATAACTATATAAGTTAATTTTACACAATTATAACTTATCATACACTACTAATTACTTGAAACACACTTGTACAAGTCGATTTTGCACAATTAAAACTCATCATACACCACTAATTATTTAAAAAACATGCAAAAGTTGATTTTACACAAATAAACTTATCATATGCCGTGTATGATAAGTCATACACTATTAATTACCTGAAATATAATAATATAAGTTGATTTTACACAACTAAAATTTATCGTACACGGTGTATGATAAGTCATACACCACTAATTACTTGAAACACACCTATATAAGCTGATTTTTCACCATTAAAACCTATCATACACCGTGTATGATTGATCATACACTACTAATTACTTAAACCAAACTAAAAACAAGTTGATTTCACACCATACACCTGTAATTACTTAAAAAACATACAAAAGTTGATTTCACACAATTAAAACTTATCATACACGGTGTATGATAAGTCATACACAATTAAATACTTGAAATACACTTGTACAAGTTGATTTTATGCAGTTAAAACTTATCATACACCGTGTATGATAAGTCATACACCACTAATTACTTGAAACATAACTATATAAGTTGATTTTACACAATTAACATTATCATACACGGTGTATGATTAATCATACACCGTTAATGACTTGAAAAACACCAACACAACATGATAATACACCATTTAAACCAATCATATACGGTGTATGATTCCTCTTCTTCTTCTCCTCCTTCTTCTTCTTCCTCTTCTTCTCCTTCCCTTCCTACTTTTTTTTTTTTTTTTTTTTTCCTTATGCACGATTGATGAATTGATGGTTTATCTGCAGGAACTCAACCACTCCAGGTTGGGGGTCCCCGGAAATAGTCTCCTTTTCTGCCGGAAGGGGTAAGGCTGGGTACATCACCCCCCCCAGACCCCGCGTTATGCGGGAGCCGCAAGGCACTGGGACTGTTGTTGTTGTTGTTGTTGCTGTTGTATACACGGTGTACGATTAATCATACACCATTAATGAGTTGAAAAACACCAAAAGAAAATTATAATAAACCATTTACACCAATCATGCACCATAAATGACTTGTGACACACCAACCTCATATGATAGAGATCCATTAACGACCAATGCATAAAATGGTCATTTTACCTTCAATGTCTAATCTGAAAACTGTGAAATGTGTAATGACTCAACCTTGAACCTATCGCAATGCCATAATGCTTCAAACCCATTCTTATAAAGCCTTCTTCTTCTTCCAAAGCCACCACAAACAACTACTCGAGGGCCTAAGTAGGACGAGGAAACACGCAGGACGTTGAGAATGGAGCTCGGAAATTCGAAAATAATATTTTTTTTAACAGAAAAATTCGAAAATAATAGAAGAAGAAGAAATAAGAGAGAATAAGATATGAGAGAAGGAAGACAAATGGGTGGGAAAAGAATTGAAAGAGAGAATGAAAAGAATGAAAAATATTAATAAGTTTCTTTTTGCATTAAATGAGAGAATGGAATACTGCCTTGCATTAAATGAGGAGAGAGAAGGGGGGAGAGAGAGTGGACAGGTGGGGTTTTGAAGTGGGAGGGGCAATTTTGTCCAAAAAAGTTTATTTAAGGTTAGATGGGTCTAAAAAAGATTAAGGGGGGCTGGGGGGTCTAATCCGTACGATTTTCCAAAATATTTCCCTTTCGAAAAAAAATTTCGAGGAAAATTAAATTTCACTTTAGTATTTGTTTTAATGGAAAACGTGTTCATAGCTTATGATGTTATTTTGTTTGTTCTAAAAGAAAACATCTTCTACCAATCGATTGTACACTTTTTTATAGCAAACAAGTGGCGGACACACATTAAGAGTATCGAGATGCACGGATCCTTCAACTTTATCATCCGACCTTTATAAGTATATATGTGTTGATATGCAAAAAATAGGTAGAATATATATTTTTTTTTGGTAATTAGCGGCAAAACCGCTCAACAAAACAGGGAGCTCAGCAAAACGAGCCCCTGAAAATCCCGAAATCGGGAGACCAACAGAACAAACCCAAAAGAGAAAAACAGGGAGACAACAACAAGAAACTCGCTCAACCAAACCAGAAACAGGACAAACCACGACAACCAAAATAGGAGAAGGGGACAAAAAAACAAAAAGACAGAACAACGGAAGAAGATGAAGCAGATCCACCCAAAAGACCACCTGGCTGAAACTCAGCTGAAGAAAAAACAGACAAACAAACACAGAAAATAGGAGCTGGACTGAAACCTCAACCCCAAAACCAACCACCTCAGTTAGCAAACAGCTTTGCCACCCTAAGTGGGTCGAAACCATCAAAATTAAACCCTACTAATTTCCCCATCTCAATAGCCCGCTCCGCTTGCATAATCATCTCGTCATACTTCGCTTCCGAGATCTTGTTATACGTATTTCCCCTATTCCATTTTTTCTCCTCCCCAGCTGTCTTTGACGATCTTCCCTATTTCGTCTCATTCCCCTTTTTCCGCTTGTCTAAGGCCTTGGTCTTTTCCGGCGTGCTGTTCCTAGGTGACATATCTTTCAGGAACTCCTGAAGCTTCCGCTTTTCATTCACTTTTTCCTTGTGCTTCAACGCTTTCCTCTCCCTTTTTGTCATCACTCCTTTCTTTTTCGCTTTCCAACTTCACTAGGTCTCTTTATATAAGTCTCTGACCTGCTTAAAGCAAAGGTCTCAAAACCTGGAGGAAACATAGGTCCTGAGGATCCAGAGTCATCTTCACTGGCGGAATCTTGTGTTACATTCTCAAGATACAATGAGTGCACCTAACTGGCAATGTCACCCTCCACCCTAGGTAGAATATATATTTAGTAATGTGTGAACCCACAACTTTATAACGTGACCGCTAAACTTTAATTTTTTTATACTTAATGACTTGTGGGTATGTTTGTATTTCAAATTGATTTTATATTATATCTACGCATAATTACTGTTATCTTTTATTATTTATATATATGGAGCTCGTATCGTTGGAGTTCTGAATCAGCCACTATGGCCAACATAAACTTATTTGATCCAAACTCGGACCAACAAATACCTCAAAACTTTTGAATGATGACTTCTCAATTTTACGAGGAAGGTCAAACAATAAAAAAACAAGAAAACTAATTTTAGTAATCTAATTTCTTATCTAAATAAATGGAGCTAAAATGCCAAGCATTTGTAGAAATTACATTCAAAACTTTTCAAAATTACTTCAATAATATATCAAACAACATATTTTATTCATTCTCATTTTTATAGATACTAGAATCAAATAAAATGTTAAAAACAAAAAAAAAGGGTTATTTACACCAATGGTCCTTATATTTTTCTCATTTGTCAATTTAATCCTTGTACTTTTAATTGTATCAATTTAGTCCCTCTATAATTTATAATGTGTCATTTTAATTCTTTGGTCAAATTTAAGTTAAATTGTTGACATAATTTTAAAGGGGTGATCACGTTATATACAAGTAATCTACCACAAATCCACCTATTAAGTCAATTTAACATAATAAATGGCCAAATTATTAAAAAATTTATTAAAAACTTAGTACAAATTTTACTTTAGGGTCCAAATTAATACAATATAAATTATATAGGAATTAAATTAAAAGTACAAGAACTAAATTATATAATTGACAAAGTAAATGAATTTTTGGTGTTAATAACCAAAAAAATAAAACAAAATAGGCAATCAGGTCTGTTAGATACAGAGAGAGTACTAACAATCCACGTGGCGCTCTGTTATTGGTGGGAAACAGCAAAAACTTTCAAAATTAGCATAAAAGGATGTTTGACTATTTTGGAACTTGTTTTTAAAAAAATAAGAGAGAGATTTTTTTTTATTAAAAAAAAAAAAAAGAGATGGCCTCTCAATTATTCAAACCAGGCAGAAAAAATGCCACAACTGCAACAAATTGGTGTTATTATTTTTATATTATTGAAATCACGTAATATATCAATATTTTTTTAGTCAAAAAAATTACTAGATTACTATATAGGATACTTACTATTGAAAATATGCTCTAATCATTATTTACGGAGTAAAATTTTTACCGAATTACATCTAAGGTATGTGTTCCGTGTTAATCATAAAGTTAATGTGTTGAGTGCTTATGATTCGGTAACCATTTCAATATTTTGATCAATAACCCAAATGAAAAAGGTTGAATCCCGTGTTGGCGAGGGCAAGGAAGAAATCCTAAACTGTAAAGTTTTGATTGGTTTTATAATAAAATTTCGCATAATCTTATAGGGAGGCTTTACACGTCAGATCTTTGGGTCTATATATATATATATATATAGAGTCTAAGGTGAAATCAATTTTAACCGTATTAAAATTATATTATTAAGAGTTTTGTTTTTTTGGTCAAATTATATAAACTAGTAATATAAAGAATTTTTTATATGCAATTTTAAATTATAGGACATTATCAATACAATTAGACTCAAAAAACCTATGTTATTTTCTTGGCATTAGCAAAAAATATTTTTACAAAAACTATAAAAAAAAGAGTTAAGTTAAATGTTTGCTTTTAGGGAAATTAATATTAAAATACTAAAGTTTGGTGTATTAACTTATTATAAAAACATTGTGAAATAATTATTTTGTCCAAAAGTTATATATTTTTAATAAAATAGTGTAAAAGAATCTGTTATTTGTTGATAACCTCACCATCTTCTACCTATTCCACTGTTCTTGTACATGAACAACAATTCTTTCTGACACCACTAATGAAGAAGAGATGGAAAATGACTATATTTTACATCCTTACCCACTGTTATATGAATTATTTTATTAAATATATATAACTTTTCGACTTAAAAATATTTTACAAAGTTTATAGACTAAAAGATTAATACTTAAAACTCACTTTTTGTTTATAAAAATGATATTTTAAAATAAAAATAACAGTAAGGTTATCCATAATTAAATTAAGCCCTCATTTTGTTGCCATATGAATTAAATTTTCATGGAAAGTTACATTTTATAAAAATTTAATTATTGTGTCAATTTCTAGAAAGTAGGTAAAAAAATATTTGATTGTCGGGATGGAAAATAGAACTTACTTGGGGACGTCAATCAACAACGAAAAAAAAATAGAACTTATTTAGGAGGGGCTAGGTAAGTTCATGCATTTTGGTGGAACTAATAATTACTTAGCAATTTTTTTTCCCATACTTTACTTACTTTCTGCTAACTAAATAAAAGCTAAAATTCGTACCTCCTATAAATTGTAACTTTCAGCACTAATTTCTTGTATACTAAAAAAAAATTGCTACTGACAAGCTTTTGAACTTGCGAATTCTCAAAAATAGCCACTCTTTAAAATAACTTCTAAAAAATTTATTTATATTTAATCTTTAAACTCTGTCTATGCAGGAGCCTAGTGGAATTGTTGTTCATTTAAAAACAAGAAACCGCTTTCACCCACTCAAAAAAATTACGAGGAAGCCGAAGACCTTGCTGTTACAGACAACTCCTCCTTCATTTTCTTCTCTCTCTCTCTCTCATCCCGAGCCGCCGCCTCAGGGAAGCAGCCGCAATTTCTGACCTTGAAATCCTCAATCCATTTCACTTCACGCGAAATCTTTGAAGTTACTTAAAGATGAAGAATTTTTGCTGCAAATGTTTGTTTTCTGCAGTTTTATTGTATGTTTTGTAGATTTTTTGCTTGTGTATGGTGAATTGGTGATTAGGCCTCGAATTGATGCGTGCTGTTGATCTTGAGCTGCTGGTGATCATCTTCTGGCATTGGCGTAACCGTTTTCTTCGGAATCTCTGGCGAAAGAGCTTCGAAGATGATTGCTTGATCTGTTTTCTGCAATTTTATTCTTTGTAGGTGATTAGGCCTCGAATTGATCCTCACCGTCGATCTTGAGCAGCTGGTGATTCATTTCCTGGCGTCGGTGTAACCGTCTTCTTCGGAATCTCCGGCGAATGAGCTAAAGAGATGATCTTTTGGTTCGTTTCGGTGAATTGTTACCGCAAGTGAAGTTTCTCAAGCGCAGTCGATCTTGAGCTACCGGCGATTGTTTTTCCGGCACCGGCGTAACAGTCTCCTTTGGAATTTCCAGCGCGAGAGCCAAAGAGATGAACGTTTGATTTGTTTCCGTGAACCGTTAGCGAAGGTGAAATTTCTCACGCGTCTGGATCTTAAGCTCCCGGCAATTGAATCCCCGGCACCTGCGTCACTGTCTTCTTCGGAATCTCTGGCGAAAAAGCTACAGAGATGATCGTTTGATCTATTTTGGTGAATTATTAGCGTAGGTGAAATTTCTCAGTGTCAGGTAGCTGGTAGTTGGAATAAATTAGGAAAGCAGATTGACTGATAGCTGTAGAGTAGAGAGAGATTTTTAGAGAGAGAGAGTGTGATTGTGATTCATTGCAATTTCTCTCTACTTCAGAGTGAGAAAGGTACAAATCGAAACCCTAGTTCATCATTTTGCTCATAATAGATTACTGAAGAAACAAAAAAGAAAGGAAAGAAAGCTAAGTTAAGTGGAACTTCAGTGAATTTCTCTCTATTTCAGTGTGAGAAAGGTACAATTAGAAACCCTAGTTCATCATTTTGCTCATAATTGATTGCTGAAGAAACGAAAAAAAAGGAAAGAAAGTGAAATAGGTTGAATTTCAGTGAATATGGCGGCAGATTTAGATAATTCTTCAGCTAAATCCATGTCCAACACGGCTTCCGGCGAAGCTAGCGTGTCTTCCTCTGGTGATCAGACGGTGCCGAAACCGCCGGCTAAGAAGAAGCGCAATCAACCTGGAATGCCAGGTAAAAATCCAATCTTGCTTCAATTATGTCAAGAACTCCACTTGTGAGTCAAATTTGAATTCACACAGGAGTGTAGGAAAGAAGAAATCAACATATAATCCTAGCGGGTTACTCTATTTATTGTCAATTGGTTTTAGGATGGAACCCACTTTGACTTATATGTGGATCTCATACGTGCCAACAACGTGGGTTGGGTCTAAAGATTCTGTGAAAAATTAACAAATTTCTACTAATTTGATCTAGTTGAATGAGTAATTTTAGTAGTTTGTTAGAATTTAAAATCAATTATGGACCACTTCCCATCAACTTAAGCTTTTGGGTTGGTTTGTTAACATGGTATCAGAGCCTTCTTGACCAAGAGGTCACGAAGTGGAGTCCCAGCAGCCAAAACTTTTAATAACAACATAACGGAAGTGCAAGGTATGAGGTGGGTCTGTGCAATATCTAAGCTTTAGGCCTAATGGTCATTTTCATGAGAAGGCTTGTTAGAGTATAAATTAATTATGGTTCTTCACCCATCAGCTTAAGCTTACGAGATTCCTTGACACAGTTGATTGAACTTGAACAGATCCAGATGCGGAGGTGATTGCGCTGTCACCAAAGACGCTGATGGCGACGAATCGATTTGTGTGCGAAATCTGCAGTAAAGGGTTTCAAAGAGATCAGAACCTGCAGCTGCACCGTAGAGGGCACAACCTGCCATGGAAGCTGCGGCAGAGAACAACCAAAGAGGTGAAGAAGAAGGTATACGTTTGCCCTGAGCCAAGTTGCGTCCACCACGATCCATCCCGAGCTTTGGGGGATCTGACTGGGATCAAGAAGCACTTCTGCAGGAAACACGGTGAGAAGAAGTGGAAATGCGACAAGTGCTCAAAGAAGTATGCTGTTCAATCGGATTGGAAGGCGCACAGTAAGATTTGCGGCACTAGAGAGTATAAGTGTGATTGTGGCACTCTTTTCTCAAGGTTTTCATTCAATTTTTGTGCTCTGTATTGTTTGTAGTCTGATTTCTCGGACTTTACCCATCAAGTTAACATTTTGGGGTAATTGGTTTGATCAGAACTTTATTGACTGAGAAGTCATAAATTCGAATTGGCCTCCATTATCAATATTAATATAATTTTAGTGCAAGGTACTGAGGTGGTTGTGTGTCATATCCGCGCTTGAAGCCTACTAGCATTTGCGTGAAAGGATACATTAGAGTATAAAACCATTCTTAAACCTTAGCCCATCAGCTTAAACTTTTAAGATAGTTGATGTCTTGACACTTCTTTTTTCGATGTTTTGAATTGAATTTGTTGTTGCTGTTTGGGTATTTCAGGAGGGATAGTTTCATTACGCACAGAGCATTTTGTGATGCTTTAGCAGAGGAGAGGGCTAGAGCTCACACTGGACCGCCTCGTGCTAAAGATAAAGGAGAATCAAAGGCTCCAGCTATCGCTTTGCCGCCGCCTCAGCAGCCACCACCGCCTCCACCACCTCCACCAGAACGGCCATCTGAGCCCCAGTCATCCGCTGCAGTATCGTCCGTTTTGCCAGTTCAAAATTCAGGTATAAAAAACAAACAGAAATTTTGAAATCTGTAGTAGTTTCTGTTATGCTTTGTCAGATGTTGATTTTGTTGAATTGCTAGATTCAGAAATAGCCTGGTAAAATCTGGGAACTTAGCTTGTTCTGTCTGTTACGCATCTCTGCTTATTTGGACTTCATGGTGGATTTGATTTGAAGACATCAAAAACAACAACAATAGCCCAGTGCCTGAAAGGCTCCCACCAAGATAGGGTATGGGAGGGTGAAATGTACACAATTTTACTCTTATAGGGTCTTACTCTGAAGAGAGACGGTTTTTGAGGGCTCGCAATACTAAAAAAAGCATCAAGCAATAAATTTGATGACATCGAATCTGTATGTGTTGTAGGGAGCTATTTTTGAAACTGTGAGGTTCTTAGTGGTGTGAGCTTCCTCTTTGGAAGGAAGATTCAAATATTTATTTTTTTGAACAAAAGATTCAAATATTTAGGCTCAATTTAGTTCACTGGGAAACATTTTTCTTACGAAAAATTTTTGTTTATGAAATATTTTCAATTAAAAACACTATTTTCCTAAGAATATTTGTCTTTCTAACTAAAGAAAATAATTTCATTTTATAAATTTATATGAGATTTAGGCTTTGCTAAGTTGAGGTTGGAGTGAGACATGTTCCTCTTTATTAAGGAAAGTGTTTTTCCCTTTCGTTGAGGGGATATCAATTTCCTCTAATAGAGGAAAATATTTTCCATATTTATTACTGTTGCTTTAAAGTTATGTAAAGTAGAATTGTGATGGAAAATGTAAATGTATCCTTAATTTCTTTAAGTTCTGATAAATATAAAGAGATCAACAGAATGGAAAGTGGCCATAAAAAAATAGATAGTAATGTTTGATGAGAAAGGAAACCATGATTATCCCCCTCTTTTCTATATGGAAAGTTCATATTTTAACACTTCCCTTTTCCCCCTTTTTTTGTTGTGATTACAGAGCTGCCAGAAAATGCCCCACCTCAAGTCATAGAGCAAGCGCCACCGCCGCCGCCGCCGCCGCCTCCGCCGCCGCCCCCGCCACCACCACCGCCACTGCCACAGTCTCCTGGGCTGAACAACACAAGTAGCAACAGTGGCGGTTCTAGTAGCAGCAGCAGTGGCACTAACAGTACTGTCTTTGCTAGTTTATTTGCTTCCTCATCAGCATCACACAACATACAAACTTCAAACCCCAGCTTCTCCAGCTTGATCCAAGCCATGGCCCAACCCGAACCCGCTTCTTCCGAGCCTGTTTCACTGTGCCTTGCCACCAATCATGGGTCGTCCATATTTGGCGTTACGGGTTCTGACCATCGGCAATATGCTCGGCCACCACAGCCCGCCATGTCTGCCACTGCACTACTCCAAAAGGCGGCTCAAATGGGTGCAACCGCAAGAGGCGGGTCTCTCCTCTGTGGGCTTGGTCTGGTCCCTTCGTCTTCCTCATCAGGCCAACCCGAGTCTCGGTTTCAGGGAGACAGTGGGTCAGTCCCATTTGGGCTCGGGCTTGGCTTGCCATGTGATGAAGGGTCTAGCTTGAAGGAATTGATGTTGGAAAGCTCGTCCATGTTTGGTCCGAAGCACCCAACCCTTGATTTTCTCGGGTTGGGAATGGCGGCTGGGAGCACTTCGAACAATGGATTTTCCGCACTAATCACATCGATTGGAAACGGGCTTGACATGGCATCAACCGCTTCGTTCGGGGGTGGAGAATATAGCGGCAAAGACATTGGAAGAAGCACGTAAGGGCATTTTCGAGTGGACTGTACGTGCAATTCAGGTATTTTTCGTGGTATATGCAAGTTACATGGACATCCCGGTTGCTAAAAATACGAACCTAGAAGAAGCTTTATCTTAGGTCTTGTTTAGTACTATTTTCTATTGCAGCTTTTAATTTTTGAGAAATAAAATATCAGGTTTTTAATATAGTTTTTTATATTTTTAATTTTCTGGGGGTCCACGGAAACAGCCTCTCTTTAGGGTAGCCCCTTGAAGGGGGAAGGCTGCGTACAACTACCCCTCCCAGACCCTGCTTAGACGGGAGCCCTTGGAGGCACTGAGTTTGTTGTTTTTTTTTTGTTGTATATTTTTGATTTTCTATTTTCAATTAGCAGTCAAATTAGAAAAAAACTGAAAATGAGAGACTAAATGTCAGAGAAACATTTGTAAAATATAGTTATTAGTTTCAAAAAAACTAAAAATTAAAAACAAAGAACGTTAATACTGAAAGATAAGCTGAAGAAACAAAGGCAGCTGACTGTTTTTGACTAGTCTGCTGCCTTGCATGGTAAGAAAGGCCTATGAAAATTGAAATACGTATGTTGTAATTTAATTAGTTCATGTGTAGAAAATTGAAATACCAAAGAGGGCACCAACACGCCGTCACCGAATTCCATTAGAACTTAGAAGTTAAGCGTGCTTGGGCAAGAGTAGTACCAGGATGGATGACCTCCTGGGAAGTCCTCACCTTCAGGTTGGGGGCACTGGGAAACAGCCTCTCTTCAGGTTAACACCTTGAAGTGGGAAGGCTGCATACATTTGCCTCCCCTAGACCCTGAGTAGGTGGGAGCTCTTGAGGCACTGGGTATGTTAAAAAAAAAAAAAAAAAAAAGTGTAGAATATGTTTTTCTTTTCTTTTCCAAATATGTAAAAGAGGAAATTAATAAAATTATTAAAAGGGGTCTAGACATATATTCATTTAATTCTATGCGATGCTTTTGCGCAAGCTAATATTATATTAAGATCCAACTCCTGCGAATCTTGCAAGATTTGACCCAAAGATTTGTGATTAATTTTATAATCATGTTTTAGATTAAGTTAATAGTATATGGATAATTCTATATGTCACAAGAAAATGGCACACGAAAACGCACGAGGTAACGTCATTACAAGATAGTTTAAATATTTTATTTACCCAAGCAAATCATAAAGAGTGTTGTAGCGCAGATGGTGATGGGGGTGACTAACATGTGAGAGGACTAGGGTTTGAATCCCCAGTCGTGCGATTTTCGTGTTATATTTTTCGTGGCACAGAGAATTATCGATAGTATATACTGTCTACGTATGAGCATCGAACATTCTTGATTAATTTTATTATAGTAATATATTATACTATAAGTATAAGGTATACAAGGATAGAGTGGAGGCTGAGCTCAGGGAGGACTTCGAAGGGAATGCAAACCAGATGTGGAACCAACTGGCCCAAAAGATGAGAGGACTAGCACGGGAAGTTCTTGGCACGTCATATGGAAGAGTACCAAACGACAGAGAGTCCTGGTGGTGGGGTGACGAGGTCCAAAAGAAGATAAAGGCAAAACGAGTGTGTTTCAAAGTATGGGATCATAGCAGGGATGAGGATAAGCGGCAACGGTATCTTCAAGCCAGGAGAGAAGCAAAGCGAGCAGTCAGAGAAGCACAATCAAGAGTTTATGAGGATTTCTACAAAAGGATGGAGACCAAGGAGGGTGCGAGGGACTTGTATAGAATCGCCAAAGCAAGAGAAAGGAAGACTAGAGACTTGGGTAGAGTACAATGTATAAGAGGGGAAGATGGACAGGTACTCGTGGACAGGCATCTAATTAAGGCTAGGTGAAAAATGTACTTTCGCGAGTTGTTCAACGAACAAGGAGGGACAGAGATATCCTTAGGTGATCTTCAAACATCTGAGGTGCATCAGAACCACTGTGACTGTAGGCGAATTAGCCCTGAGGAAGTCAAGGAAGCCCTAAGATTCATGGGAAGGGGCAAAGCAGTTGGTCTAGATGGCATACCCATAGAGGTATGGAAATGCTTGGTCAAAAGGGCGTCAGTTGGCTGACTAAACTATTTAACCAAATCCTTTGGGGGGACAAGATGCCCGAGGAATGGAGGAAGAGCACATTGATTCCGATATATAAGAACAAAGGCGACATCTAAAGTTGCGCCAACTATCAGGGCATCAAACTAATGAGCCACACTCTGAAGTTGTGGGAACGGGTCATAGAGAGGAGGTTAAGGCAACAGACAGAGGTGTCCGAGAACTAGTTTGGATTCATGCCTGGGAGATCAACAATAGAAGCTATCCACATCCTAAGGCAGACGTCCGCAATATAGGGAGAGGCAAAAGGACTTTCATATGGTCTTCATTGATTTAGAGAAGACATATGATAGAGTGCCAAGGGAGGTCCTCTGGAGAGTCCTGGATAGGAAAGGGATCCCCGTACCATATATCCGAGCCATTAGAGACATGTATGAGGAGGCACAGACTATGGTGCGTACAGTGGACGGGGAGACGGACGCTTTCCCGATAACAGTAGGGGTACATCAAGGGTCTGCCTTGAGCTCCTATCTATTCATTCTGGTTATGGACGAGCTTACTAGGCACATCCAGGGATGTATACCTTGGTGCATGCTTTTTGCAGATGACATAGTGCTGGTGGGGGAATCGCCGGAAGAGATAAATAAGAAGTTGGAACTGTGGAGAGGGGCTCTAGAGTCAAAGGGGTTACGACTAAGCAGAACTAAGACCGAGTACATAGAACTCAAGTTCGATCCCTCTACCACGCCTAGCCAGGAAGAAGTCAAGATTGTACATGAGGCCATACCGAAGAAGGAGAGATTCAGGTACTTGGGTTCCATGATACAGCATAGTGGAGAGGTGGACGACGATGTCAGCAACCAGATCAAAGCGGGATGGCGTAAGTGGAGGATGGCCTCCGCGGTACTTTGTGATAGAAAGTTCCCATTGAAGCTAAAGGGAAGATACTATAAGACGGTTGTGAGGCCAGCCATGACGTATGGGGCGGAGTGTAGGGCAATGAAACAACAACACACATAGAAGATAAAGGCGGCGGAGATGCGAATGCTGAGGTGGATGGGCGGACACACAAGGAAGGATAGGCTTAGAAACAACATCGTAAGAGGGAAATTAGGCGTAGCATCCATTGAAGATAAATTGAGGGAGCAACAGCTGAGGTGGTTCGGACATGTCAGAAGGAGACCAGACAATGCTCCGGTCAGGAGATGAGAACAACTACTTATTACACTAAGTAGAAGAGGCAGAGGCAGGCCAAAGAAGAGATGACTTGAGACGATCCGACAAGACCTCGCCCACCTGAACTTTCGGGAGGAGATGGCCTTAAATAGGGCCCGATGGAGGGCCAACATAAGGGTATTAGATGTTCCGATTGGAGTAGGGTAGTCCAGCTTACTAGTGCTAGGTCCTTTTGGCACACGTAGGCTATTTATGGATCCCATGAGGATGTACGCTATTACTTGTCTACTTGGCTTTATCTTCCTCCTATCTTCCTCTCTATTTATCCCTACCCCTACCCCTAACCCTATCTCCTTCCCTTTTCTCTTCCCTTCTATCTCTATCTCTATCTATCCTCTTTCACTATCATATAGTTATCTTCATCTTTTATGTTGATTTACGCTTGATGTGGCATGCTTGAGCCTGTTGCTTTGTTTGCAGTGTGCATGCCGTGAGTTTGCTATACTCATGCACATGATGCTTTTTCTGTTTTTGTCAGGTCTTTAGCTCTTTACAGCGGAACAGCTTCTCAGGCTGGGGGTCCTCGAAAACAGCCTCTCTTCATGGTAGCCCCCTGGAGGGGGAAGGCTGCGTACATATACCCCCCCAGACCCTGCTTTTGCGGGAGCCCTTGGAGGCACTGGGTTTGTTGTTGTTGTTGTTGTTGTTGCTCAATTTTTTTTCTCCTTTCACGGTGCTTAATTAATTTTGAATATATGTGTTTGAAACGTACTCAATAATTAGTAGATACTTGCTTAATATTTTTGATTTCATGTATTCAGTCGGATACCTTACATTATGCATCTAAAGTATATGCTCTATTGAAAGTATTGTCAATGGATTAGTTTAGGTAAAATGAAATGGCTAAAAGTGATTTTTTTTATTAGGTCCTTGTTAAAAATTATTTTATCATCTATTTATTGTTTCCTGTACATATTTCTTGGACTTGAATTATGAATCGTATATAAGTTTTTCTTGTATCTTGTGTTTGGTTTTATATTTGATATTTAGTATGAGTGTTGTTGAGAAAATCACACAATTTAAGCACAACGAAATCATAAAATCAAAGAAATAATAACGAGGGTTATTGGAGTTCAATATTTTTTGTCGAAAAGGCTTGTCAAGGAACCCATGTTGAGATAAATTAAGAGCAGTGCTATATATATATATATTCATATAACGCACTTAATTGTTTATATAATAATATGTTGGGATATAACACTATTTATAAACTTTTATTCATCAGCTTAATCTTTTGGGATAGTTGGGTCTTAGAAATGGTACCAAAACCTTTTTGATTAAGAGATCACGAGTTAGAATCCTAATAGTGGCCGCTTTCAATATTAACATAATTTAAGCACAAGATGTAAGGAGGATATTTGCAATATTTATGCTTCAACCTCAATTGATATTTACATGAAGGGGTATGTTAGTATAGAAAATTATTTTTGAAGCTTTATTTATCAGCTTAAACTTTTTGAAAAGTTAATTTTTTAATATAATATGATAAAAATAATTAAATAACTTTTAATTATATTGATAAATATAATCATAAAATATTTAAATTGAATACATTTAAGAGGTCGGGTAGCGTGGTTGAAAATGGCCAAGTCCACGCTGAAATATTTCAAACACGTCATATGCTTTTGTCCTTTTCTACGCGTTTTCCTTTTTTTTTTTTTAAATAATATGCAGCATTTTTCTTCCCATTTATCGAACTCGAGTTTTATAAGGTTGATTAACCTCGAGCTCAAGCGGAGCTTTTATTGAGGTTTTAATGTTTAAATTTGGTTTGATAACATATTGGCGTGTTCAATATTTGGTTTGATTCAGCTCGTTCACCTAATTAAGTTGGGTCGAGTTTATTATCCAGTTGAGTTAAGCTTGTTATTGAGCTGAGCTTGATGTCGAGGTTGAGATAGGTTAGCTACCGAATGGAGCTATTCAAGTTACTATCGAGTTATTATAAAATAATTTTTTGAGCTATTACTAGTCATTAACAAGCCATTATCTAATAACTCCGTATCAATTTGTTTGCAAATGTTGAATCGAACACTAAGTGTTCGATCCCTGCTTGTTAAGCTTCTAGAGCCTACTCGAACTTGCCTCGTTGAACTATCAAGCCTTTAAAACAAACATTAATGAGGCTAATCAATTTCAAATACTAGTAGTTATTTGAGCATTTGGGTGCCTATAGAAGCAAAGCTACAACCTAAAATCAGTGGGAGAAACTAGCCGAACATACTATATTAGTAGGGATGGCAATGGGCGGGTAAAACCCATTAACCACGGGTATCCGCCCCGTTTGGGGCGGGTACGAGTATGGATGAGGCAGGTAACGGGTACGGGTAGGGTACATATGTCAATACCTGTCACGGGTATTGGGGCGGGCACGGGTATATAGGTTTGTACCTGCCCCGCCCCGGCCCGTACCTGCATGTACCCGCAATGCCCAGCCCCATACCTGCATATACCCGTCTCGTAATTACATATTGGAGTTACCAGTTGTGTTATTTTATATAAAATATTTCTTATGCAATTTATAAGTATGAAGTCATGGTTATTATTAAAGGAAAAAATAAAAGAATTTATGGGTAATAAGTTGGACATGGATAGGTAACAAGGCGAGTACGAAGTGCGTAAGGGTGGGTACGGGTGAGCAGGGGCGGGTAGGGGCAGGTAATAGGTACTTATTGGGTACTTGTGGGTAATGGGGTGGGTACGGGTATGGGTTTGTACCCGCCGGGCAGGTGCATGTACTCACTTTATACCCGTGACGGATAATGGGGCTGGTACGGGTATAGGATGGGTGGCGGGTATAGGTATGGAGGAGGGGTCCCCCGTACCCGCCCCGCCCCATTGCCAACCCTATGTATTACTGTGGGCGATATTACACTTATTTGATGCGTGTGTAAAAAAAAAAGAATAAATAAATATTTGAATACCAAAGTCATCCTCGAAGCTCTAAATGCACAAGCTTCAAAAAAGGACTTGGCGTGTTACCCATTCACTGTTCACAGCTAGTACCTTCCACACGTGTCAAGTAAATACTAATGCTAAGTATTTTTAGAGACACCTCACCCACAGTCCTTTTCCTTATAAATACTAAGCTATAGCTCAAAGTAAAGAATAAGAACAATCTTTAGCACCCCAACATCTGCAAACCTGGTTTCGTTTCCTAATTTCTCGAGAGTATGTGCATGACTCTCCTTTGCACAAAATTTGCACGAAACAGTACCATATGGTGATACTTATTGAAACACGACATATTTAACTACAGTTAAACCTCTATAAATTAATACACTTGAGACCATAAAAATTTATTAATTAATCGAGATATTAATTTATCGAGGTTATACTGTATATTATATGAATATATGACATTGCATATTTTGGATAACAACTGACATTACAATGTTGTTTTCGACATTAAAAATCTTAAGGATGCATTTCTACGATAAAAATGATGTGACGTGGGTAATACGTTAGAGCTGTTGGAGTTGTTGTAGTAGTTAGATGTACATTACAAGTCGATTACAATTATTACAAAATTTTATCCCCCGTTATTGGGCCACTAGGGCTCGTTAGGCCCAAATAGTTACAGAATTGAATCCAGCCCATCATTATGCTTCCACATAATCAGGCTTTTGGCCCAAAAATTAAATATATGATTATGATATGTTGAGGTTTGACATTTTTATCAGATACGTACTTTATGTCACGATGTAGTAAAATTTTTTTAATATTAAATAATTCCTCACTACAAAGTAGAAAATATTTTGGCATATCACTATAATAGTATGTATAAGTTATATTAGTATTTCAACTGAAAATTTAATAAATTATGAAAAATCCGTCAAATTTTGAAATAAGATGTCTATATATTAGGTAAAATATGTGTCATGTTAGTATTTTTTTTAACAAATAATTATCAAATTCTAATAGAAAATACTTAAAGTTATGTCCACGTTAACAGCTTTTAAAGAAAAATCCACCAACTTATTAGAGTTTTTAGACTTTAGAGTATTTAAATGATATAATTTTTAATATCACACTAAATTTTCCAAAATTTTTTAATGTTGCACATTAATTAACGTTGTTAACATCTGTTAGTTTTTGCTAATGCGACTTCTAAAAAAGGATAAAATAATTTACATTTAAAGCATTTAAAAAAATATGTTAAATATCTTAAAATTTGTAAATATTATAAAAATAATTATATTTAAAAAATAATATTTTTTAAATATAACATCAGCAAAAATTAACGAATGCTAATGACGTTAACGCCATGGTGTGACATTGAAATTTTAAAAAGTTTAGATATGACATTAAAAATTATAAATTTAAGTAGCTTTTTAAACACACAATTTTTAAGTGAAAAAACCTATTAAAACATATATAATATTTTCTAGAGCTTGAGGCTCGTAGCCTAGTAGTTGGATTTTCAGTTTTCAAGTAGGAGTGCTGGGGTTCGAATCCCCACTAATATACCCCTTTTCCTGGCTTTACTAAGTTAAAATATATATTTATATATATATATATTGTCCCACCGTCAAACTCCAACGAGGAACTCATTCAAAGAGCCACCGCCGTCGATGTGCTCGCAATCGCATCTTGTAATTCGCCGGTCCGTCGGCGAATTGATCTACTTTCAATAATCTCAGCGCACAATTTAGTTCCTAATTTGGTGAGTTTTTTGACATAATTCTTCATCTTTTTACTGTTTTAATCTGTTTATTTGTGTTTGATTTTGATTGGATGCGTTTTATTTATGGTTATTTCTGGCACTTGATTTTCATTTATCTGAGAAATTTTGGCGAAAATTGTTGGCATTCAGCTTATCGAGTTTGCCGTTCCTTTTACGTGTGAAGCAATTGGAGATTAGGATAATTTCCATTCATACTTGCAAATCATAGTTTGGAAAATATGGTACGAAAATTAAACGGAAATTAATATATATGTGTATTATTGGTCTTTATGCGTACAAAATTTGGTCAAAAGTTTGTGACTTACAAAAATTATATATGTGATTACTTTATGTTTATAATAACTTATTTTAAAATACTGAAATAGTGGAAGAAAATATAATTACGTCAATTTAACTTCTATTTGATGGTGTTAGGTTATGTCTTAAATTACTTATTTTATTTTTATATGGGGCTTCCGTGGGGTCGCCGATCGATCGGGAGGGAAAGCCGATCGATCGGGTAATTTAAGGAAAGGATTCGGATTTTTGGCCGTGGAGGGGCCGATCGATCTGCAGTGGCCGATCGATCGGGACCCCCATCGATCGGGAGCCTTGTTGCGCCGGCCCTAATTATTTTCTATAAATAAGGGCTTAGGTTTTCGGTTTAGGTGAGAGGTTTCTCCCATACGTATCCAATCAAAGTGAGGTGAGCCGCCATTAAGAACAAGAGGTGATTTCGTAATTCCTCCAAGACATTCGAGTGCTACGAGAGTTCAGAGGGAGTGATTGTAATTTTTCCATGTATCTCTTTTGGGAAGTGTTGTTGTAATTCTTCCGTTCAGTTAATAAAGAATCTCCATCTCCGCCCGTAGTTTTCTCCCCTCTCGATTGTAGAGGGGTTTCCACGTAAATATTGTGTGTTCTTGTTTTGTTCTTTCTTTCTCCATATTTGTTTACTTCTCGTTTTGCGTGAGTCATATTATTTGAATCGAATCAAGTTACCAGGGTTTACGCTTCCGCATTAAGTTTTATTCCTAATAAATTGGTATCAGAGCATACTAGATTTGTTTAAGTTTTCTTTTCAAATTGGTATCAGAGCCCTGTTTATTTCGATTTGATAATATGACGTCCGCAATTAGATCCGAAATTGAGAAGTTTGGTGGTCAAGGGAGCTTCAGCTTATGGCAGGTTCGCGTTAAGGGCCTCTTGACTCAGAATGGCTTGAAGAAAGCTTTAGATGGGAAAGAGAAGAAATCAGAGAATCTTACAGAAGCACAATGGGAGGAGTTGGATGAGAAGGCGCTCACAGCAATTCAGATGTGTCTTATCGATGACGTTTTGACAGAAGTTCTGGAAGTGAAGACCGCTAAGGAGTTGTGGGAGAAATTGCAGGATATGTTCTGTTTCAAGTTTGTCTCCAACAAACTCGCAGTTAAGCGCCGATTGTTCACGTTTCGTATGTCAGAAGGTACGTCACTTAAGAACCACGTCAGTGAATTTAATTCAATTATTCAAGATTTGAAAGAATTTGGATGATGTTCCTACGGATGAAGATCAGGCAATGTTGTTGTTATGTTCTCTCTCTGCTTCATATAAGGGTTTTGTTGAAGGCATGATTTATGGGGGTAGACAAACCATATCTATAGATGAAGTTAAGCGAAACCTACTGAGTAAAGAACGAGTAGATAGGGAATTATCTGACTCTGTGTATAACTCAGGTAGTGGTTTATTTGTGAGGGGGAGAACCGAGTATGATCATAGTGGAAACAAGTCTAACTCTAGGTATCAAGACCTAACCTGTAACTACTGTCGTAAGAAAGGGCACATTAAGAAAGACTATTACAAGCTTAGAAGAAAATTAGAAGCAGATAACAGGTCTGACCAGAGATCCATAGCAGCTAGTGTTGTTGGTGGTGAGAATGAAGATCTTCTTTTGTCCGTGTCTGAACCTCAGTTCAACTTGAAAGATAGTTGGTTTTTGGATTCGGGTTACTCCTATCATGTCTGTCCCAACCGGGATTGGTTTTCACATACGAGTCTGTTCGAGGTGGAGTTGCTTTTATGGGTAATGATAATCCATGCAAAGTTTTGGGTATAGGAACAATTCGTTTTAGGATGTTCGATGGCACTATCAGGGTTTTCGGCGATGTTCGTCATGTTCCTGATTTGAAGAAGAATCTCATCTCTTTAGGTACTCTTGAGTCTAAAGGGTACAGGTACACAGCTGAAGGTGGAGTTTTGAAGGTCGTTAAGGGTGCATTGACAGTTATGAAGGGCAGAAGGTCAGGTACGTTGTATGAGCTTGTCGGTTCCACATTTGTTAGATCTGCTGCAGTATCTTCATCATCCTTGTTGTTGATAGAACCAGAGATCACAAATTTAGGACGTTTGAGATTGGATTGTTCAGGTGATAGGTGTTTGTCTGAGCACAGTGTAAGGGGCTCTTTGTGTGGTCAGTCCAGAGGACTGCTGGTATGTGAACAAGGGCTTTATGTGAAGCAGAAAGGTTTTCTCTTCAAACAATTCCTGACGAGACGTGTCACGTTTGGCGAGTCTTCATTATTGTTATCTCCACAGAGGATGTCATCAGTTGTTTGTGATTCAGGTCAGGTGAGTAAGCCAGGGGGAGTTTAGTTCAGTAACACAGTTCAACAGCGGGTGGCTGTTTCAGTTGATGTGTCAAGAGCCAATTCAGAGAAGAAGATTGGCATGGCTGATAACCTCTCAGATATGTTCATTCAGTTTCTACGTAACAGGAAGTTCAAGCTTCGCACGGTTAGGTTTCGTACTTCGTTGTGTTAACCCCGTGTGTGGGGGTTTAGTGGAGAAGATGGAGGAAATTCTTTTATGTATGTAATTTGAGCCAAGGTGGAGATTTGTTAGGTTATGTCTCAAATTACTTGTTTTATTTTTATATGGGGCTTCCGTGGGGTCGCCGATCGATCGGGTGATTTAAGGAAAGGATTCGGATTTTTGGCCGTGGAGGGGCCGATCGATCGGCAGTGGCCGATCGATCGGGGGCCTTGTTGCGCTGGCCCTGATTATTTTCTATAAATAAGGGTTTAGGGTTTTCGGTTTAGGTAAGAGGTTTCTCCCATACGTATCCAATCAAAGTGAGGTGAGCCGCCATTAAGAACAAGAGGTGATTTCGTAATTCCTCCAAGATATTCGAGTGCTACGAGAGTTCAGAGGGAGTGATTGTAATTCTTCCATATATCTCGTTTGGGAAGTGTTGTTGTAATTCTTCCGTTCAGTTAATAAAGAATCTCCATCTCCGCCCGTGGTTTTCTCCCCTCTCGATTGTAGAGGGGTTTCCACGTAAATATTGTGTGTTCTTGTTTTGTTCTTTCTTTCTCCATATTTGTTTACTCCTCGTTTTGCGTGAGTCATATTATTTGAATCGAATCAAGTTACCAGGGTTTACGCTTCCGCATTTGATTTTCCTAACAAATTGGTATCATAGCATACTAGATTTGTTCAAGTTTCTTTACAGATGGTTTTATCTGAGCATAATATATAATAAAAAATAATGTATAAGACAAAAATTTGAGAGTTGAAGTGATAAATTTTGAAAACTATAAAATATAGATACTTAATTTGGATATAGTTATGGTCATGGTTATTTTCAACTTTTTTTTGGCTTTTTATTTCAAAAAAATACAGATATGTTCCAGAACGTGTATTATAAAAGTAACAAAGAAAAATATGTATTTTATTGTATTATTCACAATCATAGGGATCAAGTCTCGAGCAAAAGAAGTAGTTCAGTAGAAAAAGTCTGGAGTTTTAATTCAATCTAAATTGATTATTGGGAGTTATGATGCAATTTAGGTTTACTTAATTAGAGTTATTATAGGAGCTTTGGTTGTTTAAAAGTCTTTAATTAATTTATTTTTCTAATTAGAATTTAGTTAGAATTCTAGTTATTTTTGTAATAGGATATATTATATATTATATGTGTATATCTTTCCTTTGATACTCTCTTTATTCATCTCTACTAGGAGACTTTCCATCTTCTATATATTAATGTTAGCTTGCAAAGTAAATTACAGTGAGAGTTTATCTCAAGTATTTATTTGTTGGGCATATTTTTTATCTTAAAATTAATTATATATAAAATGAAAATAGAAAAAGAAAAAGAAGAAAAAGAAAAATTGGAAGTTGAATCTTTCAAGTAATGTGTTGGGAAGTTTACTTCCACAAGTAAACTGATGGGTTAGGTGTGGTTATAAATAAAGTGGTTGTGTTGAGTGGAAAATGTAGGGAAGTGTGTAGAGAAAAATAGAGAGAAGAAAAAAAGAAAGAAATGTAGAGAATGAGTTGGATTTGTAATGGGGTGCTCGGGGGGCATCCGGGTAGGGGGAGAGTGTGGAAAAATAATTGTTGAGTGTTTGTGTTTGTGAGGTTGTTTTGTTGAGATATTGAGTGGGGTTTACCCGAGTATGAAGGGAGTCATATTTGGGTGCCTTGATTGAGAGTGATAAAGAGAGTTTTTGTAGTTTCCTTTGTCCAAAGCTATATTATGGGAGGGCTGGTGGCTTGCCGTTCAAAGCTACATTGGGAGAGGGATGGTGACTTATCGTGCAATAGTCACATTTGTTGAGGTTGATTGTAATATGGGTTTGGGGGTTTCAATTGGAGATTGTAATTCCTAAATTTCATAGTGAATGTTTTGGTACCCCGTTGGGTCCCGTGGTTTTTCCCCTCTAGTTGAGGGTGGGTTTTCATGTAAAAATATCGTGTGTCATTTCGTTGTTGTTTTGTTGTTTTCGCTTCCGCTTGTGCTTGATGTGTGATTTTTCCCGACATTATTTTATACTTCTATTTTTATGTATGTCAGGTTTCCGATGAGCTGCTAAAGTTCGTATACTGGTTAAAGATATCCACCCTCAAAGCAAGAGGTTTTGGTTTTAAAGCTCATCTTCCCCCTTTCCACAGCAAAGATGTCAGGTATCCGATGTTAGGCATGAAGTATTCAAGGGGCCTTGTTGACTCGTCTTTCGGGATAGATGCATTAGGGGTAATGAAACTCTACAACATATAGATTTCATTATTGGGTTTTCTCTATTGAGCCATTGAAAGAGTGTTTGTTTAAGAGGGTCAAAGATGATGCTATTTAGCTCTGTGTCAAAGCTGAATGCTCTATGTGGCTCCTCTTTCCAAAGGGTGCTAAATCGACGGACGATCAAGCAGCAGTTTTTGATAGCTCTAGTGTGTTCTGTGACCACCGTCTTGGAAGGTCACAGTCTTAAGCATAGGAGTGGTTCACTGCAGCCTGGAACAACTTGTCCGAATTATAAGTTTCAGGCAAGTTATTACTTGAGGAGTTTTAGTGCCTTATATCCTCAATGTTACTCTGATGTAGCTGCTTCTCCCATCTCATTCAGCGTATCTCCATGGGATGAGGATCTCGGAAATCCTGATGATTCATCTGATGAGTATGTTCTCCTTTCTGTCTATTGGTCTTACTTATCTTGTGGTTATATTTTGTCTATCTTGGGCTATGTGCTCATTTTAGTAGCAATAATGGCCTTTTGCAGCTGCTAAGGTTCATCTTTTTTGTCGATTGACATGCCTGTTTTGGGCTTTCTTTGTGAAACTTGATACAAGAACAACAACAAACTCAATGCTTCAAGGGTTCCTACTTGAGCAGGGTCTGGGGGGTGAGATGTACGTAGCCTTACCCCTTCAGGGTGCTCCTCTAAAGAGAGGCTGTGTCCGTGGGGCCCCAACCCCTTTGTGAAACTAGATATTATTATATAACGGAAAATTGTCCGTGGAATAGAGGATCAGGCTTGTTTAAGGCCTAGGATTATCTAAGTGTTTTTAGGTGCAATAGAGTTTTGTGCGACTCTATATAGTCTTGCGTAGGGTTTACAAAGTGTTATATGAGAGAAGTAGAAACCTTTTGTACTCTTCCCAAAAGATAGTAAAATATCTCCGCAACTCTGTGGACATAGTAATGCGTATCTTGGTTTCTTTTTCTCGTTGAGTTTTTTGTTGCTCTTTTATTCTGTTTCCCTAACAGTTCGGTCATGACTAAAGGAGGAATCTAGAAGAGGAAAGCTTGAAGCTTATTTCTGGGTCATTTTACCTGCCACATCCTGACAAGCAAGAAACTGGAGGAGAGGATGCACACTTTATATGTGAAGATGAACGAGTGGTTGGTGTAGCCGATGGTGTTGGTGGCTGGGCAGGTGTTGGTGTTGATGCAGGAAAATATGCTCGCGATCTTATGTCTAATTCTGTAACTGCTATAAAAGAGGAGCCTAAGGATTCCATAGACCCTGCTAGAGTACTCGATAAAGCTCACTCTTTGACTCGAGCTTTAGGTTCTTCAACAGCTTGCATCGTTGCTTTGACAAACAAGGTTCGTATTCTTTATAGGCGAATTCATATTTGTGAACATAGTTTCTAAGAGGCGACTAACAGAAAAAATTCTGGGTACAATGGATGTAGATCTATGTGATTAGCACAGTCGAGCTTCGTTTCATAGTATTTCATCATGATCTTGATATTCTGTCTCAATATACAGTCTACAGAGTGTACTCCTTCTTTATATTGGGCTTCATGCTTGTAGTTTGGTTTTATTCTATAATAGGCGTGTCCATGGAGAGGAGGATCAAGCTAATAGACCTCATGCTCAGGCCCAATTGAGGGTACTTTTAGGCGCACTAGGTTTTTGTATGGCTATATATATTCTCACTTAAGATTTGCCAGGTGTGATGTGAGAATAAAGAATTCTCTTGTATTTTCTTATAGTGAAAAATCTCTACAACTCTATGGACGTAGGCAATGTCTAAACCACGTAAATCTTGTGTCTTATGTTCTTTTTTTCACCAACACATTATCCCCTTTCTATCTCCCTCTTTTCATACAATATTGAAGATAAAAGTATCTAAATGAAAAAGTGAGCTAATTACTCTGCTGCTTTTGTAGGGAGTCCATGCCATCAACCTGGGTGATAGCGGATTTATAGTAATCAGAAATGGGAGCATTGTTTTCCGATCACCTGCGCAGCAGTATAGTTTCAACTTTACGTATCAACTAGCAAGTGCTGGTGCAGGTGATTTACCCAGTTCTGGTCAGGTCTGTTTGCTTTTCTTTGCTGCCTCAGAAAGGATGTTTAGAGGCTGTTAGGCCCCTCATTCATGACTGTGTATCTTCCAAATCTGTTCATTGCTTGTACATTTTTTTAAAAATTTAGAGCATATACAGTACCCAAATGATGATAAAGAGAAAGATTAACATCCTATGCCTGGATGGAAATAATTAGACACGACCTCACCCACCTAAACCTTAATTAGAAGATGCCTTGGCGGGAGCCCTTATGACACTGGGATGGTGGTTGTTGTTGTTGTTGTTGTTGTTGTAGAGCTTATACTTTCCTGAGTATATGTTTTGGATCTGATATTTCTATTGCGACTCATGACTAGTTCACCAGTTCCTATTCTGGCGCGGTTGCTTTTTCTTCCTTTTGGAAACTCAGTTGCAACTTAGACCTTGTTTGGTTGCCACGGGAGTTGATTTCAATGTATTTCCCATGAATTCCATTCCCGTGTCAACATTTTAGGAAGTAGGTATAAAGTATTTGATTGTCATGATAAGAAATAAAATGTCCTTGGGGTGCTAGTTAAAAATAAAGGGATTAGAACTTTCCTAGACGAGCCAGGTAAATGACTTCCTAGCTTTGAAGGAATTGGAAATTGTTTAGCAATTTTTCGTATTTTGCCAACTTCCTAGTAATCAAACAAGAGGCTAAGTCCTTACTTCTCATGAATTCGTACTTCCTGTGCCTATGAAATGTTCAGACCGATTTCAACACACTTTGAATAATCCGCTTTTATGTGATAATACCAACTCGTATGTGTTGCATTTAAATTATATGTGTACATGTGCTTATAATTTGTCATATATAGGTTGTTATTTTTCTATAAAAAGGGCCTTTTTTCTTCTTCTCAATTTTTTGCTTTAATTTTTTAAGTTTGACTGAAAGTTGAAAACATGACAAATTACTTTCAAATCTTGGTTTTTAGTAAGTAATAGAACGGAAATGTTAAAAATTTTCACATGTTGGGACCCATGTAAATATTTGATAAAAAGTGACAGCATGTGCTGAACGTGAACAGGTTTTTATATTCTCAGTTACATCAGAAGACGTTATAGTCGCGGGTACAGACGGGTTATTTGACAACTTGTACAATAACGAGATCGCTGCTGTGGTAGTACAATCAGTAAGGGCAGGTTTCGACCCCCATACGACTGCTCGAAAAATAGCAGCTCGAGCGCAGGAAAGGGCGAAGGATGAACATCGCCATACGCCATTCGCGGAAGCTGCACAAGAAGCCGGGTTTCGGTACAATGGAGGCAAGCTTGATGATATCACTGTTGTTGTATCTTATGTCTCTGTTCCAACAAGTGAAAGGAGACAGTGAGATTGTTATAAAAACTCTGGCAAATTCAGTATATTATTCACAATATTCGGAAGATTGGTCACAACAAAAATGCACATTCGATTAAATTATTGTTACAGAGAGGCTAATATGACAATACACTGGATTGCTAAGCGGGGTCATCGTGTTGATTTGGTTATCTATCGGGATTCTGTGAGTAACCTTGAGCTGCGCTCCATAATGTTAGCAGATGTATTAGGGCGAGCCTTCTGAGAAGACACTTCTAATTAATGAGCTCTTTTTTTTTTTAAAAAAAAATTGCTGCTGATTATATATTTGTATATGCTTGGGCATATGTGGATAAGTAGAATATCAATGTTGTTATATCTTAGGGAAATTAGTATATACATATACTAGGTTTTGAGTATTTATTACTTACGTATTGTGATATTTTAATATGTGCAATATGGTGTATGAGATTTGAAAATTTTATCTTAGATACCTTATGTGGGAATATGGTAAATTTTTGTTGGATTCCAATTTTTTTGGTAGAATATTGCAAATTTTCATCATAAAATTTTGATATAACACATGATTACAGTACCATATATGGGTCATGTTCAGTGTAAATTCATCATATTATGGTAATGATATATATATATATATATTGTAGAAGTCATGACTTGTTAGTATTTTTGGTCGAAAAGTATCAAATTTTAACTTAGGATATGTATATATTGTATATATTAATGTTATGGGCAATTGGGCATGTTTTAAGCGCATTATTTAATTTTAAATGGGCCTGCTATCTTTTTATATGGGTTCAAAGTTGCTTTGGGCCAATTTTGAATTAGCCATTCCATGATCCATTTGACTTGAAATTGTATCACGTTTTACCTGTATTATTCCTTATATTATTTATTGCAACTTACAGTCTAAATTAGTATCGTTTCAATGTTTTCAGAAACTATATATATATATATATATATATTTGCTGTTTTTGGGTTTATATTTTTAATTTTTCACTCAAATTAAAAAAAATTTCAAAACAAAAAATTGCAAGCAGAAAAAAGTAATTAAGTCACATATTAGTATTCCGACATTTGATGTAGTAATTTTTTATACCACGAACTTTGTAAAATGATTTTATAATTTAAAAGTTATATACATTTAATAGAATAATTTAAATAATAATATCTTGGGGTAAGTTCCTCATTATATGTGCCAAAATATTGCGGTTTTTATATGGGATGAGGAAAATAATGAGGAAATGGTGGGGTTATTAACAAATATTGACAAGTTGTACCTAATTCACAGTATTTAAGATACACTGTAAGTTTAGTAACTATCTCGATTCAACTTCGGAGTAGTAGTTGCTCAATTTCAACTTCATTATCCCCTCTTATTGCCTTTGTAAAACATAGTGGGTAATTTAGATTAAAGGTTTATTTCATCAAAGGTGTATATACTTTACACATTATGCTAATTTAGTTATTGTACTTTTAATTGTGTCGATTTAGTCTTATAGTCAAATTAAAGTTAATAATGTAATTTCAAACGGCATAATCATGTTAAATGCAAGTAATCAATACAAACCCGCACATTTATCCAATTTAATCTAACTCATGATAGAAATCCCATCACCAACTTAACATACATCTTATTCAATGATTAAATTGACACAATATAATTATGTAGGGAATAAACCGATACAACTAAAAGAATAAGGATTGGATTGTCCAAAGTAACATCAAAAGTGTTTTCAATCATTGGCATCTTGTCATGCTTGAGTGTTTTAGTTCGGTTGCTTAGAGTTGATTCCCACTTACTTTGCTCCTGTGGATCGACTCTGCCGCTGCTTTTGTTTTTCCTAGATGTGTTATGCTTCTGTTATTGGTGTTACTTGTCTACCTTATGAGTTTTTTGGGACGGTTGTCTTCGAGCGTTTTTATGTTATTTTTTCTTTTTCTACACTTTATGTGTGTCTTTTGGGTCTCCTGTTATGAGGTATCGGTTTATGTATCGCGAGTTTTCTTATTACTAAATTGGTACAATTAAAAGTAAAAGAACTAAATTAATACAATCAGCAAAATACATAAACCTTTAGTATAAATAACGATAGGTAAAATCAAGAAGAAGACATGATATATGACTAATATTCGATAAGTATAGAGATCAAAAAAATGAAAACCACTTAGAGAGGACGTGATGATATATAAGTCTTTTAAGAGGATGAAAGAAGCGCCACGTGTCATTAATCAAAGGAATCCCCACATCTCCACCATCATTCATCTTCATCTTTTCTCTTAGTGCCCTAACATTATCGTATTTCAAAAGTTCAAGCCGTTAGATAAGATTCGTTTTTATTTTTAAAAAAAATTAAAGTTCGTTAGATGTGCTTTAATTTTATTGTGGGAACCTTGTTTAACATAATATATTTGATGAGAGTGTTGGACTTCTTGTGTGGAGCTTGGTTTTACACTGTTATGGGCCACGTCCATAGAGCGGAAGATTGGGTTGATAAGCCCAGTTTAGGGTTTTTCTATGTGTGCCTATATAATCCCTATTTAGAGTACGAGAGATCAGAACAAATAATTTTCTATAAAGTTTCAATCAGTAAAATATCACCGCAACACCAAGGACTTAGGCGATTTTGGCTGAACTACGTAAATCTTGTGCGTTTGGTTATGATTTCTTTTTTTTTGATGAATCTTTCGTTGTATTTTAGTTGTTGCGTCTCTTAACAGAGAGCACATTCACTTGAGTGGCCCAGTGTATTTTTTATATATCATCGTTTGTTATCAATTTTGAATTTTATAAGTACTGAATTAGTCTCATATTGAATTGGCTCTATTAATTTCCAGCATAGAATTGCCCACTATATTCCTTGATCGTTATACCTTTTGAGCTATCTATATAATGAGTTCTTTTGTCGGTCGAGACACGAACAAGATGATCCTTACTCTCTCATTCTTCCCTTTTTGATCGAGTTTTCAATTCACTTCTTCTATTAATACTGAGCAAAACTAGGACGTATCTACTCCACTTATCTTAAGTACACTACATAAATGGGAGTGGTGTTAACCTTGGGAGTCGGAGTACTAACCAGTCACATTGTACCAATATGGGGGCTTAAACTGCTTTAAAATAGCGGTGAATTCCACAACACAACAAAAATCTTCGTCTTTCACATATAAGTTCGAGTTACTTTTTCCCTTATATTTCTAACAAAATTAGGTTTTAAATATAAATTTATCTTATTTTAATTTTTTCTTAGTTTTCACTCAAACGATCCTACTGAAGATTTTGGCCCCTGGTCTTCATCCTCCTAATATATTTATATGCATCTATAAAGCTTTTCTTTTGAATTTTTATAACATATTTTATATTCAGTATCAGTCAGTTTAAGGTAGAAGCATGTGTCTGAATGGGATGGTTATGGTTCATCCCTAGAAAAGCGGGAACCAACGATCAATGAGGTGTTCTTAGGGATTGTCAAAGTTCATTTGCCTATTTTCTCGAGTCCTATTAGTGTTCATGGCTCTAATTACACATAACTTTTTGCTATTTTGTTTATACTGGATGCTTGCACTTTGAGATAAATTAAGGGAGCAATGTTTGAGGTGGTTCGGACATGTTAAAAGGAGACCGGACACCGCCTCGGTCAGGAGATGCGACCAGCTGCATACTATGCTGGGTAGGAGAGGAAGAGGCAGGCCAAAGAAAAGATGGCTGGAGACGATCAGACAAGACCTCACCCACCTAAACTTTTGGGAGGAGATGGCCTTAGATAGAGCCCAATGGACGGCTATTATAAGAATAGCAGATGTAGCGGAGTAGAGTAGGGTAATCCAGCTCTTTGTGCATTCTCTAGCATCCTAGGCCGGTAGGGCAGTCCAGATTCCGCGCTTAAGTGCGATCTGAGCCCCGAGCTATCCATTAGCTGTGCGTTGGCTTATTTGCGATTTGCTATGTCTTTGCTTTCATTTGCCTAGCTTTGCCCTACTTACATGCTTATTTGCTCTCGTGCTACCAGGGTACCAGACTTCTTTGTTGCTGATGTGCTTTTCAGGTTGGGGGTCCTCGGAAACAGCCTCTCTTCTAGGCAGCCCCTAGAAGGGGGAAGGCTGCGTATATCTACCCTCCCCCCGGACCCTGCCTATGTGGGAGCCCTTCAGGCACTGGATTGTTGTTGTTGTTGTTGTTGTTGTTGTTTCTTGCTTGCGCTTTGAAAGATTGACTTTGTCAGTGGCATTTAATTATTGAATCAGGCTTGATCAATGCAGTGTCTTGGATGGTATCTCCTATATCCAACTCTTGAAAATGGAATTTTATGTTCAATGAAGTTAGGATGATGCTCATTCCTTTTACTGGTGTTCAACTTGTGCCTTTATGAAGAGGGTCGGATTTTAGTAAGGATCATTTTGTAAAGTAGGGAATTAATAGGAAGTCCTTTCTTATAGTTTGGATTTGATTATGATACGCCTCAATCCCGTCTTCAGCGGGTTTTTTCTTATGTCGTCCCTATTGCATAAATTCGGATTTTGCCGTCATTGTTTGTAGTTGTATATTTGAGGACTTCTTTCTTGCACCTCATATCCAATTATACCAAAAAAAAAAAAAAAAAAAAATGATCACATAAACAATGAGGGTTAGCGATGAGAAATGCACTTCTGGCTAGATGGAATTGGAACACCTTGTTAAGTATGGAGACTGTTCGTTTCCGGCACCGTCATAATTATTGGCCGGATTTATGAGGGCCTGTGTTTATGGCATGACTCTTGATCTTCCAGCGGTTTCGATTGTAAGAGATCTATATATAGATGCTCTTTGGCTGGGGTAAAGTGAGTAAAACACAAGTGAGGAAGAGAGAACAAAGATTGTAATCCTCGGTTAAAATAGTGAATTTTTGCTCCCCCTCCGTGGATGTAGGCTTCGGCTGAACCACGTAAATTCTGGTGTCTAATATTTTTCCCCCATTCTCCTTTAATTTCACATTTGCTATTTCGATTCGGGGTTCAGTAATTCGTGGGTTGTCCTAACACACCTTGTTCAGCCCACTGTGTGGATCCTTCATAAGCTTCTTACCCACTTTAACACACATTTTTGTTGAATCATTCACCACTTGAATAGTGTTCCTCCACCACTTTCATAACATCTTAACTGTGACGAAAATATGAATCGTATGGTTAAACTGTGAAATTAATATGCTCATTCAAGCAGCAATTATAATAACTTTTTTTACATATTTCTTGTAAGGAGATCTCTGTTTCTCAGCTCTTCTTACCTACCAGAAAAAATAAATTATGCAAAACATGAGAACTTGCAGCAGCAACAACAACAATAGACCCAGTGTCTCAAGGGCTCTCACATAAGCGGGGTCTGGGAAGGGTGGATGTACGCAGCCTTATCCTTTCAGGGTATAACCCAGCCGAGAGGCTGTTTCCGAGGACCCCCAGTCTTATAGGGTTGGCAACACGAGGACTTCCTAGGAGGTCACCCATTCTGGTACTACTCTTGCCCAAGCACGCTTAACTTCGGAGTTCTAATGGGATCTGGTGCCTTAGTACCTTGTAAATGAACCCTAAAACATGAGAACTTGCATAAATCCGAAAAGGAAAACAAAAGAGCAAAATGCCTAATATTGGGAACCATGCAAGTACTAATGTTACAAGAAAACACAAGGCCCTTGTGAGCTAAGCCATCAGCCATCACTTTTTCTTTGCGAATGTCTGTTGGGTTTGAATGGATAATGCATATTACCTATTTATTCCTGATTTTTTTTTCAATAATTGGAAAGAAAACTCTTGATATAAGAACTGATGCGCCCACCTAGAGGTGGCCATGGGCCAAGCCTGGGCTGCAGGCCTAGCCCCTGGGCCGGGCCTTGGCCTAGCGAGCCCGGCCTGGGCCCAGGTCTGGTGCTGGGCTGAGCTGGGCCAGCCTTCTTTTTTTGAAATTATATATATATATATATATATATATATATATATATATATTAGTACCTATAAAATTACAAATATATTTTATAAAATAAAATGTACTATAACTTATTAAAAAAAATATAATTATAACAATATAAATAAAAAATACAATTATACAATAAGTTATAGTGTCCAAACGGGCACTAGCCATTGAAGGCAAAGCCCACCCAGGTCCAGGCCTCCCCATTTTTGAGGAGGCCCGTGGCCCGGCCCGTCAAGGGGACAGGTCCGGGCAGTTTGCCCCATTGGCCACCTCTACACCCACTGAAACGAAGTCCGAGAAAGCTCACAAAAGCAGGATAAAAGAATGAAAAAAGAAGTAACACACAAAGTCATAAGAAAAATACCTTAAAAAACCTAGACGCCTACGTCCGCACCTACCCCTTAAGCACTTGATGTGTCTAACAAATTCTGCCTGTGTATCCAGAGTTAAGCCCTACAACTCCTAGAAACAAACACCAAATCACAATTTAACATTCTATAGTTAAAATACTCCTACCCCATTCCTAATCCTTTAACACGATCAAGCTCCTAGGCCTACCCATATTTGATGCTTGAAATATATTAATATTTAGAGTGAGGGTTTATTTACCAGGCACTCAAGCACCAGATTTCATTAGAACTCTGAAGTTAAGCATGCTTGGGCAAGAGTAATACCAGGATGGGTGACCTCCTGGGAAGTCCTCGTGTTGCTAACCCTATAAGGTTGGGGGTCCTCGGAAACAACCTCTCTGTAGGGTTACACCCTGAAGGGATAAGGCTGCGTACATTCACCCTGGAGCTCTTGAGGCATCGGGTCCGTTGTTGCTGTTGTAGAGTGACAGTTGTTGGGATTAAAACCCGTAACGTTTCGGTTGACAAAACTCTAATACCATGACAAGAAATCATCCACCTCAAAAGTCTAAGTTAATAGATGAATTAAGGGATGATTTTGTACTTTGACAGCCACAACTACTACTAGGGATTTGATCTTTACCAACCACTGCTATACAAAAAATAATTAATCTTAATATGAAGCAAAAAAATGTGCTCGACAAGAAAAAAACAAGTTGCAATATTTTCCTATAATATTAATATTTAATATTTATTTAAAGTTTCCCTTGAAGCTATAGGGAAGATATTATAAGACGGTAGTGACGCCAGCAATGACGTATGGGGCGGAGTGCAGGGCGAAGAAACAACAGCATACACATAAGATGAAGGTGGCGGAGATGCGAATGCTGCGGTGGATGTGCGGACACACAAGGAAGGATAGGATCAGAAACGACGTCATAAGAAGCGAATTGGGCGTAGCCCCCATTGAGGATAAATTGAGGGAGCAACGTTTGAGGTGGTTCGGACATGTTAGAAAGAGACCGGTCAACGCTCCAGTTAGGAGATGGAACAGCCCCATACTACACTAGGTAGGAGAGGAAGAGACAGGCCAAAGAAGAGATGATTGGAGACGATCCGACAAGACCTCACTCATCTAAACCTTTGGGAAGATATGGCCTTAGATAGGGCCCAGTGGAGGGTTAGCATAGGGGTAATAGATGTACCGGTTGGAGTAGGGCAGTCTAGTTTATTAGTGCTAGGCCTTGTCATCTTCTTGGCGCACTTTTGTTGCGTACTGGCTCTTATGAGCTGTTACTTGCCTACATGTCATTTGATTTCTACTTGATGTGACTTGCTTTAAGTTTGTTTGTTTTTGCTCGCCGTGTGTTTTGCCTTACTCATGCTTTGATGCTCTCCTGCTGCCAGGTCACCATGCTTTATATTACGGACTAGCTTCTAAGGTTGGGGGTCCTCGGAAACAGCCTCTCTTCAGGGTAGCCCCCGAAAGGGGAGAAGGCTGCGTACATCTAACCCCATACCCTGCTTTTGCAGGAGCCCTTGGAGGCACTGGGCTTGTTGTTGTTGTTGTTGTATTAATATTTAATATTTAATATAATATGTCATGTATGGTGGTTAAAAATACACCTCCACGGTTGCTATCCACCATATAAATTGGCTTTCTTTTGGGGAGGGGCCAAAGTGGGGGTGGCAGCTATAGACCCATCATCCTATTATGTCTTTTATATGAATGATCTTATATGATTTGGAACATCCATATTATATATATCCATCAAATATCTGTGACTATATCATATATTTAGGCTCCGTTTGTTTTGACGGAAAAGTAGAATCTAGGAATTTATTTTTCTTCGGAAAAGGTTTTCCAAGAAAATATAAATTCCGAGTGGGATTTTTATTTGTTTGTTTCAAAGGAAAACTCAATTCCCCATTGTGATGTTTTCTTGTATGTTTTAAGCAAATATTTTTTACCAATCATTTTATATCTTTTTATAGGACAACTTAAGTAATAATACAACATATATGAAGTAAAAAAATAAAAAGCTAACTATCAAAGCTGTATAAATTAGAAAAATTGCTTCTTAAGTATTCTAAAATTTGAGCATTTGTCATCTAAATACTCTATCCTTTTAATATATACAATGAGGTGTCATGAGATAAGAAATTTTATCACTTGTGCATATACTGTTTTAAAATCTTGTAAAATTTTATTAAAATTTGACTAATTTTTATCAAAAAACTGATGGTACAAATATTATATTATCAAAAGGTTGTCCACATTCTAAGAAAAATTACTTATATAATATCAAAAAATGTGCCATGTTAGCATTTTTGGACAAAAAAAATTATTACATTATGATATATGATAATATAGATTGCTATTTTCATTTAAAATATACTACATTTTGGCAAGAGATACCTAATTTATGAAAAAAAATTTAAACTTCAGGGTACATCATTATATATTACTGAAATATCATAGTACCTATGTAATAAATGCTAAAATATTACCTTCTATAATATTATATAACAATTCAACTTGATTAAAGTTGTTCTGTTGCAACAATAACAAAGTAATATTCAAGCTGCTTTTGACTATTAAGTCTAATTCTTGTCCGATGTTGTGATGTTAAATGCCTACAGTGCAGTCTGGTTGATTTTGATTCGATCTCAATTTCCATAATAATAATCGCGAAGATTTTCGAGCTACTTGGAATCACGACTTCCTCCGTTTTGAAAGGGAAGTCATTTTCCCTCATTTGAGGGAAAAGGTTTTCAGTTGGAAAACCTTTTCCGTAAGCTAATAACGTGCCAAACAAAGGAAAAGGGGAAAACCACTTCCTAGAATGTGGTTTTCCCCTGAACAAATGGAGCCTTAATATATCTGGATATATGAGTGCAACATCGGTTATATTTACTGATATATTTATACATCATTGTATAGAAGACCTTTGGAGATTGATATAAGGGCCATGTCACATCCACTGTCCTAGGCAGTGTCTTCACCTTCACCTTTCAGATGCGCACCTAGCTCACAGAATGAGGCATTGCCTTCTTTTTTTCTTCCTATTCGTATTTTTATTCACTATATTGCTTCAATTGGAATATTATCTCTTAAACTTTGCAAACGATCTCTTCCTCTAAATTATCCACAAAAAAAAAAAAAAAACACAGAATAAAAGGTTATTTAGTTCGAAAAAAGTAATTGATTTAATTTTTTTCATAACTAATTAGTAATTTTTTATTATTATTGATTACATAAATTGGATATAAAAGAGTAATTTTTTTATTGCTGGGGAAAAATTAGTATTGTCTCTCAGGTTGGGAGTCCTCAGACACAGCCTCTCTTTAGGGTAGCATCTTTAAGGGGTAAGGCTGGGTACATCCGTCCCTCCCCGAACCCTGCATATGAGGGAGCCCTTGAGGCACTAGGTCGGTTATTTTTGTTATAAAATTATTATTATCAGAGTAAAATTATAATTTTCAAGGAAATTTTGTAACTCTCATTATTTGTAACTCGTATTATTACTTTAGTAATAATAATTTTTGGCATACTAATAATAACTTTTCATATAAAAAATGAAATAAAATTAAGAATTATAATTCAAAAAGGAGAGGAATCGGAACACTAACGGGTCCTGTTGGGAGAGAGGGAGTGGGGGGGACTAAAACTTTTGTAACGAACAAGCCTCCGTGTTTGAGACGCGTTTGAGACGCGTGTGCTTCTTCGTCAATACCTTAACTCCTAAGTTCTTGACGTTTTTCTTTTCTCCTTTTTATTTTTTTTTAGAGTTATATTATTATCAGTATAAAAATTATTATTGTCCGAATAAGATCATAATTTTTAAGAAAATTTTACAATTTTTATTATTTGTAAGTCTTATTATTATTCTGATAATAATAATTTTTGTCCCAGTAATAACAAATCTTTTTTAAATTATATTTAGGTTCTATTTGAATAATATTTTTTAAAATTTGAAGGTGTCTAATTTGAGGGAGAAAAAAGTTCTTTCAAAATATAAGCAAAAAATATTTTCTACCTTCAAGAAGAAACAAAAAATAGCGTTTCTACTTCGAAGTAGAAATAGAAATAAAAGCTAAAATTTTTCATACAAACATACATATACTGTAAGCACTTTTTATGAAAAGCATACTTACCTAAAAAAGTACTTTCAAATTGGATATTTTTGTCTATTTTTTTTTTATATGTTTTGCCTTTTCTTCTGCTTTGACGAAGAATTGCTATATTATTTTTACTTCTACTTAAAACAAGAAAAAAATAACTTCTATTTTTATTTAGAAATATATTTTTTTAGGCCAAACACTATTAAATCCAAGACAAAAGGTATTTTTTTTAAAAATGTTCCGTTTTTCAAAAGAAAGCTTGGCTAAACAACATAATCCAAACTAGAACATTACTGTCGTGCTTGTTAGGATGAATTGGCTCCTAATTGTTGGTTATGGCAAAAATATATAGTCGGTGGGCAAAGTTTTCTTTGATTGATGAGGGGTTTTTCCCCTCTCGCTTCTTATTTGAGGGAATTTTTATTTTTAATTTTGACATTTATAATTAATAAAGTAGTAATATTATTATCTGAATAATGTTATAATTTATAGTAAATAATAGCTGTAAAATTCTACAAAAGTACTTTAACATTAACTGTTTTACTCCAATTATATATTAATCTTAATTATTTGTGTCTTTCTAGAGAGAGAGAGAGAGAAAAAAAAAAAGCGAATCAGATGAAGTTCATGGTCGAATTAGTAATGTGTTGGTTCATATCCCAAGAAATGTGAAATGATGAGGCTTTTTTCGTCAACTTTTAAGTACTTCTACTCATTTGAAAATGATTATGGCACCTTTTAATATTGCTTTCAGACTTTTAAAAACAACAAAAGTTCTATAATTTTTAGAAAAAAAATTTAGAGTTATTTGTATTAAATATTCGTGTAAGGCTGTATATATTTCACCTCTTCGGATCCTATTTAGGCAGGAGTCTTTAGATACTGAGTTTGTTATTATTGTTGTTGTATTTATGTACTTTATATTGTGTTAATTTAATCC
Source organism: Simmondsia chinensis (assembly GCA_018398585.1). NCBI lineage: Eukaryota > Viridiplantae > Streptophyta > Magnoliopsida > Caryophyllales > Simmondsiaceae > Simmondsia > Simmondsia chinensis. Next base: position 41,843,571 of record JAGTTD010000002.1, on the reverse strand, counting down.
TTATATTTTTTAATTGTTTTAATTTAGTCTCTGTTAATGTCTATATTTATATATCATTTGGGATTTTTTGTTAACATTTTTTTTAAAAAATAATTTTTGATTATTAGAAATTACAAAGTATATGTTGAAATTGCTTCATTCTTATTTTGGTTTTTTTTAATTTTTAATTTTTCTATATTTTGGGTGAAAAATTAAAAATCAGAAATAGCCATTTTCAAAACCTAATTACTTCAATTTATGCCCAAAGTCTTTGTACTTCTCATATTGTGCCAATTTAGTCTCGAGCTTTTAATTATGTCGACTTAGTTTATGTATAGTTAAAATTATTTCAATTAAGTTCGACATTTAAAATTAAACATTAGTTGTTATTGACAAAATAGAAAACGGCACCAAAGAGACGATTAATACCTATGGCAATGCATGTGGAATAGCTCTAAATTTTTTTACTCCATCTTCTCTAAGGAAAATCATAAGATAGTTCCCATCATCAGGCGGAATTTAATTTCATTGTCCTTGGTAACTTAGAACAATCATAGAGGCTATATGGGATATGTTAATGCAGACAGTGGACCGTGTCTCTCATTTATGTGGCGGGAGAGCAATATGGCAGCAGATAGAATGGTAGCTATGGGCTTAATTTATTTCGCAAAATCAAGTTGATGATGTTAACACACAATTTCATCGGGTCGTGTACCAAGATTCGATAGGCCTTTTCTAACTGTAAGTAGGAGACTTAGTGTTCTTCTTACCTATTTAGAAAAAAAAAATCTGGTCTAAAGATAGCATTTGTTTCGATTCAAAAAATTAAAGTCAAGCAAAATCTTTCTAGAAAACAACAATCCCTAATCATACACTTAACAACATAAATGTGCTTTTTAATTTCTAGTTGCTTTAAAAAAAAGAAAAAGAAAAAGAAAAGATTGGCTTTGCATGGGACTTTACGTGAAACATGATAAGTCGTATCTTTATTTTTTAATTTCTAAAGCAAAAGAAAATATTAATTTTAATATAATCTAATTCATTAAAGTTGCTAGGTCCCCCCTTTATGTTGGATTTCTTTATTAGCGTTCACACCTAGGAATATATTTATTTATATCTGCTTTAATTAAAATTTTACGGCATCCTTGGGCTTATATGTCTGCTATTATTATTGCTTTATTTTTACTTACATACTTTTATGTTTGATATTGTATTATTTGGCTTGGATTTTATAGGGTTTTTTACTCCAAAAAGTCTTTGTATTTTTTCTCATTATATTAATTTAGTTCAATTATGTTAATTTAGTCCCTCTGTAATTTATATTGTGTCATTTATAGAGTTATTTCCATTGACTCAATCTAAATCAATCGATGGTTGGACCCTTAAAAGTATTCATTACAAATTTGACATAGATTTTACTATATAAGGATCAAATTAACACAGTATTAATTATATATGGACTAGATTAATATAATTAAAAGTGTAAATATTAAATTGACACAATGAGTAGAGGATAAGGACCAGTGATTTAAATAACATGATTTTATAAATATTGTTTCTGTTTTGCTTTTTAGGGTGGTGGACCCTCGAAAACAATCTTCCTTCAAGGCAATACGAGATAGGAGTAAAGCTGCATACTTCTCACCTTCCTGGTACCCTGTCTTGGCGTGAGCCCTTCCAGATATTGGGTTTATTGTTACTATTGTTGCACTTTAATTAAATATACATGTTAAAATTATAAACATATAATATGTTTTTCTTACAAAAAGTTGTTTATAGAGTGTCTTAATGTTGTTTCTATTCGCATACTCTTGAATGTGAAAAAGAAAAAAGAATACGGGTGTTAAAAAAACTAGCCTGCACATGAAAATTGAATCAGACTAGACCAATTCTGTTTCATTTCGGTTTTTAAGCTACACAAATTCCTTATTTAGGTATCTAATTTGATCTGATCCAAGTGTGAAAACTCATAAATAAACTCGGAAACCGTGTTTAAAAACAAATTTGAGCACTTTTTTCTTCACTAGATTGACTTGGCTAATATGGGGCTCTTGCTCGATATGGTCCGATCTTCATAATGAGCCAAGTTTGATTTTCAGTTCTGGTTAATCCAACCTCGATATATTAAATATTTGTAATACTGGAATCGTTTTCAATTACTAATTATTTTCAAATTCTATCGACTAATTGGTGAGGTAATATTTTCATAATAAATGAACTGTTCTAAAATGTTTTAGATTTTAAAAAATAATTATGTGAATCTAACATAAATTTAATCAAAATTAATAAAATAAAATTGTAAAAGGAAATAACTGTTTAAAACATGAAAGTTAGGCAGCATAAATAATGATGAGTGAATGAGAGTGATGCATAGACAACTTGAAATAAAATATAAAATAAAATGATAATTAAATAGGACATGTGAAATTAAACAGGAATTAATGTTAAATAAAGCATGTAAGAACCTTGATTAGGACATGAGCTTAGAAGAATATTTCCACTAGATTTTCTGGCTCATTCTTTAATTAATGATATCAACAGAAAAATAAATTATAAATTAAAAACTAGACGCTGTTTCTCTAAACAGTTATAGGAAGGTATAACAATGCTCTAAATATGTAAAATCCTTTACATTTGGGGGAGGCTTTGGGGCAGGAGGGGAGATGAGTTTCAAACTCGAGACGTTTTATTTTTGAATGAACAAACACACACACTCACACACACACATATACATATTAACGAAAAGATTGCAATACTGGCCGAAAAATATCTATTGGCCCCAAAGTCTCTAACCTTACTCGTCCAACTACGTTTAGAACTTAATCGCCCATTGGGTTTGTGTGCTAAACCTATCTTTGAGCCTCGAGTGTACAAGCCTTCAAGAAGTACCTTGCTACTCACCCACTGGTTATACCGAGTACCAGGTACACATGTCAAATAAAGGATAATGCAGAGTGTCCGTAAAGACAGTTCAGCCTGTTTCCTTTCCTTATAAATTTCTCGTTGAAATCGAAGCTAAGTAGGAGCAATCCTTCTTACATCACAAAAATAAAAAAAACACTGTCCTCATATTTTCTTAGTTTCTAGGACTTGAGTTTGACTCTTTATAGAAGAACCTGTATAAAAATGATGCAAATTGGGACGGAAGTAACCTAATTGAGATGAAAAAGGAAGAAAACAAGCTTGAGAATGGTTGGGCCGATAATTGACCATATGTATTAGATCTTGAAACTTAGTAAATTAATTCTTTAATCCACAGACATTGTGAAATAATTCTTTAGTCTAAAAATTATATATATTTAATAAAATAGTTCATATAGCAATTTGCAAGGATGTCAAATAGGTTTATCATTGAACTCTTCTTCATAGAAGTGTCATAATATTACAGTTAGTGTATGGAATACATGAAGGAAATACCGAGATAATGGTGGAGTTATAATAACAAGTTTTATAACCTGTTACACTATTTTTTGAATTATTTTATTAAATATATATATATATATATATATATACACACTTTCGTCATATTAATATGTAATTTATTATATATAAAATATTAAAATATTTGATTTTTTAGGCCAAAAGGTTCCCATAATTTGCTAATTATGTCAATTTAGTCTATCTATAAATTAATATTTTATCAATTTGGTTCTTAGAATAAAATTTATTTTAAGTTATTTATAAAAATTTTAGTAGTTCGGTCATAGATTGATTTCAATTGAGTTAGTAGGTAGATTTATAATGGATTACTTGCATTTAACGTGATTATTTTGCTAAAAAATATGTCAATAACTTGACTTAAATTTGATCAGAGAACTAAATTGACACAATATAAATTATAGAAAAACTAAAATGATACAATTAAAAATATAAACATTAGATTAATATAATAAAAAAATATATGTTTGATCCAAAATACATAAAAAAAATATAGAGATTAAGCGTAAATAACTCAATAAGTTTTATTAGAATAAGAAAGGACAAACAATTGACAGTAGACAGCAACAATAATAACAACAACAGGCCTAGTGGCACAAGGGTTTCGTATGAGTAGGGTCTGAAAGGGATAGAATATACGCAGCCTTATCCCGACAACTTTCCGTTAAAGTTATAATAAATCAACCAACGGAGTGAGAGATCGGGCAACGCCATGATACACACGATCATCATCCGAACATATTCCCCTCTCTCTGTTATGTCTAGTCGCCGCCACGTTCATCTCCCCCACTCTCACCGCGGTGCGTGTGTTGTACGCGCTGATCCCCCATGCGCATGTGCATATGCATGCGCATGTGATCATCATCATCATTGCCATGGCCGACAAAAGTCATGCCAAGTGGGCCCCATACGATTTGATTAGTCAGCTTCAGCCAATCGGGTTACAATCCTGATCAGGTTGTGGGACCCACTTCTTTCTCTAGTCATCAAGGTAAAATGATTCCCCCCTCACATATCTGTCTTGTGGTTACGGTGTCAGTTGGCTAACTTTAAAATGCGAGTTTGAATCTGATATTTTTCTCCTTCAAAGAGGGCAACAATATGCCGTCACCGGATCCTATTAGAGCTCCGAAGTTAAGCGTGCTTGGGCGAGAGTAGTATCAGGATGGGTGACCTCCTGGGAAGTCCTCACCCTCAGGTTGAGGGCACTGGGAAACAGCTTCTCTTCAGATTAACACCCTGAAGGGGGAAGGTTGCGTACATCCGCCCCCCCCCCCCCCCCCCCCCGACCCTGAGTAGACGGGAGCCCTTGAGGCACTGGGCATGTTCCTTTTTTTTAAGCATTACTATTATATAAAAAATTATAAAAGAGAAATTGGTAAACTTAGAGGTATGAGAGATTTAAAATTCAATTTCGCATTAGAAGAAGGTTAAGGAAATTTATAGAGAGTTGCTATTAAAGTTTATTGGGCTTTAAGGCATGACTCATGAGGTTGACACATATGAGATTCACATCTATCTTATACATTATTGTAAAGTCATCACTTCTCTGAGAAACCTTGAAACTCTAATTTTAAGTATTATAAACTATGACTTCCTTATTAATAAAATAACTCATTAGGTTCATATATCAATATCTTTTGTCTCACAATTCCTACATGAGATTTCATCTTAAAATTAATTGTCACTAGGTGGAATAACTCATTAGATTTATATAGCAATCTCTTTTGTCTCACAATTTCTACATGAGATTCTACAAGATTCACATTTAGGGTCCTTAAATTGCTCCTTTGTTGAGTCCATATTACTTCCTTATTGTGTTTAAGAGAATATAAATATAAGTATGGATGCCGCTAGCTCAACTAGTAAAGTCTTTAAGGTGATATCTGAGACCTGAGACCGAGTCCTGTCTATAATAGGGACGAACGAATTTTTGAGGTTTAGAGAGAGTTTCTCCCTTATGCAACCATGCGACTTCCTTACCATTGTTAAAAACAAATAATATGGATATGCGTGTAAGTGAGAAAAATCGGTTCATAATCTCTCGTGGATTGGTTTGTTAAAGGGTTCAAAGACTCAGTTTATTTTTAAAACAAGTTGAGATAAATTGGCTTGTTTAACGAAACAAGCCAAGCTCAAGTTTAGCAAATCTCAAGTCTAGATGAGCCAATATTGATACGAACCATCCTAGGTTGAATTAAGTTGAGCTCTAGTTTAAGTTGAGCATAGTCGAGTTAAAGTAAGCCTATGCATGGCGAGCTCAACTAGAAGCTTACCAAATTGGGTTCGTGCTCAAACAAAGCCAACAATCAAATGATACTAAATTCAAAATTTCCAAGCTTGGCAAGCAGGTTAATACTCAGCTCGACTTAATTCATTTACACACTTAGTCATGTATATATGAACAATACAAACTGGGTTTAAGTTAGGCTCATGCTCAACTCAAGCTTGAAATTTCAGAGCACAGTGAATTTCAAGCTTACCCAAAACCAAGCTTAACACAAACGAATCGAACCTCAAACTGGGCGAGCTCAAACTCCGCTCAACTTAGCTCAAATATACCCTTATTTCTTAAGCTAAATTACAATCTCAGCATGTGCGAATTTCAAATGAAATAAAGAGAAGCAAGGTCATATCAAGTCAAAATAAATGGGAATTCAATAAGACCAAACTAAAACAATGACAAGTGGAATACAGCTTGAGCTACAAGCCCTAATGGAAGCATATGTCAGGAATAAATAGATTAAGCTGTCTTACCAAGTTTGCCATGTCCAACTATACCTTGAAAGTGTTCAAAAATAGAAATTATTATTATCGGGGATAAAATTATTATTGTCAGAATGATAGTATAATTTATAAATAATGAAAGCATAAAATTGTCTTTAAAACTATGATCTTAAAAAAGCAACATTTCTAGTGTCCCAATGGCTCCCAGCCTAAGCAGAATCTTGGGGAGATTGATGTACGCAGCCTTCCCCTTCAGGGTGAGGCTATTTATGAGAACCCCCAACTTGAGGGGTGTAATACGAGGACTTCTCAGGAGGTTACCCATCTTGATACTATTCTCGTCTAAATATGCTTAACTTTGGAGTTTTAATGGGATCCGGTGCTTGCATGTTGATACCCTCTTACGTTAAAAATTATGATCTTACTCTAATAATAATAATTTTGTCATAGCAATAACATTATTATGACCCAAAAAAAAAAAAAAAACTTTGAGCAACTTTTACATTTTATTCACGTGCTTATAACCCATAACATGAAATTATCATTCTCAATTAATTTTATAAACAATATTTTATTTACATTTTATTCACAAACTTTGAGCAATGGGTTAGGTTTGGGTTGGATTTGTGTTCATCCAAATCTAACTTAGAAAAAACCCGACTCAGCCCGAATTCAGAACAAACCCATTTGTTCTATAAAAATTCTATCCAAATCCAACGGGTGGAATAAATATTCGACCTAAATTCATAACTTATTTAAATTATAGAACAAACTATAATATTACAATCTAATTTTAATATATATATTTATAACAACAATAATGCAATAACGGTATCATAAAAGCCAATATTTGAACAAATTGTTATGTGTTTCCTTTGTTTCATTTAAAAGAAGTTATGCATAGTAATAAACAACTAATAACAATCAATTATTAAATATCAACCATCCCATATTTATTGTATGCTTTGTTAATGAATACAAATTGTTTACATTCAAAATTTGGGACGGGTAGGATGTACGCAGCCTTGCCCCATCAGAGTGAGACCCTGATGAGAGACTATTTCTGAGGACCGCCAACTAATGCCATAACAAGCTCCAAAATGTTAAAAAACATTGGAATCTAATTTGGCATGTTAAAAACTTAGAATTTAGTAATTTTAAAATTTTATGCTACATAAACATAATTTCATGTCAGGTTTGATATCATCAAAATCTGAACCCTACCCAAAATGCAATTATCAATATTCAAATCCAAATCCATTTAAAATTTATTTTTTAATCTAAATTAAAGCAACATACATACATAATGCAGTGCCTAAGGGCTTCCGCCTAAGCATGGCCTAAAGGCAGATGTACACAGCCTTCCCCTTTTAGGTTATTACCCCTGAAGAGAGGCTGTTTCCGAGTGCATCCAACCTGAGGGTGAGGACTTCCCAGGAAGTCACACATCCTGGTACTACTCTCACCCAAGCATACTTAACTTCAAAGTTCTAATAGAATCCGATGATGACGTGTTGAAACCCTCTTTGATAATCTAAATTCATTATAAATAAATTAAATTAAATAAATATTTAATAAATTCGAGTCTAATTGTCGTACCTCGGTCTTATAACTCAATTTTCCCTCTTTTGTCCATAATGCAAAAATGCATGCCTTAAAGATGGGCCCAGCAGCACAGTGACCCACCACCAAAGGCCGCACGCAAAGATAAAAGGCACCCATTATTACCCTCCCCCAAAAGCCTCCCCTTCTCCCACATTTTCCCCAAAATTTGCAAAGAGATAGAAGTACGTGCTCGGGAGCTCTTTGAAACACTGAATTTTTCGTTACTACAAAGGAAGAGTGGTACTCGGCATGAAAGTACCCCTCTCCTCCACCACCACGACCCTGACCGCTTCTTCTCTCTCTTACGAACCCAAGTCTGTTCTCGACCTCCAACGCAGCCCGAGCCCCCCTGCCCCCGTTGTCCCATCTCTTCCGGTGGCCGGTAACACCCCCTCTGCTGACCTGGACTCCCTTGACGGCTGGGATTCCTTCCTCTCCGATCTGGGTCTCCATGAAGATTCTCCCCCTCCCCCCAGATTCCTCTCCCAATTACTCCCTGATTTCCCCTCCTCTCAGCCGTTCGATCCTCCCCCTCCCCCCTTCCTCCCACCGTCCGATCTCTCCCTCTCCGATTTCCCCACCAATTTCCCACCCTTGGATCCGAATCCAACGGTTGCCATCGGTTTCGGGCTGGACTTCGTTGACGATCTCATACGAGCTGCACAGGCGTTTGAATCCAACGACACCCACACCGCCCACGTGGTATTGGCCCGGCTCAATCAACGGCTCCGATCTCCCTCCGAGAAACCCCTCCAGCGCGCCGCTTTCTACTTCAAGGAAGCCCTCCACCACCTCATCAGCATCGGTCCGAACCGGCCGCCGGTCCGGCTCTCCTCCTACGACGTCGTTCAAACCATCCGAGCCCACAAGGCCTTTTCGGGAATTTCACCCATCTCTCTCTTCTCCACCTTCACCGCCAACCAAGCCATCCTCGATGTCCTTGATGGGTCCCGCTTGATCCACGTCATCGATTTTGACATCGGGTTCGGCGGCCACTGGGCCTCCCTCATGCGCGAGCTTGCCGACAAATCCACCGGCCCCATCGTCCTCCGGATCACCGCCGTCGTGCCGGAAGAGTTCGGGGTGGAGGGCAAGTTAGTAAGAGAAAATTTAACCCAGTTCGCTAGAGATCTCAACATTAATTTCCACTTAGATTATATACTAACCCGGAACTTCGAATTTTTATCCTTCAAAGCAATAAAATTTATCGAAGGAGAGAAACTGGCGGTTCATTTATCACCGTCGATTTTTCAGAGACTCAGTGTCACGAAGTTTGTCGGAGGTCTACGGTCCCTGTGCGCCCACGTCATCGTGGTGGTTGATAAAGAGGTGGGTATCGACACCGGAACGGCGTCGTTTAGTTTAAATTTCATGGGGTTGTTGCAGTTTTACACGGCGATGATGGAGTCACTAGACGCGGCAAGCAGCGGCGGAGGAGGAGGGGGGGAATGGGTTAGGAGAATAGAAACGTTTCTTTTAAGGCCGAGGATAATGGCGGCGGTGGAAACGGCGGGGAGGAAAGAAACGCCTCCGTGGAGGGAGGCGGCGGTGGCGGCGGGGGGAAGAGCGGTGGGGTTAAGTCAGTTTGCGGATTTTCAGGCGGAGTGTCTTTTGCGGCGGGCTCAGGTGGGTGGGTTCCACGTGGTGAAACGTCATGGAGAGATGATGCTTTGCTGGCATGATAAGCCACTTGTCTCCACGTCAGCTTGGAGGTTTTGAGTAATTATTCGATGACTCGAGGTTACTGTTCATCTTATGTGGATTTTTCTTCCTTTTTTTATTAAAGAGTAATGTTATTGTTACGACAAAAATGTTATTGACAGAGTTAGATCGTAGTTTCTAAAGAAATTTTGTGGCTTTTATTATTTATAAGTCACACTATTATTCTGACAATAACAATTTTGATCCTGATAATAACAACTCCCCTTATTAGATATCTCTTCCTTTGATTCTCTCTCTTCTCCACATATGGTGCATGGTGACCCTAAGTCACCTAATAATTTCTCGAGGTTTTAGTACTAATTCACACGCTGGATGTAGTTACTAGTTAATTTTCAGTGTTTATGTTTAAATATTTTTAAGTTTGTTTAAATTAAATTTTAAAATAGTCTTATGTGTTTTATTTTGTGATCAAATTAGTCCTCATCTCGCAATCAATGTTGGGTGAAAATTAAAAGATGTTGGACTAATTTGTTCTGGAATGAAACATAAAAGACCATTTTATGTAAAAAAAAAAAAAAAGCAAGAAATTCGAACAAACTTATAAATATTAAGGACCAACGAGATGAAGACTCGGGTTTTCTTTTTCTTGTGGGTATTTTCCTTTTTTGGTAATATTAGATGGGTGACTTAGTAGTAGTTATGTATGTGAATCTCCCATGCTATATAATGTCAATGGAGAATGTAACCAATATAACTAACTATGTCATGTATAAATGATATAGGGTTCATCCTTCTATCTTTTTATTTTTTATTTTCTCGGATACATGTATTCATCCTTCTTTCTGTTTAATTTGTTACATTGAGAAAGAGATTATAAAGTTTTCTCTGAGAGAGATAACAAGTGAGAAAAGCGGTTAATAGGGTTCGTGCTCAGAACCTAATCCAAAGGAGAGCGGGATTTTAATCATTAAGCGAATTCAAGGAAGCTATTTAGTATGTCGAATATGATCAAAGGGATTTTGTAAAGAAAAATGCTAAATTTACATCATTGGGTATTCAACCTTTCTACTGCCTAATATGGTAAAATAAATCATTAAAAGCAACATTTTTAGTGCCTCAAGGGCTCTCGTCTAAGTAAGATCTGTGGTGAAGATGTACACAGCTTTCCCCCTTAAGGGTTCCAAGAACCCTCAACTTGAGGGGTGCAACATGAAGACTTTCCAGGAGGTCACCCATTTTGATACTACTCTCGCCCAAGCACACTTAACTTCAAAGTTCTAATGAGATCCCGTGCTTGTAAGTTGGTGCCCTCTTAGGTGGTAAAATAAATCATTGGATTACATTAAAAAAATATATATATATTTAGTTACATTTTTGTAAGTTAATTGAATACTTAGTTTACAAATGTGTAAATTGAATACTTAATTTAATTACCAATATCACTTTCTTTTAAAAATGACCAAGTTTGTGGCATTATTTTAGGACAAATTTGGATATGAAATGAAGTTCATTCATTGACCTATTATAAGATCTTATATTTCTCTCGTAAAACTGATACTTTTTTAGATTTTACAAAAAGATTACCAACTTATAGCTTTTATGAATACAATTATTTGAAATATAAATTTATGGTATCGAAATTACAACAGAACACTTTATCGATTGCTCAAAGCCTTCACTCTCAAATCCTTGCAAATTTTGTACTAGAAGAAAATGTGCCAGCCGAAAGGGAAAAAATTTCATTGCCAATCACCGTTGTCTGATCTCGAAAATAATAATAGCTGAGCTAATCAAGACCCTCTTAGAGAAATATTGGAATCGCTATAATAGTTAAGTTCCCAAGCCCCCAAGTAAAAGGTCTCGGATTCAATGCTCATCCCTTCATTCTCCAAGAATCGGTGTCCTCATTTAAGAAAAAAAGTTATACCTCTTTACCGACGGAGAAAAAAAGACCCTCTTAGATTAACAATTGCAAGAAGCAATAATGTTACAGATAGATGGCGTTACTCGTGTTACTGGAAATAATATAAGAATCCCTTAAAAGTTTCTTCATTTAACACCCCTACACTCACCAAAAAAAAAAAAAAAAAAAAAAAAAAAAAAAAGAAAGAGAAAGAAAACAAAAATAACATGAACTGCTGGAGGCTAATTAAGTACCCTAACTGCACTCAGCTATTAGCATCACCATTTTGTGAAGAATTCTTATCTCTCCGGGTAGCCACGGCATCCGGTCCGCAAACCCTGGTTAGTTCCTCCTGTTTCAACACAAAAAAAAACTCATGCTTAGGATTCTGTTTGTTTTAACGAAAAACATTTTCTGCCTTGATTCTATTGTTTCTTCCCTAACTTTATAGGAACAATCACAATTATGGAAAATGTTTTGTGCTATTGAGGGAAAATTGACTTCCATTCAACGAGACGAGAACATTTCCTTCATAGAGGGGAAAACATCTTGCATCAGATGCTTCGCTTCAACTTTAACTTGAAAGACAAATTTTGAGGAAAATTTTTTAATTGAAAATATTTTGTGAAGGTATATTTCTCAAGGAAAATGTTTCTTATTGAACCAAACGGAGCCAAAGATTCTAAACCGCTTTGCGGAGTTTTTATTTTACGGTAGGTAAGTGGAGTAAGGGATTTTGAATTTACGACCTCTTATCTCAAGGCTTTAATTGTGGCAGTGTCTTACCTTGATGGAATCGTTTTCAGATGTCAACTTGTGACATTCCTCGGATAACTTCTGCAACTCGTCTCGAAGTGCGTGATTCTCTGCGTTCAATGACTCCACCCTCCGCTGCAGCTCCTCACACTCGGCCTGGTGAGTGACACAGTTCTATAATGTTTATCTATTCAAACTAGTATCGTATTTATTCATTAGCTAGCAGCTAACAACCAACGACTAATAGCTAGCAGCTCACACCAAAATGTTGCTGTAAGCTCAGAGAGAGGGAAGAGCGAGTTATGATACCTGTTTACGCAACCGCGATCTCCGAGCAGACTCCCTGTTAGATTGCTTCCTTTTCTGTCTTTTAAGTTCTCGTTCATCCTGTCATAATTATACTGCAAAAAATGAAACCTTTTTCTATTTCTTGATATTTTGATTTGATCACTGGGTATCATGTCAAATGAATCTTCAGTGTACTAGAACACGAATTATCATGTTCCAAATCACTATTTAGTTTGAACGGATCGACTTTGTTTTGACATAAAAGTAAATTGCAACGGTTTGTTAGCTAAGCAAGCTAACTATGAGCTAGGTCAAGCTCAGTTCCGCAGCTTCTCAGTCTAAACAAGCCTAAATGAGTCACGTCTCTCACTAACTTATAAGCATAATTGTGCCTAAATGAGACAAATCAGACTTCAAATGAGCCTAGCTCACGCCTAGATAAGCCTAAGTGATCTGATCTTGACTCAAAGCTCACTAAGCGGGGGTTGAGGTAAACCGAGCAGAGCAAAGCTCAAATTCTTGACAAGCTTCAGCACAAAGTCTCCAGGTACAGTAAAGTAAAATATTAGCTAGCTGAGCCTCAAGCTTGACTTGGCCAAACTGGACATGAAGCGTACAACTGAAGAGAAAAATATGTGAACTAAGAGGAAAATTAATACCTGGATCCACTGGTGCTCGGGCACAAGACCTTCACGTCCAACCATCGTTGGACCGACTGCTGAGGCGACACCGACATCCGCTCTTATCTTGACCCCACCAACGGACGATCCGCCCCATAAATCCATGCCAAAGTTAAGATTAGTCGCAGGGACAGGAACTACAGCCTTTCCTGGCACTGAAGATTGTATACTCGCACCACCTGCATTATTCTGTGCATTTGCTCCTAGCAACATCGTTATAGATCAAATATCAGTCACGTCAGATGCGTCGCATTATAAAATTATTCATAGGTTTTCACATAACAGCTTAAGCTTTTGAAATAATTTCTGACATGGTGTCTGAATTTCCTTATACCTAGGGTTTGTTTGGTTCTTCTCCCCCCCAAAATAGAGAATTCTTTTTTGAGGAAAATACGCTTTTTCTAGGACTTGAGGCTGCTTGGCTTGGGGACAAGAAAGTATTATTCAGAAGAAAAGTTATTTTCTACTTTTAAGCAGTAGGAGAACATAAGTGCTCTTTTAAAGCAGAAACAGAAGCAAAAACAAAAAAATTTTCAAGAGAAATAATATATTGAAAGCATTTGTTTGCAAAAACGCTTCTACAAAAAGTGCTTCTAAAATAAACAGCTTTTTCACAACTTGCCTACACAGACTCGCAATTCGTGGCAGACTCCAATTCATCCTAATGATTTTGTACCGCCAATACTGACGAATGGTACAACAGTTCTAATAGTAGATTACACGGGTGACAAGACATCAGAATGAGCGATACTAAAAATTATTAAAAATGAACATGAGTTTGGTCTCAGTCTCCCATGCCTACTTGGTTTGGCCCCGCACATACGCCTTTTTTAGCCATTCATAATAGATTTCCAAAATGGCAAACTCGGATGAAGGTGATCTAATAATTTAATTCCGGGAATAGTTGGTTCCTCGACAAAGTGGGGGATTTTGAGAAGCTAGTTTTTATAAGGAAAAAAGAAAATACCATCGGCAAGCATCTGACTAAAACTTCCTCTCTTGCTCGCAGAGAATTCCTGGAAAAATAAAATGCTAGTCATTGGTCACAAACGGGTAAATTGTCGAGTTGAACAATAATCTCAGGGCGTGTTACCTTTGCGAAAATTTCCCCATTTTCCAAGAAATACTCCGATTCCTGTATTTTTCTTACGAAAACGCAATAAAAATCCCCCAACTTCCTAAAAATTTTGACAAAAAACACTTTCTCTTGTTTGGCCAAGCTATTTTCTTATGAAACAAATGCCTTTTCCTAAAAAAGCTCTTTTTCTTACTTAAAGGGTGTTTAACCTGGAATAAAGTGTTTTTAAATAGAAGTAAAAGTTACTTTTCTTTTGTTTTTAAACACAAAGTAGGAAAATAATGCTTTAAGTAGAAGCAAAGACTTTACTCTTACTGTCAGCACCTTTTACAAAAGTGCTTCTGTAAAGAAAAAAAAATTAGATTTTTCATAACTTGATGAAACAAGCCCTAAAAACTGGAGAACACAATTCCATTGTTTTTCTAGTTTTCCTTTGTAATTAAGGGAATCATGGTTCCATGTTCTCTATATTGTACGCGTTTTCCAACTTTCTATATTCCACAAAATGTACTAAAAACCAAAGACGGAAGACTGAAATTTTTTTTACAAACTAAATGCACCCTGAACAAGGAAAAGGCGCTGGAGATAAAAATACAGAATCCGAAGGCGTACTTGGTTGTTACTCTCGTCGCTTGCATCAGAGGAACCCTCACTTCCACTTTCAGCACTGTTTGCATCACCACAGCTAGTAAGAAATTAAGGATAATTATAAACATGTGAATTTATTCATACATGAAATTTTGAATACTTGAAGTAATATCATTAATGAATAGAAATTGTAATGCAATTATATTTCTTTGGAATCGAATATTTTCTAATACCGACATTCACACAGATGCATTATATATACTGAAATTTTTGAAAACTTTAGCATAAACGACCACATACTGAAGTTCTAATGTAATTTGAATAGGATAAAGGAAGGACAAATTGGATAGAACGTACTAGTTTTGAAGGTTAAGGGGTTGACTGAGGTGGTAACATCGTTGAACCTAGCATCTGATGAAACATTAGGCATGGAGTTCGAATTTCGTCACTTAGAACAAATAATTCATTGGGTTCAACCACTCGATCAAATGGCTCTAAAGGCTAGTTTGGCCAACCGTGAAAAAATTGTCGTTTTCTAGAAGCACTTTTGTAAAAAGTGCTATCAATAAGCATAGTTTTATCGGTAAAATTTTTAGCTTTTGCTTCTGTTTTTGCATTAAAGGAGAGACCTTGTCTTCTACTTCTACTTACAAACAGAAAAACAACTTCTAATTAAAATCACTTTCTTTCCAAGCCCACCACTCTTAAAATATGAAAAAAATTGATTTTCTCAAGGAAAGAATAACTTTCCAGAAAAGAAGCTCGACCATTTTCCAATTCCAGAAGGTGATGCGTGCAACACAGCGATTAGTCAAGGTGTGCATAAGCGGACCTGGACACTCCCATCAGTAAAAGATGTAGTATTTTTGCCAGTGCTCTTGGGA
Source organism: Simmondsia chinensis (assembly GCA_018398585.1). Classification (NCBI taxonomy): domain Eukaryota; kingdom Viridiplantae; phylum Streptophyta; class Magnoliopsida; order Caryophyllales; family Simmondsiaceae; genus Simmondsia; species Simmondsia chinensis. Next base: position 41,827,983 of record JAGTTD010000002.1, on the reverse strand, counting down.
TTACATACCTTGGAGAAGCAACGTCATTACCGGAACCAGAAGCTGCTTTGCCATTCTCCACCTTGCCATTTCCTGCACTTGAGTTCCCCTTAGTTTTTCTGGCAGAAGATCGATCTTTTACATCCGAGTTTTTTCCTTCTAACTCTTGATTATTCGTATTATTTGGTATCTACAAAGAAATGCATTGGGGACTTATAAGCCGGAAAAATAATATAATCGTAGACAACATAAAATCAGTGTCCGTTGAGAAATGTTAGGGGTCCAAAACAAGCTTTAACTGCCCCCCTTTGTTGCTTGGGTTCCTGACTGACCCTGCATATAATCAATTCAAGAAACAAAATACCACTTATTCTATGGGATAAAAAATTAAGGCCGTGTTCGTTTAGAGAAATTCTTCTAGTTTTCTTCAAAATTTTCGTAAGCAGACACATGTTTCTGAGAAAACATAATCAAAAGAGCCCCCTCTCCAACTATTCCAGGAAAACATGGTGTTCTAGTTTCCTCATCATTGTAATAAGAATCGGAAAACGTACTTTCCTTCCTCTCCATGCTTCAATTTGCAGATAATGTTTTCCCGTAATTTTCTAAATTTTCCAAGTATTTTCTCATTTTTCGTCTTCCAAATCCACCCTAAGAATCCGCATTCCTATAATAAATCCTACTATAGGACGAAAAAATACAAGGAAAAGAAGACTCACGCTTACTGGTGCCATACTAGGATGCGGATAAACTGCGCCTGGAGGATACAGAGCTGGGTATGGAACCGGTGTACCATATGGTGGAATGAATGGATGCTGCAAATTGATAACATTTCTGTATTAATTCTATTGTTTTTTTAAATAAACTTTACAGCAACCATAAATACGAAAATATTCTCCTCCATCAAAGGAAAATTGACTTCCCCTCAACGAAAAGGGAAAATATTTTCCTTCATAGAGAGGAAATGTTTTCTGGGGTAATCTCACATAATACCTAAGTCAAAAGTAATTCTCATATAAACTTATAAAATGAAACCATTTTCTTTAGCTAGAAAGTCAATTTTGTAATAAAGAAGCATTTTTAATTGAAAATCTTATGGGAAGAATGAAGGGTGCGGTTACCTGGCCTCCCCACATATAGGGATGGGGAGATGGAGATGCAACAGCTGATGCAAAAAAAGGAGGCGGTGTTCCACCAGCGCCATAATAGGCCTGAATCAAAGAACAAAACGGAAAAAAAAAAAAAAAATTTGGAATATGATAAAAGGGATCAACTATGACAACTGAATATTATTTTCGTTTTCTGCAAACCTGCATCGAGCTCCAATCGGGAAATGGTGGTGGTGTTGGGTTCTCCTATAAGAATAAATATGCAAAATTAAAATGACAGTGAAAACATCAAAATGGAAAGACATGGCCCATCTTGTTAGGCTCGAGGCTTGCTAATCTTCTCTGACTCGAGCTCAGTACGTTATAAGCTCAAGCCTCGCTTGGCTCAGTTAAGCTCAAACACGACTCAATGAGCTCCAAGCTAAAGTTCACCTTGTCTTGCTTGGGTTTAGCTCCTTTAGCTTAATGAGCCAGCTTGGTCCATCTCGGGCCCATCATGAGTCAAGCTATTCGAGCTCGCCGAGCCTAAAGACCTCGACTCGAGCTTGGCTTCCTACGAGCTCAAGCCCAACTCCACTTAGTTAAGCTCAAACACGACTCAATGAGCTCAGCTCCTTTAGCTTAATGAGCTAGCTCAGTTCAACTCAACTTGGGTTCATGACGAGTCAAGCTATACAGGCTTTGTGTCGAGCTGGCTTAGGAGGGCTCACAAATTGACTCAGCTTATTTACACTCATAGAAGGAAAGAAGAGAGAAAGCAGAAAGGAGACAGAGAGCAACCTGTGTTGAACTCGTGTTGGAAGGCTTCGCAGGTGTCTGCTGTTCCTCTCCCGAACCCATTTACATCAGTTGAGATAATACTCTTAACTTTGCAAGAAAATCTATCACAAAAACCAATCTAATGAGATACAAAGCATCCAAATTTATCTGAGTCCATGTAATTTAAACATGTAACCTTCAAACCACAGAAGTAAATTTATCATTGAAAGAAATGATAAACATTTATATCCTTGAAAGATAAGAATTCTCATACTTAATATCACTGCAAATGGAAGGCGGGAAAGAATCATGGGTAGGGTTCGCAAAGGAAGTTTACTGTTTAAGAAAGAACGAGAAATGTTCTGAACTTTATCCATTTTCTTACTCTTCTGGCCCGCCCTTGTCACCCATAAATGACATCAAGAATTATAAGTTAAGACCTAGTATGGTATACTGCAACATAGTAATTCAACATCCGTAAATAACTATGGATTGTGACATGAATATGCCTTGGGGCTTGTTCGAAAAAGTTGTGAAAAACTGTTTTTCTAGCAGCATTTTAGTAAAAGTGCGGTGCAAAGGAGTATTATTATCTGAAAAATTTTTAGTTTTTATTTCTACTTGCAATTTAAAAGAGAACACTATCTTTCCTACTTCTACTTAAAAACACAAAAACAAATTCTACTTTTTGTTTAAAACCCACTTTTATTTCAAAGCCAAATATCCTTAAATCTGAAAAGGTGCTTTTTCTAAGAAAAGAAGTTTGGCCAAATAGACCTTTACTCAAGATGCAATTGATGAATTGAAATAATCACTGGGGATGGAGGGCCGTACAAATGGAGTTGGGAGGTTTCGCTCACACAATTAAAACCACATCAAGAGCAAAAAAAAATGCAACAGAATCATCAAGATGGTTCGAGCACAAGAAAATCTGGGAGGTTAGATGGTAGTCGACTTAAGAAGGAAGGAGCTAGGCCAATGAAGAACTGAAAGAAATTATATAAATTGAGAATTGGTCTTTTCTGCTTCAAGATCTCTTGAAAATATGGCCCTTGACAAAACAAATGGCAACACAAGGTCCAAGTAGCCAACTCCACACAGTGAAGAAAAGACTCAAGTTTAGTGTAGTTTGATGCCCTGAAAAGCTAGTCTATATGACCTAGGTTCAACTCCCTGACTCCACTTACCCACAAAAAAATCAACATCCAATTAACTTCACTAGCTACGCAGATCAACAACTTGCTCCTCTTGGGATAGAGATTAACATATAAATAGGGTTCTTAGGCAACCTTATGCCCAGCAATACGATTGAATAGCTCTAAGCCCAATCAACTAAATATCCTTGCACTTAGATTTGAGTAGCTATGTGCTTAAGAAGCAAAAATAATCAAATTTATTCAAAATAGTCTAATGATCTGTCTTTAAAATTTGGTTACATCAATGATTATAGTGATGAAACTAGACTCCTTAAAGAAGAAACACTTAAACCAATAATGACGAACTCATCAAAACTAAATGATAAATGTCAAAAAAATAGGGTTCTAATCCTAGTCCAATTCCAATCTAATAATAAATCCAAAAATATAGAAATAACAATAAATAAAATTATCATCAAATATCTTAAATCTATATCTTGATCATTTCTCCTTTATCTCCATCATCCTACCCTGGAGCTCTTTTGCCTAAATAGCCATCATCAAGAATAATGTGGAAACCAACAAAATTTCTTCATTACCGCATGTTAATTTTCTACTTTTTCATTAAATCACGTTTGTCTGCTACTCATTCAATGAAGATACAACTTCAAGTAATAAAACTTCCTGGATTTCCCCTTCATTAATTTTCCTTTTAGGGGAAGTAGGCATATAGTCATAAAAACCGTTATTTCCAACTTATACAATTTCATCTAAGGTCCATATATAAATCTAAGTAATTCACATCCTAAAACCAATTAGCATTAATAGGAGGAGCCCAAAATGCTCATATGTTTCTCTCTCTGCTCTCTTAAAACTCCAATTTAGGACATTTTAACTATACTCACATATATAGCTCTCAACACAACTATTTATCCAAAGAATTCAATTAGACATCAAAGAGAAAAATTAGAAAGAAACAATTAGACATCAATTTTAACCAAAAGTCAAATGGAAGATTTTCACTATCCAATTCAACTGTGAGATTATGCTATTTCACAGCATAAATTCATCTTTCTCGTAATTAAGGCAAATAGACATATTCTCTAAGAAAAGTCAGCATAGAAGTAGGCTTTAAGATGAAAAATCACAGGATATATGAAATTTTCTCCTACTTCCCATGAAACACATCATGTTCCCAACTGTTGAGAACTCCACATGTGAGTTTATTAACCATGTCCTGCATAGGAATTGTGAGAGAAAAGAGATGAAAATAAAGCCTAGTCAGCTAATCCAGCTAACACCAATTGATTTTAGGATAGAACCCCACATGGGTTAATACGTGAAATTTCACACCAATGCCAATCAATCTTAAGATATTACCTCGCTTGAGCTCATACGTGAAATTTCACACCAACCACCATCCTGATTCACAAGTAACAGTTAAAATCTACAGAACACCAAGACTTTGGGACAAATAATGGGAGAAAGGAAAATCCCAGGAAAAAAAAACCTACAAAAAGCTCTTAATTAATACAAATTAACAAGCTTTCCAACTACAATAAACACCACACTTTACTTATACCCACTAATTATAATGTTCAAAATAGCAACATGAAAATCAAATTCTTACCCCAACCCACCCCCAAAAAAAGCAACATGAACACTAATTAACACAAAGAAAGAAAGTAAAATCAATTGAAAGACCCAAAAGGGAAAGGAGAAAAGGGGGCCCATTAAAAGGGGGTAATGTTATTGTGAGGAAAAACTACTATTGTCAGAGCAAGATCGTAATTTTTATAGCAATTTTACAGCCTCATTGTTTGTAAGTCACATTATAGCTCTAGCAATAACCATTTCGCCGGGGATTGTAGGGGAGGATGTCACTCGAGCGGTGATAGATTTCTTTGAAAAAGGAAAGCTCTTGAGGAGTCTCAATACCACAACATAGTGTCTCATACCGAAGGTCAGTGATCCACAAGTAGTTGGAGAGTACAGGCCGATAGCGTGCTGTAATGTTCTCTATAAAATCATATCCAAGATCATAGCAAATCGGCTATGTGAGGTCTTGCATAGGATTACAAATCTCGCTCAAGGAGCTTTTGTTCGAGGCCGTTCATTGTTCGACAATATTTTATTATGCCAGGAGATCATTAAACATTACAATCGGGCACATTTGTCTCCTCGGTGTTTCATGAAAATTGATATTAGGAAAGCTTATGATACAGTGAGTTGGGATTTTCTCTTTGATTTGCTTGAAGGTCTGAATTTTCCAGCAAATTTCGTTGACTGGATAAAGCTTTGTGTCATGACCCCGACTTTCTCAATCCAGATGAATGGCGAGCTAGTGGGTTTCTTTCCGGGCGCACGTGCTTTGAGACAAGGTGAGCCGATTTCTCCATATCTCTTTATTCTTTGTATGGATTATTTGTCGCGAGTACTTATGGATGTCGGATCTGATAAATCATATAAATTTCATCCCAAATGCCGGAAGTTGAATTTAACTCACTTGATTTTTGCCGACGATCTTCTTCTATTTGCTAGAGGGGATCGAGACTCAGTTCAAGCTATTTGGGGGAAATTCCTTAATTTTTTCCATGTTTCTGGGCTTGAACCAAATATAATGAAATGTAGTATCAGCTTTGCGGGTGTAAATCAGGAAGACCGAGAATCTATTGTGCAGGGTTTGGGTTTCGGTATTGAGGCTCTACCCCTCAAATACTTGGGCATTCCGATCTAGGGGTCTAGACTAAAAGTTGATCAATTTGGTCCTCTGTTTGAGAGGATAAAGGAGCGTATTTTCAGTTGGCATCATCGTAAAATCTCTTATGCGGGCCGAAGGGAATTGGTAAATTCGGTCTTAATGAGTGTTATGTCTTTTTGGGGTAATCTTTTCCTTTTCCCTAAAGGTGTGGTGCAGGAGCTCAAAAGACTCTTCTCTGCTTTCCTATGGGGTGGTACGGAGAAGAAATCCCGGGCTTTTATTCCACGAGCTTGGGATAAACTTTGTTGGCCTATTAATGAAGGGGGACTCGGTATTAAACAAATTGAAAATTGGAACCTTGCTCAAATAATGCGTACTCTTTGGTTTGTTCAGGAAAAGAAGGATTTATTGTGGGTTCGATGGATCCATGAGATCTATATGAAAAAGGGTGATGTTTGGCAGGTGGACGCAATGACAAATGGCTCTCCTCACTAGAAAACGTTAATAAAATGCCGGGACATGCTTCTTGCCAAAGTTGTTTTGATTCAAGAAGTGCGGCGGGTGCTGCAGTACTGTGCTTGTGAAGGTCATTTTAAGTGCAGTAAGGCTTATCAATTATTGCGAGTCCATCAAGAGGAAAATCACTGGGGGCGCACGATTTGGGGTAAATTCTCTCTCCCCAAACACAGTTTTGTATTATGGTTAGCTGTATCGGGTGGTTTGTTGACGGAGGATAGATTACAAAGAAGAGGAGTAATGCTAGCTAGTCGTTGTGCTATGTATAAACAAGCTAGTGAATCTATCGAGCATTTATTTTTTGACTGTGTGTGGACTAAAGAGGTATGGTTCGGTATTTGTAAGTGGAGTGGAATTCGTTACTTCACAGGACTTCGGCAATGTTTCGACTGGTTTGGGAAGAAGATTCGGAGTCGACTTTTTGAGTCACATATCAGACGAGCATGCTTAGCTGCGACAGTTTACATGATTTGGACAACTAGGAATGGGAAAATCTTCAAGGAGTTAGACGTGGAGCAAGGTTGGGTGATAAGAGAAATTCAAAGATTAGTTTGGTACCGGGTCAATTTTGTGACTTAGTTTTCTTTGATACTTTTGGATTTCCTGTGTTAGATTGATTGGTTTTGGGGCGTAGGCCAATATTTTTGCATACTTTTGATACTGTTTGTACAGAACCTTTTTTATTTATATGAGAATTGCGCCTGCCTTTTGCCAAAAAAAAAAAAAAAACCATTTCGCCCGGACAGTATTAACTCCCTTAACGTAACATATCTCAAACTTTTCAATTAAATACAACTAACCCTTACACCTTACACTTCGAGTTTCGCAAAATAGCTACTGAATTTCACAATTAGACACAAATCACCCAGAAAGCAAAAGGGACAAACACAAATTGATGAGGCATCCTCTAAACTTTCTTATCAAATATGAGCGACCCTATACACCTTTAATTCAACATATCTCATCATTATACTTTACAATTAAACACAATTCACATCATACAACCTTAATTTCGTAAAATAGATACAGAATTTTGCAATTAAATACAAAAAAAAGGGAAAAAAAGGAGAAAAGAGGAGAGAGAACAAAGGGACAGACCAGGTAGGAGAGGAAATTACAACTCAGAGGATGAGGTGGAAGGCCAGCACCCTTACTGTAATTATTTAATCCCCAATTTTCTTTTTTTCTTTTTTTGTAATTTCTTAAAAAAGGAAAAACCAACGGCGGGAAACAAGAAATCAGGCGGCGGAGACTGGCGGCGGGTGGAAATGGGTGGCGGCGCGTGGGTCTCTCTCTCTCTCTCTCTCTGTGTGAAGTACGGTGATCTGAGGGGGCAGTGGCTCTGGGTTCGAAGAGGGAGCAGAGAAGCAGAAGTTAGGGTTTGTTGTTTGTTGTTTTGGATTTTTCTTTTTAATTTTTTTGGGGGTGGCGGGCGACACGTAAGAGAGAGAGGATGACAGCTGTCGTCATGTTAGTGGATAAGATGGACCTGAATGGACGGCCCATTTCATCTATAATAGTGGCTCTTTCCTTTTTTTTTTTTTTTTTTTAAATTTAGTGTTTTATTTCACAATTCAGCAGTAGAGGTACACAGACGAGGTTAAAGAAAAGTAAAAAGAAAAATAGGAGATTATTTTATTTTTATTTGGATGCGCATAGCGAAAAAGATAAGAGTAAGGGTATAATCGAGTCGAACTCAATTAATTATTTGGGTACTCAAACATAATTTGAGTAGTTAATTTTGCTCGAATTTGAACTCGATTAACTATTTGTGTACTCGACTCGACTTGAGTGCTCGTTTATTGTGCATATGAACGTTTAACAAATTAGCTCCATTATAATATTATTCCATACACTCGAACATTAGTTATACTTAATTTGAATACTCAATTATTGTCCATACTATATTTTATCTTGTACAACCATAAATCAATGATATATTAATAGCAAAAATGCATCAAAATCTAAGTTTCAAAAAATACAAGCAAACCAAATACAAGTTCTTTCACTTTACCACAAATATAATATGTTATCTTTTATAAGGAATTTAATCTTCCTTTTTTCATTCTAATGTCACAAGTCATCCATTTCAAAAGAAAATAATACACAATAACTACTTCATACGAGTCGATATAGAGTCTAGTATCAAGTGGAGTGTTTAATCGAGTATCAAACTACTCGACTTGTACTCGTTTATTAATCGAATATCTTTTGATACTCGAACTCGGTTAATTCAAGTTCGAGTTAAGTTTTATTCGAGCTACTTACGAGCTATTTGCGAGCGGCTTGGATCATTTATACTCCTAAATAAGAGTAAAGAAGAGTACATGAATTACTTTTATTTGACAATTGCATAAAAAGGTAATAATAATGAAAGATATATTTAAAATATTACCTTATCCGAAATTGAAAGGTAAAGAAAAAAGGGGCATCACCCTCTAGCCCCTGTTGTTCGTCATCAAATGCTTTAAGCCTATTTTTTTTTAAAAAAAAGAAGGATACAACTAATATAATTGATAACTATAAATTGTTGAACTAGTAAGGGTATAGAATGACTAAACTGTGTAATCTAATCGGTTGCCATGTTGGATATCTAAAATAGTAATTGACTTAGACATTTTCGCAATCAATAATGAGTCTCTTGACGTCCTTTACAACATAACCGATTTACTAACGTATATTAAATCCTTCTCTGATTGCAATAATAACCAAAACATTAACCCCTATTGATGAGATTCTAATAGTGAGCTTATTGATGGACGTTGTGCTTCTTTGTTTTCTCAATTATAACAAAAGCTTTAGCAGTCACTAATGCGTGTTTCTTGCTTAAGGAGAATAGATGGGAAATCTATCATTATTGAAACCAACTACAAAGCTCTCGTAATAAGGATGCCTTCTAAGAGTGTAAGGATATTTTAAAAAAATTCAGTTCCGATCCTTTTTTCTTTATAAGAATTTTTGCTTTATTTGCATCCCTAAAAGTTGTAATTTAATAGTGCATACCAGTGCTAAAGAGCAGCAAGATGCTATATGTAACCATATGCGGACGATGTCGCCTTAAGCAAAGCCCGTATCGCTTTGGTTTCAAGTTTGTGTTAGTCTAGCTCATCTCAAGTAGTTTTCTAATATTCAAGGGGAAAAAAAAAAAGATAACTCCTAAGACCTTCTCTCACCACCGTCACCTTAATCTGCATAGCTAGAGCTAACAAAAGCAAAAGCAAAAAAGTAATATTTCCAGTGCCCCAAGAGCTCCCGCCTAAGTAGGGTCGGGGGGAGGGGAGTGGATTTATGCAGCCTTCCCCCTTCAGGGTACTAACCTGAAGAGAGGCTATTTCCAAGAACCCCCAACCTGAGGGGTGCAATACGAGGGCTTCCCAGGAGGTCATCCATCTTGGTATTATTCTCGCCCAAGCACACTTAACTTCGGAGTTCTAATGGGATCCGGTGCTTACGTGTTGGTACCCTCTTAGGCATAGCTAGAGCTAGCAAACTCTTACAAAACATGATAATATGACAATTACAGTACAAAATTATGTGCATAGAACAAAAGAATATGGTTACCCCTCCACTAAACCCAACAAATTACAAGAAAAAAATTGTAAAAATTTAAGAAATGACATAATTAGTTACGAGAGATTGACAAAATGTTTCCTTCATTAATTCATTGCCCATACTTACATTAGGATAGAAAAAATGTAATTACTTGGATCTGTTGTTTTCTACTCATTTAAATTTAAACCATCAATTTTTTGATTGTAGAGATATTTTTATAATTACTTGATTTTTTGTGTTCATTTCTTTCCTAATTTGAGTGAAAACCTAACCATGTCTTTGCACTGTAATAAAAAATGAGACGGAATTACCATGATAGCTTGATCTGGTTCAACCTCGAGCATTTACTGAAAGGCAGGCTAATCGTACTGCTTGGTCAATTAGATGAACAACTGGTAAAACACTTTATGAAGCTGCTTGACCGTTCCCACGACTTCTTTTTCCTCCTTTCAAGATTGATTCCTTCAGAGTCAACACATTTAAGATCAATGATTTCTTCATTTTGCGGTTGCTCAGGAGGCAATGTTATCTCAGGATCCCTTAAGCTTAAGCTCTGATGAAACTTCTCTAGAATATCTCTTATTTCCCGGAACTCGGGGCGACGGCTAGGGTCTTCTGACCAGCAGGACGCCAACAAGGGCACAATTTCTTTAGGGATGTTCTCGAGACTGGGCCTCATGTTCTGAAAGAGACTGAAAAGCTTATGAGAACTTTGTAATTTCATGATGCCTAAGAAAGCACTTGAAGTCACATTTTGGTTTAAACAATGGAATGAAATCAATGTAATGTAACTGCCATTACATAACGAATTATGAGCTGATCGTTACGTGATTGGTTGCGGCGTAACAGTACTTTCATAACGACTTTTATAACTCTTTTTTATTGGATTATTGAAACATACTCAAATGTATTTGTATGTTAAAAACTGGTAAAGAGCATAAGAATTAATGATTGTATGACTATTGATTCAATTTTCTGCAAACATAAGACTTAAAATGCAGCTGATAGTCTTTAAATGGCCAATACGAATGTAAGACCTCTCATCGTGTAAGAGACACTTTATTTATGTTCTTTTGGGTTCATTTCCCTAACACCAGATTTATCTCCTTTCAAATAGTGAATTACTCTCCTTCATCGCCCCGTGGATTTTTTTCTTATCTATTTATTTGCATCTAAATCGAACCATGTTCTTGGGTATTTTCCTAACAATATCGATATCAAAAAGGATTTGTAGCGACCTACTTTTGCAGCAGCATACGCAGCTAGTACTGTGCTTTTGCCTTTGAAAGGTGTTTTATTAGTAAGCAACTCCCAGAGAATCATGGAGAAGCTGTATATATCCACTTTATGATCATAGTACTTCTTCTCTCCCTTCTCCAGTGACTCCATGCTGAAGAGCTGGCACATACATCAAAAGCAAGGAAGTTAAACAATGAACAAGATGACATTACGTGTATTATTCGAATTTATATAAAATAAATTTTGGTAAGAAATCTCTCAACTAATAAACAATGTATACCGAATACTGTTAAATTTCACCAGGCTTTAGGTCAACTCACGGAATTAGTGCACATGAGATCCACTTATAAGTCGGGGTTCCATCGTAAAATCAATAGGCATTAGATGAAGTAGACTACTAGTAGGCTTATGTGTTGATCTTTTCTTTCTCACAACTCAAATGTAGGATTCTTACTTGACTTGCATGTGAGTCCTTTACAAATACATTAATGGTCAAAACAAGACATAGTGGGAAGGGATATAATTATATCAATTTGATTTTTGTTCGATAATGTTAGCATAATTGTGGTAGCAGCAAGCGTAACACACAGTAAAAGATGGGGTATAATAAAAAATTTGGGAGAAGTGACAAATTTAGCAAAAGGAATAAAATATAGATGTTTAATTTCGGCATAAGTATAGTTATTTTTAGTTGCTCATTGATTTTCTAAACGAGAAAAAAATAGGGATACATGTTAGCAGCCATGTATTATACAAACAACATTGAGAGAACACACATTTTACCGTATCACTCACAATTATATGTAGACACGCTTTTTAGATAGGAAAATGTGAATACCAGTAAAATACGAGTATTATACGTGTATTTTACTAACAAAGTTGCTAACTAATGCACTTGAGATTTTCTAAACCAGTTTTAAGTACCTCAGGGGCCATCCAATTGTAGGTTCCGGCCTCTGTAGTCTTGAACTCCCCTGTTTCCTCCCTGGCTAATCCAAAGTCAGCTACCTTAATTTTTCTCATGTCCTCTGTCAGAAGTATATTGGCTGCAAATATATTTTTGGGAAGGAAATTAAAAACTTACACATGCAGTACTCGTATCAATTAACCAAGTATCCCAAAAGCTTAAGTTGTTAGATGAAGGCCCAAGAATGATTTTGTACTATAACACGCCCCATTATGTAGATGCCCATTAAGTTTAAAGCGTGGATAATATACAAACGCATCTAGTATTGTATTAATATGAAGAGCAAGGTCTCTTGGGATTTGAGAGTTGTGTAATTGTGTAAGGAAATCAATTATCTCAAAAACTTAAAGCTGTTAGAGAAGACCTAGGAATAGTTTGTTTCTAGTCATGGAAACAAAGACTTAACTCTTTGATCTCTTGCAAACTGTAATGTAAGATGGGCATACTCAAATTATGTCCCAGGCAAGCCCAAATGTGTTAGGATGGTTTTGCATAACCCAGTTCCTAACCAAACCAAACTGGCAATCTTAACTTGTGGGAACTATTGAGAGTTATGATGGAGACTGCTCGTCTTTTATAACTGTTGATTTAGAACGGTATTATTGCAGTCATGAATTTTAAATTGAAGAGGCAAAATAACGTACTTGACCTTTTCAATTGCGGATGTTATAGACGTAGGCTTACAGTCAAACCACGTAAAGTCCAGTGTCCCATTTTCTCCCCCAATTTCCTTTCGGTGTGTGCTAATCAGATTAACAGTTCCAGTGTGTGTGGATGGTCGTAACATGAAATAGCTTTCCCGGCTTCAAGTCGCGGTGAATGATCCCATTTGAATGCAGGTATTCCATAGCACAAGAAATATCCAAAGCAAAACTTATTGCAATTTTAAGATGAGAAGTACTTGGTCTCATGTCCCACAGATATTTTTGAAGTGTACCACCCTCCATAAGCTCTGTTAACACTAGCATACTTGGCTCCACAGATGCACCCATAAACTGTCATCCAAAGCAAGTCTTCAACATTTTTTGTCTCAATTTTACTATTTCTTTGCATTAATTATAGCAATAACCACAAATACGGAATTTTTTTTTTTTTTTTGTTGAGGGGAAATCGACTTCCCCTCAATGAAAGGGGATTAGATTTTCCTTCACAGAGGGAAAACGTTTTCCATTGTAATCTCACTTGATATACTTCATTTCAACCTCAACTCGGTCAAACGTAAATCTTATACAAATTTAATCAGGGAACCCACTTTCTTCAGTCAAACAAACACAATTTCTAAGAAAAAAATATTTTTGATTGAAATATTTTATGAATATTTTCATTAAGGAAATTGTTTTCCGTTGAACCAAATGAAGTCCTAATAAATGGTTTTATTTCATGCCTACATTCATTGCATATAATTTCAGTATATTTTGTGACCATCGATTGTGAGGGGTTGAAGGCGGAGTAGCACACTAGACTTATATGTCAATCTCTTCTTTATCAAAACTCTAATGTAGACTTATTACTAACTTTTGAATACTCAGAAAATGCAAATGCCAAAATTTCTTACATTTTTGAAATAGGTAAGGATAATCCTTACCTTTCTTAAAGAATGGTCTTCATAAGAAGAAACCTAATTCTGTTATCAAGTCCATATCAATTTTATTGAGTTGTGTCTCGAATTTTTTAGTTTCTATTTTCAAACAGAGATTAGTATTGGTCTACGGTCCGAGGTAGTATACCCGATCATTTTGGGTTTGCTATTTGTTCCTTTCTGTATATTCTGCCTTGTAGGGTTTTTGCCCAAAGTCTACAATGTTTGTGAGCTATTTGTATCCATCATTTCAGATCTAGTGAATACTTTCATCCTTCTACCCATGGTTTTTCTCTCATTTGAGGGTTTTCCACGTAAATCACCGTGTTAATATGTTTCTTTCCCTTTTCTCTTTTCATTTTCTCTCAAGTCTACGAATTGAGATCTAAATTGGACCCAAATCTTGGGTATTTTCGCCTAACAGATTTCTTACATGATTAGAAGAGAATACCTCCACGATGTTTTCATGCTTAACCTTTGATAACATCATCACTTCTCTCTCGAACATTTCATTGCGCTCAGGGCTGACAACAGCAGTCTTCTTAGGCATTGTCATTTTTATGGCAACAGGGCGGGACTTGTACCTGAGAAATGAACTCCAGCAAGTCATTACAATGAACAGGTCTGTTCAATGCTCAATCCACTCTTATAAAAGACATGATCATTGTTGTTTGAGTTTTGACCTTTTAAATCATTATCAAATCATTCAAATACTACATTACAAGTATTGATCAAAATAGGCCACAAACTTAACTAAGCAATTATGAATGTGTAAGCTGTTAGGTGTGAAGGTTCTCAAATAATTTTACATTCTAACATTCCTCCTCAAGCGAATGTCCTCTAGGCTTAGAGCATCAATAGTTCACAAATCCACCTTATACATGATAAAACCATGTTAACATTAAGAAATGCTAAGGACCCTACGTGTGAGTCTAATGATTTACTTCACCTAAGGTCAATTGGTTTTAAGAAGGAACCCGGCTTCGGCTTATATTTGGACCCATATGTGCCAACTCCGTAGGTTGTGCCTAAAGGCTCGGTGAAATTTAACATGGTATCAAGGGGGGTTAATGATCCCTTGCTCTTGTTTGACACATCGTGTCATCTTAACAAGAGGTACATTTGAGTTTGGTGCGTCAAGGTACCTTTCCAGTATGTTGGATTCAATTGGACGTAATTCCTATTGGACCGGAGAAGACAAGAGGTGCGATTAAAAGAGTTCCAATAAAAATCTCACATAGGAGTGAGAGAGAACACATCAAAATATTGTTAAGAAATGCAACAACTAAAACACAAAGAAAAATTCAACGAGAAAATAAAAACAAACACACAAGATTTACATGATTTTGCGTAAAATGCCTACGTCCACGAAATTGCAGAGATATTTTATTACTTGAAAGTTTTACAGAGAGTTTTTTTTATTTCACCACCCTCTCTCGAACCTTAATCAGAGTTTATATAAGGGCACAGGGAAGAAAACCTAAACATCCATCTGAAATCAGCAAATGGGCCTGGGCCTCCACCTCAAATTAGGCCACAAAATTTGGCCCCATCTTGGACTTGGCCAATAACAGTTTAAAATCAGGCAGTCTAGTGAGTTACTCCCATCTCCACCTAATGTCAGTTCATTTAAAAAATGTGTTAGAGTATAAAATCATTAATGAACCTTCACCAATTAACTTAAACTTTTGGAATAGTTGGTTTTACGATATAGTATCAAAGCCTTATTGACAAAGAGGTAAGCAGTTCGAATCCTAGCAGCTCCCACCTTCAATAACATAATTCAAGCACAAGGTAATAAGGTGGACTTCCACAATATTTATACTTCAAGCCCGACAGACATTTATTTGAGGAAGCATGTTATAGTATAAAATCATTCGCGAACTTTCATGCATCAACTTAAACTTTTGAAAGAGTTGATAAAACCCACTTGTGCTTATGTACGTAGACCTCGTACATGCCAACTCCGCACAATGAAATTTAACACAGCACAAAGAGGAAAAGAGAGAGAGAGAGAGAGGAGACTGACAAGCCGGAATAGACAACGGAGTAATGGCCGTCACTAATCATGGGCCCAATCTCCAATTCGCGAAGATCAATCAAAACATTCTCGTCAACACCAATAACCATCGTATCCACCATCGGATTTCCGCGGCCGCTGGCCACCTGAGAATCGGAGAGGAGTTGGAGTTGCAGCGCCGGCAATGGAGTGTACTGAAATCTGCTGGACTGCAAGGCCGAGCCCCACAGTTCCTCCTCCTCCGGTTGAATTCTCTAGGCCATTGAAGTTGAAATTGAAAACCCTAGAGAGATTTAAGAGAGAGAAAGTGAGCATTTGAAGCAGGATGATTATGGAGGGAAATTTTATACTCCTTGATCCATTGAAGAACTTGACAAAATGGAATCTTAATATCAGCTAATACACTTCAATTTTTTAATTTATTCTTTATATATATATGTATATATTTACATAAACACCGAATTCCATTAGAACTCTGAAATTAAGCGTATTTGGGCGAGAGTAGTATTAGGACGGGTAATCTCTTGGGAAGTCCTCACCCCTCAAGCTGGGAGTACTTGGAAACAGCCTCTCTTCAGGGTAGCACCCTGAAGGGGGAATACTGCGTATATCCACCCCATCAGACCCTGCTTAGGCGGGAGCCCTTGGGACACTGGGAATGTTGCTAAGTCCCAATACATTGTTAATTATGTTAATCTAATCCCTATATTTTTAATTGTATTAATTCAGTCTCTATACAATTCATATTATGGCAATTTTATTTCTAGAGTAAAATTTGTGTTAAGTTTTTAATAAAATTTTTAATAATTCGAGTATGGATTGTGTTAAATTGTGTCAATGAGTAGATTTGCAGTGGGTTACTTGCATCTAACGTGATTGTTTTGTTAAAAATTCCGTTAATAATTTAATTTAAATTTGACCAAATGATTAAATTGACGCAATATAAATTATAGAGGGGCTAATTGATACAATTAAAAGTGCATGAACTACATTGATACAACGACAAAAGTACGAGGATTTTTGCTGTAAATAACCCTATAATTGATATTGTTTCTATTTAACTTTGAATTAAAATTTGACGTAGTGGGTCTAACTTTGAAGTAATGGATCATCGTGTTTTCTCACCCTATAATTTGTATAAGGAATGACTCTTATAAGAGAGTAAGAATGAAAGGATAGATTTCGGGTCACGTATTTAATTGCTAACATCATCCACTTCAATCTTACCCGATTCCCCCTCTCTAACCAAATGTGTAATTTAGAAATTATAAATGAAAATAAATAGTGTACTTATTATGAGTATTAATCAAGACATTAACAAAAAAAAAAAAAAGGGAGTATTAATCAAGAATCCAAACCTGTTCTAGTTTATATATTTTTTTCCATTTTTGGGCCTGACTTGGGCTCAAATAAAGTAGGCGGGACTAGTTATTTAACACGTCGGTATAACATTTTTTTTTTTTTTTTTTTTTTTTGGGTACAAGGAATTGGGTTGCCCCAACTAATCTCGACTCATGAGAAGGCTCACAATGCCAATGGAATTGGGTTGCCCCAACTAATCCCGACTCATGAGAAGGCTCACAATCCCAATAAGCAGGTAAGTCATAAGTATATTCTTAGTGAAAATTGAACTCCTAACCCCTGGAAGATGACTGCATTGGTAAGAGACGCCACCAATTACGACGCCCTCTTAATGGGCGCATAATATTTTTCCCTGTAACCCCTATGCTACTTTGTTTGAGAAAATAGAGGTTTGTAAAATTATAGCCAAACTATGAAAAAACTATATTTACAGAAATATTTTTTGTAAGAAGGATATTTTATTACAAAAATTTTTAATTTTCACTTATCTTTTTAGTTTATAAAAAGTACTATTTTTTCTGCTTAATGACGGCTTAAAACCCTAAAAACATAATTAGAAATGAGCAAACAAACCGTCCAAAATCCTAATCGATGTTTCTTACTCTCAACTGGCTGGGCAACCTAATGCCCACAACCGAGCCTAAACCCACAAAGGGCGTGCTGCGCTATGGCTCCATGATGCTTAGATGGGCCTAATGTGCAATGAGGGCCGTGCTTCCCGGGCGCGGCTGTGAGTGCACCCCACCGTTCGTGTTTGGACCCAGGGATGGAGCAGCGACCCAATGTTGGTGCCGATCCCAGCCCCTATGGCCCTCCTTAGGCCCTATTTTCCGGCTTAAAGGCCGCTTTTACCCCTTTTTGGACCAGATGGGTCTCCATACTATTACGGGTCTCTATTTTTTCCTTAACTAATTTCGATTGGCTATTTTTGGCTTGAATTACATTCGAAAAACACTTTTTCAAGAACAAAAGTTTGGACCAAATGGCCTCTGAACTACAAAATTATACACTTGTACATATAATGGGACTCTTGTGTATCAAATTTTGCATCTCGAAGAGGATAGAGAGACGAGCTAAATTCAACAACATATAATGTCATTTTATAAGCAAGATGTGAAGATTGAGGGTTTGGTCGGAATTATTCCATTTGGGTCAAAGCCTTTAACTATTTTAAGTCATTGGATTGAATTCGATTACAGGTTGTATTAACTCATCTATAACGTGTTTAAACTAAGATTTTAAATCAAAACGTATATATATCAAGTAATTGTGATGACATCATAGTATTTTGTTGAATGTGCTTGGGCAAGTCCTGAAGGTGAACAAGCTAAAGCGAAAGACAGAAGTGACATGCATGAAGAGAGCAATACAAAACGTCAAACAATTTTTGACTGCTACAAAATCTTATAATTTTTACATGTTTATCACCCTTCAGCTTAAACTTTTTGGACAGTTAATCCCTTGACAATAAGAAACCACAACCATAGTCACATCGAATGGGACTCGATTCCAGACATTCTAAGCAAGGTGTTCTACATTGTGCTATCTTATACAGAAAAGAAAAAGAAGTCAAAAGTCAAACAAAAATCATTATTCCTGCACAAACACTTAGGCCTTATATGGTTGGCAAGAAGTATACGTAGGAAGTAGAAATTTATGGAAAGTACAAATTTTGACTGTTGTTTGATTAGCAAAAAGTTGGTACAATGCGGGAAGTAAAAATTGCTTTAAAACTCAAAAATTAACTTACCTAGCCCCCAATATAAGTACTGCGTAGGATATTATTTATCTCAAAATTAATATTAATTTGATATGATTTAGATATGGTTTAGATTTGATTTGGGGAATATTTGATTAAGATTGGGTTGTCTAAATAAATTTGATTTGAATTGATAGTTTAAATTAGATTAGATTTAGGTAACTCAATTATAAATAAAGGTTGAGGATTATTGGTTTAAAGTGTGAGAAAAAGAGAGGAAAGATGTGAGGGCATACGGGTTTTGTAAAAGGGTATCTTGGGGGGTACCCGGGCAGGGGAAAAGAGATTGATATTGAGAGGTTTTGTGATTGAGAGATATTGATGAGAGTTTGTAGCTTCCACTTTCCAAAGCTACGTGTTGGAGGGTTAGTGGCTTGCCATGAAGAAGCTATACATCAAAGAGGGTTGGTGACTCGCTGTGCAATAGTTACATTGAGGAGGGTTGGTGACTCGCTGTGCAATAATTACACTTGGAGAGAGTTGGTGACTTACCGTACAATAGTCACACTGGTGTTGATGATTGGATTGACAATGATTGTACGAGTTGGGGTTTATAATTAGATTATAATCCCTAATTTCATAGTGGATTGAGCCGCCCGTTAAATCCCATGGTTTTTCCCTCTAGTTGAGAGAAAATTTCCACGTAAATATTGGTATGTTGATTTCGTTATTGTTTTGTTGTTTTCGCTTTCATTGTGCTCGATGTGGGAATTTCCCAACATACTACTTCCTTTATTTTTAAATAGCTCCCCCAAATAAGTTATATTTCCAATCTTAAGAGCCAAATACTTTGTACCTATCTTGAAAGTCGATATATGAATTGAATTTCAAAAAAATACAACTTTTTTACCGGAATTCAATTCATACGGCAATCAAACCAGCCCCTTGCCCCTTAATAGAAAGTGGGTTACTGTTTGATCTAATTCATTAGTATATGTTGTCCTTACCTTACATTAAAGTGTGGCCCCTACGAACCAAAAAAAATCTAAGGCAAAGGCATCAGTTTTTTCTCTCTCTCTCTCTCTAAACTTGACAGAAAGCTTCCCCCTCGTTTTGGTGTATTGGATCATTCTCTTTTCGGTCCTAATCCAGTCTAATCATAGTGCATTATTATTTAGTACTGTTTGTAATTTTCTGTTATCCTATTTTGCTGCACGTTTTTTTGCAGGCTACCTCATGCCTCGCTTTTATAAATATGTCCATCTAGTATCGTGACTTTGCCGCTAATTAGAGAGAGAGAGAGAGAAGTGGTGACCCAACAAGTAAGCCAAAGAGTGGAAACGTTACAAAAGTCTAGTCAGTACGTTGTTGTTGGATAAAGGAAATAAAAGGTGGTCTACTTTTCTACGTGTGCTTTATTCCCATCCATATAATCTTTCCCCCCTCTATGCCCCACCCTTGTCTTCATTAGTGCTCCGAGACCACATGTCCTTTTCCTTATCTGTTTATGTTCGATAAAATATTCAAGAATTGGGTTCGATTCAGATACTGAAGATCGTATTTGAACTTGAATGAGAAGAGAAGAGAAGAGACACGGAGATTTATGTGGACATCCCTCAAATGTGAGAAAAACGACAAGATGATGGGTATACTGGGTTGAGTTAGAAATAAAGGCACGTTTTCCACATTCTACCATGTACCATGTATCCCTGCTTTGAAATCAAGACTTAAATCAAGACACAACACAATGCAACGGTTTTTGTATTGTGTGTTGCTAAAAATATTATTTTGGATAAGATGCCAAGAATTATAGGTGAGAACACTAACATTAAATGCTATGTTAATATCTAGTATTGTGAGACTTTGTCTGAGACGAAGCAAGAAGGAAAGAGATACCAACAAATACTTTGTCATTGTGCTTCTTTCCCTCTTCTTTCCCTCGAGTACTGGACCATAAATACGGGAAAAGCTCTAAAAACCTCCATATTCTAGTCATCTGGTTGTATGTAGGAACCAACCTACGAGCCCCTATGCCACTTGTCCTACAACGACGACTTCGTTATTTTGAACCATGAATACCAAGATGGCTTGGGAAACCGAGTTTTCTTACATCTCACACCAAATCAGCCCCATAAATATTAATAGACCAGTCGAAGAGCTCCTAAACAATCTTAAACTCTCTAACCTCACTTCTTTCTAAATCCCGAGTCTATCTCAAAACAATATGTTATGTATTCAATTTAAATACTTATTTCATGTAAAATATATATTTTGGTTGATGCTAGGAAGAAATCCCGTCTTTGAGAATGGGATTTGGAGTGAGAATGAAATTTTCTAGAAGCTTTTAGATGAGGGTCGGGTTTTGGGTCAGAGCTTGTTGTCAAGATCTCTCTTACTCTCCAGATGAAATTGCAAGGAATATTGGCCTCGTGAGGAGCTGGTCGGGTGCTCGGGTCCCTGGTGCATAACTGGTCGGCTGCAAAACAGTAACTTGATTTGTGTTTCTTTTATGTTGCTCTTCAAGCCTCGTGCTTACAAGTGCGCCGGTCTTGTATTGCACTTCGGTGCCATTTATCGAAAAAAATGTAAAATATATAATACAAATAATTAAATTATAAACAAAAATTTAAATAACTAATTTTATAATATGATCATATGTATTCAAATGACATATTTAATACTAGTATCAAAATCCGATTATCCCATGAACTTAACTTCTGGATGAAAGTTCACAAATAATTTTATATCGAGTGGTGTTGTGTCTTATCCATCCACTCCTGAACTAAAAAGGTGGACGAGGAGGGGGGCCAGGCCAATATGTCCATTTCCTTAAAGGGGAGAGACAATAAAGTCCAATGGTGGTACCATTTTGGCTTCTTCCTCTTCTCTTGGTGGAGAGAGACTTACATTTTACATATACGCTGCCTCGGATTGTAGGTCCTCGGTTTATCCCAATGATTGGGACGGCAATTGGCCAATTCCGGAGCATAGGTTTCAACACGACATCCCCTCCCTCAAGGTTTACCAATGGAAAAGAAAAAGCCACCTTGGATCTAATACCATGTCAGAATGATTAATTATTTTTTAAATAGTTAATAGGGGAAAGAAACCACCAAGCGGTACAAAAAGTCATACAAAAGAACAAAAGATCAACAGTCAAAGAAAACATAAAGCGTAGCCCGAGGCCCAAGTTTCCATCATGATCAAACCTCTGCAAAAATTGTTCCTAGGTTTGAACATCGTGCGCAACTAAGTTGGGCTTCCTATAGCTTGGAACCGGGAGTTGTTGTCTTGACTGATATGCGGGGACTCTCCATGTAGTAATGAATGGAGATGCTAGGGTAGCCAACCAGCCACACTTTTATGGCATCGATGATGTGAGGCTAGACAGGAGTTATGAATAAAAGTACTTTCTCGGAGTTAGATAGGATAGATGACAGCTAAATAAGCCATGATGAACCATGATTTGCTCGTTGAGCCTTTTAGAAATTAGAAATGCGACTGTTGGAACATGGACAAGCGAATCTAATCCCGACCATCTTAAAATAACAACCCGGAGGTTCCATGATATCCTACAACCAAGAAATAGAAACATACACGATTCTTAATTGTGAGGAAATGCAGAAATCTCAAGTACTGAATTCGAATCAAATACCACGACAATCACGAAGTAAAATATACTAAAGAGAATCAAACACAAGAATACAACAATTTTTACGTGGAAACCTCTCTACAATCGAGATGGGAGAAAATCATGGGCGAAGATTGGAGCTTTTATTATTGAATCGAAAAAAGAATTACAATCATTCCTTTTCTCTCTCTCTCTCTCTTTTGGTTGGATGCAGCGCCGCTGGGGAAAGAAATTTAATTGGAATGATATCTGATGTAATGTCAGTATATATACCCGCGTGGAAACGCGGCTCCTGATCGATCGGTGAGCTCACTGCAGGCGTCCCAAACTTACGTAACATTCCTGATCGATTGGCCTCCTCACGGCTTTCCTACTTAGACTTCCAAGGAATTTTGAGACATATTCCTAACAAATCTCCACCTTGGCTCAAAATTTATCACAATAATAAAATATCTCCACCTTCTCCAATAACACCCCCACACCGGGGTTAACAAACTGAAACTGTAAGTCTAACTAAATTCGAGCAATGCTCAAATTTCCTGTCGGATAAAACTTTAGTGAACATATCTGCTGGATTATCTTCAGTACCAATCTTCTTCAACTCCACCTTCCGCTCATCAATCAAATCTCTAATAAAATGATGTTTGACATCAATGTGCTTCGTTCTGTCATGATACGTCGTATGATCTTTAGCTAGGTGAATTGCTGACTGGCTATCACAGTAAACTCCAACAGTACCCTAATCAACACTGATCTCACTAATCAAACCTCTTAACCAAACAACTTCCTTAAATGCTTCTGTAACTGCCATGTGCTCAGCCTCGGTAGTCGACTGTGCAGTAATGATTGTAGACAAGCTCTCCAATTGATAGCGCTATCTCCCAAACAGAACACATAACCAGAAGTGGACTTCCTCTTATCAAGATCTCCACCATAATCAGAGTCAACATACCCTACTAAGAAGCATTTACTCTTTCCAAATTCCAAACAAACATCAGAAGTGCCACGTAAGTACCTGAGAATTCATTTAACAGCTTGCTAATATTCCTTTCCTGGATTCGCCATGTACCTACTCACTTTGCTCACAGCATAAGCAATATCTGGACGAGCACATACCATAGCATACATGATACTACCCACAGCACTAGAACCTGTGACATTTACCTGACATCCTCCTCTGTCTGAGGTGAATCCAATACTGAAAGCCTGAAGTGAGCTGCTAAGGGAGTGCTAACTGGCTTAGCATCCTTCATGTGAAATCAATCCACAACCTTTTCAATGTACTTCTACTGAGACAAGTACAACTTTCCAGCTTTTCGGTCCCAACTGATCTCCATGCCAAGAATCTTCTTCGTTGCTCCTAAGTCCTTCATCTCGAACTTACTTTTCAACATTGCCTTCAAATCATCAACATCTGTCATGTCTTTAGCTGCAATTAACATGTCATCAGCGTATAACAGAAGATAAACAAATGAGCCTGAATCTGTTCTTCTGAAATACACACAACTATCATACTTGCTCCTGAAGAACCCATGGCTAGTCATGAACTGATCAAATCTCTTATATCACTGCCTAGGTTACTACCTCAGACCATATAAAAATCTCTTCAACAAACAAACATGGTCTTCTTTTCCTTCTACAACGAAACCCTCAGGCTGATGCATGTAAATACTCTCCTCTAGCTTACCATGCAAAAATGCAGTTTTCACATTTAACTACTCAAACTCTAAATCATGCATAGCTACTAAAGCAAGTATCGCTCGGATGGAACAATGTCTAACAGCAGGTGAGAAAATATCATGAAAATCAACACCGTGTATCTGACTGTAGCCTTTAGCTACTAAGCGAGCCTTGTACCTTGCATCTTCCACTCTAGGAATGCCTTCTTTTCGTTTGAAGACCCATTTGCACTCGATTACTCTTTTTCCTGTTTGAGGCCTGACTAGCTGCCAAGTCTGGTTCTTCTTTAAAGACTACATCTCTTCATGCGTGGCCATAAGCCATTTATCTGAGTCAGATCTCAATACAATATCTGAATATAAAGACGGTTCACTGTCTTCCACTGTTTCAGTTGTAATAAGGGCATAGGCTATTATCTCCTCATACCCATATCTCTGTGGAGACCTAATCTGCCTTTTCTACCTACCACCTACAATTGTATGCTGCTCGACCTGCTGACCTGTTTCTGTTTCATCAATCTCATCAGAAACCTGTACTGGAAGTGCCTGCATACTCTCAAACTGAACTATCTGGTGCTTATCTGAACTTTTAGACTGTATCTGACTATCATCAGGCTTCTCTGCCTGAACTAAATCTTGAACTGTGGGGGGTGTGTGTGGCGGATGTACAAAACGGACTCATCGAATGTCACATCACTACTGGTCAGAAATTTATGGGCTTTTGGATCCCATAAACGATATCCCTTCACACCTGACGTATAACCAAGAAAGATACACTTCTTGGCCCTATGTTCTAGCTTTCCATCATTAACATAAGCATAAGCAAGACAACCAAATATCTTCAAATAAGAATAATCAACAGGAGAACTAGACCATACCTCTTCTGGAAACTTCAACTGAAGTGATGAATGAAGAGATCGATTCACTAGATAACAAGCCATGTTAATTGCCTCTGCCTGCCATTCTCTCCCTAATCCTGCATTTGGAAGCATTCACCGAGCCTTCTCCAGTAACGTCCTATTTATTATTTCTGCCACTCCGTTCTGTTGAGGTCGACCTGTACAAGTCCTGTGTCTGACAATGCCTTGGTCCTCACAAAATTTGAAGAAATCACCCTCAACGAACTCAAGACCATTATCTGTCCTCAACCTCTTTATCTGCTTCCCTGTCTGTTTTTCAAGCAGTGTCTTCCACTTCTTGAAGACTTCATAAACTTCATTCTTCTGCTTAAGAAAATATACCCAAACTTCACGTGAAAAATTATCAATGAACGTTAGCAAATACCTGGAGCCTCCTTTGGAAGCAACTCTGAACGGTCCCCATAAATCAGAATGAATGTAGTCCAACGTTCATTTAGTCTGATGCACTGCCTGCTTGAATGGTTCCCATATACACAATGCTTACAGAAATCCACCAGTCCAATTGACTGACCACATAACAGACCCCTCTTATTCAGCTCTGACAGCCCCTTATCACTCATATGGCCCAATCTCATGTGTCACATCTTAGTGATCTCTGTATCTGTCATGGACGATGTAGAAACAGCCACTAACCCTGTCACGGTAGAACCTACAAGCTCATACAAGGTTCCTACCCTTCTACCCTTTATCACAATCAATGCACCTTTACTGACCCTTAAGACTCCACCTTCAGCTGTGTACTTGTACCAATTGGACTCAAGGGTACCTAAAGAGATAAGGTTCTTTTTCAAATCTAGGACGTGTTGCACGTCACTAAGTGTCATAACAGTACCATTAAACATCTTCACACGAACTGTTCCAATACCCATCACCTTACATGCGGCATCATTGCCCATCAAGACTACTCCACCCTAAATTGACTTATAAGTGGTGACCCAGTCTCTATTAGGACAAATGTCGTAAGAATAACCCGAATCCATTATCCACTTATCCCTGGACCTGGCCTGTGACTCGGTTACTGATAGGACATCAGCATCTCCCTCGTCTTCAACTACACTAGCCTCAGCTGACTTATGGTCGTTCCTATTATCATCTCTCTGCTTATTCTTAAGCTTATAACAGTCTTTCTTTATGTGCTCCTTCTTGCGAAAGAAGTTACACGAAAGGTTCTTATGTCTAGATTTAGACCTAGACTTCTTTCCAGTTTCAGACCCTCTAGATTCAGTCCTACCTCTTACAAACAACTCATTACCAGAGTTATTCACAGAGTCGCACAGTTCTCTATCAACTCTCTCTTTACTTACTAGGTTTCTTTTAACCTCATCAACTGTGATATAGGCCTACCACCATATATCATGCTTTCTACAAAGCCTTTATAAGTATTAGAGAGTGAACACAATAATATCATGGCCTGATCTTCGTCCTTAGGGGTGTCATCCAGTTCTTTCAATTCTTGAACTATAGAATTAAATTCACTAAGATGGTTTTTAAGCAATGTACCTTCCATCATACGAAACATGAATTACCGGCGCTTTACTGCGAGTTTATTGGAGACCGATTTGTGGCAAAACATCTCTTGCAACGTCTCCCACAACTCCTTGGCGGTTTTCATCTCCAAGACTTCTGTCAGTACATCATCTGCTAAACACATCTGTATCGTCGTGAGAGTCTTATCATCCAATTCTTCCCACTGTGCCTCTGTCATATTTTCTGGTTTCTTCTCTTTTTCATCCAGTGCTTTCTTCAAGCCATTTTGGGTCAGGAGTTCTTTAACATGGACTTGCCACAAACTGAAGCTTCCTTGACCTCCAAACTTCTCTACCTCAGATTTGATTGCCGACGTCATTGTACCAACTCGAACAACAAGGGCTCTGATACCAATTTGTGAGGAAATGCGAGAATCCCAAGTACTGAATTCAAATCAAATACCACGACAATCACGAAGTAAAATATACTAAAGAGAATCAAACACAAAAATACAGCAATTTATGTGGAAACCCCTCTACAATCGAGATGGGAGAAAACCACGGGCGAAGATTGGAGCCTTTATTATTAATCGAAAAGAAGAATTACAATCACTTCTTCTCTCTCTCTCTCTCTCTCTCTCTTGGTTGGATGCGGCGCCGCTGGGTAAAGAAATTTAATTGGAATGATATCTGACGTAACCCTACGTCCGTATATATACCCGCGTGGAAAAGCCGCTCCCAATCCATCGGTGAGCTCACTGCAGGCGTCCCAAACTTACATAACATTCCCGATCGATCGAGCTTCACCCGATCAATCAGCCTCCTCAAGGCTTCCCTACTTAGACTTTCAAGAAATTTTGAGACATATTCCTAAGAGTTACTAACTGTGCAAAACGAGCAAAGATCGAATTTTTGTTTTATTTTTACACAATTTTGGTCTTGGTAGTGACAACATGACGCAATGGGGGCAAGCTTATTTGCTAGGTATGAAATGGAATGCCTGTAAAATATTCAAAGTCTTCTGGCTCCTTCTGATCCCCTCTTTCAATCACACCTCCACTTACCTCCGGGTTTCTTGGAGAATATACTCCCTCTTTCTTTTCTCTTTTTTATTTTTGGGTAAATTACAGATACTTCCTGACTTTTGTTTCAATAATAAAAAAATCCCGTTTCACAAATAAAATCACGTACTAAACCCCCTCAATTTTGTAAATGTATCACTTTGCACCCAAACAACTTCTTTTTCACCATGTTGCCCCTCAAAATAAAATAATTAAATGTTTGATTTTATTTTCAGGTAGGGCTTTTCTATTTTGAAGAAAAATAAGGGTTTTTTTTTTTTACATTTTTAAAAAGGGAATTTTTTGTATTCATAAAATTATTATTTTAATTAGTTATGGTAGTGATATTATAACATCAATAAAAAATATTATATTTTATTTCATAACATTTTTATAAAAATTGTAAAAATACTCTTTATCTTCTGAACTAATATCATTACTATAATTAATTAAAATAATTTATATTTTTATAAATCTGATAAATCTCCTTAATTTCTTTGCTAAAAACAAAATGGGACAAAAATAAGTTGTATGGGGGTTAAGTGATAAATTCTTAAAAATAAGGGGATTTTGTGAGTGTTTTTATTTGTGAGGGAAATTTTTCTATTTTTAAAGCAAAAGACAGAGGATTTTCTATAATTTACCCTTTATTTTTTTATCAAATTTCATTTTTCTGTGAAAATTCATGTATGTTTTATTTTCTATAATTAGTGATAAAGTCGTAATACAAAAAAGGTAAGTCGTAGAAACGAGCCCTGAGTCAATTTGTATAAAGACGAGAATCAAAAGTGACAGAAAATGTTTAACTATCGAGATAGTTTAAAACTTATGAGAACCGGTATCTCTTATTAGCCAAACTACATATGTTTTCATTCAATATAAATATATTAGACTTATTTGAAAACTAAAATTCACTAATCTATATTATAAGCACCTATATTCGTTAAAATATTCTGGTTGGTTCGATTTTATCACAACTTTCAGAATTAATCACATTATCAGATCATGCATAACAAATTTTGACACTGGTCAAATCTGATTGTAAGGACGTCATTGATTCCATCTCGAGGAATTTTAGTGCTCATTAGCGACATCAAGATGTCTAGAGCTCTTTTTGGAGTATATCTTTCGCCAGAACACTTACATAGTATAATATTGTATAATGGTTTTTGTTAAGGCTTGGTGGCTCTTGGTAATGATAAAAATAATTAATTAAGTAAAGTATGCCAAATATGAAGAAGAGGGTTGCGAGAGCTGCTTTATTATCTCAAAATTAATATGTGTAAAAATGAATTGAAGAAAAAGAAAAAAGTTGAGGAAATTGAAAGAGAAAATACATAGATACGGAAAATAGATATAGGAAAGAAGAAAAGTTGTATGAACTCTTAGAATTAGGATTGAAACTTGATTGTGAATCACGATTTTACACAACAACAACGATGACGATAATAGGCCTAGTGCCTCAAGAGCTCCCGCATGAGCAGGGTCTGGGGGATGATTCACAATATTATAGATAGAACAAAACGGAAATAAATTTGATTGTCGTTTATCTTCGGCTCTACCTGCGCTTTTGTGTGATTAGGCTTGTACTTCAATTATCCAAAAAAAAAAAAGTGGGAAGGAGATGAGGAAAAATGCAACGGTTTTCGACTGATTTAGAAAGGGTACCAGAGGGTATCCCGAGTAGGGGGAGCACAAGCAAATAACTCTAAGTGTATTTTATTTTCTACTCCTACTTAAAAGTAGAAAAATAATTTCTACTTCTATTTATGAACTCTTTTTTCCGGCTAATTTTTTTTATAAAAAATCTTGACCAAACAGGTCCTTTTTTAGTATTTTGCTCTAAAGAAGAAACACTATTTTTTTTAATTTCTATTTATAAGCTGAAAAATAACTTCTACTATCATTTAAGAACAATTTTCTTTCCAAATTAAATAACGTTAAATTTAAAAGAATATAATTTTTTTTAAAATATGTTTTTTTTTTTTAATAATAATAATTTGATTACACAGACTCTAAGCCATACAAAGAGGTAAGAAAGCAACCCCTTTACCTTTTTGGAAATGTCAACTTTGTAAACTATAAAGGACACATGCCAAACAAAAATTTCAAAGACCCATTAAATAGTAAGTGGTACACTACTTTTACTAATGGAGTGTTTTTAATAATATTATTATCAAAATAAAATTATTATTATCAGAGCATGATTATAGTTTTTAAGAAAAATTTGTAGCTCTTGTTGGTAGTAAGTCACATTATTACTTTGATGATAGCAATTTTTATTTTGACAATAACAACTTCCTTTTTTTTATATATTTATGTGTAAATTTGGGTGAGTCATCAAAGATACTATCCACCAAAGAGGGCACCAACACGCCATCACCGGATCCCATGAGAACTCCGAAGTTAAACGTGCTTGGACGAGAGTAGTACCAGGATGGGTGACCTCCTGGGAAGTTCTCACCCTCAGGTTGGGGGCACTGGGAAACAGCCTCTCTTCAGGTTAACACCTTGAAGGGGGAAGGCTGGGTACATTCGCCCCCTCCAGACCCTGCTTAAGCGGGAGCCCTTAAGGCGCTAGGTATGTTCCTTATCAAAGACACTATCCATTTCTATCTCACTTCACCAATCCTACCTCTTTCCCCTTTGCTATTTAACGTTGCGTTTCTTTTTCGCTAGGTTTCGTTGTGTAATCTTTGGTGTCTCTCTTTCTTGTTATGCTGCTTTGAGCATTGTATGCTTTGGCACGATTCTTGATTCTTTTTTGTTCTTTGTTGTTTCCCGAGCCCTGCTTTGTACTTAACGATAAAAATATGGTGAACGTTGTAGATATTAACTTCAAGATGGTTGTTCATGAAATTAAGATCACGGATAATGCGGCTATGCATGTGACTATATATCCGGTATGTTAGTGTTGGGTTTGCCAGAAAATTATCGTTGATGAGCAACTAAAATATAATTTTAACACAATGAGAAAGTTTTTTTGATAAATAAGGAGCAGAAGCTCACTAAACAAGAAAGGGCGCACCTCCAAAGAGTAGGGCCCAACAAACAATAAAAAGCAAGAAAGACAAAACAAAGAAGCACAAAATAAAACAGAATGAGGAAGAAACACAATGAGAAAGTGAACTTGAGCTAGAACAGAATGAGCTCGAGGTCAGGCTATAAGACTTTGAGGATGACCGGGATGAACAAGAACAACCGCAGATATAGAGAGCAGAAAGAAAAGATCAAAACAAATAATTATAGTGTCGTGGGGAATTTCATTGTTCTAAGTCGTTTATGCTGTTGCATCAGTACAGTGGGACCAATGGCACTTTGAACCCCATGGTTAATACGACACCCACCTTAATAATGTACTTCAGGGAGATGGATCAGAGCATAACTTGCTCAGTACTTGACAGAAGAAAACTAACTTTGAAAGAAAGTGTTAAGTTTCACTAGGCCTTTTTAGGTCTGACCCACGAAATTGAAACACATGATATCCAGATATAAGCCCAAGTAGGGTTCTATCCTAAAATCAATTGGACATAGGTGGAGTAACCCACTAGACTTATAAGGTGGTCTCTACTCCTCAACACTTCCCCTCACATGTGATTCTACGACAAACGCACCCCTTGCCTTCTCCGATCCAACTGGATCCAACATACTGGAGAGGCCTCGGGGCACTAAACACAAATGCACCCCTCTTCACGAGGACACGGTGGGACAAACAAGAAATCGGGATCATCAACTCGTTCTGATACTATGTTAAATTTTACCAGGTCTTTTTAGGCCCAACCCACGAAGTTGGAACACGTAAGATCCACATATAAGCCCAAGTAGGGTTCCGTCCTAAAACCAATTGGCCATAGGTGGAGTAATCTACTAGACTTATAAGGCGATCTCTTCTCTCTCACAATTCCAATGTGGGATTCTAACCACAAGACTCACATGTGGAGTACTCCTCAACAGAAAGAAAGTATGAGAGTAGAGAAAATATTTAGTAGTTGTTTGTGTAAATCGATCCACCAAGATACCCTAGTTACAGGCTGGTTTCTAGCCATTGGAGGAACTGTCAATGCGGGAAAATCCTACCTCAAAACGGAAGGTATGGACAGATATGGGAGGAGCAAAGAATCTAGCATAAATGAGGAAGGTGCAGATACGAAAGGAGTGGACGATTACCCAGTCAAAATTGTATATCAAGTTCGAACTTAGAGTAATAACAAAAGATCGATACCCCAAGCTCGAGCTTGAAGTCTCAAGCATCGTCAAGGATGAATAGCCAAAACTCGAGCTTGCAACATCAAGCTCAGCCAAAAGAGGAACTCACATTGAGTTCAACTCCGTCGCAACGACTAAAAATGTAACGGTCGTAGAAATATGATGATATAAGGATGACAACAAATTTACGTGTACATATAAGAAGTGAAAATAAAATTGACATCTGAAACCTATATTTGCTGGCAACCTTGAAGCTACATGCCTAGACCCACCTGCCTCACTGAGCTCAAGCCCACCATTTTTTTTTCCCCCTTTTCTCTTAATTTTATTATATCTTAAGGTAATATTATTATCAGATTAAAATTATTATTATTATAAAGATAAGATTGTAGTTTTTAATATAAAATTTTGTAATCTATACTATATATATATATTGTGAAGTTATCCCCCCTTTAAAAAGCATCCAAATCCCCAATTCTATTTTTTTAGATTTTTTCTTTTTTTTTTTAAATGCTCCTTTAACTCTAATCGCTTTTTCTTATTTTATTTTTTTCCTTTTTCCTTATTTTGCTTTTTTTGTATTGATTTGTAGATTAAACAACTACAATTAATCTAAAAATAGTACAACCATATCTCAACGTATCAAAAGAATAACAATGGGATATGTATGATTATCTATACTTATTTTCTTTTATAATATTGCCCACAATGCCTCCGGTATTTCATATATTAAGAGTAGAATTTTGAACATTTCCTTGGTTATAAATTGCATGAAAATAATGTATATCTTTATATGATGAACTTAGGGATGACAATAGGACGGGTATGATTATCTATACTTATTTTCTTTTATAATATTGCCTACAATGCCTTCGGTATCTCATATATTAAGACTAGAATTTTGAACATTTTCTTGGTTATAAATAGCATGAAAATAAGGTAAATCTTTATATGGTGAACTTAAAGGGTATTGAGTCAATTTCAGTGAGAAAACTATTAGTATACTGTAAAAGTCTTAAATAAAAATATGACTAATGTATTTTCTATTTTAAGTCTTCAATAGAAAATTTATTTTCCCTTTTTTCTTTTGCCGATTATTTTTCTTTATGAACTAAATACAAAAAGTCTTAAATTAAAATTTCATTTATTTTATTTATTTTTTGTTAGTGTTATTTAATAAAAAATTGTACAATATAATAGGGTGATAAAATTATTTTATTAATTTTTCTTCAAAAATCAAAAATAAGAAAAAAAAGGGAGATAAAAAGGGTATTTAAGAGTAGAACTGAAAAAAGAAAAATAAAAAAAGGAAATAAATATAAGAAAGTATTAAAAAAAAATATCCAATATAATTTTTGATTGAAAAAATATAAAGTAAACCATATTTTAGACTCTTCTAGGGGCCTTTTCTTAACCTAAGATTCAAAAACTTCCTAAATTGCCCACGAAGCCTCCGATATCTCATATATATTCAATGTTCGCCAACTACAATTACACGTAAATCTCTCCATATTTTAACATTTCACTCTATATTTTGAGTACACCAAGCAAAGTCATAATATATTAATTTTGTTATAGTACAAATACCATAAAGACCTTTCAAATTATACCATTAATCAAAATCAAAGTGACCCTAAACTCATTTATATGAAATACCATAAAGATATTGTGGTTGACAAACATTGAAGATATATGAGATAACAAAATACCATAAAGACCTTTCAAATTATACCACTAATCAAAATCAAAGTGACCCTAAACTCATTTATATAAAATACCATAAAGATATTGTGTACCTTTCAAATTATTTGTGTGTACCCCTACTTGCCTCATTACCTGTGGGTATCTATTACCTACCCCGTACCTCTTTAATGTATGTATAAAATAGTTATCTATACCCGCTCCTATTAGATGGAGCTCATTGCTATCCCAATATTTCTTACTCACAAAATTACCCACCACCAACTTTTCTATCAAAATAAACCAGATTATTATACTATGCCAAATGTATATTTGTGCATAAAGCAGTAAATTTTTTTTAAAGACTTTTCTTATGTAATCCAGAAACAGGGACCGGGTTAGACCTCTGATAACCAAAAAAAAAATAGATTTTTCGCATTTAGTCCACGAAGTGCGACATTTCGCTTCGCATTACACAACAAAACTAAGGTACGAAAAGACTTAATTCATTAAAGTTTCAAAAATTAAAAAGGAAAACATATTTTTAATTTAAGACTTTCCGTATTTAACCTATAAAAAAATAGAAAGGGTTCTAAAAAAAAATGCCTCCGTAACCGAATATAATAAAGAAAATATTAAGCCAATATATTATTATTTTAATACTTCTCTTATGTAATCCGAGAATAGGATACTAATTACACCTCCAACAATTTTGAATTAAGACTTTTCGTATTTTCTCCATAAGAAAAAATCAAGTATACCTCCCATAATCAAAAATAGAAAAATAATACATTCTTAATTTAAGACTTTCTGTATTTAATCCATAAAAAAAATAAATCGGTAAAAGAAAAAAATTTCAAGTCCCTATTAAAGACTTCAAATGAAAAATATAGTTTGTCATATTTTTTTACTGAAAACTATTTCGATTATTACTATGAGAATTGTATAAATTAAACAACACTATGGACAGCTGATCACACAAGATCTTAATTCGATACAAAAAATCACGGATATAAAATACAGTGATCAATACATACTATCCGTACATCGCACGGGAACGAAACTAGTTTTTATTATTTATAAGTTATATAATTACTCTAGTAATAACAAACTTTGCTATAGCAATAACAACCCACTTTATCTATTGTAAATATCTACTACAAATATATAAAATAATATTACATTTATTATTTATATTAGAGATTCATGTACTTTAAATAGTTGTATAAATTTAGTTAATATATTTTTAATTGTGTCAATTTAGTTATTGTATAATTTATATTGCGTCGGTTGGCCCTTGTGAAAAATTTATATTGATCAATTGATGAAGAAAATTTTAATTGTCCGCACAAGGACTTGTTGGTTTAAATTGGGTCAAGAGGTAAGTTGTATTAAATTATTTGCATTTAATATAATTGTGCTCTAAAAAATTGTATCATTAATTCAATTTCAATTTGACAATAGAACTAAATTAATATAACATAAATTTTATAAAGGCTAAATCAATTACGCTAAATTCACGCATTGAACATACCATGGGGTAGCCTACTGGTTTGTAGGCTGGAATGCCACTCCTACGGCCCCGTATTCGAATCCTCATACCTAGGGATGACAATGGGGTGGATAAAACCCGCCACCCGTGGCTACCCGCCCCGTTTGGGGTGGGTACATGTATAAGTGGGACGGGTAGTGGGTACGGGTATAGTTTTGTACCCGCCCCGCCCCGCTCCACCTCATACCCGCCATACCCACTTTGTTTTGTACATAATTAACCTTTAAATTAAAAAAATACGTGTTTAAATTTAATAACCTAAATTATTTATTAATGTTATAAAAAATATAATTGATTTTTAAAAGTGTATTAAATAACTCATATGACCCGATATAGATAATCATTTTCTACGCACATTAGAGAGGGTACGGGGCGGGTAATGCATACCCGTTGGATACCGGCGGGTAATAGAGCGGGTACGGGTATGAGTTTGTACCAGCCGGGGACGGGTACGGGTATCCACTTCATACCCGTGGCGGGTAATGGGGAGGGTACGGATATCCACTTCATACCCGTGGCGGATAATGGGACGGGTACGGGTATAAGATTTAAGTGGCGGGTACGGGTATGGAGGAGACACCCCCCATACCCACCCCGGCCCATTGCCATCCCCCCCCCCCCCCCCCCCCCCCCCCCCCCCCGGGTGTATTTGTGGTAAAAAAAAAATCATATTAAATTCAAATACAAACCCACTAATTGGTGCAATTTAAACCCATTCATGCCTCAACCTTTAAACATACATTCACCAACTTAACGTCAATTTTACTATAATAATAAAATTAGTGTAATATAAATTATATAATAATTAATTTAATGCAATTAAAAAGACTAAGGCCTCATTTGGTTGCCAAGTGAATTAAATTCTTGCGGAAAGTTATTAAAAATAAAGGAATTATCAGAAGGGGAAATAGAACTCCTTCAGGAGGTTAGTTAAAAGACGAAGGAATTAGAACTTACTTATGGGAGTTAGATAAGTTACTTTCTACATTCTGTCTACTTTCTGCTAATCAAATAAAAGTCAAAATACGTATTTTTCATGAATTGCTACTTCTTAATTAC
This sequence comes from Simmondsia chinensis, assembly GCA_018398585.1. Lineage (NCBI taxonomy): Eukaryota > Viridiplantae > Streptophyta > Magnoliopsida > Caryophyllales > Simmondsiaceae > Simmondsia > Simmondsia chinensis. Next base: position 41,792,111 of record JAGTTD010000002.1, on the reverse strand, counting down.
ATCTACTTTCTGTATACGAAACGAGACTTAAATTAATATAATAAATAAAGTAAAAAACTCAATTGCATAAGTATCCTATATGTTACTTTTTTAATATTCATCATGACATAGTTGAAGAATAGTAGTTGTACTATGCTATATACTGTATGTTGTGTGGCAATGTAATGTGATGCAATCAGATTGTTGGTCAGTACATTGCAGTAAAAAGCAGCAGCTCACTGCAAACGTTATCTCTTTAGTTCTCAGAGCTCCCCCCCGACTCTTATCTTAGTCTAGTCAATACAGGTATGGATAGCAGTAAGACGGATAAAATTTATTATTTACGGGTATGAGAATAAGTGAGGTGGGTAGCGGGTAAAGTTTGGTATAGTGTTTTACCCGTCTTGTCCCGCTCTATACCTGCCTCGGCCATCTTATAAGGCGAGTATAGGTATGAATTTTGATAGCGAATACAGGTATGGAGAAGGCACTCCCGTACCCGCCCAATCTCATTGTCATCCCTAAATACCGGTGCATACCTCACCTAATTTTAATTAGTTTTATGATAGAATCCACTTAAATTCATTAGTAAATCTTATATATGTTAAATGCAAGTCGAGTTGGACTTAAGACCCAATGTAATTTTCAAATCTTCAGTGCTATAAATAATATATTGTCCTGTAATCCTGTCTCCCTAGTTGGTTGTATGTTTTTTTCCTCATCTTTGTTTTGTTCTCCGTTGTTTATAAGAGGTGCCTGCTGTATTGCGACTTTGTCGCTAATTATCGAAAAAAATGTCATCAAATTAGAAACTGTCAATGAACTATCTTTCCCAAAAGTTTAAGTTGGCGGGTGAAGGGCTAAAATTGATTTTATACTCTAACATGCCTCCTCACGCAAATACCTTTTGGACTTGAAGTGTGAATATTGCACAAGCCCACTTCATACCTTGTGTTTGAATTATTTTAATGTTAAAATTGAGGGTTGTTCAGATTCAAACTCGTGACCACCTCGTTAACAAAGCTCTGATATTATGTAAAGAAACCATATTTCCCAAAAGTTTAAGCAGATAGGTGAAGGCACAAGATTAATTTTGTACTCTAACAGAAAAGTTACCATTTATAAATGACACAATTGAGAAATCTCCTCGTTTCCCTCGTTGAAAAACATCATTTAGAGTCGACAAAAGGGTTATATGTATATCAGTTAATGTTCCTCTTGTTATTTTCTTAAGATCGTCTTGACTAATCCATATAGGTACAATCAATTTAAGCATACGAGAAAAGGGTCTAGACGGATCCAACTTACAACAATTTAGAATAAGCACTAATGCCTCGCACTACGAAATAGTTAACACCTGATGATCAACACAAGACTACCAAAAACAAGAAAAAAGAACGTATCTTCTAAATTTAGCTAATCCAATTTGCAGCTATGTTTCTATTACTAAAGAAATTAACGATCGACTTTAATCTATAAGTACAATGGAAGGAACAATTTGACATCTTAAATGGTATTCCGGATCTTTATAAAATTAACTTTGATTTTCTTTTTAAAATCATCAACAATGACATGATAGTTTCCTTTCATATCATGTAATGTCTTTTATATCTTTTTGCATTTGGATAGCTTTGCCAACCCAATTGAAAACAAAAATCAAAATCAAATTATATATACATTAAATATAATAAATAGAAATAAAATATTGTTTAAACATTATTAATTAAATATCTATTTCCAAGTAGTTCTATAATATTTTAGCATATACCATTTTGGTACTTACTAATTATCAAAAATAAAACTGATCAAGGTTGGTTTCATACTAATTTAACTCGTTATTTTAGTTTCTTTAACAAGTTGAGATCGACAAAGATCTTAACAACAGGTATAAAGTATCGTGCTGTCAATCTAATACCAAGGTATTTTGAACTTTGAACCAGCACGTTTTATAAATTGTTGTGTGATTTCCAGCATTACTTTGACATTAATAAAAATTACATTATCAAACAATAACATTCAAATATTCTTAATATATATGTCCATTCAGATAATTAAAGAGAAATAAAATTAAAATTTAAGACAGATGGAGGGCGTTCTTCTTCATTGGTGCTCGTTTATACATGTTTAGGTGTTTTTTTGGTTAAATTTGGCGTAGTTCTATGAGCGTTTTCGTTCCCAAGGAGTTAGTATAGGTGTATTTTTAGGCGTCTTTAAATTTTCGAGCCTTTTATTTTGTTTTACTTTTTCTTGCCTTTGCGGTCTTTCTAGTGCTCCGCTTTAGTGGATGCGCCAGCTTGTACTAAAAGTTTTCTCTCTATTTAGCGAAAAAAATTAAACAAAAAAAAAAGAAAAGAAAAAACACAAAAATTAGAAGAAAAATCAACTAACATTAATTAATTTAGGACGATTCCCTCTCCGGTTCGATTACACATTGAACATGGAATACAACATTAATACCCAATTATGAACTTCAACTTAAATTAATTTACAAATTAATATTTAATATTGTTAATTAATAATACCATCCTTAATTAACTATCTACATCATATTATCCTCCTAATTAACCCCTATGATTATCTCCTAAATCACATGTCATAGAGGTTGACCCAGTCCATACTGGACACAACATAGTCACTTTCTGGCACATAAAACATACTGTCAAGATTCCCAGTAACCAGCCCACCCAACTCGCCCAGCACCTGAGCCACCGCCACCGGGTGGTCCATGCCGGTGACTTGGTGGTCCATCGTTAACGACGAGCTCGGACTCATGTTACTCGATACATTGTCTGTAGCTCGTTGCTGGTCTAGTAGTCGTTGGATCTCTTTCTGTGCGTCACTCAGTTGATCCTTCAGATTTAACACCTAAACAGGATTACAATTTGTTTGTCAAGACTATATAAATAAGAAATTAATATCATATAATAAGATTAAGTGTATAGATTTTATATTTTTAATAATAAGGTAAAGTTGAGAGGGGGAGAATAATTACTGTAGAATATGGCAAGTTGCCAGAGACTTCCAGTGTACAGATGGAGCAGTAGCAGCGCGCCACGTGGAGGGTCACATGGGGGTGTCCCCCATACCCAATGGTCCTGGCCTAATTGTACCCCCTCTAACCTTAAACTAATTGTATTTGTACGGACATACATTCTTTTAAGGTTCGGACTTTCGAATACAGCTTTCTTTCAGGGTAAAACTCTATAAGATATTGTATATTTTGTTCTTGTCAGATACTGCTTTGACAGAGGTTTTTTTAAGACACTAAATTGTTCTTGTTGTTATTTTAAAGTTTCCTGAATGAGAAACTGAGCTTAAATCTAAGACTTTATACTTAAATGCGGAACTTGAGGTTTTATAGTTTCATATTATAGGTATTTATGTTATATTAATATTCAATATATATTGAGAACTCAAAAGGAAGAGAAAGAAGGAAGAAGTTGGTGCTTAATGGACGGCGCAGGATTTTTCTTACTATTTTTCATCCTTTCCGCCGGTTTGAAAACTAATTATTATTTCTTCAAGGCATCGCATAGTAAAAATAAAGCTGCAGATATCTTATCCTCCAAATCCTATCATGAAACGAGCGTCCATGAGGCACTAAATTGTTCTTATACTATCTTATGAAGATAAACTTACATGATTATTCATTTTACAGCTACAGTTAATTATATTAAAACTTCTGATCGAACCCTCAATTCCTTTTTTTTCACACCTTCATATATATGTATGTGATAATAAGATATATACAATATAGTATGTATATTAAATATATAAATAATGTAGAGCATGATAAACATGCTAGGTTTCTTTTTTTGATAATATTTTTTTGATAATTACATGGTAGACCAGTAGACTTCTTAAAGTCCACAAAATACGAACCTCTAGATTAAAAGCGAAGCTTTAGATTAGCTCAAGATTAATAAAATTAATTACTTTTTTAATTCCTTCATAATAAATTTGTTTGCAAGTAACAAAACAAACATACTATATATAATTTATACATTTAAACTTATATTTAGTAACTGTATACAATAAAATAGACAAACCTCAGTTTCAAGGCGGCATTTTTGAACGACGAGGGACTCGTTGTCATTTCGGAGCTTAGAGTATTCCTCCTCGAGCTTCTTATTCTTCCACCGAGCACGTCGGTTTTGGAACCAAACCGCGACTTGCCTCGGATCCAAACCTAGCTCCGAAGCAAGTCGGTCCTTTCGTTCGGACTCGAGCTTGTGTTCACACCCAAAACTCATTTCTAACATGTTCACTTGCTCGTCACTTAGCTTTCTTTTCTTACTCATCCCCCCATTTCCCCCTTCACTGTTGTTTTTCCTCCTCCTACGACGTCGTTTTGGCTGCTGCTCTCCTGTTTTATTCATTTATCATACAAAATAAAAATTTATTAGATTCCCTTTGTTCATTTTTTCATTAGAGTAAATACAAAAATAATAACAATTGAACCGAAAAAGGGGTTGATGAGCTTCAAACGTAATAATACACGTGTCCAAGTGTGTGAAATTTTACCGACACTTAAGCCCAACCCACAGAGTCGGTCTATGGGGTCTACGTATATAAATCATAAAATCAATTGACATTAAGTGAAGTATAGCTCACTAGGCTTATTAGATTCCCATATATGATGTCTTAACAAGGTGGATGGGTAACATGCTATACTACACCAACGCTCCTACGTTTTTCAATAATCAGCAAAAAATCGCAATACAAAACGCGACATCCCACAACAACAAGATCCGAAACCACACCAAAGTGTGCCAGAAACAAGCAAAAAGTACAAAACCAAAACAGGGACCAACTCTTTCACCTTAACAAAAAGTGGGTTATTTCTATTTCATATATCAGTTTAAATCTTTGAGATATAATTGATTACCGAAGGAAAATTTACCTGGACGAGGGGTAATTTGAGAGTATAAACCAGGGTATAATTGAGAGATAAGTGCCATTTGTTGATCTTCTACCTGATCTTGCATGCTGTTAAATTAATTTTTTTTTTTTTTTGCTTAGAGTTTCTCTCTCTAAGGATGTTTCTCTCTCATGCAAGAGTGAATGTGGATGTGGATGTGGATGTGGATGTGGTTTGCTGAAAGAGAGGGGGAGTGGGGGACTTTATTTATAAAGCTGGAGTGAAGAGTAAAGATTGGAGAGTAACATCATCCTCTCTTTTTTCATTAAAAAATATTTTTACTGAAAAATATCTAAATTTTAGATGCGGTTTTAAAAATTAATAAATGTTAATAATATTATATTAAGATATAATATTAAAAAAATTAGAAAATATAAATAGTTTTTTTATTTAAGCTGCACCTAAAGTTTGAACAGTTTTTAGTAAAAGGCTCTTAGGAAAGAAAACTTGCATATCTAGATATATAATTACTTTGCATTAATTTTGAAAATGTATTGTTGGTTTTGAAAAAAATTTGGGCTATAAAAGGATTAATTATTTAATGGATTCTATGTGGTTTGTAATTAAGTATACGGATAATTATATAGGTAAATTACATAAAACTCTCCTATTTTTTGCTTCAAAAATAGAAAACTCCCCTCACAAATAAAAGCACTCACAAAACCCCCTCACTTTTAAAAATTTATCCCTTAACCCCCATGCAACTTATTTTTGACTATTTTACCCTTAATGTTTAATTTTATTTTTAGAAAAGAATTTTATATTATTATATAAATATTAAGTATTTTACATTTTTATATAAGTTCAGAAGATAAAAAGTATTTTTAAAATTTTTAGGAAAAAATATTATAAAATAAAATATAATTTTTTTTGTTGAGGGGCAAAATGGTAAAAAAAAAAAAGTTATTTGGGGGAGGGGTGGGGGGGGGCAAAGTGAAAAAATTTTAAAAGTTAGGAGGTTTAGTAAGTGATTTTATTAGTGAGGAGGGTTTTTTATTATTGAAGCACAAGTTAGAAAAATTTTTTGTAATTTACGTTAATTATATATATGATAATTAAATACTAAGAGGGTCCTTTTATTTCTATCTATAAAGAAATGTTCAATCTAAAATATTTTAGATTGGGGAAGAGACGGTGAGACTATCAATCCCGAGCTTAATTATACGGCATAAGAATATGTCCTTAGTTTAAAGCAAAAATAGAAAAATAGTATCGCTTCTTTAAAGTAGAAGCATCAGTAAAAACTAGAGTTTTTACAAACTAAACTTCTTCTACGAAAAATACTTTTTACAAAGCACTTCTGTAAAAAAAGTACTCACGAGAAAATCAGTTTTTTATAATATGGCTAAACAAACTCTAAAACTATTCTAAAATATTTACACATGAGTTTAAATTTTTAAAACAGTTAATTTCTTCACAGACGATTCTATCTTAAAGGGGGAATATGGGAAAGACCAATGAAGCATGTAGGCAAAGGAGGGGGTAACCAAAAGAACCAAAAATAGTGAGACGTGAGTGTTAATAACAACTATATAATATATAACATATAATATAATGTTTATATAATAAGGTTCATGTATAGGGGAATTTGTATTGAGTTTCTCAAACATATGGGAATAGACTATACTTTTTATACATTTAGAGAAACATTTTCATGTGTTGGGTGTTACTTCTTACATGACTACTCTTTAGATAAGGATCCCCTTACAATATATATATATATATATATATATATATTCATTTTTCACATGCATTTTTTTATTTCATTTACCTTTTGTAATTATATTCCGTTCAAATTTCATTCGTTTAGCCTCCAAAGGCTAGTTCAGGCTTCACGAATGTGAGTGCGCCTATTTTGTATTGCATTTCGACACTATTTATCGAAAAAAATTATTTTATTGTCATTGTAGGGTAACATCTTATACGAATAAGACTGCGTACATCTTACTCTCTTTAAATTCTGCATTGACGAGAGCGTCTTTAAGGTATTGGGTTGTTGTTGTTGTATTTTCACTTGGGCTACGTTTGATTCAAAATTTATCCTTCTTAATTTGTTTTTTGAGAAGTTATTTTTTAGGTTAAATATTTTTTTATTTAGTTAAGAAAAATAATTTACATTTCTATGTTGGTGTTGAAATGATTTTCCCTCCAAGTTTCATTCATTTATTGTCATATTAACAGTCTGCTTGGTTCGAGAGAAACTATACTTCTTACGAAAATAGTCAACGGATCCATTGTTCGAAAAGTTTAAGCTGATGAGTTTTATACTCTAACATGGCCTCCCACGCAAATATCCACTTCATATCTTGTGCCTAAGTTAGTTCCTTAAAGATTCTCTCTGATTTATTATCAAAAAAAACAAAAAAAAATATCATACATAAATTATGTTAATATAAATGTGAGGGTGGATGGGATTTGAGTTTGTGACCTTTCGGTCAATAAGGCTCTAATACCATTTCAATTAAACCATTGTACCAAAAGTTTAAAAGTTGTACTTTAATAAATATCTTTCACTTTTAAATTTTTTTATTGAGAAATAACTTTTCATACTACAAACTTCTGTTTTTTTAGTAAGAAAATATTAATTATGTTTATATGCGATTTATGTTTGATCAAGTTGATGTTAAAATCAGATATAATATGATAGATTTTGAAGGCAAATCCCCTCTCCTTGAAGGGGAATCAACTTGCTTTATGTCGAGGATAATATTTTCGTTTTAAGGAAAGAATTATTGTTCATTTGTACAATAAAATTGTAAAAATATAATTAAAAAAAAAAAAATCATCCAAACATACAAAGTTTAGTCTATTTGGGATATTTTTGTAGTTTAGTTAACACGTGTGTGGGTAAGAAAATAAGAAAAAGATACGATTAGAAATAAGGCATTGTTTGGTTGTAAAATGAATTGAATTTCTACAGGAATTTGTACTTTCTAGGAATTTAATTCTGGTGAAGTAGTATAAAAGTGTTTGGTTATCCATATGAGAAATAGAACTTTCTAAGAATTTAGTTCATATGTTTTGTTTGGTTGACATAACCACTTCTTATAAAATACAATTAAAATGACTATTATACCTATGATCAATGTTCCAATTTCTACTAAGCAAGGGCAAAGTTGATAGAGGGACTCACAATTAGAACAGTAAAGTTGGCATATTCAAAAATTAGATAGGATTGTCATATAAATTAATAATTACTAAAGAAGTAGAACTTACTTATAGGGGTCAGGTAAGTTACTTCCCGTGTTTTGAAGCAATTAAAAATTGTTTACCAATTTCTATTTTCTGGATTTACTAAATAAGAGTCAAAATCGGCACTTTCCATGTATTACAACTTCGTATGTCTACTTTTCGCATGCCGAACGAGGCCTAAGTGTAATTAATTAAAATAAAGTTAACACTTACCAAGAATGAGATTGCAGACACAAAATAAGTTGTGTAAAAATATATATATATACACACACGTAGTTTGAAAAATGCCGGAAAAAAAAAAAATTTACGATATGTTTGATATTATTTCCTATTGTCTGCTTTGATTTTTTTATCTGGTATTTTTTTTTATTTGTATTTTTTGAGCTTTGAAAAATTAACCTTGATATTTAAAGAAGCTTTTTTTTTGTATTTGGGTTTTTATTTTAGTTTTCAGTCCAATTCAGAAAAAAAAAAAAAGGAACTCAAAAAAAAAATTGAAAGACTATACAAAAATCATTTCTAAAGTATGATATGAAAACCCGAAATTTGGAGTTATAAAATGGTACCAAATTGGGCCTGGGTTATGGATTCTATTTAAAAATTAGGTAAACTATAGAAAATTCTTTTGTCTTTTGCATCAAAAATAAAAACCCTCCATCACAAATAAAAATGCTCACAAAATTCTCCCACTTTTAAAAATTTATCACTTAACTCATGCAATTTTTTTTGACCATTTTGTCCCTTAAAAGTAAGGGAGGTTAAATGTTTATATTTTTCACAAAGAATTAAGACAAATGTTTATATTTATAAAAATATAATTATTTTAATTAATTATAGTAATAATATTATAAGTTCAATGATAAAAAATATTTTAAAAATTTTTATAAAAAATATTATAAGATAAAATATAATATACTTTTTTGATATTATAATATTATTATTATATAATTAATTAAAATAATAATTTTTATAAATATAGAAAATTTATTTTTTCTAAAAATATAAAAAATTCTTATTTTTTCTCAAAATGTAAAATTCTATCTAAAAATAAAATTAAATGCTTAATTATTTTATTTTGAGGGGTAAAATAGTTAAAAAAAAATTTGAGGGAAAAATGATAAATTTTTAAAAGTGAGGGGGTTTAATGAGTGATTTTATTTGTGAAGGGGTTTTCTATAATAATATTATTACTATATAATTAATTAAAATAATAATTTTTATAAATATAGAAAATTTATTTTTTCAAAAAATATAAAAAAATTCTTATTTTTTCTCAAAATGTAAAATTCTATCTAAAAATAAAATTAAATGCTTAATTATTTTATTTTGAGGGACAAAATAGTTAAAAAAAGTTTTTTGAGGGAAAAGTGATAAATTTTTAAAAGTGAGGGAGTTTAATGAGTGATTTTATTTGTGAAGGGGTTTTCTATAATAATATTATTACTATATAATTAATTAAAATAATAATTTTTATAAATATAGAAAATTTATTTTTTTCTAAAAATATAAAAAATTCTTATTTTTTCTCAAAATGTAAAATTCTATCTAAAAATAAAATTAATGCTTAATTATTTTATTTTGAGGGACAAAATAGTTAAAAAAAGTTTTTTGAGGGAAAAGTGATAAATTTTTAAAAGTGAGGGAGTTTAATGAGTGATTTTATTTGTGAAGGGGTTTTCTATAATAATATTATTACTATATAATTAATTAAAATAATAATTTTTATAAATATAGAAAGTTTATTTTTTTCTAAAAATATAAAAAATTCTTATTTTTTCTCAAAATGTAAAATTCTATCTAAAAATAAAATTAATGCTTAATTATTTTATTTTGAGGGACAAAATAGTTAAAAAAAGTTTTTTGAGGGAAAAGTGATAAATTTTTAAAAGTGAGGGGGTTTAATGAGTGATTTTATTTATGAAGGGGTTTTCTATAATAATATTATTACTATGTAATTAATTAAAATAATAATTTTTATAATTATAGAAAATTTATTTTTTCTAAAAATATAAAAAATTCTTATTTTTTCTCAAAATGTAAAATTCTATCTAAAAATAAAATTAATGCTTAATTATTTTATTTTGAGGGACAAAATAGTTAAAAAAAGTTTTTTGAGGGAAAAGTGATAAATTTTTAAAAGTGAGGGGGTTTAATGAGTGATTTTATTTGTGAAGGGGTTTTCTATAATAATATTATTACTATATAATTAATTAAAATAATAATTTTTATAAATATAGAAAATTTATTTTTTCTAAAAATATAAAAAATTCTTATTTTTTCTCAAAATGTAAAATTCTATCTAAAAATAAAATTAATGCTTAATTATTTTATTTTGAGGGACAAAATAGTTAAAAAAAGTTTTTTGAGGGAAAGGTGATAAATTTTTAAAAGTGAGGGGGTTTAATAAGTGATTTTATTTGTGAAGGGATTTTCTATAATTTAACCTTAAAAATTTTATATTTCTCAGTTGTTTTATTTTTTGAGTGAAAACCAAAAATTAAAAAATAATTTTTAATGCTTGATATTTTTTTCCTAAAAACTAAAAAATAGAAACAAAAAATAATATCAAACAGACCCTAATTATTATCGTGTCAATTTTTTAAGGCAAGTAATTTGTGTTCTAGAAACTCTAACAAATTCAATATTTTGTTTGATTTGTAGCCAAGACCAATTTGTACTTGATTATGTCTATTTTAGATTATGATTTTTTTTATAAAAAAAATTAAATTTTTGTAGTTATGGATAAGTAGGAACATACCCAGTACCTCAAAGGCTCCCGCCTATGCAGGGTCTGGGGGGGGACGGATGTACGCAGCCTTCCTTATTCAGGGTGTTAACCTGAAGAGAGGCTGCTTCTCAGTGTCCCCAACCTGAGGGTGAGGACTTCCCAGGAGGTCACCCATCCTGGTACTACTCTCGCCCAAGCACGCTTAATTTCGGAGTTATGGATAAGTGAGAAAGAAAAAAAGCTTTAAACTGAGATTAATGGTTTGAATATATATATATATATATTGCTATTAATTGACATTACTTGTTAGTACCATACTCAACTCATAAATGTAAAAATACCCCATTTTTACCAAATTAAATCCATTTACTTATTTTAAGGGGGTGACCTTTGTTTCTAAAAGTTATTGAACACCATACAAATGTGCCCCGAGCAGGGGAGAAATGTTTGATTGAGTGTTGAGAAAGTTTTTATAGTTTCTTTTTTTCAAAATTACGTTTTGAGAGGGGTTGTGGCTCGTTGTGTAGAAGCTACATTGAAGAGGGTTAGTGACTCACCTTGCAGTGGTTACATTTTAAGAAGGTTGGTGGCTCATTGTGTAGTAGCTACACTTTGAGAGGGTTAGTGACTTGCCGTGCAGTAGTTACACTTGGGAAGGGTTGGTGACTTACAGTGCAATAGTCACACTGATGTTAATGATTGATGAGGATGATGATTGTATCGGGTTGGGGGTTATAATTAGAGATTGTAATTCTTAATTTTATAGTAGAATGTGGTACCCGTTGGGTCCCGTAGTTTTTTTCTAGTTGAGATCTGGTTTCCAAGTAAAAATATCGTGTGTTAATTTTCACTGTTTTTATTGTTTTTTGCTTCCGTTGTGCTCGTATTGTGTGATTTTTCCAACAGTATTTATTGATACTGTCAGCCATTTAATTCACGTAAATATTACACAAACTCATCGTATACTTTTTCTGCTAATTAGGGTTGGTCTCCGGATTTTAGGGGAATAAAACAAGTTTGATTGGTGTATTCTTTTTTTAAAAACTGAGGGGTCCAACCAAGATCGAGTATGCTTCCAGTAATTCATTTTATATTATAAAACTAGTTAATAATGTGGATTTTTTGTTATATATATATATATTTTTTTTCTTTTTTTCTTTTTGGAGACTTTATGTGTACCAAGGAGATTCCTTTCTTAATTATCCAAAAAAAAAAATGGTGGAAATTTTATAGTGCAAACACATGGCCATTGCACAGATTATGAGTAGTGATATACATAGAAATAAACTAGTAGTATAATTAATATTTATTAGAGATCTTTAATAGATTAGGAGTCCAAGCAACTGCTTTCATTACTTTGAGTCTTGATCGACCCCGCTTATAATTATGTTAATGTTAATAATGGAAACAGTTGGAATTTGATCTCGAGACTTCATGATTACAGAGGCACAAATAACATCTTAAGAAACCAAATATCTTGGCCACCTAATTCTTGTTTGTTCGTGCTTCTTTAATGGAAAAATATAGATATTTTCTTGCTAAAAATGCAAAGAAACAAATGTATAGGAATCTATGAGTAGCCATTCTAAATCAAGGAAAATATAGAAAATTCAAATGGATGAGCTTCGTTATTATTATTATTATGATTATTACTATTACAATTATTTATGAATAAAAATAAAAATAAGAAAATAAAAAGGGGAGTTCATATTTGGGGTAATGTAGGCAAGTAGGGTGCATCTTTGCTTCCCTCTTTTGGTAATTTTGACACATATTCAAGGTCATTTTCGGTAATAATTATCCAAACACTGTATAATATAAGCTTTGAGAGAATATATATATATATAAAGAGAAAAACTTGGTTGAATTTATAGATGGCAATGTGGCCCGATCCGGTGAATTGACCCATTTCATCTGCTATTTGACCCGATCATAATTCGAAACATTTAAACTTTATTTGGATCGGAACTCAAAAATAAACTGACCTGAGTTGATTTAAAACTCGAAATGACCTGACCTAAATTAGACAAACTTAAGTTTGACCCTACCTGTGATGAGCCCAGACTCGAACCAAACCCATTCTGCAATCCGAAATGATCAAAATATAAATCTAACCAATCATGGAATCTAAATAATATACTAATTATGGCCATTTTTATTTTAATTTGTAGTTTTAGTTTTGATTTCCAAGTTGAATAAATATATTATCAAAATAATCTAATGAATCTACCTAAAACCCAACCCGACCCGAGGTCGACCCAACCTGAGACTTACCCAACCTAAGGTCAATCCGAACCCGAGGACGACCGAATCCGGGATAGACCCGAAGTGACATTAACCCAATCCGACTCTATCCGATTGCCAGGTCTAATTGGATTGGGGATCCCGAACCGGACCACATTAGGTTTTTTTTTTGGACAAACATTGGGTTTAGTAAACAAAAAGAACTTAATGGAAATTTTACAAAGAACTTATCATTTGTATACCATATATTAAATAATTCAGTAGATGAATGTTCTAACACAACAGTGTATATAATGATATATCAGTAATATTCTTTCTTTTCCGCTTAACGTTTCGGTTAGGACTTTTTTTTGAAGGTAGGGAATAAATCCCCTCAAATTTCTCATGAACGGGGAGCCACAATTTGCCTAAGTGGGGATTCGAACCCAAAATATGCAATTGGCCACTAGTGTTTTTTCACTACTAAATTATGTCCCTATGCTATTGTGCTTACACAACGGGCATGGAGAGAAAAAAGAGACTTGTAGGGTTGGGGATCCCAACCAGACCACATTGGGTTAAGTAAATAAAGAATTAATAGTTGGGATAACGATATGATCCACACCAGATAAATATTTTTATGTAAATTATTTTAAAAGTTAGGAAAGTAATAATGTCAGGATGTTTTTTATTACAGGATATCTTGTTCCCTCTATCTTTTCTTTTCCATTTTGCCTTTTTTAATTTGTATTCAACATATTTTCTTATGGGTTTTTTTTATTTAAAATCACCAAACTTTTTTAATTTTTCAAATCATACCCAAATTTTTTAAAATTTTTTAATGTCACACCTGATGTTGACATCATTAACTTTCAATTAAAATAAATAGGAAATTACCAAACTACCCTTAATAAAACTTTTTTCTTTTTTTTTTTGTTTCCAATGAATTAAAAATTGAATTTTTTATGAAAATAATTTTAGAAATTTGAATTTATATTTAAAATGATTTTAAAATATTAAAAAATTTTAAATATTTAAAATTCATAAATATTTAAAGATAATTTTGTATTTAAATTTTTTTTTAAGTATCACATAAGTAAAAACTAATGAATTGTTAAAGCCATTAGTTTTTTATGACTTGCCATTTAAAAAATATTTTTTTAAAACATAAAAACTATTTTTAAATTATTTACAAATTTTTAGATGTTTAAAGTATTTTAAAATGATTTTAATTATTTTAAAATTTTAAATTTTTTCTCCTATTTTTAAAAGTTATATTAGCAAAAACTAATGAATATTAACAACATTAACATTAAGGTTTGACATTAAAAAATATTCAGAATCTAAATTTTTAAAAAAATTTTAATATTAAACTTTAATATTAGCAATATTAATATCTATTAATTTTTATTAATATGTTAATTTTATACTGAGAATTATTTTTTTAATTATCGAAAAAAATAAAGGGAAGGCCAATGGAATTTGGAGAGTGTAGTATAATAGGCGAAACCTTTTTAATTAGCCTTTAATTTTAGCATGCGTGGCTCGAGATGTTTCTTTCTTTTTTTTTTTTCTTTTTTTTTTTTGGGAATTAAAAAAAGCAATTCAAATTGTTGTTGATGATGATTTATTATTTATATTTAATCCCATAAATTTATTAAACTAATCCTTTTACCCATATTTTTATTCAATTTGGTTTCACTTTGAAAATTAATTATATCGAACTTGTTAGCATGATTAATTTTACAGATCTTTTTTTATATCAATAGCGATAAAAAATTGTTAGAGTATAAAGTTAATTATGAGTCTTTGCTTATTAGCTTAAGTTTTTGGGACAGTTAGTTCCTTGATATGATATTAGAACTAAGATGTTACGAGTTGGAATCTCAACAGTCTTTATTTTTAATATTAACATAATTTAAGCACAAGTTATGAGTTGTGCTTGTGCAATATCCACGCTTCAACCTCAATGTAAATTGTTCGAGTATAAAGTCAATTATGGGCCTTCATCTATTAGCTTAAACTTTTAGGATAGTTAATTTTTTGATAAAAATTCACATCAATAGTGTTTACTATTAGACTATAACTCCTTGACAATGAATACTATTGATATCGTTAGTTGGCTTGTATTTGCATTTAATAATCAATATATATATAAAACAAAAAATACGATAAATTATATATTAATATTTTAAGGTTTGGTGTATTAATCTTTTAGTCCATAAACTATGTGAAGTAATTTTTTAGTTCAAAAAGTTATATGTATTTAGTAAAATAATTCAAATAGCGATGTGTAGGGATACTAAATAGGCCTGCTTTTATTCTTTCATATTATTGTTTGGACTATTTTATTAAATATACGTCACTTCTTGAGCTAAAAAATTATTTTATAAAGTTTGTGTAATAAAACATCGATACACTAAATTTTAGAGTATTAATATATAATTTACCTTAAAAAATAATTACTACTAAAAAAGTAAATGTTTAACATTATCTTCTTGTGATCTAGAAGTTTCTCAGCAAGTGTGTTTTCTACTCAAATGTGTTAAATTTGATACATAAAATATCTTCCTCGTTCTACGAAATATATTTTAAGCGCAACGTATCTGCATAAAGAGATATATTAGAGGAGAAAATCATTCTTAAGCCTTCATACATCGGTATAAAATTTTGAAACAATTGATTCATAGACAAAATTAACTGACTAATCAATTTAGATTGATCAAGTTCAACGTCTATTATCATGCGGTATCAATCTCTATCGATTACTTTTTCAATATTATACGACTCTCATCGGTTTCTGTAAAATTAAAAAAATATTAAAAGAAGGATGAATCATCTTAACTTAACAACCAAAAATCAAGCAACGTGTCCTAGATTCCTACAATTTTGTTATAATAGTCACGTTCATCGGAGAAATTGTTTATAGAAAACACTGTTACTATTATTTTTAACTGTAGTCAAAATAAAAGAGCAAATGAGGATTAACAAAAGGGATTAAGAATAACAATTGGTGAAACCAATATACCTACTAATAATTAAAATAACAAAGTATTCTCTTGATTGTAACTCACTCATCCTAATTACCCAATCATATTTACACAAGTTTACCTAATTTTTTTCTAGTCAACTGCACTACAGTAAATTAAACTAAACATTATTTATTGCAATGGCTCCGGTTTTTTTTCCTGATAGATAGCGAGGAACTCACAATACAAAACACGGCATCCCACAAAGGGGACCCGAAAAGCACCCAGAGGTACAATGAAGTGAAGGCCACTATGTTTTTCTCATTATATCAATTTTGTCCGTTTACAATTTACTAAAGAGGGCACCGACACGCCGTCACTCGATTCCATTAGAACTTCGAAGTTAAGCGTACTTAGGCGAGAGCAGTACCAGGATAGGTGACCTCCTGGGAAATCTTCATCCTCAGGTTGGGGGCACTTGAAAATATACTCTTTTCAGGTTAACACCCTGAAGGGTGAAGGCTGCGTATATCTGCCCCCCAGACCCTGCATAGGCGGGAGCTCTTGAACCACTGGGTATGTTCATTTTCCTAGTCCGTTTACAATTTACATTGTGTTAATTTAGTCTTTTGGTCAAATTCAAGTTAAGGTATTGACGTAGCTTTTACCGATACAATCACGCTAGATGCAAGTAACTCATTATAATTCCCCCACTTTGCTCAATTTAACCCAACATATAATCGAATCATTAAGAGTTTTATGAAAAATATAATATAAATTTTACTTTAAGAACCAATTTGACACAAAACTAAAAGTATAAACACTGACACAATAGTCAAAGTACACCTCGATAAATTAATACCCTTAGGATCGTAAATATTTATTAATTAATCGAGATTTTATTCACCACATTGGTCCCAAATCGGGACTAGTCAAAAATATTATTTAATCAAATTTATTAATTTATCGAGATTATACTATAGTTAAATTAGGGTGGTTATTCAAAAATATGGTAAACTTTTTTTTAAATAGTTTAACATCCAATTGATTGATGGTAAAACGAAGTATGTGATGATTCTTTCAGTCATTTTCAAACAGGGTCTGGTTTCCGAGTCCAATTAGAAAATAACTTGTGTTACATGAATTTCACTCGACCAGATAGCACTTCACTAGCACGATACAATTTAATAGGGCTGATCCCGGGATTTTAGTGGCTTAAAATAATTTTTTTTCTTATTGTTTTTGGTAATCGAGGTGTGGTTAAGTATACTTTGAATAATTTATAGGGTAAATTACAAAAATTCTTTCTAATTTTTACTTCAATAACAGAAAATTCCCTTACAAATAAAACCACTCACTTTTGAAAATTTTTTACTTTGCCCCCAAATAATTTTTTTGACCATTTTGTCCCTCAAAATAAAATGGTTAAGTGTTTGATTTTATTTTTAGGTTTGAGTTTTATATTTTGAAGAAAAATAAGGATTTTTTTTATATTTTTAAAAAGAGGAATTTTCTATATTTATAAAAATTATTATTTTAATTAATTAGAGTAGTGACATATTAATATCAACAAAAAAAATATTATATTTTATCTCATAATATTTTTATGAAAATTTTAAGAATACTTTTTATCTTCTGAACTTGTAATAATATTACTATAATTAACTAAAATAATTATATTTTTATAAATATAGAAAATCCCTTAATTCTTTTACTAAAAATATAAAATTTTTAATTTTTTTCTAATAATATAAAATTTCTTCTAAAAATAAAATTAAACATTAGGAGCATAATGGTCAAAAATAAGTTGCATGGAGGTTAAGTGATAAATTTGTAAAAATAAGGGGGTTTTATAAGTGCTTTTATTTGTGAAGGGGTTTTCTGCTTTTAAAGCAAAAGATAAAAAAATTTTCTATAATGTATCCTAATTTATATAATATTATAATATCAATTAATGCTTATGTTATTTATATTATGTATGTAAATATGCAAATTTAAAATTGATATGAGCCAAATAGGATTGGGGTATTGATACAGCTATTCCCGAGCCCGATCCCAAGTTTCATAATTCGGCCGAGTTACATGGGTCCGAGGTAGCAACGCCACCTCATCGTTGCTGAGGTGGTAGGCCTAGTCATCTCCACTTAGATATTTTTTAGATAAATAATGGGATTAGGGTTAATTAGGGTCATGTTTCCGTCTCACTTTTCCTAATTCTCTCTATGTCTTCACCCCTTTTTCTTATGTAATTACTCTATTTTAGGAGTTAATATTCACAATATATATATATATATATATATATATATATATATATATATATATATATATATATATATATAAAAATATACAGCATGGCAGTCATTTACTGCTCTGTAGCATCGATTATAATTTGTCTGACACTACAACAAAAAAGGGTAATTCTCGGCGCTTTTTTTTGGAATTCTCGGCGCAAAAAAGGGCCGAGAATTTTATTATCGGCGCTTAGGACAAGCGCCGAGAAAGAAAACACCGAAAAATAAAAGCGCCGAGAATACCGGCGCTTATAAACGCCGAGAATCTCGGTGGTTATGAGTGCCGATATTTTTCGGCGTTTTTTATTGTCGAGATTTTTTGAGTTTTTTAAATACCCTATTTTTACTTCTTAGCATGGACATTTTACAAACAGCCTGTATTATCTATTTATTTGTGCATATTTTTCACACACACACACACACACACATATATATATACACAAAATTACTTAATAAAAAAATATCAACTGAACTGATAAATTTTTCATAAAATTTCGAATTCGACAATCAAAATATTACATCATTGTCAATGTACTTTGATAGTTCAATACAAAATTTGAGATTTTTTCCACTCCAAATATCAACATAATTAATCTAATAACCAAAAATATAAAAATAAAATATACAATGCTAACTTAGTCAAATACATTCTTCACAAATATATCAATCAATCGAATGAGCTTGGCGTGCTTGGAGATGCAAAAAAATTTGAAGGTTCACCGTCACCTGATCCCGATTCATCTCTACCCTGTATAGACAACACAATAATAACATTACTTATGTACAAAATATCAATCTACCAGTTTACTATCACATAAATCAATAACAATGAGCACATGAAATCATTTATCGGAACCCGTCAACCCTCAAGTGTCCACAATCCCTTTTGGAAGGGAAGTAGGAGTATATAGAGGGAGGCCTAGGTTGTGCTGCATCTCATGACTTTCATATCATGTGATTGCCACCTATTTAGCTTGCCCTCCATTCTCATTTCTATCTATTATGTGCTTGAAACAAATGAAGAGTCTGCAACATCTTAAAGCGACAATATAGCACATGAGATTCCACTCTCTGCTACATCTTACAAAGCACAACACACATGATTCAAATTATATCTTGTTGTCTAAAGTTAGGCTATTCCTCATATGTGAAAAATTGAAAGAGGATTATCAATGAAGATATTAGAGAAAAGATTTAGTAGAAGAAGTGTCAAAACATCCAAAAACCAAACCATCTTATCAAGTAGCAAGACAAGCATATCTGATCCAAAATTTTGCTTCACATGGTAAATTCATATAGTTTTCCAAAAGTACCAACCCCAATGCCACCTTTTGTCTCAATCATTCACATCATCAATTTCATTATTTACAAAGGATTAGAAAAGTAATTATTTGCATTATAGTACAAACAAATACAAATTAAATAGATTATCTTACCGGATCAGCAACCGCAGTAATAATTGCTCGACCTTCTACTATCATTTCATATGATGCTTGGCCAGAAGAAACATCATCATAGATGGGTAGGAGCCTTCTCATTTGCTGCTTTACATTGGCCAATTCTATTTTCATATTTTGTAATTCGACATGATCACTGGTACGGTCGAGTCCCTTTTTCTTTAGTTCACCCCTGACTCCGTATATATCACTCCTCTTCATGCCAAATCCATAGCCGACCGCTCGATAGCCCGAATTTTTCTGTTCATACATTAGCTCTGCAAATACTTCCTCCTCGATTTCTGATCGAGGTCTGGAAGAAGATCCAAGTCGAGTCTCAACTATTTCTCTAGCTGTATCCTACAAAGAAGAGAAAAAGACGTTAAATACATTTAAATTAAAAGAAATGTGAGATAATAATAAAACCCACTATAAATTCTTGTGAAACCGTGTTCTCAAAAAAGCCACCACTTTTCCTTGTATGAGTTTCCTGGTAAAACTCTATACTAGTGGGCTTCTTCCCTTTATTAATTTCCTACAATCAACACGTCAACATAAGTCTTAACTAATTTAACAGGTAGATTGTAATAATACACTAAACATATACTGAAGTCCTTACAAAACTATCTCTTTTATTGACATAACTTGTTGAACCAGTCGTGTGAAACTGATTCTGCTTGGCACGTGCTTATTTGCCGCATTTACTCTTCTCCTGACATTGGAAATCAACATCAATCCAAGAAAAATTTTACATTCATAATCAATATCAATCTGCTTCCCCCTTTTTGACCAATCAAAAATTACTTAAAAAGAAATTGTTTTACCTTGCCTTGTGGAGAAAACCAAAAATATACCAAAGTTATCAATTGGTCACGATTAACTCCTCGTGGTACTGTTGCAATAACTTCAGCCTCAGTTTTGTTCCCTTGGCAATATTGCGCTTTGAAGCTCGTCTTATAACCCCTCCACATTTTTTCAAGATGCTATAGTATTGATTTATCAATCAATACATCACTGGGCATTGAAAATTTCCCGTAAAACATAAAATCCAACAATAATGTCACAAAAAGGCAAGGAAAAAGTAAGAAGGCATAAAACAGTAGTTGTACTAGTAAGAGAGCAACTACATTTCAGTGCTATATCCAAATTTCACTCGAACAGTAAAATTTGATAGAAGAACCTATTGCCAATTATACTATTGAATTAAATTAACACAATTAAGAGTATAAAACCTTAATTAATACAATGATAAAGTTCAAAAACTTCAGACATACATATTATATCATATATATAAAGTAAACTTCAGACATAAATAATACTTACTCGGATAACCTCAATAGCTTCTGCTTTGTATTGGTCATTCATCGTACGCCAATCTCTTACTCCGAGCGGACAAAACCGTCCCGTTTTTGCAACCTCTCCAATAAACCGGATCAACAAATCGCCACCCTTTCTAATTGGTTGGCGTAGGTCATTGAACCGCACAATAATTCTTACACCTTCAGGAAGATGCCATACTTCCTTAACTGGTATCGTCCTTAAGGTACTCAAGTTACCTTGGCCATCTATTAACGATTAAGATATACCATTACTTTTCTAATTGATTGAAAAATTATTACCATAATTAATGCTATAAAATTGAAAACATTTACCGATAAGTTGAAGTAGCTCCCTCTCATCAAATGGCACGTCAGTGGACCAAACACCAGCTTCCCTGACTGGTCTCTCTGCTTCAGATGTTGACAGTCTTGGCTGACTGTCATCACCTCCTTCATGTTCCGGTGTTGCTGTTGAGGACTGCACTAATTTGCCACTTCTAAAAAACCTCCTCATTGTGAATCTACGCTTTTTCAAAAACAAAAGAATTAGTAGATGTATAATAGAACGTACAAAAATAAAATAAGAAGCAAATATGTTCCGTAAAACAAATAATCAATAATGAAACAAAGATCATGGACAAAATGAAACAATACATACAAAAGAAAACTAACATACATGGACAAAATAAAACAATACGTACAAAAGAAAACTAACATACATGGACAAAATGAAACAACACGTATAAAAGAAAACTAACATACATGGACAAAATGAAACAACACATAACATTATTTCACAACTCTAAAAAAACAAAGATCAAATCTCGCCTAGATCATACAAGTCCCTAGGTTTAGTCTTAATGACATGATACCATCCCTTTTGCATCTCATCTTGAATATAGAAAACTTGCTTTGCTTGAGATGAGATGACAAATGGATCATCTTTCAACAATCGACCCGTATGCATCAACTTAGAGAAGTTCACACAAGCACCATCATTTCTAAATGTTCTTAAGCCCCTATTTATATCTACCCAATCACAACGAAAAATGATAACTTTATAACTCCCATAATAGTCTAGTTCATATATGTCTGTCAATTTGCCATAGTAAACTTGTCCATCAGCTACGACCATGACCCCAGAATTTTGTGTCCTCGTATAGCGTTCACGATCTTCTGTATGAAACTTATATCCATTAAGGACAAAGCCCTTCATTCTTTTAGCATACTGATTTAGCCCACCAGCTAAAGCCCTTCTCAATCGGCCTTCTTCGGTAGTTGCATCAATTTTGTGCACCTTAATAGAATAAAAGGTAGTATCAAAATTAATGGTGAATATATAATATCAACTTCAACATCGAATAAAATATACTAACCTGGTTTTGAAGCCACTCAGAAAACTCTTCAACAATCCACTGATTTTCTAATGTTGCATTAGATCGACCTCTATGAAAATATGCTCGTCGTTTTTCACTTCAAAATTCACTATAATAAGGAAATTATTAGCGGGTTGAACAAAAATAGTTAATATTGACAAAGTTGCTTCTATTAACACTTACTCACAAAGTTCCTTGATTTCATCTAGCTGAAGTAGCACATAACGATGCGCTTGTTCCTTACTTCTTATATCAAGGCGAACAACTTTCTCTTTTCTAATTGCACGACCCCCAGACTTTAACAAGTATTTACCCATACTTGAACCATTATCATCATTTCTTTTGGGTCTATTAAAAATGGTCGTAGCACCTTCTAAGTATCTAGAACAAAATGTAATAGTCTCCTCCATGATGTAGCCTTCAGCAATGGACCCTTCTGGCCGCGCCTGGTTACTTACGTATGCTTTCAAATGGGACAAATACCTTTATTACATAAATATAAATAACACGTGAGATCAATTACTGGATGCCAAATATGAGAGATAAAAGTAAATGAAGCATTATCGGCTAACCTTTCAATCGGATACATAGGCATCAATGGTTGTAGGTACACATCAATGTCAAGTCCAGGGCCCGATTCCCAGGAATAATCGAAGAAAGAATGAATGACGATTGCTTCATACATAGCCATGGGGGCAAGTTGTACGGGATCAACACCACTGGTCATGTACTATAAGTAGTATTCATAAGACGGTACGGATTGAAGCCGTCACTAGCAAGACCAAGCCTAACACTACGAGGATCTGAAGAAAACTCCGGATACCGAGCATCAAATGCCCTCCAAGCTAAGCCATCTGCAGGATGCCTTAATTTCCCATCCTTCAAACGGTCTATCTCATGCCATCTCATATCTTCGGCTGTTTTAGATGACATGTATAATCTTTTGAGCCTTGAAATCAAAGAAAAATACCGCATAACCTTAGCGGGCTCTCCTTTCTTGGTTGACATAGTTTCATCACTACAATTGTCATCTTCCGTACCCTTAACTGTCTTCCATCTTGAGGTACCGCATATATGACAACTCTCTTTTTCAGACATTTCACCCCAATACAACATACAATTATTTGGACAAGCATGAATCTTTTCATATCCAAGACCAAACTCATTGATCATTTTCTGAGCTTCATAATAAGATGATGGAAATACCATAATTTGGGAAAATGCATCAACAAGAAGTCTTAGCAACATCGTGAAGGACTCAGCAGACCAACTATGCATACATTTCAAGTGAAACAAGTGCAAAAGAAATGACAATTTGGAGAATGCGCTCCAGCCTGGATATAGTTCTTCATTAGAAGCTTCCAATATCTTCTTATACTTGGCTTTCTCCTCAGGAGATTGGTTGGGTTGTTCAAGAGGAACTTGGTCCGACCAATCATATTCATCAGACAAATGGGGTTGACTTGTGGAGGGAGGAATATCAACTCCGATACTTTCTCGTAGTAATCCACCAATATCATCTCGACCTATGGCCCTTCCCTCATTATTATTGGTAGATGTTTGACTATTGCATCTCAATTGTTGAACAATATCTTCTTTTCCATGAAAAATTCATTTCTTATACTTTGGCCAAAAACCCTTAAAAATGATATGATATTGCACATCTTCTAATGAGAACCATTTGGCTACTTTGCATTTATTACATGGACATCGAGTTTTTCCTTCTATAAGGTTTTCTTTAGCCAACTTAATAAATTCAATGACACCATCAATATAAACTTGACTAATCCTTGGTTGCGTGATCCAACTCGTATCCATATCTCTAAATATTAAGTAGTGCAATCAAATTACCTAAAAATTAAAAAAAGATAGAGTTCATAAGACAAATATTAATCAACCAATCAAAATATATACAAATACAAAAATAAATAATTAATGGGACTTAGGAGAAGTTAGAAATTAAAGTAAGATACATGAGTTCCTTATAATCAATTTTAATCCTCTAATGTGAAGGATCCATCTAAACAAGGGATACAACAACAAAGTTTTATTTTTTCAAATTTAAAAATTATGAAATCGATATCTAATCTCCCTGACATTAACAAATTGAACTCACAAGCGCCACCAACACATAATTTTAAACATCAATCAAACACAGTAACACAAGAATTTCATCAAAACAACAATTTTTTGTACTAATCAATTCAAATGATGAGATGCAACGATAGAATCATTCGAACCATAGCATTAAGGATGCGCATGAAGCAGGGGAAAGTGTGAAACGGCGATAATACAAAACTATAATAAAACTACTTCAACCAACTCAAATGATATAATACTTGTAGAAGAATAAGCAGTCCAATAAAAATAAAAACCGAAACTAGGGCAAGGACATCACATACTAACAGCAAAGCAAGAGCAACTGTGAAATCGGAAGGTGAGGGTGAGAGACGAACGCTAGCGGCGACGGTGAGAGGCTAACCCGGGCGGCGACGGTGAGAGGAGAACGCCGGCGGCCACGGTGAGAGGTGACGCGGTTGGAAATCGGGTGGTGAGGGTGAGAGACGAACGTGCTTTGCGAGGGTGAGGGTGAGAGACGAGGGTTAGGGTTTGTGGGAGGTGAGGGCGAGAGACGACGGTGAGAGCGCGAGAAATGAGGGTCAGGGTTTGTTTGGGGTATATATACCCGGCGAGAATCTCGGCGCTTATAAGCGCTGATATTTTTTGCGTCGTTTAAAACCGCCGAGAATTTTCGACGCTTTGTCTCGACGCATTTAAACGACGAGATTTCTCGACGTTTGTATAAACGTCGATATTTATGCGCCGAGAATTGCCCTTTTTTGTTGTAGTGTGAATTTTAGACTCCCTTGATTGAGCTAGATTTGATCTAAGTTCGTATAAAAAATGTACTACATATAAGTTATTTTTATAATATTGATCACTAGTATGCGGTAGAAATAAATTGATTATATAGTAATTAACTTTCAAAAGAGAATACTCTTAATAAGTTAGGGGTTCCAATAAATTGCTATCATTGCTCGGGGATTTAACTTGTTATCTGACTAAAGATAAAGAGTGGATTGAATTAAGATTGACATATTTAACTTGTTTAACTAAAAAATAACATTCTTAGTGCCCCAAGGGCTCTCGCGTAAGCAGGGTCGAGGGGGTGGATATACGCAGCCTTCCTCCTTCAAGGTATTATCCTGAAGAGAGGTTGTTTCCGAGCACCCCTAACTTGAGGGGGGTGCAACACGATGGTTTCGTAGGAGGTCACCCATCTTGGTACTATTCTCGCCCAAGCACGCTTAACTTTGGAGTTCTAATGGGATACGGTGCTTGCATGTTGGTACCCTCTTGGGTAATTGAGTCAAATTAGGATTGGGTGGGTATGTAGTTGACGCCCTAGAACAGAATGTCCTAAAAAATATTAGTAGGTTAGCATGTTATAAATAACACATAATAACTTGTACGATTAAACATTTAACCCTTGGATCTAGCAAGTAGTTCAACCGGCATATAAGAGATTCATGTATAAACGAGTCAAAGAAAATTGAGCATCCCTTATTTTGACTCGTTGTTAAGTTGATGTGAAATTTCATCGAGCTTCATGGAGTTGGCACATAAAATGTCCACATATTTGTTTATCTCTAAGTGAGATTTCATACTAAAATCAATTTGCATGAAGTATAGTTACCGATTGAGTATAGTTACATTAACTCGGCTCTTCAAAGTAATATAACTTGAGGTAAAAATTTTATTTATATTTAAAATAATATTAACTACCAAAAAAATATTTAATAAACTTAAAATCAAAATATAATTTTATTCTTTTATTTTTAAAACCATTTAATGTTAGGTTTAGGGAGTTTTATTTTTTTAAAATTTAAATTTCTTAAAAATTTAATATTTTTTTAAATATAAATGATATTTGAATTATGTTTAAGATATTTTTGTTTTAATTTACTTTTCATATCGACATAATTTAACGAAATCTTAATAGAGTTGTAGGAAAAATACTTGAGACAAAGTTAGAAAAGTTTAGGGTATCTGAAAAATATTTTAAAAAATCTTAG
The DNA here is from genome assembly GCA_018398585.1 of Simmondsia chinensis. Classification (NCBI taxonomy): domain Eukaryota; kingdom Viridiplantae; phylum Streptophyta; class Magnoliopsida; order Caryophyllales; family Simmondsiaceae; genus Simmondsia; species Simmondsia chinensis. The sequence continues at coordinate 41,765,601 of JAGTTD010000002.1, read as the reverse complement.
CTTACCTTTAAAATACATTACCAAACGTTAGGGTACCTGAACTAATTTTTTTAATAAGTTTTGCATATCTTTTAATAAAATTTGAAATAAAGGGATTAAATTAATCTTCCTCAATAGTTCGAAGGGTGTCCATAATTTAATTTAAGTGTTAAGGAGGCTATTGATTTTAACTAATGGTTTGGAGTTAAAAGTTGAGAGGGTTACATTAATTTTGACCAATAATTTAAGGATATATTTTATAAAATTAAAAGTTCAAATGATCACTTTAATTTTAATTCCAATAAATAGTATCGTTTTTATTTAGGGTATATTACATATTAGTATCCTAAAATTTAGTATAATAATTTTTTAATTCATAAACTTTGTGAAATAATTTATTAGTCCATGTTTTATTGCAAATATTTTTAGTCCAATTTTAGGTAGAACAAAGTGTTAGAAAGACAAAAAGATATTTATACTCTTATTCAAAATGTCATCATTTTTTCAAATTTAGTACTTTTCTCAAATTTCTTTAACTTATCACGTTCGCTTTTAGTCCAAATACTGATGTCATATGCTTGAAATTGAATTAAAAAATAATTACACTAAAACTTAGGAATTAATAAATTATTTTACAATTGTAAATTAAAAAATTATTACATTAAATCTTGGAGTAATAATATATAATTTAGGGTTATTTATATTTTAATACCCTGAAATTTTTGAAAATAATACAAAGAATCCCGACCTTTTTGAATTATTAAAAAGACTCTTAAGTTTTTGTCGTATTAATAAAAAGGCCCCTAAACTTTTGTCGTATTAATAAAAAGGTTCCTCTCCAACGTGATGATATCATTTTTAGTTGACAGAGCTAAGTGACAATTATGTTTTTATTAATGTTAGGGTAAATTACAGAAAATCCCCCTAACAACTGCTTCAATAACAAAAAAATCCCTCACTAATAAAACCACTCACTAAATCCCCTAACTTTTGAAAATTTTTCACTTTGCCCCCAATTAACCTTTTTTTTTGACCATTTTGCCCCTCAACAAAAAAAAAAATATATATATTTTATCTCATAATTTTTTTTTTCTGAAAATTTTAAAAATGCTTTTTATCTTCTGAACTTATATAAAAATATAAAATATTAATTTTTGTCTAATAATATAAAACCTTTTTCTAAAAATAAAATTAAACATTAAAGGCAAAATGGTCAAAAATAAGTTGCATGGGAGTTAAGTGATAAATTTTAAAAGTGAGGGGGTTTTGTGAGTACTTTTATTTGTGAGAGAGATTTTCTATTTTTAAAGTAAAAGACATGAGAATTTTCTATAATTTACCCTTAATGTCATAATAAAATGCTAAAAATACCCTTTAATAATCATATTTTGAAACAAATTAAGTGAAAATAGATAGCTTTTATATAATACAATATTTTGAATTTCGTTCTTATAAAGTAAGAATAAGTGTATTAAAACATAATTTAGGTCATTTAATTCTAGGATTAATAAAAAGCAGTTGCCAAGTCAGCTCTGTGATGGAAAATAACGTCCTCATGCTTTTTTTTTTGATAATTAGCAACAGAGTTGCAGTACAAAACAGGAAATTCGACCAAGCAAGCCTTGAGTCAACTCGTAAAAAAGCGGGGACTAAAAAAAGCCAAAAAGACAGGAAAACCAGCAAAAACAAGCAAAACACGACTCTCAAACACTACTAGGCAAGAAATCGAAGATATAACCAAACAAAAGACAGGAAATTGGGACAAACGAAGCTCCAAGTCTCCTGAAGCAAGGCACTCAACAAAAGTGGATCAAAGCCATCAAAGTTCAGACCAAATCTTTTCCCCATCTCCGGTGTGCGCTTCGCTACAAGGATCCTGCCGGCATCTTCAACACTGCAGCCATTTTTGGTCTTTTTTCTTCCTTCCTTTCACCTCTTCTTCTTCTTCCACTATTTGCAGGTTTAGATAGCCTCCTCACACTACCACCGGGTGACATATCTTTAAAAACCTCTTGGAGGTCTCGCTTATCTTTTTCTCTTTTCCTGCGCTTTAGCGCTCTCCTTGAAATGAGCCTTTTTATTAATACAATAAAATTTAAAAATATTTTTAATAATTTAAAAAAAGTTAAAATCTTTTATATTATTTTCAAAAATCTCAAAATATTAAAATATAAATAATTTTATAATTTATTGCTTATTCGTTAGCTTAATCTTTTGCGATAATTAGTTGACAGGACAAGGGGGTGCTTAAATGACAAGGCAAAAAGGGGGGGTGGGCACATGGGGGATGTGACCAAAGACATTTACACGCGTCGAAACCCCGCTTGTGGTATTAGAACCGCGAGTGGGGGGACCACTGCCCTTTTATCCGTCCACGTGTTCCAACAGTCTCACGCTTTTAACGGTAAGCCGCCATTCCCACGTGCTCTCTCATTGGTTGTTCTTTTTCTTTTTTTACTGTTTTACCCCTCCCCTCAACAAAGTTTACCAATTTATCCTTGGTCAAACTTGACGTGGCCAATTGTCCTTCTCTTGTCGATTATGTTGTGTTATATTCGTATTTACGGTACGCAAATAGTTGTAGAGTGTATTTATTCGTTTTAATAAGATTTATTTATTTAAAATTTATACTTTTTTATAGGTAAATATTTGGTTCTATAAAGTATAAAGATCTTTTTTACAAAATAAAGTATTTAGATATTAGTTTAAAAAATAACTTCTCAATTATGATTATAAAAAAATAACTTAATAATATAAATCGATTAATAATGATACATTGGAGAATATTATGATAATGGTTGGTTATAGTAGTGGAGAGCGTTGAGTGCAGTGAGTTATAATATTATTGCTGATATAATTTTGTAAAAATATTATTATACAATAAGATGTGAAAAAGATCTAATTCTACATTTTTTTCTACTTAGTTATAAAATAAATTTTTTTTCCTTTTAGTTAAGATGTGAAAAAAGATTTAAGAAGATTTTTTTTGTCAATCAAATATAAATCTTATAGTTGACTATAACTTTTTCACAACTTTAAACTATTAAAAGGTTGAACCAAAAGCATCCTTAGAGTAGGAGTCAATTTGCGTCCAACCTATTTATTGAATGGGTTAAGAACCTTTAATCATTGCCTGACTCAATTAATAAACAGGGTTACCCATTTAATTATGGGTGACTATTTTTATTATATGTTAGTTTATTAACTTACAAACATGTTAGTAATACAGTTCATAATTAATAATAGAATAAATATATGGCATACTTATAATTGTTGAAATAAATGTGTTCAAAATGGGTTGGCCCAAATAGAACTCAAACTTAATCAAATAACCTAAACGAGTTAAACATGTCAATCCAACTTAAACCGGACTCCCAAAATCCCAACCCGACCCACTATCTTTGTTTATTATTATCATGTCGTGTCATATTACTTAAAAAAAAACTCGTCCCCAATGGATTTGTTGGCTCAAAAAGTGAACAAGTTGAGTTCGAACATTATTAATAATGAGTTCAAACAAAAGATTGCTTGGTTTTTAATGGCTTGTCTTAATAACGAGCATGTCTTGATAGCAAGGTTGAATTGGCTCGACAAGGAACTCAACAGGGCTTAATTATACTAAAAAGTCGAGTCAAGCTATATATGTATCGATCATACTAAAATCTTCTCAAATCAAGTTTGAATAAACTATTAGAAGATTGATTGACGTTTGGATAAAACTCCGAATTTGAACAAATTATGGTGCTCGGCTTAGCTTGTTTTAACCAAATGGTCACCCCAGATGCAAGCGTTCTAATACAAACTCACATGTGACTCAACCATTAACACCATTGTTGTAAGCTTAATGTCATTTTTTTCTCCAGTACTCTGTTAACATGATATATATATATATTATATCAGGAGGGCCAAAGTGACACAATTAAAAGTATAATGATCACTAAATTAACACCATGAACAAGCATATAGATGTACGATACGAAGAATCCAAAAACATATACAATTCAAACTTTAAAATGGGTAATCTAGAGTATCCCGGGAGGGTAAATTGGAGATCAGCTGTACACCATTAACCATAAATGTCAAATATGTCATATCGACTGCATTCGTTATGCATGCTCGCTCATATACCGAGGGCATCCTTCTGGCAACAAACCGATATTTTGGATAAAGAAGAAAGAAGAGAATGGACCCCTACAAAATACATGGGGGAAAAGTTATGAAAAAGACTTGGGGAGAGTCACAAGATGATGAAGAACTTGTCAGAGAGGTCCCCCTCTTCAAACTCAAAGGCAGCCTTGACTCTACTTCATACTTTGATTTTGATGTCTTCACTATTAAGGGTCTCTTTTATCCTTACTCTTTTCCCTTCATAAAAGCTGTATAATACGGAATTATAATAAAGTCTGATGTAACATAGTACAATCACTTATTTTAGTTAAGGACTTTTTTATCTGAGTATAGTAAGAAATCTCGTGTTGGAGTTGCAAGAGAGAAGATCAATGCATGAGTATAGTGCCTGCTATAATTGATGTCAATTGGTTTTATTATGTCATTCAACTTAAATTTATATGTGGATATCGTATGTGCCACCTTTATAGGTCGGGCCTAAGGCTTGGTGAGGTTCAACAATTTATTTCACATAAGTGAAATAGTACAGATCAAGGTTGTAAATGGGTGCACTAATCCACCTTGAAAGATTCAAAATGATATTACGGGCATCTCCCTGCAGTTGTGTGGATATTGAGTTTTAACACTAATCTAGGGAACCTAACATGACTGTCGATTGGTTAGCCAAATATGGTCTTCTCCACCAAGCTCTCAGCTCGGATTTATAGTGATGGCAGATGCGTAATATAGGTCTTTTCCAAGGAAGGCCGTCTAGTTAATGTACATTCCTTTGTTAAAAAGAAAATGTAAGTCTTCAACTCAACCTTTTATAACATTTGACCAGTAATTTTTAGTTATTATCTTCATTCTTTTTCAAATAATTAAGCCAATTGAATCAATACAAAGTGGGCGAAATGGGATGACGTATAATGTCCTACAAATTTGCCCACATCAATTTAAGAAGAGAAGAGCTAACTCTCTTACTTAGAATACAACACTAATATGATTACGAAAACAAAGAGGAAAAGGAAACAGAGTATAATTATGACTAAGAAAAACCTGAAAACGAGCGAAATTGGCTCTGATTTCTAGAAGGATTACTTTGATATTCATACTCTATCAAAGGGTCCAGTCAACCAAGCCTCTTGATGAGTTAACTCTTTTTTCTCATCCTGGGTCTGCATCAAACCCACCACATTCATTTCTTAGGTGAAGTGCATCCTATTGTCACAGTTTAAAATTATATCTGCATACTCTTCATCAGCTTAAGTTCTTGAACAGTTAGTTCTTTAACACGCATTATGACGTAAACGAAGGCTAAGTGGGTGTGATCATAAGCAAGAGAGTTTACTTGGGAGGGTTAATTAGCATTAAACTAAACATAGAAGTTTGTAATAAGTGATAAGGATTGAGAGTAAAAAGAAGAAGCTAGGTGTTTCTCACAGGCAGATTCTTTCTAAAGTTTGTAACTTTACTTAATTAATTAACTAATTAATCAATTAATTAATCTTACTTTTATTTATTTAATTAATTTAAACAGTAATGATTTTTGGAAGAAGATGCGCATGATATGGAGAGATTCCAATTTATGCAGCTTTACATTATTTTAATTTTCTCCATTATTAATAAATTAAAATGAAAAATATTAAAAAAAAAAGATTAAAAAAGATTAGATTAGTGGGTGTTTATGTTTATCCCGACAGAGGGCACCCTTTGTTTCCCATCTTCAAACTTACTAATTTTGGTGCTTAACAGCTAATAGGATCTATAATCCACCTTCGTTTTAAGTAATTAATCACCTTTTTTTAATGTTAATTATGCCAAATTATTAGTTGTTTGTGCATATACACAGTCATCCATGTGCATAAAGATTCAAATACTTTGTTCTTATCAAGGTTATCACATGTAATTAGCCATCCAAATTGCGTTTATAGAGCTTTTTTGGTTTACTGTAACGTTTCCTGTTACTAGTTGTGTCCTTGCGTAAAATCCCTAAGTTCGTTGGTCAAGCTTGAAGGAGATGGTGGATTAGTTGCGAAAGGGGCATTCCATCAAGATTTGTTGTTTCTTTACTGTTATAGAAAGAAACTTAAGTACGTAAGTCCAATTCATCTTATCTCTTAATTCATCGCTACTTATAAAGCATTGATTCCCAATTATTAAAAAGAAAAAAACAAAACACTTTAATTCCCACTCAAATCATCCTGTCCGTTAAATATCAAGGAGTTGTCTGTGAAAGAAACCTCCGTCCGTAAGTCAAAATCATGCAGGTGGAAGATTGTTTTTCGTTTTCATAATCACGAAGGAAATGAATCTCCAATAGATTATTATTTTTTGCCCTTTCTTCTCTACCTCCTTTATTATTAAAAAAAATGACTTTTACTCTATACTGTGAAATTTCTTCTCATAATTATTGAAAAAATGGAGGAAAGGAATCTCCAATAAATACAAAGAGTCCTCCACTAAAACTGTAGAACAGAAAATAGTAAAAGTAACGAAAACGAACTCACAAGGACCATGATCAACAGTTGTGCCTAGAGCATGGTCCTAGACTTATGGTGCATCATGTGGGTAAGTAGGTGATGCAATAGCCTGAAAATAAGTATAGCTGTGGAAACTAATCTATTTATATCGTTATAGTCGATTTTCATTAGTGATAAAAAGATCAAATAATGCAAAATTTTCAATTGGTTGAGATTGATTTATGATCAAAATAATTTAGATTCAAAGAAACTGTACCAATATGCTATAATATATGCTAACATGAATGGCCAGAAGACTACATGATTGGCCCACCATATTGTGTGTGTATGTCCTCATTATGCCTCTTTCCCACTCACACAATATGCTTCTCTAATTTCTCCACTTTCAAGTTTTTTTTCCCCCCGATATGTAGACAGAAAACTCGAGATACAAAAACTGACATTTTATAAAAGGAGACTTGAAAGAAACACAGTGCAGAAAAGAAAAAAATAACACAAAAACACCTGCTAGAGCTATACGAGAAACAAACAGCTCAAATGCCAATCAAAGAATCTCAAATTCCATTGTATACTTTTCAAGTTTGTTTGATTGTAAGAAAGTTATTATTTTAAAAGAATTACTTTTTAAATATTTTCATTAAAAATTATCTTTTAGTTAAAAAATTTCATACCAAAATGAAGAAATTTTAATTCGGTCAAATTGACGTTAAAGTGGTTTAATTTTCTTTTCTCATCGAGAGAGTAAGTCAACTTTCTCCCGATGGAAGAACATAATATCTATTAAGCTAGTAATATTTGCTATTTAATCAAGCAATAATATGATTTAGATATGGAGAAAAAATAATTCTACAAAAACTAACAGAACCAAGGTGGAATTATACCCCCGACCTTAAAAAAAAAAACCATTAAGCATATAGCTACATGCAATGTTGGTCCAGACAATTTCGAGGTCCCAAGCGAACGTTACAAATGTGACCTTTTATGTATATTAATATTTTTTTAATCACGCAATACTAATACGATAAATTATAAAATTTTAATTATAAAATTTATTAATATTAACAATTGAGATTTTAAAAACTACAGCACGAGAATACATGCATGCATGCATTATATAGTGGCTAGATGGGGCAAAGTATAGACATTTACCAAACTATCATGCATGATTAGAGTTCATGTTTTACTCCATATTTGTTATGTCATCATCAAATGACATCATGTTTACCATCATGCACTTCTTTTTATTTCTCTTTTTTTTATCGAAATAAGGCCGATTTTTTTTTTTTGCTTTATTACAGTATAAAATCATTCTTAGCCACCATTAAATAGTACATTTCCTTAACATTCTCTTCTTTTTCCGAATGCTTTCCTTTTCTTTGGGAGAGAAAACTCTGTCTCTTTTCTTATACTACATATAAACTCTAAATACTTAAAAAAAATATCTAAAATTTTAATAGAAAATAGGATGTTACGTAAAAAGAACCTAAGAGGGGACCAGCACTAAAGCATCGATCTTATTATAACTCTAAAGTTAAGCGTACTAGGGCAAGAGCAGTACCAAGATGGCTGACCTCCTGGGAAGTCCTCGTGTTGCACCTCTGAAGTTGAGGTGTTCAGAAACAGTCTCTCTTCAAGGTAGCACTCTAAAGAGAGAAGGCTGCGTACATCCACCCTCTCAGATCCTACTTAGGCGGGAGCCATCGAGGCACCGAAATGTTGCTTGTTACTTAGGATGTTACATAAAAGCTCGTTGGACTATGTTGCCCAAAATAAAGTGGTTTTGGAATAAAAAGTTATTTAAAAAAGCAACTTTTATTATGCTCGAACTGAGAATATTTGACAATAATTTAAACTTTATTTCATTTAGTACATAATCAATTATTTAATTTATTTTCTCAATCGGAAAAAAAAAAAAAAGTACATCCCCTTTCCATGTTTCCCTCGCCACTAGCTAATCTCTTTCTCTAATTTATAGTTTAGGTATATATTTAATACTCATGTATTTTGATGCTTCTCTTGTTGTCAGATCTTTGGCTGATTGATGCGAACCAACTTTTCAGACTAGGGGTCCTCGGAATCAGCCTCCCTTCAGAGTAGGCCCTTAAAGGAGGAAGGCTGCGTACATATACCCTCCCCAGACTTTGCTTTTGCGGGAGCCCTTGGAGGCACTGGGTTTGTTGTTGTTGTTGTTGTTGTTGTATGTATGATATCCATTTGATCATTATTTAGTCTTTTTCTGCCTTATAATTAACATAAAGATTTATTTAGTTTCAGGGCCACACCCACCAACTATGAGATTCTAAAATGAAATAGCAAGCACATAATTTGAGAAGATAAGAAAACCCTGAGACACCAAATTTGCATCGTTTGATTGTAGCCTATATCCATGGAGATGTGTACATCGATTTCACTATTTTAATGAATAGTAGAAGAGATAATTTTTAGTGGCACACATGACTCACACAACCCTGTTACCTTGGGGTGGGGGGGAGGGGGGGGTTGTAGCCATACGCAAAACCTTAACACATCACAGACTATAAGGGCTTATTTGGCCAAGTTGTGAAAAAACTGTACACCTTTGTATAAAAATGCTTTTACTGGAGATAACTTTTGTACGAAAAGTTTTTAATTTCTAATTTAAAAGAGAGTTATTATATTTTTGCTTCTATTTTAAAACATAATAACACCTTCTACTTCTATTTAAACATTCTTTTTTTCTACGCCAAAAGCCTTTAAATTCTGGGAAAAAAAAAGCAACATACCTAATGTCTCAAGGGCTCCCGCCTAAGTAGGGTCTGGGGGGCGGATGTACGCAGCCTTTCCCCTTCAGGGTATTACCCCTGAAGAGAGGCTGTTTCCAAGTGCCTCCAACTTAAGAGTGAGGACTTTCTAGGAGGTTACCCATCCTAATATCGCTCTCGCCCAAACACGCTTAACTTTGAAGTTCTAATGGAATTCAATGACGGCATGTTGGTCGACTCTTTGGTTAAAAAAACTTGATCAAATATATCCGGAATCTCATCAACCTAATCCTGTACTAAATTAACAAAGTCTCCTTCCATGTTTCCCTCTCCACATACTAATCTCTTTCTCTAACTTATACTACATGCAATCCTTCGTGATTAGTCTTTTTATGACTTAAATTAACAAAATCATTAATTTCACTTCAAGCTAATACACCGACATAGTGATTAACAACACTCATTATCGAGGTTATGGCATCATGCGGTGGAATTATCCTTCCCACAGAACCCTCCTCATTCTAATCCACGCTGATGCCTTACGTTTCCCTCTGAAAAAGAAGGCAATTTTAACGAGTTTGTCCTTACAAATTTAAAAAGAAAATTATAAATTTACCCATGGATTAAACAATTAATTAATGGGTATTTAATAAAATTTTAAAAAAAGGAACAGTGGCCAGAATTATGGCAGAAATTAGGGCATAAATTAAGTGTAGGGGTTATGACTTAAGTGTCACTTTGCTCACATTTCAAGGTGCTTCATCCTACATATGCTTCATTTACCATTTCATTAACCTTATTGGATAAGATCAAATTATTATTAAAATATAAACAATTAAGTTTATGCTAATTATAATATAAGGTGGCATTTAAAAGTCAGACATAGTTTGTTAAACCCGTACAGTTCTAGAGGATTTAACTCTAAATGTATAAGGTTGAACAGGTAAGGGATGGGGATCTAGAAGTATAGAGGCTGAATGATTGTAAGGTGATCATTAATCATCTTGTTTGACCCGATTAATGGCTCGTTTACTTACTTTTTGTATGTCAAGGAATCAACTTTTACAAAAGTTTTAGTTGATAAGTGATAGCGCATGAATAAGTTTATTCTGTAACGTGCCCTTCATACAAATTCTCACTAGGCTTCAAGTATGGATAGTGCATAGGTCTACCTTTTATCTTATGCTGAAATTATACTAATATTGAAATTGTGAATTATAGAGATTCAAATTTGCAACCTTACGGTCAATAAGGCTCAGATATGATGTTAAGAAAAAGCGCCTTTTTTTTGGCGAGTAAAACTCGAAATACAAAGCTGGACCCACCTATAAAATCTTAAACTGATGGATGAAGGCCTAAATTGATCGATGAAAGCCAGTGAATAATTTTATACTCTTACATTCTATTCTTAGAAAATTCAAAATTTAGGCTATTGAATAAAGTTTGAAGAATTGATTTATGGATGTGAACTATAATTGGTCATGGACATTCATACTTTATATCTATGATAAAATTATATTACATACAGAATTATATAATATGATACTGAAAATATCTTATAAACAATTGGATTGAACTTGACCTATATGGTAGAGAAACACTAAAAATATTCACGTACCTTGGATTAGATATCAATAAAAATGGCCCATTCCTCATTTTAGTCTACATTAAGCTCGGTTTGCACTAAAACTTTGTCACGGTAAGTTTGAATAAACTTTTTCTTGGATAATTAGCAAGAGAAGCTTGAATAGATTTATGATAATGGCCAATCATTCGGTTTTATTTATATCTTGATATCTCCTTAGACTGGCCTTTTTGTTGCCTATTTTGTTTCATGCTCTGTTTTAGTTTTTTTTTGTGATTTTTCTTTTATTTGTTACTGTTATCACTTTCGTGCTCCATTACTTAGCTTGTATCTTAAACTATTGAAAAACAAAAAAACTCAAAAGCTTGTTAAATATAAATACAGGTAAGGTACTAGTTCGAGTTTTAGATGATTGATTATCAATTCAATCCGATGTCTTATAAGATTTGTCATCTCTCTTTGCATGTAAAGATGTACATATCATATATTAACTTAAGTACCAAAAGTATTTTTGTCATATAAACACGCTTATGATCACAATCCGAACTTTTTCTTTGCTCATTTTGCTCCCAATTCACAATTGATACGTATAAAAAAGATAACTTTATAAAGAACTGAAAACGCTCTCTTTTACTATGTACACACTACACATCAAACGCACACTAAATTATAGAGCTACATATAAAACTACTTTTTTGGAGACGAAGAGGTGTCAAGTCTTTTTTTTTTTTTTTTTGATAACTGAAGTACAAGCTCGTCATAAAATGTGCACCGCACCCAACAGCACCCATATTAGGCTAACTATTTTAAAAGACCAGCACTCTCCGCACTCATTAGCATCAATTATGATGTACAAGACGTAAGACACTTACTGTAAAATAGAAAGAGAGGCCAAAAAATATATATATAACAAGAACATTAGAAGCTTTTCGTTGTTGTTTTTATTTTGTTATATAGTCTACGTATGTTTTGGAAGATCCTTCTTTTATACTATTTATCTTATAGACCATTGCCCAAAATGGTACAAAATAAAAAAACATTTCTTAAAAAAATATTTTTCAAACTGGCACCCACGTCAACAAACTGGGTGCCACGTGTTTTTTTGTTCTTTTCAAATTTTCATAATTTTTTTAGGCATTGACTATCAATCTGTGCACATGTATGCATGTATATTTATGTTGTTTTAAATAAAAAATTGTAATATTTTTGTAAAAAACAAACCAAATTAAAATTATTTATTGAATTCTTAAATTAAATTAGATATATAAACTTATATTTTTGATTATCACGTAGTATTTGCAAAATAATTTTGCCTAGTAGCCGGTAACAATGAAAGAATACCCCCACAACACAAGGGGAGATACTCTTTCAAAAAAAAAAAAAAAGGAAAAAACGACGTGGCATCTGATCCACGTGGGTGCTAGTTCGGAATTAAAAATATGTTGTATTCAATATTATTCCAAATAATGACTTCTATCTATTAAAAAAAAAGAAAATTATTATTATCAAGATAAAAATAATATTGCCATGGCACCAATATAACTTATAAACAATAAAACCCATAAAATCATCATAAAAAACATAACTTTTTTTAATAATAATAATAATTTTATTCTGACAATAACATTCAAAACGAAAAAAGCAAGAAGCAATGACCTAACCCCAAACCGTACACATTTGTAAAGAATAAAGTAAAGTGGGGGTCAAAATGTCAAATTCTTGAAAAGTAAAACTGTGTTCAAATTTAAAAAAAAATTATATAATATATATGAAATATTTATTTTCATTTTTTTTTCTATCTCCTATTGGAAGCCAACTTTGCTTTTTTCTTTTTCAATAAAGTCCTTGGACCCACATTATATTAAAAATATTAAAAATACCATATAATATATATAAAATAAATCTATACTACAGCTAAGTAGTAACCTGCTTATAAATATTTTATTTTGAATTTTGGGTTGGAAAGATTCTAAGCAGAGGGCAAATCCATGGTGAAATTAATTTTAATTAAATAAATTAATGTTACACTAATTTAAGAATACTAGTACCAAACGTGTCCTTCTACAGTCATTCCACTGTTCCTCTTTTTTCTGGTTGTATTCTCTCATGCATATAATTTATTAATCTTTGAGTTGTTCATTTTAAAGTCAATTGTCCTCAAAGATTGAGAATTTATTTGATTTATTTATTTTTTTTACATAATAAAGGAGGTTTTATCTTAAAATTAATGGACAATTGGTGATACAAACTAAAATTAGCAGTGTAATAGCAGTAAAAAACAGTAAAAATGCCTAAACACAGCAACTAAATTATACCGAGAAGTGGAGAGATTGATTAGAACTACTGGATTTGTGTATGTGTTGATGATTTGGTTGATTTCATTGGTTGATTGATTTTGGATCACAACATTTGTTGGAGTAGCCCCTTTAGTATGTTTTACATTGGCCCACCGATGTGGGATTGGGATAGGAATCAAAATCGTTCAAGGCATTCGAGCATAAAAAAAGTAAAGATTATATTGTAGTGATAAAAAAAAAGGAGAATTACATAGAAGAAGGGAGAAGAAACATAGAAGAAGCTTTAGGGAGAGAGAGAGAGAGAGAGAGAGAGAGACGCATCATTCATCACATAAACCTCTTATTTATATATAAAAGATCTAAGTAAGGTGACTAAGCATGTCACCTCAGCGGGGACACGTGGCAGTCAAAGAGGCGGGCTCAGGATTAGACCCGGGAATCTCTATGTCAATACCTCTAATCATATTTTGACTCGCATCAGATTGCTCCTTTTTGCTACTGTATTATTTTCATTTTGTAATTTTTCAGACTGTACATGCCTAAATGAATGAATAGGCCAAGAAGCAATAGGGCAATCCAAGAGTAAGTAGAGCGGACCCATTGAAAAAAATTATATTTTAAAAACAATTTTTTTTATCTTTTTAGATTATATTTTCACTTTTCCTATTTTGATTATTAATTATATTAATGTTATAAGTAGGAACTATACGAGTTTATACTCGCAACTTTTAATTTAACGAAACCCTGATATCATTATCACGAAAGCTCAAAATTTGTTTATGTGAATGTCGATAAATAACTTTACACTTTAACATCCAACTTAATTAAATGTAATTAGATTATTTAGAAGTATAGTATAGAATAGTTGAAGTATTTTCAATATTAGATATTAATAGTTTTAATTTTATGTAGATGTATTAAATATTTGATCGAAATTTAAAAAGGTGAGCTTTAAGCACGTGAGGGGCACCACCTAATTCATGCAGGGTTGATGCGGACTTGGCTACGTGTTATGCACTGGTGTGCATCTTTAGGGTGCTAAAGAATCCTCTTCTTTTAATATTGTCAAAAATCACTCTCTTTTTTTTATTCTTTTTAATAATTTAAATATTAAATTTATATATCGACTATATGAAATAAAGAATAAGTAATTTCTTAATTAATGCTTCTTTCTACTTATATTTGGTTTTGTTGATATCTATAATATTGCTTAGTTACAACAACAACAACAACAAATCCAGTGCCTCCAAGGACTCCCGCATAAGCAAGATCTGGAGGTTAGATGTACGCAGCTTTCCCCCTTCAGGGGGTTACCCTGAAAAGAGGCTGTTTTCGAGGACACCCAACCTGAAAAGCTGGTCCGCAGCATAGAGCATGTGACCTGACAGCAGAAGAGCATTAAAGCATGAGTAAGACGAAACACACGGCGAGCAAAACAACAAACTCAAAGTAAGCTACATCAAGCAGAAATCAAAAGATAAGTAGGCAAGTAGCAGCTCTTGAGAGCAAGTACACAGCCTAAGTGCGCCAAGAGGTCAACAAGGTCTAGCACTAGTAAGCTAGACTACCCTACTCTAACTGGAGCATCTATTACCCCTATGCTAGCCCTCCATTGGGCCCTATCTAAAGCCATCTTCTCCCAAAAGTTTAGGTGGGTGAGGTCTTATCGGATCGTTTCTAGCCTATAATATTGCTTAGTTAATTAGTAAAATAATAAGAGAATGGATTTGAAGAGACAACTTTAATAATAAAGTTTTTCTACTTAAATTTTAGTATATTAGATTAAGAATGATACAGAATTGTTTCGTGTATTTTTGGTCTGGTTCTTGGAGGGAGGACCGATCTCAAGTCCTCTACTCCTTTCCTTTTATGTTCGTCTTTTTTTTCTCTTCTTTTTTCCTTACCCCCTTAGGTAGAAGTACCTTGTTCTATTTATAGGGGGTTAGGGATAGAGTTTAGAGGATAAGTCTTATTCCTTTTTTGACCAAAGACAGGACAACAATGAGCCGCCCACCATGGCGGCTTTGGATACCTTGGGTGCCGTGGCTTGACTTATGGCGAGCCAAGGTATTGCGGTTTAGCCCTTGGCAGCTCCCCTGCTTACGATGGGCTATGATATCGTGATGTTTGCTTCAGGGCACTTGGGTGCCGTCAACGCCGCGACTTCTGTACCTGTCAACCTATACCCCTCTGCCGCCTATTTTAGGCTTCCCCGATTCTCTACCTTTATGCCATTTACTCTTATCCCCAACAAGAATATTGTTGGAACGCGTTGTCATGTTACAGGATATGTGATCTAGTGACAAAGTTTGTGCCTACATCTACGGAATTGCAGGAACTTTCACTATTATTTTGAAGATTTTACGATAAATTTTCTTTCTTTCTTGCTCACTCTTCTTCAATCCTAAATAGGAGTTCTATAGCCAAACAAGAGAACCTTAGCCACTTCGGGCCTATAGGTCCAATCTTCCACTCATGGAATTTTTTTTTTTTTTTTTTTTGGATAGTTCTGCTCCATGGATATTACACAATACAAGGATTTTTTAACTTAAAACTACCTAAATTTTAGGCATGGTTTCAGAAAACCACCCAAATTTTCTAATTTCTCAAATCCACATCTAAGTTTTTCAAAATTTTTTAATGACACACCTTAATGTTAACACCGTTAACATTCACTAGTTTTTACTTACTTGGCTTTTAAAGAATATATTTTTTTTAAAACAGAAAAATATTCTTTTCAATACTAACAAACTTTTAATACATTTAAAATATTTTTTAAATATTTTGATATAACATAAACAAAAGATCGAACGAATACGACAAATTCGAAAACACAAAATCGGAATCCATTGAAGAGAGAAGAAATAAGGGTTTATAATTCAGGAATTTTTCAGAATGCCCCTTACAACCAGTCATAGCCACTATTTATAGGAAAACAAAAAGAAACCCTAATATGAATGCCACAAAATACGAAATTACAAAACTACCCCTAAATTAGCAGAAAACATAAAAGTGGCCCGAAAACATGTTTAGAGGCCGAATTTGGGGAAAATGGGTGGGACCAAAGGCGAAGCATCCGAGGTTGCATGGTTCGGTCTGATAGCTTCGTTTTGACAGCTTATGGGCTTCGTAACTCCTTACGGATCAAAAGTTATGTCTGTTTGAAGTTGGTCGTGCAAATTAGTGCTCTGGCCCACCCGTTTGGGCTTCTAGTCGTCCAGTAGCTCCAGGAATTCTTCTACTACTCGTCCTACATCAGTCCCCTCCACATGAAGAGAACTCGACCCCGAGTTAATATCTAGATAGAGCAGTGTCTCGGAAGGGTGATAATCTTACTGGTTCACCACATTGAAGGTTATGGATATTCCCATGCTCTCTGGTAGCTCTACCACGTAGGCGTTGTTGCTTATTTTCTTTACAATCTTGTAAGGTCCATACTTCTTCGGCTTGAGCATGTTGTATGTTACCATAGGAAATCGTTCCTTACATAGGAATACCATCACCATATCACCTTCTTGAAAGATCTTTTTCAGCTTGTGCTTGTCAGCGACGACCTTGAATTTAGCATTTCTCTCTTCCAGCCTCTGTCGTACTTCAGTCTGTACAGCTTGCACTTCTTTTGCCATCCTCTCTACAACAATGCTCAATCCAAGAACCCTTGGAAGTCATACTAAATCAACAACCAACTTCGGAGGCTTCATATAAACTATTACAAAACGGTGTCTTTCTTGTACAACACTATTGCAGAAAAACTCCACTTGGGCCAGGGCATGATCCCACTGTTTCGGCTTATCACCACATATGCTTCTTATCAGATTCCCCAGCGTCTTATTCAAAACTTCTATTTGTCCATCTGTTTGAGGATGGGCAGTGCTGCTAAATTTCAAGTGTCGAATATCTTCCACAAAGTAAGCCAGAAAATGGCTAAGGAACTTGGTATATCGGCCTAATACGATGGATGTGGGTAGGTACCCCATGAAGTTGAACAACCTCATGAAAGAACAAATGACCGATGTGCGAGGCGTCCAAAGTCTTACATCAGAGAATGAAGTGACCCATCTTCGAGAATTTGTCAACCACCACAAACACTGAGTCAACCCCCTGTTGAGTGCGCGGCAATCCCAATATGAAGTCCATGAATAAATCCTCCCATATACCGTTAGGAACTAGTAACGGTATGTATAACTCAGTATTCTGAGCACTCCCCTTGGAGGTCTGGCAGATATAACACTTTTGAATGAAATTCCCCACATCCCTCCTAAGTTGTGGCCAGTAGTACCTCTGCTCAACACTAGCGATGGTCATATCTTTACCAAAATGTCCACTGAGTCTGCCGCCATGTAAGTCGCGAATAATCTTCTTATGGAGTGACACACGGAGAATGCAAAGCTAGTTACCCCTGAACAGGTAACCATCAGTAATGTGGAAATCCCTAATAGCAGATTGCCTCTTTGAACATTCAGCACAGATCGACTGAAAATCTTCATCATCATAGTATTGCTCTTTAAAACACTCAAACCCGACAATCTCACTGCTAAGCGTGATCAACAAGGAAGCTCGCCGACTCAATGCATCAGCTACTTTGTTCAAAACTCCAGCCTTATGATAGAACACGAATGGAATTTTCTGTAGATAAGCTGCCCACCAAGCATGCACCTTATTTAAGTGCTTCTAACTGTTCAAGTACTTCAAGCCCTGATGATCAGAGTACAACACGACTCCCGAGAGATAAGGTAATGCTCCCACATCTTGAGAGCTCGAAACACAACATAGAACTTTTGATTGTAAGTGTACCATTTCTACCGAGCCTCATTGAGCTTCTAACTGAAAAACGCTACAGGCCTACCCTCTTGGGAAAGAACAGCACCAATTCCTACTCCACTTTCATCACACTTATCCTCAAACAACTTTTCCTTAATCAAGGCAAAACTCCTCTCAGCTTGTTCTCCCCACTCAAACTTTCCTTTCTTCAGACAATCAGTGAAAGGTGCCATAATACCGGCAGTAGAAAGTAGCAAGTCCATGAAAGCTGCGGGCTTCATTGATGGTGCGAGGCGCTGGCCACTCCCTGATTCCCTTTACCTTATCTTCATCGACCAATATGCCTTCTGAACTAACAACGTATCCCAAGAAAAGTAATCTCTCAGTCATAAAGTCGCATTTCTTGAAATTTAGGTAAAGCTTATTATCTTCTAAGACATGTAGGACCTCTCGCAAGTGGTCTAGACGATGTTCCTTGCCCCTACTATATATCTATATATCAACGAAGTAAAAAACCACAAACTTCCCAATGAAAGGTTTGAGCACCTGGTTCATACGCCTCATGAAAGTACTAGGTGCATTCGTGAGACCAAAGGGTATGACCAGCCACTCATCTAAACCTTGCTTGGTCTTAAGTTATATCCGTTTGAAGTTGGCCACACAAATTAGTGCTTTCGGCCCACCCGTTTGGGCTTCTGGTGGTCCAGCTGCTCCAAGAACTCTTCTGCTACTCGTCCTACATCAATTTTAAATGTGACTAAAATTTTTTTAATTTATTTTCTTTTTTTTTTTTTCAAAAGTCACGTCAATAAGAACTAACGTATGTTAACGGTGTCAACATTAAGATGTTGGAAAGTTTAAGTGTGTCTTTCAAATATTAGAAAATTTAGGTAATATTGTAAAACCACAATTATAATTGAGATAATTTTCAATAAACAACAACAGCAACAACAGACCCAATGCCTCAAGGGCTCCCGCATAAGCAGGGTTTGGAAGGGGGTGGATGTATGCAGCTTTACCTTTTTAGGGTGTAACCCTGCCGAGAGGCTGTTTCCAAGGACCCCCAACCTTATAAGGTTAGCAACACGAGGACTTTCCAGGAGGTCACCCATCTTGGTATTACTCTCGCCCAAGCACGCTTAATTTTGAAGTTCTAATGGGATACGGTGCCTTAGTGCCTGGTAAATGAACCGTAGATAATTTTCATTAAAAAAAAAAAAAACCTTAAAATCGAGCTTCACACCAGAAGTCCAACGTAATTTAACTATACTCGGAAGTGAAATTCTAGAGTTTAGTATTATTAAAACCAACAAAGATCAGGTGTCCTGGATCCGAAGACAACGGAGGGATAACATGAATTGGTCCCATTAGGTGGTAGCGTGGCACCATTTGAAAACGTTCGTAATTTGTAAAGCAACAACTTTTTACAAATAATATTTACTCTTTCCAAATCTAGACTCAACATTTGCTGAGTTTGAATCCCTATGCTCGATGCTTTGTTCACCTATGGAATTGTTGTTGTCTTTTCCCCCCAATCAACATGTGATAAAACTCGTACACAGTGATTATAATTGGGTTCATTCGGAATAGATGTATGAATAGGATATGAAATGACTTCAAAATGGGTACCGAACCATTCTACTTACAGCTTATTTCGTACCTTAGGAAATAGTTTTGATGATATAATGAAACTCGGTGTTTGTGCGTTGTACCCAAGAGAGTACCAACACGCAAGCACTGGAGCTAATTAGAACTTCGAAGTTAAACGTGCCTGAGCGAGATTAGTACCCAGATGGGGGTACTCAAAAAGTCCTCTTTTCAGGGTAGGGGGCGAGATTAGGAAAGTCCTCGTGCACTCCTCAGGTTGGGGATACTCGGAAACAACCTCTTTTCAGGGTAGCGCCCTAAAAGGGGAAGGCTGCCTACATCCCCCGCCCCCCCCCCCGGTGGGGCGCTTAGGCTGGAGCCCTTGGAGCATTGGGAATGTTGTTTTTAGCGTTTGTGTGTTGTCACAGACCATTGAGTGTATGCGGGGAAGATGATTTTTTGAATGTGAATGTACTAAGAATATGTGATGGTCATATTTGTAGGCACTCAATGTGTCTCTTCGAACAGGCGACTTGGTAGTTAAGATGTCCTATATGAATAGACACCTTGGTAGTTAAGATATCCTTTTGAAATAGACCTTGGTTTTTAAGGCATTCTTTCTAAATGGACACCTTTATATTCCACGTGGGACAAGCTATACTTTGGATTTGTTTTGATATTATCACATGTCCCGAAACAACACACACTCATCAGTATGGGACTAATAGTACTTAACATTGAATTTTGAAAATACATCAGCAATATATTATTCTTGACTTTACATCTTGGTAGTTTAGTATTGTTATCGTTGTGGCTGGGGGGTATGATACTGGGTGCTAGATTTATTCTCAGTCTAATACTTGTAGGTTTTTTTTTTTTGCTATTTTCTCTTTTTCACACCTTGTATGTGCTCTTCGAATTTTCCTTGAAAGATATCGGCTTTTGTATGGTAGGTTTTACAGTACTAATTATCGAAAAAATATAGTCTTACTGCCTTAAATACAAAAAGATGCAAAAAAATTGACCCTTAAATTCTGAACCGACATCTCCATATCTAATGTGATACTACTTGATCTCATGACTATCTTTGGAGTTCACTTTCCCCCACAACCCCCCAACCGCCACAGCCCGCCCCACCCCCCAATTTTAGTGCTTCATGGGTGTACTGATACAATGATTCACATTTGTGAGTAGGGTGTAGATGAGTCAAGTCGGCTTACAAGTTCTCGTGAGTTGACTCGTCATAAAATTCAAAATGTTCTGCTCGTTTTTCACTCTAGCTGAGCCAGGCCTGCTCGTTTATCTTATCAAGCCAAGCCCGAACCTAGTGAAGCTCGAGCTCATAGACTCCCGAACCTAAACGAGCCTTAACGAGCTTTTTTTAGTATAATATATTTGCTCAAATATTGTCCATTGATGCCATAATAAAGCCTATATTGAGCTTAACTGAGCCAAAATATTGCAAGCCTAATTCGAAGCTCATGGAGCTTGCCAAGCTTAGATTAAGCCGAGCCTGAGCTTTTGACGAGCTGAGCTTAAGCCTGAACTTTCAAAGCTTGAGAAGCTTTGAGCCGAGCCCGAGCTGAGCTTAATGATAACGAACCTAGCCTCGAGCCTGGCAGACTCGGGCTTGACTCAAATACACCCTATTTGTGAGTTCACACCTTATCATGAACATGACCTATTTCAATGGGAAATCGAGATTGACACCGAAAATTTTTTTGAGGGCTTGTTTCGAGCTCAGACCCATAACCCATTCAAGGGCTTTTTTTGAGGCAGTTAGGGATCCCTTGTGTGGTTAAAGACAATCCTATTTAGCGTTTTGGGAGAATAGTGTGAGCAAGAAGAAAATTCTTTGTAAAAAGCTTTTCAGAAATATTAAAACTTCATGCAACTCTGTGGACACAGGCACAATTGACACATAAACAATGCGTGGTTTCTTTTTCTAATTGAATTTTTTGTTTTTCGTTTTGATTCATTTCTTTAACAGTATGGGCATTGTATATATAGAATATATAAATTTACGTAGGACTACCTTTGATTATATGAAACCAACATAAAATTGAGGATGTATAATTAGCACAAATTATATTTTTTGTCTAAAGATAGAATATCTCTTTTTCTTTTTCAAAAATAAGTCAGCTGCTTCTCCATGGAGGAAAAGATTTTCTCCTTGTGTTATTACTAAATAACTAGTTATACAAAAAATCATAAAAATGGGAAGGGAAAGGTTATCTGTCCAGCCAAGTACAAGTGGACTTGATAAGCTTGATGAGCCAATATACTCGACTTATTAAACCTTGTGAATAGTTTATTAGATGCTCATTAAAAGCTTGTTATGGGCTTGCAAGAATGGTTCGTTATTAGCATGATAATGGATCAGTGATTCCTCATTTGTAGTTTGAATAGCTTACGTCAGTAGCAAGCTTGATTGTAAAATGAGCTCAAATCATGTCAATTATGTTGGTGTAAATCTCACAAATACTTGCAAAATTCTTGCAAACGGGTAACCAGAAGATCTCAGGTGTTGAGGCTATGTAATCACTTTCCTTAAGGCTTATTTCGGTATACGAAATATTCTGGGGGATACAACAACAACCAAATATGGAGTGAAGATGTGTAAAGGGAGAGATTGATGAAGATGTAGAGAGATTGACTAAAAATCAAACACTTGAATTTTACATAAGAACACAAGAATACTTGTAGTTCTTCAAATTCTTTTTCTCAAAGATCTTTTTGGTCTTCAAAGTCCACAGTGATTACTCAATCTTTCATGAGTTATTTCACTTTATAATAGTTGACATTGTTGTGTCCGGACTTTCAGTGATATATCTCACTTTTCCACATTTAAAACACATCTCACTATCACAACGGATAGAAATAGACAACATTGGCTTGCGCCACAATGGAATCTTAAACACAAGATCCTTTAATCACCATGTTTCTTTACAAGTAGAAACCAGAGCAATAAACTCTATTATCACAGTGAAATTTATAACACGTGTCAGTTTCTTGAAATTCAAGGAATAACACCCCCACCACTTATAACATCTATTAGCTTTTAAAAGCATAGTCCTCTTTATCGGATGTACAACTGGTATCCAACTATATAGAAGAGTACTCATTACTAATACCATAATGCATGGTCATTCCAGTACCTTATGTACCACATGTCAGTTACCTTTACTTAAATAGCTAGTTATACAGACCTAGCTATTCAACAACAAAGGCTACATTTAACTTTTACAATTTCCAATTATACCATTGGAACACTTTCATTTGGTTCTAAGTATTCAAACCAAATTTCAACACGTAATCAAAGTATATTCACACAATGAATCCACTGTCATTATCAGACTATTCATTTACACTTTTCGGATTCATTAACTACCTCTTTCAAGAGGCCACATCGCAAGACTTCATAGACTCTTCATAGAATCAACAATCTATGACACAACAGTATTAAACTTTGATGTTCATATTATCTCTAGTTCATTCTTCTAGAAGTCCGATCGTTAGGACTTCTCTTTTCACACTTTTATTCTTTCAAAGTTCTAGAGTCTTTCCAGGAATATACCCTCAAACATGATATTCATCTATACTTTACTTCACATTATGACAATGTATAATTCAAGATCAATGGAAGACTCAATGTTACTTCGTATACATTCATTAACATTTATATCTCAGGATGTTCAATTCACCCATAACCAATTCATACGAATTTACTTGTCATTTATATGCATCAAAACTTATGGGTAATAAAGGGTTCATCAAAATTCAGTATTTAAATACTCTTTAAATTTGTCACGTTGGTGACTAACAACATCCTAACATATGAATATATTATCAGACATCACTCAATAACTTTATTCACCATGCAACAACTGTATATAACGACCACTCTATTCGAGTATTTTAGCATTTGTTGTATAATGCACTTCTTTTTAACCGACTACACAATCATCATATACACATGCCCTTTAAGAGCAAGTATCATTTACTTCAATCGCATTAATCATGATGATGTCAGCTTCCAATGAGACATTACATCCAATAATATTGGAAAACCCGCTTGAGATATGTGGTCAATCACGAAATCATGAATCATTATTTCCATAATCGTATCAACATGCATGTAAGCATTAATCGCATCACTGCACAAGCATCCATGTATAATATTGATTGAACATACATCAACCTTGTAACTCTATCAATATACATAGATGATGGTACTCAAACTCATTTCATGATCATGACCATATGAACATTGCTTTTCATGATTTTCCAACTCCATTATTGTTCACTTCATTGTTCGTCAATATAAATTCCGTCAATGAACAATACGTACAGGAGACTAAATCAATGACTATCAAAGCAATTATGAATCAACATACCCATATTTGTTATGGGTTTATTTCCACATAGTTATTAACAAACGTGCATTAAACCACAATCTAATTATTGTTCAGATTATAAATTCATACAACAATGAATTTACCACACATAATGCACAATTTGTACTTTATCCCAACCATCAAATTCTTTATGAATTATTGTCATAGTTATACGAAGTGCCTGGATCTTTATATCACCAATTTATAACAGAGCATTACCCAATTTTTATTATTATTAGTTTTGGCATCGTCTAGGCGTTTGGTTTCAACAACCACGCTAAAGGACTTCTCTTTTAGCATCACCTCGACGTCTGGTTTCAACAACCACCAAAAACATTCATTTTCTTTTATTTTAATGCTCAAATCATACATACTAATTTATACCAAGTATGTCTTCCTAATTTAATTTGTTATCCATTTAACTCCAGTGCACTTTGTTCTTGAATCCAAGATGCAAGCCACAACTAAACGATGTCTGAATTGAATATTATCATGATTTCTCAATTTTCACATGTATACTCATCATTGATTAACATTCATGATATATACTGTTGGGTTGTGTTTCAAATTTTTGAGTCTAGATTTCAAATAGAGGTTTATGATGGAGCGGTATAGATCGTTTCTTTTCTCGGGTCGGCCTATACCTTATTTTCCTCAGTCTCAAGGGTTTACTTTTCAGATCTTGGATATTATTTACCCTTCAATAACATATCAAAATAATGTCTAAAAAGAAAATTATGAGTTCTTATCTTTGAAATTTCAACCCCACAAGTAAATATACTTTCATGCATAAATAACAATGCATCAACCACTCTTTCTTAGGCATTATAGAACTTCATGATTTTATCCCGAATCACATGTATAAGATTTACACAACTTGATTCCATTAATTGGATGCAAATCAAAAGGCATAAAGACATTTCACTATTATCTTTGTACATGCCCTAATTGATCATCGTCATGCATTCTTTATGAAACCATATGCAAAATAGTCAAGTGCATGATCAACAAAGCACAAATAAATTCCCATTCATCTTAGTGCATCACGATTTCACAAATTCCAAAATTAAACGACATACCTTTGTCCATAGCAATTCATACGAGAGATAGTTCCAAGAAGATGTCCCAATTCTCTCCATTCATCTTTCCTTCAATCTCACACATGGTTCGCTATCAAAACACGGAAAGTGAAGAAGCCATTCTCAATTAACGAATTTAAGCCTTAAGATTGTTGGTGTAAATCTCACAAATACTTGCAAAATCCTTGCAAACGGGTAACCAGAAGATCTCAGGTGTTGAGGCTATGTAATCACTTTCCTTAAGGCTTATTTCGGTATATGAAATATCCTCGAGGATACAACAACAACCTAATATGGAGTGAAGATGTGTACAGGGAGAGATTGACAAAGATGTAGAGAGATTGACTAAGTTTAACAAACCAAACACTTGAATTTCACACAAGAACACTTGTAGTTCTTCAAATTCTTTTTCTCAAAGATCTTTTTGTTCTTCAAGTCCATTTTACAAGAGTGAAATCTAGGGAATATATATATATATATATATATATATATATATATATATATATATTACATGAGAAGAGACATCCCTTTAAAAACAAGTAAAAATGGCCACAATATTCGGGGAAAAAATTGCGTGAACTGTCAGAAAATCTGAGCTGTGCGTCGACACATAGCTCACTGCAGGATTGTGTTGTGTGTCGACACACAACATTCTGCCGTGCACTGTTGTAAGGCTGTGTGTCGACACACGAGCCATGTGTATCGACACACACCTATTCCTCAGTGGTACTGTTGGATTGTGTATTGACACATATGGCCCATGTGTCGACACACATCCTTCATATGTTTTAAACACTTAAACACATATCGGGACTATCTCACACTCATTTTCTACACACATTAAAATGTTTTACATATCTATCAATACACATTTTGAAAATATACCAACAAATTAGACTAATAGGTCGAGTCAAACCAAGTATCTATCATAAAGGAACATACCCAGTGCCTCAAGGGCTCCCGCCTGTGCAGGGTCAGGGGAGGGCGGATGTACACAGCCTTCCCCCTTTAGGTTGTTAACCTGAAGAGAGGTTGTTTCCTAATGCCCCCAACCTGAGGGTGAGGACTTCCCAAAAGGACACCCATCCTGGTACTAATGGGATCCGTTGACGACGTGTTGGTGCCCTCTTTGGTATCTATCATACTAGAATCTTATCGGACCATGTTTAAACAAAGTTTAAAAACATGATTAAGGTTCAACTCAAATTCTAGTTTGTTAAGTCTTATCGAGCTTATTAAGAACGAACTATTCCAAAATTAGCTTGAACTAATGAGTGACGGTCCAGGATTAATTTTTCACTTTGACATGCCCTCTCACACGAATATCTATTGGGCTTGAGACGTTGCAGTGCACAGGCTTATCTTATATCTTGGTTAACAAGGTGGTGATATCATATCAAGAATTGACAATAACAAAAGTTTAAGCTGATATTTGAAAATTCGTGAATGATTTTATACTGTAACAGAGATCGGGTTTAAAATTCACACCAAATGAAAGATAAAAAGTGGTATGAATATTGTAGTGCAAGGGGCAGCAGCAATTTAAATGGGGCCTTTGCAATTTGGTAGCTGAATATGCTTAAATGGACCTTATGGGCCAACCACCATCAAGGCCCAGCTATTGGCCCATTAATGTTTCAATTTCAGAATTTCTGACATAATTTGTATTAATTAAACTTTATACTTAATATTAAAACTAATCAAATAATGCACAACATTTTGGATCCAGTTATCCAATTTTTTTAAATTAAACGTATAGGTACAAGTCATATTCAGAAATACGAGAACCCAGTAATCTGATCTGGATAATCATGGTAGGCGATCTATAAATGACCGATTCGAGTATATTTGATCCATAAATTTTTGGATATTGGCTCGATTACAAATACTAATTCAAGTACAGACCATAAGATCATAATGCTTAATTGAACGGAGGAAAAAATAGTAATTCATTGTCGAAATAGTATATATATATATTGTTGGAAATATTTTATAATATTCATCGACTAATACATTATTAACATGAAATATATATTAACTTACATTAACCAAGAAATAGTATCTATACATCGATAGTTGTAGAGTTCATAAGAGCATGAATCAACATCTCAATATAAACAACAATTATATATATATATATATATATATATATATACGGAAAACAAAGTAGACAGAGAAAGAGTTTAGAAAAAACATATCTTTGGGTTGAGGCACGTGAGAACGCTAAGCTTAGAAAGGAAACGCCCCTCCTGCACGAGTATTGCTTTTAGGCTTAAACGCGTTCCTTTCCCAGGATTCAACAACCCGTCGAACCTCCATCAGTGCAGCGATCAAAGATCCCCGAACTACAATTACCAAGCTCACAATTTTTTACAAGAATGGAAGAGATTGAAAGAATAAAAAAATATTTCATGCTCTATATTCTTTTTTTCCATCATACTCGTGCTTATATATATATAAACTATAAATTCAATTTATTTATTTTTTTTTTCCATGTAAAACGTGCAGTGAGCATTTACAGAATCCTTTTTAAATGAACAACATTTATGGCTAACGTTAGGAAACCGTAGAATTAAGTTAGAAATATAAACAGGCTTTTGAATGGTATAAATGACAACTTAATTCCTGAACATTAATTTAATTTTTACTGTTTATTTTATAAAATAGATAACAATAGATAATTTTTAAAATCAATAAAATACATAATTTTCCAACAATCCCACATATGATTTAAAAATTTTAAAACTTAGTGAGCATTGTATTCCGTTAATACATGTAGGTACTTTTCGGGTTTGAACCAACACTTAATGTAAATGAGCTTTAACCTGAAGAAATAATAGTAGCATAGGTGCTTTGAACTAGATCTCTTGTAACCAGGTCTAGACCCACCACACACACAGAATACTGGTAATTATAAAGTTCTATCAGTGGGGCGCGTTACGGTCATGAGCACGAAATCCTGTCTCATGAGTGTCGTTAGGGAATAGCCCATTTCCCATAGTGGCGACCCTACCACCACACTCACGTAGGTGAACCTTCCAAGGGTGATCTGTGATCAACACCCCGCTAATAATGTGCCTTCAGGTTCATTTAGAGTTTGAAAACTCTGCTTAAACATCACAGTAAAGAGCACCTCACCTTAGGAATGGGACCCGGGAATACCCCGCTATAATTAGTTTAATTTGTGCTCTTTTTCAACCACCCATCAGTTTCGTTTGTACCCGTTGAACCTCATTTATGGGATCGCCATACCTCTGAGGACGGGTTTCCACTGTGGTGATTAATTTATGGGCTTCAGTCTCGCTCCCCTCGATGATTAACAACGCATAGGCACGTCTGCCCTTTTGTAAGCGAATTCGCAATATACTTTCTCACATCAACTTGCATCATAACTTGTTGCTTTTGTAGTAGAGCGCTCTTTATATGTAGGCAATCTTTTCTTTTGACTCCATAGTAGAGCGAGCTGGTCATCCATCTATTCAGTGGAGTTCCATAGCATAGCACACCATTAGTAAATATTGCCATCTTTATTCACCTGGATCAAACATCAATTAGAACGCTATACTTTTCATAACATAGTAAAGCGACTTTATATAAGACATGTATAATGTATTTTAAACGTTCAAACAATCTAAGGCAATTCATTTAACATAACCTTATAAGTATTGCTCAGAACTGGCCACATCAATTTGGACCAATACAAGATTGGGTACGTTACATCGATTATCAATTTATCAAGCAATATCAACATATAATGCATATTTTCTACCCCTTTTTTTTCATGATTCAGAGTACCCCCACATGTTTATAGTCATGCCAAGAATCACAAACATCAAAAAATTTTGGAGTATACTCACAAATATGATATACATGTTGCTCAACATGTCATGTTTTTATGAACCATACACTTCTTTTATACATTGTACATCACATGCAATTGTATACCATAGGTGAAAACCACCGGCACCTATTTTCTGAGCAAACACCTCAAAATGGCTAATATAGATTTTGCATCATGATTATTTACATAATAACCAATTTATATTTTTTCCTTTTAAATTTCTTCAATTATAGAACAATAGGAGTGAGACACATTTGTCTCTAAGTGTTTCCATTAACAAAGAATTTCACATATGCATTCAACATCCCATCAAGTTGCCAACTAATAGAAAGGGACAGAGCTTCAGCTTTTTTTTTTTTAATTTTTTTTTAGCCGTACGCTTACAAGCATGAATTGGATGCGCATAGCCATCAATATAGGCTATATCCACAAAAATTATAAACAGCTTACGGAGATTCAAATATCAACATTACCTCACTACAGCAATAAAGTCCATGCACATTGTAATATAATTACAACTATTTATATGTATAAAAACCACTTAAACATTTTCTCTTATAGAGAAAGAAATCACTTTTTTTTTTTCAAATATTTAACTTTTTATAAACTCATATCACCCCATCTTTTAATAGAATTTGGATCTATGTGCCATGATTTTCCTATCCATTTAAATCATTTTTTTCTCCCCCACAACACTCTTTGGCAAGTATGCATCGATCTCAATGCTATACAAGAATCATAAATCACATAATTAGTATTGATACAAAATAAAAGACAAGGCCCATACTTTCGCACACAATACTCATGAATTATAAACACATATGTTAAGAAGTAAATCCAAATAATTGGCACACAAAAATATCACCCAAATCACTTGTGAATTAATTCACACGAAACAATATAAGAGATTTATATGCTTCAAAATTTTTCATATAGAAACAACACACAACAACAAATTAATGAAACAGGTAGAATTCTATTAGTGATAATTCCACTTAAATTTACTATTCCCTTTTTTTTTTTTTTTAATCTTATTGTAAAGAAAGAGTTGTCATCATTTTCTTCTTTCCATGCTTCTAAGATCTCAAGGGACAACAAAATGTTGTTATAAAATAGTGCAACAAATCTATTAAATCAATTATGTTGCGAAATATGTATTTTCCTTTTTTTTTGTTCCGGGATCTTAGAGCAGGGCAGTAGAATAGATACCACTTCAACGAACATGATAGTCTAGTCCAAACTATTGTCTAAGGTTTTCTATACAATGAAAGCCACAGTAATAGACAATATGAAAACTTCAAATATTTCTCATAGTTAGGCAGGTTTCCTTTCTAAGACTGTTGGAAATATTTTATAATATTCATCGACTAATACATTATTAACATGAAATATATATTAACTTACATTAACCAAGAAATAGTATCTATACATCGATATTTGTAGAGCTAGTAAATACAATATAACATCATCAAACTTTCATAAGAGCATGAATCAACATCTCAATACAAACAACAATTATATATATATATATACCGAAAACAAAGTAGACAGAGAAAGAGTTTAGAAAAAATATATCTTTAGTTGAGGCACGTGAGAACGCTATCCTTAGAAAGGAAACGCCCCTCCTACACGAGTATTGCTTTTACGCTTAAACGTGTCCCTTTCCCAGGATTCAACAACCCGTCGGACCTCTATCAGTGCAGCGATCAAAGTTCCCGGAACTACAATTACCAAGCTCACAATTTTTTACAAGAATGGAGGAGGTTGAAAGAATAAAAAAATATTTCATGCTCTATATTCTCTTTTTCCATCATACTCATGCTTATATATATAAAAGCTATAAATTCAATTTATTTATTTTTTTTCCATGTAAAACGTGCAGTGAGCATTTACAAAATCCTTTTTAAATGCACAACATTTATGGCTAACGTTAGGAAACCGTAGAATTAAGTTAGAAATATAAACAGGCTTTTGAATGGTATAAATGACAACTTAATTCCTGAACATTAATTTAATTTTTACTGTTTATTTTATAAAATAGATAACAATAGATAATTTTTTAAATCAATAAAATACATAATTTTCCAACATATATAGCCTACACATACAACATACTTAACTGTTTCGCATGCTAAACCACGTGGTCCTCTTATGCGTCACTGACTTTGAAACTCATTTACATGATACCGTTCACACTGAGATGGTGCCAAGATCTTGAAATATATGAATAAATGTTAGTAATTTGCAATTAATTTGTAACATTATTATGCAATTGATGTAAATGCATGAGAGAGCGACCTTCTGCGAAGTCCTTGTGTTGCCAACCCTATAAGGTTAGGGGTCCTTGGAAATAGCCTCTCGGCAAGGTTACATTCTGAAGGGGTAAGGCTGCGTACATCCACTCCTCCCGGACCTCGCTTATGCGGGAGCCCTTGAGGAAAGAGAAAAAGAATGAAGTTGAGAATAAGAGATACCAAGAAGAAACTCATGGAAAAGACGTACTAGCTAAATTCTTTTAAATTATCCAAAAATCTAGAAAAAAATATTCTTTAACTTGTCCAATTTAAAAGTTCAATTTTTAAATAAGTTCTATAATTTTTTATCTATCCGAAGATTTTTTAAAAAACACTTTTTTTTTTTTTTTTTGTTTCTAATTACTAACCCTGTACATACAAAATAAGGAAAGCATCGCTTATGTATCTTGGAGTTTGACCATTCATCTTCTAGATACACTGATGTTTCAAAATATACAATGAGGTACTTTGAGGTTCAAAAATTTTATTGTTTAAGTAACCTTAAGTTTTAAAATATTTCCAATCAAACACGCTTCCTTCAAAATTCGATAGATTTTGATTTAAAAACACTAAACTGAAATATGATTATGAAAATATATAAATATATTTATTACAACTTGATGATTTTTTACCAAAAAATTACTGATATAAAACATAATTTCAACAATATATATATGGTTTATATCCAAATTTAGTAAAATTTTTACTATAATTTGTTGAACTTTTCTAAAAAAATTTTGATAAATATATATATACTTTTTATAAATGAACTTTTCTGGAAATCTTGACACAACTTAAATATATTATTGTAAATCCGTAATCATGCACTGCATTAAAAGCAACATTCTCAGTACCCTAAGGACTCCCACCGAAGTAGAGTCCGAGGGGTGGATGCATCTTCTATACAAAATTAGTCTCATTCTCATAAATATTTATCAAGTTTTAATATAAGATATTTAAATAATAAAATATTTAAAATTTAGACTAATATATATATTAAATCTCAAAATATTAGATATTTCCTTACTAATAACTACAGGATACATAAATAAGAAAATGACAAGCTTGTCCGTGTGCCCGATAGCTCCGGAGAAAATTAAAATCAGATTGAAACCCATAGACAAAAACAAAAAGAAAATCCAAATCGGAAGGTGAAACAAACCGCAAACCCATTGGCAGAATGCTGATGAAATGTCTACGGATGGTGAAGAAATTCAACGGCTACTTAGAAATCTTTCCTCATGATTGACGAGTTTTTATCTCTCTCTCTCTCGTTCCCCTAAAGGAGACTCCTTTTTCTGCGTTTCATTCACCCGAACGCCATGAAGTAAGTCATTCATCTTACCCATCTTGTTTAAAGGGAAAAATTCGATTGAATTCGTGGCCCATTTGATGGGAATGGACCCCATGCAATTGGGTTTTGCTGGGATTTCATGTTTAATTAGGGATTATGTTTGTGATTAATGGTCCTGTGATCTGGGTCGATGTTGATTTAAAGTCTGTTAATAAATGCTTTAATGGGAAGAAAATGAAGATCAGTAAAGTCAACGACCCTTTTGATTTTGTTTTTGGGTATAAAACGTGTTAATTTATGGCATATAGAGACTTGCAGTTGATGCTTGTTTAAGATTGCGAGGGATCTAATTGTACCAAAAGTTTAAGCCGTTGGATGAAAGCTTGTGAATGGTTTTATACTCTAACATGATTCCTTGCATGAATGTTCATTGGGCTTTAAGCATGGATAGTGCATCCGTTTGCTTTATATCTTGTGTTTAAATTAACAGAATCTAAAAAGGAAAAAGAAAAAGAAGTTCAGTAAAGTTAAAGACTGTTTGGATTTTGTTTTTGTGTATCAAGTATGCGAGTTCATTGAATATAGAGACTTGCAGTTGATGCTTGTTTAAGACTGTGAAAGTATTAATTATGCCAAAAGTGGATGAAGACCCATAAATGGTTTTATACTTTGACATGGCCCTCTCGCATGAATGCTCATTAGGTTTTAAGTGTGGATAGTGCACATGTCCACCTCATACCTTGTGCTTAAATGAAGTGACTTTGAAAAGGAAAAAGAAAAGGAAGATTAGTAAAGTTAACGACTCTTTTGATTTTTTTTTTGGGTATCAAGTATGTTTAATTTATAATACATAGAGACTTGCAGTTTATGCTTGTTTAAGATTGCGAAGGAACTAATGTACAAAAGTTTATACTGTTGGATGAATGCTTATGAATAGTTTTACGCTCTAACGTGGTCCCCTCACATGAATGCTCTTCGGATTTTAAGCGTGGATAGTGCACTTTTCACCTCATATCTTGTTCATAAATTACGCTAATATTGAAAGCGAGAGTTGTTAGAATCCATAGTTGTGATCTTTTGGTAAATAAGATTTTGATACTATATCAAGTAACGAATTATCCAAAAAGTTTAAATAAACCGAGGAATAGTTTTATACTCTAACAAAGATCACCCGAATTTTAGGCAAATTTGCCTTGGTTAGTTCATTTTGAGCACTCTTTCGTTTCTTGATTTGGCAACTTTGTCTTTGAACTTTGATGAGGAATTGGAAATTCTGCATGGATTCCTTGTAATTATGCTTTTCTGCATGTCTAATTTCTTTGGCAATCTAATTATAACTATGAGTTATGAATTCCATGAGTGAAATTTTATTAGGCCAGCCCTGTTTCTATCCTAACACGTGGTCATCATGTCAATAATTTCTTATTATCATATTATCATTTGCTTTAAAATGGTGAAACATAGCAAATATGCTAATTAATTAAATTTGTTCGGAATATGGTGAATTATATGGTCCTAATCAGAACTGATTGGTATCTTATCATGTCGTATTGTGATTGGGGATTTTTTAGCAAGTTTGTGTCATAATTTTATCACTTTATCTGTTATGTCATTCTTTGCTAATCTTTCAAGTGTCCTATATTATCTAACAATTTAAAGAAATTATGCAAAAGGGAAGCCCTTTGTTGTGGCAGAACTGTTGTATTTCACTTGCTCTCAATTATCTTATTCGAGATTTAGTGGTGCTTGTACTCCTTTATTGTTGATATTTTGAAGCTAGTCCCTAGCTAGTCACTATATCTCAAGATAAGGGAGCAGATTAGCCAAACCGAGCCTGCCAGTACTTTGCTCTGCTCAAGCTAGGATCAAAACTCAGAACTCATGAGGTTTTATGCTCAAGCTTGGCTTAGTTAAGCTCGTTCTCTGCTAAAGAAGGTTTGAACCAAGGTCAACTCTTTTAGCTCCGACATTTGTTCATTAGGCTCAAACTTAACTCATTGCATTCACAATAGGCTCGTGAGCCACTAAGCCTGAAGTGTGCTTGGCTCATAGTCAGCTTAGCTAAAAGAGTTGAATCTACAATGTTGAAGCTCGAAGTAAGACAAGCCTTTTTAGGGCTCAAAACCTGGCTCAACTGATGTACACCTCTAATCCCAATCCTAATGTTTTTTCAGTACAAGAAAGATATTCGGAGTTTCCCTCTCGATCATTCTTATAAACTTGGCTGCCATAATGGAACGAGCTGACGAGAATCTACTGCCTTCTGTCTACAAAGAAGTAAGTGAAGCTTTCAATGTAGGGCCTTCTGACTTAGGCTACCTCACATTCACCCGAAACTTCGTACAAGGATTAGCATCACCCTTGGCTGGCATACTAGTCATCCACTACGACCGCCCTGCAGTCCTTGCAATGGGCACCGTTTTATGGGCCTTATCAACTGCTGCAGTTGGCGCAAGCCAGCATTTTCGGCAGGTTGCGTTTTGGAGGGCTGTAAACGGGCTTGGGCTCGCGATTGTGATCCCTGCGCTTCAGTCTTTCATAGCTGATAGTTATTTGGAAGGTGCGAGGGGAATTGGGTTTGGGATGTTGAGCCTTGTTGGTAGCATTGGTGGCATTGGCGGCGGTGTCGTGGCAACAATAATGGCGGGTCATGAGTACTGGGGTATACCCGGATGGCGATTTGCATTTCTTATGATGGCAAGCCTGAGTATTCTGATAGGTTGCCTGGTTTTCTTATTTGTTGTCGATCCAAGAACGGTCTCTGCTAACGAGGCTTCCGAGAGGTATATGCCTTTGCTTTCAGGATTCCACTGATTCATTGATTATCTCCCCAACTTATTAAAGTTTGCTTATTTGTGTTGGGATATTATTGCCTCAAAATTAGATCTTGATAAGAGAGAATAAAGGAAGATATAATTGAGAAATGATTGAGACTTCACGAGATTATTTAGGATTTGTATGAGATTATGTATATAAATAATAAAAGGGGCCTACAGGTTGATGGTTAGGACACCACCAGAGAAGAAAGATCTAAAGGGTTACAGTGATTTTGTATGGAATGTCGCAGGGTACCCTGGGTAGGGGTTGAGTGAGAAAGATTGATTGTGGGTGTTTTGTGTAAGAGTTTGTGTGATTGATTCAAGTATGGAAAGAGTCATGTGTGGATCGTTTTGATTGAGGGTTTGTAGCTTTTCCATTCAAAGTTGTATCGATGAGGGTTTGTAACTTTGTTCGTGCTTCGGTTACATTTGAGTTGAGTGAGATTATGCTTGGGGTTATAATTCGAGATCATAAGTCCAAAACTCCATAGTGAACATGCACCCATTTGCTTCCCATGGTTCCTTCTCCACATCCCCCCCTCCCCCTTCCCCTTCCCCTCTCTAGTTGAGGGCAGGAAAAGTTGGATGCATACAGCCTCACCCCACCTAACTTCTGAGTCACCATGAGATGAACTTAATACTTTAATTAGGCCCTTAGAAGCGGAAATGATGGATTTTCTACTTCTAAGGTCTCGAGTATTGTTGCTAAGGTTGCAGCTTCTTGTTTATTGCAGGAATGCTTTGGTAGATAGAGGCAATGGAAGTTCGATGTCTCTGTGGAGGGAGTCATGGACCGCAATGAAAGCAGTTATGAAGATCCAAACTTTTCAGATTATCGTCTTGCAGGGCCTTGTTGGTTCACTACCATGGACAGCCATGGTGTTCTTCACCATGTGGTTTGAACTAATCGGTGAGCATGTATGCACTCTAGTATTTTATCCATTATGCCATTGGAACTCATATCGATAAAAGCTATCAGATAGCAACATTTCTAGTGCCACATGGGCTCCCGCCAGACAAGTTCGGGAGGGAGGGGAAGGGGGGGTGGGGGGGAGGGTCTGAGATGTACACAACTTTACCCCTTTACGGTGTTGCCTTAAAGGAAGGCTGTGTCCGAAAGCCCCCAACCATAGAAAAGTGGTAAAAGCTATTAGAATCATCAATAATTCTAGTTTTCAAATGCTTAAGTATATTAGTGAGTAAAAGTAAATCTATTTGTCAAGAAACCAATTATTTCATAAGCTGAAGCAGATGGGTGAAGACTCAAAAATGGTTTTGTACTCTTAACATGATCCCTCACGTGAATGCTTATTGGCTTGAAGTTTGGATAGTGCGAAGGCTCACCTCATTTCTTGTTCTTAAGTTCTATTAATATTGAGAGTATGTACCGTTAGGATTCGAACTTGTAATCTCTCGGTCAACAAAGCTTGGATACCTTATCCGAGAACCATCTATCCCAAAAGCTTAAGTTGATGAGTGAAAACCCATAAATGGTTTCATACTCTAACATTATCAACTGAGACAAATGCCTACTTTGCAGCAATTTGTGACTTCTTGCATACGATTTAAGTCTGAAACATGGAATCAAATATAGGATGTTATATAGCAGAATTTGAGTTAACTATATGATTTGCCCTTGTACACTGTAATTTTGATGACTACTTAGATGATAAATTGCTGTATGTTATTTACCAAAACGTGTATTAACATTAAATGCTACCTTATGGGTATAAGAAATTACTAATTGGCTATTCATTCGAACCTTCGCAAACATGAGGTTTGAAAAGCAACGTATATCCCTCTATCGCTGCAATCCATTAAATAACATCAGCAATAGCCCACTTCTT
This sequence comes from Simmondsia chinensis, assembly GCA_018398585.1. Lineage (NCBI taxonomy): Eukaryota > Viridiplantae > Streptophyta > Magnoliopsida > Caryophyllales > Simmondsiaceae > Simmondsia > Simmondsia chinensis. The sequence continues at coordinate 41,728,490 of JAGTTD010000002.1, read as the reverse complement.
CAATATCATGACCACAAAAGACGATTTGATTCCTTAGTCTTAAATACGCTGAGCTTGAATTGTTACTTTCTTCAGGGTTTGATCACAATGGATCGGCAGGGCTCCTGAGCATCTTTGCCATTGGATCTTCAATAGGAGGCTTACTTGGTGGAGTCATAGCAGACAAGATGTCACATATCTACCCTTATTCGGGGCGTGTCATGTGCGCGCAGTTCAGCGCGTTCATGGGCATCCCCTTCTCCTGGTTCCTCCTCACAGTCATTCCTCAATCCGTGACCAGTGGGTTCACATTCGCAGTCACTTTGCTCATCATGGGCCTCACCATTAGCTGGAATGGCTCAGCAGCTAACGCACCCATGTTTGCTGAGGTGGTTCCCTCTAGGCACCGCACCATGATCTATGCATTCGACCGCGCCTTTGAGGTACTAATCTAACACAACTTGTCATCCAAAAATAAAACTCAATAGTATTTCACTCAAACAAAACTAAAGATAATAAATTACAAAGGTATATCTACAAAAAAAAAAAAAAGGGTTAATCCCTAAAGTAATATGAGATAGAGAATTTATCACTTAGGTTTCTTGAGATTTGAGGATTTATTTGACATTTAGTACATAGGATGAGGCTTAATCAAGTGAAGTTTTATCAAAATCTGGCGTATTTGAGATGGAAATTGCTAATGTGTCACATTAGTAGCATAATATAGATGTTTCATCTTAGTATTTATCGGCAAAAAACATGTTGAATTCTAATAAAAAGTCAAGGGGCTAGAGCGAATGATACCTATATATTTCGAAACGCTGTTACATGTTATCATCTTTGGGCGAAAATGCATTGGATTATGATGGAAGATACATGTATATTACCGAAATTATGTACTTATTCAACGTTTTTCAACAAAACTTTCTCGAGTTCTTACAAAAAATTCCTATATAATAAAATTTTTAAACCACAAGTAACCTAAGTGAGAAAAAATTTAAAACTATTAGGTACCTCATTGTATATATATTAAAATATCAAGTTATTCAAGTGATAAATTCTATGTTGGATAATATAAGATAAATACTAATTGAACTCGAAGCTATTCTCCTAGAAACAAGACAAGATAAATACTAAATCAAATAAAACTATGATATGTAGGTATCCTTCTCCTCATTCGCAGCCCCGTTAGTCGGGATCTTGTCAGAGAAGATTTATGGATATGATCCAAAATCGATCAAGGTGGGTTCTGCATCAATCCAAGAGGCATACGCATTGTCTCGAGGGCTCCTCGCGATGATGGCCGTCCCATTTGGCTTGTGTTGCTTGTGCTACTCGCCGTTGTATTGGGTATTCAAACGGGATCGCGAGAACGCTAGACTTGCTAGTTTTAAAGAGGATTCATCTGCATCATCTTGATCTGAAATACAAGTTAAATGGTAGGTGTTCACACAAGTACTATTTACAGTTTGTGTACACAATTATATGGTAAAAGATCGTTGGGTCCAAAAACAGTAACATTAAACGACTACTTTCCTATGATCGCCGTCGAATTTTGATAATTTTCTTGTTTGAAAATTCTTGATAGTCATTATTGTAAGAACTTATCATTATTTCTTTAACTTGCTTGTTATTACATTTGGGCCTCAGTTTAGACTTCACAGTGGATCAGATTTTAGTCTGAACTTTGGTTAGAGTTCATCGTCTTGTATGTATTGACCTTTGTATGGCCTATTATCTTGTTGTTTTGGGTGCTTCTTTCATTATTGAATGTTACTTAAGAGGGTACCAACACACAAGTACAAGATCCCATTAGAATTCTAAAGTTAAGCATGTTTGGGCGAGAGTAATACCAAGATGGGTGACCTCCTGGGAAGTCCTCGTGTTACACCCCTCGGGCTGGGGATTCTAGGAAACAGTCTCTCTTCAAGGTAGCACTCTGAAGGGGGAAGGCTGCGTACATCTACTCCCAGACTCTGCCTAGGCAGGAGCCCTTAGGGCACTGGAAATATTGCTTCTGAGGACATGTAGTGGTCACGTGAGCCCCAATAGCAAACTCGTAAAAACGATACGAGTTTACAGAGCTTGGACGACATGATAGCATAAGGATGAAATACGGTGTATTCTATAGTATACATGTAGAGTCTCGTACTATTAGGGGTTTGAAGACGTGGTAGTCATGTGAGCCTGCTAGAGTTATAAAACTATCTTGAGACCTTCATCCATCGCCTATTAGATCTTTGTTAATGAGATGTCGTGAATTAAAATCTAACGGCCTCCATTATGAAAGATTATGTATATTACTTACGCTTTAAGTCCAATGGATATTTACGTGAAAGAAAATATTAAAGTATAAAATTATTTTTGTATTTTTATCCATTAACTTAAACTTTTGAAAGTTGAGTTTGTAATTTCTATTAGAAGGAAGCCAGAACATCAATCACGCTTTTATTGAGTCATACCAAGTATAAGGCTTGACTTGCAACCTCCACACATGAGTTTTTGCAATCTCAGAAAATGTGATTTGTTGTACATTAAAAATAATAACAATTGACGGCCAAGATTTATTGAATATTAAAAAAAAAATTTCTCTTTTATCCCTTCTTTATTTTCTACCCCATGAAAGGATATGTGCCGTAAATTGTTATTTTTTTTTAATGTTCAACAAATCTTGGCGGTTTATTACAACGAAGGATTAAAATTCGTCTCTCTCACACTCTCACCTACTTATAAGAACGCCATATATATATAACTGGCTAAGAATTTTAAGCAATTCCTGCTTTAGCTCTAAACTCCTTATACTAAACCGGAAATATCAAGCTCTTTGTATCGAATCAAAAATACCAAACACGCTTAAGAAATCCATGTACTCTTATTTCACATACTAAATATGTGACATTTACCCAATAAATATCCATCTAACTTATTAAAAAATAAATTTCTGTAAAGCCTCAAAATATATATATATATATATATATATATAAATCTCTTTAATCCTGCTATTTTTTTGAGCTTAAGATCACAAAGAAAAGTTGGGAATAGAGTCCAATGTTAGACTTATGTCGAGTTATTAGGTTTGGCACAATGGTTAAATATTGTTGATGAAAATATTAGTAAGTTGATATACGGCTTGGTATAGATTGGGTGCATAAATGTGAGCGAGTAGGACCCAACAGTGTTGTTATCTACCCGAGCTGCCTCTTGTAGCTACTTGCCTACTTTCGCTCTTACAAGTTGCTCCTCAACTTTTGCCGTCTTGGTCAATCCGTCCTTATTGCCTTTAATCCAAAGAAAGTAACCCATTCGTCCAAAGCCTTTAACTTTACTCGCCCATTCAAGTCCAAGTATCAAATCCGTCCTCAGAACTCCAAATACACAAGCCTCCAAGAAGGACCCTAAATATTAGCCACCCGCTATTCATATCAAGTGCCACATATACGTATCAAGTAAAGGATAATGTTAAATGTCCGTAAAGATATTTCATTCTCTTTCCATTTCCTTATAAATATTAAGCTAAAACTCAGACTAATAGAAAGAGCAATCCTAATCATCCAACACTACATGCACCAAAAAAGCCATCTCCAAACTGTGGTCCCATTCACTTTCTCTAGAGTATTGAGCTCGACTTTCCTTAACAAAAAAAAAAACCCTCAGTGAAAACAACTACCCACCTCTCAAACATAATATTATTAATTTAAAACCCTATACCTGTCTCCAAATATTATTAATTTATTTAAAATAATATTGTACCACCTTGCTATTATATGAACCTGAACACCCCTACAAGGAACACATGCAAAAGTGATGAATAGGCCGCGTAGTCCAGAATCCTACGCCTCTTATCTTCTTCGTTGGTATGCACTCTGATTTCCGTCCCCATTCATCTGCTTCAAATCCCTCACAAAATTTTCCTGCAAAAAAGATCTCAACTATTTAATCTTGAAGATTTCTTGCATTTTTTAGTGTCACCAACCACCCTTTTGGGTGCCTTGCCAATCCATTTTCTCTCTCTCACTCAGTTCACCCCACTTTCTCTCTCTAGAACTTTCAATCCAGGAAGAGAGAGAAACAAAAAATAATGAGTTGTGTGAATCTGGGTACATGGGTGCAACCAATCCCTAGTTGTAGATCTAGATCTTGTTCAGTTCCCTTTCAAGTTTTCCACCCTTTGAAGAATTATAATGAAAGGACCCATCTTTTTCATCTGGGTAAGAAGAAGAGCATAAAACCCAACATGCAATCTTCTTCTTCATCTTCAATCTCTGCCATTTTGACTGAACAAGAGAAAATTGACACCCGAGATGGTAAATTTGCTGATACCCAGATCAAATCTAGCTTCAATTTCAAGGAGTTCATGATCCAGAAGGCTAATTCAGTCAATCAAGCTCTAGACTTGGCCGTCTCTCTTCGCCACCCGAAGAAGATCCACGAGGCGATGAGGTACTCTCTCCTCGCTGGTGGCAAGCGGGTACGCCCGGTGCTCTGTGTCGCCGCTTGTGAGCTGGTTGGTGGGGCCGAGGCAGCCGCCATGCCTGCCGCCTGCGCCGTGGAGATGATCCACACCATGTCACTTATCCATGATGATCTCCCTTGTATGGACAATGATGACCTCCGCCGTGGAAAACCGACCAACCATAAGGTGTTTGGCGAGGACGTCGCGGTTCTCGCTGGTGACGCCCTTCTTGCCTTTGCTTTTGAGCACATCGCCACCGCCACGACCGGCGTACTGCCTGCACGGATTGTCCGGGCTATCGGTGAGCTTGCCCGTGTGATTGGGGCAGAAGGGCTTGTTGCAGGTCAGGTTGTTGATATAAGCTCAGAAGGGCTTGAAACTGTAGGGTTAGAACAGCTAGAGTTCATTCATATACATAAAACCGCGAAGTTGCTTGAGGGTTCGGTTGTATTAGGGGCGATTCTCGGTGGGGGGAAAGATGAAGAAGTCGAAAACTTGAGGAAATTTGCAAGGAGTATTGGGTTATTGTTTCAAGTTGTAGATGACATCCTAGATGTCACAAAATCATCAGAGGAGTTAGGGAAAACAGCAGGGAAAGACTTAGTTGCAGATAAAGTGACATTTCCTAAATTAATGGGGATTGAAAAATCAAGGGAATTTGCAGAAGAATTGAACAAAGAAGCTAGAGATCAACTTGTGGGTTTTGATCAGGAAAAGGCCATGCCTTTAATTGCTTTAGCAGATTACATAGCTCATAGGCAGAATTAAGAGCTTATTGTTGTTGTAATTGGAAGGAATTTCTTGTTGTAGTTATGTTGATTTTAGAGGATTAAGAGTTAAAATACAGTAGCGGGAAATATGGAGCAGATAAAGGGAGTGGATTCTGTGTATTTGTTTAGCATATATTCCTTCCTGCAGCATAAATTCTAGTGCTTTATGTGATTCTTGCTGCTTCAGACTGATGATTCTTATGCTGTTAATCATATATTATATCAATATGAAATGGTCAATTGTAGTTGGTGCCTTTAAACTAGGTGCTGCATTTTTTGGTTAATTTTGGTTCTGCTCGGCTATTTGATTTGCTGTAATAGATAGGCTATCAACTCTCAGAACATAAGGTTCTGTGTTCAAAGCACCCTACTTATGTCAATGTTGTAAGAATAAATGTTTAAGGTTTTGGCTATGTAGGTAGCTTTTTGGGATGTCACTTGACAACAGTTCTCTTGATGGTGCTTCAACATTCTGATTCATGTTGCTGAGTTTTTCCTCAACTTTGTACCCTCAGCAATATGGGTTTCCTTTGATCGACAAACAAATATTATTACGAGTGAAGAAATGTAGGAAGAGTTAAGGACAAGATATCTTTAAACATTAAAAATATAAAAACTAATAACATAAAGTTCTTGCTCTCCAAATCGACCAAAGCAATCTCATTGAAGCCCATAAAGCACTTTGTCCATGAAGCTCATAAAAAGGCCACTTTTTCTCATAAGAAATTTTCCTGTATACGTTGGTCTACTAAAATCCTGGATCTTTTTGCTGTTCATGTTATGCATCTGACTTGCTTAGATTAATTGTAGCATACGTCTTGGTGTAGAATGTCAGTTAATGTTATCTTCCTGTTCATGAATTTGTTACTGTACATTATGGGTTTTATTTTGCTGGTGTTCAATGTCAGTTAATGTTGTCTTCCTGTTCTTCTCATCACTGCAATTGTGGTTCTGAAATATGCTCTGGTCTTTACATGGGTTAAAAGTGTTATTGTCATGAAATAAGTATTATCACAGGAGTAATGATATGACTTGTAATGGATTATAGTTACAAAATTTCGCAAAGTTGCTTTGGCATTAACACTTTTGCCTTTGGGCTAACTTATCCAAGTTTAATAAGGTCTCTTAGAATCGTAATAAAGAAGTAGAGCTGACAATCCTAACAGGATACCATAATACAACATGACAACAAGATATGAACATGCCATAAAGATACAACTTCGGGTTGGGGTTTTTGGAGCTGAGTTAAATTTGGGTTGACTAGTTTGACCCGTTGAACACGTGTGTTACTTATTTGTTAATTGGATTGAGTTAGGGTTGAGAGTTTCTCACACAATTAATAAACAAACTAGGTTCGGGTTAATCCCCTTTCTAGAATCCCTCATATAACAGGAATAACACCACAATGCAATACAACACATTTGTCATCCTTGTAAAGAACCTATCAATAGAGATACATAGTAGGTTACCTCAACTAATGTTGATTAATTTCGAGATATAACATCAAATACATTTATAAGCAAAACTTACATATGCCAACTTTACTACAATTTTACAAAAAAATCTTCTTTTAATGGTCAAGACAAACCACTTTAAATCCACGACAAACAAGATATCCTAAAGCATCGGTGCAGATCGCATTGAATGATTGGACTTCCTATATTCGGAGTTCACTAACTAATCTGTGGGTCTATTAGCTTCTCGATAGCAATGATTGAAACTAACTTGGACTCATTGATAACTAATTATATGAATCGTCCACAATAGCGAGGATAGAATTTCCCAAAATCTAGATGACAATGTTTACTAATATCCTTCTGGAATTCCATCTTGCTAGACGCTTCAATAAGTCAAAATAATCAAATCAAACCACCACCATTGTTTCATCAAAGGTTTTTGAGCTTACTATTATACATTTGATAGTTCTGTTATTTGTTCCCTTGCAAGGGTACTTTTTTGACAAAACTATAAGAGAGATTGTTTCCAAGTACCTCCAACCTGAGGAGTGAGGACTTCCTAGGTAGTCACCCATCCTGGTACTACTCTCGCCCAAATACGTTTAAATTTGGCTCTCCAAATCTAAAAAGACTCATCCAAATTTCATCTTCTGAATAGCATATTTATAAGGCTAGTATAACTATTCATTCAACCTTTTATGTTTTTCTTATGTAAGGATTAAATTCTAACTTGATTTGTCTAATAAAACCCCAGGAAATTGCCACGGAGTATTGCCCGGTGTGCAAATCTCCCTTATTTTCTGATGCAACAAACTGCAACGCGTAACAAGGACAATGACACTTGCAGTTGCAGTAGATTCGTTTATGGTGATATGAGGTCAGTGCTTTTTGTTTTCTGAATGATTGAAACACATTCCAATGCCTCCCAACTTTTTTGATTTTTGAGTCATTGACATGCAAAATGCAATAAACAAGCCATAACAAACAGACTGACAAGAAGGCTACATGTACAGATAGCATTCCCAGGAGAGAGACTTTGGAAATTATCCATTAAGAAACCCAAATAAAAGAAAAGTGTAAAAGTTGTCTTGAGTAAAAGAAAACAAAGCGTAAGATTTACGTAGTTTAACCAATTGTGTTGAGTTTTTTTATTATCTTTGAAGAATTGTACCAGAAAAGTCTTCTTCTCTTGCACTTTTTTCCGATAATTAGCCACAAGACGCATTACAAAACAGGTACCTCGTACAAACGAAACCTAAATCAACCCGTATTAAAATTTGGTGTGGTAGAAAATACCTTCAGTTGGGCCTAGGTCCAAAACGATCCCCAATAACTTTTCCTCGGGTCTAGGCCTACTAACCCCCAAAAATACGTCTACTAGAGCGCCCTACAGAATAAAGTCAAAGCTTCACACCTAAGAGGCAATCACAATATCATCAATTTGTTGGCCACTCATCAAGTATGTGACCTCACGCTATTGCATTCAGAATAACTTTATATTAGGAGGGTATGTAACTCCAAAATTAGTAAATGTTGATAAAAATATAAGCAAGTTGTTATTGTACAAGACCGAATAGTGATGCACTAGGCTTAAACTAGATAACAGACTCATGAATACACCGACAATCGGCGGTTATCTTACTCGGCTGTAGACATCCTTACTCGTCAACTTCGAGCAAGTAGCCTTTAGGTGAACACTTGCCATAGAGCCATTGCCAGCCTACTCACCAAGTATCCGTCATACTTGCCCACGATTAGCGACCAACATCATGCTAGCCTATCGGTTTCACCAAAAGCTTCAACCATTACGCTACTCACCTAATCCTTCACCTCTATCAGGCCCACCTTGTACCAAGCTCCCCCTCCCCCCCGCTTTCTCCTCCCCCTATGGATGAGTAGGGGGCTTTGCCCACCCCGAGTTGCCATGAGTTGCTCTTGTCATTTATTCATCTTGTAAGAAATATTATTGGATGTGAAACTACCATCTTCTCTTCTCGAACTCCTCACCCAAATACGAACACAGTAAAAATGTCCATAAGTTTGCCAAACATGACTGCTACCCACAAAAATTCATTGACCTGGAAGAAAGTTCCAGCTTCAATATGGAATTAACCATAGGCAGAGGCGGAGTTTAACCACATAGATCAAAATATACTACTATATTCTACCGTAAGACACATTTTCATTAAACTCTAATAAAATAAGGTCTCTTTATACAACCTAATCATCAGATTTTGGCCTCTCTTTTCATCAACATGACTAGCTGTTATCTGGGACAGTAATATCTAGCGAAGTTGGATGTACCCAAATGACCCTACTTTGTGGATATGATGTTTTAAAGATTCAGATTCCATTTGACCAAGGGAAAGCCTCCTCTCTTAGAAAAATATTTTCTTTTGGAATTGTTTTTCTCCAAAATATGATGAGTTCGACTTTGAAAAAAATATGATTGTTGCTTGATCTATAAATATAGAATTATTGACATCTTTAATGTATTAATATCATTACGATTGAACTATGAACTTGACTAGCTAATTTATTACATGATCATATCAAACTGGCATTATTCAATCTAATCCTCAGTTACCGGTTTTATGTTCATTCAAGTCTCACTTTGAATCGAAAATTTGAAAATCTGCTGAGAGATCCGACTTGCATGAATTGCTGACATCCTTTTCGTAAAGAGGCACACATAAGTATAAAATCATTTACGGGTCTTTACCTAACAAATCAAACTTTTTAGGAGAAACGGTTCTTTGACAGCTACACACCAAGAGATATTGGCTAAAAGGCTTGTTCTTACAATACAATGAATTGTATCTGTTTCATCTTTTGTGCTACATGCTTTGCATGTTAGTTCCTGTATCTCGCTCTTGCAGGTATGCTGGGATTGTATTACTAATTTCCTCAGTAATTATAGGAAAAAAAAAACTGAATTGTGACAATCTGTCATATTTAAGGTAGATAAGTATGAACAGCAGAAGAGAAGAGTAAGAGAAAGGGGAGCAGAATTTGATGATTGTGAATGAAATGTCAGCTGACAATGTGGTGAGGAAGTAATTACAAAATTAAAGAAATGGACTCACATTCAAGTACAAGGCAAGTTCAATGTTTGCCAACGTGCTGTCTCTTGTTAGCCTCACATTTGGTGGCATTACAGAATCTCCGTATTTTTTTTTTTCCCAATAAATTGCGAACAAAGCTCGAAATATAAGACAGAGCGTTCCAACAAAGGGGCCCGCCAGAAATATAAGGGAACAAGCAACAAAAATTAAAATAACCAAAAATAAAGACAAAAGAATAGAGAATCTCTGCATATGTTGTGCTTTATATCTCCTCAGTAAGCACCCCTTCTATATTATAAAATCATCACTTGGAAAATTATGATGTGGGGTATTTTGGCATAAAATTTTCAAAACTTAGGATAATTTATTGTATCTATTAAAATATCAGGGTATCTAAGTCATATATTAACAAATTTTAAAGTATCTAAGTGATAGTTTCTCTTTATATATTTGTTGTCCCTAAAAGATAAAGTTGAGTTGTACTAGAGTCGCAGGTGGAGTTTTACTTATGTGTCTTGAGTCAAGCCTGAGTTCATTAGGCTCGATACGTGGCTCATCAACAATGACTTAAGCTTGGCTTGAAGCTCACCGAGGTTGAAAACTTCGAGCTTGAGCTCGGCTCGGCTAGGCTTGGTTCTGTTTGAACCCAACTCGGTGAGTCTCAAGCTAAACTCACCTTAATTAATTAGGCTCATTTAAACTCGATTTTGACTCATTTAGGCTCAAATTTGTCTTGATTGGGCATAATATTAGGCTAATAAGTTGAATTAGGATAGGTTTATGCTCGTTTAGACTCAAAAGCCTCCGAGCTCAAGCTTCACTAGACTTGCTGGCTTATTAATTTAACGAGCATGGTTCGAGCTTGAAATGAACCAAGTCCTTCAATCTTTATAACTAGCCAAGTCACGGAAACAACTCAGCTCATTCACAACCCTAGTTTTACTCAAACTCATTCAACAATCAAGGCTTAAATCAACCAACAATCTCTCTAAGAAAGTAGAGACAAATGCAAGAAAGCTTGGAGAATGGGAGAAAGGCTTGGTCAGGGATTTCAAGGAATGGAGGATGAAATAGCTCGTTTAATTATCAAGGCCGACCAGTATGATCCAACAGTTAACCCCCAAAAGAAGAAAAAGTGTCAGCTTCCCATTCCTCTTGGGAAGTTGTCCACGCGGTTGATGGCATAACTTGGTCTTCTGGGTCGAGTTCGGTTGCTTGTTCTTGGGTTCTAGTGGAAGAAGCTGCTGGGAGTGCTAAGTGTTTGGAGGAGGCTCTTTTGGGCTTTGTTCTTTTGGGGGATTTTGATTCCTGGTAGTTTTGTTTCTTGCTTTGGGCCTGAGGGTTTTGGACAGTGCCTATTCCTTTTAAGCTGTTGCTGTTGGTTGCTGTTGTTTTGTGTTGGTTGTTCCCCTTTGTGCTCCTTTGGTTTCTGTGTGTTGTCTTGGAGGTTTCTTTGGGTTTTGTTTTGTTTTTGCTCGTTTTGAGTCGGGGCAGGAGTGGGTGTCCTCTGCTGGTGCGAGGTTGTGCTGTCTTTTGGTGTTGCTCTTTGTTTCCGAGCCGGGTTCTTTTGTTCTAGTGCGTGAGGCTTTTCTTTGCTGCTGGGTTGAGGCTGCTTTCGGTTTCTGTTGGTTATCGCTGGCCCTGTGTTTCGAGCCTCTGGTTGTTGTGTTTCTCTCTGCTTTTTGTTGTTGCTATTTCGAGTGAGTCTTTGGGTTAGTTTGGCTCTGGTGGTTTGGCTTATAGGTTGGGGAGTGTTGCTTTTGTGTTTCGGTGTTCTGGTCCTGTGTTTGTTGTTGCCGGTGGGTGTTCTTGCTTGGGTCCCTTTTTTTTCTTTTTCCTTTTTGCTCTTGCTGCTCTCGGGTCCCTGATCGTTGGGACGCCATTCTTGTTTTTAGCTTGCTCTTTAATTATCGGGGAAAAAAAGAGAGAGAGGGAAACTGCACATATCTGACAGTCTTGATATTCCTGATCTGATGAAATTCTTGTACAGTAGGCTGCTAATTTTAATGAGCAATACCTTATATTATATACTTGATATGCTCCATCTAATTTTATTTTACGTCTTGTTATATGGGCTTTGGTGAAGCCATGTGCAAAGGGTACATTAGGTTAAAAAAAACATAATGTTGTTTCACAGGTTCATGCATTCATTTATCATCGTAACTTAATTCTTCTGATAATTAAATGCCGATTGAGCATATTATGCTTTATTAAGAGTACAAAGTTAACTGAAAAAAGAAAAAAGAAACATAAAATACATAAAAGAAGAGTAATTAAGGCGTTGACACACCATAATCATATAGCCAAAGTAATAAGAGATTGAGATCTCGAAACACCTTCCTTTGCAGAATAGTTCCCAGCATAATTGGTTTCCCTAGGAGAATGTTTAAAAGCAATATTATTAAAACGACTAAGTACAAGATTTTGTTAATTAGAAAGTTCTATTTCTACAGGCTAGATTCTGGCTTTAGCATCCATGATATTGCGGCTGATAAGTTTAATTCAACAACCAAATTACTTCAAATCAACTGGTCTCTTGAGGTGGATGAGTCAAGGGCAAACCATATTACGAAAAGTTCGGCATAATTTGAGTCTTAAACACCAATTGGACTTACGACAATAGCTAAAAATGCTCCATTTGAATTTCTAAGCACAACGTCAATGGCTGCAAGCCTGGCTTTCCAAGCAAAGAGTCATTAACATTCCATTTAAAGGTCTTATTAGGAATTATATATATAGGCATGCTTATGAGAGGGTGAGAACATGAGAGGGGCAAATCTGGGCCCTTCATTGTAATGGACGGTCAAGATTTATTCAATATTAAAAAAAATAATAATAATTTATGGCACATATCCCTTCATGGGACAAAAAGAAAGAAGGGTAACGGAGCGAAATTTTTTTTTTTTCAATACTCAACAAATCTTGGCTCTAAATTATTATTTTTTTTAATGCTCTGTCTATTACAATAGAGGGTCAGGATTCGCCCCTCTCATACTCTCATCCTCTTATAAAAACACCACCATATATATATATATATATATATATTTCTATTAATAGCACAGTGGTTTTGTAATTCATAATTCATTTTAATTTATGTTTCTATTCCAACATTTAAAACTCATGACACATTAATGTTAAAGTAAGCAAAGTTGAGGGGATAAGAAACTTTGGAATAAATTTGGTAGCTAATTAAAATATTTTGCTTACATTAATATATTTATATGCTCATTTTATTGATGACTACCCTAGTTATTTTTATATGACCTAATGTACACTAATGACATAATATGGTTAAATAATTTGTTTAAAAATGACGCAGCATCCACCCATGATGAATGCTTATGCAGCTTCTCCATTTGTGTTTAAGACTCCATTTAAGAGCCAAAGTTACAGAAAAAACAAAAACAAAAAAGAAAAAAACCGACCAAAACTGAAAACCCCCATACTAGGAGCGTCTTTAGTTGTGGACCATGAGCTTCACTTAATAATGCATGATACTTTTTATTAACTGTAAAAGTAAGGACTATCTGACTGTGGGCCAAAAAGGTCCAATTGCTAGAGGGAAGTCTATATTAAGGACTCTACATGTCTTGGTTTCTCAAATTTAACATCTTATTAGAGCAGGCTGATGATCTCGAGCTCTTGTTTGACAAACCATGTCCTTGAGACTAGGGTGCATTTGGATATGATGCGCTAGGCCTCTCCAATAAGTGTTGGATCCATGGACGTAAGCGGAGAAACGAGGTGTATGATTGAAGAGACTCATAAGTGAGCGAACTATTAAGGACTTCAAATGTGAGTATAGTAAAAATTTCACATAGTAGTTATGGAAGAGAAAAGATCAACATAAAACCCTAGTTTATTGCTTCACCTAATGTTTTTTGGTTTTAGAATGGAATCTCACTTAGGCTTATACATGGATCTCGTATGTTACTCCACCTTTGCACTGTAACACGTCCTCTCACGCATATATAGGTTGATTCGACATCTTATGATAAAATTATAAATAGAGCTATTAGGATTTGAACATGAAACTTCTCGATCAAAAAGACTCTAATATTATATCCAGGAATTAACTCTCAAAAAAAGTTTAGGTATTAAGTGAAGCTTAAAAATAGTTTAATATTGCTTAATGCATTCGCATATGGTACCTTTACCTAACTTTAGTTATGTGATTGCCCTCTTTGTTATATACTTTATCCCTGCGGATCGTGTTATGCTGCTCCATCTACCTATTAATTTATGGCTCAGTAATCAAACAATTTGAATATCCAGTACATATGGTAAAATATTAATCGTAATTTATTACTATTGCACTCTACATTTTTATGGTATTAGAGACTTGTTGACCAAGAGGTACGAGTTCGAATCTCAACATCCCCCAACTTTTAATATTAAGACAATTTAAGCACAAAGTATGAAATGAGCCCATACACTATCCACGCTTCAAGCTCAAATGGAATTTGTGTGAGAGGACATATTAGAGTATAAAACTATTCCTAGACCTTCACCCATCAGTTTAAGCTTTTGGGATAGTCGGTTCGTAGACAACCAGCTAATGAAATAACCTGGTTCAGTGTGAGTTTTTGATCCAAACCGGTATGTGATAAAGCAAATCCCAGATGAGGATGAGAGAGTTATGGTTAGAGATGTGGTGCCACAGAATTTAATGATGCTAAGGTTAGGATTCGGATGCCTTGATGCTAACATTCCTCTGACACATCATGTTTCGCCAATATGTGACGAGCTGATTTTTCTATAAATACTTTCTTGTTTTTCGATAAGTAACAAGCAAAGCTCGGGATACAAAAGACAATGCACCCGAAGACGCGGGGATGCTTTCTTGTAGCAGTTTTGTTAAAATTGCTTTCAGTAAAGTATTTTTGAATTTTTTTGCTTTAAAGGATAAACAAAAAAACTATCTTTCTACTATTCAAATGTAAAGAGATAACTTTTATTTCTATTTAAAAGTATTTTTCTTTTTAAATCAAATACACTAATATCACATAGAAAAGTTTATTTCTTCATAAAAGTAACTTTCTTCGGAGATATCAATACTAAGGCAATATCAATACTAAGGCTTTATACGACTCTGCTCTATATATATTTTTTGATAAGTAGAGAGATAATTCTCATACAAAACTGGTATACTCACCAAAGTGGAGTCTGAAAAAACATGAAGCAGAGCCCGAGAAAGCCATGGATACGAAAGTGGCGAGTAAGGATGTGAAAGATGCTAGCGAATAAAGACATGCATTGATGATGATGATAATGATGAATGATGCATGATATTAACGGTGGACATCCCTTTTCTTTATTCTTCAACATGCGTCATTCATTCTCATGATCCATATTAATTTCGTATCTTGACGTTTGTTCCGTAATTTCCAAAAAAACATTAATGCTCGATGTAAATGTAAATTAATACATCGTATTGTTTGCTCTGTTGAAGACGAAGCCCGTGGTGGGGTTTTTCGAAAGAAGAAGTCAGGCCGTGATATTATTGGTGCTCTGCGCATAGATTTCTTGAGGCGGCCATTAGCTGAGTTTTGTTTGGAGTACTTGTGGCTAGTGTTTCTCGTCTTTCGTAAGAGTTTTTGGCATTTGATTTTGTAGACTTCTTTTCTGTGCTATCCTTTGAAAGTTGGAGGGCTTTCTTCGTCATTGATGCTGATTGTTCATATTTAGGTGTTTTTTTAGCTTAGTTTGGTATGGTTCTCTAGGCGTTTTCCTTCCCCAGGAGTTGGTATAGGTGTGTTTTTAGGCGTTTCAAGTCTTTTTTGTTTTGCTTTTCACCGCTCTTGTGATCTTTCTAGGGCTCCGCTTTGATGAGTACACCGGCTTGTATTGAGAATTTGCTCTCTATTTATCCGAAAAAAATACAAATAACGTCTACATGACGCGACTCATAAGTACAAATCAAAAAAAATCTAAGAAAAAGAAATCAAGAT
Organism: Simmondsia chinensis; assembly: GCA_018398585.1. NCBI lineage: Eukaryota > Viridiplantae > Streptophyta > Magnoliopsida > Caryophyllales > Simmondsiaceae > Simmondsia > Simmondsia chinensis. The sequence continues at coordinate 41,712,815 of JAGTTD010000002.1, read as the reverse complement.
GGAAAACAAAGCGTTAGATGCTCTTCTAGTTATCTTTTTCCTGGACGTAAGTATATGACATTGTTTGGTTAATACAGAAATTAAATTATTATTTTTTAAGAATTCACTTCTCATGTCGATGTTCAAAAAAAATTTCTCGAGTCAACTTCCTACAAAGTAGATATGGAGTGTTTGGTTGCTAGGATGGGAAATACAACTTCCTTAAAGAACGCTAGTTAAAAACGAATGAATTACAATTTATCGAGGGGAGTTAAATAAATTACTTGCTATGTTTTAAAAGAATTGGAAAATTTCTAAGAAATTTCCACTTCCCATGTTCAACTAATTTTCTGGTAACCAAACAAGACAGCAAATGTCCATTCCCGTTTGATTTCTTGTGTTTAGTTTCTCGTAACTAGACAACACCTATGTATAATATGTGTATATAAGGGGATATAAGTATAGCTTGTCTAGTGGTGATTGGTAGCGGAATCGAAGATACCACTCGGGGATTGAATCCCACTAGTAGCAAAATACCCGCACCTCTTTTCACCAACCTTTACAAAAATGTATATGAGAGGGTTTATATATATATAGCACAATTCTTATAAGAGGTGAAAGGAGCAAATCTTAGCTGTCCATTACAATAAATGGCTAAAAGTGACCCCTTTTTTACGAGGTACAAAAAAATAAAAAATTCTTCCCAACTTACCTCTCCCTTTCCTCCTTCTCTCATTCACAACCCTTTCTTTTTCTTTCTCTCACCCCGCCGCCCACCACCGCCTGCCACTATTGCTGCCACTGGCCCTCCTTTTTCTCTCTCTTTCAATACCCCTCTCTCTTCCCTCATATCGCTTCATCCCCGCCAACCGCCACCGCTGCGACGACGGGTGGCGAAGGTGAAGGGATATGGGGGAGAGAAAAAAAAGAGTATTGGAAGCGAGAGAAAAGGAGGGACGGCAACAGTACGTGGTCACGGTGAAGGGTTATGGGGAGGAGAGAAAGAGGTATTAGAAGTGAGAGAAAAGGAGGGGCTGCAGTGGTGAAGGGATAAGGGGAGAGAGAAAGGGGTATTAGAAGAGAGAGAAAAATGAGGGGCGGCAAGGTAGATGGGCAGAGGCGGAGGCTTCGACGAGGTGGACAGGGACAGGCGGATGGGCAGTGGCAGCAGCAGGCGGTCAAGCTAAGGCGGCAGTGGCAACAAATGGTGGGGTTGAGAGAAAGAGAGAAAAAAGGTGTCGGGGGAGCGGATGGGGATAATCATTTTTTTTTAATTTTTGGACCTCATAAAAAAGGACGACACCAACTTTTGCCCCCTTTATACTCTCACCCTATTATAAGAATTATATTATATACATACGAAAGGTATATATTATATATTAATTCATAGATAAACTCATACAATACAAACAAAAATGTATATACTATATAAAATGTAAACTATAATTTGTATGCAATAATTGTGTGACTGTTAAACAAATGGACAGGTCTTAAATCATAATAGTTAGACTTCACATTAATGGATAAAATATTATAATTTTAATTTAGATAAAATATTATAATTTTAATGTAGTAACCTTTTTTTTTTTTTTTAAATCAAGCACATTTAAGAAAAACAATTGCTAAATCACATTTGCGTTATTAATGAGGTTTTTCGTTAAAAAATTAATTTCAGTCAATAGATAATGAATATATAATGGAATATTCAAAAATAATGACAAATTTTATAATCCATTTTTAATATTTTAATATTTGATATTTAAACTTACTTGAATTAGTATTATAAAATTTAAATGTTATTATTCTATTATCATGAATATTCGTATCGTGGCGTCATCATACACTTTATGTGCTTGGTCCCGATAAATTCCCATCAATTGTTTTTGCAATATTTCCCATCATTTTGTTATGGATTTTTCTAACAAAATTAAATAAAATATAAGCAAAATGCAAGCGGTGCAAAAAGATATATATATATATATAAGGAACACACCTAGTATCTCAAAGGCTTTCGCCTATGGAGGGTCTGGGGGGAATGTACGCAGCCTTCCCCCTTTAGGGTGTTACCCTGAAGAAAGACTGTTTTCCAGTGCCCCCAACCTAAGGGTGAGGACTTCCCAGGAGGTCACTCATCCTGGTACTATACTCTCGCCAAAGCACGCTTAACTTCGGAGTTCTAATGAGATCCGGTGACGGCGTGTTGGTGCCCTCTTTGGGGTGTGTGTGTGTGTGTGTATATATATATATATATATGTGTTAGAAAAAATTCAGAAAATACTTGCAAAAACCTTGCAACCGGGTATCCGAACGATCTCAGGTGTTGAGGCGTGTGATCACTATCCTTAAGGTTTATTTCGGTATACGAAATATCCTCGGGGATACAACAACTACCAAAATATGGAGTGAAGAAGTGTATGGGGAGAGATTGATAAAGATGTCTAGAGATTGGCCAAGATTTTGAGAACACACCCTTTGAAAATCTCACAAAGAACACAAGAACCAAAAAGATGATCTTCAAATTTCTTTCTTGTGATACTTCTCTACCAATTCAAATGTTTTCTTCTTTTTGATGAGAGGGGAGAATATCTGAATTCATTATCTTAAGAATGTCCCAAAACCAAGAGCATCAACATATAAAAGAATTGGGAAGAAACCGCGCAGAAAATCGTCAAAACCGACCTGTGTGTCAAAGTTGTGTGTCGACACACAGCTTTCTGTAAGCCTGTGTGTCGATAGTGTCGACACATAGGTCGACACACTGGCTTACTGTAAGCCTGTGTGTCGACACACAATTTCTGTGTGTCGACACACAGGTTTCCTCCGTGCGCACCTGAAATGGGCTGTGTGTCGACACACGGGCCATATGTGTTGACACACAGCTATCGCCCCTGCGTTCTATAGGATTTTGTGTCGACACATATGACTCATGTGTCGGCACATACTCCCAATAATGCTCTAATCACTCATACAAGTATCGGGATAATCTCAAATACATCTTATATACATATAAACAATATTTAACACACATATATACATTTTATACAACAAATATTTTGAAAATACATCAACAATCCCCCACCATTTTCAAAATACAACCAATCTCAAAGTGACATCTCGTTTAAAGGAGGCCTTATTGTGCATCAACGAGGGTGTCTCACGATTGAACCCCGAGCTAGTGAAAAGACCATACAGTTAATCGGATCGAAAATGGTAGACCAAGCTTTGAACCATACAACCCATTTGACTAATCGACTATCTAATCACGCACAAGGCGTACTCCCCGTACACACCCTACACCTCCCAGATCGACACATTTATGGCCTTGTGTCCTGTACCCTTCGTGAGTGTTTCAGGGCCAAACCCTTGTCAAAAATCACCCCTTTGAAGCGGCCAAACTTCAACACTCACTAAGGTGGACCTCATTGATCATGCCCCTGCGATACGACATTCAATAAGTTTTAAAACAAGGTCCATTAAGAGCATTTGCTCATCCTTTTATAATCACTAACGTAGGTATCAAGCACTTCACACTCGGGATGGAAACTAACTCATTTAGTGCTTGCAATCACACAGATGACAAGTCTCTCTCATTGAACCCAAGACCTAGCGTCATACTAGACGTCGAGTTGAGGGCCTATCATGGGCGACTAATTATGACAGGTTTCAACCCCATCCCTTCATTTGTTTTCAAAACCAAATCTCTAGCCAGGCCTTTAGTAAATGGATCCGCTAGATTCTGACAGGTTCTCACGAAGTCCACAGTGATAACACCTTCCCGAATAAGGTGTCTCACCATACTATGTCTCACACCAATGTGTCTGGACTTCCCATTATACACTTCACTGTATGCTTTAGAAAGCGTAGCTTGACTATCACAATGGATTGAAATAGGAGAAATCGGCTTCGGTCACAAAGGTATCTCATACAAGAGATCCTTTAACCACTCGGCTTCTTTAGCAGCAGAAGCGAGAGCTATAAACTCCGCCGCCATTGTAGAGTTAGATATGCAAGTTTGTTTCTTGGAACCCCAAGAAACAGCACCCCCACCAAACAGGAATACCCATCCACTCGTGGATGCATGGTCCTCCACATCGGAGATCCAACTTGCATCAGTATATCCTTCCAAAATAGGAGGATACCCAACATAATTGAGACCATAATCCATAGTCTTCTTTAGGTACTTCAGTACCCGGTGCACTGCATTCCAGTGCAACTTACTCGGTTTGCCGGTATACCTACTCGGCTTTCCAACAGCAAAGGCAATATCAGGCCTAGTGCTTGTCATGGCATACATGAGACAGCCAATAACTCAAGCGTACTCCAATTGTGCCACTGGAGCACCCCCATTCGGTTCTAATTTCACACTAGGATCCATCGGTGTGGATATCGGTGCACAGTCAAAGAAATGGAACCTTTTCAACACCTTTTCGATATAGTGAGACTGTGTCAAGGAAATGGAATTACCATTCCTTACAATTCTGATACCGAGGATCAACTTCGCCTCACCCATGTCTTTTATAGCAAAGTTTTCAGAGAGAAACAGTTTAGTTCTCTCTACTTGCTCCATGTCAGTACCGACAATCAGCATGTCATCGACATACAAACATATAATGACCCCTTTGCCATTATCAAACTTGCTATAGACACATTTATCTGATTTGTTTATAACGAATCCGTTGTTCAATACAACCTGATCAAATTTTTGGTGCCATTGCTTCGGAGCTTGTTTCAGTCCATACAGAGAACGTATGAGTTTACACACTTTTCTCTCTTGGCCCGGAACAACAAACCCTTCTGGTTGTTCCATGTATACTTCCTTCTCTAGCTCACCATTCAGGAATGCCGTTTTGATATCCATTTGGTGTATCACTAGTTTAAAAATGGAGGCAAGAGCAATAAGTACCCTTATTGTCGATATCCTTGCCACTGGGGCATAGGTATCAAAGTAATCCAGCCCATGTCTTTGGGTGAATCCTTTAGCCACCAATCGGGCTTTAAATTTGTCAATCGATCCATCGACTTTCATCTTCTTTTTGAAGATCCATTTGCACCCGATGGGTTTACTTTCTCGTGGAAGATCCTCAAGAATCCAGGTATTATTACCTAAAATGGAATCCATTTCATTGTTTATAGCCTCTTTCCAAAACGAGACATCATGAGACCTCATCGCCTCATCAAACGTCATGGGATCAGCTTCCATGACACAACAATATGGAACCACTTGGTCCACATCGTTCCTCGAACCTTCTACCAAATACGTGTAGAAGTCCGAACCAAAGGATTTCTCCTTCCTTGCTCTCTTACTCCTTCGGAGTTCTAGAGCCCTATCAGGGACATTCTCCCTCTCATGACGAACAACGTCATCAGACACTTGCGTGTCAATCTCAACCGGTACATAATCCCTCGGTCTAGGGATAGAAGTAAACCGATTCTCATCAAATATTGCATCTCTCGATTCTATTATCGTATTCACGTTGATATAATCATTAGGTTCAACAATATAGAACCGATATGCCTTACTATGAGACGCATAACCCACAAAGATGCAATCAATGCCTCTTTCACCTAATTTTTTCCGTTTAGGTTCAGGGACTCTAACAACTGCCCTACACCCCCACACTTTTAGGTAATCTAAATTAGGGGCTCGTTTGTTCCACAACTCATATGGAGTTATTTTATTTCTCTTGTTTGGAACTCTATTTAATATGTGACAGGCCGTTAACATAGCCTCACCCCAAAATCCATCACTGAGACCGGAATAAGATAACATGGAATTAACCATCTCAGTTAGAGTCCGGGTTTATCCTCTCAGCCACGCCATTTTGTTGTGGCGTATAAGGTGCAGTTATTTCATGTATTATTCCCGTGGATTCAAAATATTTAGGATCGTAGTATTCGCCACCACGATCCGACCTTAAACGCTTGAGGAAGGTTTCACAGTGTAATTCAGATTCTGCTTTATATGCTTTAAACCTATCAAGCGAGTCGTCTTTGTTACTTATCAAATAAACATAACAAAATCTTGAATAATCATCGATAAATGTAAGAAAGTAATTCTTTCCACCCAAACTCGGTGTTCGCTTGAAGTCACATAAGTCACTATGGACTAGATCAAGTAGATTAGTCTCTCTTTGCACAGAAGGAAATGGAGATTTCGTTATTTTTGTTAGCATACAAGTCTTGCACTTGTCAACAACTTTATCTATGTGAGGAATCAACGAAGAATTATCCATTTCATGTAATCTACGAAAATTCACATGACCTAGTCTATAATGCCATAAAAATGACGAATCAAGCATATAAACAGAATCAATGTTCTTATTATTAACATTTAGTTTAAACATACCATTACATAGGTAACCTTTCCCAACAAATACACCACCCTTTGACAAAATAAACTTGTCGGCCTCGAAGACCAACTTGAACCCAAACCTATTCAACAGGCCACCCGATACAAGATTCTTCTTAACATCAGGAGCGAAGCATATATCGGTTAAAGTAAGGGTTTTTCCGGATGTGAAAAGTAAGTCAATTTTTCCCTTCCCTTTAACCGGTACCGACGCCCCATTTCCCATGAACAACTCAGTTCCGTTGTCCATGGGCTCAAAAGTGGAGAAGAACCCCCTATCCTTACATACATGCTTCGTGGCCCCCGAGTCAATCCACCAAGAATTATCACTCTCGATTAGATTGACTTCCGAAATCATCGCCAAGAACCTCTTGTTCGAATTTTTAGCGTGATGATCAAGCCCCTTGCCTTTGTTCTTTTTAAGGCGATAACAGTCTTTTCGCATATGACCGGGCTTCTGACACTCCCAACAAACAACTTTCGGCCTCTTGTGCTTATTGTTCTTTTGGAAGTGTCCGGTTCTCTTTGGTCCCTTACTAGATTGGCCTTCCTCTGCGACGTTGATTTTACCAACATCACTCGGGCGGTCTTTGTTGTTATCTTGCACCCTGTAACCTTCCTCAATACGTAAATGGTTAGCGAGTTCCTCAATTGACATATCCTCCTTCTTATGTTTTAAATTTTTTCTTACATCTTTCCAAGAGGGAGGAAGTTTGTCAATTAAGGAAGAAACAACGATTGTGTCGTCCATATTCATGTTATGTTGTTTAAAATTATTTAATATACGTTCTATTTCATGGAATTGCTCCATGACAGGACGACCATCAATCATCTTATAATTATTAAATTGACTAACCAGGAATTTTTTGCTTGTTGCATCCTCGGCCATGTAACGAGCCTCAAGTGCGTCCCATAGTTCCTTCGCGGTTGACATGTTAGAGTAAATGTCAAACAAGGCATCGGTCATCCCATTCAAGATGTGCCCTCTACAAATGTAATCATCGTTTTCCCACTTCAGTCTTGCCCTTTGCTCGGCCAGCGTTTCTTCCTCCTCAGAAACGGGGGATGGAGACGGTGTATTCAGGACATACACCACATTCAGCGTTGTTATGAGAAAATGCATCTTCCTCTGCCATCGTCAAAAATTTCCCCCATCAAACCGGTCCAATTTCACAAAATTGGATGTCATTTCCCTTAGTGATGAAGCCATAACCCAAACTAGAATTATAAACCTTAAGATTGTTAGAAAAAATTCAGAAAATACTTGCAAAAACCTTGCAACCCGATATCCAAACGATCTCAGGTGTTGAGGCGTGTGATCACTATCCTTAAGGTTTATTTCGGTATACGAAATATCCTCGGGGATACAACAACTACCAAAATATGGAGTGAAGAAGTGTATGGGGAGAGATTGATAAAGATGTCTAGAGATTGACCAAGATTTTGAGAACACACCCTTTGAAAATCTCACAAAGAACACAAGAACCAAAAAGATGATCTTCAAATTTCTTTCTTGTGATACTTCTCTACCAATTCAAATGTTTTCTTCTTTTTGATGAGAGGGGAGAATATCTGAATTCATTGTCTTAAGAATGTCCCAAAATCAAGAGCATTAACATATGAAAGAACTGGGAAGAAACCGCGCAGAAAACCGTCAAAACCGACCTGTGTGTCGAAGTTGTGTGTCGACACACAGCTTTCTGTAAGCCTGTGTGTCAATACTGTCGACACCCAGGTCGACACACTGGCTTACTGTAAGCCTGTGTGTCGACACACAATTTCTGTGTGTCGACACACAGGTTTCCTCCGTGCGCACCTGAAATGGGCTGTGTGTCGACACACGGGACATGTGTGTCGACACACAGCTATCTCCCCTGCGTTCTATAGGATTTTGTGTCGACACATATGACCCATGTGTCGACACATACTCCCAATAATGCTCTAATCACTCATACAAGTATCGGGACAATCTCAAATACATCTTATATACATATAAACAATATTTAACACACATATATATATTTTATACAACAAATATTTTGAAAATACATCAATAATATATATATATATATATATATATATATATATATATATATATATATATATATATATGTGTGTGTATATAAATCTAATATTAAGTATTTTTTAATAAGCTAATAAATTTTTAGTATGCGAATCATACACAAGTTAATATTATATTTTATGTTAATATTATATTGAAAATAAGAGTATAATTGTTACGACTTAAATTCGTGATCTTACAGTTAATGAAATTCGTTCAAGTTATAATAACCATGATGGCCATGACTAAGTATTGGTAAATAATGTTTTAATATAAATATAATCACAACAATATAATAATTAAAAAAGGGGTAATGACCTTTCTTTTTAATTTTAATTTTTTGATTTTTGTTTTGGTCAAAATTTAATTTTTTGATTTGTTCCTTCGTGTATAGGAAATGTTAATAAACCTCGAGAGACACAATGTAGAGGCAAAAGTTTGAATTTAAATTTAAAATGTCTTATTAAATAACAATTTTATAGTTCTTTTTAATGTAATTTGCAGCTTGTCAGATTTCACAGTCCGACGAATTTGCTCAATTTTTGTTGGGGTTCTTGGAAATAGGTTTTCGGCAGGGTTACACCCTGAAAGAGTAAGATTGCATACATCCGCCCCTCCCAGATTCAGCTTATGTGGGAGCCAGTAAGACACTGAGTCTGTTGTTATTGTTCGAGATTTGAGAAGTTTTGATTTTGTTTGTTTGGTTTTTTTTTTTTTTTTTTTTTTTTTACTTTTTTCAGTTGTTATATTATTTTTGCTTTATAGTTTTGCTTGTCTTCATGTCCTATTCCACCCGTCAGTACCTCTTGACTTGTAATAAAAAAGAAAAAGCATATATATACACAAAATGAGTATATAAACATATAAGATCGGTCAAAACCTTCAAGCAATATCCAAACAATTGCTTACGGCTCTAGTTTGCTAAAAACCATTTTTAAAAATTAATTATAACTAGAGAAATAGCACATATGTGTACAAATTATTAGACATATACGCCATATACATAATATAAAATATTCACATACTTTTTAATATTATAATATACAGTGAATTATTTAAGTTTGTTTAACCAAATACGAATACTATACTGATCAAAGCTCGTTTTGGACCCCTATTCATAACTATGAAAACATACTAAGTGTGGTTAACCTACTGCAAATACTACACTGATCGAAGCTCGCTTTGGATCTCTATCCATAACTGTGAAAACGTACTTTTTGACCCTTTTTACCTAAGAAGGGACAAATTTACCCAAAGCCACCTTTAATTTGATTTATCTAGTAGATTAAACTTTTTTATACTGATCTAGCTATTAACTTTTGTTTTCTTTTACAATTACATTTCAACCTTGAAACTCATTAACTTCTTTTCTTTCCCCAAATTAAGTTCAATTTTAAGAAATTATAAATTTTTTTTTACCAATAGAGGAGAAAATAAGAGAGCAATATTTGCGGTGGTTCGTGCATGTTAGGAGGAGACCGACTATTACCCCTGTTAGAAGATGGAAACAACTCTGTACTATGCTCGAGAGAAGAGAGAGATGCAGGCCAAATGAGAGATGGATGGAGACGATTCAATATGACCTCTTTCACCTAAATCTAAATGAGGAGATGTCCTTAAACAAAACTGAGTGGAGAGCTAGCATAGGTGTAGCTAATATAGCAGTTCAGTGGTGCATGATAGTGGAGCTTATCTAGGCTAGGCATAGCGCCCTTAGGCTTTTTGTGCTGCTTGTTGCTTTGTCTCCTTACTGCTTATTGCTCTATGGCTTTATTATTTATTGCTGCTTTATGTTCCATCTATGCTATTGCCATTGCTATTGCTATTGCCTTTATGCTTTTAGGTTTCAAATTGAGGGTCCTCGGACACAACCTTTCTTTGGAATAGCACACTGGAGGGATAAGACTGCGTATATCTCACCCCTCCCCCTAACCCTGCATTAGCAGGAGCCTTTAAAGCACTGGTTTTGTTGTTGTTATTGCTATATAATTTTTTTTATCAACAACAACAACAACAATCCCAATGCCTCAAGGGCTCCCACAAAAGCGTGGTCTGGGGGGATAGATATACGCAGCTTTCTACCTTCAGGGTGTCAACCTGAAGAGAGTCTGTTTCCAAGGACCCCCAACCTGAGGGATATGTCTTCATCGCATCATGGTGACCCATGAGCAATGAGCTGGGAGCAATAAGGCAAGAAAGTAAAAGAGTAAGCCATAGCACAAAAACGCCCTAGAGGAGACTACAAGGCAAAACATTCCCTTCAAGGCAGCTAGTAAAAGCAAATAGGCCAAATAAACAAATAAGCAAATAGGCCGATAGTAGACAGATAAGCGTATAAGTAGATAAGTACAGCTTAATAAGCCTATACCCCCATGAACACATAAATAAAAGAATAAGCAGCAGTGTGAGGCCGCTACTTCTGCTACTCCTATGCTAGTCCTCCCGTGAGCTCTAACTCTATCTAAGGTCATTTCCTTCCGTGACCTGTATAATTATTTTATCAATATATAAAAAAATATTATACCATAGACAAGAAGGTCTAACAAAAAATCTGTATTGGACAGAGAAAAAAAAGGAACCCAAAAGTGGGGAGATGTGTAATCTTTGGATTTCATCATCCCCACTTACCAACCCTTCTCATATCTCATCACAGGTTGTATTTGGTGAAGGCCCTACCAACCCCAGTTGTTCCTTTTCTTTTTAAACGTACGGAAAGAAAGTCACATAAATTGTAAAATATAACGCTTTTTAAACCCTCTTTCTATGATCATGGTGGAATTCGATTCCAGAGTCTCGTAGACCACCTCCCAAATAGCACCTTCCTCCTTCGATAAAGGAATTCGTATTATTATAGCATCCTAGTTGGATCGATATGATTCAATAGTGCAAAGTAATATTTGTACAGTGTTATACATACAACAATATAGCATGTAAAAGACAATAAGAACAGTATTGGATATTTATGTATTTTTATTCTCTTTATACCCTCTATGTATACTGAGGCCTAGAATCTCCTAAGGCACACCATTTAATAATGAACTCTACTCTTACGGATACATGTAATTGAGAGTTAATGGGATAAGTAGTATAAATAGAGGTTGTATGATTCATTTGGGGGGCAATCAATAAACAAAACAACTTCTCTCTCTTCTTACTCTCTCTCAGCTCTTTCTTTCTCCCCAATCCTTAACCCTAATTCTCTATCTGTTTCTCCTTTCTTCTCTAATTCTCTCTCTAATCTTCTTCTCCTTATCAATTCTTTGTCACTTCTAGATGCAATCTTAATTGATTGTTTCACAAAACACTAACTTTTTTTTCAATAATTAACGAGCGAAGCTCGAGATACAGAGAAACGGCTCCTCGAAAAAAGAGGGACCCGGAGAAAGGGACAGGCAAAAGAAAAGTGACGACTATGACAATTATGAAGTGTGTTCTTTAGGTGATGTTAAGTCTGATCTATTAGAAACCAGTTTGCTAAGGAAGAATAGGATCACGATATTCAAGTGATGTAAGATACTTAATACACTCGTTATGGACCAACACAAACAATTGCAGATTCAATAATAAGAATTCAAAAGGTATATATTGTTTCAAAGGATGTTGACCATTAAATCTATATAGAAAATTGGCTTACTAATTAAGGGATAAGCTCACGTTATAAACTTACACATATCTTATACAATCCAAAATATAGCATTTAAACAAGGGGTAGTTTAGGTATTAATAAATAGGCTATATCCTTTATTACTAGCTATATCACACTATAAATAGGAAAATTCAGTGTAGAGATTGGGTGTGGATGAATTATTTGAGTTCTCTCTCCTCCTCTCTCACTAGTTTGTCCTCCCTCCTCCTCTCTATTTTCGGTTCTGTCTCTTTATCTCCCCTTTATTCTCTCTCAGTATACGAATCTTACCTTATTCCTGTAAATCCTACACACTATATACAGATTATTTACAAATATACTACTATTTTGAGTTGGTTGATTCATTGATTTGTTAATTTGTTGATTGAATTGGTTGATTTGTGTGATGAATTGATTTGAATCGTATCAATATCATGTTTCAGTACAAAACTTGTCCCACATCGAAAAAATAAAAGAATAATATCAATTTATATATCTAAGGAGCTACTGTATTCATTACCACTTGATTTTAGAATGTAGCCTCCTTTAGTGTCTAACATGTTGATATATTTTCAAAATAAAGTGCTTAATGAAGTGTTTCAGTTGTGTATATATAATGTATTTGGTCATATATTGCAAAAACACACTAGAGAAGCTGAGTGTCGACACATAGTCTTACAGAACCCAGGGACTAGATTTGTGTGTCAACACTCGTTTCGAAATACGGGGTAGTTATAGCCGTTACCTTGTGCTATTTTTTGTGGATTTTCTGGAAATTATTTTGGTGATTTTTAAGGGATTATGTCCCTAGTTTAAGTATGGAAGATGTATCTCTTCCCAAGAGACACATAAATCTCTATAAATAGCCTCACCATTTTTGTTTTGGAATAACTTGGAAAAATATAGTCTCTCTTCCATTAAAAGTCTCGGTCATCCTCTCTCCCTATGCTCATGCTCTCACTTTGTTTTTGGTTTCATTGTATCTCTGAGACTATATAGGTATTAATGAAGTAAATCTTAAAGAAAGTGGGTTCACTTCACACCTTGGAACCATTGACTGAAATAAATATATGTTATATTGTACCCTAACAAATTTACGTGTTTTCTACAAATTGTTATAACACAACATATCATTATATGAACCATTTTAACTGCTAGAAAAATGTATAACTCTCTTCTTTAGAAGAAAACAATTAAAAAACTTATTTTCAAATCATTATTTTCTAAATATTTTAAATAAAATAAAAAGGTTTTTAAATACCAAATTGAGGCCAATATATGGTAATTAATTTAGCAAATGTAAATTTGAAGCTGTCAAGATAGCAACGACTAGCGGCATATATGTGGCAACACGTTTGCGTAAACGCAAAAGTCCACATCAGCCTTCTTTATTACACATCAGCATGATAATTATAAGATTTTATTAATTAACTCAATATTATCATGCACCCTACGAGAGAGAAAAACACAAAGGAGAGAGAGAATTAGTAAGAAAGAAAAGAGAAATTTACATAGGGTATATAGTGACTTCAGATCATCTAATAATTTCTCGATAATTATGCACTAGTATTGCACTCGCTCTTATATTTTAGAGTAAAATATATTTTAGTATCATGAGATTTGATACATAATTTTGTAGTTCATAAGTTTTCTGAAATAGTCTTCTAATCTAAAGGTTACATATATTTAATATAATAGTAAAAAATGATAGTACGAAGGATGTAAAACTTGTTGTTGATGCCTTGTTTGGTTTACACATGAATTGAATTCCTACAGAAAGTTGTATTTCTTAGGAATTCAATTCCTACGTCGACTTCTCAAGTAGTAAGGGAAAATATGTTTGGTTGCTAGGATAAAAATAGAACCTTTTTCAGAAAGTTAATTAAAAACGAAAGAATTAAAACTCACCTAAATAGGACTGGATAAGTAGCTTCCTATATGCTATCTATTTCGTGCATACTAAGCAAGGCCTAAGTGTTGATATTATCATATATTTGTAACTTTTAGATTAAAAATTATTTCAATAAATTTGATGCACTAAAAAATTAATACACTAAATCTCAAAATACTAAGATATAATTTTAGTCTATATTTTATTCATTTGACCTCGTATAAAAAAAACCAGTCAGTGCATTACACGTGTTCATCTGACCTCGTATAAAAAAAACCAGTCAGTGCATTACACGTGTTAAAATGAGCTGTAGCTACCGCTCGCCCAATCCAACGGTGACCAGTCCCCATCACTAACATCGGACAGCTGTTTCTTAAGACTCAATTGAGACCTAACACGTGTACAGTGATGATCCTAGTTCCGTGATTTTATGATTTTTGCTCCTGTGAATAAACGGGAAAATAAGTGGAATATTTTCCGATTCTGACGTGGATATTAAAGCATATTCGCATTTTTTGGGGCTTAAAATAAGGAAATATAACTTTTTGTAAAATATATTTATTTTAGCATTATTTACATTTTACACTAATAAAGTTTTTTACTTTATTGTCACGTATCATATTAATTTAATTTTTATATATTTAATTATATAAACTATAAAAATAATAGTAATATAATAATTATGTTACATTGAACTGGTTATTTTTATTGCTGTGTCTATTTAGCTAAGTTTTTTTAAAAAGAAAGCGCTATTTATATTTTATCAGATGCTAAAGACGTATGATATATAGATAAAAAATATTATTAAATAAAATAGATCTTAATTTTCTACTTTTTATTCTAAAAGTAGCTTTGTAATAAGCTTGTAGGAGAGTGAGATAAAATGTAGAAATTAATTTTTGAATTTAGTTTTATATTTACGTAAATAAATAATAATATTAAATTAAGAAAAATTTCTCCTGTCTCAACAAATGATAAGGTTTTAGTTTGTTAAATTTTTAGCATCCTAATAAAAATTACAAATAGTATTTAAAAAATAAAGATCACAAACAACTATAAAATGAGAAAACGAGCCTCAAACTTAAGAACTTGAGTTTGAGAGGTCAGTTCACTGTAACAAATGATGCTATAACATGATACATCTTTTATCCTATATTTGATACTTATTTAATAAATCATGATAACATCTTCTTTTATATTGTGTTTACGTATAAATTTTAATAGTTTGGTGTAACGTGGGATACAAGCGACCCGATCTTATTGTACATATTAATCTAAATTAATCCACCAATGATCTAATCACTAAAAATTATGCTGTCAATTTGACATCAATATTACTATCGTACTAAATTAATACAATATAAGCTAAATAAAGATGTAATAATCAATAAAAAAAAATAGATATAAAAAATAAAATACAAAATTATGTTGTAAATAATTCTTATCATATCATTAGAGTTATTTATCTTTTCAATGCCTCCTAAAATGGGCCTTGATCTTTTCAATTTTTAGTATCTTGATATCATTTTCAACATGAAAAATTGTCTTTTTTAGGTTTCTAACATTAGGTTTCGTGGAGATAATACCTAATTATTAATACATATAAAATTTAAAATGCTAAAGAATAAATAAAAAAGTCAAAAACTTTTTATTATTTCTACAAACATTATTCCCACAAAAGGTTCATTAATAAAAGATAAATAGCCTAATACCGCATTTGTAAATAAATATGAGAAGTAAAAATATATGAAAAGTATAGATTTTAACTCTTATTTAGTTAGCAGAAAATAAACAGAATGCAAGAATTGAAAAGAACTTACCTAATCTCCTAGTTAAGTTCTAACTCATTTATTTTTAAGTAGCCTCCAAAATAAGTTTTATTTTTTATCGTAAGAATTAAATATATTTTACCTATTTTTAAAAATTAATACTAAAATTATAAATTTTTACAAAAATTATAAATGAGACCGGAATCATTATTATGGTAAAAATAATGCACATATGAAAGGCGTTTCAATTCCGATATTCTTTCCTTTATTTATTTATTTATTTAATTTTTTTTTTCCATTTTGAAATTTTCCGTTGGCTCTCCTCATCTTCATTATTTTCTCTTTCTTCTTCCCATACGTTGGGGGCCCCTATATAAACCCCCTTTCATACACCGCCATTGTTGCACCTCCAGTCCCCCATTGTTTCTCTCTCTTAATTTCTTCTTCAGTTCACATTTATTTCTTCATCAATGGCTTTCAAGCGAACCCTTGTTCACCGCTTGTTCCGATCTAGACTCTCATCCCCATCTTTACCCAGAAATCCCGTCAAGTCGCTGCGGGTTCCGCCTGATCCGGCCCGGGCCCCTGACCCAGGAGATCAAGCGGGGTTCTTGAAAAGGATCCTCCCACAAAGGCGCCCCCTTTACCAGTCGGCGATGCCCCCGCAGTCGGGGAATCTCCGGCAGCCGGAAACGCTATTGGCGAGGCTGAAAGAGATGGACATTGCAAGAGATCGGATCCGATTGGACGCTCTGTGTCCGCCGGAGCCGGCGGATTCAGCGGCGGCTGATGGGTTGACGGTGAGCGATGTGAGGAAACTGCTGAGGTTGTCGCAATTGGAGGTGGTGAAAGCGAGATTGAAGGAGATCGAAAGGGATTGGATGAATTATTCGGAGTTTGTGAAGATCTGTGGGGAAAATTGTGGGGATGAAAAATTAGGGTTAGGGTTTGCGAAAATGTTGGATGATTGTGGAGAGGTGATTGTATTGGGAAATTTGGTTTGCTTGCGTCCTGAACAGGTGAGATTAGATTCAATTTCTCTCTCTATTAATCTTATTTCATCAATTTCATTATTATAGATTTGATTATTGATTTGGGTTTGTATATTATATGATTCGTTTATGATTTTTTTGGGTTTTAGATTAAGAAATTTGATTCAATATCTGAGAACTGATGGGTTTTTATTATGTGTTTGTGTGTTTGATTTTGGCTCTTTTTGAACAGGAAATTAAACCATTGGTACGCCAGATCTAAAAGGGTTCCCCACTTTTGAGATTGAGACTGAGATCCATGGGTTATATCTAGGGAGATCTTTATGGTTTCTTTTTTATGGTTTCTGGACCTCCAAAAACCGTGATGATACATATCCGAATTAGGTATATTGGCCAATAGTAATAGGGAAGGCCACGAAGTATAGGAATAGTCCGAGACCGAGAGGGGAAGGAAATTTCTATAAATAGGCACGCTTCGCTGTTATATTGGTTTATATACCTATTTTGGATATATACCACATCACCCTTTGTAATTTTCCAGCAAGCATCAGAAAAAAATCATGGGGGTGATGAAAGAAAGAGGGAAGAAAAAGAGGGTGCAAAAAGAGAAGAAAAAAATTAGAGAGAGAATGGAAAATAAGGGTTTATTTTCAAGTGTTTTTGAAAAAATCAATGATCTTTTTAAGTTCGGAGGCTCTTCGGAAACAACTTACTCTCTTGGATCCTGGGAGCCTCTTTGAGGCACTTTGAAAAAATTAATGATCTAGAAAGAGGGAGATATCAAAGGGCAGAAAAGGACTGGTGAATCTGGAATTGGGTGGGTTGAAAGGGACTTCAATCTGTTTTCACATTATCAAACCTCATTGATTTTGATACTAAAAATTATTTCTTCCATTTAATTTGTTTCTATATTCATACAAAATTTATATCAACTTTTGCATGTAGTTTTTGGTTTTGAAAATTTATATACAAAGTTTTGAAAACAAATTTTCCAATTTTTGGCTTTTAACTTTTACTCAAACTTGAAAAGATGTAAACTAAGAAACCATTGAAATAAATCTTTCCAAAATATGGTTTCTTGTTATAAAACCATAAAAATTGCAAACAGAAAATGATACTACATGGTCCTTGAAGGATTGGCTCTTCGGATTGCCTAAGACTGTCTGATTTACCCTTGCTCTGATTTTTGTTCTAGTTTTCTTCTTTGAAAAATGGGCTTTTATTTCACAATTCAATGTCAAAACTATTTCATTTTTCTTTCTTTTGTGGAGAAAACTTATTAATGGCGTTTCACTAAATCTGGCACCAAAAACTGAGCTGATTTTGGTCCTTTTTATTACCCAAAAGTTACTCTTTAATATCAAAACAAATTTTACTTTCTTCCCTCTTTGGTGAGAGAATCATCAATTTCGATTCCACTGATATCGAACTGCGATATATGGGTTGGAGTCAAGTGATCTGGTTGGATGTCCCCGAATCACAAACTCGGGGGCTCAGCCAAAATTGTTGGCACCCCAAGTTTCTGGACTTCTACATAGATTTCGTGCTGCTAAGAGCAGAATTAGACAGTAAAAACGTGTCAGATTTGATTGAATTTAGCCTAACTTCAGTTGTTTATTCCATGAATTGGGGGTTTGTTAGGGAAAGTGATGTTTGAATGCCACATCCTTTCATTTCACACGTTTAAATTATTTGAATTCTTGGAGTTGCTTTACGTGTGTGCCAGGATTCTGGGTTTATTCTTGTATGAGACAAGCCAAGGGACCTCCTTTTCTTTTAAAGTTTCATTTTAAAACCAATTGACATTAACATTAAGTGGAGTAATCCAAGTAGAGTTTCGTTTTATAACCAATTGACATTAGATAGAGTAACCCACCGAGCTTTTATGTTGATCCCATATATACCTGTTTGCATGTATACTTAATAGTCCATTAAGTTTATATATTGATCTCGTATGTACCTAGTGGACTAGACTTATATGTTGATTTCTTCTAAAAGACAAGCCCAAGAACCCCCTTTTCTTTTGGAGTCTGAAAATTTCACCAGGCTTAAACCTAACTCACAAAATTAGCATAGGGGTTCATCTCAAAACCTATTTGAATCAGGAAAAGTGGTCCGTTAGACTTATATGTTGATCTGGGTCATTCTAAATGTACTCACATATAAAGTTCTGAATTGGTCAAAGAGTCTAGGGTGGAGCCAAGTTTTACCCAAATTTCGCTATTACTGTTTGTGATTACAGGTATACAAAGCCATCCAAGGCCTAATATCCCTACCCGTGACTAACCCGAATGACCCGAGACTCAAAGAGTTGGAGGAGATGGAGAAGGAGAAGGCCCAGATAGACCAAAAGGCCGAGTCCTTGGTTCGACGGGAACTATGGTGCGGGCTTGGCTACCTGGTGGCTCAAACTGCAGCCTTCATCAGGCTCACTTTCTGGGAACTATCTTGGGATGTGATGGAGCCTATTTGCTTCTATGTCACCTCCTTTTACTTCATGGCAGGTTACACTTTCTTCCTTAGAACATCCAAGGAGCCTTCTTTCGAAGGGTTCTTTCAGAGCCGGTTCAGCTCGAAGCAGAAGCGGCTCATGAAGATTCATGGGTTCAATCTCGATAGGTTCAACAAGCTGAGGCGAGCTTGTTATCCTTATGATTCAGCAGCAGGTACAGAGAGGGTTAAGTTTAGTGATCATTCTTTATAAGAGTGATTGATTTGAAGAAATGTGAGAAAATATTGATTTGGTTAAAAGTGTAAAAATCCCAATTTGGGATTTGTATTTTTTAAATTTTAATCAGTTAATATAGGCTGCGGCTCTGTGTAAAGTGAAGAGGAATTTACCCATTTGAAAATTTTTTTTTTTTTTTTTTATTATAAATTTTGTATTTTTACTTTTATTAAACTATGTATGCTTTAACAAAAATGTAAACATGATTTATCAAAAGCTAAAGATCTAACTATAAAGATGGATTCTCACTGTTAAGTCTAATTCTCTTGCATAGTGGAAACTAGCTTGTTTAGTTGTTTTCCATGAAGTTCTAATATTCTGTGCTCTGAAATAGAGCTGGTAAAATCTAACATGATATGAAGATAGTGGATATAGATAGGGGTTTTTGAAGCTCGATTGAATTTGGGTTAACTTATTTAGGTAATTGGGTTGGGTTTGGATTTGACAACACAAAAACACTTGAATACTTTAAATTTTGGAGAATTTTAATTACATGGGTACAACAACAACAACAATCCCAGTGCCTCCAAGGGCTCCCGCATAAATAGGGTCTGGGGGGTAGATGTACGCAGCCTTCCCCCTCCAGAGGGCTACCTTGAAGGGAGGCTGTTTTCGAGGACCCTTAGCTTAAAAAGTTAGTCCGCAACAATGAGCCAAAGACCTGGCAAACAGAAAAAGCATCAAGTGCATGAGTAGAGCAAAACACACGGCGAGCAAAGCAACAGACTTAAAGCATGCCACATTAGGCACAGATCAACAAATAAGATGAAGATAAATATAGGATAGAGATAGAGATACAAGGGATAGAGAAAAGGAATGAGATAGGGATAGGTATAGAGGTAGAGATAAAGATAAGGATAAAGATAAGTAGGCAAGTAGGGAGGGCATCAGTTCATGAGAGCCAGAAACAGCCTACGTGCGCCAAGAGGACCTAGCACTAGTAAGCTGGACTACCCTATTCCAACCGGAGCATCTAATACCCCTATGCTAGCCCTCCATTGGGTCCTATCTAAGGTCATCTCCTCCCGAAGATTTAGGTGAGTTAGGTCTTGTCGGATTGTCTCAAGCCATCTCTTCTTTGGCCTGCCTCTACCTCTGCCTCTGCCTCTTCTGCCTAGTGTAGTAAGTGGCTGTTCGACATGGGTATTACAAATATATGACAAGGGAGACCGAAAGACCCTCTAGTATCCTAATAACCCCTTTTAAGTTTATACTAAATGCAAGAAGAAAACATAAAAATGCCTACTGTTTCCCTTTTAGCTTTCGGTAATTTCAGATTTTCAACCAGTAAAAAATCTACCTGATTCAGGAAGCTCGAAAAGGCACCATTTGACTTTCAAACACCTACTACTAATTACATAATAAAATATAAAATATTACTTGTTTAATTATTGTGTTGGATAATGGTTGAGAATCTAACCCATATAAAAAATGGTCGTGTTTGAGTTAACTCCATTTCTAATACTCTTTTTTAAACAACGAACACAAATATGAAACGACACTATATATTTGTCAGTTGTACAAAAACATAAATTGGTTTGCTACTTTTAAGTGAAAATAAAAAATTATTACTTATATAAATTATTAGTAGAAAAAAAAAATCCCTACCTACCTACAGAGATTCTTATAAAAATACTTTTATAAAAAGTATCATCATCAAACACACCGATGCAGTGCGTTAGTGGGAAAATAGGGAAATGGGAAGAATTCAACAACCTTCTCTTTAATTTTATTAATCTCTAATAAAAATTATAAGAAAAAGATAAAATTTATCCTAATTCTCACATTTAAGAATAGAAAGAACCAAAAACTCAAAGTAATTCTAAACAATTGGCCCTCAACCTTAGTCTTGTCCTCCTTTATATAGGAGAGGCACTTGGAAGACAATAAATAAGGCAAAAATAAAAAATAAAAGCAAGAAAAGGAAAAAAAATAAAGTTCAACGGAAAGAAATTAAAATCGGATCCAAATCCTGGCTGCCAAGCCGTGAATCCTGTCTCGCCATGAATCCGCGTATGAGTTCAGCCGCATTCCTAGTGCCGCCAATCATTGTGACGCCGCTCATTACCGGCTGCGCTAGGGTCAAATACTTGCTAGCCGTTAATCTATGCCCGCTACTCGGCGCCGCCAATATGTGTTCGGCCAAGCAATGTACCACTCACGAACGCGAAGCCGCCTCTTTCTGTCTAACCTTGGCGTCTTCATCCTGCCTATCCCTAACTCGCCCGTCTTGACCCGCTTAATCCGTCAAAGACTATTTGACAGCTGCATCACAAATTCAGAGAAATAAGAGGTTGAAAAGGTCAATTGTGCTGTATATTGATGATGATGGAGACCCAACGAAGTTGGGGGCCAGCTAAAAAATAGGGAGAGGGCATCTTTGCGTAAGTGTAGGGCATGCACTCTCTTTCGTGGCCTTGTATTCAAACTTGTTAAGACTTCTCGTTCATGTTTATGAGGAAGGTTCCTTCTAGGGTAGACTCCACCCTCCTACCGCCTACTCTTAAATATCAGATTGGGGGTTCTCGAAAATAGTCTCTTGTCATGGTCTCACCCTGATGGGGTAAGGCTGCATATATCCTACCCCCTCAGACCCTGCGTAAGCGGGAGCCGTTGAGGCAATGAGACTATTGTGTTGTTGTATGTGTTTTATTTGAAGTGGACATGAATATAATTGAGGTGGGTAGTGAATATAGATAGGTGTATATGAACATAATTGTCACGAGTATGGAGTGGGTATAGATATAATATTGTACCAGCCATACATGTCTTATACCTACCTCAATTTGTATTTTATTAATTTAAAAATGAAAAATATGTGTTCGATTTAATTATTCAATTTTGTGTCAAGTATTATAAAAAAATATGATTAGATACTAAAAACTAGTTTTAGATAATCAATGCAAGCTAGTATAGACAATCATTTGGTATCCATATTAGGGCGGATATGGTGGCATGGGCAGGTATTAAAGACCCGTTCGCTACTAACAGGATATGAGGTGGGTATGGGGTCCATTTTATAACTGTTGACGGGTATGGATTTGGGTAGTGAGTACGGGTATGGAAAAGGCATCCCCGTATATGGCACGTACAGTGTCACCTCTATTTCAAAGTGTACAAAAGAGCAAGATCAAAAAACTTGAAATTTCCGAAAGGTTTTGTAAGAATTTGGGGTCTTACGATGTGTTCTAGTGAATGGCATTATGGTCATGTAGGGAAGGTATTTTTAGTCTAATGTCACGTGTTTGGCATGTAATGTTGAATAGTAAGAAGTATTTAGCATTCAATATAAGGAACTTGTATTCAATAGCAAGAAGCACAAGGGCGAGTAGCTTGATTCTCTCATATAACCAAATGACTTTAGTATGTAGGTTCGAACTTTTCTAGGAACAGTTGAATGTTGTGGGACTAGAAAGCCCAAGGACGGACGGATCATACTCATCGGTACTTCTTTTTCCAAGCCAGTACTTTGATTAGCACAATAGGCAAATTCTCGCTGTTCTCGGACTAGCACAGTACTTAGTATTAACCTCTTTGCCAATTTTTCATCTCGCCCTACCCAATATAACATTTTAGATTATACGAAAACTACGGTGCATAAACTTTAAATCCAAAGCATCTAATCGTTTTTGTTTATTGGTAAAAGAGGAAGGCGCTTATAGAGCCTTCTACAATTGGCTCTACCTAATGCATCAAAAAAACACAATAGAGTCTAAATTCAAGCTAGATAACGAGAATCATTGGACCACAGAAGGAATATCATAACCAAGCCTCAGCACCCAATTAGCGATTGTATATACTTTCCCACTATACAAACATATAGGATAGAATGCAAAGGCAAGTAACACTGAGACAAATATGTCAACCCTTGAACCCCAACAAAACGCAAAACACAAAACCCAAACAAACACCAAGACCAAAAGACAAAAGCAACCACACGCTGAACTAACAAGGGCCTAAAGACCGAACAAAACTAACCGAACCAACAAAATAAAGGGTTCGGTTTAAAACATCAAAAGCCAAATCCCTAAAAAGAAGCACACGACTGATAACAGGTTAAGAAAGCCCTTGAAAAACATCAAATGATGTAGTAACTTGCAATTCCACTTATATTTTGCAATGTGGGAATGCCATGTCCAAGAAAAGGTGGTTGGTGACATTCTCCATCTACTTTACATGCGAAACGCTCGCATGCATTATTTGCATGTTCTAATGCGTAAATATAGCTAAGTATAACTAAAATAATCAACTTTAACTTAACACCGAACTAAATTTTTTTAAAGACTTAAACTAATGGGAGAAAGTACAAGAATAATTTTATGCTTTAGATTGTCCCATCACACGATACATTGTGCTTGAAAAGATATTAAGAACGGAGGGCTGTTGGAAATTGAAACCTGTGACCTTTTAATCAATATGATTCTGACATCATGTCAATAAACCAACTTTGTCATAAGCTTAAATTGCTGACTGAAAGTCTAAGAATAGTTTGATACTTTAACATGCTTGACCCTGACTTGTTTTGATTGAGCTTGAATCAGGATCGATATTCCAGCTAACTCGATTAGTTTAGACTCATTTAAACTTGATTAGATTTACTTAGGCTCAATTTTGAGTAGGCTCGAGTCACTTAGCTGCACACTAAACTTGATTTAGTGTATTTTAGGCTTGTAAATTATATTTATATTCGCTCACTTGGACTCGTTTAGGCTTATGATCCCATAAGCTCGAGCTTTACTATGTTGGAGCTCGACTCATTCAAATAATCCAGCTGACTCAGCTCAACTCGAGCTTGAAGCGAGCCTAGCATTACTAACTAACTGGTATTATTTGATTCTTGACAAATAATCCAAATGATTGACGAGATCTCATTTTGCAGGTTTATTCTAGGACCTTCCATACCAATCCCAAATCATGTTTATCTATTTCATGTCAAATGTATCTTGGTTGTTATATCTTGTTCTAAGTTTATTCTATTCTTATCACTTAGGTACGTCTGAGTTTCTTTAACTTATCCTGTATTATATATCTGGTATTCAAGGGCAAAATACTTATGACCAGCTTGTACTTGTCAACACTCTTTACTGGTTTTTCATCTACGGAAATGCCAATCATGTTTCTGATATCCATATAGTAATGGATATTCGACTTTCCGCATCCTTCATTTACCACCTGATATTAAGAATTTATTATAGTAGAAATATTTTCAATAACATAAAGGCTAAGAATCTTTTAGGATGGAATCCAAAGCAAGGAATCTACCTTGATTGTATTAAAATCTTTATAATATAAATATTTACGCAATGCAGAAACGACAATCAGATGCATTTTTTCAGGAGATGGTTTAATTAAATAAGCCACCGCCGCTGTGCTTGTGCTACGCATGCTATGAAGATTAGGTGATAATATTATTAATTCTGTTTAAATAATGATTTTTTTTAATAAAATATCAAACTATTAAAAATATGATAAGTTAAGATGTCATTGTATATTGACTTGAATTTAATAAGATTTATTATTGATATACAATTTATTTTATTTAAATTTCCTAAAATTAATTGAGTTAATTAGCTTAGCCCACCTGACCAGTGACCCGTACGTAACCTGGTCTATTATTGCAACTTGGTTAGTTTCTCTTTTATTTTCTCTTCTGTATTATTCTCATAATATATATATATATATAAGGAGCTGATGGAATGAGAATAAAAGTTATATGAAAATATAAGAAAATTAAATTTACACCGTTGGATCATAAGTAAGATTAATTAATGGTTCTGATTACAACCCATTTTTTTTTCTCTTGATATTTAGGAAATTATTATTTAGTTACATGAATTGATATTGACTATTTATATAAAGATATCTTGATATTTTAATATATATATATATATATATATATATATATATATATAATGACGTATCATAAGATTTGCATCATAGGCATCTTATATGAAATTTTTAGAATTTTTGTAAGATTGATTATGATATTATATATAATTTATGTTCAATATTTTTTTAGTAAAGATTCAACAAATAATGGTAAGAAATTCACTAAATTTTGGCATAAACTACCTATACTTTGCCAAAATTATGTTTTGTGTTTGCATTTTTTGACAAAAAATTTATCAACTTCTAATGAATATAGTTATACATTGTTGAAATCATGTTCATTTTGGTATTGTCAATGAAAATCTATCGAACTTTGGTAGAATGGTGCATAATTGATACAAATTTAATGCTTCAGGGTGTTTAATTGATAAAATATTTAAACCTTAAGGTATCCAATTGATATTTTGAAATATCTCGATGATAAATGGTTAAATATCAAAGCTAACTAAATGATAATTTTCCAAATGTTTATAGTATAGTATTTATAGAATTATAGAAATAACATTAAATACAAAAGAGCAGAGGAGTTAGTTTAAGCAAGGCCCAATCCAATGCTAAGCCCAAATTAGTGTATGTGGTTAAGATATGGGCTCCGTCTCGATGGACACCATAATGACATGATAATGGGCTGGGCCTTTACAATGTAAACCTTAATTTTTGTTTATTTAAGGTCTGGTATTTATTTATTTATTTTTTCTATTTACACTTTTGTAAAGATAAAGATCATATTCTAAAATAATTATATGAGGGAAAATTAGGAACACGAAATCAAAAGAAAAAGTTTTGAGAATAATTTTAATTTCTCTAAATAAAAGATAATAAATAAAAAATAATGCGAAACATGCCTTTTTATATTGTCTATTCACTTCGTAGAAATTCCACCGAAAACATTATTTTTTTCCCGAGAGGTGGTAATGAGGTGGGGGTAAAATCGTTACTTAGAGATATACCCGTTTCACTTAAAGCAAATATTGGTACAATGAAGACAAGTAATTTGTAACCATATAAACGACATAAGTGAAAGGCGAACGACACACATACAAGCAAGTGCGAAGGCCGCATTCTCCGTACAGTCCTCCAACTACTCATTGTTATCCCTAACATCAAGGATCTCTTAGTACTTTGGATCTCAATTGAAACAATATGTCCCTTAAACCTAACGGAAATGGGGATAAAGAAAAACAACCTGTTGCATTTAGAAAGAGGAAGAGAGAATACAAATCAAATTGGAACCGGTATAACAAACAACCTCAATCAGGGCCGCCCAAGCCCACATTTAAGAAAAACGCACCGGTTCCCAAGAAGAATAAAATAGGAGTGACTTGCTTCATATGCGACGGACCGCATTATGCAAGGGATTGCCCCAAGAAACAACACCTAAATGCATTAAGTGAGGAAGTACAAGAGGAAGAGCAACGAGTACAAAACGATGAATTTAGGGCCACCTCCTTGAGACTACTTAATGCCATTAGTCACGACACACCTTCTTTAGAAGGACTTATGTATTTTCGTGTAACGTTGAACGGGAGACCTG
Source organism: Simmondsia chinensis (assembly GCA_018398585.1). Taxonomy (NCBI): domain Eukaryota; kingdom Viridiplantae; phylum Streptophyta; class Magnoliopsida; order Caryophyllales; family Simmondsiaceae; genus Simmondsia; species Simmondsia chinensis. Next base: position 41,685,997 of record JAGTTD010000002.1, on the reverse strand, counting down.
TAGTTGCTATGGCCGACACCGGCGCTTCACATAATTTCCTAAACTCGAAGGCCGCCCAAACTTTGAAACTGAATTTAGTCCCTTCTGACACGGGATTGAAAGCTGTAAACTCTAACGCTATAGCAACTAAAGGTAGGGCCCCAAATGTGACTCTAAAAGTAGGGGACTGGGAAGGAAAGACGGACTTCACGGTAGTAGACATAGACGATTTTGAGTTGATTCTAGGCAACGAATTCTTTCGGACAGCAAGGGCCTCGGTCACCCCTCACCTAGGGGGGATGATGATAAGCGACCCGACGAAACCTTGCTTTGTCAAGGCGTGGTCCACTACTATGAAACCCCCGGGCCCGTTACAAACATTATCCGCAATGCAACTCAAGAAAGGGTTTAGGAAAGGACTCCCTACTTTTGTAGCGACCCTAGTTGAGATTAAACCGGGGAAGAAGGTGGAAGTACCTGATGTAATTGTGGGGGTCCTAGACGAGTTCAAGGATGTAATGCCCTCTGAATTACCTAAGCATTTACCGCCTAGGAGGGCCATCGACCACAAAATCGAGTTACTGCCGGGCTCCCGACCCCCTGCTCGAGTCCCATACCGAATGGGGCCGGCAGAGCTTACCGAGCTGCGTAGACAGCTAGAGGAATTGCTGGATGCAGGTTTTGTTCAACCGTCTAAAGCACCGTATGGGGCACCGGTGTTGTTCCAAAAGAAACAAGATGGGTCCTTACGAATGTGTGTGGACTATCGGGCCCTAAACAAGGTAACGGTGAAAAATAGTTATCCTATTCCTCGTGTCGATGATCTTTTTGACAGGTTGTCGAAGGCAAAATACTTCACCAAGTTGGACCTGCGCTCGGGTTATTGGCAGGTTCGGATCGCGGAAGGGGACGAGCCCAAGACCACTTGTGTAACTCGTTATGGCTCTTTCGAATTTCTTGTAATGCCGTTTGGGCTCACTAATGCCCCGGCTACCTTTTGTAACTTAATGAATGATGCTCTTTACGATTACCTCGACCGTTTTGTTGTGGTTTATTTGGATGACATTGTTGTATACTCAGAATCCTTAGAGGAGCATGTAACACACTTAAGAAAAGTGTTTGAAAAGCTAAAGGAACATGAACTCTATGTAAAGAAAGAGAAATGTGAATTTGCCCAAATCGAGATCATGTTCCTCGGGCACAAAATTAGTCAAGGACATGTAAAAATGGATGAGGCCAAGGTCAAGGCCATCTTGGATTGGCCCTCACCCAAAAATGTATCAGAGTTGAGATCATTCTTAGGGTTAGCCAACTATTATAGAAAATTCATACTTGGCTATTCTAAGAAGGTTTCGCCTCTAACAGATTTGTTGAGAAAAGATAGAGTGTGGTCGTGGTCCGAACCGTGCCAAGAAGCCTTTAGAGCCCTCAAGAGCGCAGTGTCAACGGAGCCGGTCTTGAAGTTGCCATGCTTCGACAGGCCTTTTGAGCTTCATACGGACGCCTCTGGACGTGCCATTGGTGGGGTGCTTGTTCAAGACAAACATCCGGTAGCCTTCGAAAGTAGGAAGTTAAAAGAGCATGAAGAACGGTATTCTACACATGAGAAAGAGATGCTTGCTGTAATACATTGTTTACGAGTATGGAGACACTATCTTTTGGGAGTGAAGTTCGTGGTTCGTACTGACAATATTGCGAACACATATTTCAAGTCCCAAAAGAAGTTGTCATCCAAACAAGCCCGTTGGCAAGAATTTGTAGAAGAGTATGATTTTGTATGGGAACACAAACAGGGAAAGCATAACGTAGTCCCGGACGCTCTAAGTCGTAAGACCCTAGAGCTTGTCGCAGCCTTGTCACGGGTTGAGACGGACTTCACCGGACGTGTCAAGGAAGCGGCCCGGACCGACCCTATGTACCAACGGTTAAAACAGCAGGTAATCAGTGGCGAAGCACGCAGGTACTGGATCGATGATGATTTAATCTTTGCGCAGGGTGCTCGTTTATATGTCCCTGCAGGTAAAATCCGAGTAGAACTGTTGCGGGAATGTCACGATGCGAGGTGGGCCGGACATCCTGGGCGCGAAAGAACCCAGGCATTGCTGGAGCGCAGCTATTACTGGCCGAAGATGGGACAGGAGGTCGAGGCCTATGTCAAGTCATGCCTCGTTTGCCAACAAGACAAACTTGAGCGAAGAAAGGAAGCGGGTCTTCTACAACCACTACCAACACCCGACAAGCCATGGAAGTCTTTGTCGATGGATTTTATCTCTGGTTTTCCTTGTGTTGATGGACAGAAATCGGTAATGGTTGTAGTAGATAGATTTTCGAAATATGCCATTTTCATGGCAGCCCCAAACGCTTGTCCAGCGGACCAAGCCGCCCAACTCTTTTTCAAAAACGTGGTCAAGTATTTCGGTTTACCCGAAGATATTGTAAGTGACCGAGATTCTAGGTTCACGGGCCGGTTCTGGACAACGTTGTTTAACTTAATGGGGTCTCAACTAAAATTTTCCACGGCCAACCATCCTCAAACGGATGGGTAAACGGAACGAGTAAATGCCTTGTTGGAAGAATACTTGAGGCACTATGTGACGGCCTCCCAAAAGAATTGGGTGGAACTTATGGACTCTGCTCAATTTTGTTATAACTTGCACAAGAGCAGTGCCACGGGCTTCAGCCCATTTGAGTTGGCCATGGGTTGGCAGCCCCTCACTCCACACGAGATTGTGAAACAAAGTGGGGGAAAATGCCCGGCTGCACAACGCTTTGCGTTAGATAAACAAGAGCTCCTTGACATGGCGAAGGACAGCCTTGACAAGGCAGCTAGGCGTATGAAAAAGTATGCAGACAAAAAGAGGAGACCCTTAGAATTTAAAGTAGGGGACAAAGTTATGCTTAAACTCACGCCTCAAATATGGAAGAAAATAAACAGTAAAACAGTGCATCGTAGCTTAGTGCCTAAATACGATGGACCCTTCGAAATTGTTAAAAAGGTTGGACCCGTTGCTTACCGATTGGATTTACCCCAAAGGTTAAAGGTGCACCCCACTTTTCATGTTAGTTTTCTTAAACCTCACGTTGAGGACCTAATGGGTGCACACTTAAAGCAAAAAAGGGCGCCACCAACCATTCGGAAGCAATTTTCACAAGAGGTGGAAAAAGTCCTAGACCATCGGGTGTATGGTCAGAGTAAAAAGAACAGGAGACGAGACTTCCTGGTTCAATGGAAAGGCACTCCTATTACGGAGGCTACGTGGGAACGAGACGTAACTTTGTGGCAATTTGAGGACAAAGTTGCGGAGTACCTTAATTCCCTTCCGAGGACGTCAGGTCTTTCGGGTGGGGGAGGTTTGTAAGACCCATGACACTCCGGACCGGGGCACAGGTGTGCGCCTTGCGCCTGTGCCGTGTCAAATGGGCTGCCAATGATTGGCATTGTGTGGACAAGGTGCGCACTCAGTTAAGAGTGCATTAGGCCTCCACGGACCTAGGCCTAAGTGACGGACGAAGTGGGAACCGAGACAGACGCGGTCCCAAGACAGTGTCATGACAAGGGTCAGGCACGACCCAAGACAGTGTCATGACAAGGGTCTGGCACGACCCGAGACAGTGTCATGACAAGGGTCTGGCTCGGCCCAAGACAGTGTCATGACAAGGGTCAGGCACGACCCAAGACAGTGTCATGACAAGGGTCTGGCGCGACCCGAGACAGTGTCATGACATAGGCGGGGCGCGACCTAGACAGTGTCATGACAAGGACATGTAACGGCACTGGGCCGGCCCAAGGACACAGATGGGTAGCGATAGGCACGGGCCCAGTGCAGGGCACTGGCCCGGCCCAAGCCCAAGTAGGCCCAATAAGGCCCAATGAAGCCCGACCTTATAAAATGGTAATAATAAGCACGTGACACATATTAGTAACGGTTACCAAAGGAAAAGAAGCGGGAATAAGCATTGACTAGTTCAAACGAGGTAAAGGCGGGAAAATGGAAGAGTGGGCTGAGGTGGATGTAACCGCCAGTTGAAAATCAGGCGCCTAAATTAATATAACATGTGCTTTGACCAGCTCACCTTGTAACCGCCAAGGCACGCATGGGAAGAGTGGAGCACGGCTTTGAAGAAAGAAGGAAAAAGGCGGGAACGGTTACCCCTTTGTTCATGGGGTTGACCACGGCTATAAATAGATGTAATGGGCATTCATTTTGGATATCTTGTAATCTCTGAAATATTAATAAGAAAAGCCTCTCCCCTTTGTGTGAAAAATTGTGTCTTACATTTCCCTTGAATTTCCATTCTGTTCATTTCTTTGTTGTTGTTCGTGTTCGGGTGAGCAAACCTCACCGGGTACTTAGCTCATAAAATAACTGTGACAATTGTGGTATCAGAGCCTTGGTTACGTGAACGATGGCTGGAGATCAAAATGAACCATTGAAGAAACTCAAGGCTAGCGAACGCATAGCCAGACTTGAGGAGATCGTTGGAACCGAAGGTGAAGACGGTGATAACCCTCCCCCTGGAACCATTTTCGGTAATATCAAAATGCTTTCTAATGACATTCAATCTTTGAAAGAAATTATGAATAATTTGCTTTGAAGCCCATAGGACCCCGTCCCCAACACCTCCGGCTCCACCCAATGTATACCGTAGGGAAAATTCAACCACGGGTGGGAACTCAAATGTAAGAACCTCAAACGAGACCCTTAATCCAACCATGGAGTCCCTTCAAAATGAAATTTCCGTGTTAAAGAGAGCCATTAACACCGGGCCTCAAAGCCTAGAGAAAAGAGGGATTAAAGTCCCCACACCGAGATCTTATGAAGGAGAACGTAGTGCTCGGGTCCTTGAGAATTTTCTGTGGGATATGGAACAATACTTTAATGCCACTAAAGTGAGGGAAGAAGACAAGGTTGTGATTGCGTCAATGCACCTTAATGGGGACGCAAAGCTGTGGTGGAGAGCTCGTGTGTCCGACGACCGGGCTGCTGGTCGTCCTGTCATCAACATGTGGGACGTTTTGAAGAAGGAGCTGCGAAGTCAATTCTTGCCATTGAACACCTCATGGATGGCAAGAGAGGCGCTAAAGAACCTAAAACAAACTGGATCCGTCCGTGAGTATGTTAAGTCTTTCTCGTCTTTATTGCTTGATATAAATGACATGACTGAGGAGGATAAACTGTTTAACTTTGTATCGGGTCTCAAATCGTGGGCCCAAATTGAGATTCGGAGGCAACGAGTTCATGACCTTACCTCCGCAATCATTGTGGCTGACGGTTTAATAGACCTTAAACCTAACGGAAATGGGGATAAAGAAAAACAACCTGTTGCATTTAGAAAGAGGAAGAGAGAATACAAATCAAATTGGAACCGGTATAACAAACAACCTCAATCAGGGCCGCCCAAGCCCACATTTAAGAAAAACGCACCGGTTCCTAAGAAGAATAAAATAGGAGTGACTTGCTTCATATGCGACGGACCGCATTATGCAAGGGATTGCCCCAAGAAACAACACCTAAATGCATTAAGTGAGGAAGTACAAGAGGAAGAGCAACGAGTACAAAACGATGAATTTAGGGCCACCTCCTTGAGACTACTTAATGCCATTAGTCACGACACACCTTCTTTAGAAGGACTTATGTATTTTCGTGTAACGTTGAACGGGAGACCTGTAGTTGCTATGGCCGACACCGGCGCTTCACATAATTTCCTAAACTCGAAGGCCGCCCAAACTTTGAAACTGAATTTAGTCCCTTCTGACACGGGATTGAAAGCTGTAAACTCTAACGCTATAGCAACTAAAGGTAGGGCCCCAAATGTGACTCTAAAAGTAGGGGACTGGGAAGGAAAGACGGACTTCACGGTAGTAGACATAGACGATTTTGAGTTGATTCTAGGCAACGAATTCTTTCGGACAGCAAGGGCCTCGGTCACCCCTCACCTAGGGGGGATGATGATAAGCGACCCGACGAAACCTTGCTTTGTCAAGGCGTGGTCCACTACTATGAAACCCCCGGGCCCGTTACAAACATTATCCGCAATGCAACTCAAGAAAGGGTTTAGGAAAGGACTCCCTACTTTTGTAGCGACCCTAGTTGAGATTAAACCGGGGAAGAAGGTGGAAGTACCTGATGTAATTGTGGGGGTCCTAGACGAGTTCAAGGATGTAATGCCCTCTGAATTACCTAAGCATTTACCGCCTAGGAGGGCCATCGACCACAAAATCGAGTTACTGCCGGGCTCCCGACCCCCTGCTCGAGTCCCATACCGAATGGGGCCGGCAGAGCTTACCGAGCTGCGTAGACAGCTAGAGGAATTGCTGGATGCAGGTTTTGTTCAACCGTCTAAAGCACCGTATGGGGCACCGGTGTTGTTCCAAAAGAAACAAGATGGGTCCTTACGAATGTGTGTGGACTATCGGGCCCTAAACAAGGTAACGGTGAAAAACAGTTATCCTATTCCTCGTGTCGATGATCTTTTTGACAGGTTGTCGAAGGCAAAATACTTCACCAAGTTGGACCTGCGCTCGGGTTATTGGCAGGTTCGGATCGCGGAAGGGGACGAGCCCAAGACCACTTGTGTAACTCGTTATGGCTCTTTCGAATTTCTTGTAATGCCGTTTGGGCTCACTAATGCCCCGGCTACCTTTTGTAACTTAATGAATGATGTTCTTTACGATTACCTCGACCGTTTTGTTGTGGTTTATTTGGATGACATTGTTGTATACTCAGAATCCTTAGAGGAGCATGTAACACACTTAAGAAAAGTGTTTGAAAAGCTAAAGGAACATGAACTCTATGTAAAGAAAGAGAAATGTGAATTTGCCCAAATCGAGATCATGTTCCTCGGGCACAAAATTAGTCAAGGACATGTAAAAATGGATGAGGCCAAGGTCAAGGCCATCTTGGATTGGCCCTCACCAAAAAATGTATCAGAGTTGAGATCATTCTTAGGGTTAGCCAACTATTATAGAAAATTCATACTTGGCTATTCTAAGAAGGTTTCGCCTCTAACAGATTTGTTGAGAAAAGATAGAGTGTGGTCGTGGTTCGAACCGTGCCAAGAAGCCTTTAGAGCCCTCAAGAGTGCAGTGTCAACGGAGCCGGTCTTGAAGTTGCCATGCTTCGACAGGCCTTTTGAGCTTCATACGGACGCCTCTGGACGTGCCATTGGTGGGGTGCTTGTTCAAGACAAACATCCGGTAGCCTTCGAAAGTAGGAAGTTAAAAGAGCATGAAGAACGGTATTCTACACATGAGAAAGAGATGCTTGCTGTAATACATTGTTTACGAGTATGGAGACACTATCTTTTGGGAGTGAAGTTCGTGGTTCGTACTGACAATATTGCGAACACATATTTCAAGTCCCAAAAGAAGTTGTCATCCAAACAAGCCCGTTGGCAAGAATTTGTAGAAGAGTATGATTTTGTATGGGAACACAAACAGGGAAAGCATAACGTAGTCCCGGACGCTCTAAGTCGTAAGACCCTAGAGCTTGTCGCAGCCTTGTCACGGGTTGAGACGGACTTCACCGGACGTGTCAAGGAAGCGGCCCGGACCGACCCTATGTACCAACGGTTAAAACAGCAGGTAATCAGTGGCGAAGCACGCAGGTACTGGATCGATGATGATTTAATCTTTGCGCAGGGTGCTCGTTTATATGTCCCTGCAGGTAAAATCCGAGTAGAACTGTTGCGGGAATGTCACGATGCGAGGTGGGCCGGACATCCTGGGCGCGAAAGAACCCAGGCATTGCTGGAGCGCAGCTATTACTGGCCGAAGATGGGACAGGAGGTCGAGGCCTATGTCAAGTCATGCCTCGTTTGCCAACAAGACAAACTTGAGCGAAGAAAGGAAGCGGGTCTTCTACAACCACTACCAACACCCGACAAGCCATGGAAGTCTTTGTCGATGGATTTTATCTCTGGTTTTCCTTGTGTTGATGGACAGAAATCGGTAATGGTTGTAGTAGATAGATTTTCGAAATATGCCATTTTCATGGCAGCCCCAAACGCTTGTCCAGCGGACCAAGCCGCCCAACTCTTTTTCAAAAACGTGGTCAAGTATTTCGGTTTACCCGAAGATATTGTAAGTGACCGAGATTCTAGGTTCACGGGCCGGTTCTGGACAACGTTGTTTAACTTAATGGGGTCTCAACTAAAATTTTCCACGGCCAACCATCCTCAAACGGATGGGCAAACGAGGAGCTGCGAATTTAGATTATTTACTTCAATGATTTTTTACTCCAATTTCTTCTTTTATAATTTATATTATTTTAATTTAGTCATATAGAAAAAATTAAAGCTAGATAATGACGCAATTTTCAACCAGATAACTAGAGGCAAGAGATACAAGTAATTTAATACACGGCCAATAGTTGACCCACTTTATCCCAACTATCTCATTAGCTTAACTTTAATTTTAACATACGACTAATTAACACAACTTAATAATACAAGAACTAAATTGGCATACTGACTTTGAAATAATTAAATTAATATAATAAATAAAGAACATAGACTTGACATAATAGAACCCGGATGGCATTTTTGATTTTCAACGTTCTCACCATTAGGCTATATCGATAATGAAGAATTCTGTTAGGAAACAGAACTAAAAACACAACGAAAGTTTCAATAAGAAAATGAAACCAAACACACAAGATTTATATGGTTCAGCCAAAATTGCCTACGTCCACAAAATTATAACGGCATTTTATTGATTGAACTTTTATAGAGAGTTTTTTTTTGTTTAATTTTATTATGTTATCTCTGTGAGAATGTGAGTTAGTGAGCATACCCAATAGGGTTGTTGAGGCATATATTTATAGTAATGAGAGAAGGAATAATTACAGAATATAATCTAAATAATATCAGAATAAAATCAACATGGATACTATCCCTAATACATTGATATTATCTCTAATATGCCCCGTCAATCTGTGCGAGGGGGACAAACGTGCAGATTGGCTTTATGGTAGCGGAAGCGATCAGTAGCCAACCCCTTGGTAAATATGTCAGCAACCTGTTTGGTGGTAGGAGTGTATCGAACCTGGATATCACCCTTAACAGCCTTCTCACGAACGTAATGAAAATCAACATCAACGTGCTTGCTGCGATCATGGGAGATAGGATTGGCAGCCAAGTAAGTAGCAGACACGTTATCACAGTACACAAGAATCGGTCTAGAATGGCGAAGGCCTAAGTCACGCATGAGGTAACGGATCCAATCACATTTAGCTACAACCTTGGCAACAGCGTGGTATTCAAACTCAGTGGAGGACTTGGCAACCGTTGGCTGCTTCTTAGCTCGCCATGAGATGAGGTTGGGGCCGAGGAACAGAGCAAAGCCTGTAGTGGAGCGACGGGTGTCAGGGCAGCGACCCCAATCAACGTCAGCATAAGCAGTGCCAGATGTGCAAGAACCTGGAGCTATGGTGAGACCATGATCAGGCGTGAGCTTCAAATATCGAAGGATGCGTTTAACTATCTGCCAATGGAAAGTAGTGGGAGCGTGCATAAACTGGGAAACACGATTAACCGCATATGCAATATCCGGACGGGTCATGGTGAGGTACTGGAGCGCGCCCACCGCACTACGGAACTCGGTCGGGTCAGGAAGAGGAGACCTGTTCGCCACTGAGGGTTGTGCCCGAGCTAGTAGAGGAGTTTGTACAGGTTTCGCCTCAAGCAGGCCATGCTTGCCCAGTAAGTCAAGAGTGTACTTATGTTGGGATAGGAAAAGGCCATGTTTGGTTAATGTGGTCTCGATGCCAATAAAATAGTGGAGAGGGACTAGGTCTTTCATGGCGAACTGAGTGGAGAGAGAAGCAGCGAGGCGAGTGAGTAAAGAGGAATCAGAACCAGTAAGGATAATATCATCCACATATAGTAAAAGGCACACAATGCTACGAGGCGATCGATATATGAAAAGAGAGGGGTCAGCCTTACTACAATAGAAACCCAGACTGTAAAGGAACATACTAAACCGATGAAACCAAGCCCTGGGCGCCTGTTTGATACCATACAGGGCCTTATGCAGGCGGCGTACATGCGTGGGAAATTTCGGGTGTATACAACCCGGAGGCTGACGCATGTACACCTCTTCATTGAGAAATCCATGTAAAACGCATTTTTGACATCTAGTTGGCGAATGGACCACTTGTTAGTAACAGCAAGCACAAGTATGAACCTGATGGTGGTGGGTTTGACCACAGGGCTAAACGTTTCAAAATAGTCAAACCCTCACGCTGGTGAAATCCCTAAGCAACGAGACGAGCTTTAAAACGATCAACAGAGCCATCAGGTTTATACTTAACTTTGTACTTCCAAGTACTACCGACTACGTTTTGAGAGGGAGGGGCAGGTACGAGGTCCCATGTCTGGTTTTGAATAAGTGCATTGAATTCCTCGTCCATGGCCTCCTGCCACTGAGAGTTTTTAACAGCCTAAGAAAAACATGTTGGTTCCTGAACCACAACAACAGAGCTAAGAGACATAATGTGCTTGGATTTACGTATCCCGTCTTTAAGGCGGGTGCGCATGGGATGGACATTCGCGGTGGCAGGAGCAACCGTAGGCGTGGAGGACGGCCCGGAGTGATCATCCAAGGAGATCATAGGGGAGCCGATCGGTGAAGCCGGGCGTGCGTCCCCTGGGTTGGGACTAGCACCCATCCCGGTCGTGGAGACCACGGTGGCAGGGTCAGATGTGGTAGCCAAGGGGGAGGAGGTGCGTAAAACTGCGGGCGAAGACGGACCCAACAGCCCACCTGAGGCCACCGGGAATAAACCCGGGGCGAGCGAATCCGGGGGTGACACAGGAGGCGCCGTCGAGTAGCTAGCGTGAGCTAGAATTGGACTTGGCAAAGGGACATCAACTAAGGCTGAGCTTGACGGCGCATGCAAACTAGACACAATGTCGGGATAAGGAAACAGATGTTCAACAAAATGCACATGACGACTAGTGGGGTTCAAGCACCGGTACCCCTTGTAGCTTCCTGCATACCCAATAAACACGCATAGGATGGCACGTGGGGACAATTTATGAGGAGTACGGGATGTCATGTTAGGATAACAAGAACACCCAAAGACCCGGAAGAAGTTGTAATCTGGCACCTTTTTAAACAATTTTTCAAAAGGTGTAAGATTTTGTAAGTTTGGAGTGGGCAACCGGTTTATAATGTAACATGCAGTGCAAACAGCATCAGCCCAAAACTTTGGAGAAAAACGCGCTTGAAAAAGTAGGGTCCGTACCATTTCACTTAAATGTTGATGCTTTCGTTCCACCACCCCTTTCTGTTGTGGGGTATCAAGACAGGAGAGGCGGAAGTGAATGCCGTGGGTGCGACAAAGGGTGGCCATCGGCCTGTTGTCAAACTCATGACCTCCATCACTTTGAAAACATTTAATTTTAAGATTAAATTGATTTTCAACTAGGGCCTTAAAATCAGAAAAAATGGAGTACACTTCATTCTTCCGTTGCATCGGGTAGAGCCAGGTGAAGCGAGTGAAGTCATCAACAAAAAGCACATAATACCGAAAGGCAGAATCAGAAACAACTGGTGATTGCCAAACTTCTGAATGAATTAATTGTAAAGGTAAAGTAGTTTCATGTAACACACGGGAAAAAGGTAAACGACGTGACTTTCCTAAACAACATGCAGAATAATGTGTTATTGTGCTAGAGCGAGAAACACGAGTAATCAATGAGCGAGTATGTAAAGTATCCAAAACAGAGTTTCCTAAATGACCTAATCGCCTATGCCATAGCTCGGCCATAACTGTCCGTGCAACAAGTCCGGTAGCATGAGAAGAAAACTCGTATAGGGGGCCTTCACTGCGTATCCTGAGGAGTGGCATCCCCGTAGCCTTGTCCTTGACACAAAAGGAAGAAGAATCGAACTCAACAACACAATTATTGTCACGACACAACTGTTTAATAGACAATAGGTTGTATGTAAGACCAGGAACCAACATAACATTAGGAAGCAATAGGTCACGAGTTTTAGTACGAATTTTCAAAAAACCAACATGTGTAACCGGTAATAAGGACCCATTGTCAACTTGTATTTATTTTGGGCCACGATAAACAATGTGTTGAGTTAAAATACCTGCATTGGAAGTCATATGATTAGACGCCCCGGAGTCTGGGTACCATGTAGGATCAGCGTGATCAGGGACAGACATGGCCGAGAGGGATTAGGAGAGATCAGAATTGACATAGCGGTGAGGGCAAAGTGAGGCAGCATGACCAGCTTGATGATAGATCTGACAAACTAAGGGACTAGCACCGAGTATACCATCATGAGGCGGACAAGAGTGCGTACGTGCAGAGCGACCCCAGTTCTGCGGATGCGGAGGAGGAGCACCAGTAGGCACCATACCTGTACCAGGAGACTGTTGTTGGCCTTGACCGTGTGTGCCACGACCCCCAATATCCCCATTGCGATTGTTGTTGTTGCGTCCACGACCCTTACGACCACGCCCTCCACAACCCCGACTAGAACCCAAAGAGTTCGACAACGCACTACTTGCGGCAAGGGCATGACCATGATCAATGGAAGAGCGAGCGTGTATGCGAGAAAGAGCAGCTTCCTCATCTAACAATGCAGTCTTGAGTTGTTCAAAAGGGAGGTTACGAGACGACTGGCGAGTAAAGGTATCGAACGCGGCGTACTCCAGAGGGAGACCGAATAGGGCATAGTGGAGGAGCTCACGGTTTGACACTAGTGAATCTATGGCTGCCAGATCATCGGCCATGGTTTTAAATTCGGAGGTATGTGGTCATGGTTTTATTGTCTTTACGTAGAGCGATGAGTTGAGAGCGTAGGTCAAATTCCTTGGCGAGGGAGTGGTCACGGAAGCGCTTGGCTAGGGCATCCCACATCTCGCGAGAGGTGGGATGATGGATGACATCATTAAGGACCGAACGAGCTAGGGAAGCGATAGACATGCCCTAATGCTTTGGTCAATGCAAGACCAAGTTATGGCATCAGGGTTAGGGATATATTGACCCGTGGGTGTAGAAATTTGATTGGGAGGACAGGGATTTGAGCCGTCGACTAAACCCATGGGTCGATGGGCACGAAGAACCATAGAGATTTGTTCACGCCACGTGGTATAATCTGTGGGGATTTCTAGTTTAATAGTAACTAGATTTGTAATAGATGAGGCGAGAAGAGGGCCCACTTGGGGAGGGAGGACCGCGAGGGGCCACGCCCCGGGCACGGGAGGTGTAGAGTAATGTGGGAAATTGAACAAGGAGTAAGAAGGATTACACCCGGATGAGAACATACCAAGAGTTGTAGGGAGCGAGAACCCATGAGTGAACTCGGAAGAGGAGGAGGCTAATGCAGACCAGATAGTCGTCGCTGGTTGCGACGGGGGCTGGGTAAGGTGAGCCGATGCAGTGGGGGCTGGTCGTTGGGCCACAGCCGGGACTGGAGACAGGGGAGGGAGGGCATCGGTGTTGGTGAGGGAGGGAGAAGGGGAGGAGGGACCCATAGGTTCACAAGTCCAATTGCACCGAAGGAGACACCACTTGAGCGACCGGAGGGCAGGTGACGAAGCAGGGGACGCACTGAGGCGGGGCAGCCACGAATCGGGGACAAGGGCCGCCGGAGAGAGAGAGAGAAAGAGAGAGAGGTTGGCGATTCGACCGATGTGGGGCCGTCGACGTGGTGGCCGGAGCTGGAGCAACGGCAGGGGGGCCGATGCCAACAAGGCGGCGAAGGAGAAGGGGGGTCGCCGGCGGTGGAGGCTGGCGGCAGGTAAGGGTTAGGGTTTCTTGGCTTCCCTTTCTTGGCCGCTGCCCTTTCTCTCTTTTTTTTTTTTTTTTTTTGTATTTAGGAGAAGGGATTAGTTTTTAGGGTTTGGTATGCTCTGATACTATTTGAGAATGTGAGTTGGTGAGCATACCCAATAGGGTTGCTAAGGCATATATTTATAATAATGAGAGAAGGAATAATTACATAATACAATCGGACTAATATCAGAATAAAATCAACATGGATACTATCCCTAATATATTGATATTATCCCATTAGAACTCCGAAGTTAAGCGTGCTTGGACGAGAGTAGTACCAGGATGGGTGACCTTCTGGGAAGTCTACACCCTCAGGTTGGCGGCACTGGAAAATAACCTCTCTTCAGATTAACACCCTGAAGGAGAAAGGCTGCGTACATCCGCCCCTCCAGATCCTGCATAGGCAAAAATCCTTAAAATATTGGATATATTTTTACATTGATACTATCTCTAATAATCTCAAAACCTAAATAAAGTTTATAAAAACGAGCACACAGAAACTCTAATTTCTGTGACTAGGCGCATATTTTGTTTAAGTCGGCGGGGAGGTAATGTAATTAGTGCCGCCAACTTTGTCTGTTTACTGAAATCAACATCATAATTTTAATTAAACTATAGGGTATAATTATCTCATTTTTTTAAAATTTATCTCAAAACATGACATGATTTGTTAATAAATATTTTGACTAGTTCAATTTTGTTAAAAAATTAATAACTTGCATTGAATATAAGTGGCAGTAAAAAAACGTATCATAAATTTAGGTCTTGTTTGGTTAACTCGAGAATTAAGTTCATTTGACAAATGTGTAGAGCTTACTTAACCTTTTAGTTTAGTTAATTTATGATGCTAAAAAAAAAAATTAATTCTCAAGAATTTTTTTGCGCGTCATGTAGTTGTTTCTCTAAGTTTAACCCTTAATACATGCTTAATTCCTTCACATAATTATATATACCGTGACCAATTATATACATAGTTTAAGGAAGAATGGTTAACGTTTAGTGCCATGTTTAAAGGAACCCCTAAGACACCCTTGACAGATTCAAAGGGAAATGATACTAATAAGAACAACCTGTCTTTGCACTTCTCAACCACTCGAAAACTAAAATAATAATGTAAGACAAGCACCGAGATTCTGATAACCTAGTCTTCTGATCACGCACAAGAACAAAACTACTCACTCTTAAGGTTCTCAAAAATATCTAGTCCCACTTTCTTTAGAGTTTGTATTGGATTCTCCTTATCCGAACAAATTTTCTGAAAATAGTACTAAATATATTCTTAGTGGAGATTGAACCAGGGCGGCTTCTTTGAGCTCCGACATTCTCTGCCACTAAATTATACATTTAAGGGACATTATGTAGACGAAAGTACTAAAAATGAAGGTGCCTAAACAAATAAGTGAGCATTGATTGTTTGCAGGTGGGTTAGGTCTTATTTTGGCCCACAAATGAAGGATGATATGTCAAGTCTTTGTAAACATTGGCTATTGGATGAATACTATGACTATACTTTGTTGTGGGAGCTTCAAAGTTATTCTTTTTTTTATAAAAAAAAAGAAATCCAAAAAACGGCCAAACGGCCATCGAAGGTCTTTATTTGGTTGGCCTTTTCTAGTTTTGGGTGGTTTTGTTTTGTAAATGTAAAAATATTTTTTTTTTTTCAATTTTTTGTTTGTCGTCAAAGTCCTATTGTACACTTCTATGTCTTTAGAGCTTATATTCAGATTATTAAATAGAAACTATGTCGTGGCAGCTTCAACCCATTATTTCTAGTATTTGTTATTTCAAACCTGTCCATTGTTTTCATTTTTTCAAATTCCTAGAGCTTGTAATGTTATTGCCTGCGTTATTGTTCAAATATATAGGGAGCAACTACGTCATCATTGATGGTTGCTTGACCTACCCTCTACCATACAGTCTTGTCCCTCATACTTTTTTTTTTGACCAAAATATAAGTAATGTGTATTTAGGAACATTTTTAGCCGAAAAAATTTATTATGTTACCATTCTTTCAGAATTAGCCCTTCTAAAACTCAATTATTCCCTTTCCTTTCCCTGCTTTAGCTCCTTTATAATTAGAGCTAATGCTCATATTAATCTAGGAATAACAATTGAAAAAACAAGTCAGAGTATTAGAGTTCAAGGATCTTATATTAGTTAAATTTATATCTGTTGTATCTAGATTAAAGATCTTATTATAATTTCCATCCTTAAATTCTATATGTGTCACTATCTATTAACGATCTTATTATAACTGTTACTATTTGTTAAGGAACTAACTACTTTAAAATTTTAAGCTAATAGGTAAAGGTCAATAATGGTTTTATGCTTTAACATGCCACTCACTTGAGTGCTCATTGGTTCAAAGCATTGAAGTTGTACAGGCTCATTTCATACCTTGTACTTAGGTTATATTAATAGTGATAGTGAGAGGCTATTAAGATTCGAATTCATGACGTTTTGATCAACAAAACTTTGACACCATATTAAATAAACAACTTTTTTAACAATTTAAGTTAATGACTGAAAATTTAAAAATAATTTTATACTCTAATACTGCCAAATATTAAGCACAGTATTCCTTCCTAATGTATATTCCCACACAAACACAACTAACACCACATTAAATTCATCAAATTCATTGCTGAACCTCTAAGATTCGTATAGGTCAAACCCTAAATCCCCTTTTTGGTTTCTGTAACACAAAGAAATCCAACAACTCCAAACAGAGATATAAACAGATCAACAAGATAAGCTCAACTCCAAATTTATGCATTTCCTTTATATAATCTCATCTATCCCAAAATAATCCGATTATAAAATTTATACAGAACTTACATAGAAACAAAAACAAAATTAGTTCACATGAGAGAACCCCCCTTAATCTTTTAGTAACCGAGCTGTCCAAGCTTAACTTGCACACACCTTGATTAATTCCCACGTTGCATACGCCTCTAAGTCGTAAGTTTTCTTCCGTACAATAGGTTAAAATAGACTCATTCTGCAATCCCAAGTAACTGTTTGCGCCCAGTAGCAGAATTCACAGCTATACTATACCTATCATTTTGCTAGGTGTCAGTTTCAAGTGCACCACATGTAAACCTAAGTGGAATTTTCATTCTAAAGCCTTCACTAGACTTATATACTGATATCTTTTTTCTCACAATTTTAACGTAAAATTTCTTACAGACTTATATATTGATCTCTTTTTTCTCAAAATTTTAATGTAAAATTTATTACAAAACTCATGTGTGGAGTCCCTAACCTGCTCATGAATCCTTCTTCCCACAATCTTTATTATGATTATGATCACAATCAATCAAATCATCAATAACTTTGCTCTTCCTCAAGTACCTCTTCACATAAAAATTCAAGAACAGCATCAAAATCGCCCCATTCAACACCGAATTCAACCCCCAAGCCCCCATCCCATTACACCCACCTTTCATAAAGTGCACCATCAACACCCCAACATGACAAACCAAGTTGCACCCCAACAACACCATCTGGCAATTCATCACAAACGGGAAACACGCACTTGGAAGCCCAATTGACGTCCAAAATCTGTACCCATAAACCACAGATGACACTAGGGTTGTCAATATAATTGCCAAAACTTGAAAAGATTGCGAGAATTCAAGCCACAAAAACGACATAAAGATCAAGATTGAATGGTTAAAAAGCTGAAAAAGCGGCAACTTTTCACGCGGGCGCCTCAGGATTGACATGAACGTGCGGAACACATGAAGAAACCTTGAGAGATAAAACGCGTAGGACCAAAAAAACACGCGCCCAGATGCGCGCGTACCCAGAGGGAAACAAAGAAGCCATTGAAACGGAGTTTTCGACCTCCGCCAAAACCAACGCGTTTCCCTTATCTCCGCCGCCGCGGAGAGGAGGATTCCGGCGAGGATGGTGGCGGAGATGAGCGCCATAGAGAGTGAGTGAAGCGCGGGAAGCGGGCCTAACCGGACCGCGCGGCGGACCCCCAAAAGGTACCGGAGGAGCAGGTGAACGGTCACCGCAGCGGCGATGTAAGAGGCGATAGAGCCGAAAAGGAAAGACCAAGTGGAACCCAGATGGGTAGAGTCGCTGCTCCACCGGAAACCGACAATAGAAGGGTGCTCCAACAACCAGTAGGTGAGAATTCTGAGTACAACGGCCATCACCTGTGGCCGAAGGTCCGCCCACCAGGTGTTCAACGAAATGCCTCAACGAAATAACGTAATAAAATCGAAAAAGAGAGACGACCCAGGAAAGATTGGAGGGAGAGGATCGCTCGGGAAAGTGGGGTTGTGAAAATTTGTTGTTCTCTGAGGTGGGGGGAGGAGAGAGAAAGTGAACGGCGATGAATCAGGGGAGGAGAGGAGGGGTTAAAAAAGGGCAGATGAATGGTGGGTTGTTAGGGGAAGAACTGTTGAAGGGGGGTACGTGGAGGGATTTGATTGGTGGAGAGGAGTTTGAGAGGTTTCAGGATGCGAATAATTTGCCCTGTAGCAGGAAGGGTAACGCTCTGTTTCTGCAATCTGAATCCCAAGTGTAATTCCAGTTTTGATTCGGATCAAATTAGAATTAGGGTAAAATTGAATTTTGTTGTTTTGTTAATCGAAGAATTAGAGGCCGGAATTATAATTTTATAAAGATTTGGGTCATCGAGAATTCTTGGGTTAATTAGGTAGAAGTATTTTGCATTTTGGGTTTGTTATGGTCGAGTTTCGGTCGGGCATAATCACCTTGAGTTTATATTATCTCAAATATTTTGTCAACTAGGGTTGAATTTTAGTTATGTTGGATCCTTTTATATTTAAGTCCTCTTGCGTTTTTGGTTGATTGGGGTGTGTTATTTTGAAATTTAAGTTAGCAAAGGTTTGATTTTAGTCGATTTAGATTATTTCATGTTTAAGTTATCTTTGTTTTAGGTTAATTAGGTTGTATTATTTTAAATTTTGGGTTATCTCAAGTCATGTCAAATTTGGACTGAGATTGAGTTGGGTTGGATTGAGTCACCTTAGGTTTCATATCAATTAAGTTAGGTTACTTAGATTTTTAGGTCAGTTTGGTTGGGTACATTTAAGTCGGGTCAATTCATTTAGTTTTGAGTTATCTTAGATTTTGGGTCTATCGTCCTAGGTCACTTCGAAATTTGACTCAAATTAGTCTGGCTTTAGGTCAAGTTATTTCCAGTTTTTGATCAAATATAGCCATGTTGTGCGTCGGTGTGTTTTAAAAGTGTGATTAAAACTATTTACCCATTGTTCAAAAAAAAAAAACCATGTACTTGCAAACTTACGAGTTCGCCATAGCTAGGTTGGGTATACGGATGTCGTATCCTCAAGGAAGCAGTATAAAGTTAAAGTCAGTGATTATGGAGCAGTTTAAAATTCGGTTTTGTTGAAGGAATGAGTTTGTAAATAAATTAATAGATAAATAAAATTGTCAATCGATCAAAGTTAGTTTGGGGTATAAATTTAGGTTAACCTAACTCAGATCCCTTCATTATATTTTATTACAGCAATAACTTTAAAGGTTTAGGCTGCAAGCTCTAAATCTAAGTTAACATCAAACGAGGGCTTAGCGTATTGAATTAGTCTAAGGGTATAACCTATCTTATCACTTTAAGTGTAGTATAGATTATCTCAATAGCACTACTAAATTTCTTTATCACATCTAATTTCATGTTAAACCTGATGAATACTTAAATTAGGGATTAGAGTAATTAACTAGTCTAAGGTCATAATCCGTCTTATCACTTTATGTGCAACATGAATTATCCCAATAGCACTAACAAATCCTTTTGTCACTCCTAATTAAGTATTAACTAGCTATTTCCTGTGCGATGCACAGTCGAATTTTATTATTTTTCGATTATAGTTACTCATGAATTATTATTGTTTGTAATCAAATTTTGTCCTCAAACTATAGTGCACCCTGCAATGCAGTATATTGCAACTATATAATCCACTATAATTTTTTTCAGTAATGGAAAATGAGGTAAATGAATGCAAAATGTTTGGGGAAGAAGTCAATTGAATATTTAGCTTTTATAGATTATTCAAGAAAAATTATAATATAACAAATAGGGTAATGTTATTGCTAGAGTAGAATTATTATTATCATGACAATTCTTTCGCCAACATTCCATTTATAAGTAATATCAATAACATGTAATAAAAGCTCCAAATAAATAAACCACAAAATAAAAATCAAATGTTGCTAGGTTAATTAACCTTCGTTTCTTTCTTTTTTTTTTTTGATAATTTGATTTAGGGAATTTTAATATGTATCAAATTAATGTATTTGTTTGTATACCAAATAATATGAGAGAAACATAATCGGGTTACTAAATTAATATTAAATGATTAATTGTTTACACTGCAACAAATTTATTAATTTTTTGTTAGATGTATTTAATTTTTAATTAATATCTCTCCTTTTTTTTTTAGCTAAATATCTCTCTTTTTTTATTCTCACCTTTTCCTAATTAAAAAATAATAATTTCTCTTTTCCTACAAATACATTTTAATCATGATTTTAATGGTCTCTATTTCTAATTTTATTTTCTTAAATATCAAATGTTAATATGACCTTTTCTCATATCTATAATTTTTTTTCCTAAGTTAGTATATTGAACGAATTATTTTCAAATATAATATAAAAATGTACTTATTATTATTTTATTGTTGATTTAATGCTTGTATATTAAAGAAAAGAAGTAATGGTTCTTGCCTTTAATAATAAAATTAAATTTATTGATGTTTGCTTGGATCTCTTATATTTAGAGCGTTCTTGAGACTTTTGACTTTCTTCTCATGGAGTTCCAATGATAAATTGGGCTTCTGAAGAGGATCTTTAGAATTTCGAAAGTATATTGAATAAAAGTTTATGGTTTTTGAAGATAATAATTAAGTTTAATAATGGTTTATGATTTTTGAAATTATATTTTTTATAAGTTATTTATATTTTTCTCATTTATATATTTTGATGATTTTTTTTTGACATATTGAATTGTAGTTATATTTTATAGGTTTTAAGTTTTTACAATATATTCCATTTTAAAGATTTTTTTATTTTATGGAGTTATTTTTATGTTTTAAAATTTTTTGCTTTTTTTTTTTTTATTTAGGATTTATGGTCTTGTTTTAGTTATTATTTTCTTTTATTTAATAATTTTTTTTTTATTTTTTGGATGTTTTGGAGTTATAAGTTGTTAATTTTTTTTGGTTGCATTGTTTTTATTTATATATTTGTAACGATGTTTGAGGTGTGACCATTTGGGATATGGAAAAAGGCAAAGGAAAAAAAAAATTGTAAAATTATATAATATTAGATTAATTTAATAGGTTACATATAAAAATACTCTTCATTGAAATAATTTAATAAAAAATATTTTGTAATATTTATTATAATATTTTTGAAGATTATTTTAATTATTATTAAAATAATATTTATTTAAATTATTTATCAAAATAATCGTCACCAATCATCATTAGAAATAATAATCCTCATAAAATGATATTTTTTCTTTTTCAATTTTGGAAAAAAGTGAAGTAATGGCCTAAAATTTCAATAATAGGAGAATAGAAGCTTATGGGAGGGGGAGACTTCTAATTAATATATAAGTATAGATTTGTAAAAAAGATTGTGTTTAAGATCGGGTATAACCCCATCCTTTGGGGGCTCTTAGAAACAACCTCTCTTCAGGGTAGCCCCCTGAAGGGGGAAGGCAGCGTACATCTACCCCGCAGACCCTGCTTAGGCGGGAGCCCTTGGAAGCACTGGGTTTGTTGTTGTTGTTCTTGTTGTATAACCCCAACCTGACCACTCATGAATAACATTAAATTAAAAATTTAATGTATCAAATTTCATAATACTAATCTATAAGCAAAAAAACAATATTCTCAATGCCACAAGGGTTCCCACCTAAGCAGGGCCTGGGGTGGATGTACGCATACTTCATCCTTCAGGGTGCTACGTGAAGAGAGGCTGTTTCCACGAATCTCGAACCTGAGAGGTGCAACACCAGGATTTCCTAGGAGGTCACCCATCTTGGTACTATTTTCGCCCAAATATGCTTAATTTTGGAGTTCTAATAGAATTAAGTACTTGCATGTTGGTACCCTCTTATAATACTAATCTATAATGTGAAGGAAACTAAACAAATCTATATACTCTAATACCAATTTGTTGGGAAAATTTTAATGTGGAAGCTTGAAACTTTGATAACTTGATTCGATTAAGATAATATGACTCACACAAACGAGAAGTGAACAATTATATAGAGAAAAAAAGAACAAACACGAATACATAATATTTAGGTGGAAACAATCGAGAGGGGAGAAAACTACGGGCGGAGATGGAGGTTCTTTATTGATACTGAACAGAAGAATTACAACGACACTTCCTTTTGAACGAGATCTATGAAAGAATTACAATCACTTTCTCTAAACTCTCGTAGCACTCAAAATCTGAATGAGAGGAATTGCAATCACCTCTGGCAGCGCCTCACACTTTAATTGGATACCTAATGACGCAAACCCTACGTCCCTTTTATAGACCCGCGTCTGGGAGGGCCCGATCGATCGGCCCTCTAACTGCCTAAAAATACCCAAATTTTTTTTTAAATCACCCGATCGATCGGGCTTCCCTCCCGATCAATCGGTGACCCCACGGCAAACCTATAAACATAAAAACAAGTAATTTGAAACATAATCCAAACATATAATTTGCCTAAAAAAGTTCACGAGCCAAGAGAAAAGAGTACCGAGTACCGAGGAGGGGAGTTGGTATCGTATGGGGGGGGGGTCATCTGTAACGCGGCACTCCTAAGTCGGTGCCACCCGCTCTCAACCTGACCATCTCCTTTCCCACTCTCTTTACGTGTTTATTCATGCACTTCTTTTAATGTTTTTTTTTTTATTTCTACGTCATTCACTGTATTAATTTAATTTTCTGTGTCCAAAACGGTAATTAGATGACTTACCACATTGTATCTTTTATGTGGCTCGGACTAAGAATGAGGTGACAATCCAAACTCCGTATTTTGTTTGTCGAGCATAAAAGAGTACTTTATCTAAGGATATTAACAGTAGGGATGACAATGCGACCAAAATTATCAGTGTTTCATCTTAAGATGTATGTGAAGCCGATACATATACTTTTTAACCATACTCAAAACTGGTCAAGATCTTAATTATCCTTTAAAGTCCATAATCTTCCACACATTTAAATATTTTGTAATTTATTAATCAATATTTATAATTTTAAAAAAAATATTAATGTATATAAAAGAACCCTTTTCAAACTGCGCTTTGGGCCCTAAAGCTCTTAGGGTCTACCATCGCCATACCAATTTAGTCCTTACATTATTTTACATGTCAAAATCATGGATTATTGTAAACTCGTTGACTACAAACTCAACTGTACGTTGTCCTCGCACGTATACTACATGTGGCCTTTCTCTCCCTTCTTTGTTTATTACAATAATCGTGTATTACACACAATTGGTAAAACTAAAAAGAAAATAGAATAAACAATCTAAATATAGTAACAAAACGATCTTTTCAATTTCTGATAATTCTTTCTATACCTATCGGTCCAGATTTTCCTTATGTTTTTAGTGGCTGATGATTGATGCTAAGTAAATGTTGGTTCCTCGTGAAAAGCGTTTTGGAATAGTCTTTGAAGTCGATGTGTGTAATATTCCACCAAAAAAAAAAAAAAAAAAAACAAAAAAAAAGATAATTATGGGGAGCAAATTAATAATAAAGTGACACAAAGGCGAATTATTTTGGGAGCACAGACAAGTGGGCAAATTTGACTTGCTCCATTTTACTGTCACCCTTTAATTATTTGTGTCCTCTTGTATGCCTTTTATTTTCAATTATCGTCTTTTTAAGTACTAATATACAAGTATCAAATTTTATTAAAATTTTAAAATTATGCAGGTTTAAGCGAGAGTAGTATTAAGATGGGTGACCTCCCGAGAAGTCCTCGTGTTATATCCCTCAAGTTGGGGGTTCTCAGAAACAGTCTCTTTTTAGAGTAGCATTCTGAAAGGGAATGCTGCATATATCCATCAGACCCTGCTTAGGCGGAAGCTCTTGGAACACTGAAAATTTTACTTTTTTTAGATTTATTTATTTATAATAAAATATCTTTTAATTAATATAGTATTTTATTTTACCTTTTTGTTCACACTTTAAACATAATATTGTAAATGTCACTTTTTTTGTTTGTTAAAAATCACATCAGGTTCGGATATTCCCTTCATGTCTCAGGCATCTTCTCCCACTTTTTTGTGCATTTTTCTTTTATTTTGGTTTATGCAAATATATTTATAGTTGTTGGCTTTATAACAAGTAATATTTTCTCAATATTTGCTTTTTTTTGTTTTTTATTATTTTTTATTTACAACTTTTAGTTTTTTTTTTAAATCTCGAATCTAGATTTTGAAAATAATTTTTTGATTTTAGTTTTTGATTTAAAATTTTTTAGTTAAAACAGTAAAAAGTAAAAAAAATATAAAATCAAAATTCATCATATATAAAATCTATTTTTAAAAATTTTAAAACTATTAAAAAATATAAATAAAAAAGGATGTCGAATAATGCAAAGTTCACACAACCCCGATACAACTATTTATAATAAGAGTTGTTACTGTCAGGGTAAAAATTATTATTGGTGAAGTAATAGTGTGACTTACAAATAATAGAAGCTATAAAATTGCCTTAAAAACTATAATTTTGCTTTGGCAATAACAATTTTGCCCTAATTTTTATAATAGTGATGATTTAGCTAGAAATCTTCTTGGCTGGGGACTTGGTAATTAGTACAGATTTGGGCCAGTGTAGATATTATTGGGCCCAATTTATTAACTGGGAAAGTCCAAGAATTATGGCCCAATTTTTTGGAAGGAAATGAAAAATTAGGGGCGGTCCACGGGGTTATTTCTAGAAATAAAAAATGAAAACCGGGTCAAAGTAGGGTTGGCGGGTGGTTACCAGAATGGACCGGAACCTTCCATTCATATTTTGTCGATCGCATTACCTAATAAATTCGTATTCTTCGCTGGCTTCTCACTCATCTTCTTCATCTTTTTTTCCCTTGATTTTCGCGTTTTGATTCATTTGATTTGTGTGAATCTCGAACCTCTGTTCAATCCTCGGCATAAAGGTCGGTGCTTTCTCTCTCTCTCTCTCTTTTTCTCTTTCTTGTTTGATCTCCTGATTTGGTTGCGCTGTTCTGTGTAATTTACGCTCGATCTGGTTTAATTTGTTTTCGATATTGTGTGGTTCTCTTGATTTTGCATGTTCTTTGTGGAATTGGAGTTGGATTGTGTTCGTTTTGGTGAAGGATTGGTTTAATTCGTGCTTCTAGGGTTTGGTAGGGTGAAAAGATTTGAACTTTGATCGTAATTAGGGTTTCGAATGGTGGAAATGCTGTAATTTCTAGTTTTGTATTGTGAGATTCCACCAAGATTTAGCTTTGATCTATGGAATTGACCAATATAAGTGGGGTTTCATTCCAAAAGTAAATGATTTTAGGTGTAGTAGTTTGTTAGGTTTATGCGTTGACAATTCACATGTGAAGTTCTCAACCTGTGTTACTCATGTGTTCTTTTTCAGGAATCTTCTTTTGAATCCTTAAATTTACTATCAAACTGCTCATAATTTGGTTTGCAATTACTGAAGATGTTGTTCCAATTGAACATCTACTTTGCAAATTTAAATTTTCTTGGTATCATACTTGGCTTGTATATTAGGGTTAGATTGAATGTAGCGAGTTCGATTTTACTTGAAATTGTTTTTATTTAGGCTCCACTATGGCCTTAGATGGAGCCAAGTGGCTGTCAAAAACACAAGTAGCTGACGTAGATTTCAGGGAGGATAGCGCATTCCTGTGCTCCATTGTTGTGGCAGTCATTTTATAAGTGTTTCCATGGTTGCATGTTTGATATTCTTCATTTGACGCGACTTCACATGACTTGACTTTGACATAGCATGACTTTGTAAATGTTGATTTGTTCTGCCTTTTAAGATTGGCGGCCCTTTGGACACAACCTCTCTTCAAGGCAAGATTGTGTACATTTAGCCCCCCCCCCCCCCCCCCCCCCCCCCCCCCCCCGGTGACCTTGCCTCGGCGAGAGTCTCTTAGGCACTGGGTTGTTGTTATTGGTGGGTTAAAGGAGACTATTTGCCATAAGAAAAGCTTTCCTTCAAATAATAGTTTCAAGCAAAAATACTTTCTCTTAAAAATTTGTCTTCCCAGTTAGAAAAATGATTTTATTTTATAAATTTGTATAGGGTTCATGTTTGGCCAAATTGAGGTTCAAGTCAAGATAACTGCAGAAAACGTTTTCTCATCAACGAAGGAAATGTCTTTCCCCTTCATTGAGGGGAAGTCAATTCCCCTCAATGGAGGAAAATATTTTCATATATATTCTTGTTACTATTAAGTTATGCGAAGAAATAAAAGAATTGAGAGGGAAAATGCTTTCTGTCAAAATGAAAAAAAGTCTTACAGGGGTCTGTTTCTGCTCCAGGAAGAGGAGCGTTGACCGATTTGAGGGGCTAAGGCTTCAAATTAGTGTTTGTAATGGCGAGTGGGCTTGAGGATTCAGCGAGCAAGCCGACCCCGTCGTACTCGAGCAATGGTTTGAATGAAACTGCTGGTGATTTTGAGTGTAACATCTGCTTTGAATTAGCACAAGACCCTATTATCACCCTATGTGGCCATCTCTTTTGCTGGCCTTGTCTCTATAGATGGCTCCATCATCACTCTCAATCCCAAGAGTGCCCGGTTTGTAAGGGTCTTATCCAAGAAGAAAAGCTTGTTCCTCTCTATGGGAGAGGCAAATCAACCACTGACCCACGGTCAAGGCCCATTCCTGGTGTCGAGATACCTAACCGCCCTTCTGGGCAACGCCGCGAAACCGCCCCACCTCCACCCCCTAACCAGGGTTACTTCACGAATATCGGGTTTGGCTTCTTGGGTGGTTTTATGCCAATGGCAACTGCAAGGTTTGGTAACATGACAATGTCAGCTGGGTTTGGGGGTCTTTTCCCGTCATTGCTTAGTTTTCAGTTCAATGGGTTTCCGGATGCTACAATGTATGGAGCGACACACGGGTTTCCTTTCGGGTATCCCCAGGCAGTTCACGGGGTGAATGTTCATCGGTACCAGAGGCCAGCGTCAAGTAACGGGCAAGATACCCTTTTGCGGAATCTTCTTTTGCTGGTTGGCTTTCTTGTGCTTCTCACGTTCATTTGGTCCTAGGTCGATCCAATGCTCGACATTGACATGGTAAATCTTCAGTTTTAAAGCATGTTGCTACTTGTAAATTTTTTTTCTTTGTTTTTTGCGGTGGTCGTTGGAGTTCCATGTAACTCATTGGTGGAATTCGAAACTTGCGTATCTTGAAGAGATTAGACTCTTGTTTTCACATAATTCTCCGAAGCGAGATATCTGTTTTTTTAATAGTTTGGATATGGATCTGAATTGAATATTGATGATATTATGGTATGGTATAATACCAGCATTTTGCGATTCATATAATGTATTCTAGCTTCTGATTTTGCTGGACTGGATTGTGTTACTGACCATGCGTAAGTGTATGTTAGAGCCATTACGACCAATTTGGGCGGAATGATCTCCTAATAATTATTTGTGAAGATTTATGAGTGTTGATGCTGATGGGGTTGGGTTCACACGAGCATAAAGAGAGTCATGTTCAGGTGTTTTGGTTAAGG
This sequence comes from Simmondsia chinensis, assembly GCA_018398585.1. Lineage (NCBI taxonomy): Eukaryota > Viridiplantae > Streptophyta > Magnoliopsida > Caryophyllales > Simmondsiaceae > Simmondsia > Simmondsia chinensis. The sequence goes on along the minus strand of JAGTTD010000002.1, from coordinate 41,658,470 downwards.
GTTTGCAACTTGAGCTGTTTAAATGTTGCACTATAAGAGAGTTTGTGTTTACTTTATCCGAAATTACATTGAGGAGAGTTGCTGCTTACCATAGAATAATTACTTTTGAAATGACAGATGCGAGATGGAGTTTTTGAGTTATGATTAGATACTGTAATAATGTAATTCGAAATTTTATAGTGAATGAGGTGTCTATTTTAGTTTTGTGGTTTTGGGTTTCTACGTATGTGATTTTTCTGAACATAACTTGAACGTCATCCAATGATTTTGCAAGAACAGAGAATGACAATGTCAGTGACAGGTGTCATCTCGCTTGTCCCCATTTCTTCCCTTTTTTTTGTCTGATTTTATGTTTACATTTTTTTTAAAATTAAAATTATTTAAATTTTAAGTGTGATTTTAAAAAATCACGGAGAGCTAATAAGGCTTCAATCTAGTGGTTAAATCACTAGTAAAGTTGGTCTTATATTCAAATTCTCTTCATCTTTGGATCTACGAGGCCTTTGTAGTACAAGTTCAAGATTTCCTGGCGTGTTCTACTACCGAAAACTTACAGAGATAAATCAAAAAATCACCGTAGCTATCTATTACAGTGCAAAATAGTATTTCAGTTTTCTTTTAAATATATATATAGTAAAGGAGTTAAATGGATTACATTTCTTTCAATAATGAGCGACTACAAAATGAGTTACACTCGCGAGAGCGTAATTTTATCTAACATGCATAAAAATGTGTAGCAAAAGAATAATATAGGGACATCTGAAACGAAAACTAAACGAAGTGAATCAGAGGATACTTTAATACTTTACTTGACATTGGAGTAGACATAGTATGGGGAAGTAGCCGAAAACATCTAAATGGGATAGGATGAATCTGGGGAAGTAGCCGAAAACATCTAAATGGGATAGGATGAATCTGGGCGAAGCAAAGCGAAACTCTAAACCCACTGGAACATACCAACAACCACCTATGAACTAAACACGGGCGGAAACTAGCAAAACTCAAAAGCTCGAAGTAAGAACTCCAAATCACTTATAGGTAACCCTTAAGAAGAAGATGAGATTTGATCTTAGATACTGGGAACTGATTCTTAGCTAGTACCTTCATCCTCATAAATCTTACCAAAAGAAATGTCATTTATTTCAAAAAAATGGACTTATTTTAAACCTGAGCTAAGTTAAATAAGCTTGTTAACTAAACAAACCGAGCTTTAATTTAGTAGCTTGTAAGCATAAATGTCAAGCTCGAGTTAAAGCTTTTTCATAATGAAACTAACCAAAGTCAAACCTTAATAAATTAAGCATTAACCAAAACGAGCTTAACCAGACTTGAAAGCTCAGCACACGAAGTTGAACTCGAGTTATAACTTTAATTCATTGTCTGTTTGGCCAATTTTTTTTTTTGGATAAAACTATTTTTATGTAAAAAGAACACTTTTTCAGTGTTCTAAAATAAAAGTAAAAAATTTGTTTTCACTTATAAGTACAAGTAGAAAAATAACGCACTCGTAAATATATGAAAGATAGGTGGGGGGGTTGCGGAGGGGAGGAGCATATTCTTCAGTACCATATAGAATCTAGATGTGATACCTTTTATAGCAATGTAAGCAAAGTAAGATTCAATCATACAAAATCAATAAAAAAATAACCATGATTTTAAAATTCTATGCTTTCATGATGATACGCTTTTCAGGTTAAGAGTTTTCGAAAATAACTTCCCTTCAGAGTAGCATCCTAAAGGAAGAAGGTTGGGTGTATCCACTCCTCTAGAACCTCTGTATACGGGAGCTTGTGGCACCGGAATTGTTGTTGTTGTTGTAAAACTGATAAAAAAAATAACTAGAATTAATTCTCATTTTCTGGTTCCTTTTTTTTTTTATTCCCGGGAATAAATTTCGAGGTTAGATAGTTAGAGAAAAAAAATTAAAAACAATTCTTTTATTATATTCTCTATAGAAATAGAATAACATTTTACTTATGATCAAAGATAAGTATTTTTTTTTTTACAATGTTTCTAGAGCATCGACTATTATTATAGAAACCTACTACTGATTCGATATAGAAGATTAAACATTCATGTTTTACAACTGACTCATTGCCTCAAGGGCTCTTGCATAAGAGAAGTCTAGGAAGGTGGATGTACGCAACCTTACTCCTTCGGGATATAACCCTGTTGAGATGCTGTTTTCGAAGACCCCTAACCTTATAGGGTTGGCAACATAAGGACTTTCCAGGAGGTCACCGATCTTGGTACTACTCTCGCCTAAACATGCTTAATTTTAGCGTTCTAATAGGATTCAGTGCCTCAGTGCCTGGTAAATGATTTACGGATCCATCAAAATAATTTACTTAAAGTAGTTCAAAATTTACTCAACAAGATAATCTCTTAAAGTTTGGTGGTATCCTACTGCTCACTTGTTTGCTTTATCTAAGGTACATGACAACGATGGGTCCTTATATATCATTTATCAAAAACAAAGCAGAAGCAGAAAACGACGCCGTTTCGATGGAACCAAATTGAAAGGGGACAGGGAAGGCAGCATGCAGGACACGTGCTTTGCTCTCTCTCTCTCCCCCCCCCCCCCCCCCCCCCATCTCTGCTCTTCTTCGTTTACGTTAAAAACCCTAACCCTAATTTCCTAAACCCCTATCAATCTGCCAATAATCTGATTTTTTTTTTCGAATTTCCTCTTCGAAATTGGAAGAGAATAGGAGGAGAAAAACGAATCAATTGTAGATGGTGATGATGATGGTGCAGGTGGCTGCTGCTGCTGAGGAAATTGCTTCAATTGCAATGGAATTGGAAGCTTCCAGTGGGAGCAGAGGTCGCTCTGCCTTTCAATGGGGTGCTTCCTTCTGTGCCTTGTTCGTCTCTTTCTCTCTTTCTCTCTCTTATTCGTGCACAAATTAGGTATATGAGCCTAGACTAATAGTTTAATCTAATAAGAAGTGGAGCGGGTCCGGCCCGACAAGGGGGCAAACTGAACATGGATATGGTGCATTTGTCTTTGTTGTATTAAGTTAAGAACTAATATATAGTGTTTTTATGTCATGTTATGTTACGTGCACTTGTTAAAAACATATTTAATATATTAAAATTCATGGTGCCCAAATTAGGCATATGGCTTAGGGTAATAGGGTAGTCCAATAAGAAGTAGAGCAGGTCGGGCTCAAGAAGGGGGCAAATTGGGCAAGGATCAATTGCGCCGTGCATTTTGTCATATTAAGTTAAAAACAAATATATGGTCTTTTTATGTCATGTTATGTTGCCATGCATAGGTTAAAAACTTACTTAATATGACAAAATGCATGTTATATTTGTTTTGAGCAAATGCACTTGATATTTGCCTGGGCAAACTCTTTATATATAGAGGTAGGAAGTTGTATTACAAATCATGCAACGAAATGTGTCCTTTCTTATCTCTCTTTACGAAATATGCCCTCTCTTATGTCTCCTTACCTTACTCTCGCTGTACTTCTTATTGACTATCCTGTTACTCTAGGCTCATATACCTAATTTGGAAACATATCACACACACTCGCTCTACTGTGTTCCAGTTTCTGTTTTTGATTTGGTTAACTTTTGTGGTTTTGAAGATATGGAGTGTTAGTTTCTGAGATGATGGCGATTAGAGTACTTTATTTGTGATCTGTTGGTTAATGTTATTTTGACTTCTTGCAATTCATTCTGCAGTATGATTCTGCTGTGAGGAATCGTTGATCCTACCTTCTGCCAAGTTATGACCATATCTAGTTCCATGAAAGTCATTCTTAGGCTCCATTTGGTTCCGTAGAAAACAATTTTCTTAAGCTCTTTGGCACATGGAAATGGAATTGAACCTTGGAATTACAATTTTATTTCCAATTTTGATTCAATTGGACTTAGGTTGTAACTGGAATTCCATTATTAGGCCAACCGAAGGATTGGAGGTTGGAATCATAGTTGCAGGAAACTCCTAAAATGCTGATGTTTCATGCTCCGGAAATTCGATTCGGCGTTTCAAAGTCATATTCACGTTTCCTATGTGTATCAAACTTGACGGAAAAACGATTCAAACAATCATGGAATCATTTTGATGAGAAGATACTTATTAGATTATTTGTTGGCTAATTATATCACTCAATTTTAAAGAATGATTGAATTGTATGGACATGAGTTAATTATCTGTATCTTATTCATCGGAGTACTTAATTTCCTTGGTTATAGCTTAACATTGACTTTGTTTTTGATATTTATGCTTTAACGGATCAATTGATAATATTTTATTACTTTTTCTTGTATATCTAATATATAGTAATATAAGTGCTCCCTCCAACCTTATAAACTTCTATGATTGCTGCTCCCTCGTTCCCACTTCGGTTTCCACTCCCGCTTCATGCAACTATGGTTGGAATTGTAATTCCATAACCAATTTGAGTTAATCGACTTAGATTGTTATGGATTTTGAGTCAACTAGGTTGGGTTTTGGTCAGTCCTTTCAAATTCGAGTCATTTCAAGTTTGGGGTCGGGTTTTAGTCGGGTCGAATCATATCGTGCTCAAGTTGTATTGGATTTTGGGTTAATTAGACGAGTTCATTCTAGGATTTGGCTTAGCACGGGTCGGGTTTGAGTTGGATAGGGTGTTTTAAGGCTCAAGCCATCTTAGTTTTAGGTTACGTTGTTTCCAGTTTGTAGTTACTTGGGCTAAATTAAATTTGGGTCAGACTGAGTCATGTCACATCATGTTTAGTTTTAGTCATCTCTAAATTTTAGGTCTATTAGGTTAGATTATCTTGAGTTTTAAATTAAGTCGGTTGGGTCCCGTTCAAGTTAGACCCATATCAAGTTATGTCCTTTCCAGTTTCAGGTTACTTGGGTTGGATCAAATTTGGGTCAGACTGAGTCGTGCCACGTCATGTTTAGTTTTAGTCATCTCTAAATTGTGGGTCAATTAGGTTGGGTGATCTTGGGTTTTAGGTCAACATGATTGGAATCATTGTAGTCGTTTCCTTTGGTAATTATTGTGGCACAATTTCATACTTATCTATACCTTGAAGGTGTCAATTTTGAAGGATCGAGATACTTGAAGCCATATGTACTCTATCTAGAAAATTGGCTTGTTAGGGGAGGAATGTCCTTAGCTACTGTATAAGCTAGACCGTGCCAGCACTCCTAAAGATATGGGTTTAAAGCACACGCTTCATAGGTAACGTAGACATGCCAAAAAAACTATGAAAAGCGGTTATTGAGGGTTCAAAATTCACATGGGTATAGCTCTGAATATCGTATAAAAGATGTTGGATCTTACTCTGAATCACATTTGCCATTTAGTAACTTTTAGTTCAATAATAACGCCTTGGTCTTTTAACAGTTCTTTCGAAATTTCTGTACATTATATGCATGAAGTGCTGCACCTCTGCATTAACCATCGAATTTCATCAGCTCTCAGTTTATTGTTTTGATTAAATGCCTTTATCTTATATCACTTCTGCAGGCTTTTGCTGATTTTGAACCAAATAGCACGTAGATCAAGCTTTCAAGCTTCCCTGTTGGTCCTATTTCTCGTAACCAGCCTACCCTCAGTGATTTTCAAGATATTACGGTGCATTTTTCGACTCTCTCTTTTCATTTTAGATCAAACTTTTTCCCTGACAAATCCATGAAAATCACAATCTCATTGTGTTGCAGAGGACAATTTGGGTGCTGGGTCTCAATCCTTGCTATTGCCATAAACTACTGTTTTCATCCTATTTTTCCAGGTACATATCTTGGCAATATTACACGATTCTCCTTTTGGTTTAGTTTTTTTACATCTTAAATATGTAAAAAAAAAGCCCTTTAATTATAAGACATCTGCTTGGTTATTAAAAGTGATCCTTGCTATCTATTTATCGCTTAAAATGGAAATAGAAAGATGTTTTATGACAACGAAAAAGATAAAAGATGCAATTTTTTCACATCCGTAGAAAGATGTTACAAAAAGACTATGCCGGCCTTAAATTTTTACTACCTGAACTGACCTTCACTCTTACCACTACCACCCACCACTATGGGAGCGGTAAGAACTGACGACAATAGTAAGAATAGACGAAAGATTATGTACTTAATATTATATACAAATTTACATTAAGATAACTGAAAATTAGGAAAAGGGGGTGTATACCAAAAACTGAAAAAAAGGAAACAGTAAGTTTTAAAAATATGATGGTGTAAGAAATTGCGGCAAAGCTTTGAAACATAAAAAAAATCATTTACGATACAATTTGTGCCAAACACCACAAAATATTTTGTCTCGGAGAAAATTCATAAAAATCACGTCATGCAATCTTTTTTCTTTCTTTTTTTTTTTTTTTTTTTTTTTTTAACTTACACAAGTGGTAAGCATTAATATTATTTTTCAAAAATTTCAGATCACCGGAGACAAATTACCCCAGTGCCTCCGCCTAGAAAGTATCCATACTCTTTTTTGGCCCAAGTATCGGTGTCCAATACTTATCCGACACCAGCACACTTCCGACATGTTCTGATACGTGTCTGATACGTGAAAAAAGTATCCGATACCTTTTTTTAGTTTTGAATTTCCGATACGTTTCTGACACGCTTCCGATACATGTCCGATACGTGAAGGATACTTCTTTTTTTTGAATTTTGAATTTCCGACACGCTTTCGATAGGTTCCGGCGCGACACATTTTTGATGGTTTGACTTTAAAAACTTTTTTTTGTGGAGCAAATGACTTTAAAAATATAATATTATTATATATAATATAATCGTGTGCATGTTGAATAGTTAAATTATATAAACTAATATTTTCAAATGTTTTATAGCTGTTTTAATAAAAAGTTTTAATATTTTTGTACAATTTGAAAGATGGAGCAAATGATGAAAAAAGTAGAAGGAAGCCTCTTTTAAGTCAAGGAGAGAGACGTGGCGTGGCTTAAATCTCTGTTAAATTTTTTTTGTTAATTATATATGATTGAATTTGCCCTATTTTATTTAAGCTTTATTTTTTTTCTTCAGCTATTATAATTTTTTCCTGTTATTTTTGGGGTTTATAACTCGTGTTTTATCATCAACTACATGGATATTTATATAAGAAAATGCATAATTTTAAGCAGCATGTCCCCAAGGTGTCGTATCCTAGTTTTTTGAAAAATTATTTATCGGCATATTGGCATCGTATCGTATTGTATCTCGTGTCTGTATCTGTATTCGTGCTTCCTAGGCCTCGGCCACTTCCACCCACTACTATCAAGAACTATGGATCTATTTTTTCCATTTCTGAGGAACTTTAACTAAGAACACAAATATTCATGCTTGCAGTCTCTCGGTTTGCCCTCTTTGTGATCGCACCCGATTGGCTGGCCAATGAACTACGGGAGACAATAGCCGGTGGCGTGTTCTGCCTCGTGATCGGTGTCTTACTGGTAACGCAAGAGATCCTCGTTTGGAGACACGGGCATGAACCGGGAGAACCGAACCGTTGCACATGTAACTTACTGTGTTCTGCATACTGGCTGAGTATGGCTATCCTCTTCTTCTTTACCATACTTTATCTCTGTCTGGGACCCTGGTAAGCTCATACTATTCTCCAAGTATATTATGCCCTTTTATGCCTTAGAATTTCCTTCCGATTGTACATAGAAATCAATTATTTTGTATATTACTTAGGCAAAAAATCTTAATTTTTGATTCTTTTGTCTCCTGAAATGACTTGTGTCGTCTTAAATTCAGCAATTTGCTTGGCCTCGTACTATTGCTTTGACCCGAGCAAATTTCAATTTCATCAAATACATCCCCTAACTATCCAATCTGTTCCCATGATTTTGATTGTTGACAGAGTGGAAAAAGTTTGACGAATTTGCAGCCGAGGGTCTAAGTAATATAAACAGTTTTTTTTGGGAAAACCACCTTTAAAAGTTGTCATTTTCACTTATCTTCCACAACTTTTCAATTTTTTAGCAAACTGTCTTCAAAAGTTTATATCTTTTAATCAACCACCTACATTGACGCTATTAGTTTTCTGTTGAGAACACTTTCTAATTTTACATTTTCTTATACAAAAAATAGGGAGATGAACTTACTTGGTAAAGTAATATACCTTAAATGGTTTTTATCCTACAACATGTTCGTGCATACAGAGATTTGGGCTTACACATAGAGCAACCTAATTTGTATAAGGCTTTACCAATTAAGCTAAAGCCAGCACGTGTTATGTTTTCCCCCATTTTTTGAATGACCTAAGCAAAATAAGACATTTAACCCAAACGGAATACTAATGAAGTTAATGTATATGTAGGTGAATGAAAATATTTATTTTTTAAAGGTGATTTTTTAATAAGTCATGATAGTTAATGAGAAATGACTACTTTTAAAAGTGATTTTCAGTAAAAAGAACTCTAATAGAAATCGAAGAAATAGTAGATTGATGTGGGAGAGGGGTGGGGGGGTAATTATTATTCGAAGTCACGGGGGTCAAACGAGTGTGGAGCAGTATCTACTGACAAAGACCTTTGTTTTGGAATCTTAATTCACCATTTACTTGACTTCATTTAGCCTTTTAAGAGACAATACACTGTGGGTGATCGGATTTATAGATTTCCTCGCTTTCTCTGAATGTTCATCTTGTACTTATACATATATACATATGCACATATATATGTATGTATGTATATGCATATGTATGTATGTATGAAAGAAGAGAAAGATTGGAGGAAATTGACAACTAGGAGAGATGAAAAAAATTGAATTAGGGATTGGTTATTCGTCTTTCGCTCGCCTCCCTAGGAAGGGTGTAAATAGTCCGAGCTGTTCATGGGTAGCTCGAGTTTCTCAGATAGAACTTGACTCAAATTTGAGTTAATTAAGTTCGAGTTTGAGTATTGAGCAATACTTGATAATAAACAAGTACGAGTCAAACGAGTTGAGTAGCTTAATGCTCAACTCGTTACTCTATTATTAACTCGACTCCGTATTTGGCTCGTTTGATATACTTGAATATGGTTTATGTTAAATAAAGAAGGATTGGGTAATATAAACTATATATAATAGAAAGGGTAACTAAGTAATAAACAAGTACTCGAGTTGATTTGGGTTGAGTGGAGTTCGAGTTTGTATTAATGGAGCAAGTATGTTGAATCTTAATATACGTAATAAACAAGTACTAGACTTGGGTCAAGTACTCGGATAATTAATTGAGTACAAGTTCAAGCAAGGTTAAATGCTTAACTTGAGGTCAAGTACTAATTTGAGTACTTATGTAATTCATCAAGTTCGAGTTACTCGACTCGATTATACCCTTACTTTTCAGTTTGCATTTCAATACTTGGAAGCTGATGGTGTATTTGAAAGTCAAGTCCTTTGCATCTTAATTTTCTGCTTAGAATTTCTGTTAGTTCTGTGGAGAAAAAGCAAAGCAACATACCCAGTGCCCCAAGGGCTCCCGCCTAAGCAGGGTCTGGGGGGGACGGATGTACGTAGCCTACCCCTGAAGAGAGGTTGTTTCCGATTGCCCCTAACTCGAAGGTGAGGACTTCCCAGGAGGTCACCCATCCTGGTACTACTCTCGCCTAAGCACGCTTAACTTCGGAGTTCTACTGGGATCCAGTGACGACGTGTTGGCACCCTCTTTCTGGTAGTTCTGTGGCATACTAATCATTTTGTTAAGAATGAGTCAGGCAAAAAATATCCTAATTTCTTATTTTATGTCTCATAAAATGACTTGTGTCCCATTAGGAATTATTTATCTCGTTGGTTCCTAGTATTTGTAAGTTTGTTTAAATCGGTTTGTTATCTTTTCTTTTGTTTAGAAATAGTCTGGACCAGTGCTCTTGCTATGATTTTAAGCTGCGTTTTATGTTATATATGAGGAATCATAAGCAATAATGTGCAACCCAGCCCATTTGATACCTTCGTATTTGAGAATCAACAAATTCGACTCCGCATTGTTCACAAAATTGCGGGTCTTCTTTTTCATTTCCGATTACTCGATGATATATGTGGATTTGTGGGGAGGTTGGCATAACTGCTGTTCCATTCCCTTATATTGCATGTGGATTTTTCGGTTTTCAAACCTTAGCGTACCTGAAACTTACAGAACTCTTCGGCTTGGTGTAGTGGTTAGACTACCTAACTCCCGAATATAAGGTTTTGAGTTAGAAACTCATCTCATTTTTCTTAGATTTGGTTAGACTCACAGTTGACATGACACTTAACGTTACTTGAAAACATTGGGACACGCAAAGATGGAAGAATAGCTTGGCATGATACAAGTCATGACAAATTGTAATATATGACTTTTACGTAAAATTTGATCTTGTTTGAGGATTCTGGAGCAAATTGAATAACGGGATATTATTCTCAGAAAGGTTCTTAAGATCAGGAGAGTTGAACTGAAACTCCTGAGAAACGAATGGGACCTGGGTGTCGGAGAGTTTGTTTGGAGTGTGCTTCTTGGTCCCCTGTTACGTATTTGCTCTTGAAAGGTGTCCATAGAGATCAACTGCCGGGATCTTCTAGCTAATATCTGTTGGCGGATTGACACCTATGCTATGACACGATGAGCGAGTAAGTCAAGGCATGGCGGGCGAGTACCTTACTTCTCCGTGATGGTGCTTGGCAGTCAATCCATAACCTGGGTAAAGGCGACGGGGAGAGACCCAAAAGGCGGACAAACCCAGAAGGAGAAAGTGGGTGAGTGACCTATAATAGGTAGCCGAGTAATTTAATTAGTGGTCTTACTGAGATTTATCTTATTTTTACCCGGTTTTATACAGTAACAATCTACTTGCCAAGTGGAGAGTAATAGAAGCAGGATAAGACCATTTTTAGTGAGGATAGTTGATAGGTTAATATTCAAGTCAACGGTTGACTAGTGGGGAGCAAGACGTGCAGGACAGCGACCACTCTTTTGGAATTGCGTTGACCATTGACTTTGGGAACTGTGTGAAGAGAAAATGGGACAACTACGAGCCTCTTTGGTTTTGTCTCTGTGTATGAATATGTGGGAATATTCAATGTTGTAATCATTTTCCATATATTGTTATTATTACTAATCATTTATGGAAGAATATTTATTAAAAACTACGACAGAAGAGAAACTTGAGAGGGTACCAACACGCAAGCACTGGATCTCATTAGAACTTCGAAGTTAAGCGTGTTTGGCCTAGTAGTACTAAGATGGGTGACCTTCTGGGAAGTTCTCGTGTTACACCTCTCAAGTTTGGGGGTTCTCGAAAACGCTTCTCTTCAGGGTAACACCCTGAAGGGGAAAGGCTGCGTACATCTCCCCCCCCCAAAAAAAAACCCTGCTTAGGCGGGAACCTTTGGGACATTGGGAATGTTGCTCTCTTTATGATAAAAGAGAACTTTGCTGAAGCAAACCGAGTCTTAAGCGAAAATTAGGTAACAATAGAGTTACCTGATGGGAGTTGTCAATGCTATGTTAACCCTTTTTGTTCCAATCCCAAATTGCCTCGGAATATGGGGATGATTCTGCAAATATGATGAAGACATTTCTTTCTTAAAACGAGAAATGAGTTAAAGTAACCTAACACATCGGGGTCTTTCAAAGTTATTGATATCATTTTGATTTTGAAAGAATACAAGAGCATAATCAATTTGCATAAAACATGCACATGTCTCTGTATTGTCTACAAATTTATCCTTTCAATTAGAGTCAATAATTTTGAATTAGAACATAGATTGTGGCAATGTTGTGTCCGCTTTTATTTGAATGGGTTACTTTGAATAATTATATAACACGGTTAAGTGATTTATTTTAGTTGCTTTGAATAATTATAAAACATGGTTAAGTGATTTATTTTAGTTGCTTTGAATAATTATAAAACATGGTTAAGTGATTTATATTAGTTGTTCTAAAGAACATAAGTTCTTTTTAAGTCTTATATTTTTAAAAAAATGGAATGAATATCCAAAAAATTGAATGAATAATTATATAACGTGGTCAACAAGGCTTTGATATTATGTCAAGGAAATAACTTTCCCAAAAGTTTAAGCTGACGAGTGAGGGCACAGGAATAATACCCACTAGGCCCTTTCCTCAGTCGTAAAAGAGACGGAATAGAGTGTTATTTTATACTAAAAGGTCTGGAGTTTGATTTTTCCCTTGAACCTCTCCATGATAAATTTCTGATTTAACTAGCTCTTGTGGTGTGTGGGTCGCTGCATGGGCCCGGATTTACCGGATAACTGGGTTTCTTTTTAGCAAAAGTAGGATTATTTATGCTTTGTATTTTGCTTATTTTATCAATTAAATCCCGTACTTTTAGTTGCGTCAGTTTATTTCCTAAAATAAGGATATTGTTTTAACAAAATTTAATGTTGAAATTAATGCTAATTTTCGGGTCAAGTTGTAACAACATTTTTGTTCTAGGTAAAGGTTCACCCCTTTTGAAACACTTCCTTCTTGGATTGAAACACTTCCTTTCATGGGAAAAACATATATAAATGCTAATTAATATTATAATTTTTACTGGAAATTAACATTAATTTTTAACATTAGATTTACTTAAAATAATTTTAATTATATAGAGCTTAAATTCACATAATTATAAAGAAAATGATTAGATTGACGTAATAAGTAAAGTATAAAACTTTTTGGAGCTTGGCACCTCCAAACAGTGCCCCGGTTTTATGGCATCATTTAAATTGAGAAATAGCCAAGTCGGAACGTTTTGGCCGCTCTTGAGCCAAAATACCGTAATTATTATTATTATTGTTTTCTTTGTTTGCAATAATTATGTATGAATTTTTTTATTGACCCTTCAATCCAAGGGATATGTAGTTACTTATTTTTTTAAACGATGTTTCATCTTCGATTATTTTTAATGTATATCCTAAAATAATTAAAATAATATAAACTATTAATATAAAATTAACTATTAAAATAATTAAAAAGTATAAAAATAAGGTTTAAAAGGAGGATATTGTTGGGGGTGAAAAGCCCCATTTCTCAGTGAAACCTTATTTTTGGTGATGTGATAGAATTAATAAAATAAGACATTGTTAGAAGCAGTCTAAATAACCTATATAAGCATATAACGACACAAGTATAAAAGTACTTTCAAAGTAACCGAGTAGTAGAAAGTTACAACAACAATAATAATAGACCCAGTGTCTTAAGGGCTCCCGCATAAGCGGGGTCTGGGAGGGGTAGATGTACGCAATCTTATCCCTTCAAGGTGTAACCCTGCTGAGAGGCTGTTTCCGAAGACTCCCAACCTTATAGGGTTGGCAACACGAGGACTTCCTAGGAGGTCACCCGTCCTCTCTCGCCCATGTACGCTTAATTTCGAAGTTCTAATGGGATCCGGTTGTATTAGTGTCTGGTAAATGAACCCTACAGTAGAAAGTCAATAATTTGAAAAATTACTATGAGAAATCTTGCCCCCCACACAATTAATAAACAAAACATTTACTATAATTTATGTAATTAATATTCTTGATCATTGGCGTAGAAAGGAACATATGCAGTGCCTCAACGGCTCCCGCCTATGCAGGGTCTGGGAGGGCGGATGTACGCCGCTTTCCCCCTTTAGGGTGTTAATCTGAAGAAAGGCTGTTTTTAGGTGCCCCGAACCTGAGAGTGAGGACTTGTCAGCCATTCTGGTACTATTCTATGCAGGATCATGGGCTTCATATGGTCAAAAAAAAAGAAAAAAAAAATCATAGGTTAGTGTCATTACCTATATTATTTATATAGTTTCCACATCACCATCAAATAAAATAGGAATAAATATTTTAACCCAAAAAAAAAATATAGGAATAAAATATGTTATAAAATTATAAACATATTATATTTAAAAAAAGAGAATGAAAATATAAACTTAAATATATATATAAAAAGCAAGTATTTTACATCTGAACTAAAAACTTAGAAAAAATTTTCTTGTATTTGAATAATTTTTTAATATTTTATTATAAAAATTATTCTCTCTCTCTCCTCACTTTCAATTCACACTCGATTTCCATTTTCTCTCGCTTTTCAGTCATTTCGTTGCTTTCTTTCACTGCTGCGTACATATATATGCGTAACAGAAGTGGGGGGAATCCTTACCCACCAAGAAAAGGAGTGTATATATATATATATATATATATATATATATATATAGAGGGTAATATTTTGACGAGAAGGTGAGAGTGTAAGAGAGGTAAATTTTGACCCTTTATTATATACGGTCAAGATTTGTGGGATGCTTAAAAAAAAAAAAAATTTACAGCTCATACCTTTTTATAGGATAGAAAGAAAGAAGGGGTAAATGAAGAAAATTATTTTTTTTAAACACATAGGGTGGCGTTCTTATAAGAAAGTGAGAGCGTAAGAGGCGTCAATCCTGACCTTCCATTATAATGGACGGCCAAGATTTGTTAAGACACTTAAAAAAAATTTAACAATTTACGGCTCATACCCCTTCATGTGGCAAAAGGAAAGAAGGGGTAAGGAAGGAAATTGTTTTTTTTTTTGTTTTTTTTTTTCAATACACAACATACGGGTCCTTTACAGTAATATATTTAGCTTTCAATAATATTTTTGACACATACGAGTGAATCCTTTAAATACGACAAAAGGACATACGGGTCCTTTACGGTAATGTACTTAGCTTTTAAGACGCGAAGAGTAGAGAACGTTTTCTCTAACATATACTTTTTAATAATATTTTCTCCACATAATTTCAATTGGGAGGTAATACAAAATACTGCAGAGTTATACTCGCTTACAGTTTGAAAATCCTGCAATTGCAGGTGAATCCATTTATAGTGAGTTTTAGGGAGGATCATAGACTTTTGACGATCAAACCTCTCCTTTAAATACAACAAAGGACATATGGGTCCTTTACAGTAATATGCTCAGCTTTCAATCCTTCAGGGATATGATGCCTGATAAATATCATTGCTTTAGTGCGATCCTGCTGGGATACGTTATTTTTTCTTTTAATTGTATCTTCGAAATTTATAACATCAAGGTGAATCTCAACATCAAGGATTCATGGCAAATAATTTTTGTCAAATATATCAAGAGCAGTTTACTCAAGCTTAGTTAAAATAGCTATTAGAAACCATAAAGATTAGGGAATAAAAACTTACCTCGAGTATATAACGATCCTCAACGGGTTAGAGACTCATAATGCTAATGTGTTATAAAACTACAGACATATTATACTTAAAAGAAAAAGAATAAAAATACAAAATCAAATATATATAAAAAAATAACAAATATTTTATATTAGAATTTAAAAACTAATTTTTTTTTTCTTCTATTCAAATAATTCTTTTAATATTTTATCATAAAAATTATTCTCTCTCTCTCCTCACTTTCAATTCACACTCAATTTCATTTTTCTCTCACTTTTTAGTCATTTCTTTGCTTTCTTCCACAGCTGCGTGTATATATATTTGTAACAGAAGTGGTGGGAATCCTTACCCACGAAGAAAATGAGGATATAATAATAATAATAACAATAATAATAATAATAATAATAATAATATCTGAATTCGACCATAAAAATTATGCTCGAAAAATATTTAATATTTACATTACTCACACTTTGGATATTTTCCTTTAAAATGTTGTAGGACATAACACTTTTAAAAGTGTATAGTATCCGAGTTATATATGCCTGCCTCATTAAAAACCTTGCCAGGAAAAAATCCAGAGAGAAAAACTATGGCGAAGGGAAAAAGAGTACAGTGCATATTTAACTCCCCCTCATGGGCGCACATTAATCAAAAATGTCTCGGAGTCGACGAATGCTAATCTTATGTCGAT
This sequence comes from Simmondsia chinensis, assembly GCA_018398585.1. Taxonomy (NCBI): domain Eukaryota; kingdom Viridiplantae; phylum Streptophyta; class Magnoliopsida; order Caryophyllales; family Simmondsiaceae; genus Simmondsia; species Simmondsia chinensis. Next base: position 41,642,703 of record JAGTTD010000002.1, on the reverse strand, counting down.
TTCTCGAAAGTTTGTTGTGGATGCTATCTTGAATAACTCTTCCAGGTTCTTGGGTGAATTTGTTAACATTTACTTCATCCTTCGTCTGAAACTCGTGAGTTGAAAGGACTTCATTGAAATGTGCTTGGTTCCGTCAACTTTCTTTTAGCTTGAAAAATACACTTAAACTTGTCTTCATTTGGTGCTATCTGACTCCCCCTGATCATTGAAAACTTACAATATATGTTGGATCAAGGGCCTTGACGTTACTAATTCTCTATTTGCTTGCAAAGCGCCAGTGTCTTAATAATAACTGCGATTGTTAGTAGATAGCCAAAACCTAGCAATATAAATATATAACAAAAGAGCATATGCTTGTTACTTACCTTATACTGGTCAACTAAATAACTAGTATTGGCATTCAAAATTAATTGCAAGTTTGACATAACAAAATACTACTATATTGGTTATTCCATTAGGATAAACATTTACCACATTCTCATACTTTCATATTGGTGCTACACTTTAGATTGGTGACAAGTCAATTGAAGAAGGCTTATACCCGGTCTTATAACAGTTATATTAATGCAGCAATTATATCAAGGTGTGGTACTTTTAAGACCAAAAATTCATTCGTTACCTCATTCAGATTATTACCTTATTGAGGACAAAATGAGCCTTATATCAATTAATTGAAGCAATATGTTGAATAAGGGATCTTAACCATAAACATTCCTTACTTGCTTCATAGAGTACAAATATTTCAACATGATTTAAAGAAGTTGCTACTGTTGTTTGTTTGGTGGATCGCAAAGATATAACAATGTCACCATAGGTAAATAAATATCCTGTTTGTGAATAACCTTTATGTGGATCAGACAAATATCCAACATTTGCATATCCAACCAATCTTGGATTTGATTATCTCGATAGAATAATTCCATATCAGATGTACCACGAAGATATCGAAATATATGTTTAATCCCATTCCAATATCTTCGGGTAGGAGTTGAGTTATATCTTGCTAATAAGTTAACCGAAAAAGCTATATCTAGTCTCCCGTAGTTAGCAAGATACATTAGTGCACCTACTGCCCTGAAATATGACACTTCAGGGCCAAGAATTTCTTTGTTATCCCCTCGAGGTCGAAAATGATCTTTATTTATATCAAGGGATCAGACGACCATTGGGGTACTAAACGGATGAGCCTCATCCCTATTAAAACGTTTTAGCACTTTTTATGTACATGTAGATTGATGGACTAAAATTCTATCAGATAAGTGCTTTATTTGCAGGACAAGACAATATTTTGTCTTTTGCGAGATCTTTCATCTTAAACTCCTTATTCAGATATGCAATTGCTTGTTTATTCGCTTCACGAGTTCCTCAAACAACAACAACAAAAAACCCAGTGTTACAAGGGCTCCCACATATGCTGGCTCTAGGGGAGGGGGGTGGATGTACGCAGCCTTCCCCCTTTAGAAGTTCGTATGATGTTTAAATCATCAACATAGACAGCGATTATAGCAAATCTCGATTTCTTAATAAAAACACATGGGCTCGAGGGATTGTTAACATATCCTTTTATCAAAAGGTATGTACTAAAACGATTGTACTACATTCGCCCTGATCCATATAAGGATCTCTGTAATTTGATTGAACATAGCTGTCGAGGTTTTAAGCTATATGCATTTGGCATTTGTAGCCCTTCAGGAACTTTCATATAAATATCATCGTATACAAATAAAATGTTACCATATATACATGACGCACATAGAGAAGGCCCGATTAATGGCATCTATTCCTTATATGTATGTATTTTCTATCTATTTCTGGTTTCTACAATAAACCTTGGGCTACAAATTATGTTTTTTTACCACCTCATTCTCTTTGCATCAATATTTACAAGTAGCATACAGGTTTGCACTTTAGAGATTTGGACTACGGATCCAAAAATTCCACATTACTAATTTAGCCTGAATTGTGTCTTTCCATTTTAGCCAATCATTTCTTTGTTGGCATTCTTGAACAAATTCCAGTTCCAAATTTTTAATTTATTCAACCAAATCAGTAGCTACTATATATAGAAATATTTGATCATTTTCATTTCGGTTCCATCACATCTCATAATTCATAGAGATCTCTTTGTTATCATAATTTCAAAAATTTAACTATTTCAGTAGTCTTAGTAGTTTCAGTAGTTTTGGGTACCTGATAATCTTGAAGAATTTTATCGATGCATTTTCTTTATACTATTATCTCTGCAGAGTTTTTCTCCTCAAGAGTTTAATAATAGAGGGACCAATATTTTCTATTGCTTCATTTTCTTTTTTCAGATTATATATTTGGAACTAATATATCTAGTACACTTCTAGCGTACAATAGATGCATTTATCAATATATTAGAATATCACTCGATTGGGATATTAATTCGAGCTAGAGTATCTATAGTGGAGACATATGATTTGGTCACCTTCTTTCCATTAATGAATACATCTGTGAATTGACTTGTAATATTTCACGAATGAACAATTCCTTGAACTTCTGGTCTAATGATGCATTTCATATAAATTCTCTTTTTTTTGGCTTTTGTTTTTCTCCTCCTAATTCTGGAAATCCTGTTTTGTCAAATTGAAAATCAGCAAACTATGCAGTAAAATATTTTCAGTTAATATCTCCAGATATTTTGTACTTAACGGGAATTTAAACCCGATATAAACTCCAAGTCCCTGTGTTGGACCCGTCCTTCACCATTGAGCTGGAGTAATTGGTACATACAGTATTTAACTAGAATTCATCTATGGGATATATATTTGGTTCTTGTTAGAGACAAGTTATGTTGGGGAGATCCATGTTAATAAGTTGGTCTAATGTAGATTTGTACTGCAACCTGTATCATAACATATATCCATATAAAAGCAGGCAATTAACAATCTAGCGTTTAATCAGAAAATCTGCAAGACCATCTTCTGTCTGTATGTGGGTTATGTGGTATTCAATTGTAATCTCAATTGACATACGATAATTATTAAATACTTAAAATGTATATTCTTCTGCATTTTCATATAATATAATCCACGACTTGAGCTCAGTCGGATCACTTATGCATGGAGTCTCATAAATGCCACATCACAATTGGATTATTCACAAACATATGACCAACGGGTAGAGGTCTCTAATAATATCATGAAATACCAAATTGGTCCACATGATAAAATAATTGTCCCACATATATCCTATTTGTATTTCTTTAAATATAAGAGACTCAAACCCAATTTTAATTGAATATGCCATAGCAATTACTTTGCCTTAAGTAGCACATGATGTTTAATTTGATATAAGAATCTTCTGGTTCTTCAATGGGTGTGAGAATCTCCAACGATTCTCTTAATTATCTTTATACCTGAATGACCCAAATAGTCATGTCACAATCATAAAGTAAAAGCCTTTCGGATCTAGTAACTTCTGGTTAACCATTTTGACGAGTATCTCAGAGTTAAATATTAGTTCTTCAGGAAACATTGGGCTCTTCTGGAGCCTTTAATTAAGTATAAAACACTCATTGTTGGTATATTGTCTAGGAGACATGAATTTCCACCAATCATATTCAAATATAAAATACATATAATCATTGTCGCTTTAAATGAGTGGTGTATCCATAGATTGGCAGAGAAATATAACCATAATCATATGAATAACTAATAATAAGTAGGCGGCATAGTTGGCCATATGAATAGCTGATAATAAGTAGGCGGCATAGTCGGTCATATGAATAACTGATAATAAGTAGGCGACATAGTCGGCCATATGAATAACTGATAATAAGCAGGCGGCATAGCCAACCATATGAATAATGAACAAATAATAAAAAAAGTAGGCGTTTTAACCAGCTGTGAATATGCAAAGTAGAAAATATGAAAACTAAAGTTTTTTCTCTTTCCTTCATGTCAACGTCATTGGTGGGCGTCTTAAGTTTTGGTCCATTATGGGTATCATAATAGGGCCAATTATTATGACCGTGACTATAACCTCGTCCATGGCCACGAGCATGTTTCAATCTCGACCATGTCCGTGATGGTCGTATGTCACAACATTCACTTCAAGGAATGATTCTATCCCAATTGGTTGTGACTAATGATTTTTCATCAATAGTGTATTGTTTTGTTCAACAACGAGGAGACATAATATTAACTCTGAGTATTTTTTAAATCCCAATTTTTAATATTGCTGCTGCAGGAGCATAATCGAGACATGAAGAGTAGAGAGTGTTTTCTCTAACATTTTCTCTTCAATGATATTTTCTCCACATAATTTCAATTGGGAGATAATATTGAATACTGCAGAGTTATACTCGCTTACAGTTTTAAAATCCTGCAATCGCAGGTGAATCTATTTATAACGAATTTTAGGGAGGATCATAGACTTTCAATTTTTTTTTTTAGTAAGTCAATGATATATACCATATATGATCAAAAATATATGTATAAGTCTACAAGGGGCATACCCCAAGCCATGGCCAAAAGGCCTACATCAAAGAGTCAATTGAAAGAAAGAAGCAAAACAAGAAGTATCAACGGTCAACATGACCAAACAAAGGAAACAAAGCAAAACAAATGCCAAAACAAAGCTAGTGCTCAATCCCCCACTCCTGCGGAAGCTGTGAGTGACGATGGGCACCGCGAAGCCTAGGAGCAGCAATGAGACGGTTGCGAACCAATCCTATGATTTCCTCAGTGACAACTGTTGAAGGCCTCGACTGGGAATGCTGAATCCTCAGGTTACGCTCATACCAAAGGATATAAACCGTCGCGGAGAGACAAACGTGGGCAAGGATTCGATCCAACCGCGTCCACGGAGCCTGGTAACGGCCCACTGAACCAGCTCACACCAAGGAAGTGTAGGCCAGCCGAAAGAGGTGCGAGAGGACACCCTGAACCAAACAGTAGCGGAAAAATTGCAATCGAAGAAGAGATGGCCGTGCGATTCTTCATCTGACCCACACAGCACACATGTAGTGCGAACATCCTGCACTTGATGTCTCAGCAGTCTGTCGAACGTCCACAGTCGCTCACAGGAAGCAAGCCACAAAATGAAGGAGTGCCTCCGTATGTGCAGTCATAGACTTTTAATGATCAAATCTCTCCTTTAAATACAACCAAAGGACATACAAGTCCTTTACAGTAATATACTCAGCTTTCAACAATATTTTCGAGACATACGGGTGAATCCTTTAAATACAACCAAAGGACATATGGGTCCTTTACAGTAATATACTCAGCTTTCGAGACGTGAAGAGTAGATTTCTCTAACATATTCTTTCCAATAATATTTTCTTCACATAATTTTAATTGGGAGGTAATATTAAATACTGTAGAGTTATACTTGCTTACAGTTTTAAAATCCTATAAATGCAAGTGAATCCATTTATAGTGAGTTTTAGGGAGGATCATAGACTTTTGATGATCAAACATCTCTTTTAAATACAACAAAGGACATACGGGTCTTTTAAAGTAATATACTCAGCTTTCAATAATATTTTCGAGACATACAGGTGAATCCTTTAAATACAACCAAAGGACATACGGGTTATTTATAGTAATATATTCAGCTTTCGAGACATGAAGAGTAGAGAATGTTTTTTCTAACATATTCTCTTCAATAATATTTTCTCCACATAATTTCAATTGAAAGGTAATACTAAATACTGCAGAGCTATACTTGCTTACAGTTTTAAAATCCTACAATTGCAGGTGAATCCATTTATAGCGAGTTTTAGGGAGAATCATAGACTTTTGACTATCAGATCTCTCCGTTAAATACAACAAAGAACATACCGGCTCTTTACAGTAGTATGCTCAGCTTTCAATCTTTCAAGAATATGATACCTGATAAATATCATTGCTTTAGTGTGATCCTACTGGGATATGTGATTCTTTAATGGGTGCTTTGGCTTTTTTTCTTTGTAAAAAGTCACTTTGTGATGAAATAACTTAGAATTGTAGGATTATTAGAATGAAGAATTTTCGGGGGATTTATAAGGAATGAGAATTTTATAATAATATAATAGATAGATTTAAAGTAATAAAATATTTATAGAATAATAAAATATATTTAAAATAAAGTTTGCCCTGCAGCGCCAACGACTTCTTTGACTTGCAAAACGAGCCTCCACCATGACTTCATTTCACATCCAATTTATGTAAAATATTTTTAATATATAAATTTATTTTTTAGCTATTTATTAATTAGGTATTTAAATTTTTATTAAAAACATCAAAAAATTTGTATATATTATCCGTTATTATTTACTATATTTAATATAGTAAATAATACCGATAATATATACAGATCATTTCATCATTTAGGTACTCGTTAAATTTCTATTGAACCAATATTATATATATAAAAATTATGTATTATTTTTTGGATGAAAACATAAATGATAAAAGTTTTCAAAAATGATATTATACAGAGTAAGGCAATATACTTTACAAAAATGATCGAGAAGAAAAATATTATTTAGAAAAGGATCAGAATAATTACTCGAAAAAATAACATGACAATCAAAAAAAATATACATTAGATGACGCGGCAATCAAAAAGATGACACATTAAATATTATGATGAAGTTAATATACTTTCTTAGTAAGGATGTATAGGAGCCAAAGTCGAGCTTATCATGCTCAAGGCCCAACTCCTCAACATTTAGCTTGGCTCGATAAAAATTTAACGAGCACTTAAATGATGAAATAATCTGTATATATTATCGTTATTATTCACTATATTTAATATAGTGAATACTAACGATAATATATACAAATTATTTTGAACAAAAATTTAACGAATACCTAATTGATAAATAGTTAAAAAATAAATTTATATATTAAAACTATTTTACATAAATAATTTAAAATTTTAAATACAACAAATTTTAAAATTAAAAAAAAAGTAACCCCACCCCTCTCTCTATCCCTCGTACCTCAACAAATTAGCTGTGCTTTTGTTTAAAAAAAAAATTATGGTCCATTCATTGTATGCCGTTTTAAATGATGTACAGAAAAGAGGTGCTTTTTGTACGCCGTTACAAACGGCGTACACCTGTCGAGTTCCTTTTGTACATTGTTACAAACAAAGTACATTTACAAATGAACAGTAATATGTGCCATTTTGAGTTTTTTTTTTTTTAATATGTTATTTTGGTAAAATTTTTTTGAAAGTATGCCACTTTGGTAAATTACTCTCCAATTTTCTTCTTGAAATTTAGGAGTTGTTTGATTGTCACATAAATTGAATTTCTATAAGAAGTTATAATTTTTGGAAATTCAATTCTTGTGTCAATTTTTGAGAAAGTAAGTAAAAAATATTTAATTGTTAGAATGAGAAATAGAACTTCTTTGAAAAAGTTAGTTAAAAATAAAATAATTAGAACTCAAATAGGGAGAGTTAAATAAGCTCCTTCCTGCATTTGAAGGATTTGGCAATTTCCAATTTCTGCCTACTTCCTACCAACCAAACAAAGCCAAAATCTATACTTATCGTAATTTTTTACCTCCCGTGTTTATTTGTTGCGTATCAAATGAGACCTTAGTTAGATATAATTTAAATGTTAAATAGAGTATACAATATTAAAACTTAAAAAAAAATAATAATATTTTTGTTAAATAAGTTATCAAAAAACGTACATAAAGTGATCATCTTTTACTTAATTACTGTAACATTGAAACTTCACAGAAATTACCTTCAAGAGTTAAAAACTTTTTAAAACTGTTAACCTTTATTATGGTGGAGTGACCATTCAGTCAAATCATACTAGCGTATATGACGAGTTATGGTCAATACCAAAGAGGGCACCAACACGCCGTCACCGAATTCTATTAGAACTCCGAAGTTAAATGTGCTTGGGCGAGAGTAGTATCAGGATGGGTGACCTCCTGTGAAGTCCTCACCCTCAAATTGGGGGCACTGGAAAACAGCCTCTCTTTAGGTTAACAACCTAAAGGGGGAAGACTGTGTATATCTATCCCTCAGTTCTGCATAAGCGGGAGCCCTTGAAACACTGGGTATGTTTTCAGTGTTCCTATACGAGTCATGGTCAAAGTAGCAATTTCAAGCCACTTTCCAACCTGCGACGAAAACAAAAAAATTCATTGAAAAAATGTCACTCCATAATTTCTATTCAATTACCTGAGTTAATATAAATACATTATCCCATTGAACTCACAATTTCATGACCATTTTAACACCAAATTCTCATCATCAAACTTTACAACCAAACTTAAATGTCTTCTCTATCTTCAATCCATACCTCCTTCTTCTTCTTCTTCTTCGTCTGTCTTACAGCTTTGAGTTCCGCTCAGCAGTCTTATGCCCCGAAAAACTGCGCCGCCTCCAAAAATGCCGCCACCTCTTCTTACCTTGGCTACTCCTGCAATGGCCTCAAAAGGAGCTGCCAAGCTTACCTTATCTACAGAGCTCAGCCACCTTACACCAACATCTCCGCCATCTCGGCCCTCCTCGCTGCCAACACCACAGCAGTTTCCAGCATCAACAATGCCTCCGCCACCGCCCCTCTACCCACCAACTGGGAGGTCATAGTGCCTGTCACCTGCTCCTGCGCCGGGCGATACTATCAGTCTAATACAAGTTACCTTGTCAAAGCAGGAGATACACCATATTTGATTGGAAAAAACACTTATGAGGGTCTGACAAGTTGTAATTCAATTCAGAATAATAAGCCTAGTCATAATGTGGTTGATATTTTTCCTAATCAGAGGCTTACTATTCCACTTAGATGTGCTTGTCCTACAAGAAATCAGACTAGAAAGGGTATAAAGTATCTCATGAGTTTTGTTGTTCAAGATGGGAATGGATATTCTGATATTGCTATTAAGTTTGGTGCTGATGTTGGGGAGACATTTGAGGCTAATGACAAGACAGAACAAGACCCAAAAATCTATCCTTTTACTACTGTTTTAGTCCCGCTTCGGACCCCGCCAAATGGGTCCCAGATCATGTTTCCACCGCCACAGTCAAAGCTCCCACCGTCTCCTCCACCGCCACCGTCAGCATCAGTGTCACCGCCAGCAGGGGGTTCCAATAAAAAGCTGGCTTTTATTGGGTACGGGATTCTAGCAGGTGGAGGGTCTGTGCTGTTGGTGGGGATCATTTTGCTATTAATCTTGGTGAGGAAGCCAAAGAGGAAAACCGATCCGATTGTGTCAGCAGAGAAATCTGAAGCAGTTAAGAAGGCTCTGATGGAGAAATCAGAGGTAGAGGTCGAACCAAGAGAGTTCCTGGAAAGCATATCCAGCATAGCTTCCTTGAAAGTGTACAGCTTCAAGGACTTGCAAACTGCAACTGAGAATTTTAGTGCCAATTTCTGGGTTAAGGGCTCTGTATACCGAGGAACACTCGATGGACAGCAAGTCGCAATCAAGAAAGTAAATGGCGATGTCACGAAAGAGATAAACTTATTGAACAAGATCAACCATTTCAACCTAATCAGCCTACTAGGAGTTTGTTTCGATGACGGTATCTGGTATCTTGTTTATGAGTATGCAGCTAACGGTCCGCTAAGCGATTGGATCTATCACAATAATGCAGATCAGAAATTCTTGAGCTGGGCACAGAGGATGCAGATTGCTTCAGATGTGGCTACAGGACTCAACTATCTCCATAGCTATACTAGTCCTCCCCATGTTCATAAAGATATCAAAAGCAACAATGTCCTGTTAGACAGTGACTTCAGAGCCAAGATTGCAAAACTGGGCTTGTCGAGGCCAGTTGGAGGGCACAATGGTCAATTCACATTGACAAAACACATTGTCGGGACAAAAGGATACTTAGCCCCAGAGTATCTGGAGAATGGGTTGGTGTCTCCTAAGCTTGATGTCTATGCATTTGGGGTGCTAATGTTAGAGATCCTGACTGGAAAGGAAGTTGCCCTTTTGTATGAGAGGGTCAGTGTTCACTTGTCTGAGATCTTGGGGCCGGTTCTCACAGAGGAAGACGGGAAAGAGAAGCTGAAAGAGTTCATAGATCCAACTCTGCAGGAAAACTTTCCTGCAGATGTCGCGATGTCGATGGTCATACTAAGCAACCAGTGCCTGAGAAAAGAACCCGGAAGTCGACCTAGCATGGATGACATTGTGCAGGTTCTCTCTAAGACTCTGACAACGTCACTTATGTGGGAATCCACCAGTAGTTTTTCAAGGTAGGAGTAAGTTTACAGCCTACTGGGAGACTTTCAGGTTTGGCAAGCATAGTGTTCTTTGTTTTTTTTTTTTTGGATCTATGGAAGCGTGGTGTTAGGATTGTTGTATGTTGATGTAAAAATGTACAAGTAATAATGCGTTTTGAACGAAAGAAATGCTCTGAATTTGGTTTTGTGCGACTGCTTTTGCTATTTGAATGGACCGGGAGTTTGAATGAAAGATTATATTCTAACCGTCAAGCTTCTTTTTTAGAAAAAAGTGTCTTGTCAAGAAAATTCACTTTTTTAGGATATTAAGGTATGTAGTCTGGAAAAAAAAAGTGTTTTTCAATAAAAGTATAAGTTGGTTTTCAATTTTTAAGAAACAAAAATTAGTATTTCTTCTTTAAAGCAAAAGGAAAAGCAAATATGGTTTGTGAAACGCGTGTCTCTTTGTGAAGGGGTGTGTTTCTTCATGAAAAGATACTTAAAAACTATAAATACCCCCTTCATTCTCATGTTTGAAGATGATGACTTTCATGAAAGAATGTATGATAGATTTGCGAAAGGCTTTTGAAAGTTCAAAGTTCATTTTCACTCTACATTTCTCTTTCTTGCTTCCTATACATAATCTCACTTCATGGTTTTGGTTGTCGTTATATCTTTAAGACAATTTCACTAGCACGAACCAAGTCTTAAGCATAGTGATTATACAACCTCGGCACCTGTAGATACCCGGTTCGTAAGAAATTCTCTAACGATCTTAAGACTTAATTTCGCATATGAAAATGGCTTCTTCTCGTGGCGTGATTTCATGGCAAATTTTGTGAAATTGATGAAAGTGATGAAGAGAGAGGCTTGAGACTTTTTCTTGGATCTTTCTCTTATATGAATTGCTAAGGATCAAGGTACATCTTTTGATTTAACTATATGTGAAAATATGGTTTAATGCATATAATGTTCACTTTAATGTGGAAGTGGTTCCCATGTCACAATCTCGGATTGTGACAGCCAAGTTTACCAACTTAGGCCCGTAATGATACAAGAGGTTTAGATGAGAAAGAAAGAAAGAGAGTTTGAGATGAGAAAAGAATTAGACTTAGAGAAAGATGGGAGAAATTGAAAGAAAGTTGAGAAAGTAAGAATAATTCTTGTATTTTTATTGATTGCATGATTACCAAATGAATTACAACTCTTTATTTATAGAATTACATCAAAACACTAAAATATCAAAATAAATTTGAAAATATCTAAAAATATCTAGAAATATCAATTACAACAATTAAATCTAGAATAAAATCTAAAAGATTCCAAAATAACGGCTAGCTCAAGGAAGGACCCCAACGGCTAGTTTTGGGCGCACCTGGGCAGGGCTTGCATGTGTCGCGACATTGGGACAGGCCCTAGACACGGACCTGGGACACACTGGGACAATGTCATGACAACAGTGGCAGGGAACTGGGCAGCGACCTGGACAGTGTCAGACATGCTGGGGCACGGTCCTGGGCAGCGACCTAGACAACGGATGCACGGTCCTGGGCAGCGAGCTGGACAATGTCCTGACAAGGCTGGGCACGGTCCTGGCCTGCGATGCATGAACCTATGACACGTACCTCATGACAACCTTGATCACCCTTACCCAGCACTATGACATTGTCAAGGAGCCCGATAGTGACATGACCATGACATTTCCTTCCCCTTGAATTCATCCTTGTCGTCAAGGATGTGATGGTGGTGTAACATCTAGCTCCCAAATCCCTTCCATTTGCTTGTCCCTTAAACACCCAGTTATGACCCTTATTCCCAGGTCGAACGGATGATCCTTGTCCCCAAGGATCGTCAGCCAAGATGGGTGACTTGGGCATTTGAGGCTTCTAGTTCCAATTCCCGTTCTAGGGAAGCATTTCCAAAGCAGCATTTTTACGGCTCTCCATTTCAAGTCCCTGAATGTCCTTCCTTGCGCACCAACGTGCTACAGCTGCGTTGGTTGTTGTTTTTCCTGGGCCCGTATAGGCAGTACCTTGTGTGGCTCAACATGTTTGTGCTACGCTGCTTGTTTCTTTGTCTTGGTTCGGTTTGATGGCTCTTTATACAGTCCTTCTAGGTGCTGCATAACTTCGTTCTTTAAGCCCTGCTCACGGTTACTTGGTTGTTGCGGCCCATGAGTCAAAATGTCCATTTCATCATCATGTGAAACTTTCCCAAGGAGTGGCGCACCCAAGCTCTTTTTGGCTTGGCGTTAATGGCAATGTTAACCAGTCGCGGTTGCTGTTGTTGTTGGCTGATCCAAGCTGTGTCTTGGGGTTCTTGCGGTTCTACGGTGAATTTTGACTCCTCCGGCCTTGGTTCACTTGATCCTCACTTTGGTTATGCCCCCTACTTCCTCCGGTTCCCACTCTTGCGGTCCTTCAATGGTGGGCTCAACCGGTTGCTGCTGTGCTGGTTGCTGTGGTTCACAAGGCAATTGAGGTTGTGGAGGGTTAAACTTTTCTCCATGGCCTTCAAGGTATCGGTCAATGCCTTTGGTTAGAGACTCAATGGTAGATTTTAACTCCCTTTGTCTGTTGGCTAATGAACCAATGGTCTTGTTCATATCATGGCTCAAGATTCCCGACTTCTATACCCTTCCCTTTATGGCTGCGTTGCCCCTGGTTAGGGACATGGCGTCAAGATGATCCAACCTCCTCACTACTATTGTGATTTCCTTAGGAGGCATGGAGACTTGAATGTCCATCCTACAACAATAGTTGTAGATGTTCCTCCCGTGCAAGCATTTACAAGCACTCTCGGCATCCTTCCTTGAGGTGCAAGTCACTTGGACTTCAACTCTAAGGGAAGTTACTAAGGTGTACTTGAAGTTTGTAATACGACCAAATGGAGAGAAAACTCGACGAAGAGCATCTTCGGTGATAGGATAGAGAGTTTCGGTTACCTTAATAACTAATGTGGCCATCTCTTCAAGATGCTTGGATCATTTTGTCTTGAAAATTTTTTTTGAAGAAGCTCGGTTCAAGCTTAGCAAAGGCAGCAACGAACTTCTTGATTTTTTTTTCCCACTTGCTCGAACATAGCTCTGATACCAATTTGTCACAATCTCTGATTGTGACAGCCAAGTTTACCAACTTAGGCCTGTAATGACACAAGAGGTTTAGATGAGAAAGAAAGAACGAGAGTTTGAGATGAGGAAAGAATTAGACTTAGAGAAAGATGAGAGAAATTGAGAGAAAGTTGAGAAAGTAGGAATAATTCTTATATTTTCATTGATTGCATGATTACCAAATGAACTATAACTCTCTATTTATAGAATTACATCAAAACACTAAAATATCAAAATAAATCTGAAAATATCTAAAAATATTTAGAAATATCAATTACAACAATTAAATTTAAAATAAAATCTAAAAGATTCCAAAATAATTGCTAGTTCAAGGAAGGAGCCCAACGGCCAGTTTTGGGCGCGCCTGGGCAGGGCTTGCCAGTGTCGCGGCACTGGGACAGGCCCTGGACATGGGCTTGGGACACGCTGGGACAATGTCATGACAACGGTGGCAAGGAACTGGGCAACAACCTGGACAGTGTCATGACATGCTGGGGCACGGTCCTGGGCAGCGACCTGGACAACGGATGCACGGTCCTGGGCAGCGAGTTGGACAATGTCCTGACAAGGCTGGGCACGGTCCTGGCCTGCGATGCATGAACCTATGACACGAACCTCATGACAACCTTGATCACCCTTACCCAGCACTATGACATTGTCAAGGAGCCCATTGGGACATGACCGTGACATCCCAATCATATTCTTATGAACATTGTGAGTTTTGATCACTGTTCTTTGTACGAATTCCATTTATATGATCAAGGATCACCGATATTTAATTCTAATGTTTGTGATATCTATATTAATGCATTATCTTCATGCATACGGTGAAGTTTATATGTGATATCAAAACTAAAGTTAAATAGGCATTGTTTTGATTGTTTGGATCATGAACTTATAATCAAGTGCCTTTAAATTAATGATGGTTGTGTATCATAAAATTTTGATCATGTGATTTTGAATCGCACATGAATTTTTGATCAAATGCTTTAATTATACAAGATTTTTTGATAAAAAAATGATGGCATTAAATGACAATGCAATTAAGAATTTTAAAAAAAAATGGAAAATCGGAAAAAGAAGAAGAAGGAGAAGAAACCGCATAGTTATTTTGCATCGTCCCCCGAATGCAACAAGCAACTCTTGCCAGCTTATCCTTGTAGCCTTTTGTGCTTGATAATAAAGAAAATAATAAGTTAAATCTGGTACTATATTAAATTTTAGATAATAATCCAATTAAATTCATGTATAATTAATTGCTTTGCCAATTTTAGCGAAGGATAATAGTAAAATTATGAATACAAGCTTGTTATAAATTGATTATATGAAAAAAAAATATTTTGGATGGTTGTTGAAACCAGACGTCAAGGCAATATTAAAAGGGAAATCCTTGTTTAGCGTGGTTGTGGAAACTAAACGCCGAGACGATGTCAAAACTAATAATAATAAATAAGTGAATGAAGTAAATTGATAATGATTCATGTATATTTTACGAATTGAAAAGGACAATGGGTTTTCCATGAAATATGAAAATGCGTTTATAGTTTGGAATAAAGTATAGATTGTGCATTATGTATAGTAAATTATTGTTGTATGAATTTGTAATATGAACAACAATTAGATTGAGGCACATATGTTAATAATTATGTGAAAATAAGCCCATAATACAGTATATATATGGAGTATATAATCTAAGTAAAAGAAATTAGACCATGAAAAGAAATGTTTATATGATCATAATTATGAAAGGAGTTTGAGTATAATCATATATATATATATATATATATATATATATTTGATAGAATTACATGGTTAATGCATGCTTAATATAATGAAAACATGCATGTTCATATATATGGAAAACAATTATACATTAACTTATATATGCGGTTATGCGATTAATTAATGTGTATATAAATGTTAATGGTCATGAATTAATGCGATTTTAATTAATGAACATGAATGCTTTTTGTTTGCCTGGTAAACAAAAGTGACGTGAATTTGAATGGAATTAGTGGATCATAAAAGATAAATAATAAATGATTATGTTGCATATGTTGATCCCTAATATGACTGATATAAAAATATTCAAATTGAAGTTCGTAATTAAAGATGATTTGTATAAAAGCACTTGAAAATGATGATTTATAGTTTCATAATTGACTTAATATCTCCAGGGGGTTTTCAATGTCACTTAATGAAATATTTCAATGGAGGCATGCATTTTAAGGGCATATGTATATGACGGTTAAGTAATCGGTAATTAGTTGGTGTAATAACCGTGTTTCTTTTCATGTAATCGATTAAAATGAAGTGAATTTATACAATGAATGCTAACATGTTCAAATTGAGGGATAACTATATGCAATTATTGCATGGAAAATAGATTATTATGTTGTTTTTTTATTCACATGCTATGATACTATTAATCATCAAAGTGACAAATTGTAAGAGTATATAAATACTAAATTCCGATGACTCATTTGTTATCCTTAAAGGTTTATTCTTATAAATGGCATGTTAATTAGTATGACTGAATTTTGGGTAAATTGAATTTCTTAAGATGTAAATGTAAATGAGTACATAAAAGTGACTTTGAGTCTTTCATTGATATTGAATGATGCATTATGATAATTTAAAGTAAAATATATTAAGATAAAAATAGTTTATGTACAATTTATAGATCGAAAGTTCACATTTTGTGAAAGATGATGTGTCCATATCATATGATGAAAATCATGTAGTGAGGGAAAAAATTCTTAAAAAACTCTAGAACTTAGAAGAAGTAAGAGAGCGAGAAAAGAAAAGTCATTTGGATTGTTTTTCTTTATGTATCTAGAGGAATGAACTAGAGACAATACAACAATAACAACAACAGTCCCAGTGCCTTGCGGCTCCCGCAGAACACAGGGTCAGGGGGGAGGGGGGTGATGTACGTAGCCTTACCCCTTCCGCCAGGAAAGGAGACTGTTTCCGGGGACCCCAACTTGAAGTAGCTGAATGCCTGCAGATAAACCACTAATCAATAACATGTATATAGAGGCAAAAGTAGAAGAAGGAGAGAAAAAGGAGAAGGAGAGGAAGAAGAAGAAGAAGAGACAATATGAATGGTAAAGTTTGTTATGTTCGTGTCATATATTATGATACTATGAAGATACTATGAAGTCTTGTGATGTTGCTTTTTGAAAGAGGCAACTAATGAATTGAATAAATACGTATATAGCAAGTTTAACAATGATAAAGGAGTCGTTTTATGTATGTTGCTTATACATGTTGATATTTGGTATTCGATATCTAGAACCAAATAAAGGTACACCAATGGTACAATTGAAATGTAAAAAGGCCCGATAAAGCCTTATTATTGGAAAGCTAAGTAAACACAACTAGCTATGTAAGTAAAGTTTACTGGCATGTGGTACATAAGATACTGAAATAATTATGAATTATGGTATTATTTTTAATGAGTACTCTTCTATTTAGAAAAATACTTGGATGCCAATTGTATCTCTGACAAAGAGGACTACGCTTCTAAAAGCGAGTGAGTGTTACTAATTGGTGGGAGTGTTGTTCCTTGGGTTTCAAGAAACTAACACGTATTATTAGTTCCACTATAATTATAGAGTCTATTGCTCTTGTTTCTGCTTGTAAAGAAGTAGAATATTTAAAGAATCTTTTGTTTAAGATTCCTTTGTGGCCTAAGCCAATACCGCCTATTTCTATCCATTGTGATAGTAAGCTATGCTTTCCAATGTATAAGAGTGAGGTGTATCACTGAAAGTCCAAATATAATAACTCATGAAAAATTGAGTGATTACTGTGAACTTTAAAAATATAAGTCAGAATCTAGCGGAAGCATTGCTAGAGACTTGGCAATAAATAAATGAAGGGATGGGGCTGAAAACTTGTCTATTTAAGCCACCCATGATAGACCCTTAACTCGACACCTGGTACAACGCCAGGTCTTGGGTTCAATGAGAGTGTTCTGTCATCCGTGTGACTACAAGATTGAAATTTCATCCCGAGTGTGAAGTGCTTGGTAACCTGTGACAAAGAAATAAAGAGGATGAGCTTATGCTCTTAATGGACCCGAGTATTTATTGAATGTCGTGTTACAGGAACATGATCAATGGAATCTACCTATGTGAGTGTGAAGTTTGGCCGCTTCAAAAGAGTGATTTAATGACATAGGTTTGGCTCTGAAACACTCATGAAGGATACAGGATACAAGGCCATAAATGTGTCAATCTAGGAGATGAGGATATGTTTAGGGAGTAAGTCTTCTGTGTGGAGATGTTTTCAATTAGTCAAATGGAATATAATGGTTAAAGCTTAGCCTACCATTTTCATTCCGATTAATTGTAACGTGTCTTCACTAGGTGAGGGTTCAATCAAAAGATACTCTCATTGATATATAGAGGTATCCTACTATTTCGAGATGTTGTTATTGTAATATGAGAATGAATGTATTTTGAAAATGGTGGGAGAATGTTGGTGTATTTTCAAACCTTTCAGCTTCTTATGTCGTAGACGCAAGAGCTATAAACTCCGCTGCAATAGTGGAATTTGAAATACACATCTGTTTCTTGGAACCACAAGAAACCGCACCCCCACCAAGCAAGAAAACCCATGGGCTTGTGGATGCATGATCTTTCACATCGGAGATCTAGCTGGCATCAGAATATCCTTCCAAAATGGGAGGATACCCTGGGAAAGAAATACCATAGTCCATGGTTTTCTTAAGATATTTAGTACTCTATATACGACATGGCAATGTAATTTGCTCAGATTGCTAGTATACCTACTTTGTTTTCCAATAACAAGGCTATATCGGGACTCTGGCATACTCCAACTGTGACACTAGAGCTCCCTCATTCGATACAAGTTTCACACTCGGATCCATTGGTATAGACATAGGTGCACAGCATCAAAGTTGAATCTATTCAACACCTTTTCAATATAGTAAGACTGCGTCAAGAATAGTGTATCAACACTCCTTATTGTTCTTATACAAAGAATAACCTCAGTCTCATCCATGTATTTCATAGCAAATTTCCTCGAGAGAAATTGTTTAGTTTTCCCTACTTGTTCCAAATCAGTATCGAAAATCAGCATGTCATCGACATACAAACAAATAATGACTCCTTTGCCATTTTTGAACTGCTATCGACACACTTGTCCAATTCATTGATTATGAACCCGTTGTTTAGAACACCTTGGTCAAACTTTTAGTGCCATTGTTTAGAGGCTTGTTTTAGCCCATACATAGATTGTATGAGTTTATATACTTTCCTTTCTTGGCCCAGAACAACAAACACTTTCGATTGTTCCTTATACACCTCTTCTTCCAGCTTACCGTTTATGAATGCCGTTTTCATATCCATTTGGTGAATCGCTAGCTTGTAAATAAAGGCAAGAGCTATTAGAACTCTTATCATCAATATCCTTGCCATTGGGGCATAGGTATCAAAGTAGTAAATCCCATAGTAAATCCTTTAGCCACCAAACTAGCTTTGAACTTTTCAACAGTTCCATCGACTTTCATCTTCTTTTTGAAGATATATTTACACCCCTTAGGCTTGTTTCCTCGTGGAAGATCCACTAAAATCCAGGTATTGTTACCCATGATGGAGTCTATCTCATCATTTACTACCTCTCTCCAAAAAGAGGCATCATGAGAATTCATAACCTCATCAAACAATATAGGATCCGACTCTATGACACAACAATATAGAGTTACATGGTCTACATTGTTTCTAATACCTTCTACCAAAAACGTGCAGAAGTCTGGTCCAAAAGACTTCTCTTTCCTCGCTCTTTTACTCCTTTGGAGTTCTAGAGCATTATTGGGGATTTCTTCCCTCTCATGACGGTCTCCATCATACGACATAGGAATGTCCTTTTCAACTGCTATATTATCCCTCTTTCTAGGAGTAGAGGTAAACTGATTTTCATCAAAAATATCATATTACGATTCTATTATAGTGTTAACATTGATATAGTCATTTGATTCAATCACATAGAACCAATAGGCTTTACTATGATCCGCATGTTTGACGAATACACAATCGATGCCTCTCTCAAATAACTTTTTTTTTTTTTTAGGTTCAGGGACATTAACAACTGCCCCACACCTCCAAACTTTGAGATAGTTCGGAGCTCATTTGTTCCAATGTTCATGCGGGGTAACCTTACTTTTCTTATTAGGAACACGATTCAAAATATAATAGGCCGTTAGTATGGCCTCACCCCAAAATCCATCATTGAGCCTGGAATAAGACAACATGGCATTCACCATCTAGGTTAAAGTCTGATTTTCCGCTCTGCCATGCCATTTTGTTGTGGCTTATAATGTGTCGTGACTTCATGTACTATTCCCATGGTTTCAAAATATTTGGGATCATAATATTCCCCACCACGGTTCGATCTAAGGCGTTTCAAGAATGTTTCTCAATGTAGTTCAGTTTCGACTTTAAACACTTAAAATTTTTCAAGTGATTCGTCTTTGTAATTTTTTAGATACACATAACAATATCTAGAGCAATCATCTATAAAAGTTATAAAATATCTCTTTCCTCCTAAAGTCGGTGTGCTCTTAAAATCGAACAAATCACTATGTACTAAATCAAGTAAACTTGTTTCCCTTTGAACCGAAGGAAACAATGGTCACGTTATTTTCTTTAGCATACATGTTTTGCATTTATCATTAACTCTTTCAATATGTGGGATTAACAATGAGATTGCCATTTCATGTATTCTACAAAAATTAACGTGACCAAGTCTTTGATGCCAAAATAACAAAGAATCAGGCATATACACTGAACTAACATTTTTATTATTCACATTAAGTTTGAATATCCCTTCATACAGGTAACCCTTTCCAACAAACACCCCCCCTTTTGACAAATAAAGGTACACCAATGGTACAACTGGAATGTAAAAAGGCCCGATATAGCCTTGTTATTGGAAAGCTAAGTATACACAACTAGCTATATAAGTAAAGTTTACTGGCATGTGGTACATAAAATACTGAAATAATTATGAATTATGGTATTATTTTTAATGAGTACTCTTCTATTTAGAAAAATACTTAGATGCCAATTGTATTTCTGATAAAGAGGACTACGCTTCTAAAAGTGAGTGAGTGTTACTAAATGGTGGGAGTGTTGTTCCTTGGGTTTCAAGAAACTAACACGTATTATTAGTTCCACTATGATTATAGAGTCTATTGCTCTTGTTTCTGCTTGTAAAGAAGTAGAATATTTAAAGAATCTTTTGTTTAAGATTCCTTTATGGCCTAAGCCAATACCGCCTATTTCTATCCATTGTGATAGTAAGCTATGCTTTCAAATGTATAAGAGTGAGGTGTATCACTGAAAGTCCAAATATAATAACTCATGAAAAATAGAGTGATCACTGTGGACTTTAAAAATATAAGTCAGAATCTAGCGGAAGCATTGCTAAAGACTTGGCAATAAATAAATGAAGGGATGGGGCTGAAACTCGTCTATTTAAGTCACCCATGATAGACCCTTAACTCGACGCCTAGTACAACGCCAAGTCTTGGGTTCAATGAGAGTGTTCTGTCATCCGTGTGACTGCAAGATTGAAATTCCATCCCGCGTGTGAAGTGCTTGCTAACATGTGAAAAAGGAACAAATAGGATGAGCTTATGCTCTTAATGGACCCGAGTATTTATTGAATGTCGTGTTACAGGAACATGATCAATGGAATCTACCTATGTGAGTGTAAAGTTTGGCCGCTTCAAAAGAGTGATTTAATGACATAGGTTTGGCTCTGAAACACTCATGAAGGATACAGGATACAAGGCCATAAATGTTTCAATCTAGAAGATGAGGATATGTGTAGGGAGTAAGTCTTCTGTGTGGAGATTTATTCAATTAGTCAAATGGAATGTAATGGTTAAAGCTTAGCCTACCATTTTCATTTCAATTAATTGCAACGTGTCTTCACTAGGTGAGGGTTCAATCAAAAGACATTCTCATTGATATATAGAGGTTTCCTATTATTTCGAGATGTTGTTATTGTAATATGAGAATGAATGTATTTTGAAAATGGTGGGAGAATGTTGGTGTATTTTCAAACCTTTTGGCTTCTTTTGTCACAGACGCAAGAGCTATAAACTCCGCCGTAATAGTGGAATCTGAAATACACATCTATTTCTTGGAACCTCAAGAAACCGCACCCCCACCAAGCAAGAAAACCCATGGGCTTGTGGATGCATGATCTTTCACATCGGAGATCTAGCTGGCATCAGAATATCCTTCCAAAATGGGAGGATACCCTAGGAAAGAAATACCATAGCCCATGGTTTTCTTAAGATATTCAGTACTCCATATATGACATGGCAATGTAATTTGCTCAGATTGCTAGTATACGTACTTATCTTTCCAATAACAAAGGCTATATCGGGGCTCTGGCATACTCCAACTATGGCACTAGAGCTCCCTCATTCGATACAAGTTTCACACTCGGATCCATCGGTGTAGACATAGGTGCACAGCACCAAAGTTGAATCTATTCAACACCTTTTCAATATAGTGAGACTGCATCAAGAATAGTGTATCACCACTCCTTATTATTCTTATACCAAGAATAACCTCAGTCTTACCCATGTATTTCATAGCAAAGTTCTTCGAGAGAAATTGTTTAGTTTTCTGTACTTGTTCCAAATCAGTATCGAAAATCAGTATGCCATCGACATACAAACAAATAATGACTCCTTTGCCATTTTCGAACTGCTATAGACACACTTGTCCAATTCATTGGTTATGAACCCGTTGTTTAGAACACCTTGGTCAAACTTTTAGTGCCATTGTTTAGAGGCTTGTTTTAGCCCATGCAGAGATCGTATGAGTTTATATACTTTCCTTTCTTGGCCCAAAACAACAAACTCTTTCGATTGTTCCATATATACCTCTTCTTCCAGCTTATCGTTTATGAATGCCGCTTTCACATCCATTTGGTGAATGGCTAGTTTGTAAATAGAGGCAAGAGCTATTAGAACTGTTATCATCAATATCCTTACCACTGGGGCATAGGTATCAAAGTAGTATATCCCATATTTTTGGGTAAATCCTTTAGCCACCAAACTAGCTTTGAACTTTTCAACAGTTCCATCGACCTTCATCTTCTTTTTGAAGATTTATTTACACCCCTTAGGCTTGCTTCCTCGTGGAAGATCCCCTAAAATCCAGGTATTGTAACTCATGATGGAGTCCATCTCATCATTTACTGCCTCTCTCCAAAAAGAGGCATCATGAGAATTCATAACCTCATCAAACAATATAGGATCCGACTCTATGACACAACAATATAAAGTTACATGGTCCACATTGTTTCTAATACCTTCTACCAAATACGTGCAGAAGTCTGGTCCAAAAGATTTCTCTTTCCTCGCTCTTTTACTCCTTCGGAGTTCTAGAGCATTATTGGGGATTTCTTCCCTCTCATGACGGTCTCCATCATACGACATAGGAATGTCCTTTTCAACCGGTATATTATCCGTCTTTCTAGGAGTAGAGGTAAACTGATTTTCATCAAAAACATCATATTTCGATTCTATTATAGTGTTAACATTGATATAGTCGTTTGATTCAATCACATAGAACCAATAGGCTTTACTATGAGCCGCATATTTGATGAATATACAATCGATGCCTCCCTCACCTAACTTTTTTTTTTTTAAGGTTCAGGGACTTTAACAACTGCCCTACACTTCCAAACTTTGAGATAGTTCGGGGCTCATTTATTCCAATGTTCATGCGGGGTAACCTAACTTTTCTTATTAGGAACACAATTCAAAATATAATAGGCCGTTAGTATGGCTTCACCCCAAAATCCATCATTGAGTCTGGAATAAGACAACATGCCATTCACCATCTCGGTTAAAGTCTGATTTTCAGCTCTGCCACGCCAGTTTGTTGTGGCTTATAATGTGTCTTGACTTAATGTTCTATTCCCGTGGTTTCAAAATCTTTGGGATCATAATATTCCCCACCACGATTCGATCTAAGGCGTTTCAAGAATGTTTCTCAATGTAGTTCAGTTTCGACTTTAAACACTTAAAATTTTTCAAGTGATTCGTCTTTGTAATTTTTTAGATACACATAACAATATCTAGAGCAATCATCTATAAAAGTTATGAAATATCTCTTTCCTCCTAAAGTCGGTGTGCTCTTAAAATCGAACAAATCACTATGTACTAAATCAAGTAAATTTGTTTCCCTTTGAACCGAAGGAAACAATGGTCACGTTATTTTCTTTAGCACACATGTTTTACATTTATCGTTAACTCTTTCAATATGTGGGATTAACAATGAGATTGCCATTTCATGCATTCTACAAAAATTAACGTGACCAAGTCTTTGATGCCAAAATAACAAAGAATCAGGCATATACACTGAACTAACATTTTTATTATTCACATTAAGTTTGAATATCCCTGCATACAGGTAACCCTTTCCAACAAATGCTCCCCCTTTTGACAACACAAATTTGTCAGTCTCAAAGACCAACTTGAACCTGAACCTATTTAACAGGCTACCAGATACGAGGTTTTTCTTTAAATCCGGGGCAAAACACCAGCGGTCAAGGTAAGGGTTTTTTCTGAAGTGAAAAGTAGTTCAACTTTTCCCTTACTCTTGACAGTATGGTCGCTCCATTACCCATAAACAACATAGTTTAGTCGTCTATGGGTTCAAACACTTTGAAGAGCCTCCTATCCTTACAAACATATTTCGTAGCGTCTAAATCAACCCACCAAGAGTCATCATCTTGGACTATGTTGATCTTGGATATCACCACCACAAAATTATTATTCAAATTTTTGGTGTGATGATCCAACCCTTTGCCTATTTTGTTCTTAAGGCGATAACGGTCCCTCCTCAAGTGACCGGGCTCTTGAAACTCCCAGCAAATAGGCTTTGGCCTTATCATCACGTTTCTTTTGGAAGTGTCCAGTTTGTTTCGGTCCCTTGCTCAATTGACCTTCTTCTATGACATTTATCTTTCCGATGTCATCGAGGTGATCTTTATTCTTGTCCTACAACCTGTATCCTTCCTCAAATAGGAGATGTTTAGCCAACTTCTCGATAGGCATGTCTTTATTCTTGTGTTTGAAGCTTTTTTTAATGTCTCTCAAAGAGGGCGGAAGTTTGTCTATCAAGGAGGAAACAACAATAGTGTCGTCCATATTCATGTTGTATTGTTTAAAATGGTTTAATATTCTTCCTATTTCATGAAATTGTTTCATTACTGGACGATTATCAACCATTTTATAACTATTAAATTGACTAACCAAAACCTTCTTACTTGTTGCTTCCTCCGCCATATAACGTGCCTCAAGAGCGTCCCATAACTCATTGGCGGTAGGCACATTGAAGTAGATGTCAAGCTGGGCATCAGTCATGCCATTGAGGATGTGTCCCCTACAAATGTAGTCGTCATTCTCCCACTTCAAACGGGCACGTTGCTCGGCCAATGTCTTCTCCTTATCAGATGCAGGATCAGAAATTGGTATATTCAGGACATAAACCATGTTTAATGCCGTTATTAGAAAATGCATCTTCCTTTGCCAGCGGTGGAAGTTGCCGCCATCAAAATGGTCCAAAGTTGGCTGTCATCTCGCGTAGTAAAGAAGCCATCCCAAACCAGAAAATGAAGTCTTAAAATTGTTGGTAAAAATTCCTTATAAATCGGGTAACCGAAAGATCGCAGGTGTCAAGGCTATGTAATCACTTTCCTTAAGACTTATTTCGGCGTAACGAAATAGTTTCAGAAATACAACGATAACCAAATATGAAGTTATAGTGTGTGTAAGAAGGAAAAGAGAGAGATGTAGAGAGAATGAACATGCAAATCTCTTTCACAAATCTTTCATGCAATTCAACACAAGTTTTTCACATGACTTTCATTAATCAATATGGGGGCATATGTATAGTCAAAACATGTCCAAACACGTCCCAATCTTTATCCAAAGCAACCGCCAAAAATTGATTTAACCGCGCAAAGTAACGGTTAAAACTGCTCTATGTGTCGAAGCTATGTGTCAACAAACAGATCAACTCATATCTCACTCAACACATAGCTCACTGTAAAGCTGTGTGTCGAAGTGAATGTCGACACAAGCTTCAACCCTCAGGGTACTGTAAAGCTGTGTGTCGAAGTGAGTGTTGACACTCATTTCAACACTCATGGCTCTGCAGACTTGTGTATCGACACACAGATCCCCGAGCACATTTCTGCATAGCTGTGTGTTGAAACACACAATCCATGTGTCAGCACACACCTAAGTCAAGCCAAATACATTCAAACCAAGTATGAAACACTTCTCAAACACTTTATTAAGTACTTTATTTCGAAAATACATCAACATAGATTTCCTCTGTTTTTCTGGGTGTTCATCTTGTACTGATACGAAACATCAACATATATATATATATATATCTTATGAGAGGGTGAGAGCGTGAGAGGGGCGAATCCTGGCCCTCCATTGTAATGGACGGCTAAGATTTGTTGAACATTAAAAAAATAACAATTTATAGCCCATGCCCCTTCATGAGGCAGACAAAAAGAAGGGGTAAGGGAGGAAAATTATTTTTTAAATTTTTAATTTTTTTTAGTGTCGAACAAATCTTGACTGTCCATTACAATGGAGGGTCAGGATTCGCCCCTCTCTCGCTATCACCCTCTCATAAGAACGCCACCTTTTATGTGTGTGTGTGTGTGTATATATAGGGTGGTGTTCTTATGAGAGGGCGATTTGTTGGATATTAAAAAAAATAACAATTTACTACTAAGATTTGTTGAGTATTGAAAAAATAACAATTTTCCTCCCTTACCCCTTCTTTCTCTCTACCCCATGAAGGGTTATTGGCATAAATTATTATTTTTTTAATATTCAACAAATCTTGGCTGTCTATTATAATGGAGGGTCAGGATTCGCCCCTCTCATGCTCTCACCCTCTCATAAGAACGCCACCCTATATATGTATGTATGTATGAAGAGAAAGATTGGAGGAAATTGACAACTAGGAGATACAACAAAAATTGAATTAGGGTTTTGTTATTTGTCTTTCACTAGCCGCTCTAGTAATGAGGGTGTAAATAGTCCGAGCTGCTCATGGGTAGCTCTTGAGTTTCTTGGATAGAACTTGACTCAAATTTGAGTTAACTGAGTTCGAGTATCGAGCAATACTCAATAATAAACAAGTACGAGTTGAACCAATTGAGTAGTGTAAAGCTCAACTCACTACTCTATTATTAACTCGGCTCCAAATTTGGCTAATTTGATATACTTGAACTGTATCCAATAATTATTCGTTTGATATACTTGAATATAGTATATGTTAAATGAAGACGGATTGGGGATAATAAAAATTATATATAATAGAAAGGATAAATAGGTAAGTAATTGAGTTGAGTTGGGTCGAGTGGAGTTCGAGTTTGTATTAGTGAAGCAAGTATGTTGAACCTTAATATATGTCATAAATGAGTATTGGACTTGAGTTGAGTACTCGGACAATTTATCAAGTACAAGTTCAAGCAAGAATAAATACTTGAGGTCAAGTACTAATATACTTAATTGAGTTCAATTCAAATACTGAGCTACTTGACTCGATTGCAACCCTACCCTTCGGTGTGCTTTTTAATATACTTGGAAGCTGATTTAAGTCAATGTCCTTAGCATTTTAATTTTCTAATTAGAATTTCTGTTAGTTCTATGGCATACTAATCATTTTTGTTGCGAATTAGTCAGGCAGAAAATCCTAATTTCTTATTTTATGTCTCATAAAATCACTTGTGCCCCCTTAGGAATTATTTATGTCCTTGGTCCCCGACGTTTTTATGTTCGCTAATATCAGTTCGCTATTTTTTCTTTTGTTCAGAATAATTTCTATTGTGTGTAACTTTGTTCAATTTATTCCCTCATTTTTTATCAAAAATTTCGTCCATCATTTTTCTCTTTAGATTAAAATAGTCCACAATGAAGAAATTAGCCCCCAACTTAGTAATCAAAATTGGTAAAAATTAAAAAAGTGAACGATTAGTTTTGTAATAAATAAAAAACATAAGGGGCTATTTTACATAAAAAAATAAGTGACCAACTCGAATAAACTTAGATACTAGATACTATTATGAATAAAAGAAAAAAAAATAAGGGATCAAATTTAATAAAGTTACAAATATGGAGGACTAATAGTGTAAATAATTCATTCTCTTAGTTTCAGCAATGCTCTTGCTGTGATTTTAAGTTACATATGAGGAATCATAGAAAATAATGTGCAACCCAGATATCAGTCCTGGTACGTATATGTTAGCAGGATTAATCAAGATACGTGTAAGCTGACCTAACCCGGTTGCCAAAATAAAAACAATGTGGAGTACTGTGGAGGTAAGCGTAACTGCTACTCCATTCCCTAATAACGTTAGCAAGCTAAAGCTAAAACTAATAGAACTTTTTGATTTGATGCAATGGTTAAACTATCTAACTTTCAAATATAAGATTTTGAATTCGAAACTCATCTTCTTTTCCAATCTGATTGGTCCTATTTAGGAAATGTTATATTTGCCATTTAAAAAAAATTGGAAAATGTAAAACTCAAAGTCGACATTACGCTTAACATGACTTGAAAATCTTATACACAGAAGGGCGGACAGACCCAGAAGAAGAAAATGGGTGAGTGATCTATAGCAGGTAGGTGAGTAACGTAATCAGTGGCCTTACTAAGGTTTATCCCATTTTTACCCGGTTTTGTACAGTAACAACCTACTCATATTTTCCGATCCAAGCACCAAGGGGACAGTAATAGAAGCAAGATAAGACCATTTTCAGTGATGACTAGGGCTGCAAATGAGCCAAGCCGGCTCGCGAGCCGGTTTGACTCGGCTCATTAAGGGCTAGGCTCGTGTTCGTCTAAGCCGACTCAAGAGCCGGCCCGGCTCCTTTAAATAAACGAGCCAAATAAAACCGAGGCTGACTCGGCTCGAAAGGCTCACGAGCCAGCTCGATTATTGGCTCGCATGTCTAGATTGCGAAATTGAATAACATATATATTTTTTTAATTTTTAATTTCCATACGTGATTTATTTTATTACTCTTTTCTGGCAATCCAAGTGACAATAATTATAAATGAGTGTAACAAACCTAATAAATAAGTTTAATAAGCCCGATAAATGAGTCTAATGAGCTAACAAAGCTCAATGAGCCAGCTTGCCAAATAATCAAGCATAAATGGCACCAATACCGAGCCAGTATCATTTAGTTAACGAGCCGGTTTCATTTAGTAAACGAGCCCTAGCCGAGCACAGATATGCGGCTCGATTAGATAAATGATACCGCTATCAAGTAGGTCTCATTTAGTTAACGAGCCAAGCCGAGCAAGTTGTCGGCTCATTTGCTGCCCTAGTGATGACAGATAGTTGATGGGTTAATATTGAAGTCAACGGTTGACTAGTGTGGAGCAAGACACGCAGGACAGCAACCTCTCTTTTAGAATTTCGTTGACCATTGACTTTGGGAACTGTGTTAAGAGACGAAAGAAAATGGGACAACTAGGAACCCCTTTAGTTTTAACTCTGGATATGAACATGTGGGAATATTCAATGCGGATCGTTTTTTGTATATTGTTATTATTACTAATCTTTCGTAGAAGAATATTTATTAAAAATTACTATAGAAGAGAAATTTGCTGAAGCAAAACCGAGTCTTGAGCGAAAAGGAGGTAATGGTAGAGTTACCCGATGGGAGTCGTCAATGCTATGCCAACTCTTTTATCCCAAATTGCCTCGGAATATGGGGATGATTCCGCAAATATGATGAAGACATTTCTTTCTTAACGAGCGAAATGAGTTAAAGTAACCTTAACACATCGAGTTCTTTCAAAATTCTTGATATCATTCTGATTTTGAAAGAATCGAGAGGATAATCAATTTACATAAACATCCACCTTTATTTGTATTGTCTACAAATTTATCCTTTCATTTAGAGTCAATAATGTAGAGTTAAATCACGGATCAAGGCAATGTTGTGTCCGCTTTTATTTGAATGGGTTACTTCGATGGTTTCAACCCGGTTAAGGTAGCAGACATCCTTGCTCATTGATTTGGCTTGTGTGGTTGGGCTTGTTTCAAGCGGTTGTTTCTGGTTGTTGCTGGGGTTTCCGTGTTTGTTGGTTTAGCTCCGGCTCCTTTGTGGTTTTTGTGTTTTGTTTTGTTTGGCCGTTTGTCTGTGTATTTTCCAGGTTTGCCGTTTCAGTTGTTTGTCTGAGTTTTTGTCTTCTTTGGGTCCGCTTGCGTCGTTTGTTTTCTCTGTGTTGGTCTCCTGTCGGGTCTTTGCCTCTCCGTGTTCCTTTTTGCTTCGCCTGAGGTCCTTTTTTTCTTTTTCTTTTGTTGTTCTTGTTTTTTGGTTGTCTTTCGGCTAGCTTCAAGCCTCGTTTTTCGAGTTTGCCTATCTTGTATCGGCACTCCGGTGTCACTTATCAAAAAAAATATAACATGGTTAAGTGATTTATTTTAGTTGTTCTAAATAATATAGGTTCTTTTTAAGTCTTAAATTTCCAAAAAAATTGAATGAATATCCAAAAAATTGAATGAATAATTATATAACATGGTCATCAAGGTTCTGATACCATGTCAAGGAACCAAATTTTTCAAAAGCTTAAGCTGATGGGTGAAGGTTCAGGATAATACCTACCAGGGCCCTACTTCAGAGGTAGAAGACAAGTGAGTGAATAAAGTGTTGCTTTATGCCAAAAGGTCTAGAGTTCGATCCTCCCCCGAACCTCTCCCTGCGGAATTCATGACTTAACTGGCTCCTATGATGTGCAGGTCGTTGCATGGGCCCGAGTTTACCGGATAACCGGGTTCCTCGTTAGCAAAAGTAGGATTATTTATGCTTTGTATTTTACTTATTTTGTCAATGAAATTCTTGTACTTTTAGTTGTGTCAATTTATTTTCTAAAGAAATGATATTGTTTTAACAAAATTTAATGTTGAAATAATGCTAATTTCGAGGTCAAGTTGTAAAAACATTTTCATTTTATCTAAAGGTTCATCCCTTTTGAAACACTTCCTTCTTGGAAAAAACACATGTAAATGTTAATTAATATTACAATTTTCACTTAAAATTAACATTAATTTTAATATTGGACTTATTTAAAATAATTTCAATTGTATAGAGACTAAATTCACATGATTAAAAAGAAAAGAATTAAATTGACATAATAAGTAATTAATAAAACCTTTTGAAGTTTGGCACCTCCCGACGGTGCCCCATTTTTATGGCATCATTTAAATTTAGAGATAGCCGAGTCGGAATATTTTGGTGGCTTTTTTTTTTTTTTTTTTTACCGAAGTGCTGGCCGTTCTTGAGCCAACATACTATAATTTTTTTTTAGTTTGTTTGCAATAATTATGTATGAATTTTTTTTGCTTTTTAAAAAGAAAAAAATTTGACCCTCCAACCCAACGATTATGTAGTTAGTTATTTTTTCTAAATCATGTCTTATCTTCAACTATTTTCAACACATATCCTAAAATAATTAAAACGAAATCAAATTTAATATAACATTAATCATTAAAATAACCAAAAAGTATAAAAAAAGGTTAAAAAGGGGGATACTGTTGGAGGCAAAAAGTCCCATTTTCGAGTTAAATCTTATTTTTGCTGATGTGACAGATTTATAAAAAAAAAAAAAGACGATAGAAAGTCAATAATTTGAACAATTACTATGAGAAATCTTGCTCCCCACACAATTAATAAACAAAACATTAACTATAATTTATGTAATTAACACTCTTGATCATTGGCCTTTTTTTTTTTTTGGACAAAATCATTGGCTTGATATGGTCAAAATAAATAAACAAAATAAAATCATAGGTTAGTGTCATTACCCACATTTTTTAAATAAAATAGGAATAAATATGTTGACCCAAAAAAAAAGTTCTTTGAAAATTGCTGCCCATTTTATAAAAAATATATATATAATTATAAAATAATAAAATATATTTAAAATGAAGTTTCCACTGCAGTGCCAACATATACCGAATTCTTTGACTTGCAAAACGAGCCTCCCCCCAATAAGTTCATTTCATCCGGGTAATCCCTCAAATTTTAAATTATATTAAGGATATCATTTAATTATTATTAGAAATTAATTTGATCTCTAATTTTAAATTTTATCAAAAATATTTAAAATTATTAAAAAAAAACTAGTTTGCATACCATGATGCTTGTCAACATATTTTATAGGTGTCTAAGGATTTTAAAATATTTTTGAGTTACTTCCTTCATTTTTTTTCAAATATTTTTTCATAATTTTAGTAGCGTTCCCTTAAAGTATACTCATATGACAAATGAAATAGAAAGAAGATATTTTAAATATAATTTAGCTATAATTTATAAAATAAGTTTAATTATTTAAAATAATTTTAAATTTTAAAAAATATAGAACTCACTAAACATACCAATAAATAATTTTGAAAATAAAAAAAATAAAAAAAATATATTTTTATTTTTAAAATTATTTAAATTATTTAAATTTATTATTGTTTAAGTATAAATGGCATTTTTTTCCCCCTTAGTTATATTATTTTTCAAGTGCTAGGTTAGTTTAATTTAACAAAATACTAATGAAGTTATAGAGATAATACATGGAAAAAAGTTATCAAAATTTAAGTTGTCATAAAAATATTATAAAAACTCATAACACCTAGAAAGCATATCATCAAATTTTAGGAACTCTGAATCAAATTTTTTTTGAATTGTCTTTGATATAATTTTTAAAGTTGGGCGATCAAATTGATTTTAGTTAATAGCTTGAAGATGTCTTTGATGAAATTAGAAGTTCGAAGAGTCATACTGATTTTGGCTAATAGTTCAGGGGGTGTCTTTGGTAAAATTAGAAATTGGAGGGATCGCATTAATTTTGGTCAATAGTTTAGTGAGTATCTTTGATGAAACTAAAAGTTGAAGGGGTCACATTGATTTTGACTAACAACTCGGTGATGTTTTTGACAAAATTAAAAATTTGGGGGTTACTTTGATTTTAACTAATATTTCATGAGTCTTTTTAAATATTATCCTTAAGAAAACATATCCGTTTGTTTTGACGGAAAAGTAGAATCTAGGAATTGAATTTTCTTTGGAAAAAGTTTTCCAAGGAAATATAAATTCCGAGTAAGATTTTCCGTTGTTTGTTTCAAAGGAAAAATGAATTCCCCATTGCAATGTTTTCGTGTATGTTTTAAAAAAATATTTTTCACCAATCATTTTATATCTTTTTATAGGACAACATAAGTAATAATACAACATATAGGAAGTAACAAAATAAAATATTACCTAGATAATTTCCTTCTATAATACTATATAACAATTCAACTTAATTAAAGTTGTTCTTTGCAACAATAATAAAGTAGTATCCAAACTGCTTTTAATTATTTAGTCTAATTCTTGTCCATTGTTGCCGTTAAAGATCTACAGTACAGTCTGGTTTATTTTGACTCGATCTCGATTTGCGTGATGATAACCACAACGGTTTCTAAGCCACTTAGAATCACGACTTCCCCCATTTTGAAAGGAAAGTCAATTTCCCTCATTTGAGGGAAAATATTTTCCGTCGAAAAATCTTTTCCTTGAACTAATGATGCACCAAACAAAGGAAAAGAGGAAAATCACTTTCTAGAATGTGGATTTGAGGGAAAATCACTGCCGAACTAAATGATTATCTTTTCACTCAATTGTTGTAATTTTTATATTCTTTTAGAAAATTATCTTCAAAAGTTTAAAATTTCTCAACAAATCACCTACATCGATGGCGTTAATTGAGAAAATCACAAATTTCTAACCAATGCCGAATGATAATGCAGTAACCATTCAATCAAACCCTGCGAGCGTATATTAAATATACATTGAAAGGTTATTTACACCAAAAATCGACATTATTTTGTCACTATATCAATTTAGTTCTTATACTTTTAGTTATGCCAACTTATCTTTGTACATATTACATTAAGTCAATTTAGTTAATGTATAAATTAAATTATGTCAGTTCAATCTTGAGAGAGTAAACTTATATTAAGTTGATTATGGAATTTTTAATGATCCGTTCACAAGTTAGTTTAAATTGGATCCACTAATAAGTTTGTGATACGTTATTTATATTTAATATGATTGTACAGTTAAAAATTATATCATATACTCAATTTCAATTTGATCATAGAACTAATTTAGTACAATATAAATTATATAATGACTAAATTAATATAATTTCAAGGACAAATGGGATATGAAAGGAAAAAAGCATAAACCTTTAATGTAAAGAACCTCAAACGGAATCTATCTTATTATATATTATTACCAAGTATCCCACCTTCAAAAGCCTCCAAACCTTCAACAAAAACAATAATAAACTCAGTGCTTGCAAGGGCTCCCACAAATGCAGGGTCTGGGGGGGTAGATGTACGCAGCCTTCCCCCTTCAGGGGGCTACCTTAAAGAGAGGCTGTTTCTGAGGACCCCCAACCTAAGAGACTGATCCGCAGCAAAGAGCATGTGTCCTGACAGCAGGAGAGCAACAAAGCATGAGTAGGACAAACACACGGCGAGCAAGACAACAGACACAAAGCACACAAGACACAAAGCAAGACACATCAAGCAAATGACGATTATAATATGGTCAAATAGCAATTTCCAGCCACATTCCAACCTGCGAAAAACAAAAAATTCATTGAAAAAATGTCACACCATAATTTCTATTCAATTACCTGAGTCACTATAAATACGTTATCCCATTGAGCTCACAATTTCATAACCATTTTAACACCAAACTTTCATCATCAAACTTTACAACCAAACTCAAATGTCTTCTCTCTCTTCAATCCACACCTTCTTCTTCTTCTTCTTCTTCTTCTTCTTCTTTGTCTGTCTTCCTACTTTGAGCTCCGCTCAGCAACCGTACGCCTCGACAAACTGCGCCAACAAAAACGCCAACACCTCCTCTTTCCTTGGCTACTCCTGCAATGGCCTCAAAAGGAGCTGCCAAGCTTACCTTATCTACAGAGCTCAGCCACCTTACACCAACATCTCCGCCATCTCGGCCCTCCTTGCTGCCAACACCACAGCAGTTTCCAGCATCAACAACGCCTCTGCCACTGCCCCTCTACCCACCAACTGGGAGGTCATAGTGCCTGTCACCTGCTCCTGTGCCGGGCGATACTATCAGTCTAATGCAAGTTACCTTGTCAAAGCAGGAGATACACCATATTTGATTGGAAATAACACTTATGAGGGTCTGACAAGTTGTAATTCAATTCAGAATAATAAGCTTAGTCATAATGTGGTTGATATTTTTCCTAATCAGAGGCTTACTATTCCTCTTAGATGTGCTTGTCCTACAAGAAATCAGACTAGAAAGGGTATAAAGTATCTCATGAGTTTTGTTGCTCAAGATGGGAATGGATATGCTGATATAGCTATTAAGTTTGGTGCTGATGTTGGGGAGACATTTGAGGCTAATGAGAAGACAGAACAAGACCCAAAAATCTATCCTTTTACTACTGTTTTAGTCCCGCTTCGGACCCCGCCAAACGGGTCCCAGATCATGTTTCCACCGCCAGTGTCAACGCTCCCACCGTCTCCTCCGCCGCCACCGTCAGCATCAGTATCACCATCTGCAGCGGATTCAAATAGAAAGTGGACCTTTTTTGGGTACGGGATTATAGCAGGTGGAGGGTCTGTGCTGTTGGTGGGGATCATTTTGCTATTAATCTTGATAAGGAGGAAGCCAAAGAGGAAAACTGATCCGATTGTGTCATCAGAGAAATTTGAAGCAGTTGAGAACCCTCTGATGAAGAGATCAAAGGTAGAGGTCGAGCCAAGAGAGTTCCTGGAAAGCATATCTAGCATAGCTTCCATGAAAGTGTACAGCTTCAAGGACTTGCAGACTGCAACTGACAATTTTAGTGCCAGTTTCTGGGTTAAGGGCTCTGTAGTCCGAGGAACACTCGATGGACAGCAAGTCGCAATCAAGAAAGTAAATGGCGATGTCACGAAAGAGATAAACTTATTGAACAAGATCAACCATTTCAACCTAATCAGCCTACTAGGAGTTTGTTTCGATGACAGTATCTGGTATCTTGTTTATGAGTATGCAGCTAACGGTCCGCTAAGCAATTGGATCTATCACAATAACGCAGATCAGAAATTCTTGAGCTGGGCACAGAGGATGCAGATTGCTTCAGATGTGGCTGCAGGACTCAACTATCTCCACAGCTATACTAGTCCTCCCCATGTTCATAAAGATATCAAAAGCAACAATGTCCTGTTAGACAGTGACTTCAGAGCCAAGATTGCAAAACTGGGCTTGTCGAGGCCAGTTGGAGGGCACAATGGTCAATTCACATTGACAAAACACATTGTCGGGACAAAAGGATACTTAGCCCCAGAGTATCTGGAGAATGGGTTGGTGTCTCCTAAGCTTGATGTCTATGCATTTGGGGTGCTAATGTTAGAGATCCTGACTGGAAAGGAAGTTGCCCTTTTGCATGAGAGGGTCAGTGTTCACTTGTCTGAGATCTTGGGGCCGGTTCTCACAGAGGAAGACGGGAAAGAGAAGCTGAAAGAGTTCATAGATCCAACTCTGCAGGAAAACTTTCCTGCAGATGTCGCGATGTCGATGGTCATACTAAGCAACCAGTGCCTGAGAAAAGAACCCGGAAGTCGACCTAGCATGGATGACATTGTGCAGGTTCTCTCTAGGACTCTGACAACGTCACTTATGTGGGAATCCACCAGTAGTTTTTCAGGGTATGAGTAAGTTTAGAGCCTACTGGGAGACTTTCAGGTTTGGCAAGTATAGTGTGTGTGTATGTTTTTTTCTTTTTGGATCTATGCAAGCGTAGTGTTAGGATTGCTGTATGTTGATGTAAAAATGTACAAATAATAGTGGGCTTTGAACGAAAGAAATGCTCTGAATTTGGTTTTGTGCGACTGCTTTTGCTATTTGAATGGAATGGGAATTTGAATGAAATATCATATTCTAACTGTCAAGCTTTTTCCTAGGAAAAAGTATCTTTTCAAGAAAACTCACTTTTTTATGATTTAAGGATATCTGACCTGAAAAAAAAGTATTTTTAAATAAAAGTATAAGTTGTTTATTGACTTTTAAGTAGAAGCAAAAATTAGTGTTTCTTCTTTAAAGTAAAAGTAAAAGCAAAAATTAAATTTTTTTAAGACAAAAGTAAAGTATTTCTATTGAAAGCACTTTTACAAAAAAAAAAAAAGCAGCTTTTTCAGTGTTTGGTCAATCAATAGGATGAATACCTTATTGCACATTGAATTAGAAAGGAAAAGTTCCTGCAGATGTTCGTAGGAGCCAAAGCAATTAAGTTCGATTCGGAGAACTGAAGTTCAGTACAGCTGCATCATGCTTGTCACCTACAGCAGAGAATATAGAGACGTCAGATCATACATTCTGTAAAAGAGACTCGGGAAAGTTCATAAGAAAATGATATCGACATCAACATCAACCAACATGAACATATTGATACTAGAACCGTTGTACTAGGCCAATCAGAGGATTTGAGGGGTCCAAAGTAACTTTTGATTGATAAGCCATATTTCTGGTAAGTGAGGTGTACTAGGTTGCTTAAGTCGACTTTAAGTAAATTCACTATATATTATAGTACCAGCTAATATGTCCATGACATTGACATTGACCAACATGAACATGTTGATACTGATGGAAGGATTGTTTTTTTTTTTTTCCTTTAAATCTTTTTAATATTAAGCAAATTACTTATGATTTTTGTTGCTTAGTTGAGCTGGAAGAGTAGACTAGTAGTTGATTGAGACTCTCTTAGCATCAAAATAAATGTCATCGTTTCTATTTTAAATCATCACATAATTATTCACTTTTCCATCTTGATTGTTGAGTTTTTGTACATGTAATACCTACTTGACACACTTGGTTCTTTTCCTATTAAACAAGTCAAAGATGAATTATTTTTTTCCTAAAAATTATCTTACTAATCATTCTAACTAATTCTAAAATGAATAAGGTTTTTCAAAATATAAAGTATGCACTTGAATAACCACTAGTGATACAAAATTATAACACCTTAACAATTTCAGCCATTTTTTCATATTTACGAGTGCATACATGAGGTGAAAGTATGCTGGATCTATTAGAAAAAAATTTGTGCAAAGAATTTCTTCTTTATGACATTTTTTTTTTGATAATTTCTTCTTTATGACATGAAAAGTGATACTAAAGGTACCTTAAAATATGTACCCAATTATACACCTAATAAACATGGCACAACATCGTTAGCTAGAGAAAAAATAACTAAACACGATTTATTGTAATTCAAGGATTTTATACCATACATATTGGGTTAACAATTGGGTATATATTTTTTTGTTTTTACTATAAATGTTTTTTTAATGGCAAGGAGGTACAACATTACTCGAAATAGGGCCACCAACATTCAAGAGAGGGAGGAGAAAAGCTTTGAACCCAAGACTTCATGTTTGTGGGGTAGATAGCCCTAACGACTACATTGAACCCAACAACTCAATTTTTACTCTAAATTTTCCAATTTATGTTGGGAAATTTTGTGCCATGGAGGTTGTCTAAATTTCCTTATAATACATGATAAGTGGTAGGCTTGTCATTCCTTTATATATTATCCATCTATGCCATAATCCTACATGATCAAGTTTAATGCCCACCATGAAGTTAGACTTTGACAAGAACCACTTTACTTCCAGGTTGGATCCTATTAATTTCATATTTCTTTTTCTTTTCCTTTTTTTTTTTTTTTTTTGGGCTAAGTTTTCTTATCTTACAGAATTCTTCTCACAAAAGCCCCCTGCTCCTCTCTATCAATTTCTTCTTCTGTTTCTCTAACACAGATTTCCAAGAACTGCACCTAATCATATTTATCATTCTTCAATACAACACATTACTAAGATCCCGAGTCGAATAACATGTCTGTTATTCCGTTCATTGGAACTTTTGCTGGGGTTTCTATTGTACTAATGATTGTAGCTTTCATTTACTGTGCATCTTCAAAGAAAACCAAGACAAAAGCCGACATTTTACCCACAGAAACATTTGAAGCATACGAGAATCCCATTTGGAAGAAGACCGAGGTTGAACACAGGGAGTCCTTAGAGAGCTTAGCTAACATAGCTCAGTCTTTGAAGGTGTACAATTTCATGGAGTTACAGTATGCAACAGATGATTTCAGTCCCGGTTGTCTGATCAAGGGTTTTGTTTACCGGGGCAAGATGAACGGTGACTTAGCCGCCATCAAGAAGATGAAAGGGGATGTATCCAAGGATATCAGCTCGCTCGCTAAGATAAACCATTTCAATCTCATATGTGCCATCGGGGTTTGCTTCAATGAGGGACATTGGTATCTTATCTCTGAGTATGCTTCCAACGGACCGTTGAGTGAAAGGATCTTTAGCAGAAATGCGAATCAGAAGTTTCTGAGTTGGACCCAGAGGATGCAGATTGTTGTGGATGCGGCCCGAGGGCTTAACTATATCCATAGCTATAACAGCCCTCCCTATGTCTACAAGGATTTGAGAAGCAGTAATGTGCTTCTTGATAGTAATTACCGGGCCAAGATTGCTAATTTCAGCCCTGCAAGATCAAGAGAAGGACAGCATGGTAAACCTGCATCAGAAAGACCATACCATTCGCCCGAGTATTTAGAGAAAGGTCAAGTCTCTCCTAAGCTCGATGTTTATGCTTTTGGGATTCTCATGCTGGAGGTGATTACTGGTGTAGAAGTAGCTGTTCTGTACCAAAAGATAGATAGACATTTATCAGAGGTTTTTATCCATGCCCTCGATGAAGGAAGTGGGAAGGGGAGTCTAACGACTTGGATTGACCCTTCCCTAAAGGGGAATTATCATCCTGAATCTGCTATTTCCTTGGTCAGATTAATCGATGTTTGTCTAAAAAAAGATCCATCAAGTCGACCAGACATGGATGACATTGTGCGATCTTTGTCAAAGATTTTGAGCATGTCAATGTCATGGGAGTCCTCTATTTGAATTACACTACAAGGAGATATAGGAGCAGCTTAACCACACGAATCCCTTACTCCCTGTTCCTCTCTAGACTATTTTCTTTGAATTGTGTCATCTAGTTGATCTGGGTTACTAGTTTCCTTTTCCCACCCAATCAAAGATTGTATAGTTGCATATTTCAATTGTATGCGCACTGTTACTCGGGCCCCATAAGGGTCTTTACACTTATTCAGGGTGCACAACTGGATGAGATAAAGAGAGAACAAAATGGAAATAATGTTTGCAGAGAACGTTCATTTATTTCACGGAGTACCGAACTTATGCATCATAATGGAACTCTGTGAGTTGTACATACTTCAAAC